>CM022299.1:289462293-291862293 GCA_011799875.1 Thinopyrum elongatum | reverse complement strand
TGAAATCATAGTTGAGCTCTTTAATAGCCCAATACGCTTTATGTTCTAGTTCAAGAGGTAAGTGACAAGCTTTTCCATAAACCATTTTATACGGAGACATACCCATAGGGTTTTTATAAGCAGTTCTATAGGCCCATAATGCATCATCAAGTTTCTTAGACCAATTCTTTCTAGATCTATTAACAGTCTTTTGCAAAATTAATTTAATCTCTCTATTGCTCAATTCTACTTGACCACTAGACTGAGGGTGATATGGAGATGCAATTCTATGGTTGACAACATATTTAGCAAGCATTTTACGGAAAGCATCATGAATAAAATGTGAACCACCATCAGTCATTAAATATCTAGGGACTCCAAACCTCAGAAAAATAACTTCTTTAAGCATCTTAATAGAAGTGTTATGATCAGCACTACTAGTTGGAATAGCTTCTACCCACTTAGTAACGTAATCAACAGCAACTAAAATATGTGTATACCCATTAGATGAAGGAAAATGTCCCATATAATCAAAGCTCCAAACATCAAATGGTTCAATAACAAGTGAATAATTCATAGGCATTTCCTAACGTCTACTAATATTTCCAATTCTCTGGCATTCATCACAAGACAAGACAAACTTACGGGCATCCCTGAAGAGAGTAGGCCAATAAAAACCAGATTGCAATACCTTGTGTGCAGTTCTATCTCCAGCATGGTGTCCTCCATAAGCTTCAGAGTGGCACTTGCGTAGGATCTGTTCCTGTTCATGCTCAGGTACACAACGTCTAATAACACCATCTACTCCTTCTTTATAAAGGTGTGGGTCATCCCAAAAGTAATGTCTTAAATCATAGAAAAACTTTTTCTTTTGCTGGTATGTGAAACTAGGTGGTATAAATTTAGCAACAATGTAATTAGCATAATCAGCATACCAAGGAGTATTACGAGAAGCATTTATGACCGCTAATTGCTCATCAGGAAAGCTATCATCAATAGGCAGTGGTCATCAAGAACATTTTCTAACCTAGACAAGTTGTCTGCAACGGGGTTCTCAGCTTCCTTTCTATCAATAATATGCAAATCAAATTCTTGCAGTAAGAGAACCCATCTAATAAGTCTAGGTTTAGCATCTTTCTTTTCCATAAGGTATTTAATAGCAGTATGATCAGTGTGAACAGTTACTTTGGAATCAACAATATAAGATCTGAACTTATCACAAGCAAAAATAATTGCTAAAAATTCTTTTTCAGTAGTAGCATAATTTCTCTGGGCATTGTCTAGAGTTTTACTAGCATAATGAATAACATTCAATTTTTTATCAACTCTTTGTCCTAGAACAACACCAACAGCATAATCACTAGCATCACACATAATTTCAAAGGGTAGATTCCAATCAGGTGGTCGAACAATAGGCGCAGTAATCAAGGCTTTCTTAAGTATTTCAAATGCTTCTACACAATCATCATCAAAAACAAAAGGAACATCTTTTTGCAAAAGATTAGTGAGAGGCCTAGAAATTTTAGAGAAGTCTTTTATAAACCTCCTATAGAAACCAGCATGACCATGGAAACTTCTTATACCTTTGATATCTTTACGACACGACATCTTTTCAATAGCATCTACTTTAGCTTTATCAACGTCAATACTTCTTTCAGAAATTTTATGCCCTAAGACAATACCTTCATTAAACATAAAGTGGCACTTCTCCCAATTCAAGACAAGATTAGTTTCTTCACATCTCTGCAAAACTCGATCAAGGTTGCTTAAGCAATCATCAAAAGAAGTTCCGTAAACGGAGAAATCATCCATGAAAACCTCAACAATCTTTTCACAAAAGTCAGAGAATATAGCAGCCATACATCTTTGAAAGGTAGCAGGTGCATTGCATAAACCAAAAGGCATACGTCTATAAGCAAAGGTACCGAAAGGGCAAGTAAAAGTGGTCTTTTCTTGGTCCTCTTTTGACACAGGTATTTGAGAAAAACCAGAATAACCATCTAGAAAGCAAAAATGTGTATGTTTGGATAATCTTTCTAGCATTTGATCAATAAAAGGTAGCGGGTAATGATCCTTCCTAGTAGCTTTGTTTAATTTGCGAAAATCAATTACCATTCTATAACCTGTAACAATTCTTTGTGGAATCAATTCATTCTTATCATTAGGAACAACAGTAATACCTCCCTTCTTAGGGACACAATGAACATGACTCACCCATCTACTATCAGCAATAGGATAAATTATACCTGCCTCCAGAAATTTTAGAATTTCATTTCTCACCACTTCCTTCACCTTAGGATTTAACCGTCGTTGGTGATCAACAACTGGTTTAGCATCAGGATCCATATTAATTTTGTGCTGACATAGAGTGGGACTTATGCCCTTAAGATCATCAAGAGTATATCCAATAGCAGCATGGTGCTTCCTCAGAGTTTTCAATAATTTCTTTTCTTCATGCTCTGAAAGGTTAGCACTAATAATAACAGGATATATCTTCTTTTCATCAAGATAAGCATATTTCAAAGTATCAGGTAATTGTTTAAGCTCAAACACGAGATCACCCTTGGGTGGAGGAGGATCTCCAAGGATTTCAACAGGCAAATTGTGTTTCAAAACAGGCATTTGGTTAAAGAATATTCATCTAATTCCTTTCTTTCATTCATAAACGTATCATTTTCATGATCTAGCAAATATTGTTCTAAAGGATTGGTAGGAGGCACGGTAATAGAAGCAAGACCAATGATTTCATCCTTGCTAGGCAATTCCTTATCATGGGGTTGTCTACAAAATTTAGAGAAATTAATATCATGAGACACATCCCCAAAACTTACAGTAACAATTTCTTTCTCACAGTCTATCCTAGCATTAACAGTATTCAAGAAAGGTCTACCAAATATAATGGGACAAAAATCATCTTGTGGGGAACCAAGAATAAGAAAATCAGTAGGGTATTTTATTTTCCCACACAAGAATTCAACATCTCTAACAATCCCAATTGGTGATATAGTATCTCTATTGGCAAGTTTAATAGTAACATCAATATCTTCTATCTCAGCAGGTGCAATATCATTCATAATTTCTTGATATAAGGTATAAGGAATTGCACTCACACTAGCACCCACATCACATAAACCATGATAACAATGATCTCCTATTTTAACAGAAACAACAGGCATGCCAACAACGGGTCTATGTTTATCTTTAATATCAGGTTTAGCAATTCTAGCAGCTTCACCACAGAAATAAATAACATGCTCATCAATATTATCGACCAAGAGATCTTTAACCATAGCAATACTAGGTTCAACTTTAATTTGTTCAGGGGGTGTAGGTGTTCTAATATTACTCTTACGAACCACAGTTGAAGCTTTAGCATGATCCTTTATTCTAACAGGAAAATGTGGTTTCTCAATATAAGTAGTAGGAACAATAGGATCAACATTATAAGTAGTAGTTTCTTATTCAACTTTAATAGGTTCTACTACTTTTACTTCAATGGGAGGATGATATTTAAACCACTTCTCCTTAGGGAGATCAACATGAGTAGCAAATGATTCACAAAAGGAAGCTACTATCTCAGAGTCAAGTCCATATTTAGTGCTAAAATCACGAAAAGCATCGGTATCCATAAAAGATTTAACACAATCAAACTTAAGGTTTGTACCTGACTCATTACCTTCGTCGAGTTCCCAATCTTCAGAGTTGCGTTTAATTCTTTCCAATGAATCCCATTTGAATTCAATAGTCTTCTTCATAAAAGAACCAGTGCAAGAAGTATCGAGCATGGATTGATCATTACGAGGAAGCCGAGCATAAAAATTCTGAATAATAATTTCCCTTGAGAGCTCATGATTGGGGCATGAATATAACATTGGCTTAAGCCTCTCCCAAGTTTGAGCGATACTTTCTCCTTCACGAGGCCAAAAATTATAAATATAATTCCGATCATGATGAACCAGATGCATAGGGTAAAACTTCTGATGAAATTCCAATTTCAATCGGTTGTAGTTCCATGATCCAATATCATCACATAGCCTATACCATGTCAATGCCTTCTCCTTCAAAGATAAAGGGAAGACCTTCTTCTTGACCTCATCCTCGGGCAAACCTGCAAGCTTAAATAATCCACAAACTTCATCCACATAGATTAGGTGCATATCAGGATGTAATGTTCCATCTCCTGCATAAGGATTAGCTAATTTCATAATAAATATTTTCAGTAGGTTCAGTAGGTTGAGGGGCAACTCTTTGCTCTTCCGGTCGGGGTGAAGATACCCTGAACAAGCCCCTCAAAGGATTATTTTCCATAGTGACAAGTGACAGTAAATTTCAGCACGTAATATAAATGTTTCCTTACCAAATTCCACTTACCAAAGGCGCTTCACTCCCCGTCAACGGCGCCAGAAAAGAGTCTTGATGACCCACAAGTATAGGGGATCTATCGTAGTCCTTTCGATAAGTAAGAGTGTCAAACCCAACGAGGAGCAGAAGGAAATGACAAGTGGTTTTCAGCAAGGTATTCTCTGCAAGCACTGAAATTATCGGTAACAGATAGTTGTGTGATAAGATAATTCGTAACGGGTAACAAGTAACAAAAGTAACTAAGATGCAGCAAGGTGGCCCAATACTTTTTGTAACAAAGTACAAGCCTGGACAAACTCTTATATAAAGCAAAGCGCTCCCGAGGACACATGGGAATTACTGTCAAGCTAGTTTTCATCATGCTCATATGATTCGCGTTCATTACTTTGATAATTTGATATGTGGGTGGACCAGTGCTTGGGTGCTGCCCTTACTTGGACAAGCCTCCCACTTATGATTAACCCCTCTCGCAAGCATCCGCAACTACGAAAGAAGAATTAAGATAAATCTAACCATAGCATGAAACATATGGATCCAAATTAGCCCCTTACGAAGCAACGCATAAACTAGGGTTTAAGCTTCTGTCACTCTAGCAACCCATCATCTACTTATTACTTCCCAATGCCTTCCCCTAGGCCCAAATCATGGTGAAGTGTCATGTAGTCGACGTTCACATAACACCACTAGAGGAAAGACAACATACATCTCATCAACATATCGAACGAATACCAAATTCACATGATTACTTATAACAAGACTTCTCCCATGTCCTCAGGAACAAACATAACTACTCACAAAGCATATTCATGTTCATAATCAGAGGGGTATTGAATAGCATTAAGGATCTGAACATATGATCTTCCACCGAATAAACCAACTAGCATCAACTACAAGGAGTAATCAACACTACTAGCAACCCACAGGTACCAATCTGAGGTTTTGAGACAAAGATCGGATACAAGAGATGAACTAGGGTTTGAGAGGAGATGGTGCTGGTGAAGATGTTGATGGAGATTGACCCCCTCTCGATGAGAGGATCGTTGGTGATGACGATGGCTTCAATTTCCCCCTCCCGGAGGGAAGTTTCTCCGGCAGAACAATTCCGCCGGAGCCCTAGATTGGTTCTGCCCAGGTTCCGCCTCGAGACGGTGGCGCTTCATCCCGAAAGGCTCCTTCTAATTTTTTCCAGGTCAAAACACATCATATAGAAGAAGATGGGCATCGGGGGCCTGCCAGGTGGCCCACAAGGCAGGGAGGCGCGCCCAGGGGGTAGGGCGCACCCCCCACCCTTGTGGCTGCCTGGTGGGTCCCCTTAGGTGCTTTCTTCGCCCAATATTTTTTATATATTCCAAAATAATTCTCCGTGAAGTTTCAGGAATTTTGGAGTTGTGCAGAATAAGTCTCTCAGATTTGCTCCTTTTCCAGCCCAGAATTCCAGCTGCCGGCATTCTCCCTCTTCATATAAACCTTGTAAAATAAGAGAGAAAAGGCATAAGTATTGTGCTAGAATGTGTAATAACAGCCCATAATGCAATAAATATCAATATAAAAGCATGATGCAAAATGGACGTATCAACTCCCCCAAGCTTAGACCTCGCTTGTCCTCAAGCGAAAGCCGAAATCGAAAAATATGTCCACATGTTTAGAGATAGAGGTGTCGATAAAATAAAATACGGACATGAGGGCATCATGATCATCTTTAGAACAGCAACAAATATTGTCATATAATTTTTTATGCTAAAGTAACAATTCGTTCACAAGGTAAAGTATGAATTGGAAATTTCATTGAAAACTAACAAACTATGATCTTAGTCATTGAAGCAATTGCAATTTATCATAACATCGGAAAGAGTCAATTCAAGAGCTTTTCAGCAAGTCCACATACTCAACTATCATTTAATCTTTCACAATTGCTAACACTCACGCGATACTTATGGGTTCTAAGCGTCAGTCGGACACAGAGAAAGATAGGGGCTTATAGTTTCGCCTCCCAACCTTTTACCTCAAGGGTAATGTCAACAATAATACTTTATGATAACCTACATCCGAGTGGATATATATATCTGGATCCTTCTCCAACACATAGTGCTTACCAAAAGAAAAGGTGTAAAAAGGAAAGGTGAAGATCACCATGACTCTTGTATAAAGGTAGAAGATAAAAGTAAAAGATAGGCCCTTCGCAGAGGGAAGCAGAGGTTGTCATGCGCTTTTATTGTTGGATGTACAAAATCTTAATGCAAAAGAACGTCACTTTATATTGCCGCTTGTGATAAAGAACTTTATTATGCAGTCCATCGCTTTTATTTCTTCCATATCACAAGTTCGTATAAAGCTTATTTTCTTCACACTAATAGATCATACATATTTAGAGAGCAATTTTTATCGCTTGCACCGATGACAACTTACTTGAAGGATCTTACTCAATCCATAGGTAGGTATGGTGGACTCTCATGGCAAAACTGGTTTAAGGAATGTTTGGATGCACAAGTAGTATCTCTACTTGGTGCAAAAGATTTGGCTAGCAAAAGAGGGAAAAGCAAACTCAACATGTTGGAGGATCCAAGACACTATAACATCTATTCGGATATAAGAAAACATAACCCATTATGTTGTCTTCCTTGTCCAACATCAACTTTTTAGCATGTCATATTTTAATGAGTGCTCACAATTACAAAAGATGTCTAAGATAGTATATTTATATGTGAAACCTCTCTTTCTTTATTACTTCCTATTAATTGCAGCAATGACGTCAACTCTCAACAACTTTTATTCATCATACTCTTTATATGTGAAGTCATTACTCTCCATAAGATCATTATACGATCTTTTTATTAATTTTTTTCTTTCTTTTATTAAATTCCCTCAAGATCATAGCAAGAAAGCAAAGCCCTCAACTCAAAACTACTCTTTATTATATAACTCACGGACTCGATTACATAGAGGGAACATAAAGCAAAACTCAAAGCTAGATCATACTAAAACTTTATTCTACTAGATCAAAATATAACCAAAAGGATCGAACTAAGAAAAATGGTAAAAGTAAAGATGTGATGGTGATACGATACCGGGGCACCTCCCCCAAGCTTGGCAGTTGCCAAGGGGAGTGCCCATACCCATGTATTTAGATCTCTTTCTTTGGATGTGGTGATGATGGAGTTGTTGATGATGAAAGAATCTTATCCTCCATCTTCCAAGGCATAGGTTCACCATCGTAAAAAGATGAACAAGTCTCCGGGATCCTCAAATCTGCAGCCAAACTCCTCCTCTTAAATATGTATTCATACTCACAGTTTTGGTTTTGCAGGTCATAGATTTGGGCTTGGAGATCCTCGATTTTCTCATGAAGCTTGAAGATGGCCTCCCCAATGTTCTTGGCATCCAGCTTGTGACCACTAGTAAATTCAGCGATCATCATGTGGTTGGCGTTGAGTCCGCGTTCCAGCATCCCTTGGCACTTGAAGACTTGCTACTCCACTGCTTCGAGCCTTGTCTCCACGCTTCCGGTCTTCTTAGGCCCTTCGGTATCATGGATGTGCAGCACCCCCTCATGTATCTCAATGGTTTGAGGGTGTTGCAGCACCTCCGTGAGATAAGGGTTGATGACCTTCTCGAAAAACTTGTCCTTGGGGGCACTTGGAGACGTCATGGCGATTTGGATCTGTCAGAAAAACAGCTCAAAACAAGAACATGAGATATTGCCGTGGTACGGTGGTCAAAACCTTCGGGAGATTATATAATGAATTTTTACCGACCAAAAGAAGTATTGTGCAAGAAAATGGATTCCGGAGGGCACACGAGGTGGCGGCAAGGGTGGGGGGCGCGCCTCCCTACCTTGTCGCTTTCTCGTGCACTTTTCAGACTTCTTTTAATTTTCCTAATTTTTTAAATATTCCAAAACGGAGAAAAATTGTCATTAGAACAGTTTTGGAGTCGGTTTACTTACCGTACCACATACCTATTCCTTTTCGGAGTCTAAAACGTTCTGGAAAGTGTCCCTTATGTACTCCTCCGGTGTTACGGTATTAATAATATTCGTCTCGACATTTATGGGAGTACCTGAAATATAATGTATGATTCTTTGACCGTAACACCGGAACGATATACCTCTTCAATAATGTAAGGACCTTCCCATTTAGAGAGAAGCTTTCCTGCAAAAAATCTTAAACAAGAGTTGTATAGCAAAACATGATCACCTACATTAAACTCACGCTTATGTATCCTTTTGTCATGCCATCTTTTAACTTTTTCTTTAAGCAACTTGGCATTCTCATAAGCTTGGGTTCTCCATTCATCAAGTGAGCTAATGTCAAATAACCTCTTCTCACCAGCAAGTTTGAAATCATAGTTGAGCTCTTTAATAGCCCAATACGCTTTATGTTCTAGTTCAAGAGGTAAGTGACAAGCTTTTCCATAAACCATTTTATATGGAGACATACCCATAGGGTTTTTATAAGCGGTTCTATAGGCCCATAATGCATCATCAAGTTTCTTAGACCAATTCTTTCTAGATCTATTAACAATGTTTTGCAAAATTAATTTAATCTCTCTATTGCTCAATTCTACTTGACCACTAGACTGAGGGTGATATGGAGATGCAATTCTATGGTTGACATCATATTTAGCAAGCATTTTACGGAAAGCACCATGAATAAAATGTAAACCACCATCAGTCATTAAATATCTAGGGACTCCAAACCTCGGAAAAAGAACTTCTTTAAGCATCTTAATAGAAGTGTTATGATCAGCACTACTAGTTGGAATAGCTAACGTAATCAACAGCAACTAAAATATGTGTATACCCATTAGAGGAAGGAAAAGGTCCCATATAATCAAAGCCCCAAACATCAAATGGTTCAATAACAAGTGAATAATTCATAGGCATTTACTAACGTCTACTAATATTGCCAATTCTCTGGCATTCATCACAAGATAAGACAAACTTATGGGCATCCTT
Source organism: Thinopyrum elongatum (assembly GCA_011799875.1). Lineage (NCBI taxonomy): Eukaryota > Viridiplantae > Streptophyta > Magnoliopsida > Poales > Poaceae > Thinopyrum > Thinopyrum elongatum. Next base: position 291,852,998 of record CM022299.1, on the reverse strand, counting down.
GAAGAGAGTAGGCCAATAAAAACCAGATTGCAATACCTTGTGTGCAGTTCTATCTCCAGCATGGTGTCCTCCGTAAGCTTCGGAGTGGCGCTTGTGTTGGATCTATTCCTGTTCATGCTCAGGTACACAACGTCTAATAACACCATCTACTCCTTCTTTATAAAGGTGTGGGTCATCCCAAAACTAATGTCTTAAATCATAGAAAAACTTTTTCTTTTGCTGGTATGTGAAACTAGGTGGTATAAATTTAGCAACAATGTAATTAGCATAATCAGCATACCAAGGAGTATTACGAGAAGCATTTATGGCCGCTAATTGCTCATCAGGAAAGCTATCATCAATAGGCAGTGGTCATCAAGAACATTTTCTAACCTAGACAAGTTGTCTGCAACGGGGTTCTCAGCTCCCTTTCTATCAATAATATGCAAATCAAATTCTTGCAGTAAGAGAACCCATCTAATAAGTCTAGGTTTAGCATCTTTCTTTTCCATAAGGTATTTAATAGCAGCATGATCAGTGTGAACAGTTACTTTGGAATCAACAATATAAGATCTGAACTTATCACAAGAAAAAATAATTGCTAAAAATTCTTTTTCAGTAGTAGCATAATTTCTCTGGGCATTGTCTAGAGTTTTACTAGCATAATGAATAACATTCAATTTTTTATCAACTCTTTGTCCTAGAACAACACCAACAGCATAATCACTAGCATCACACATAATTTCAAAGGGTAGATTCCAATTAGGTGGTTGAACAATAGGCGCAGTAATCAAGGCTTTCTTAAGTATTTCAAATGCTTCTACACAATCATCATCAAAAATAAAAGGAACATCTTTTTGCAAAAGATTAGTGAGAGGCCTAGAAATTTTAGAGAAGTCTTTAATAAACCTCCTGTAGAAACCAGCATGACCAAGGAAACTTCTTATACCTTTGATATCTTTAGGACACGACATCTTTTCAATAGCATCTACTTTAGCTTTATCAACTTCGATACCTCTGTCAGAAATTTTATGCCCCAAGACTATACCTTCATTAACCATAAAGTGGCACTTCTCCCAATTCAAGACAAGATTAGTTTCTTCACATCTCTGCAAAACTCGATCAAGGTTGCTTAAGCAATCATCAAAAGAAGTTCCGTAAACGGAGAAATCATCCATGAAAACCTCAACAATCTTTTCACAAAAGTCAGAGAATATAGCAGCCATACATCTTTGAAAGGTAGCAGGTGCATTGCATAAACCAAAAGGCATACGTCTATAAGCAAAGGTACCTAAAGGGCAAGTAAAAGTGGTCTTTTCTTGGTCCTCTTTTGACACAGGTATTTGAGAAAAACCAGAATAATCATCTAGAAAGCAAAAATGTGTATGTTTGGATAATCTTTCTAGCATTTGATCAATAAAAGGTAGCGGGTAATGATCCTTCCTAGTAGCTTTGTTTAATTTGCGAAAATCAATTACCATTCTATAACCTGTAACAATTCTTTGTGGAATCAATTCATTCTTATCATTAGGAACAACAGTAATACCTCCCTTCTTAGGGACATAATGAACATGACTCACCCATCTACTATCAGCAATAGGATAAATTATACCTGCCTCCAGAAGTTTTAGTATTTCATTTCTCACCACTTCCTTCATCTTAGGATTTAACCATCGTTGGTGATCAACAACTGGTTTAGCATCAGGCTCCATATTAATTTTGTGCTGACATAGAGTGGGACTTATGCCCTTAAGATCATCAAGAGTATATCCAATAGCAGCACGGTGCTTCCTCGGAGTTTTCAATAATTTCTTTTCTTCATGCTCTGAAAGGTGAGCACTAATAATAACAGGATATATCCTCTTTTCATCAAGATAAGCATATTTCAAAGTATCAGGTAATTGTTTAAGCTCAAACACGGGATCACCCTTGGGTGGAGGAGGATCTCCAAGGATTTCAACAGGCAAATTGTGTTTCAAAACAGACATTTGGTTAAAGAATATTTCATCTAATTCCTTTCTTTCATTCATAAACATATCATTTTCATGATCTAGCAAATATTGTTCTAAAGGATAGGTAGGAGGCACGGCAATAGAAGCAAGACCAATGATTTCATCCTTGCTAGGCAATTCCTTATCATGGGGTTGTCTACGAAATTTAGAGAAATTAATATCATGAGACACATCCCCAAAACTTACAGTAACAATTTCTTTCTCACAGTCTATCCTAGCATTAACAGTATTCAAGAAAGGTCTACCAAATATAATGGGACAAAAATCATCTTGTGGGGAACCAAGAACAAGAAAATCAGTAGGGTATTTTATTTTCCCACACAAGACTTCAACATCTCTAACAATCCCAATTGGTGATATAGTATCTCTATTGGCAAGTTTAATAGTAACATCAATATCTTCTATCTCAGCAGGTGCAGTATCATTCATAATTTCTTGATCAAAGCATATGGTTTTATACAGACTTACGATGAAGCCTGTATTTACAAAAAAAGTGAGTGGGAGCTCTGTAGCATTTCTGATATTATATGTGGATGGCATATTATTGATTGGAAATGATATAGAATTTATGGATAGCATAAAAGGATACTTGAATAAGAGTTTTTCAATGAAAGACCTCGGTGAAGCTACTTACGTATTGAGCATTAAGATCTATAGGGATAGATCGAGACGCTTGATAAGACTTTCAATGAGTACATACCTTGACAAGATTTTGAAGGAGTTTAAAATGGACCAGTCAAAGAAGGAGCTCTTGCCTGTATTGTAAGGTATGAAGTTGAGTAAGACTCAAATCTCGACCACGACAGAAGATAGAGAGAGAATGAAAGCCATTCCTTATGCCTCAGCCATAGGTTCTATAAAGTACGCCATGCTGTGTACCAGACCTATTGTGTACCTTGCCATAAGTTTTGCAAGGGGGTAAAATAGTGATCCAGGAGTAGATCATTGGACAGCGGTCAAAATTATCCTTATGTACCTAAGAGGACTAAGGAAATGTTTCTCGGTTATGGAGGTGATAAAGAGTTCGTCGTAAAGGGTTACATCGATAAAAGTTTTAACACCGATCCGGATGACTCTGAGTCTCAATCTGGATACATATAGAAATTGGGAGCAATCGGCTAGAGTAGCTCCATGCAGAGCATTGTAGACATAGAAATTTGCAAAATACATACGCATCTGAATGTGGCAGACCCGTTGACTAAACTTCTCACACAAGCAAAACATGATCACACCTTAGTACTCTTTGGGTGTTAATCACATGGCGATGTGAACTAGATTATTGACTCTAGTAAACTCTTTGGGTATTGGTCACATGACAATGTGAACTATGGATGTTAATCACATGGCGATGTGAACTAGATTATTGACTCCAGTGCAAGTGGGAGACTGAAGGAAATATGCCCTAGAGGCAATAATAAAGTTGTTATTTTATATTTCCTTATTCATGATAAAGGTTTATTATTGATGCTAGAATTGTATTGATCGGAAACTTAAATACATGTGTGAATACATAAACAAACACCGTGTCCCTAGTAAGCCTCTACTAGACTAGCTCGTTGATCAAAGATGGTTAAGGTTTCCTAACCATGGACATGTGTTGTCATTTGATAACGGGATCACATCATTAGGAGAATGATGTGATGGACAAGACCCACCCGTTAGCTTAGCATAATGATCGTTCAGTTTATTGCTATTGCTTTCTTCATGTCAAATACTTATTCCTTCGAATATGAGATTATGCAACTCCCGAATACCGGAGGAATACCTTGTGTGCTATCAAACGTCACAATGTAACTGGGTGATCATAAAGATGCTCTACAGGTATCTCCGAAGGTGTTTGTTGAGTTGGCATAGATCAAGATTAGGATTTGTCACTCCGAGTTTCGGAGATGTATCTCTGGGCCCTCTCGGTAATACACATCATAAGCTTGCAAGAAAATGACTAAGGAGTTAGTTACAAAGGTGATGTATTACAGAACGAGTAAAGAGACATGCCGGTAACGAGATTGAACTAGGTATGAAGATACCGACGATCGAATCTCGAGCAAGTAACATACCGATGGACAAAAGGGAATTACATATGTTGTCATAACGGATTCGACCGATAAAGATCTTCGTAGAATATGTAGGAGCCAATATGGGCATCCAGGTTCCACTATTGGTTATTGACCAGAGAGGTGTCTCAGTCATGTCTACATAGTTCTCGAACCCGTAGGGTCCGCATGCTTAACGTTCGTTGATGATATAGTGTTATATGAGTTATATGATTTGGTGACCGAATGTTGTTCGGAGTCCCGGATGAGATCACGGACATGACGAGGAGTCTCGAAATGGTCGAGAGGTAAAGATTGATATATAGGACGATGGTATTCGGACACCGGAAGAGTTTCGGAGTGCACCGGGTAGTCATCGGGTCACCGGAAGGGGCTCTGGACACCCCCGGTAAGTGTATGGGCCTAATGGGCCAAAGGGGGGGCAGACCAGCCCCTGGTGTGCCCCTTCTTTGGATAGCAGGCCCTAAGGGATGGAAAGGAGGGAGGGCTAGCCCCTCCTGCCTTTCCCTCTCATGGGAGAAAGGAAAGGGGGGGCGCCACCCTCCCCTGCCTTTCCCCCGCACCTATATAAGGCAAGGGGCGCGGCTTGGGAGGGACTCCAAGTAGGATTCCTCTACTTGGGAGCCTCCTTTGGCTGCTCCTCCCTCCCTCCCACCTATATATATGTGGGAGGGGGCGCCTAGCAAAGACACAACATTGTATTAGCCGTGTGCGGCGCCCTCGTCCACCATTTACTCCCTCGGTCATATTTTCATAGTGCTTAGGCGAAGCCCTGCAGAGATCACATCACCATCACCGTCACCACGCTTTCGTGCTGCCGGAACTCATTCACTACCTCGTCGTCTTGCTGGATCAAGAAGGCGGAGGACGTCTCCGAGCTGAACGTGTGCAGAACGCGGAGGTGCCGTGCGTTCGGTACTAGATCGGTTGGAGCACGAAGAAAGTTCGACTACATCAACCGCGTTGTGAAACGCTTCCGCTTACGGTCTAAGAGGGTATGTAGACACACTCTCCCCCTCGTTGCTATGCATCTCCATGGATAGATCATTGCGTGTGCGTAGAATTTTTTTTGTTTTCCATGCAACGTTTCCCAACAAAAGCTTGTTAGCTTGATCAGGTACAAACTTTGAGATGCTAATTTCTCACATTATGCTCGCTGTGCCACCATCCATGGCCCATGCCTCGCCCTTCATGGATCTACGCCCACCACGCCACCACACTAGTCCCACAATTGTTGGGCTCCCTATGTGCCTCTGCACCCGCTAACTGTCGCACACAAGCAAGCATCGTCGACTGATGCACACAAACAAACATTGCCAGCCACCACACAAAATCAATGGTGATAAAAAATATTAGCTGCACCGAAGACAAAATGCCATAACATAGTAACTACATAATGTAACAACGTTGACAGCAGAATGATGCTTGTCTGATATTTAAAGTGTAGGTATGTAAGGGTGATTCTATTTGATGAGATACACCTCTTCCAAAAATACTCATCAACTCAAATGTCTTCCCAGTACTATCTTGTTTATTTCATAGGTGATGGCTTTATTCTCTGCAATGATGGAAACATGGCTAAAGTTGTCGAAGGACACCATAGGTATATCTATTTCTGACCTTCAGAATATGAATATCCTTTCTTCTTGCCACAATTTGTATGTATTACTATGACATGGTTAGCTGAGTGGGGAGTGAGAAGAAAATAATATTTTTGTGCTCACACAGTCTTGTAGTATATAGCTCTATACATGTTTGTTTTGAAGAATCGCGACTATGGCGAGCAAGGATGAACCCAGCAAAATAAACACCCAGGTTAAACTGAGAAGTGTATATGTTGCAAATGAAGGTTAATGGGCTTCCACATGGCTATATAGCTTGCTATGTCAATAATTTTGTTTGTTCTCTTCATGTGAATATTTGACATTTTAATTTAATTTACTATTTACTGCTAGACAGTGAAGAATTATACACTGTAAAATGAGCTATGGTTCATGTCGGCGCAGAGCTAGGACAATTTTTCAGAGAGAAAGAAGGGGAGATTCATAACCATTGGATGGATTTGGTGGCTGAATTTCATGGTGTGCTAGAAGCTATGCAGTACAAGCTCTGAAGAAAGAATGAGTTATTGTAGCATTTTTGTGGTGTGAAAATAACTCCACTTCATGATGTTAAGTTGCCATGTCAGATTTTTCAGATGACAAACAGGAAAAAGAATCACTTATTGCGGTGTTTACTATATTAAAAGTCACTCCACTCTATCACTTCTGTGTTAGGATTGTTATAACCAATGGTTTATTTAGTACTTGTCATGCTTAATACTCCACTTCCTTTAATGGTATGGAACGATATTAGAAAGTTCACACAAAATGCAACAATCGGGTTACGAGTATCAAGTGGGAGAAATTTTAATGATTTATTATTGAATAATATTCAATTTTTCATGCCATATTTTCTTTGGTAAGATAAAGTGTGCTTAGAAAATCACCCAAAATAAGATTATACTTTGGTTGTTCCCATTTTAACTTATGTATATTTCCTTCTTACGTCAAGTGGAATCCTGATATTGTTGCAACGTAGATGTAGGTTGCATGTGATGCATACGTTATGAATTAGTATGATGTTTTTAACTAATGTAACAAGGGAGTCTGTTGTTCCATGACAACGCATGAACTTTATACCACTAAGGTGTAGTAGTCGTATTTGAGTTGAGCCAGGAGAAATACAAAACAAAAAAGGTTGGACTGTGTGAGACAGTTCAACGCCAAACCACTTGTGTCCCCATTTTCCTTGAGTGTATTGTGAGAAGCTATGTGAGGTGGAAGAGTAGTTGCACGTGGCAGCCCCAACATTTGGCATCAGAGCCAAAGGTGATGATGAAGATGATGCCGTCTGGAGCTGTGGGGGACCGATCTGTAAGACCAAAGCCATCGGTTGTACATGCAACAACAATCCCATGATCATTGTGTTGCGTGCAATGAGTGGGTACCACAAGTTCACATCCATTACAATACGTTAAAGTCTTACACGAATAGGACCATTATGGTCAAGTCTTACATAAAAGCCACTTGAGCGGCAACTTGAAATAGAATACTCAGTGGAAACTTCAACTATAACTTGAGCCCATGTCACATGTCTTAACCCTACAGTCAACTGATCGGGAAGCATTCTGGTTGGCAAGGTCGTCCTCTAAGAACTCATCTTCAGTGTTGAATTCCTCCATGCCTGGCCAAGTTAATATTTAGGAACAAGGCAGGTGAGTACTTTGAATGTAACCGCAAGCAACTCACAAATGTGATAGTGGAATGAACATGCATGGCTTAACACAATGGAAGGTTCTATACTATGTTTAAGCATTTGCGAAATGGATAGTTTTGCTTATATGTGTATGACCTATTGTTTTGGAAACCATGATGTCATAAGGTTACAAACATCAACATAAACATCTGATGATCAAGTCAAAATTGATCATCTGATATCTCATACTTCATCTCCACCAGTATCATCAACTTGGTGACATATACTCAAGTTCCAACCCACTCCATTTTATTGAAAACTAAAAGAATCCACAAGTTTAGTGTGGCCTCACTAGTTGTCCTTGACCGTGGACACGACTATTCAAATAGTTTGACACTTTGTAGAGGGTGTGCATTGGACCCACAAGATCCGGGAAGCTTTCGTGTCAACCATGACTCACTGCACATTAAGTACCCGAGGTAAGCCCCCGAACAAATCCTTTCCCCAGCTGACACTAACATAGAGTCCACTCGTTGGTACCTGACCCTTGTGTCAACCAATCTCATCATAAGGTGCTCGACCAACTTTCCAACATGTCACACCAACACATGAGGGGACCAATGGTGTGCCTAGCAAAAAATCATAGCCGCCCGTACATGCACGACTATGTATCGAGAGTGAGTACGTCCACTCCCGCCAGTAGTAATGCGGGCTCTTTGCTAGTACCGATCAAGGTAACCAATCATACCCTGTACCATAACATGGTAGTGCGGTTGCACATGTAAGACTAAATATCAGCGGCACTGAAATCTTTATGGGTTTTGTAAAACCAACTTCTCCTTGTCATTCTCTACTTGTGGTAAAACATTTCTCAAGTCATCCTAAAGGCATTAGTGGCACCCTCGGGAGTTTTCGGAAACATTTTTGAGTAGTAACGATTTTTCCCCCAAACCCTTGCTAACTTCCCACATAGTGCATGGCATAGCTAAGCATAACTAATAAATCAATTTTCTAACCTTTAAATGATATGAAAAGGGGTAAATGACTCTATAAATGTCAATGTGGGGGTACTAACAAGTGCAAATAGGGCACCAACATTAACCACATAAGCATGGGTATCAACTAAGCAAGTTGACCTAACACTATCATCACTATGCATGGAAATAAGCTATGTGTGAACGCATCATATTTGGAGTTCATATGATCAAGTGTGTGTTGCTTGGCTGGCTCAACAAACTCTTCAAATGTTTCTGGTCCTTCCTCGGTTCCTTCGCTCGACTTGAAATCTATACGTCGCATTCGTAGCGGCTAATAAGCAATTTTATTTAAAGCAGAAGAATAGAAGCACTCAGAAAAATATGGAACCTAAATAGGTATGGACCAAGAAAAAAATTAGACATTATTATTCTGCATTTAGAGCTATGGGTATTTTCTACAGATTTCTAAAAATGAATTTAATATGAAGAAATGGATTTAATCAATGATAGTGTATGGAAGTCCTATAGAAAAATGTGAAAACTACTCCATTAAAAATATAATGAATTTAGAATCATATGGGAATTTTAATCATCAAGTTTGGAGTTCAATGAATTATTTAGGAATATTCAAACCTACTGGATAAAAGAAAAGGAAAAAGAGTAAAGCAGATGGGCCAGAACGGCCAGACCTGGGCCGCAGGGGCGCTCTACTCAATCACTTTTTGAGCCAGTACTACACTACTCAATCACTTTTCTGATTCTCGAAAAAAAAGCTCAATCACTTTCTGAGCTAGTACTACACTAAATCGGTCATTGGTACCCTAATTTTTTTTCCTAAATCGTTCATTGGATCAGAAAAAATGTTCATATTAATTTTTATTTGAGATGGATAGATACATTCATTTGAGTGACAATTGATTTGGATCGAAGGAAATATTAATTTTGGGTAACATAAAAAGAAATCTCCCTTTTGGAGGCATGCAGTTTCTGCTCCCGGGTGTGAACTTAGATGAACAGTAAAACAAAAAAAATAGTCAAAAAATCTGATTTTTTTTAATAAACATTGGTGGGTGTTTCATCTGCGCTCAAAAAATCGTGATGGTTCCTGTGGTCTAAAAAAACAAAATCTATGATAAAAAGACTAATTTTGAATGCTTTTGGAGCACTCATTTTATTTTTTCCCACACATCCACGAATGTCTCATCACTAAAATTTATGCGCAGTTAGAAAGCAAAGCACAGTTTGTTGTCAAAAAAAAAATTCAGATTTTTTTCTTCCTACTTTTCGGATTTTAGAATGGCACTTTCGTCACTTTGGCAGGTCCTTTCATTTCCTAGTTGCGAATTGCGATGTTAATCTCTCACACGGGCACCTCCACTTTCCAACGATTCTGTTTAAGCGGAGCGTGGTGGGCGAAAGCAAAGCACCACCACCCCACAAAGAAAAAGAATATCCCCAATCCCACACTTCGATCACCGCTCAAACCCTAGCTACCAATCCCCCGCAATTCCTCCCCTGGCCCAGGTTCCTCCGTAGCTGGATGCCCCCAACCTAGGCGGCGGCTCGGTGGCGTGTGTGCGTGCGTGCGCGGCCGCCGATGGAGCCGCGCGTGGGTAACAAGTACCGCCTCGGCCGCAAGCTCGGCAGCGGCTCGTTCGGGGAGATCTACCTCGGTTCGTGCGCTGTTCCCTCGCCTGAACGAACCGTTCTGATGCTAAAAGCTCTCGCCTTTGTGCTGTTTCTGCTGGATTGCTGATTAAATCGTTTGTTATCACTTGCTCGGGGTTGCCGGTGCAGGTACTAACGTGCAGACCAACGAGGAGGTCGCGATTAAGCTTGTGAGTTGATGCCACAATTCTCTTGGGTTTCAGCATAGTTGTGCTTATGATTTTGTAATCAGTGGGATTTTTGCTTTTAGTGCCAGTATGTTCATTTTGGATATGGGTGCAAGTATTTCTATTTGGTATTTAACTTGATAATTGATGATTTTCTGGGAAAATGGGCCCAAATATTAGAGTGACAATCTTATATCTCACTCTTGTGGGAAGTACAATAACAAAAGTATATGCTCCTTGGCTATTCCTTCAGTCTTATATTTCGTGAATTGGCAGCTCTCAGTCAAACTTCTTTACTAATCACTTCCATCTGCGCTTAAAGGGTAAATGATGGATACAGAAGCAAGAGTCATTGAAAACTATTTCCTGCCAAGGATTACGGGTAGCTATTATATGGACTGAGCTGTGTAAGCTCTTCTGCATTTGCAATCTTGCATTAGTTCATTTTAGTTCCCAAGAATTAAACGTCAGAGAGAGTAGAGAAAATATAGGAGAGCAAAGTTGATAGATGGTAAATGCAGCCCAACCACCTCCATATGCTCTAGTGCATCAGCAAGATTGTACTCCCTCCATCCCAAAATAGGTGACTCAAGTTTGTACTAACTTTGTACTAAAGTTAGTACAAAGTTGAGTCACTTATTTTGGGACGGAGGGAGTACTTGTTTCAATTCTGAATTTCTAATTTTAGTCCCTTATTTGTGGCGTCCATTGGAAAAATTTCTGCATTATTGGTGTCAGAATAATGGTTGTTATGATGTCACACTCAGTCTATTTCTCCAAAACTATGGCAGGCTTTGTTCCGTTCAGACTGATAACGCCTTATGCTTTTGCTCTGTCCAGGAAAATGTGAAGACAAAGCATCCTCAGTTGCTGTATGAGTCAAAGTTGTACAGGGTACTGCAGGGCGGAAGTAATACCCGTTCATTTTCTTTCCTTGAACCATAAATATAAGATATTTTTTGCCGTTGTGATTCGGACATACATTTTTTTGGTTGTGCAGCTGGGATTTCAAATGTCAAGTGGTTTGGTGTTGAGGGTGACTACAATGTTCTTGTTATGGATGTGTTGGGGCCAAGCCTTGAAGATCTTTTCAGCTTTTGCAACAGAAAACTGTCGCTCAAAACTGTTCTGATGCTTGCTGATCAAATGGTACACTCAATAACAGAGACCAGCTAGTCTTTGCCATTTTGTTGTTGTTGTTTGATGATTTTATCTGGTTAAATCCATTTAACTTCCATTTTTATTAGATCAACCGAGTTGAATTTATACATTCAAAGTCCTTGCATCGAGATATAAAGCCAGACAATTTTCTCATGGGCCTTGGAAAGAGAGCAAATCAGGCAAGTCATTTTTTGTGCTGTTCACCTGCCCACAGTTCTAGGAGTTATTTATAACATCATGTATACACGCTTACAACTTGTCATTAATGTTCTTTTAGGTATATATGATTGATTTTGGACTGGCAAAGAAATACAGGGACACTTCAACACACCAGCACATTCCGTACCGGTATATCTAGGCTGATGCTTGATTGTCATTTGCACTTCTGCATTAATTTACTTTAGTTGCTTTGGTAATGGCTGATGCTACTTTGCTGGGCATCATAACAGTACTGTGTTTCTACATCAAATCATATTGATGACATAGTAGATAGATGTATTACCAAGCATCCTTCTCTTAATAAGATTTTGTGCTTGTCTACCTATAGCCTGTATGACAAATGTGTATTGAAATACAGGGAGAACAAAAATTTGACTGGGACAGCTCGATATGCGAGTGTAAGCACCCATCTTGGAATTGGTTAGTCCACTTCAGAAGTTGAATCTTAGATCCATTTATCTGTTATGCATATCTTTAAGTTCACCATGTTACCGTTTCTTCATTAAATCTCTCTTGCCTTTAAATACACCATCTCGCTTAAAGAATAAAGGTTGATGCTTTTTAAATAGAGCAAAGCAGAAGGGATGACATGGAGTCTCTTGGATATGTACTCATGTACTTCTTGAGAGGAAGGTTGGTTACGGAGCTTCAGGTCGTTCTATTTTTCTGTCATCTGGTGTGTTCTAACAGCCCCTCTGTTACCAGTCTCCCATGGCAAGGTTTAAAAGCCGGTACGAAGAAACAGAAGTATGAGAAAATCAGCGAACGGAAGATTGCCACTTCAATTGAGGTGATTCTCCTGCACTTTAAATCAATCACGACTTAACTAGTTGTGTATTAATTGTTTTGTTCGATTTCAGGCTTTGTGTCGTGGATACCCTTCTGAATTTCAGTCATTCTTCCATTACTGCCGCTCACTGCGTTTTGAAGACAGTCCAGACTATCAATACCTGAAAAGATTGTGCAGAGATCTTTTTATTCGAGAGGGTTGGTTTTCTATTTGTATGTTACTAGATAAAGTTTTGCATCGCAACGTTTAAAAAGAAACTACTTTTGGGACACTTCTCATTGGATGTTTTTCTGTGTAGGATTCCAGTTTGATTATGTTTTTGACTGGACCATTCTTAAATACCAGCAGTCACAAATGACCAGTGTTCCACCACGTGCTATTGTCAGTGCAGCTCAAAAGTGCTAGCCTTCTGCACTTGTCCGTGGAGATAAATATCTGATAAATGTTCATGTTCTGTTGTTTTAGGCCGCTGCTGCAGGACAAAGCTCTGGGATGGCTCCAATTGCAAGTAATAATAGACTGCCAGGTAATCTTGTTATAGTAGCTGTTTTCCCCCCCTATAACTAACGTTGTCACATATGATAATTAGATTTCGTTATTTCAGGAAATAGTATAATGGTTGGATGCTTCGTGCAAAATTATATGCAACACCAATGAACGAGTGCAAATAATAATAGTAATATCTAATACTCCCCCGTCCGGAAATACTTGTCATAGGAATGGATGTATCTAGATGCATTTTAGTTCGAGATACGTCCATTTTTATATATTTGTGCGACAAGTAATTCCGGACGGAGGGAGTATATGTAAGTAGAGCAGGGTCGTAAACTGTTTCCCGTTATCTTGCCTAGGTGCATGTTCAGAACTACTCGTGTTGTATTACTATTTCTTCAGCTGATCCATGGGTTGAGTAGGTTCTGTTAGGTTGGCTAACCGTCTCCTGAACTGATTTAGCCACTGAAGAGGGAAGAAGTGGGTGGTCAGATGATCCTACACGACGTCAGGTTCCACCTACAGGAATAAATGCAGGCAGCTTATCGAAACAGAAGTCACCAGTTAGACCAGATCTGTCCGCACCGAAGGAAGCTGTGGTGAGTTTGTTCTATTTCATTTGTTTAGCATTGGTACCATGGTGTTCTTTGGATGCCTGAAGGATCCTATTTATCCTTCTGCAATGTAATTTCTCAACCTCGAATGACCTGTAGTTGTCCAGTTCGACTTTTTTGGGTCAGTCAGGCGTGTCCTCAAGGCGACCTGCTGTTTCTAGTGGCCGAGATTTGCCAAGCAGTGAGGCTGAACCATCGCGTAGTCGTGCACCAGATGTGAGTCCAGGGACGTTCCAGAGAAACTCAGCTCCACGGAGGACCTCACAGACGCATGACTACTCTGACCCCAGGCACAAGTCTAACAGCAACAACTACGAGTCCACTATAAGGGGCATCCGAGGCCTAAATTTCGATGCCAATGATAGGATCCACTACTAGTATCTTCTGGATCCTACAAAGCGTGTATAATATGTGATCTGCTGAAGTTAAATTGGGGAGCGAGGCCGTGCTTTCTGAGCTACTCTCTTACCATGTGATCGACAAGCTACGTGCTGAAGCGGTGAGGAAGCCTGCTGATCCAAAGAAATGGGGGCTGGCTGGCGAAATAAAGGGTCGGCCGGGGCTCCGCGAAAGCCACGGCCCAAATGGCACGTTGGGCCCATGTTTTAGCCTCTATGTACAGGTTTTCTTTTGTGCGTTGAGATGCTCCTTTTGTACTTTCCACATAATACGTATTATGTTTTGAGATATATTTAGCTAACTGTTATTCTCGTATGTTTTTTTTTGAACTATTATATCTCGTATGTTTACAACGGAATGCCTTGTTGGCTTGCGCTCCTAAATCCCTCAAAAAAAAAAAGCCACCCCTCTCATTTACAACGGGACTTTTTCGTCGATTACTCCCACCACCCCTCTCCTTCAGTCCCTCAAAAAAAAAAAAAAAACTGATTCTCCTCCAGTAGTTGCTGCTAACTCTGCATGCCCACTAGGAGCATCTCTAGCAGATGTGGTAAATTGCCACCCCGCAAAATCGATTTACGGCTTGCCCTACATCGATTTTGCGGGCAGTTTTCCCCCGGCACCCTATTCGTTGGCCTCCAGCGCCTCCTTCGTGGCGAAGCGGGTGATCTCTGCCTCACGAAGCTTCTTCATCGTCGGCCAAAGCGCGTTGTGGAGCTCGTTGAAGTGTTGCCACGCGCGGTTCCCACCGTTGCGGGAGAGGGCGCCAAGCGCCATGGCTGGATGGCTGGAGCTGCCGGCCTCCTCGTTGTGCTGGCAACGCTTGCATGACGGCGACCCCTCCCCCCCCCCCCCACCATCCCCGGCCTTCTCCCGACATGAGCTGCGCTTGATTCAGCCGGATGCGCTTGCCGGAGCTACGAACATACGGTGGCGGAGGGAAAGAGGATTGCGGCGAAGAAGGGTGGTTCTATCCGAGATGGCAACCCTAAAACACCCCCTCCCATACATATGGCGGCTGGAAGGGGCGGGGCGGTGCAAATCTGTGTCTTCTGTTCTGGCCCAGAAACGCTAAATCGCTAAACCGCCCGCAAATATATGGGTCGACGGCGGGATAGCACATCTGCTAGAGATGCTCTAAGGCTACCATAATGGGAGTAATATAGATAGTAACATCACACTTATCTAGGCAAAAAAGCAACAAAGTGATGTGACAAGTAATTAATGAGAAAAGAGAAGTTTATGGTAACATAATATGTTACCGTAACATCATACATACCGAGACAAAATGAGTCTACAACCTAATAAATAAGTTGTTGCATGACACCATATATATATTACTACCCACTATACTAGTAACATAGACTAGTAACATTACTCCCCACTATGACCAGCCTAATTGTAGCCGCCCACGAAGCCTCGTTTTATTCCCCACCTCAAGCCTAATTTCAACCCCCCCCGCCGCAACTTGATTGAATAGCGAGTGGGGCCCGCTATCGGTCTAGCGTGGCGTCTGAGGGCATGTACAATGGTGGCATATGGATACAGATGCCCCATGACAAAAAGCAATTTGAGGCATCTACATCGATTCTTTCTCCCCAATGCAAGCTACCACTAGTGGGCCTCATCAAAGAATTAAAAATAAAGACTCTAGTACACATGCATCTCCACTTTCCACTCTAACTTTTCAGCTTTTTACACCGGATCACACTTTTTCTCTCCAAGCACCTGCCTCCTGTAGAGGATCCCGCTTCGTCATCTGAACCTACTTTTCCTGGCATCTGATCCTACATGGCATACGAGGCATCACCCTGGGATATGTATTGGTCATGCCCTGATTTCCCCCTAATTTGTGGCATATGAGCTATCTCGGCGCATAAACAAGCATTTAGTATAAATCAACGTGGATAAACCGGGATTGCGTAGAACATGCTGGCAGTTTTGCGGATTTCAAGGTCAGGCTTCGATTCATACATCGAATATGAATCTAGGTTTTATTTCTGAAACATTTCTTTGTGTTTATATTGTCAATTTGGTGAGTTTCTTCCTCGTTAGTCGAAACCAGACACAAGAATTGTTTGCGCTATATGTTGAAGTTGAAAGCAAACAAGCTCTCGCTTTCCCACATTGCTTTTACATTACCTTTCCTGAACCAAACACTTTTCTTAGATTTCACTGGTTCTACTTAATTTCGTGGAAAAAGTCCGAAAAAACCTTGAACTCGTGGACATTAGCTAAATCAACACACTCACCTCTCTAATCCAGGTCCAAATTGAACCCTGATCGCGTTTTAGGCCAAAATGGTGACGTGGCAGTAGTCAACCGAGACTGACCTGACTTGTGGGCCAGCGAGTGCTTTTGTTGACTGATGCGCTCGTGTTAAAGGATTGGAGAATTTTGGTGGTGAGAATCTAGGATTAGCGGCGACAGGGAGGACAGGGCGCAGAGCATGGCGGCGGCGGCGCGATGTCGTGGACTTCGGCCTCTTCCGCTCCCGGCTTCCGCCGCGCCGGTGGAAGGAGGGGCACGGATTCGAGATCTCCTGTTGCTTATAGGGAGAGCCCAATGGCGTACGAGCCGCCGAAGATGTGCCACTGCAATCTGCCGCTGAAGGCGCCGAGATGGATCTCCTGGAGCCATCAAAATCCCAGCCGGAGGTACTACGCCTACGTGGATGCAATGGTGAGCCCCATTTTTGTGCTCATATCATTTTCTTCTAGTCATTTCTTGCTCTTAGTCTGTGATTGATTTCTTGCCACATTTGTGTTGAATAGCATGGTGGATGTGGCTTTGTGGAATGGCATGATGATCCTTTACCCAAGTTTTTTAGTGACTTGATTGAAGATTTGAGAGACGAGGTGCGGAGGTTGAAGGGTGAAGGATTTGTGGCTCGTAATGAAGATCAATATCCAAATGTGCTTGTCTCTGGACATGAAGCAGCTTTAGAGAATGGGGTTATGTCTCTGCAGGTTCATTTATGGGAGAATAATGCATAACTGGAAGCAATGAAGGCCAAATATATGAATTTGGTGATGGTTTTCGTTGTCTTTGTGCTAGGTGTAGTCCTAGGGAAAATACTAGTGTACTGAATTTCATGTTGGCTAGTGAATTTAGTATGTACTGGTGTCAGTTTGAGTGCTAGGAAAAATGCATGTGCAATGAACATGTATGCAATGGTTTATAACGGAATTTGTGATCTGGAACTGGGTTGTTATCTATGAATTTGTGATCTGATAGTCAATGAAAAGCTCAGTTTGTAAGGGAATTTGTAGTATCTATTTTGTATGAATTATGTGGTAAGGAACAAGTTGACAATATTAGAACTCTACTATGAAACATTTTGTATGAATTCTAGCATTTTGATAGTATCATTTGCTGTCATTTTGATAGCACTCTAAAAAATATAGCAAACATTGCATGAAATTTGATGCACACCAAACATTCGAGGCATTTCATTTGACAACATTTGCAACATAAACATCTTGTTTGCAAACAATACTTATCTATGACAAGGAACTGACCTATGATCAGGACAACCACATAGTTCAGTACATGATCACCAAAAGCACTCTAATGACATCATTTTGTCATGATCAGCAAAAGCACATAGTTCAATACATGATCAACATGAGCATTTCACAAGTTGCCACTTGCAGTGAAGTATTGGTAGCTGGGCAGTGAAGATGCAGAAGCTTTCTTTCTTCTTTTATTTGCAGCAGATGGTCCAGCTTGTGCATTTGCAGATGTTTTCCTGGGAGGTTTAAACCTTGAAGCAGCTGTAGCACTTGGCATAGGTCTAGATGATCTTGGGGGCACTTCCTGTTGCAGGTTGAGAAGGTTGTGCACTAGCTGCCACAGTTGGAGATGATCTTGGGCTAGATATTGGTGCTGGTTGAGAAGCTTGTGAAGATGGACCAGTCTGGCACAAACATGCAATTCATGTAAATTCTATAATATTCAGTAAAAACCATTAATTTTCATGTAAAATCAATAAAATTCACCTTTGTTGTGTCCTTTTTTCTGCTAGTCTTCTTAAGGTGTGTATTCTTCTTCTTGCCTATCTCTGGATCTTGCTTGCAACCTGTCTTGCTGTGTCCAGCATTGCCACACATTGAGCAAACAATTACAGTGCCATGCTTGCTCATTTCTTTGCTAGGCTTAGGCTTCTCAGTTTCTTCCCTCCTCCTATCATTATTCTTAGTCCTGCCTGGCATGTTGTCTGGTATGGTTGCATATGCTGGAGCTTGAGGCCTAGGTTTGTCAGAAATTGGCCACATTTCCTCTCCTTCTACAGGTTCCAAACAATGTTCATAAATTTTGTTGAACACTTCAACAAAATAGCAAGGAGCAATGAATCTTCCACTTTTTTGCCACACTTGAAAATAGTTGTTATTGCATGGGAACAGAGAAGACCTGCTAGCTGGAAGTAGCCACATGAGCATGTCCTATTGTCAAGACTCACTGTGTACTGCCTTTTTCTCCCAGTGACAAGTTTGACTTCAAATCCATCTTTGCCATTCCAAAGTACCTCCATGAATTGTGTCCTTGCTATGCTGCTTTTCAATTTCTTAAATGCACTTGGGCATATCTTTCCATGGAACTTTTGACCTTTTTTTCCTTTGTTCCTGAATTCTAACATTGGTACAACAAGCTACTACAAATGGTTTCTAACCCCTTTCGCGACGGCATTTTAAACTATCGCCTTGCCAGTGTGTGCGATGGGGGGGGGGGGGGGGGGGGGGGTCCTTCCCACATGACCCAGAAACCATCGGGGATAGGGAGTAGCAATGCATACGTTTTGCATAACTAAGCATATGCAATGCCGGCATCTATCCCAAACGTGAGTCTTCAAACAACTGTTTGTTATATCTCGAATATCTCAAACGCTTCATCCTTGCTACTCGTTTGCGCTCGCATTACCATCGCAGTCGGTATTCTGTGGTGCTACGTTTATGATGCGCGCCCCATCACAAACAGTTCACGATTATATAACGTGTTTGATAAGCAGACAATCACACACATTCACTTCTCCCGAACCATATGCGATATATAATTAAGAAGATTAGCTAATCATCGTACGAGTGTCGGATAGGATTACGAAACGTTGGGCCGTCGTACCAGTGTCATACAGGATAACTATCGCACACACTATCATGTGGTGCAACGTTTACAATGCGTACCACATCATAAACAGTTCATGATTGTAAAGCGTGTATGATAAGGCGACTATCACAAACATTTAGTTTGCTCACACCGTTTGTGATATTGTCTAACATCACACACGCTTTGCAAACGGTAATTGTGTGCATGGTTACACATGTTTCCTCTCTGTGAACCGTGTCGGATTATGATGTATATCACACACGTTGTGCTTTACAGACCGTGTGCGCCGTACTGACCCGCAGAGCGTATTTTCACCCTAATTTAATTGTTGCTATTTAAAATTGTACCGAATATGAATTTGAAAGTAGGCTATAACTTCATTCATATCCATCAGGTTCAACAACCAATGCATTATTCGATTCACATGTATATATGTTCAAGAATTATATTAAAAAAATTACATAAACACCAAATAAAGAATGATGAACCAGGGTTGTATACTTGTACTATTAAAAACGGTAAAGAAAGAGGCGAAAGACATTCTAGTTGCTGAACAAGATGAAGTAGAATGCCTTTATTGTGCTCTCCTCCATGCATAAGGCACACACGACTCTAGTCCAACCCCTTGTGATGGCTGGCCGCCAATCATGTAGTTTGAGAGGTAATCTTGAGTAAACCGCGCCGAGAACCACTGGAAAGGAAAAAACTTCAGACATTTTCATCTAACACAACTCATTATGGGCAGTAAAAAGAAGGCTGCAGAGTTCTTACTTACCATGCTGCAGTTCACTGTTGTCTTGGATAAAGTGTAAACAAATAGTTTAATTGCCATCTTTTGACCCATTTTACTAACAATCTTTATCAGTTTCCTCACTTGATGCTGGTTCATGAATATCTCATTGCCCCATACGCAGAAAGGGTCGAAGCGCATATCTTTACCAATGACATATGTACCTAAAAGCACAAAGTTAATATTAGAAGCTAAACAACAATTGCACAATAATGTAGTACACCACTCCCTCCGTCCCATTATATAAGATCTTATTACATCCAATATACTCACATATTTGATGAATTAACATCTTATATTATGGGGCGGAGGGGGTTTATTACATTGTTACAAATATCGGCCGATTAACTACAGTTAACTGTTGTTGTTGCTGCTGCTCTTCTATTATATCTAGACATCATCAGAACATTAAGATAATACTCTTCCTTGTTGCTATGTTGCCTAGGATTGCATATTTAGTCATTCAGTGCAATGCATGTTGCTATGTAGCCTCAGATATATTAGATATGACCCTAGTTAACCTATCGATAAATGGGTTACAGATATATTCAGTGAAATGTTCGATTCAACGATTAATCCCTTATCAGCCCCCGCCTATATGATACCAACTACCGATATCCTGAACAGTGAGTATATATAAGCCATGGGATGAAACTAACCTCGATAGAAAACAACAGTTGTTCCCAATATTATCCTGTGTAAGTACATCTAAAGGCATGTTAAGCACAACAGGCTAAACATCAACCAAATACATCCATGGTAGACAACATAATCTGATAGCTTCAGTGTGCATGTTTAAGCACGCTAGTTAAGTAAAACAAGAAGTGGAAAGGTGTGTTAATTGCAACAGGCATAACATTTAAAAACAAGAAAATATAGTCATTCAAATTGGTATTGTGCAGGTCTAAGTACACTAGTTATTTTTTTAAAAATGGAAAGGTGTGTTAACTACAACATCCTTAACAACAACCAAATATCGTCATTCATAGTGGTATTGTTGAAACTGTTATTGATGAAATTGAACTGCACAGTAAATAGTTGCACATATAGAGCATCACATTGTGAATAACTGAAATAAACAAGGCATAAGGCCATCTCTAGCCGATCCCCTAAAAGTTAACGCAGTAAAACCCTTAGTGGAGTATATATACTCCACTAATTTTTGGCCGTTTCTAGTCGATCCCCTAAACTTAATGCTTTAATTTGATCAAGTTCAAAGCAATTTGAACCGGAAGTAGCATGCATTCAAACATAAACATATATAGTTTTACACAATCGAACATAAAACATAAATTTAAACTAAACTACTTTCGGTCGAAGTGGAGGTCGAGCCAATCCTTCTCGTTAGGTACGGTGTGCCGCGAGCCGGGTCTAGGCCGGTGCCGTTGTCAGGGTCGTTGGGGAAGACACTCCTCCACTCATCGACGGTATTATTGAAACTGCTATTGATGAAATTGAACTACACAGTTCATACTTGCACATATAGAACATCACATCACATTGTGAATAACTGTAATAAACAAGGTATACTACGAACAACCAAAGATAGCAATTGAAACTGGACATATGCTATCTACAAACAACCAAACAACCAAAAACCGTTAAAAAGGCATATACTAGCTATAACAGGCTTAACAACAAGTAAATATAGTCATTCATAGTGGTATTGTTGAAATTGCATATAACGTAGCTTGTGCTTAACATCAAGTTGTATAACTGAACATCATAATGTGAAAAAGAGGGGGCGTATTACCTACAACAGGCTTAACAGGAAACAAATATGGTCGTTGAACTGGTATTGATGAAATTGTACTTCACAGTAAATAGTTGCACATATAGAGCATCACATTGTGAATAACTAAAATAAACAAGGCATAAGACCATCTCTAGCTGATCCCCTAAAAGTTAACGGAGTAAAACCCTTAGTGGAGTATATATACTCCACTAATTTTTGGCCGTTTCTAGTCGATCCCCTAAACTTAACGGAGTAAACTCCAATTTGATCAAGTTCAAAGCAATTTCAACCGAAAGTAGCATGCATTCAAACATAAACATAGATAGTTTTGCACAACCGAATATAAAACATAAATTTAAACTAAACTAAACTACTATCGGTCAAAGTGGAGGTCAAGCCAATCCTTGCTCGTCAGGTATGGTGTGCTGCGAGTTGGGTCCGGGGTGGTGCTGTCGTTGGGGTCGTTGGGGAAGACACTCCTCCACTTGCCGACATCGATCTCCTCGTCCTCGCCGCCCTCCGCGCCGCCGTCCTCGCCGCCTTCAACCTCGTCGTCGGAGGAGAGCACGATAACCTCGCCACCCTCCGCATCGGCAAAGATCATCTGCTCCGCCTCCACGAGCTCTAGGTGCTGCCGACGGAGCTCTTGCATGTAGGCCTCGTCAACGGCCTCAGCCTCGAGGCGTTCACTCGCCTCGCAGTCCTCCCGCGCCATAGCCGAGCTCACCACCGCCGGCTTTAGCGGGACGAGGTTGACCGGACGTGTGCCAAAGGGGAAATTGAGCCTAGCCGTCGCGCCAGGGTAGCGGACCTGCCAGCGGTCATACTCCATGGCCGCAAGCCCGACCGTGTCAAAGCTACCGAGCCACCTGCGGGTGTGGGTCTCCTGATCCGCAATCTCGGCGACCCACGTCCCCCACCGCCACTGCTGGACCCCAAGGTAGGACCTCGTCGGCGGTCGGGCTCGAGGGAGGACGGGGAAGTCCTCGAACTGGCGTAGGGGCACGGCGGCGGGCGGATCTGGCGACCGGCGATGGCAGCTCGATAAAGAGCCTGCGGAGGACGACGGGGACACCTCAGCGGCCACCTCGCTGACATCGGGCGAAGAGGCCATGATAAACCTCTTTTGGGCCATTCGCTCCTCGAGCTCCCTGGGAAGCGTAGCTGGGCTTAGGCTGCAACGCTCTGGGGTGGGGGAGGGGTGGGCATGGCGATCTATGGGAAAGGGGGCATTTCACAGGCATCATATAAGAAACTCAGGGCGACGAGGGTATGTAGATCGGTGGGTAACCTGCATGGGCAGACAGGCAGAGATTGACGATGGAGGCGGCGGTGATGACCTACCTATGGTTTCGAGCGAGGGAGGGGTGGTGTGTGTCTATGTGAGCGGAGGTTTTGGGGTGTGTGTGTGGAGGGGGGCCAAGGTGGTGTTTGAGGAAATATCGCGGCTACTTAAAATTTTACTAGGTGGGAGTAAAATGCCGGGGCTACTGAAAATTTGGATCAAGGGATTGAAGCAGAGTGGGAGTAACAGACATCACACACGGTCAAAACATAATAATCGTGTGCTATCAAATGGAAAAACCCTCCAGGCGAGCAGATATTTTTGAGATTGCGAGGGATGCAGGCGGGAGTAAAATGCCGGGGCTACTGAAAATTTGGATTAAGGGATTGAAGCAGAGCGGGAGTAATAGACATCACACACGATCAACACATAATAATCGTGTGCTATCAAACAGAAAGACCCTCTAGGCGAGCAGATATTTTTGAGATTGCCAGCGATGCAGGCGGGAGTAAAATGCCGGGGCTACTGAAAATTTGGATCAAGGGATTGAAGCAGAGCAGGAGTAACAGATATCGCACACGGTCAAAACATAATAATCGTGTGCTATCAAATAAAAAACTCTCCAGGCGAGCAAATATTTTTGAGATTGCGAGGGATGCAGGTGGGAGCTCACTAAAAAAAACACTTCCGTGATGATACGTGTTTGTCACAGTAGGTCACGTTTTCTGTCATGCATGCACATCCATGACGATTTTATGACAGAATCAAGATAGTCATACCTATGCTGTTGTAGAAGTGTTCCATGACAATACCAAAATTATCATCACGGAAGTGTCCACTTCCATGACGATAAATGGCGCGTCATGGAAGTGCTTTCGTCAAGGGTAACCGACACGTGGTATCCACCGTAACGGGTCGCCGTTAAGCTATCGGGTTCCAGTTTGGATCCGATAACCCGTTAACAGCCCGGGCCAATGGGGATTTCCCACGTGTAAAATTCTCATTGGCCGTAGCAAGCACGTGTCAGCTCCGCGTTGGGACAGATGTCAACCGCCGAATGGATAGGAGGCACCTATGATACCTCGACACGTGGCAAGGCGCAACGGCGACCCATTTAGGTTGAAAATGCCAGCGCAGTCAAAATTAGCGGGCTGGTCCATTAACGGCCTGCTTGCAGATGACCCATTCACAGTTAAGGCCCGTAGGAATAGTGTCAAATCGGCCCATCAACGGCCCGTTATAGATTTCTCATCATTGCGGCCCATGGTCACTTCTGGCCCGTTAACAGTCCGCTAGGTATTTGGGCCGAATTACGGCCCAGTGTGTTTCCGGCCTGTTAAAAGTCCTGCTACATTTGGGCCGATTTATTACCCAATGAAACTTTTGGCCCATAAACGATCGTGAAGGAATTGGGTCATATTCGGCCATGTCTGACATTAGGCCTGTTAGCGGCCCACTGTAGATTTGGGCCACTTCCAGCCTGTTATGCTTTTTGGCCTGTTAGCGGCCCACTGTAGATTTGGGCCACTTCCAGCCTGTTGTGCTTTTCGGCCTGTTAACGTCAGATAAAATCCATGGGCCATATGTGTCCCAACGTCACATCGGGCCTATTAACGGCCCATATAATCGCTGATACAAATCAAGCCCGACCGCACTTCCGGCCTGGTAAAGGCCCGTGTAGTAGGTCGACGCATTTACGACCCATCTGAATTTTGGCCTGTGAATGATCCACATTGTAAATGGGCCACCATGAGCTGAGATACACTTCGGCCTGCTAATGACCAGTGGGTTATTTGGCACACTTTAGGCCCAATCATCTTTTGGCCTCCTAAAAGTAATGGGCATAATCTGGCCCAATTAGGGCCCAATCTGACTTTCAGCCTATTAAAGTCCCATATTAGGCCTGCGAGATATTTACACATGTTAACAACCTGTTGTTACTAAGGGCCCAAATTATGTTTAGGCCTATTAAAGGCCCATTGTGGGCACAAGCCTACCAAAAATAAGAAAACTTATGCTGATTTAGGCCCAGATATTTTTAGTGGGCTACATGCCGATTACGACCCATAATATTTTTTTGCCCAATTGGAATTGTGGGCCCGATGAATGTTGGCCCGTTGGGCTCCTACGAAGCTTTCGGCCGAAAGGATCGATGATACCGAATACATTACTAAGATAATAAACCTACACTATACAAAAATAGCATCGTAATTTCTACAGCCTTTGGCAACACGATAAATGTTGTATCACAACAAAATAAATTACAGCCATACAACAAAAGGCATGTTGGCATAAAAGTTTACAGTCCTTGCAGATAAAAGCACCATCAGATATATAGAACCACAGATCATTTGACCTGAGTTCTAATGTTTCAGGCTATAGAATCTGATGGAGTAGCATGATCTTCCCCTTTTTTCCGCCATTACTCTTGAACAATGAAGCAAATGTCTGATAGTCTGGTTTAAAAACCATTCATATCTTGACAACATTTGTCAACCACTATTCTTGTTTCAGAAACGACCTCCATTAGGGATTGGACTTGTGTCTGGAGCACAGATATATCACTCTGTCTAGCCGGAAGATTTTGTTCTGTAGGCGATTTGGACGAGGTTACCTTGACAACCAACCCAGAATTACACAGGAAGGTGCTTTTTACACTGTTAGTGGAGAGATACTGATGCACTGTAGCAAGAGGTGACATTGTGCCTGTGGTAGCCTCGTCATCTTCAGGTGGTTGTGGCTGTTCAATCATTTGTTCCATAGCTTGCTGAAAGTTTAAATTTATAGATTAGTGTACCAGATAAGTTACTAATGAGACAAAAACAAACAAAATATGTTTCACGTTTATACATAACTTATTTTGGTGAATTATTGTAATACATTAGCATGTATTGTAGTGCCAACTACATAATAAAATCACTTTTGGAACATATGTCCATGTAGCATGCCTACTGTATTGTCTATTTCCTCACATTCATTGACATCTAAGGATAAAGAGACATGGTTAAAGTAGGATGAACATAGTATGACATCATTCATATCACGGGCAAATAGATATCAAACAAACAGACTATTGTATCATTGTGTGGGCACGTGAACATAACAACTAGATTACATATCAAGACCAAAAGAATATCCTTCCTCTCTTTTAAACCGTGTAAGGTGAAATGATACGTTAAGACAACTGTGTATAAAAGTGAACAAAGTAACTGACATTGGCTGCAAACCAAGCAGTTAAATGAACACATCACATTAACAAGCAGTTCAAAGGCATGGGGAGTAAGGACTTACAATAGCCGCTTGAACTGGTGTGCTCATGCCCTTCATCTTGCTGGTGTGGCAATCCTTGAAGATTTGCACTACATTCGGTTCAGGTTCTTTTTGGTCCGCACGGGGTTTCCTCTGTATTTGGAACAAGTCAATATAGATACGATAATATGGCACAACAAAAAGAAGGAACTAGCAGCTATTTACAAGAGCCTCACAGTGTGCAATATAGCTACGAGATCCTGTTGTCTGTTGG
This sequence comes from Thinopyrum elongatum, assembly GCA_011799875.1. Lineage (NCBI taxonomy): Eukaryota > Viridiplantae > Streptophyta > Magnoliopsida > Poales > Poaceae > Thinopyrum > Thinopyrum elongatum. Next base: position 291,826,793 of record CM022299.1, on the reverse strand, counting down.
AATTTCACTTTAGAATGGTTGGTCTTGTTCTTCAAACAGTTAGCCTAGAAGAAGATACACTTGTAAGGCACATACGTAAATACGAGTTCAATATGTGATCTGATCAAATACATATACCCTACCTGATACTTTGGATCAGACCAGTGTTTAACAAGGGCTGTCCAGTCTTCATCCGTAATATATTCCACTGGAGATGTTTGGGCGATTTCATTGTTAGCCTTGCCTTCAAAGTGAGTTTTTCTAAGGTGATACGATATTGTCGCAGAGCAAACTGAAAAACATGAGTGCATGCTTGTTTAGTTGCATCATCTTTCGGATCCAACTTGAACCTCATCTGTTGAAAAAAGAATATGAGTCTCATTAGGAGGAAGCTAGAAAGTATGGGACAGAGCAAGACAATATTACAAATTGCGATGGATAACATTACTTACGGATAAATGGTCAATGAAGGTGTTAAACTAGGTATCGTCTTTCTCATTCCTGTACTAGATCCACGTTGGAGGATACGTGCATGACACCTAACGGAAACGGCTGCCTCTGATACTAACTTGGCTGACTCTGTAGCATCATGTGGCCTTTTTAAACCTGCCTCAAAATGGATCTCCATTCTTCCTCCTTTAGATTTTGTTAATCTGTCAAGCATTATCCCTGATGTCTGTTTCCGCTTGCGCCGTGGTGCTAGTTCAACAACGAATATGGAAAGTGTTAGTGCACACCAAACTGTGAGAGTCCTGGTGTTGATGCTCATGAGGTTCATCTGATCTTGCCAAGTCCTGTTGTGTCAGTAGTGCTTTGGAAGTAGTGTTAGGTGTGAAGGCAGCTTGGGAACATGCCACTTGCGGAGCAAACGAACGAGTAAGTCGTTGAGATGTCGGTACAGTTGAAGCAAATGTTGCAGCTGGTGGAACAAGTGATACTGTGTTTGTAGATTTAGCCGGTGGACTTGGACCTTCTACTGCACTATAAGTACCAATAGAATCTCGAGGGAAGATCCTTTTCCGTTGCACCCAAAAAGTAACACCATTCCCTACTATATTCTTTTCCTCGCTCTTTTTTGACTTTGCCATGTCAAGCCGTACCCATAACACAAAAGAATAAAATCACTCTTCAGAACTCATTGATGCATGATACATACGAGCAATACTTTGATGTAAGACAACCGTATGAGGAGGATGGAATATGTAAGAAAAACAGGACGGCATGACATATTCACACCTACAATGTGTAAACTAAGCAGAAGGATTTTGAAGAAGTTAGAAGTAATACAAGCTAGACACCATATGAAAGATGCAACTAATATCACTCTGCCAAGTTAAAAGTGTCTTGTAATAAGTGGCATTTCGAAAAATTAGAAGCAGTACAACCTAGAAATCAATGCAAGATGCAACCACTATCACACTGCCAAGTTAAAAGTGTCCAATCATAAGTGATTGATGCGGGATACACAACAGCAGTACTTTGATGTAATAACATGGTACGATAGATCAATGTTGAGTATATCGCTTATCATTAGCGTATCGGTTAGCTGGGGATTAGAGATTAATCGATTTTATCGGTCGACTATTAATCGGCCATTTTTCGCAAATCTCAGGTTCCCAACACTAAAATATTCTATATTCAACACCAAAACAATATTGGAAAGAAGTGTTACGTTGATTACTAGCCTTTAAATCCTCGCATATGACAAACAAAATAGGACAATAGTACATATTTCATAACAAGGTCCACAAAACGTAAATAAACATAGTTTTTGCAAACATAGTGCAATGAATAGGTCCGATTTATCAGGAGATTCCCGATAAATTGCTTGTCATAGCAATAAAATCGGCCCAAACGATAAATGGTGAAGATAAGGCATAATCTTATCGGTCACCCCAAGAGTAGCGATAAATCAGACGATAAATCGCTGAATCAAAAGATTTTTTGAACAATGCAATAGATAGATGCAGTGTATTCTAGACACAGAAAGGCATGTCATATGCACATGTATAATGTATAAACTCAATAGGTGCAATTTAATAAAAATAGAAGAAATACAAGCTAGAAAACATATGCAACATGAAACCAATTATCACACTGTCAACTTAGAGCAAGCACCTGCGATGATGGAGTAGGGGAGATGAACTTATCATATAGACTTGGGACTTCAACTGCAGTAGCAGTAGCAGTGGCAAATCTAGAGAGCCTCCGTTTGCGTTAGTTCGGAGGACCACCAACATCCCCTAACTTACTCTTTTCCTTCCTCTTTTTTGATATTGCCTTCTGAAGTCAAAACCACAAGAAGAGGAATAAAATTAGCTCTGCATAACTGGTTGATGCATGATACAGACGAACACTACTTTGATGTAAGGCAAGCGCATGATAGGATGATGGAATATATACAAAAAATGACAATGTTGCATATTCACACCTATGATAGGAGGATGTAATATGTATGAAAAACAGTAAGCAGAAGGCATTTCAACAAAATTAGAAGAAATAAAAGCTAGGCAGCATATGAACATGCAACCAATATCACTCTACCAGGTAAAAAGTGTCTCATCATAAGTGCCATTTCAACAAATTAGAACAATACAAGCTATAAGACAATGCAAGATGCAACCTACATCACACTCCCAAGTTAAATGTGTCTTATGGGTAAGTGATTGTTGCAGGATACACAACAGTACTTTGATGTAAGAACATGGTGTGATAGACAAAATTATTATGTTCTAGAGATAGGAACACGTGTCATATTGACAGGTATAAGTTGTAAGCTACGCAGATGCAATTCAACAAAATTAGAAGCAATACAAAATAGACATCATACGGAACACACAACCACATATAACAGTGCCAAGTTAGAGCAAGCACCTGTGATGGTGGAGTAGGGGAGATGTGCTCATCATCTACACAGCTACGTTGACTGTCCAGCCTTGTGTTGTCTTGCGAATCTTGTTGGGAGGATGGCGGAGTAGAATCTATAGAGACCCTCTGTTTGAGTTGCTCCGAAGGACCACCATCATCCACTGCCTTACTAATTTCCTTCCGTTGTATTGATTTTGCATTGTGAAGTCAAACCGATAAGAAAAAGGAATAAAATTCTCTCTTCAGAACTCATTCATGCATGATACTGACGAACACTACTCGGATGAAAGGCAAACACATGATACGAGGATGGAATATGTACGAAAAACAGGACGTCGTGACATATTCACACCTATGATGTGGTAACTAAGCAGAAGGCATTTCAACAAATTAGAAGCACTACAAGCTAGACACCATATGAAAGATGCAACCAATATCACTCTGCCAAGTTAAAATTTGTGACGTTTCAATAAATTAGAAGCAGTACATGCTAGAAACCATATGTAAGACGCAACCAATATCAAAGTGGCCACTTAAAGGTGCCTCATCATAAGTGACTGATGCGGGATACACAAGAACAGTAGTCTGATGTAAGAACATGGTGTGATCAGATATAGTATGTTCTAGAAACATGAACACATGTCATATTCACAGGTATGATGTGTACAGTAAGTAGATGCAATACAACAAAGTTAGAAGCAATACAAGCTAGATATCATACGCAATATGCAACCACATATAATAGTGCCAAGTTAGAGCAAACACCTATGATGGTGGAGTAGGGGAGATGTGCTCATCATCTACACAGCTATCTTGACTGTCTAGCCTTGCGTTGTCTTGCGGATTTTGTTGGGTGGATGGCGGAGTAGAATCTGTAGAGACCCTTCGTTTCAGTTGCTCGGAAGGATCACCATCATCCAATGCCTTACCAATTTCCTTCCACTTTATTGATTTTGCATTGTGAGGTCAAACCGACAAGGAAAAGGAATAAAATTCGCTCTTCAGAACTCATTCATGCATGATACTGACGAACACTACTCTGATGAAAGGCAAACTCATGATACGAGGATGCAATATGTACGAAAAACTGGACAGCATGACATATTCACACCTATGATGTGGAAACTAAGCAGAAGGCACTTCAACAAATTAGAAGCACTGCAAGCTAGACACCATATGGACGTGCACCCAATATCACTCTGCCAAGTTAAAACTGTCTCGTCATAGGTGACGTTCATCAAATTAGAAGCACTACATGCTAGAAATCATATTCAAGACGCAACCAATATCACACTGCAAACTTAAAGGTGTCTCATCTTAAGTGACTGATGCAGGATACACAAGAACAGTAGTTTCATGTAAGAACATGGTGTGATAGACAGATATAACATGTACCAAAAACAGGAAGGCGTGTCATATTCACACGTATAATGTGTAAGCTAAGAAGATGCAGTTTACACTAATTAGAAGCAATACAAGCTAGACACCATATGCAACATGCAACCATATATCACACTGCCAAGTTAGAGCAAGCACCTGGGATGGTGGAGTAGGGAACAGAGACTTGGAACTTGCAATGCACTAGCAGTACGAGGAGAATCCGTACAGATGCTCCTTTTAGGTTGCTGCAAAGGACCACCATCATCACCTTCCTTACTCTTTTCCTTCCTCTTTTTTTATTTTGCCTTGTCAAGTCAAACCCATAAGAAAAAGGAATAAAATTTGCTCTTCAGAACTCATTGATGCATGATACTGACGAACACTACTTTCATGTAAGGCAACCGCAAGATAGGAGGATGGAATATGTATGAAAAACAGGACGACATGACATATTGACATGTATGATGTGTAAAGTGTAAACTAAGCGCAAGGTGTTTGAACTAATTAGAAGCAATGCAAGCTAGACACCATATGAAAGATGAAACCAATACCACTCTGCCAAATTAAAAGGGTGGCCTCATAAATGTATTTCAACAAATTAGAAGCAATACATGGCAACAGGCTAGAAATCATATGCAATATGGAATGAATAAAGGTGTCTCATCGTAAGTGATTGATGCAGGATACACAAGAGCGGTAGTTTCATGTAAGAACATGGTTAACAGATAGATGTAGTATGCACCAAAAATAGGAAGGCATGTCATATTCACAGGTATAATGTGTAAACTAAGCAGATGCAATTTACCCTAATTAGAAGCATTACAAGCTGGACACCATATGCAACATGCAACCACATATCACACTGCGAAGTTAGAGCAAGCACCTGCGATGGTGGTGTAGGGGAAATGCGGTCTTTAACTACAAAGCTACGTTGAATATCTTCATTTAGACTTGCTGTTTCTTGATAGTCATGTGGGGAGGATGAAACTGCACTCTTTATAAGAGCAGCGCGTCTCATACTAACCCACGTGCGTGACTGTCTCATCATAAGTGATAGATGCAGGATACACAAGAATAGTAGTTTGATGTAAGAACATGGTGTGATAGGCAGATGTAGTATGTACAAAAAATAGGAAGGCGTGTCATATTCACATGTATAATGTGTAAGCTAAGGAGATGCAATTTAGCAAATTAGAAGCAATACAAGCTAGGCACCATATGCAACATGCAACCAGATATCACACTGCCATGTTAGAGCAAGCACCTGGGGTTGCGGAATAGGGGAGATGAGATTTGGAACTTGCACTGCAGTAGGAGTAGCAGGAGAATCTGCAGAGATCATCTGTTTTGGTTGCTCTAGAGGACCACCATCATCCCGTGCGTTCATCCTTTTAGATTTTGCCTTGTCAAGTCAAACACACAAGAAAAAGGAATGAAATTCGCTCTTCCAAATTCGTTGATGCATGATACCAATGAACACAACTTTTATGTAAGGCAACCACATTGTAGGAGGATGGAATATGTACGAAAAGCGCTAAGGAGAAGGCATTTCAACAAATTGGAAGCAATGCAAGCTAGACAACATATGAAAGATCCAACCAAAATCACTCTATGAAGTTAAAAGTGTCTCATCATAAGTGGCATTTCAACAAATTAGAGGTAGTACATGCTTGAAATGATATGCAAGATGTAACCAATATCACACTATCAATTTGAAGGTGTCTCGTCAGAAGTGATTGATGAGGGATACATAAGAAAAGTAGTTTGATGTAAGAACATGATTAATAGAAAGACATAGTATGTACCAAAAACAGGAAGGCATGTCATATTCACATGTATAATGTGTTAACTAAGAAGATGCAATTTACCCTAATTGGAAGAAATACAAGGTAGACACCATATGCAACATGCAACCACATATCACATTGCCAAGTAAGAGCAAGCACCTGCGATGGTGGTGTAGGGGAATTGCGGGCATCAACTATAGAGCTACGTTGAGTATCTTCATTTAGCCTTGCTGTTTCTTGAGAACCATGTGGGGAGGATGACAGTGCACTCTTTAAAAGAGTAGCACGTCTCACAGTAACCCACTGGCGTGACTGTCTCATCATAAGTGATTGATGAGGGATACACAAGAGCATTAGTTTGATGTAAGAACATGGTTAATAGACAGATGTAGTATGTATCAAAAACAGGAAGGCACGTCATTATCAAAGGTATAATGTGTAAAGTAAGCAGATGCAATTTAACCAAATTGGAAGCAATACAAGCTAGACACCATATGCAACATGCAACCACATTTGACAACACGAAGTTAAAGCAAGCACCTGGGATGGTTGTGTGTGGCAATTGAGATCATCAACTGCAGAGCTACGTTTACTGTCTCCATCTGCTGACACTGCACCCTTTAGAGCGTTGAAACGCTTAGTGCTTATCCTCGAATTAGACTGGAGCGACTTCTGTCTTTTCTTTTGTGTATTTATCAATAGTGCGTCAGAGTCTGAAATACCCATGCATAAAAACAATAGTGTGAGTATGGGTGAAGTGTGTGCACAAGTAGTACACTGTATAAGTAGCAGATAGCAGGTGGGTGAGAAATAAATGATGGGAGACATATGATAGCTCTACAACATGCATGACACATGAAATTAGATTCTAGGATTTTGAAATATGAGCACAGGGATTGCTGGGAAATGCAGATACTCCTCCAGCACACCACAAGGTGTGGTCCTACGAAAATAACAGTCGTCTGAAAAATAGGTTAGTCCATTTTTTCTGCATCGTCTGATGTACAAAGAACGGGCAGATCGCCTTCATCTACCTCCAGCCAGTTAGTGTTGAGGATCTTCCTCGAAACGCCAGCGACCACCAGCCTAGTCCCCTGCCTCCGCCCTCCCCTCGACCTCACAGCACCGTCGTGCTTGGAACCACCCCCGGCCATCCCTTCAAGCCCCGTCGACCTCCAGATCGGGTGCAAGTAGCTCCTGCGCCCCACACCCCTATGATAGACACATATGCGCTGCTTCCCCTGCGAACAGGCGGACTAGGTGCTCCGCGCGCCTAAGCGGGTGCTGCTTCTTTTAATTGCGAATCAACTAACCCTGAATTGAAATCCAGGCGGGCTACTGACCTCTAGCTAAGGTGAAATAGTAAATGGGGGAAACCTTGTGCATTTAGTATCACGAAGAATGTGCAGTAAGAAGCGCTCAACTAGTTTCTTTCGTGGGATGAATACAGTGTGAACAGAGACATAAGATTTGCACGAATAAGGAAAGAGGAGTACTGATACATCCATTTTGCATCATGTTTTCCTACTGTTATTTATAGTGTTTTTATGCAATATAATACTTTGTGGAGTGATTCTAATGCATTTTCTGTCATAATATGCATGGTATACACAAAGAGAGAGAATACCGGCAACTGGAATTATGGACCTGAAAAAGCTATGTCAGACATACCTATTCTACACATCTCCAAATGAGCTGAAATTTTATGGAGAATTATTTTGGAATATATAAAAAATACTAGAGAAAAGAAATACCGGAGGGGCCACCCAGGTGCCCACTAGGCACCAGGGTGCGCCACCCCCTCCAGGTGCGCCCTAGTGGGTAGTGGGCTCCCTGGCCCACCTCCGGTGCCCATCTTCTGGTACATAAGGTCTTTTGACCTAGAAAAAAAATAAGGAGAGGACTTTCGGGACGGAGCGCCGCCGTCTCGAGGCGGAACTTGGGCAGGAGCACTTTTGCTCTCCGGTGAAGCGATTCCGCCGGGGAAACTTCCCTCCGGGAGGGGGAAATCGAAGCCATCATCATCATCACCAACAACCCTCTCATCTTGGGGAGGCCAATCTTCATCAACATATTCAATAGCACCATCTCATCTCAAACCCTAGTTCATCTCTTGTGTTCAATCTTTGTATCAAAACCTCAGATTGGTACCTGTGGGTGACTAGTAGTGTTCATTACATCTTGTAGTTGATGCTAGCTGGTTTATTTGGTGGAAGATCATATGTTCAGATCCATTATGATATTTATTACTCATCTGATCATGAGCATGAATATTATTTGTGAGTAGTTGCCGTTGTTCTTGAGGCCACGGGAGAAGTCATGTTGCAAGTAATCATGTGAAACTGATATTCGTTTGATATTTTGATGGTATGTATGTTGTGATTCCATTAGTGGTGTTATGTGAACGTCGACTACATGACACTTCACCATCTTTGGGCCTAAGGGAATGCATTGTGGAGTAGTTATTAGATGATGGGTTGCTAGAGTGACAGAAACTTAAACCCTAGTTTATGCGCTATTTCGTAAGGGGCTGATTTGGATCCACATGTTTAATGCTATGGTTAGATTCTATGTTAATTCTTCTTTCGTAGTTGCAGATGCTTGCGAGAGGGGTTAATCATAAGTGGGAGGCTTGTTCAAGTAAGAACAACACCCAAGCACTGGTCCACCCACATATCAAATTATCAAAGTAGAGAACGCAAATCAAACCAACATGATGAAATAGACTAGATGAAATTCCTGTGTGTCCTCAAGAACTCTTTGCTTATTATAAGAGACCGTTCCAGCCTGTCCTTTGCTACAAAAAGGATTGGGCTAGCTTGCTGCACTTTTGTTACCGTTACAGTTACTTGCTCATTACAAATTATCTTGCTATCAAACTACCTGTTTCCGATAATTTCAGTGCTTGCAGAAATTACCTTGCTGAAAACCGCTTGTCATTTCCTTTTGCTCCTCGTTGGGTTTGACACTCTTACTTATTGAAAGGACTACGATTGACCCCCTATACTTGTGGGTCATCAAGACTCTTTTCTGGCGTCATTGCCGGGGAGTGAAGCGCTTTTGGTAAGGAAAAATTTTATATTACGTGCTGAAATTTACTGTCACTTGTTACTATGGAAAACAATCCTTTGAGGGGCTTGTTCGGGGTATCTTCACCTCAACAGGAAACACAAAGAGTTTCCCCTCAACCTACTGCACCTACTAAAAATATTGGTTATGAAATTCCTTCGGGTATGATAGAGCAACTGCTAGCTAATCCTTATGCAGGAGATGGAATGAAGCATCCTGATATGCATTTGATACATGTGGATGAAATTTGTGGATTGTTTAAGCTTGCAAGTTTACCCGAAGATGAAGTTAAGAAGAAGGTTTTCCCTTTATCTTTGGGGGGAAAAGCATTGACATGGTATAGGCTATGTGATGATATTGGAGCTTCGAATTGTAATCGATTGAAATTGGAATTTCACTAAAAGTTCTATCCTATGCATCTAGTTCATCGTGATCGGAATTATATATATAATTTTTGGCCTCGTGAAGGAGAAAGTATCGCTCTAGCTTGGGGGAGGCTTAAGTCAATGTTATATTCATGCCCCAATCATGAGCTCTCAAGAGAAATTATTATACATAATTTTTATGCTCGGCTTTCTCATAATGATCGATCCATGCTCGATACTTCTTGTACTGGTTCTTTCATAAAGAATACTATTGGATTCAGATGGGATCTTTTGGAAATAATTAAATGCAACTCTGAAGATTGGGAACTCGACGAAGGTAAAGAGTCAAGTATTAAGCTTGAGTTTGATTGTGTTAAATCTTTTATGAATACCGATGCTTTTCACAAGTTTAGCACTAAATATGGACTTGACTCTGAGATAGTAGCTTCTTTTTGTGAATCATTTGCTACTCATGTTGATCTCCCTAAGGAGAAGTGGTTTAAATATCATCCCCCTATTAAAGAAAAGATTGAGGAACCAGTTATAGTTAAGGATGAAACTATCATTTATAATGTTGATCCAGTTGTGCCTACTGCTTATATTGAAAAACCACCTTTCCCTGTCAGGATAAAGGAACATGCTAAAGTTTCAACCATGGTCAACAAAAGTAATATTAAAGTACCAATACCCTCTGAACAAATTAAAGTAGAACCTAGTATTGCTATGCTTAAAGATCTCTTGGTCGATAATATTGATGGGCATGTTATTTATTTCTGTGATGAAGCTGCTAGAATTGCCAAACCTGATACTAAAGATAAGAATAAGCCTATTGTTGGCATGCATGTTGTCTCAGTTAAAATAGGAGATCATTGTTATCATGGTTTATGTGATTTGGGTGCTAGTGTGAGTGCTATTCCTTTTACCTTATATCAAGAAATTATGAATGATATAGCACCTGCTGAAAGAGAGGGTATTGATGTTACTATTAAACTTGCAAATAGGGACAACATCACACCACATGGGATTGTTAGGGATGTTGAAGTCTTGTGTGGGAAAATAAAATACCCCACTGATTTTCTAGTTCTTGGTTCTCCACAAGATGATTTTTGTCCCATAATATTTGTAGACCTTTCTTGAACACTGTTAATGCCAAGATAGATTGTAATAAAGAAATGGTTAGTGTAAATTTTGGTGATGTGTCTCATGAGTTTAATTTCTCTAAGTTTCATAGACAACATCATGATAAAGAATTACCTAGTAAGGATGAAATAATTGGTCTTGCTTCTATTGTCGTACCTCCTACTGATCCACTAGAACAATATTTGCTAGACCATGAAAATGATATGCACTTGCATGAAAGAAACGAAATAGATAAAATGTTCTTTGAATAACAACCTATCCTTAAACACAATTTACCTGTTGAAACTCTAGAAGGTCCTCCTCCACCTAAAGGTGATCCTGTGTTTGAATTAAAGCAATTGCCTGACACTTTGAAATATGCTTATCTTGATGAGAAAAAGATATATCCTATTATTATTAGTGCTAACCTTACAGAACATGAAGAAAAGAGATTACTAAAAATTCTGAGGAAGCACCGTGCTGCTATTGGATATACTCTTGATGATCTTAAGGGCATTAGTCCCACTCTCTGCCAGCACAAGATTAATATGGAACCTGATGCTAAACCCGTCATTGATCATCAATGATGTTTGAATCCTAAGATGAAAGAAGTGGTAAGAACTGAAATACTAAAGCTTCTGGAAGCAGGTATAATCTATCCCATATCTGATAGTAGATGGGTAAGTACTGTTCATTGTGTCCCTAAGAAAGGTGGTAATACTGTTGTTCCTAATGATAAAAATGAACTCATTCCACAAAGAATAGTGACTGGCTATAGAATGGTAATTGATTTTAGAAAATTAAATAAAGCTACTAGAAAAGATCATTACCCTTTGCCTTTCATTGATAAAATGCTAGAAAGATTATCTAAGCACACACACTTTTGCTTCCTTGACGGGTATTCTGGTTTCTCTCAAATACCTGTATCGCAACCTGATCAAGAGAAAACCACTGTTGGGGATATAACCCCGAGGTGTGACCCGCCCAGGAGGGGCCGGGTTACACCGTTGGCGACTCAATATGAAGAAGGCCCAAGTAGGTCCAACATGAAGACTGGTGGCGGCTTACAAGGTGGGCCTGTTGAAAGCCCAAGACCTGGCGGTAGAATCATGACCCGGAAAGTGTGAGCCGCCAAGTTGACGACCTGCCTTGCAAGGCAGGGTGATTTAGAAACTGTGTTGGTCATGTTGTGTGATCTGGCTTGGACTCTTGTAAGCCCAGGACCTCAACCTGTGTATATAAAGGCGAGACCCTGTGGCGGGTTAAGACAGGAAAGGATTGATCGAGAGCTAGGTCAAGTGATTCCGCTCCCTTGTAATCGATATTCAAGCTATAGTCAACAAAAGCAGGAGTAGGCTTTTACCTTGTTGTGAGGGGCCGAACCTGGTTAAACCTTGTGTCCTTTGTCCCGTTCAACCCCTTTAAGCTAACCTACATCACGATGGCTCCACACCTAAGTCCTTTCACGAGGGCATCTGCCGTGATAAAACCACGACAACCACCTTTACTTGTCCTTTTGGAACTTATGCTTATAGACGTATGCCTTTTGGTATTTGTAATGCACCTGCTACCTTTCAAAGATGTATGACTGCTATATTCTCTAACTTTTGTGAAAAGATTGTTGAGGTTTTCATGGATGATTTCTTTGTTTACGGAACTTCTTTTGATGATTGCTTAAGCAACCTTGATCGAGTTTTGCATAGATGTGAATGAACTAATCTTGTCTTGAATTGGGAGAAGTGCCACTTTATGGTGAATGAAGGTATTGTCTTGGGGCACAAAATTTCTGAATGAGGTATTGAGGTGGATAAAGCTAAAGTTGATGCAATTGAGAAAATGCCATATCCTAAAGATATTAAAGGTATTTGTAGTTTCCTTGGTCATGCTGGTTTTTATAGGAGGTTTATTAAAGACTTCTCTAAAATTTCTAGGCCTCTTACTAATCTCTTGCAAAAGGATGTTCCATTTGTTTTTGATGATGATTGTGCAGAAGCCTTTGAAACACTTAAGAAATCCTTAACTTCTACACCTATTGTTCAACCACCTGATTGGAACTTGCCTTTTGAAATCATGTGTGATGATAGTGATTATGCTGTTGGTGTTGTTCTAGGACAAAGAGTTGATAAAAAAATAAATGTTATCCATTATGCTAGTAAAACTCTAGACAGTGCCCAAAGAAATTATGCTACTGCTGAAAAAGAATTTCTAGCAGTAGTGTTTGCTTGTGATAAATTCAGATTTACATAGTTGATTCTAAAGTAATTGTTCACACTGATCATGCTGCTATTAAATATCTTATGGAAAAGAAATATGCTACACCTAGACTCATTAGGTGGGTTCTTTTGTTACAAGAGTGTGATTTGCATATCGCTGATAGGAAAGGAGCTGAGAACCCTGTAGCTGATAACTTGTCTAGGTTAGAAAACATTCTTGATGACCCACTACCTATTGATGATAGATTCCCTGATGAACAATTAGCTGTCATAAATGCTTCTCATAATACTCCTTAGTATGCTGACTATGCTAATTATATTGTTGCTAAATTTATACCACCTAGTTTCACATACCAACAAAAGAAAAAAAATTCTTCTATGACTTAAGACATTACTTTTGGGATGACTCACATCTTTATAAAGAAGGAGTAGATGGTATTATTAGATGTTGTTTACCTGAGCATGAACAGGAACAAATCCTACGGAAATTTCACTCCGAAGCCTATGGAGGGCATCATGCGGGAGATAGAACTGCGCACAAGGTATTGCAATCACGTTTTTATTGGCCTACTCTTTTCAAAGATGCTCATAAGTTTGTCCTTTCTTGTGATGAATGTAAAAGAATTGGTAATATTGGTAAACGTCAGGAAATGCCTATGAATTATTCACTTGTTATTGAACCATTTGATGTTTGGGGCTTTGATTATATGGGACCTTTTCCTTCCTCTAATGGGTATACACATATTTTGGTTGCTATTGATTATGTCACTAAGTGGGTAGAAGCTATTCCAACTAGTAATGCTGATCATAACACCTCCATTAAAATGCTTAAAGAAATTATCTTCCCGAGGTTTGGAGTCCCTAGATATTTAATGACTGATGGTGGTTCACATTTTATTCACGGTGCTTTCCATAAATTGCTTGCTAAATATGATGTCAACCATAGAATTGCATCTCCTTATCATGCTCAATCTAGCGGTCAAGTTGAACTTAGCAATAGAGAAATAAAGTTGATATTACAAAAAAATGTCAATAGGCCCTGAAAGAATTGGTCTAAGAAACTTGATGATGCACTTTGGGCCTATAGAACAGCTTATAAGAATCCTATGGGCATGTCTCCTTACAAAATGGTTGATGGAAAAGCTTGTCGTTTACCTCTTGAGTTAGAACATAAAGCATATTGGGCAATTAAGGAACTCATCTATGATTTCAAACTTGCCGGTGAATAGAGGTTATTTGATATTAGCTCACTAGATGAATGGAGAACCCAAGCTTATGAAAATGCCAAATTGTTTAAAGAAAAAGTCAAAAGATGGCATGATAAAAAAATCCAAAAGCGATAATTCAAAGTTGATGAACATGTTCTATTATACAATTCTCGTTTTAGATTTTTTGCAGGAAAACTTCTCTCCAATTTGGGTGGTCAATGGATAAAGAATTAAGCACTATATTTCAATGTTGAAACTAACATTATCCAAACCATGACACCGGAGGAACACATAAAAGAAACCTTCCAGAACACTCCAGAACCCTGAAAAGGAAGAGGTACGTGATACGGTAAGTAAATGGACTCCAAAAATTCCGCAAAAATATTTTCTGTCAGTTTAGGAATATTAGAAAAAATAAAAAATACGAAACAACCGGGAAGGCAACCCAGGTGCCCACTAGGCACCAGGGCGCGCCTGCCCCACCTAGCGCGCCCTGGTGGGTAGTGGGCCCTTCGGGCACCTTCTCGACTCCGTTTTCCTTTCATATACTTGTTTCCCAAGATAAAAATTCTTTATATATACGCCAGACAATTTGACCACCGTGAGAAATCCTCTGTTCTTGTTTCGTGCTGTTTTTCTATCAGATATGAAAATATGTCGTCTCAAGATTCGGATGGAGAAAGCTATGTTTCCCACCATACTCCAGATCCAAATATCTTTAAGGATACCTATCCCTACATATGGGCCACGGATGAGGAGGAAGACACCAACATGGAGGAAACAAGGGATGACAGCTCGGACGAAGATGAAGTTCCACTACCTCAACCTGGAGATATGCATGTGGAATTCAAGAAGTCAAGCCTCCCGAACGGATCAAGCAAATCTAAGGTTCAATTTATCCTGTCTCGTTTTCTGCAGGAAATCAAGGCGGCATTATGCAAAAAGATATTGAAGCTTGAGCGAGAAAATGATGACTTGAGGGAGGAAAATTTTATCCTCAAGCGTAAGCTGGGGAAGAAGAATGCTACTTCCTCAACACCACCATCATCACCAAAGAAGGAGACTTGAGTACACGTTTATGTGCACTCCCCTTGGCTTTTGCAAGGCTTGGGGGAGATGCCCCGGTATCATATCACCATCGCTTTTATTACTTTCACCAGTTTTTAGTTCGATCCTTAGCTATTTTGTGATTTAGTTGAATAAAAGTTTAGTATGATCTATTTTCGAGTGCTAGTTTCATGATCTATCTATCTATGTAATCGAGTGAGAGTTATATAATAAAGGTTAGTTTGAGTTTTTGCTTCTTTACCTTTCTTGTTTCAATCAAAATAAAGGAAATAATGGAAAAGATCATATGCTAATCTAATGGTAAGTAATGACATCACATAAGGAAAAGTATAAGTGGTAAAATTTATTGAAAGTTAACAAACATAGAATTGGTCAATGATGCAATTCATGAAAGAATTAATAAGGGAAGAGAAGATTTACATGCAAATATACCATCTTGGACATCTTTTATGATTGTGAGCCCCCATTAAATATTTTGTGCCAAATTGTTGACGTTGGACAAGGAAGACAACGTAATGATTTATGTTTGTTCATATTCACATAGAAGTTATATTATCATACATCCTCCAACATGTGGTGCTTGCTCAATATCTTTGCTAGCCAAAAATCCGCACTAAGTAGAGATACTACTTGTGCATCCAAAACCCTTAAACCCAAATCCATGTTTTGAGAGTCCACCATACTTACCTATGGATTGAGTAAGATCCTTCAAGTAAGTTGTCATCAGTGCATAAGGCAATAAAAATTGCTTCTAAATGTGTTTGATCTTTTAGTGTAAGGAAAAATAAGCGTTGTACGAACTTGTGATGGCAAAGTAATAAAAGCGATAGACTGCATAATAAAGGTTGCTATCATAAGGAGCAATATAATGTGACGTTATTTTGCATTAAGAGATTGTGCATACAAAACCAAAAAGCGCATGACAACCTCTGCTTCCCTCTGTGAAGGGCTTATCTTTTACTTTTATGTATTTACCTTTTATGCAAGAGTCAAAGTGTTCTCCTCTATTCCTTTTTATTTTCTCTTTTGCAAGCATCATGTGGTGGGGAAAGATCTAGGCACATATATCCAGTTGGATATGAGTGATCATGAGTTATTATTGTTGACATCACCCTTGACGTGAATAAGTTGGAAGGCGAAACTATAAGCCCCTATCCTTCTATGTGTCTGGTTGAAACTTTTGATCCATATATATGTTGTGAGTGTTAGCAATCATAGAAGACTATGGTTGAGTATGTGGACTTGCCAAAAGGCTCCGATACGAGACCCTTCCTGAAAGTATGATGAATTGCAATTGCAAAGTTGACTGAGAACATAGTTTGTTAGTTTTCAGGAAAGTTTATGCTTTATACTTCGATGTTGTGATGAATGGTTACTTGCTCATGAGAAGTTTTATGATAGAGTTTATTGCTGTTATAATAATAAGCATGATGCTAATATGTCTGTATCTTGTTTTTATCGACACCTCTCTCTCTAAACTTGTGGACATGATTTTCGATATCGGCTTTCGCTTGAGGACAAGCGAGGTCTAAGCTTGGGGGAGTTGATACGTCCATTTCGCATCATGTTTTTCTACTGTTATTTATAGTGTTTTTATGCAATATAATACTTTGTGGAGCAATTCTAATGCCTTTTCTCTCATAATATGCAAGGTTTACACAAAGAGGGAGAATACCGGTAGCTGGAATTCTGGACCTGAAAAAACTATGTCAA
Organism: Thinopyrum elongatum; assembly: GCA_011799875.1. Classification (NCBI taxonomy): domain Eukaryota; kingdom Viridiplantae; phylum Streptophyta; class Magnoliopsida; order Poales; family Poaceae; genus Thinopyrum; species Thinopyrum elongatum. The sequence goes on along the minus strand of CM022299.1, from coordinate 291,810,024 downwards.
AGATACCTATTCTGCACATCTCCAAATGAGTTGAAATTTTACGAAGAATTATTTTGCAATATATAAAAAATACTGGAGAAAAGAAATACCGGAGGGGGCCACCCAGGTGCCCACTAGGCACTAGGGCGCGCCACCCCCTCCAGGCGTGCCCGGGTGGGTAGTGGGATCCCTGGCCCACCTTCGGTTCCCATCTTCTGGTACATAAGGTCTTTTGACCTAGAAAAAAAATAAGGAGAGGAATTTCGGAACGGAGCACCGCCGTCTCGAGGCAGAACTTGGGCAGGAGCGCTTTTGCTCTCCGGCGGAGCGATTCCGCCGGGGAAACTTCCCTCCGGGAGGGGGAAATCGAAGCCATCGTCATCACCAACAACCCTCTCATCTTGGGGAGGCCAATCTTCATCAACATCTTCAATAGCACCATCTCATCTCAAACTCTAGTTCATCTCTTGTGTTCAATCTTTGTATCAAAACCTCAGATTGGTACCTGTGGGTGACTAGTAGTGTTGATTACATCTTGTAGTTGATGCTAGCCGGTTTATTTGGTGGAAGATCAAATGTTCAGATCCATTATGATATTTGTTACTCCTCTGATCATGAGCATGAATATTATTTGTGAGTAGTTGCCCTTGTTCTTGAGGCCACGGGAGAAGTCATGTTGCAAGTAATCATGTGAAACTGATATTTGTTCGATATTCTGATGGTATGTATGTTGTGATTCCCTTAGTGGTGTTATGTGAACGTCGACTACATGACACTTCACCATCTTTGGGCCTAAGGGAATGCATTGTGGAGTAGTTATTAGATGATAGGTTGCTAGAGTGACAGAAACTTAAACCCTAGTTTATGCGCTATTTCGTAAGGGGCTGATTTGGATCCACATGTTTAATGCTATGGTTAGATTCTATCTTAATTCTTCTTTCGTAGTTGCGGATGCTTGCGAGAGGGGTGTAACACCCCCAGTGTCATGCTACAGTAATCTTCCCCTAATGGTGGCCATGTCATCATGATTACTTTGCAAATTGCCACTCGTCCAGAATCAAAGCCAAATTCAAATTTAAATATCAAGTCAGAAATCCACTTCTTAAAAAATGCAAACAAAATAGTTCATAATTTTGCAAATAATTCGTAAGTATTTATGTTGAGGAAAACAACATCACTAAAATTCCCCAATTACCCCTCAGAAGTAATTAAGTGGTTCAACAACAAAATACTAGACCTTTTTAATTTCTAAAAATGTTTTAAAAACTCCAAATGCTATGGAACTTTTTGTGCAGCTTCACAATATTGCCAAATATCGATGTGACAAGTTTCACCTACAACAAAAATAATTTGGTGCAAGGATAAAATGCAAAACAGTAATGAAAATAGAAAATAGAAAAATTAATAGAAAAGAGGAAAAAGGAAAGAGAGAATACGTACTGTACCTATGGGACTCGGGTGAACAGGCACGACCCAGCCCACCTGCCGGGTCTTCCCCTACCTTTGTTCACCAGAGGCGTGGTGGATGCCCGTGCAACGTCCGTGGCTCAGAACGGACACGCGTCAGTCATCTGTCGTTGCTCCGGCGTAGATACTATACCCCCAGACGTCGTTGTCGAAACCTAATCCCCTCTTCTTCCCCCTCGCATCTCCCTCCCGATCCTGAGCCCGCTCGAGCGCTACCACCGGTGCGCTGTCGTAGTTCCCATGGCCGCCGAGCTCCTTACACCTCTTCAACCTGCCCACGGGCTACGCCTCCATCGTCCACGCCTCAACGACAAGCCTCGCGACCGAACGATCCTCGCAGTAACGCCCATGACCTCTTCTTTGAGCTTCGGCCACCGAGAACGCCAGCGACATGCACCCTCTCCGATGCCTTCCCGAGCGCACTCTGCTCCTATACAGGCTCATAGTGAGCTCCTCTCCATTTCCCCCATCTCTCTCTCTCTCTCTCTCTCGGTCGACCTCTAGCTAGTTTTCCTCGCGAGGCCGAAGCTCGTCGCTGTTGTCCATGTCACCGCCGTGGCTAGTGCCTTTGCCTCGCCCGTCTGAGCATGCTGTTGAGTTCCTGGAGCTCGTAAGAACCCAACGCCATCTCCCATTCGCCTTATGGTGCCCTGCATCACCATTGGCCATCTCGCCCAAGCTCCGGCTGCTCCGTCGCCGCATCGCGTCACCACCATGGGCATAGCCAACCTCGGTTGATGACGACCACGGCGTCATGCTCCCGACCTTCCCAGGAGGCCGACAAGCCCCTTTGGCTGCCCGCTAGCATCCGTAGGCTCGCGCTTGTGTGAGCCGTGCCTCAAGCCGCCGCTGCATGCCGTCGCGGTCGTCGTTTCCGGCGGTCCCTGCACGCGTTGCTGGCACTACGTTAGTTCACCCCTAACACCGTGTATTGCTATGTCATACTTGGTGATGCCTTGTTTGCTTTATATTTATTATTTCTTCCCCCTCTTCTCTCCGGTAGACCCCGAGACCGCTGCCCATGCCACTGTGATCGACTACGTCGATGACGACCCTTCCTTCTCAACAGATCTTCCAGGCAAGCAAACCCCCCTTGATCATTCCGATATCGCCCATTACATTCTCTCATGCTTGCATTAGATTTTGCTACTGTACTTGATTGCTCCTATCTGATGCATAGCCTGCTTTTGTAACCTGCTCTTGTACCTTACCTGCTTATCCTAAACTACTTAGTATAGGTTGGTTAGTGAGCCACCAGTGACCCCTCACCTTGTCCCAGTTGCCCCCGCTTGATGACCGATGACTCGATCAACGTGATAGATGTCCAGAGCGCGACACATCATATCGCACCCCCTTAGTTGTACGACTCTGCAGAGCTACTATCGAGTGCCGAGGGTGATACCTTGTATAGCACTTCTGATGTTAACTCTGTAGTGTAGCCAATCGGGCGTGGTCTTCGAGGGTGATTCCTCCTTCACCACTCCCGATAACGACTCTGTCGTGCAACCCCTCAAGTGTGGCTCATCGAGGGTGATTCCTCCAAGTCCACCTTGACGGTTACATCTAGTGGGAATCCATCGAGGGTGATTCCTCGGGTTACCCCCTTGCTATTTTGGACACACGGTTACTTTGACTTTACCACAGAACCATGTTGAAGTCGGGTCAGCCTTAAGGGGTACCCGCGAGTTGATGTGTTGTCGGGTTGACCTGGAGGGTACCCACGAGATTTCTACGTGGCACGGCCGGGCATTCTGGGCCCTTGCAGTAAGTCCACGAGACGGGGCGACGGGGTCACATGATCATGAGCCTCTGCTCGTTACCGCACGCTCCCAAGACACTAATGGATTTGGGTATTTGATGTGAGTTTGTCACTGGGCTATACGCACTAACCACTACGCGGGAACAGATATGGGTACTCGGCGTCGTATGTATCAGCTGAAGCTCTTCAGATGTCAGCGACTGAGCGGCGGGCGCCCGGGTGGTCCGCGTAAGCACCTGCCTTGTATAAGGAGGTTGCCAGGACTGACACCGGCTGCCCATGCAACATGCAGGAGTGCAAAGGGCGATGGGCCCAAGACCCCTGCACGCTTAGGATGTAGACCGACGTGCTGGCCTCTCTGTTGAGCCTAGGTAGGGCTACGATGTGTTGATCTTCCGAGGCCAGGCATGACCCAGGAAAGTGTGTCCGGCTAGAGTGATCGAGTGTGTTGGGTAATGTGGTGCACCCCTGCAGGGAAGTTTATCTATTCGAATAGCTGTGTCCACGGTAACAGGATGACTTGGAGTTGTATCCCGATCTATACAAGTAGAACTGGATACTGAGATGTGAAATGGATATGATGGCTCCGGGATTGCTTTCTCGCAGGGAGTCGAGAAAGGATCTCTGGGCGTTAATGCTACAATATACTTGTTATTTATAATATGCTATTCTGTACTCTTCTAAATGTTGCAAGATGCTTGAAGATGCTAGTCTTCGATAGGCTAGGCTTTCCCTCCTCTTCTGGCATTTCTGCAGTCTAGTCTAGAAATACAGCCTCATTCCTTTGATACTGATGCATACTTAGCATAGATCTGATGTAAGTCTTGCGAGTAATTTGGATAGTACTCATGGTTGCTTTGCTTCCCCTTTTCCCCTATACCTGGTTGCTGCGATCAGATGACGGATCCCAGGAGCCAGATGCCACCACCGACGACTATTGCTACCCCGAGGGTGCCTACTACTACGTGGAGTCCGCCGACGACCAAGAGTAGTTAGGAGGCTCCCAGGCAGGAGGCCTTGCCTTTTCGATCATTGTTGCTTTTGTGCTAGCCTTCTTAAGGCAACCTTGTTTAACTTATGTATGTACTCAGATATTGTTGCTTCTGTTGACTTGTTTGTATGGAGCTTTTGTATTCGAGCCCTCGAGGCCCCTGGCTTGTAATATAAAGCTTGTATTATTTTATTTGTGTCTAGAGTTGTGTTGTGATATCTTCTCGTGAGTCCCTGATCTTGATCGTACACATTTACGTGTATGATTAGTGTATGATTGAATGTGGGGCATAACAAGTTGGTATCAGAGCCGACTGCTTGTAGGTAGCCCCCTTTCCAACTCATTGGCCGAAGTTTAGTCTAGTCTTTGAAAAACTTTTACTAACATTGGTGTGTGGCTGACGGGCCCACATCACAATTGGGTGGTATTAGGATCTTTTATTCCTCATCCTTACTCTGGGATTCTGATCTCTCTTCTATTCGGGAAAAAGATTTACAAATCTAACTCTAGGTTCTTGTAACTACTTCCTCCCGAAGGGCCCCTCATTCCAGATGGTCGCTTGATTCACCAGAAGGCTCTGAAGAAACTTTGATGTTTTCCCAAGATCCTTGTGCCCACCGCCTTTGCAATTCCCTACCACCGATAAAATCCCTATGGATGACCCCATGCACTTGTCGTTCGTACAATCATTCCCTATTGCTCTTGCTATTACAAGATACCCCAAAGTACTATCCGTTGTCCCGAGGATCCTTTGAGCTTACTGCCCTGCAATTCTTTGCCACATGAATACCCCTACGGATAATTCCTCGCACTTACCGAGTATCCGTTCATCCCTAGTTGGTCATACATTTCATAAGATACTTTGGAATACTATCCGATCTTTCAAGAATCCTCTGCAACCTATTGCTCTGGAAAGTCTTACCTGCCTGCATTATGGTTGTTTCCACATGTCTAGCAATATTCATTGTCATCCTTTGTCATCGTCGATTTTGCCTTTGATTCGATATGTTTGTGAATGGTTGGAATCATCAGTTGATCCTTATAAATTATCTTTTCGGCTCAGACGTCTTTCCGAACATGAGCTGGTTCTCGGCAATCAAACCTTGATTGATTGTCCATCTAATTTTGTTCAACTTACTCATACTTAATTAGAGCATCTGATTCCAATAAATCGATCTGGATATCATAATTCCTTCGTATTTAAGCATCGGATTATTCAGATGTTTTGATAATAAAGTGTCGTTGCATTCTTTCTTCCTCTGATTGAGTACCGATACTCGCATTAAATTCTTTGTGGTCCGCCAGATCCTTTGGTGCATTATTATCCGACCATTCCTACATATTCTCAAAACCTGGAGTTCTTTCCCTGATACATAATGCCTTTGGTAAATTGTATCCCCTGCTTTTGTCAACCATGCTATGCTTCCGAGCTTGAGTTAATTACTCCTGAAGTTGTGGTATATGTTCCTAAGATGCCCCGATGGATTGAACCTATGCCTTCCCTAATCGGTGTGAATCCGAAAGATTTCACGGGTCATACTCGTCTGGTATTTCACTAGGTAAAATTTTCAACACTAATGCCATTTTTGAAAACGAGAAGTGAATGAAAGGTTATGCATTGAAGAAGTGGGAGTTGACCTTGAATTTTGTGTTCATGCCCATGGACATGATTTGGAACTTATCATGGAAGCTTCTTGCAAAAATATTTAATCATTTGAATAATTCTTTTGGTGTCATTAAATTGGATCCTTTGCAGTTATGGTTCCGACCATGTTGGTCTACTTTGATTTCATCCGGAGACAAGTTTATACTCGATGTTGTCATTCCCAGTCGATTGGCTACTTCATCATTGCCATGCTAAAGCTTGACCGTGCTATCTACGTCTTTCATCCCCAGAACACAATCCCGATAGTGCGCTAAGCTACATCGAGCTTTCAACATCATATTGTTTGTCTTGAAAGGCAACTCTGACTCTAAGATTTCATCTTGTCTGTGGTTCTAGTAACCTTTTGCTTCATCATTCCTTTTGCTTGATGATGTCGTTGATCGGTTAAATCTTCATGAAACCTCTCGACAAAAGGTGTCGCAATCATCAGCAATATTTTGACTTCTTCCAAGATATGAATAAAATTCATGATGAGAAATATCATCCTTGCCCTTCAATGAATTGTTGCTGAGCCCATCAGCCACATCCTCATCTTTTCCATGATGAAATTGTATGACTTATTTTATAAGTTGTTTCCGATGGATCCTTTGTGTATCCAAAATCTGACCTTTACCTGAAAACCATGCCAATGCTGTCCCGAAGCATGAATGTGGTACTAAAACATCAACAAGAACATTGGAAGCTTAATGCTAAATGTTTCTTGATCAATTATCCAAACACCATTGTATGGGTAATATCATGAATTCCCTCACCCCTTCACCTAATTGGTTATCCACTTGTTGTCTTGTCATGGATGGGAAAGAAATACTTGGGTATAAACACATTTTCCTTTCCATTATTTTGTTTAACCTTTCTTGTAATCTAAACTATCTGAGCAGTGATAATTCCCTTCTTATGTAAACACCTCGGTATACAACTCTGTTAGTAAGACCCTGTTACTATTGTTGATGACATTCCGGTAACCACCGATGGACGAGAATGTTGCCTATTGGTCCGCCTCGCCTTGCGAGGAGGAAAATGGTTCTCTTCGTCCCTCGCCCTTGGTACCGACCTTGTTAACAACATAACTAACAGGCTATCCTCTGACATACCTTGCTATCATGACCGTGCAAGACGTCAGCGTCCTTCCTACTTTTAACCCACATGGTGGGCCCATAACCCACAGTTCCACAGGATCGAAACCTGACTCTCCAATACACCCCTGTTTCCAAAGTTTTCCTCATGTTTCACTTCGTATGTAATTCATGAGCCACGTTCTGAGAGATCATCAATTCTGGTATCAGACACAATACTTATTCCTGTTGCGTTGAACCCCTTTTCACATCTGTTTCAGGCAACGAGCGATTGCGTACCCATTCAAAACTTCTCATGGTACCTTCTTACGTTGCTCTCGATATTTTCTTAAGTTCAATACGAGAGATACTTCCTGCCACATTCCCTGCACTATCTACAAGATGAAAAACCTTGTTAGGTCCGTTCTTCCGAAGTTACCCCTTGTCCCTTCGTAAGTACGGTGAAGATTCAGAAGGAAGAATGACAACTTCATGATGATGCATTGATGTAGAGAAATGAAGACATCAACGAAATGGATCAACCTCTTCGAGAAGAGCAACCAAAAACAAGAAGATTCGTTAGAATTTCGTAACTAGACCTTTTCCCCCTACTCCACCTCTTAAAATCTCGGGACGAGATTTCTTGTAGTGGAGGAGATTTGTAACAGCCCCAGTGTCATGCTACAGTAATCTTCCCCTAATGGTGTCCATGTCATCATAATTACTTTGCAAATTGCCACTTGTCCAGAATCAAAGCCAAATTCAAATTTAAATATCAAGTCAAAAATTTACTTCTTCAAAAATGCAAACAAAATAGTTCATAATTTTGCAAATATTTCCTAAGTATTTATGTTGAGGAAAAAACATCACTAAAATTCCCAAATACCCCTGGGAATTAATTAAGTGGTTCAGCAGCAAAATACTAGACCTTTTCAATTTCTAAAAATGTTTAAAAAACTCCAAATGCTCTGGAAATTTTTGTGCAGCTTCACAATATTGCCAAATATTGATGTGGCAAGTTTCACCTACAACAAAAATAATTTGGTGCAAGGATAAAATGCAAAACAGTAATGAAAATAGAAAACAGAAAAATAAATAGAAAAGAGGAAAAAAGGAAAGAGAGAATACTTACTGTACCTATGGGCCTCGGGTGGACAGGCACGACCCAGCCCACCTGCCGGGTCATCCCCTAACTCTGTTCATCAGAGGCGTGGTGGACGCCCGTGCGACGTCTGTGGCTCGGATCGGACACGCGTCAGTCATCCGTCGTCGCTCCGGTGTAGATACTATCGTTGTCGAACCCTAATCCCCTCTTCTTCCCCCTCGCATCTCCCACTCGATCCTGAGCCCGCTTGAGCAGTACCACCGGCGGGCCATTGTAGTTCCCGTGGCCACCGAGCTCCTTCCGCCTCTCCGACCTTCCCACAGGCTCCGCCTCCGTCGTCCATGCCTCACCGACAAGCCTCGCGACTGGAGGAGCCCCACAGTAATGCCCACAACCTCTTCTTCGAGCTCCGGCCAACAAGATCGCCGACGACCGTGCACCCTCTCTGATGCCTCCTTGAGCCCACTCTTCTCCTCTACAGGCTCACAGTGAGCTCCTCTCCATTGCCCCCCATCTCTCTCTCTCTCTCTCTCGGTCGACCTCTAGCTAGTTTTCCCCGCGAGGCCGAAGCTCATCGCCGCCGTCCATGTCACCGCCACGGCTAGTGCCTTTGCCTCACCCGTCTGAGCACACTCAACGCTGCCTCACATTCGCCTTGTGGTGCCCTGCATCGCCGTTGGCCATCTCGCCCGAGCTCTGGCTCTGCCGTCGCCGCATCGCGTCACCACCATGGTCATAGCCCACCTCGGTCGATGCCGAGCACGGCGCCGTGCTCCCGACCTTCCCAGGAGGCTGAAGAGCCCCTTTGGCTGCCCGCCAGCATCCGTAGGCTCATGCTCATGCGAGCCATGCCTCCAGCCGCCGCTGCACGCCGTCGCGGTCGTCGTTCCGGCAATCCCCGCATGCGCTGCTAGCACTGCCCGACGCGGCGCATCGCTGTCGTCCCATAGCCCCTCCTCCCGAGCCAAATTGTGGCCGAGAGCGCCGATCCGTGTGACACCGCTATGCGGCTTGGTCGCCAGAGTTCCCCAGCGCGCGTCGGTGTTTAAACACCGGCCAGGCCCACTCGTCAGGTGATTAGCCGTTAAACGCCCTGCTAACCACACCACTAACCCCCTCCCTGACATGTGCGCCCACTCCGTTAATTAACGCGGTTAATTAAACACGCCGCAATGACATTGGGCCCCACCCCACTAATTTATCCCTTTTAGTTAATTCAAACTCCAATTAAGCTCTCTGTGGATGACATGCGGGGCCCTGACACTATTCAATTGGATAAGGCTGGCTGAGTCAGCCTGCTGACTCAGCAGGGGCCCCACCAGTCAGCCTCTGCTGACTGGACAGTTGACCCAGTCAACTGGGTCCGCTGTCAGCCCCTGTGGCTTCTGGCTGGGTACATTTTCGGGTGTACTTAGCATTTTAGCCCTATGTTTTCGAATTTAATTTAATTTTAGAAAATGATTAAAACTTTGAAAAATTATATAAAATAATCCGTAACTCGGATGGAAATAATTTATATATCAAAGTTCTCAGAAAAATGTGATGAATCCGAATATGCCACCCACATACCTGTCACATGCCTCTAGCATAATGAACATGGATCTGTCCCCTCCGATTCCTCTGTCCGAAAAATGCCGAACGCCGTGAAAACATTCCAGATGTTTTCCCTCTTCGTCTATATCATCCAGATCTGTGTTAGTTCACCCCTAACACCGCGTATTGCTATGTCATGCTTTGTGATGCCTAGTTTGCTTTATATTCATTGTTTCTTCCCCCTCTTCTCTCCGGTAAACCCCGAGACCGCTGCCGATGCCACTATGATCGACTACATCGACGATGACCCTTCCTTCTCAACAGAGTTTCCAGGCAAGCAAACCCCCCTTGATCATTCCGATATCGCCCATTCAATTCTCTCTCATGCTTGCATTAGATTTTGCTACTGTACTTGATTGCTCCTATTCTGATGCATAGCCTACTTTTGTAACCTGCTCTTGTACCTTACCTGCTTATCCTAAACTGCTTAGTATAGGTTGGTTAGTGATCCACCAGTGACCCCTCACCTTGTCCCAGTTGCCCCCGCTTGATGACCGATGACTCGATCAACGTGATGAGCCTAACACATCACATCACACCCCCCTTAGTTGTATGACTCTGCAGAGCTACTATCGAGTGTCGAGGGTGATACCTCGTATAGCACTTCTGATGTTAACTCTGTAGTGTAGCTAATCGGTCGTGGTCTTCGAGGGTGATTCCTCCTTCACCACTCCCAATAACGACTCTGTCGTGCAACCCCTCAAGTGTGGACCATCGAGGGTGAGTCCTCCAAGTCCACCTTGACGGTTACATCGAGTGGGAATCCATCGAGGGTGATTCCTCGGGTTTCCCCCTTGCTATTTTGGAAACACGATTACTTTGACTTTACCACAGAACCATGTTGAAGTCGGGTCGGCCCTGAGGGGTACCCGCGAGTTGATGTGTAGTCGGGTTGACCTGGAGGGTACCCGCAAGATTTCTACGTGGCACGATCGGGCATTCCGGGCCCTTGCTGTAAGTCCACGAGACGGGGCGACGAGGTCACATGATCGTGAGTCTCTGCTCGTTACCGCGCGCTCCCAAGACACTAATGGATTTGGGTATTTGATGTGAGTTGGCCACTGGCCTATACGCACTAACCACCACGTGGGAACATATATGGGCACTCGGTGTCGTATGTATCAGCCGAAGCTCTTCAGACATCAGTGACTGAGCGGCGCACGCCCGGGTGGCCCGCGTAAGCACCTGCCTTGTATAAGGAGGTTGCCAGGACTAACACCGGCTGCCCACGCAACATGCAGGAGTGCAAAGGGCGATGGGCCCAAGACCCCTGCGCGCTTAGGATGTAGACCGGCGTGCTGGCCTCTCTGTTGAGCCTAGGTAGGGCTACGACATGTTGATCTTCGAGGCCGGGCATGACCCAGGAAAGTGTGTCCGGCTAGAGTGATCGAGCTTGTTGGGTAATGTGGTGCACCCCTGCAGGGAAGTTTATCTATTTGAATAGCCGTGTCCACGGTAACAGGACGACTTGGAGTTGTATCCTGATCTATACAACTAGAACTGGATACTGAGATGTGAAATGGATATGATGGCTCCAGGATTGCTTTCTCGCATGGAGTCGATAAAGGATATCTGGGCGTTAATGCTACAACATACTTGTTATTTATAATATGCTATTCTGTACTCTTCTAAATGTTGCAAGATGCTTGAAGATGCTAGTCTTCGATAGGCTAGGCTTCCCCTCCTCTTCTGGCATTTCTGTAGTCTAGTCCATGAACACAACCTCATTCCTTTGATACTGATGCATACTTAGCATAGATCTGATGTAAGTCTTGCGAGTACTTTGGATGAGTACTCACGGTTGCTTTGCTTCCCCTTTTCCCCTATACCCGGTCGCTGCGATCAGATGACGGATCCCAGGAGCCAGATGCCACCACTGAGGACTACTACTACCCCGAGGGTGCCTACTACTACATGGAGGACGTCGACGACCAAGAGTAGTTAGGAGGCTCCCAGGCAGGAGGCCTTGCCTTTTAGATCATTGTTGCTTTTGTGCTAGCCTTCTTAAGGCAACCTTGGTTAACTTATGTCCGTACTCAGATATTGTTGCTTCCGCTGACTTGTTTGTATGGAGCTTATGTATTCGAGCCCTCGAGGCACCTGGCTTGTAATATAAAGCTTGTATTATTTTATTTGTGTCTAGAGTTGTGTTGTGATATCTTCCCGTGAGTCCGTGATCTTGATCGGACACATTTGCGTGTATGATTAGTGTACGATTGAATCGAGGGCGTAAGAAGGGGTTAATCATAAGTGGGAGGCTTGTTCAAGTAAGAATAGCACCCAAGGACCAGTCCACCAACATATCAAATTATCAAAGTAGCGAATGCATACTACTGCAGGATGCTGCTAACACGACACTACGATCAGAGACCCTTTGACGAAACTGTGTGTGATGCATTAATCGCAGACGATGATGTAAAAGAACCGTAAAAAAGATGCAAAACATTAGCGATGGCGGAGACATCAAACACGGTTCAAATTTTAGTTGCGTGTGTGATGCAGGGCATATGGTTGATCCACACAAACTATTTGCGATGAGACAAAACAACAGAAACGAGCAGCCATATCAAGGTGTGTGCGATATACGGCATACAGTTCGCTCAGATGAACTGTTTGCTATTAGGGAATGCAACAAAAATGGTTGGCCAGATCAAGGTGTGTGTGATATATGACATACAGTTCACTCGGACGAACTATTTTCGATTAGGGAACACAAGAGAAACGGTTCAACTTAACAAGATGTGTGTGATATGCGGCATACAGTTCACATAGATGAATTGTTTGCGATGAGCCAAAAGAACACAAATGATTCGTGTAAACAAGATGTGTGTGATACGCAGCAAACAGCCCACTCGGATGAACTGTTTGCGATGAGAAATTATAACACAGACGGTTACTACAGTTAATTCGTGTGCGATTCTGTGTGTACAAAAACTTTGAAAAATGCAAACTAGTTGCTTGCGGTGGCTAGGAGTATCGCACACGATGCGTCTGCGAGTACTCGTGTGCGATGATTAGTAAGTTACACATACGTTTCCTTATGTTAACACGTGTGTGAATTTGCAATATGGACAATTAATATGCAATTGCCTTCTGGACATTGGTGTTGATCGCCACGTCCAAAACATGGACGTCCTCTACTCTACTGCTCTACCAGGCACACGCTTAAACTCAATGAACTGTGTATGATACTAATACTTACCATGAAAATTTAAGAACTTGGCTAACAACATTTGAGTAACATATATATAGTGGTTACACTATTCGACAAAAGGAGGATCTTCGTAACATGGTTTTGACAACCATATAAAACATATCTACATACTTAACATAGTAACAACTATCACATTTTAAGACGCTAAGGGCCAACAACCATATGGTCCATATCTACATACTTAACATAGTAAAAACTAGCACATTTTAAGAGGCTGAGGGCCAACAACCACAACTATCCGCTGGAAGCAGCTTGATCATGGCGACTCGACATCTCGTCAATGAAAAGGAAGAACCCTCCTGTGCCTTGGTAGAGCATGAGTAGAACAGTGTCTCCAATTTTCCAATATGGATGCATTGCCACGACAAGCGAGAACTTGTTAATTTGAATGGTCCCATTTCTGCCGGAAATGCAGTACCTTGCAATCACTTTGGCGTTATTAGCAGGCACAAGTGTAATTCGACCATGCCGGGAAATCAATCCAGGAACAGCTACAGCGGGCAATTTCTGTTGAAATGTAGAATAAAAACCAATTGTAACATATCGTTGAAGATATATATAGTTTATGAGCATCAACATAAAAATAAGACTTTGTACCAGTGTTTTGTGCACACAATTGGTCTTGTTCAATGTGTGCACCATAGGTATAATTACTCCCATCCAAAATCCAACGTTCATACGATGTGCTATCTCTGTCAGATTATCAACAAATTTTATGACATGCTTCAAGTCTTTCCAATGAAATTTGGTACGCTTAGTAACATACAGATCGTTAACTATGCATCCAACATATCCTGCTTAAAAGGTGGGAAGGTATTATTTATTCAGAACATGGTAGAGGAATATATAGTGCGCATAAATTGGTAAATAGAATTTGTTACTGCCTAGGAACAGAGTCAGAAAATGAAATCACAATTGGTTGCTTAAATAGAGATCAATTAGTCAGAACAAATACCCCGATTTTGCTAAGTAATATGCCAGCATGGAGAAAGTTGAAAGGACACTAACCTCGATCAGACTTTGATCGGCTGATCACGTTGGGGAAGTAAACTTCCATGTTAATTAGACCAGGCTGTGGTGCACGCACTAGAATTTTATTGCCAGCTTTCAGTTCATAACACTTAGACATTTTTCTCCAAAGGTCCGCATCAAAATAGGAGTGACCATCTTTATCAAGTTTTACGCTAACTGTCATTGTAAATCCATGCTGCGTTGTCATATGACATCCATGGAGTCATCAACAAAGTAAAGCCCAAGATTTCCTTCTACTCCTGTTCTTGCAAAGCAAAGGATGTACTTCTTGAAATGAAAATTAAGATCGTAAATTAGATATATTGAAATAACAGAGCAAGATGCAAATATGGGAGTAACTGATAGAACAGATCAATATATAGCTGAAAGCAAACTACAAAAATATATAATTAAAAATAGATAATGTCACAAAGATTTGATGCAAATATGAGAGTAACTGAATGAACAATACATCATAAATTTACCTAATATAGGGAAAGAAATCGGCTTCGACATCTAGGCTACACGTGGCACCGTACCTTTTATCCAAATGTAGCAATAGATGGTATATGTTCACAAATTTAGACCATGCCGATGGTGGTAGGGTGAGATTGAACATACCAAGCGCTCCCTGAAGTCATCCGGAATGGTAAGATAGAACTTCGTTTTCGACTAGCCGCGACCACACTTGCCCGATTTGTGCTCGCACTGTGGACACATGAATGAAAACCCTCGAATCAGCTAGAAGAAAAATGAATCCACGACGAATTCCGCCGGTTGATTAATAGCGACGGACGGGCTGCGATAAGAGATGAGTGAATATTTTGCTAAATTGATTATCTTCTCCATGAGAAAAATCCCCGGCCCAATCCCGCAGAAAACCCCAATCGACCAGAGTCTAGAATGTCGGTGCAGACAGGCGGTGGCAAGCTGTAGGGGCGAAATCCCGTGCCGTTTGGAGCGTGACCTCCGCCCGCCGACGACAGCCGTCGAGCTTAGGGTGGCTGCCGCGATAGAAGTTGATGAGGTGCAGAGTTGCGGAGGAGTCCACAGTGAGTGGGTGGGGACAAAGTGGGTGAGGGTTTTATTTTTCCTTTTGCATGTGTGGATGAACACACACGGTTCGCAGAGGCGACAGAGATGAATCGTGTGCGATAGTAAATCACCGAGATTGAAGGGGAATCCAAATTTCCTTTGTCCATGAGTTTTTTTCTACAATAAACATAAACCCTGCAAATCACCATGTTCAAATTTGGCACTTTTCCGGGTTCATTTACCATATTTAGGGGATTATGTGAATTTTCTAGGCATTAATGCACATAATTCAAATTCTAACAATTGGTGCATGAAAAGGTGCACGAGAATGGTCTGGAAAACCATGCTCGTACTATTTAGTAAATTCTCATGCCTTTTACAAGGAATGGGTAGAGATTTCATGAAAATGTGTGGCAATAGTCAACCACAAACGCGTCGTTTATTGGTTTTTCAACTGTAGAAAAATGAAATACATGCTTGAAAAACATGATGGCTGGCACGGTGCCATGGTATGGCCTCACCGTGCCCTGGTAAAAATTTGAGAAGGTTTGGCTTATGTCATCATGCACGCCCTTCATAAATCAAACTATCACCGAGGAAGTTTCATGGTTTCGAGGGGGAAATCACCAAGATTGAAGGGGCCGGGAATCCAAATTTCCTTCCTAGTTTCTCATTCAGTTTTTTTCTATGATCAACATACCCCCTCCAATGCAACGTGTTCAAATTTGGCATTTTTCCGGGCTCAGTTACCATATTTAGGGGATTATGTGCATTTTCTAGGCATTAATCCACATAATTCAAATTCAAACAATCGGTGCATGAAAAGGTGCACAAGAACGATCTGGAAAACCATGCTCGTGCTATTTAGTAAATTCTCATGCCTTTTACAAGGAATGGGCAAAGTTTTCAAGGGAATGTGTGGCAATAGTCAACCACAAACGCGTCGTTTACTGGGTTATAAACTATAGAAAAATGAAATACGTGCTTGAAAAACATGACGCCTGGCATGGTGCCATGGTATGGCCTCACCGTGCTCTAGTAAAAAGCTGAGAAGGTTTGGTTTATGTCATCATGCACGTCCTTCATAAATCGAACCATCACCGAGGAAGTTTCATGGTTTCGAGGGGGAAATTACCAAGATTGAAGGGGAATCCAAATTTCTGTCCTAAATTGTGATTCAGTTTTTTTCCAACGATCAACATATCCCCTCCAATGCAACGTGTTGAAATTTAGCATTTTTCCGGGCTCATTTACCATATTTAGGGGATTATGTGCATTTTCTAGGCATTAATGCACATAATTCAAATTTGAACAATCGGTGCATGAAAAGGTGCACAAGAATGGTCTGGAAAACCATGCTCGTGATATTTAGTAAATTCTCATGCCTTTTACAAGGAATGGGCAGAGATTTCAAGCAAATGTGTGGCAATAGTCAACCACAAACGCGTTGTTTACTGGATTATCAACTATAGAAAAATGAAATACATGCTTAGAAAACATGACGCCTGGCGTGGTGCCATGGTATGGCCTCACCATGCCCTGGTAAAAATTTGAGAATGTTTGCCTTATGCCATCATGCACGCCTTTCATAAATCGAACCATCACCGAGGAAGTTTCATGGTTTCGAGGGGGAAATCATCAAGATTGAAGGGGAATCCAAATTTCCTTTGTCCATGAGTTTTTTTCTATGATGAACATACACCCTGCAAATCACCGTGTTCAAATTTGGCACTTTTTTGGGTTCATTTACCATATTTAGGGGATTATGTGCATTTTCTAGGCATTAATGCACATAATTCAAGTTCAAAGAATTGGTGCATGAAAGGGTGCACAAGAACGGCCTGGAAAACCATGCTTGTGCCATTTAGTAAATTCTCATGCCTTTTACAAGGAATGGGCAGATATTTTGATGAAATGTGTGGCAATAGTCAACCATAAATGTTTGTTTATTGGGTTTTCAACTATAGAAAAATGAAATAAATGCTTGAAAAACATGACGCCTGGCATGGTGCCATGGTATGGCCTCACCATGCCCTGGTAAAAATTTGAGAAGGTTGGGCTTATGTCGTCATGCACGCCCTTCATAAATGGAATCATCACCGAGGAAGTTCCATGCTTTTGAGAGGGAAGTCACCAAGATTGAAGGGGAATCTAAATTTTCTTCGTTCTTTGCCCTTGAGTTTTTTTCTACGATGAACATACACCCTGCAAATCACCGTGTTGAAATTTGGTACTTTTCCGGGCTCATTTACCATATTTAGGGGATTATGTGCATTTTCTAGGCATTTAGCACATATAAATCCAATCCAGCTACAGCTGCACGGGTGTGATGTGAGGGACGTGGATTGCCGTTCAATAGCGGCGCATCCTACGGTGCACATGCGTGATCCGCGTGGCCGGGGTTCTGGCCAATCATAACACAACACATAATAGGCTTAGCGCACACTGTTTCCGGAGGCGACGGAGATGAACCATGTGCAATAATGAATGAGCAAGATTGTAAGGGAAGCCAAATTTCCTTCGTAGTTTGTCTTTGAGCTCTTAAAAACCACCGCACTGTACGGCTGTCCGGCCACTCTGTCCCAGAGCTCTCTCCAAGCGTCATTCATGGCACCGCGGCGCACAGTAACTGGTAAGGAAGCGATGGCATCCCGCAGCACCGCGTTCCTCGCCGCCCGCGACTGCCCACATGGTAAGGAAGCGATGGCATCCCACCGTGCCGAGTTCATCGCCGCCGGTGGCCGCACAAGTACGTGGGCGGACTTTGATGCTGCCATGGCCGAATGGCAGTGGATCTAGAGGCGGCCAAAGCCGCACAGAAGGAGCGGAAAAGGCAGAAAGCAGTCAAGAAAAGAGAGTCCCACCACCGCAAGAAAGAAGAGGCCGCACGCCATGCTAAGGAGAGCTCGGCGGAGATCGAAGCACGGTGGGCTGCCACCTACAAGGCCGGGAAGGAGAACGACGGCGTCTGGCCAGCATGCCCCGATGCCAGCATGTGAGAAGTAGTTAGTGCGTGTGTCGCCCGTAAGTTTGTATAATTAATTACGAGCATCTACCAGTACTACATACGTACTAGTTTTAGAGCAAATTACCAGTAGTACTTTAAGTTGGTACTATCTATTATTAACGTACAATGTCGATAAGCGCATCCTTTCAGGGCTTTAAGCGTTGATTAGCATGTGTTCACTGAAGTTTTGTAGCCGCACCCCGGCCCTAAATACTCCCAAAACGTCCGCTCGCAGCCACCGGAGACTAGAGATGGCTGCAGCTGGTTTTTAGTCCCACCTCACCGCGCGAGTTGGCCGCACACCGGCTTAAATTGCCGCGCCGGCGGATGGCAGCAAGCTTCTCTCTTGTTGCATAGGATCAAATCTGGCTATGCGAGCAAGGTAGGTTGACACTTGATTGCATTTCATAAACCGATGATTGTTCATCGGGTGTCACCTTGCCTCGTTTATGTACATTGAATAATCCTGAAACAATGAAAGAGATTTTTGAAATTACGTGCAGTTGGAGATGCTGATAGATATAAGAATTATTAGAAGATCACAAAACACACGGTTTCTATGGCGTACCCGTGTGCGTTTTTTTGCGTTAATGATCCATAAGTCAATTACCTGTGCGATGTTTCCTAATAAAGCAAGCGTATCATTGACCGAAAAATCAACTACACGGGTACATTTTTTTGGAGACGGGATCTGCCAATTTTCTCTTTTCTCGCACACGAGTATTTTATGCGCTTCGTCTGCGTTGTGTGTTTCCCCTGCCCAAGTTTCAACTTTCACAGCGAAATTTTCATTAGGCGCGTGATTTCATAATTTATTCCTCCCACCACATCCCCACCCACCAAATTTCCTCAGTATCTCCCCCTCCCCCCTAACGGCAGCTCAAACCACTGTCGCCGCAACCACAGCTTCAACCACATCTACGTTCTGCCCGAGCATTGTCGATCCAGTCAGGTAACCCACCGATCTCTATCACGGCCCCGGTCTGATTGCTTAAATGGCGCATGCGAAACATCCTCATGCCTCCAAATCCCCACCGCCCTACCTCTAGAGCATCGCCGCGCAAGCCCAACCACATATCACGTGGAGGTCACGGAGCTGATGGCGGTCGATGGCGCGATGGCCGCTGTGCGTGTTGACCCGGAGGAACACCTCGCCTCTGCCATCGCCGACTTGGTGCAGGCTCTGGCTCAGATGAAGTGCCCCAGCGACTACCCCCCAGGACTTACGAGATATGATCTGACCAGCTCAATCTTACCAATACCACTTGCAATGGCTATGTTTTGTATGGTTGATGTATTAAGCATGTTCGTGCCTTGCTTATTTTAGTACTGCACACTGTGTGATGTTCAAGTATTAACTGTCCAGCTCAATTTCACCAATACCAGCAACAAACTTACAGTATATGACTCAGGATATCACTAGAGATGCTGCCCATTTGCTATTTTTGGTGGATGCTAACCCTGTTGTACTTAACATGCCTGTCCATGTACTTACGCAAGGTCATAACGAGCGATGTTGTTGTTTGCCGTCGAGGTTAGCTACATCCCATGTCTTACAATATTTCACATCATTTGTGCAATTGTAGTTTAACTTCTAACATTTACTGGTTGCCTGTAGGTACACATGTCAGCGGCACTGATCCACGCTTCGATCCGGAGGAACAGCTCATCTCTGCCGCTGCTGACTTTGGGCGGGCTCTAGCCAAGATGAAGTGCCCCAGCAACTACATCTCAGGACTTACCAAGTATGAACTCACCAGTTCAATCTTACCAATACCAGTTGCAATTAGTGGCTATGTTTTGTACGGTTGATGTATTAAGCATGTTGTAGTAAACATGCCTAACACATTTTAGCTATTTTCCCTACCTTTTCATAGACAACTGGGCCATTCTCTGCTCTGGCAGCACCTGCCTTGCGATGTTTAACTCTGCCAATTGCATTTTTATCATTACCGGTTTCAATGGCTATTAAGCCTGTTGCAATTAACAGTTGTATTCATTTTTTAACAGTTATATTTCAATGGCTACAAACTTACAAAACATGACTTAGGATGCTGTTAAGCCTGTTGCAATTAATAGTTGTATCCATTTTTTTATCTGTCCCTTTGCTACTGTGCTACTCTCTGCAATGAAGATATACTAGAGATGCTGCCCATTTGCTATTTTTAGTGGATGCTAACCCTGTTGTACTTAACATGCCTTTCCATGTACTTACGCAGGGCCATAACGAGCGATGCTGTTGTTTGCCATCGAGGTTAGCTGCATCCCATGTTTTACAGTATTTTACATCATTTGTGCAATTGTAGTTTGGCTTCTAACATTTACTTGCTTCTTGTAGGTACACATGTCAGCGGCACTGATTCACTCTTCGACCCGGAGGAACACCTCGCCTTCGCTGCGGCCAACTTGGGGCGGGCTCTTGTCCATATGAAGTGCCCCAGCAACTACCCCTCAGGACTTACCAAGTATGCTCACTAGTTGAATCTTACCAATACCAGTTGCAATGGCCATGTTTTGTAAGGTTCATGTATTAAGCATGTTGTAGTAAACACGCCTAGCCCGTCTTATCTATTTTCCCGACCTTTTTATAGACAACAGGGCCATTCTTTGCTCTAGTAGCACCTGCCTTGCGATGTTTAACTCTGACAATTTCATTTCTATCAGTACCAGTTTCAATCGCTATACTAGGTTGTCTATTGCAGTAAACAATTCTATCCATTTTTTAATCCGTCCCTTCGCTGCTACTCTTTCGCAATGAAGATATCACTACAGATGCTGCCGTTTTATTACCATTTGCTATTTTTGGTGGATGTTAACCCTGTTGTAGTTAACATTGGCTTTCCATGTACTTACACAGGGCTACAATGGGCGATGCTGTTGTTTGCTGTCGAGGTTAGTGTGACGCCCCTGGCTCAATCATGCACTAATCATACACGCAAATGCACACGATCAAGCCTAAGGACTCACGGGAAGATATCACAACACAACTCTAAAACATAAATAAAGTCATACAAGCTTTATATTACAAGCCAGGGGCCTCGAGGGCTCGAATACATAAGCTTGCGTACAAGCGTCAGCGGAAGCATCAGATATATGAGTACAGATATAAAAGAAAACATAGAAAGGCCCTTAGAAGGCGGGGCAAAAGAAAATACTAGGATCGAAAGGCACAGGCCTCCTGCCTGGGACCCTCCGATCCTACTCCTGGTCGACAGCAAGCTCGTAGTAATATCCACCCTCGGGGTAGTAGTAGCGATCGTCGGCGGGGGTAGCTGTATCCGGGGCTCCGTCATCTGGTTGCATCAAAAGTATTTGGGGGAAAAAGAAAGCAAAGCAACCGTGAGTACTCATCCGAAGTACTCAGCAAGCAAGGATCTACACTACATATGCAACATTATCAAAGAGAGGCTGTATAGGTGGACTGGACTGCAGAAATGCCAGAATTAGAGAGAAGGCCTAGTCCTATCGAAGACTAGCATCTTCAGAGGTCTTGCAGCATTAGAAGAGTGTAGATTAGTACCGTATAAGTAGTAGTATCATTAAGTCTCATCCTCACCCAGAGATCCTTTCTCGACTTCCTGTGAGAAAGCAATCCCAGAGCCATACAGTCATCAACCTCGTTCGGAGATCCCTTCTAGTCTCCCTGCGAGAAGCAATCCCAGAGCCATAGTATCCAATTCTAGTTGTATCGATCGGGATACAACTCCGAGTGTCCGCTACCGAGGATCCGGCTATGCATAGTTTAGTTCTTCCCTGCAGGGGTGCACCAACTTACCCACCACGCTCGCTTAACTTCGGCTGGACACACTTTTTCGAGTCATGCCCGGCCTCGACCAAACGACACACCGCAACCCTACCTAGAGCTCAGCAGAGAGGTCCCCGTCGGTCTACATCCTAAGCGCTCCGAGGTCTTGGGCCATCGCCCTGTGCACTCCGAGTCGTTGCGTGCAGGGGGAAGCCAGGCACCAGGGGGGCGCCGGTCCGTCCCGGCCGCAATGCTGAACTGGACGTTTGACAGAGCTTTCGGCTGATGCCACGATGCAGAGTACCCATATTTATTCCCGCGTGATGGTTAGTGCTATCGGGCCAGAGGCCCACTCAAATCAAATATCCAAATCGTTAGTACCTTGGGGGTACGGTAACGAGCAGAGAATCACGATCGATGTGACCTCGTCGCCCCGTATCGAGGACTTGCGGCAAGGGCCAAGAATGCCCGGCCACGCCTCGTATTCATCACTCGGGCACCATCCAGGTCAACCCGTCTTCACATCACACGCGGGTACCCCTCAGGGTCGACCTGCCTTCCAAGTAACAGTGTAAAGTCCAATTATCCGTGTGTCCATAACATCAAGGGAATCCGAGGTATCAGCCTCGTTGGATTCCTACTCGATGTATCCGTCAAGGTGAACTCGGAGGAATCACCCTCGATGGGTTCAAACTTGAGGTGTTGCACGACAACGTCGTTATCGGAAGTGGGGAAGGAGGAATCACCCTCGATGACCACGACCGAATAGCTACTCTACAGAGTTAACATCAGAAGTGCTACAAGAGGTTTCACCCTCGGCACTCGATAGTAGCGCTGCAGTGTCATTACAACTAAGGGGGGTGATGTGCGGTGCCGGGGCCTGGTCTTCAATTCCGTTGATCGGGTCTTTTGATAATCCAGCGGGGCAGTCGGGACTAGTGGGGTCATTGGTAGGTCTCTACCCAGCCTATACTAAGCAGGTTAGGATAAGCAGGTAAGGTATCAATAGCTGGTTACAATAAACAGGGCTATGCATCAGAATAGGTAAAGCAGTAGCAGCAGTATTTCTAATGCAAGCATGGGAGGGAAAGAATAGGCGATATCGGTATGCTCAAAAGGGGGGTGCTTGCCTGGTTGCTCGGCGGCAAAGGCAGAGTCGTCAGTAATGTAGCCAATCACCAAAGCTGCGTCGGTCTCGGGGTCTATCGGAATAGAAGAGGGGGAGGAAACAGTATAAATACACAGCAAACATAAGTAACACAATGCATGACATGACAATATGCAGTGTCGGGTGTGTCCTAAAGTATGGTTGCACGTCACCGAGGAAGGGGGAATCCATCTGGGAATGTTTTCCCGGTTTTGGACATTTGTCAGACAGATGACCGGAGGGGAACGGTTCCATGTTCGGATAGTTAGGGATGTGTGACGGACGAACGGATCGCGTATTCGGATTCGTCTCGAAATTCTGAGCAACTTTCATGTACAAAGTTTCTCGATCTGAGCTACGATTTATTTTCTACGATTTTCTAAAGTTTAATTGATTTTCTAAATTTTATTTTATTATTTAAATTCGAATTATCCAAAACAGTAAACGGTGACATCAGCATGACGAAAAGATGATGTCAGCAGTCAACTCTGGCTGACCAGAGTCAAACCTGACAGGTGGGTCCAGTGGGACCCACATGTTAGTGAGACAGACGTTAATTATGTTTAATTTAAACTATTTCCAGATTAATTAGGTGTGGGCCCCATTAGTCAGTGAAAGATTAGTATTTTAATTAACTAATTAACTTAATTAGCATTTTAATTTGTATTTCTATTTATTTTAAAACATTTTAATAGCGGGGCCCACATGTCAGCGGGCGGGGCCGCGCTGACCAGGTCAACTGGGCCCTATGGGACCCAGTTGCAGCGACACAGGGGCGGGGCCCACGGCTACCACATCGGCGCCAGCTGGGCGTCGGCCACGGGAGTACGCCGGCGAGGCCGCACGACGGTGACAACTCCGGCGAGTCCGGATTTCGTCTACGGGGCACGGTTTGGCGCACGGTTTGCTGCGCTGGAACGGCCGCTCCACGCCGCGTGCAATGGCGCCCACGGCCGGAGCTAGGGAGGCCAGGATGGACGGCGGCTACGACGGCGGCGGCGATGGTTTCGGGTGCTCTACGGGAAGGGGGCTACGGTGCGCGAACGGGTAAGGCGGAGAGGCAGTCGAGGCCAGCGTGATGCGGCGAGCAAGACGGGCAGCAACACGAGGCCCAAAGGTCGCCGGAACATCGCCGGCGACGAGCTATGCGGCGGTGAGCTCGGGCGAGAAGGGGGTGGCGCCTACGGCTACGGAGAGAGAGCGGGGAGAGGAGGGATTGACGCGGCAGCTCACAATGGCCCTGTAGGTGTGCGGGAGTGAGCTCGGGGAAGCGCGACGGCTGCGAATCGAGGCGATGATCGATGACAGCCGTAGGAGGAAGAAGGGCTCGGGGAAGCCGCTCCGGTGGTTTCGAGCTCCCACCAGTCGAGGCCGAGGCATAGTCGAGGCCGGGGAGGACGATGGACAGCACGGTGGGGCGAACGGGGTATGGGGGCTGCGTGTTTTATGGCGGCGGAGCCATGGCCGCGTTCTGCCGCGGTGGGAAGACGAGGGAGAGAGGGAGAGAATGGCGAAGGGGGAACCAGGGGGTCAGCGGGGATGCACTTATCCGCGCGGCACAGGCGAGGCCGCTGTCGACCGCAAGGAGGGGGGCCTGGGGGGCCGGGCGCGCGCGCTAGCTGTTCAACAGCGAGGCGCGGTGAGCAGTGGCGAGAGGTGGGAGGAGGTGCTAGGCGGGCTGGGCCGCACTGTGTCACTTAGGCCCAGTCGCTCGCGGCCTTTTTCTTTTTCTTTCTTTTCTGTTTTTGTTTTTCTGTTTTCTGTTTTGTTTTGTCTTTTGTCTTTTGTTTTTATTTCAAACCACTTTTGTAAAATATGAGACTAGCCCAAATAAATATGGTGCATTATAAGCCACTGCAATATAATGGTTTTGAGTCCAAAGGTTTTCATTTGGGATTTTATTTAATTAAAAAGGTATTAAATAGTGTTGTTTTACTTCTGTTCCTTGTTGTTAGAGCAATTTAATTAATTTGATTAGTGTTGCTATTATTTTTGTAAATGCCTTGGGAATATTTGCAACATGATGGACATTTTAGTTCCTGGATTTGAACAACTTTTATTTTCACTTAGGTTTGAATTTCCATTAAAATTTGAATTTGAAAAGAGATAGGATCCAAATGATGTTTAAGCACTGTTGATCATGATGACATGGCAATATTAAAAGGGAAATTATTGTGGCTAACCACTGGGGGTGTTACAAATCTCCTTCACTAACAAGAATTCTCGTCCCGAGAGTTAAGAGGTAGAAGGAAAAAGTTTGGGGTATTCCGCACGAAGATTATCCTCGCGTTCCCAAGTGGCTTCATCTTCAGTAAGATTTGACCACTGCACTTTGAGGAACTTGGTAACCTTCTAACGGGTTCGACGTTCAGATTCATCGAGGATGCGGATCGGATGCTCCTTATAAGAAAGATCATCTTGCAATTCGAGCATTTCGTGATCCACTGCTCTGTGCGGAGACTCCTTGAAGCATTTATGAAGTTGCGACACATGGAAGACGTCGTGGATATGAGAGAATTGCGGTGGCAACTCCAATTTATATGCCACCTGACCACATCTTGCAACAATGCGGAAGGGACCAATGTAGCGTGGAGCTAACTTGCCCTTGATTCCAAAGCGGTGGGTGCCCTTCATAGGGGTGACACGCAAATAAGCTTGATCACTAGGTTGATAAGTCAAACCCCATCGTTTGCGATCATAGTTGCTCTTCTGGCGGTCCTGAGCCGCCTTGAGATTATCTCGAACGACACGGACTTGCTCTTCGGCGTGTTGAATAATATCCGGACCCACGAGTGGTCGTTCCCCAGTTTCTGACCAATTCAGAGGGGTTCGACACTTATGTCCATATAGTACTTCGAAGGGAGCCATTTTCAAGCTGGCTTGATAGCTATTGTTATAAGAGAACTCGGCATACGGGAGAGATTCTTCCCACTTCTTACCGAACGATATGACACAAGCTCGCAGCATATCTTCAAGAACCTGATTGACTCTCTCGACTTGGCCTTGGGATTGAGGGTGATAAGCTGAACTCCAGGTAATATGAGTACCCATAGCTTCTTGGAAACTTTCCTAGAACTTGGAAGTGAAAAGGCCGCCACGGTCCAAACTGATCTCCTTCGGAATACCGTGGAGTGATACAATTCTGGAGATATACAATTCTGCTAACTGACTAGCAGTGATAGTTTCTTTGATGGGCAGAAAGTGTGCAACTTTAGAGAGTTGGTCAACGACGACAAGAATAGCATCGTGACCCTTCTGTGACATGGGAAGGCCAGTAATGAAATCCATCTGAACCTTATCCCATTTCCATAAAGGAATAGGTAATGGTTGCAGAATTCCAGCAGGCTTCTGATGTTCTGCTTTAACGCGACGGCACACATCACATTCAGCAACATATCGGGCAATATCCTGCTTCATTCTAGACCACCAGTACCTTTGACGGAGATCACGATACATCTTGGCGCTACCCGGATGAATAGATAGCGGGGTATCATGTGCCTCCTTCATGACCTTATCAGTCATAAGCTCGAAGCGAGGTACCACAATGCGATCTCTGAAATACAAGGTTCCATCTTCAGACAGCGAGAAATCCCTGTACTTTTCAAGGTGAAGATTTTTCTTCATCAGATCAATTTCAGCATCTTTAGCTTGCTCACTCTTAACAGCTTTCTCAAGATCTGGCTGTATCACAAGGTTATTAAGAGAACCCTGTGAGACAATACGCAGATTCAGCTTGCACAGTTCTTCAAAAAGACGAGGTTGAGCTCGCCTAACCATGAGGTTGTCGCAATAGGACTTGTGGCTTAAGGCATCAGCCATCACGTTAGCCTTGCCAGGGGTATAGGAAATACCCAAATCAAGTCCGCAATGGCCTCCATCCATCTTTGCTGACAGAGGTTTAGAGATGGCTGAGTGAACAAGTACTTCAGACTTTTATGATCCGTGTATATCTCGCAACGATTACCGAGAAGGTAATGTCGCCACAACTGCAGTGCATAGATGACAGCAGCTAGTTCTAGATCATGTACCGGATAATTTTCTTCATGTGGGCGCAACTGTCGAGAGCCGTAAGCAATCACCTTACGCTCTTGCATTAGGACACAGCCTAATCCTTCACGGGATGCGTCACAATAAATCACAAAGTATTTGCGGGAATCTGGAGGAGCAAGTACTGGGGCAGATGTTAGCTTGTCTTTGAGTGTTTGAAAACTTTCTTGACATTTGTCTGTCCATTCAAACTTAACGCCTTTGTGAAGCAGATCAGTCAAAGGCTTAGCAATCTTAGAAAAGTTCTCGACAAATCGACGGCAATAGCTTGCAAGGCCGAGAAAACTTCTCACTTGCTTGATGTTCTTCGGAGGAGTCCAGTCAAGAATAGCCTGAACTCGTTCCGGGTTAACTGCAATGCCATACTTGGAAATCACATGACCAAGGTAAGTTACTTCAGAAAGCCAGAATTCACACTTGGAGTATTTGGCATACAACTGGTGTTCTCGGAGCCTTTCTAGTACAAGACGGAGGTGTTCAACATGTTCTTCTTTATTCTTTGAATAGACCAGAATATCATCTAGATAAACCATGACGAATTTGTCAAGGTAATCCATGAAGATATAATTCATCAGGCGGGAAAACGTAGCTGGAGCATTTGTTAAGCCAAATGACATGACAGTGTACTCATAAGAGCCATAGCGAGTAACAAATGCAGTCTTGGGAATATCCTCTTCACGAACATGGATCTGATGATAACCCAACCTCAAATCAAGTTTAGAGAATATCGATGATCCAGCAAGTTGATCATACAAATCATTGATCCGAGGGAGCGGATATTTATTCTGAATTGTGGCTTGGTTAATGGGCCGATAATCCTGAACCAATCGGTTAGTTCCATCCTTCTTCTTAACAAAGAGTGAAGGTGCTCCCCAAGCAGAGGAACTGGGGCGGATGAAACCCTTCTTAAGTGACTTATCGATTTCTTCCTTAAGCTCGAGAAGATGGTGCGGAGGCATCTTATAAGGACGCTTCGCAATAGAAGTTGTGCCTGGTTTCAAGTCAATGACAAACTCGACAGCTCTAGCAGGGGGTATTCCTGGAAGTTCCTCTGGGAAGACGTCTTGAAAATCATGAACAACTGGAACGTTCTCGATGCCTTCAAGAGGTGAGGCATTCAATGCATTCAGAACAAATATTTGAGTCTCAGCATCCTGAGCTATTCGGGCTGAGTATTTGACTGTCTGGCCAGAAGGGTGAGTGAGCTGGACTGTCTTAGTAGCGCAATCAATCAAAGCATTATGGGCCGTCAACCAGTCCATACCTAGAATGATGTCTATGTCGGAAGGTCCAAGAGCAATAAGGGAAGTAGAGAACATCAACCTTCAATTTTGATCTGATTGTTGTGACTTACCATCTTGGTTTGCCACCTGGAACGGGGAGTGATAATCTCTAATGGTGTGGGCAATAACTCTAGAGGTAGCTCATGCCGCTGAGCAAATTGTTGAGACACTAAGGAATGTGATGCCCCGGAATCAAAGAGAACAGAAGCTGCAACTGAATTAACTGATAGAGTTCCCGTCACGATTTTAGGAGACTCACGAGCTTCTCCCATTTTGACGTGAGTGACCTGGCCTCGGTCCATAGTAGACATCCTGGCCTTACGATTTCTGCAACGATGGGTTCGATGGACCTTCGTACGACCATCAGGAGGACGTGGTGCAACCTGAGGAGAAGCCATAGCATTAGGCGGTCCATCATGAACTGTTAGTTGTCTCGGCAGTGAAGGCAGACGAGGTGCAACATATGGCGGCCTGGGTGTTGGAGCAGGTCGGTGGTAAACATTGTGGGGAATCCAGACTTGACGTTTCTGAACAGGTCGACCAGAGGATGAGCCAACGTCATGAGTGCGCTTGAGCGACTCCTGGTATTTACTCAGAGCAGTTTCAACTTGGAAAGATTGGCTGACAAGTGTTGCGAAGTCTGTGCAATCATGGACAGCAAGTGCAAGGTTTATATCAGTACGCAGTCCTTCACGGAATTTCTCCTGCTTGCGTGCGTCAGTGCAGACGTCATCTTCAGCATAGCGGGACAATTCGAGAAATTTCCTCTGATATTCATCCACAGTCATTGTGCCCTGAGAGAGTTTGCGGAACTCCTGCTTCTTCTGGTCCATCAGACCTTGAGGAATGTACCATGCACGAAAAGCTGACTGAAATTCCTGCCAAGTGGTTACTGTTTCAGCAGGCAACATACCCTTGTAGCTTTCCCACCATTGAGTAGCTGATCCCCTCAGGTGATACGTCGCATAGGTGACGTAACTGTCAGGGATAACATTGGCCGACTTCATCTAGAAGGAAATGTCACGGAGCCAATCATCAGCATCCATTGGATCAGTCGAGCTGCAAAAAGTGGACGGATTGAGGCGCATGAATTCCGGCAGAGTTATTGGTGTAGGCTGTTGATGAGCGTTCTGGTTTGGGAACTGAGCCAATATCCCGGTCATAACCTGACGGTTCAGTTCAAATTGCTGCATCATTGCGGCAATATAAGGTGGAGGTGGGGGATCGTCAGCCATCCTGCCAAATCAACAGGGGCAGTTTAGCAAGAAAAACTGCAGGTGTATGGAGTTATTCATGATGTAACACGGGAAATGAACAAGAAAGGCATTAGATATATGATAGTAGTCGTTAAAGGCATACCAATCCATACACAGAGTTGGATTCAAACGGATAGTACGCGCTCAGGAATGCTCGCAGCTAGACAAACTAGGCGGCGTGCAGGCACGCGGTGAGGATTACAACAACGTGACATAGCAAAGGCTACATCCGCGTCGGAGAAAACTGTTGGGGTGAAGAATCTGCAAGTGACAACACAGGGTGCCATCGATAAGAGGATCCTGCAAGCAGAACCTGGCCCGCAATCTTGAAGGAAGGGGGAAATCTTTAGAACACTGGATGGATGTGATCACGAGAACCTAATGTTGGAGTTAGTAAAATTTTAACCCAACTAGGAGAGAGATCAGAGTCCCAGAGTAAAGGCCGAGGAGTAAAAGATCCTAATACCACCCATTTGGTGACGTGGGCCCGTAGACCACACAACCAAGTTAGTAAATTAGTTTTTGGACCACTAGACTCAACTTCGGCCAAGGAGTTGGAAAGGGGGGGTTCCTACAGTCAGTCGGCTCTGATACCAACTTGTGACGCCCCTGGCTCAATCATGCACTAATCATACACGCAAATGCACACGATCAAGCCTAAGGACTCACGGGAAGATATCACAACACAACTCTAAAACATAAATAAAGTCATACAAGCTTTATATTACAAGCCAGGGGCCTCGAGGGCTCGGATACATAAGCTTGCGTACAAGCGTCAGCGGAAGCATCAGATATCTAAGTACAGATATAAAATAAAACACAGAAAGGCCCTTAGAAGGCGGGGCAAAAGAAAACACTATGATCGAAAGGCGCAGGCCTCCTGCCTGGGACCCTCCGATCCTACTCCTGGTCGACGGCAAGCTCGTAGTAATATCCACCCTCGGGGTAGTAGTAGCGATCGTCGGTGGGGGCAGCTGTATCCGAGGCTCCGTCATCTGGTTGCATCAAAAGGATTTGGGGGAAAAAGAAAGCAAAGCAACCATGAGTACTCATCCGAAGTACTCAGCAAGCAAGAATCTACACTACATATGCAACATTATCAAAGAGAGGCTGTATAGGTGGACTGGGCTGCAGAAATGCCAGAATTAGAGAGAAGGCCTAGTCCTATCGAAGACTAGCATCTTCAGAGGTCTTGCAGCATTAGAAGAGTGTAGATTAGTACCGTATAAGTAGTAGTATCATTAAGTCTCATCCTCACCCAGAGATCCTTTCTCGACTTCCTGCGAGAAAGCAATCCCAGAGCCATACAGTCATGAACCTCGTCTGGAGATCCCTTCTCGACTCCCTGCGAGAAGCAATCCCAGAGCCATAGTATCCAATTCTAGTTGTATCGATCGGGATACAACTCCGAGTGTCTGCTACCGAGGATCCGGCTATGCATAGTTTAGTTCTTCCCTGCACGGGTGCACCAACTTACCCACCACGCTCGCTTAACTCCGGCCGGACACACTTTTCCGGGTCATGCCCGGCCTCGGCCAAACGACACACCGCAACCCTACCTAGAGCTCAGCAGAGAGGTCCCCGTCGGTCTACATCCTAAGCGCTCAGAGGTCTTGGGCCATCGCCCTGTGCACTCCGAGTCGTTGCGTGCAGGGGGAAGCCAGGCATCGGGGGGCGCCGGTCCGTCCCGGCCGCAATGCTGAACTGGACGTCTGACAGAGCTTTTGGCTGATGCCACGATGCAGAGTACCCATATTTATTCCCGTGTGATGGTTAGTGCTATCGGGCCAGAGGCCCACTCGAATCAAATATCCAAATCGTTAGTACCTTGGGGGTGTGGTAACGAGCAGAGACTCATGATCGATGTGACCCCGTCGCCCCGTCTCGAGGACTTGCGGCAAGGGCCAAGAATGCCCGGCCACGCCTCGTATTCATCACTCGGGCACCATCCAGGTCAACCCGTCTTCACATCACACGCGGGTACCCCTCAGGGTCGACCCGCCTTCCAAGTAACAGTGTAAAGTCCAATTATCCATGTGTCCATAACATCAAGGGAATCCGAGGTATCACCCTCGTTGGATTCCTACTTGATGTATCCGTCAAGGTGAACTCGGAGGAATCACCCTCGATGGGTTCACACTTGAGGTGTTGCACAATAGCGTCGTTATCGGAAGTGGGGAAGGAGGAATCACCCTCGATGACCACGACCGAATAGCTACTCTACAGAGTTAACATCAGAAGTGCTACAAGAGGTTTCACCCTCGGCACTCGATAGTAACGCTGCAGTGTTGTTACAACTAAGGGGGGTGATGTGCGGTGCCGGGGCCTGGTCTTCAATCCCGATGATCGGGTCT
This sequence comes from Thinopyrum elongatum, assembly GCA_011799875.1. NCBI lineage: Eukaryota > Viridiplantae > Streptophyta > Magnoliopsida > Poales > Poaceae > Thinopyrum > Thinopyrum elongatum. The sequence continues at coordinate 291,778,313 of CM022299.1, read as the reverse complement.
TCTGATAATCCAGCGGGGCAGTCGGGACTAGTGGGGTCACTGATAGGTCTCTACCCAGCCTATACTAAGCAGTTTAGGATAAGCAGGTAAGGTATCAATCGCAGGTTACAATAAACAGGCTATGCATCAGAATAGGTAAAGCAGCAGCAGCATTATTTCTAATGCAAGCATGAGAGGGAAAGAATAGGCGATATCGGTATGCTCAAATGGGGGGTGCTTGCCTGGTTGCTCGGCGGCAAAGGCAGAGTCGTCAGTAATGTAGCCAATCACCGGAGCTGCGTCGGTCTCGGGGTCTATCGGAGTTGAAGAGGGGGAGGAAACAGTATAAATACACAGCAAACATAAGTAACACAATGCACGACATGACAATATGCAGTGCCGGGTGTGTCCTAACGTATGGTTGCACGTCACCGAGGAAGGGGGAATCCATCCGGGAATGTTTTCCTGGTTTCGGACATTTGTCAGACAGATGACCGGAGGGGAACGGTTCCATGTTCGGATAGTTAGGGATGTGTGACGGACGAACGGACCGCGAAATCGGATTCGTCTCGAAATTCTGAGCAACTTTCATGTACAAAGTTTCTTGATCTGAGCTACGGTTTATTTTCTATGATTTTCTAAAGTTTAATTGATTTTCTGAATTTTATTTTATTATTTAAATTCGAATTAATCAAAACAGTAAACGGTTACGTCAGCATGACGAAAAGATGACATCAGCAGTCAACTCTGGCTGACCAGAGTCAAACCTGACAGGTGGGTCCAGTGGGACCCACATGTCAGTGAGACAGAAGTTAATTATGTTTAATTTAAACTATTTTCAGATTAATTAGGTGTGGGCCCCATTAGTCAGTGACAGATTAGTATTTTAATTAACTAATTAACTTAATTAGCATTTTAATTAGTATTTCTATTTATTTTAAAATGTTTTAACAGCGGGGCCCACATGTCAGCGGGCGGGGCCGCGCTGACCAGGTCAACTGGGCCCTGTGGGACCCAGTTGCAGTGACACAGGGGCGGGGCCCATGGCTGCCACGTCGGCGCCAGCTGGCCGCCGGCCACCGGAGTACGCCGGCGAGGACACACGATGGCGACAACTCCGGCGAGTCCGGATTTCGTCTACGGGGCACAGTTTGGCGCGCGGTTTGCTGCGCTGGAACGGCCGCTCCAGGCTGCATGCAATGGCGCCCATGGCCGGAGCTAGGGAGGCTGGGATGGACGGCGGCGACGACGGCGGCGGCGATGGTTTCGGGTGCGCTACGGGAAGGGGGCTACGGTGCGTCAACGGGCAAGGCGGAGAGGTAGTCGAGGCCAGCGTGATGCGTCGAGCAAGATGTGTAGCAGCACGAGGCCCAAAGGTCGCCGAAACATCGCCGGCGACGAGCTACGTGGCGGTGAGCTCGGGCGAGAAGGGGGCGGCGCCTACGGCTACGAAGAGAGAGCGGGGAGAGGAGGGATCGACGCGGCAGCTCACAATGGCCCTGTAGGTGTGCGAGAGTGAGCTCGGGGAAGCGCGACGGCGGCGAATCGAGGCGATAATCGACGGCGGCCATAGGAGGAAGAAGGGCTCGGGGAAGCCGCTCCGGTGGTTCCGAGCTCCCACCAGTCAAGGTCGAGGCGTAGTCGAGGCCGGGAAGGACGGTGGACAGCACGGCGGGGCGAACGGGGTACGGGGGCTGCGTGTTTTATGGCGGCGGAGCCATGGCCGCGTTCTGCCGTGGTGGGGAGACGAGGGAGAGAGGGAGAGAATGGCGAAGGGGGAACCAGGGGGTCAGCGGGGATGCACTTATCCGTGCGGCGCAGGCGAGGCCGCTGTCGACCGCAAGGAGGGGGGCCGGGCGCGCGCGCGCTAGCTGTTCGACAGCGAGGCGCGGTGAGCAGTGGCGAGAGGTGGGAGGAGGAGCTAGGCGGGCTGGGCCGCACTGTGTCACTTAGGCCCAGTCGCTGGCGGCCTTTTTCTTTTTCTTTCTTTTCTGTTTCTGTTTTTCTGTTTTCTGTTTTGTTTTGTCTTTTGTCTTTTGTTTTTATTTCAAACCACTTTTGTAAAATATGAGACTAGCCCAAATAAATATGGTGCATTATAATCCACTGCAATATAATGGTTTTGAGTCCAAAGGTTTTCATTTGGGTTTTTATTTAATTAAAAAGGTATTAAATAGTGTTGTTTTACTGCTATTCCTTGTTGTTAGAGCAATTTAATTAATTTGATTAGTGTTGCTATTATTTTTGTAAATGCCTTGGGAATATTTGCAACATGATGGACATTTTAGTTCCTGGATTTGAACAACTTTTATTTTCACTTAGGTTTGAATTTCCATTAAAATTTGAATTTGAAAAGAGATAGGATCCAAATGATGTTTAAGCACTGTTGATCATGATGACATGGCATTATTAAAAGGTGAATTGCTGTGGCTAACCACTGGGGGTGTTACAGTTAGCTGCATCCCATGTCTTATACACCATCTGTTCCTAAATATAAGTATTTTTAGATATTGCAATATAGACTACATACATAGCAAAATGAGTGAATCTAGATTCTAATCTAAACTATGTCTATAATTCTATATACATCCGTATGTAGTTCATATTGAAATCTCTAAAAATACTTGTACTTAGGAACATAGGTAGTTGTATTTTACATCATTTGTGCAATCTCAGTTTAGCTTCTAACATTTACTGGTTGCTTGTTGGTACATATATGGGCGGTACTGATCCACGCTTCGATCCCTTTTGCGTATGGGGCAATGAGATATTCATGAACAAGCGTCAAATGAGGAAACTAAGAAAGATTGTTAGGCAAAAGAAACGGGTGATTTGAATTAAGCTCTTTATTTACACTTTGTCCAAGACAACGGTGAACTTTAGGATGGTAAATAATGTGTTGCCTTTTCCCCCTGCCCACAACAAGTTACTCTATTAGACCTAAGTATCTGAATTTTTTCTCTTTTTCAGTGGTTTCCACAGGCATTTACTGATGATTACCTTGCAAACTACATGACCGGAGTGGAGGCAACTAAGGTTAAAGTATATAATTCATGCTACCATGATAATGCTCTAGAAATCTTCCTGAAGGCGTTGAAGGATGGGTGGGCGATTGTCACAAGGGGTTGGACAAAAGTTGTTCGTGCCCATGGCATGCAGGAGGGCACATTATGGGCATTCTGCTTCTTCAACACCATCGGCAACCAAAATGGTTTACACTTGTCTCTTCACCTTTACCGCCTCTAAATATTGTGGTTCATCATAGTTAATTGTTGTCTAATCCTATAATACTGAACATATTGTACTGAGAATTTTATTTATGGATTGGTTGTTGAACCATTGTGCTGAGAATTTGAATTCCACGTTTCATTTTTCAAAATTTCTAATTCGAATAATAAATTATAGGGAAAAATAAAATTATACAGGAGCGAATAAAATAATGTGCACACGGTTAGAAAGAAAACAGCGTGTGCGATGAAAAATAGAGAACATGCGGTTCTTTGACGTGAAACGTTTGCGATGCCCGACGGACACACACACGGTTTCGTTTCATATGCGTGTGTGATTCATGGTAATACGGCAAACGTTTCAAACCTGTGTGCGTGTGTGATAGGAATACCTATCGCACACAGTTATGAAAATGGACATGTTGGCATTAGTAGAGGCACCGCACACATTTTACATTCTTGAACTGTGTGTGATAACATACCTACCGCAAACACATCGATAGATTAAATGTTGATGTCCACCTTTTTCACACAACTATAGCGGTGTAATCGTTTGGGATGTCTCTCGGATCAGAATTGTAATGTCGAGACGTAACATGTGGGACTGGGGCGACTTCTCATACGTTTATTCTATGGCGATCGTCAGTAGCCGCTCACCTATCCCCGACGGTTTTTGGTCGTGTGGGAAGGACCCCCATATCGCAACCGCTCACTCGGCGACGGTTCAGAATGCTGTCGCGGAAAGGGGTTAAAAACCGTTTGTATAGCACGTTACGGTACCAGTGGCGAATCAAACCAACATGATGAAAGTGACTCGATGAAATTCCCATGTGTCCTCAAGAACGCTTTGCTTATTATAAGAGACCGTTCCAACCTGTCCTTTGCTACAAAAAGGATTGGGCTACCTTGCTGCACTTTTTTTACCGTTACCATTGCTTGCTCTTTACAAATTATCTTGCTATCAAACTACCTGTTACCGACAATTTCAGTGCTTGCAGAAATTACCTTGCTGAAAACCGCTTGTCATTTCCTTCTGCTCCTCGCTGGGTTTGACACTCTTACTTATCTAAAGGACTACAATTGATCCCCTATACTTGTGGGTCATCAAGTACCTCTTTCTGCTGGCAGTGTTGCGTCCTCCTTCTGTTTTTCCAACGATCTTCTTGTGGTTCGCTGGTAACAAGATGTTGTGGAAGACGGTGGAGACTTGGACGAACTCATGGCCAAGTTGTTGAGTGTGGTGCGGTGGCCGTCTGTCGATGGCGGGGAAGCAGATCCGAGGCAGAGAACAATGGCGTACCGGGAACAGCTCCGGTGCGGTGGACGGTTGCGACAGTGGAGCAGCAGCGGTGAGGCGCGGGACGGCGTGGTTGAAGTGGTTCGGGTACGTCACATATTGGCGTCAGCTTCATGGAGGCAGCTCTGCCTCGACTTCAGCTGCTAAGTCCTTGAGGGCGTTGCAGTTGCGGTTGCGTTGGATGACGACGTCGGGGTACCGGCTCCGGCGTGATGGAGGAGGGCGGCGGTGGATTTGGGGAAAGTTACAAACTTTGCCCCCATTTAAAATTTCAGACATATTGTGGGTCCGGGGTAGGACGGTAATCTCAGGTGTCCCAAATAGTTGGCGGGATAGATTTCGGCCGAGCGCATGGGTGTTCACGCGCGCACGGTGTGAGTGCTTCTCGGAGGTGGTTGACTGGCATCTTGTTGAAGTTACAAACCTACCTCGGTTTAGACCATTGGACATCAGGCCGATAGGCTACACGGGTCAGAGTGAGGACAGTAATTTCCTACCACCAAACATTGGTCTCGCGTGGTTTCGGGCGACCAGAGGCTTATTTGGCCCTGCATTCAATATTTGAGAGCAGACGCATTAACGTTTACAGTTCTCTTGAATTGAATTTTCAGGATTTGTCAAACTTCAAAAATCTTGACTCTTGAAAATCCTAAAACTACGATTATTTTGGAATGGAGGGGGTACATTTGAATCTACAATGTACACGTGTATGTATTAAAAAAGTGCAGCTTAGCTCAATTCATGCATGGTTCCAGATATAATCTCCTTGGTTGCAAAAAAAAAAATAGTTAGACATGCGTTTGAATATATAGCATGTTCAAACGCACAACAAAGATTGATGCCCCCTTCTAGATCTGATTTACAAATGCCATTATCTCGAATTCAAATAGTTGAATGCACTTCCTATGAATTCAAAACTTTGAAACCACTTTTATGTTGAATTCAACATGTATTCTATTTCGTAGCTAGCAATTTGGAATGTATCCATGTATGTGAAAAATGTATAAAGTGCTTGACACTAACAACACGGAGTGCACTCGTGTTTATATATGAATTGCAAAAGCCATGCATTGTCTGGATTTCAAACCACTCTCACTGTATGGATCAATAATGTGAAATAAACCCATACACATGCTCGAATTCAATAGAGTATGTGTGTCTGATAGACCAATGTTCGTTCATACGCAAATTGCAAAATTCATGATCGCATCCAAATTTTTAATGCAATTTATATTTTAATTTAATGCGTAGAACCGCCTTTTACGCGTAGATGCACTATGCCTCGGCCCCTCCTCACACACGCGCTATATATCTCTCTATCTGATGCATAAGTGCACACACTTTATATACATCGGCATTTCTATCTCACACATGCTCACACTCTCTCCCGGGGTGTCTCACGCACACACACTCTCTATATATCTCCCTCTCTCTCTCTTACTACTATATACGACTCTTTTCACTAATCTTAGTTAGAAACACTATTTCTCTCACATGCATATATACACATGCACGGCTCTACTGGCCCACTATATGCACATATATATCTGCCTCGTGTTTCCCACACGCACACTATCTTTAGGCCTCTCTCACACACATTGCCCCCACCTCTCTCTTACTAGTTGGCGGATATGATTCCATCAGATCATTCGGTAGGATATTCCTGACGGTTAGGCTGGATGGTAATAAGAGGCAAAGTTTTACCCAAGTCTGGGCCCTTGTAGTTGGGAAAAAATCCTACTCCTGCTACAGTATATTTGTGATTGGGGTGTGTATAAAGTACACGTGAATACCAGCCACTATGTGTGTGTGTGTATATACTATCGACGAACTAGCCCTCGGGCTTATATAACATACTCGGGGCCTAGGGTTACAAATCATAGTCGGCTTATCATTAGTGGGGATAGAGTCCTCCACGACTCTGGTAGCTTCGTCTTGTACGCCGAGTCCTCCATGGGACTTCGTATAACGTGTTTCGGCCCGACCTATGTGGCTCCTGACGGAACCGACCTATGAGTCCTCACATCGACCCACCACAACTAGAAATGATGTGCCCACCACACCCCACACACCATCGGCCACTAAGAAAATAAGCATATACAGTAGTACAAAGTTATACATGAAAGTTAATTGCCTGGTGCATCCAATGATATTTGTTCCGTATTGTGAATGTTTATATTTTCTCCTAAAAAAATCAGTCACGGTAAAGAGAAACGAAGGACACCCTCTCTCTACACCACTTTCACGTATGCACACAAACTATCTCTCGGCCCTCTAAAAGTATGCCCCTAACACATTCACGCGTGACAGCCATTGTATTTCAAGTGAAAGCACTGTACGGTCACTGGACTTCAGAATATGCTCATTACGGTCACCGTATACATTCTTGTGGTGATCATATGGTCTCTAGCTCACCGTACGTCTTCGTATTTTGTTGATGACACTGACGGTCATTGTATTTGAAGCGTGCTCCGTATTTTGTTGATGACACTTATGGTCATTGTATTTGAAAAGAAAGCATGATATGGTCACTGGACTTCAGAATAAGCTCATTACGGTCACCATATACGTTTTGTGGTGCTAACCAACCTGTGGTTGGATGGTTAGGAGGACAGTGGTATCCCCAGCCCACCAGGGTTAAAGTCCTGGTGCTCACATTTATCATGGATTAATTTCAGTATTTTCGGTGATGTGCGTTCAGTGGGAGGAGACGTTCCCCTCGACTACGAGACGCCTATGGTGACTTCTTAAAATCTCAAGATGATATCCCGGCTCACTCTCTCGAAGGTGCTCATAGGGGTAGGGTGTGCATGTGTGCATTTATAGGGGTGAGTGTATGCGCGTATATATATGAGCGCTTGCGTCTGTACTGTGTTAAAAAAATACATGTGGTGATTATACGGTCACTGGCTCACCGTACAACTCCGTAATTTGCTGATGACACGATCAATTGACCAGTCAAACAGTCCACGTGGCACAACTAGTGTTGCACCATCAGTGAATGTTACCGTGGGGCCCACCTGTCAGCACGTATATGAAAGAAAGAAACTGTAGCTTGCGTCTGTACTGTGTTAATAAAATACATTTTGTGGCCATCATACGATCACTGGATCACCGTACAGCTCCGTAATTTGTTGATGACACGATCAATTGGCCAGTCAAATGGTCCATGTTCAGCAGCGCACATTACCGTAGGGCTCACCTATCAGCGCGTATATGAAAGATAGAAATGGTAACAAATTAGTGGTCGGTGGGGATTCGAAGTCATGAGACCTCAGGTTGGCAGCCCGCACGCCCTAACCACAGTGGACAAGGTCGCCTTGTGATGATATGCTGAGCCGGTAGTTTTAATTGCACGCACGCATGAGCTACTGTAGTGAATAGAAACACATCACACATGCGCACAAACACGCCCGCATGCATGCATGCATGCAATGCTCACACATACACATGTACGCATGCAGCACTCGCACGAACACACGCACGCATGCAGGCATGCAACACTGACACCTACACATGCACGCACGAACACACGGACGCACGCATGCATGCAACACTGAAATGTACACATGCACGCAACACTCACTCGTACACATGCACGCACGCAACACTCACACGCTTGCATGCACACAGCACACGACGCAAGACAGACGCTCAACCTATACGTGCATGCACCCTTTGTTAAGGACATGGATTGTTACGAGTATTAATCAATCTTATCTGAGATAAGCAGAACATTGATGTTTGCAGCGCTCTTTATGAATCACAACGTATCGAACGGGCTATCAACGTATATATGAAAAATTTAAAATTCTCTTACATTATATAGTAGGCCTATCAACCTACATGAATTAGATGACGTCACACTCAATAAACAATCATCGGTTTATGAAATGCCCGCTTCTCACCGCCCTGGCCCACCAAAAACCCCTCCCCCCTCCTGCGCGCGATTCCTGCCCGGCACCAGCTGCCCGCATTCATGCGGAACCGGCTCTTCTGCCGGGCGCTGCCTGCATTGGGTCACTAACATGCAGGCCAGGTACCAACGGGCCCGCACGTCAGTGGAAGAACGACACGGTGTCGTACGTCAGACGATTTGGTCGAGGGCGCTGCCCGCTGCACGCTCGGCTGAACATGCCTCCTTGCCGCCTTCAAATGCCTCCACGAAACCCATGTGGAAGCCGAGAAACCCACTCCGGCCACACGTCCGTTCATGACCGGGCCGGCATTAAACGCAACACTGACCGAGCTCCCCCCATCCACCCTCTATTTAATCTCCTATTTAAACGAGGCCCGACGCTAGCCAAGAATCGCACACCTCCGCTGTCGGGGTTATGATTCTGACAATGAGTACTAGGGGTACGAATAAGGGGCAGAGACTAGCTACAGCGTAGGTGTAACACACATTGTTTAATGAGTTCAGGCCCCTCACTCGGTGGAGGTAAAAGCCCTACGTCTCGTGCCCTGAGGCTTTGCTTTGATTTGATGAATAAGATTACAAGGTTGAACGTGCCCGGCTATGGAGAGGGGTGCGGCTTATATAGAGTGCGCTGCAGCCCCATGTCTCCCACGCCACCGGGGCAATTAATTCCATTGAATGAGGAGGGTACTAGTGTAATGAGCCTATACTACAACAGTTACAGGTAACGGTAGCTTTAACTCTATTTAGTGGACGACTTAGGATCCCTCGACCATTGCAGCTCCCACGATGCCTTCTTCCCCTGTACGTCCGAGTGGTTGACCGTCCGCCGAGTGATGTGTGGTCGTTCGAGTGCAGTAGAGCCGTCAGAGTGATCCTCTTGATGGACGCATCCGAATGCTGGTATGGTCCAGGGACCTACCTATGATGGTGATGGGCCCCATGCGGGGCCCAAATGATAGGTCCTGGACCCTACCTGTAATAGGTGACCATATCATTAGCCCCTGAATCGGTTGAGATTTCATAGAACAATGAATCGATCTTTCGGTTAAGTCTGAGTGCTGCAGAGTCACTCGGAATATGTTTCCGAGTCATGATTTGTTGTTCCTTGGACGGAAACACAACGGATTCTGGACCTTAGTTTTACCCAGATGACCGAGTGATGTTGATCGTCGAGAAAAAACCCGGTGCCATTTGTTTTGTCTCTCGGAAGAGATAGACTAGGGGCTCGAGTGAGGGCATGCCATTACAACTCGAGTGGTGATGCCGGCGCGTGGTCTGACTCTCTAGAGAGACGCCACTCTTTATCCCAGGGGAATGCCAGCACGGGCCTTCTACAAGTCCAGGTTTATGAGTCATACGGCTTGGAGCCTACCAAGAGGGCCAAGTGAACCCGTAGAGGGGCGTCAAGCTCGTCACATAACGATCCTGAAGAAGACTTCAGTCGGGTGTTTAACGTGGCCGAGTGCACGGGTCCCCGCGGAGGGTGGTCAGTCGGACTGACGTGCGTCCTTAGGAAAGGAATCGCTGGGAATCAATCGGATTGATTCGTCCCGGAAATCTCGGGATTTGAATTCACATTTTCGCGCGCTGATGTGGTAATGTCGTGCGTTAGTGGGAAAGTGGGGGGTGCGGCTCCTTGATTTGCGCACACGATCTCCGCCATGTGCCACACCTGTCCTGTGCAAAGCCTTGCCGAGCGGGCCATCGATCTGGGGATTAGCGGTGAGAGATCCGCTCGGGGATTTTGTCCAGTGGTATAAAAGATTCGGCGGCGGAGCTCCGGGCCTCAGATCCCCTTTCTCTCCTCTTGACTCCTCCGCTTCTCTTCTCCACCTGAGTGCGCGGCGATGGCGAGGGACTCCACAGCCAAGGCAAAGAAGGCGAAGAAGGCAGGGAAGGCCACCTCCTCCGGCTCCGGTGCGGCGGTCGGCGGCACGGCAGGCGACTAGCTCCCGTCGCGCGTCACCGCTCTACAGTTGGGGGAGCTTGCGGAGGAGGGTCTGATTCTGCATGAAGGGTGGCGTCGCCCGAGAATGGGAGAGGTTGAGCCGGCACCTCAGGAGGATGAACACGTCTTGCTCCTCACCCACATTGAGCGGGGTTTTTCTATGCCTCCCCACCCTTTCTTTCGGGCATTTCTCAATTATTTTGGTGCTCAATGCCACCATCTTCCACCCAATACTATTATCTACCTTTCGGCCTTCATTTCTCTCTGTGAAAACTTCTTGGGCTACCCACCCCATTGTGGTCTCTTCAAGTATATCTTCACCTGTTGGTCGATGACCGTCAAGGACTCATCGACTGGTAAGAAGACCAACGTCACCCAGCTGTGTGGGGGTCTAGGCATCCAGGTACGAGGAGGAAGATCCTTTTCGAAGACGAGTTTCCCTGACTCCGTCAAGGGGTGGCAGGGCACTTGGTTCTACTACAGAGATGTCCCCAGCGCTAGCACTTGGTCGGGCCTACCGCCGTATTCCTCGGAGAGAGTGATGGCCCCTCCGTCTCTCTCTGTGGCGAAGAAGGAGAAAGCGGAGGTTGACATCTTGTCCACTGCCCTTATTAGCGCCGTGAATGCTGGTGTCAATGGGATGGACTTGTTGGAGGCGTTCCTCACTCGGCGGATCCAGCCACTGCAGGCCAGGGCCCATCCAATGTGTATGTATGAGGGGCCGAGTGACCCTATCTGAGTGCATCCCGAGGATCTTGCTGAGGCGGACATGGGAGCCAAGATCAAGGCCATCACTTGTGCCAGAGACAACCCAAGGGGAACTAGGAGGGTGCCACCGTATTCCAAGGATTTGCAGCCCTTAGAGGTATGTACATGACGCTCAATTGGTCCATGCATGCGTTGCTTCATACGTATCTGACTTTAAATGTTGCGATGAATTCATTCTCAGGACTTCCCGAAGATGATTTCCAAGATCCCGGTGGTGGACCGGTCGCCCGAAGATGTGGCAAGTGACACTGAGCACCAGTACTCAAAAAGATTTGACGACAACGAGAGTGACAAGGAGGAGAGCTCGGAAGAGGGAGAGGAGGCGGAGTGGTCTCCGTCCTATGAGGCTCCTAAGGAACCTCGTTCCAAAGAGCTGCATGACCCCAAGGGGAAGGCGAGTGTGGCTCAGCAGTCGACTATTTCTGGTCGGACGACTCGAAGCTCAAAGCGCGCTCGCGCTGAGGCTGAGAGCTCAGCGGAGAAGCAGTCCAAGCAGATCTCTTCCAAGCCCCGGAAGGCTGCAGTACCTCGGATCAAGGTGTCCGTGCCTATAGCCTCGACGTGAGTGCTCTAGTCCATTCTTTGTCTGTTTTTGTTTTGGTTCGACTGCTGACCGAGTGTTCTCTGACTCCTGCAGTAATGACACTTCGATGACTTCAGCGGACCCGCATGCCCACAAGCCGAAGTCGAATGACGCTGAAGCTGCGGACGCCGCACTTCCAAGGGTACGTTGCTCCGACTGGCTTATGCAGTTGCGCTCTTCTTCGACTGAGCTCTGATGATTTCCTTGGTTTATGCAGCCCCACCTGAGATCATCCAGTTGGACGATGAAGTGGGCGCTGACCCGCCGAATCCGGGCGTCACCAGGGGGTGCCGAGTGTCGACGTGCCCATGCTGGATGCTTCTCCCTGCCGAGTGCCCCGCGTTTGTCCAATGAAGGCCTCCACAAAAACTGCTCGGCTGAGTCTTCTGGCTCAGGGCGGCTCGACATCTTCGTCAGCGGTAGAGCCGCCCGCAAGGTCCACCCAGGCTCCTCCAGGTGGTGCGGCAGTGATCCCGGCTCCGAGGCCAACGTCTGCAACTCTGTCGGCCCCACCTACCTCCATCCCCCTGTATCATGTCCCTAAAGATCAGATAGGGGCGAGCAATGAGGCGCTGATCCAGGTGGGTTTGATGTGTAGCTGACTGAAGGATGCCTACGATGCCAGCACGGCACTGGAGACCAATGTCCGAGTAAGAACCATTGTGAGTATAATTCCCAGTTTGAGTTTCTTCTTTTCTTGTAATAGGATTTCTGTCAGTGGGTTTGCGCAGGGCACACCCACTGGGTGTATGTAGAATCTTTTTATGTCCACTCGGAGTCTAGCCAGAGCGTAGCCGAATGGACATGATCCAGTGGGGGCACGCCGAGTGCACCCACTGGGTGTAGTCCCCGAGGCTACCGTTGACCGGGGCAGTCGACAGTAGTCTTAGAGAGTTTTTTCTTTCTTTTGTCCACTCGAAGTCTAGCCAGAGCGTGGTCGAGTGTACACGATCTAGAGCAGTCGGCGGTAGTCTTAGAGCTTTTTTTTAGCTCCATCAATGAGTCACTTTCCAGTGGGGGCACGCAGAGTGCACCCACTGGGTGTAGTCCCCAAGGCTGACACTGATCGCTGGCGGTCGGTGGTAGCCTTTAGAACTTGTCATCAGGCGTTCAAGGCGCCCTACGACACTCGTGTGCTGGAGAGATAGTAAGTAAGGTTTCCTTCGTTACCGATTTAGGATTCAGCCGAGTGAAGTAGGCCATCTTGTGTTGTTGTCCTCTATCTTCTTCATCGTTGACTCGATAGTCAGCCAAGTGAAGTAGGCCATCTTGTGTTATTGTCCTCTATCTTCTTCATTGCCGACTCAGTAGTCAGCCGAGTGAAGTAGGCCATCTTGTGTTGTTGTCCTCTATCTTCTTCATCGCCGACTCAGTAGTCAGCCGAGTGAAGAGATAACAGATGGTACTTCAAGATCTGGAATTAGTCGAGCTTGTTCCTCCTGGTGGGAGTATGACCCGGATGAGGAGTCCACTTGGTAGTCAGAGGGTACTTCAGGATTTGGTGTTGGTCTAGCTTGTTCCTTCCTGTGGTGTCTACCCGGGTGCTGGTGAGTCACTGCTTTTGGTTTCCTTTCAGGATCTCCCGACTGAGTATTTTTTGTATGTTGCAGAGGACTTGTGAGATGGGGTCCCACTATGCCACAATGGAGAAGGAGGTGGCACCCCTTCGACTTGATCTGGAGGCTGAGAGACTCAAGAGTGCCCGACTATAGCAGGAGAAGAAAACCTTGGGAGGTAAGTTATCTCCTCTGACTGGTAGTTATGTACTATCTTTCCCCTTTGATTCGAATCATTTCGCCCCGGCAGATGTTCGTAGCGAGAATGCTCAACTCATAATGAGGCTCAGGACTTTTATTTCTTTAGAAACCATGAAGCAGGCGCTGGAGAATAAGGACAAGGACCTGGCGCTGGCCCAGAAGGAAGCGAGGACCAAGGCCAAACTCATCGACGAAAAGGTGGCTTTAGTCGGCAAGTTGGAGGAGGAGATCAAGAATCTTAAGGCTGCCGCCGAGGTTTTCACTCAGGAGAAGGTCAAGCTAGACGAGAAGGTCACCCAGCTGACTGACAAGAAGGATGCTTTGGAGACGCACATTGAAGACGTCTGTGAAGAGTTTAGCGAGAAGCTCGTTGGTAAGTTTTTCTTCTGCCGAGTGAGATCTTCGTATTGCCAAATTTACCTTGATCATCCACTCATAGATCGTCCTTTTTGACACAGAGCATTGCTATAACAAGGAACTGGAGCTGCAAAGGATAGGGAGGGATCTGGACCCTTCTAGGTCGCTTGTCGCTGACAACGCCGCCCTCGCCATCCTTCGGCTTGAAGACCACTTGGAGAACGCATTGGGCTTCATCACTCGGGCGAAAGGTGTGGCGGGTCGGATTGATGAGGAGTTGCAGCCGGGTGAAGAGACTCAGAAGGACTTGGAGTCGATCCTGACGCGGTTGAATGATGTTCCTGCTCGGGTGAAGGCTTGGAAGAAATCCGCCGCCCGGAGTGGTGCTGATGTGGCGTTGTCACTCGTCCATGTTCATTGCAAGAACGTGGACGAAGAGAAGCTGAAGAACCTCCGAGTGGTGAACAAGAAGAACCTTAAGTTTGAGGATTTTATGGAGACCTTCGCTGAAGCCGCCACTCGTATCGCCGATGGGATCGACCTGGAGACCTTCATTGATCCAGCCAGCCCTCCGCCTGAAGCTTAAAAACATTTGATTGAATTTGCCACGGAATGCCGGGTGGTAGATGTACTGAAATACTTTGCCAAGCGTTTGGGTTCGTTTTGCCTTGGAGACATTCGGACAGATCGAAACTTTAATTTGAAACCCTTTGCGCTTTTATTTGCTTTGTGTTTTGTTTGACTTAGGCGAAAGCTGGTTCGCGGCTAAGCCCCCGAGTGTGGAGCGGATCCCCACTTGGATTGTTTTTTAACTTAGGCGAAAGCTGGTTCGCGGCTAAGCCCCCAAGTGTGGAGCAGATCCTCACTTGGATTGTTTTTTTAACTTAGGCGAAAGCTGGTCCGTGGCTAAGCCCTCGAGTGTGGAGCGGATCCTCATTCGGATTGTTTTTTAACTTAGGCGAAAGCTAGTTCGCGGCTAAGCCCCCGAGTGTGGAGCAGATCCTCATTCGGATTGTTTTTTTAACTTAGGCGAAAGCTAGTCCACGGCTAAGCCCCCTTCTCGCCTTTTCACCCACTGGAGGTGTGTTAGTTTCCGAATGCGATTAATCACCTGAGTGAGATGCGACCGTAGGTCGAACTAGACGATATGTGGAAAAAGTGAGACTTTTATTCATCTAAGTTCATTCGGACTAACTATTACAAGGGAGAAATTTTATTCTAAGTATAAAACTTGCGAAGTAGATCTGCATTCCAGGCTCTGGGCTCTTCTATTCCTCTGGTGAAGTTGTACAATCTGTATGCTCCATTGTGCAAGACCTTGGAGATGGCGAATGGACTCTCCCAGGGGGGTGCTAACTTGTGAGGTTTCTGTTGATCCACTCGGAGGACCAGGTCTCCTTCCTAGAAGGCACGTCCTCTGACGTGTCTATCATGATAGCGGCGTAAGTCTTGTTGGTATAATGTTGTTCTTATGAGCGGTAGCTCACGTTCTGCCTCCAAAAGGTCTAGGCCATCCTGCCTTGCTTCCTCGGCTTCAGCTTCCGAGTAAAGATCCACTCGGGTAGAATTGTGGAGTAGATCACTCGGCAAGACCGCCTCTGACCCGTACACCATGAAGAATGGGGTGCGGTTCGTGGATCGATTTGGGGTCGTTCGCAGGCCCCAGAGGACTGATGGTAGTTCAGCCACCCATGCGCCTGCTGCATGAGTCAAATCACGCATGAGGCGAGGTTTCAATCCCTGAAGTATGAGCCCATTTGCTCTCTCGGCTTGCCCATTCGACTGTGGGTGTGCCATGGAGGCATAGTCAACCCGAGTGCCCTGGGTGTAGCAGAACTCACAAAACTCGTCTGAGTTGAAGTTAGACCCGTTGTCGGTGATGATGCTGTGTGGGACTCCAAACCTGAAGATGATCTCCCTGATGAACTGAATCATGGTGGCCGAGTCCAGCTTCTTTATGGGCTTGGCCTCGATCCACTTGGTGAACTTTTCCACTGCTACCAACAGGTGCGTGAAGCCACTCGCCCCGGTCCGGAGAGGGCCGACCATGTCGAGTCCCCAGACAACGAACGACCAAGTGAGGGGGATAGACTTCAAGGCGGATGCTGGCTTGTGCGATTGGTTTGCATAGAACTGGCACCCGACGCATTGATCCACTATGTCTCAAGCGGCTTAATTGGCTCGGGGCCAATAGAATTCGGCTCTGAATGCTTTGGCGACCAAGGTCCAAGATGATGCATGATGCCCGCAAGTTCCCGAGTGAATCTCTTGCAGTATTTGTTGCCCTTCCTCTGGGGATATGCACCGCAGAGTGACTCCAGTCGTACTTTTCTTGTACAATCGACCTCCCATGACTGTGAAGGCTTTGGATCGATGGACGATCTGGCGGGCTTCATCTTCGTCCTCTGGGAGCTCTTGCTGGAGCAAGTATGCCAGATACGGTTCGGTCCATTCGGGAATGATGACCAATACCTCTTGGACCAGATCAATTACCGTGGGAATGTCTACTTCAGTCAGATTGGAAGGCCCTACTAGTTGTGGGGGCTCTTCCATGAAAGGATCTTCCTTGATCATGGGTGTGTGTAGGTGTTCCAGGAACACATTCTTGGGTAATGGCTTCCGAGTGGAACCCATCTTAGCCAGGTC
Organism: Thinopyrum elongatum; assembly: GCA_011799875.1. Classification (NCBI taxonomy): domain Eukaryota; kingdom Viridiplantae; phylum Streptophyta; class Magnoliopsida; order Poales; family Poaceae; genus Thinopyrum; species Thinopyrum elongatum. The sequence goes on along the minus strand of CM022299.1, from coordinate 291,761,829 downwards.
GTCAGCCGCTTGATTCTTGAGACGTGGTACATGGTGAAGCTCCAGCCCTTCAAAGTGTTTTTCTAATTTTCTGACAGCGTTGCAGTAGCCAGTCATCACCGGACTATGGATGTCCCATTCCTTCATGACTTGATTCACCACTAGGTCTGAGTCACCATAGATCATCAGTCGGCGAATCCCCAGGGAGATTGCCATTCGCAGCCCATACAGGAGAGCTTCGTATTCAGCTTCGTTGTTAGAGGAGTCGAAGTGAATCTGAAGAACGTAACTGAGTCGATCGCCTTTAGGAGACACCAAGACCACTCCGGCCCCGGAGCCGTGAAGCATCTTTGAGCCGTCGAAGAACATCGTCCAGTGTTCGGGAACACTCGGGACAGGCTGTTCTTGCTCAATCCATTCGGCCAGAAAATCTACCAGGGCTTGCGACTTGATGGCATTCTTGGCTTCAAACCTGATGTCCAACGGGATGAGCTCAATGGCTCACTTGGCCACTCAGCCAGTGGCATCTCTATTGTTCATGATCTCAGATAGAGGAGCGTCACTTATCACCGTGACCAAGTGTTCTTGAAAATAATGCGCCACCTTCTTTGCAGTTAGATAAATTCCATATACTAGCTTCTGATAATGCGGATACCTTTGCTTGGAAGGCGTGAGGACTTTAGAGATGTAGTAGACTAGTCGTTGGAGCTTGAAGGCTTTGCCTTGTTCTTCCCATTCCACAGTGAGGACCGTGCTAACAACTTGGCTCATGGCCGCGATGTATAATAGCAAGGGCTCCTTGCTGCTCGGAGTAGCTAGCACCGGTTGGGTGGAAAGCAGGGCTTTAAGTTCCTGGAACGTAGCCTGCGCTTTGGGAGTCCACTCGAACCTGTCAGACTTCTTCATCAATCGGTAAAGCGGCATGGCTTTTTCACCGAGTCGCGAGATGAATCTACTCAGGGCTGCTAGGCAGCCTGTGAGGCGCTGCACGTCGTGCAGACGTTCCGGTTGCTTCATTCGGACAATTGCCCCTATCTTCTCAGGATTGACATCGATCCCTCGTTCGAAAATGACATAACTGAGTAACTTGCCCGTGGGTACGCCGAATGTACACTTGGTTGGGTTGAGCTTGATGCCGAAAGCTCGCAAATTCGCAAAGGTCTCAACGAGGTCAGTTAGGAGGTCGGAACCTTTCCTGGACTTAACCACAATGTCATCCATATAATCTTCTATGTTCCGACGAATTTGCTTTTGTAAGCACTTCTGGATCATACGCTGGAATGTGGCCCCAGCATTTTTCAACCCAAATGGCATCGTGATGTAACAGAAACACCCGAATGGGGGTGATGAACGCTGTTTTTATTTCATCAGGGCCGTACAGTCGGATCTGGTGGTACCCGGAGTACGCATCTAGAAATGATAACCGCTCACATCTAGCTATAGAATCTACTATCTAATCTATGCGAGGGAGAGGGAAATGATCCTTCGGGCAGGCCTGATTGATGTGCCTAAAATCTACACACATTCGAAGAGTCTTATCTTTCTTCGGCACCATGACGGCATTGGCGAGCCACTCGGAGTGGTACACCTCTCGGATGAATTCGGCGGCTAAGAGTCGCGCTATCTCCTCACCTATCGCCTTGCGCTTCTTAGTTGAAGATCGCCGAAGATACTCTTTGATAGGCTGTGACACCGAATCGACACGGAGTCTGTGCTCGGCCAGTTCCTTGGGAACACATGGCATGTCAGAAGGCTTCCATGCGAAGATGTCCCAGTTCTCATGGAGGAACTGGACAAGCATGGCTTCCTATTTGCTGTCCAGGGTGGTGGAGATGTTGGTCGGGGAAGCCTTTGGGTCCTTAGGGTGGATGTGCACCGGCTTCGTTTCTCTTACCGACTGGAAGGCGGATTCCACAGTCGGCTTCTTAGACTTCAAAAGTTTGCTCGGATCTGCCGCCCTCTTGTATTCGTTTAGCTCGGCCATTGCCATCTGCTCATCAGCTATCTGGGAGCTTTTCTGGAGGCACTCTTTGGCCAACTTCTGATTGCCTGTGATAGTGATCATGCCTTTGGGTCCTGGCATCTTGAGTTTAAGATACACGTAGCATGGACGGGCCATGAAACATGCGTAGGCAGTCCTACCCAGGATGGCATCGTAAGCGCTTTTGAAGTCCACCACTTCAAAAGTTAGCCGTTCCTTTTGGAAATTCTTCTCTTCGCCGAATACGACGTCGAGAGCGATCTGGCCGAGTGACTTGGCCTTTTCTCGAGGATTATCTCGTGGAACTGCATATTGCTCTTGCTGAGTAGGGTCATCGGGATGCCCATTGCCTCTAAGGTGTCGGCGTAGATGATGTTAAGCCCGTTGCCGCCGTCCATTAGGACTTTGTGCAATCAGACTCCTCCCATGATTGGATCCACCACCAAGGCCTACCGTCCGGGGGTAGGTATGTGAGCCAGATGGTGTGACTGATCAAAAGTTACCGGTGTCTTGGTCCAGTCGAGATATTTGGTGACAGTCGGAACTGCCATGTTGACCTCTCGGTTGATCACCTTGAGGTGGCTCTTGCTTTCAATGTCAGCGAAAATCATGAGGATGTTCTCAATGTTGGGGTACCCGGCAGTACCTCTGCCTCCGTCTTCGTCATCGTCATCTCTTTCTCTAGAAGAATCTTGCCGCATCTCTTGCTTCAGGAGCTGACACTCCCCGAGTGGTATGCCTGGGCAAGATTAAGTTACCCTCCTCATCTTTCTTTGTGTGGATCTGGCAAGGCTGGTCAAGGATGTCTCTCTTCATGGTGACCTACTTCTTTCCTTTCCAATTCTTCTTCTGCTTTTGGGAATTCTTTTTGCTTTGGCTGGCCAGAGCCGCAGCCTCGGCATTCCCTCCAGCATCTGCTTTTCGCTTGTGCTTCTCACCCTTGTTCTCCGACTGATGTGCGTCGCCTGCTCTGCTCTTGCTGCTCCTCAGCCGGTCTTCCTCTTCACCGTTGGCATACTGGTTGGCTATCTCCATAGCCCGACTGAGAGTTGGAGCCTCAGTTCGGCCGAACTTCATGTTCAGCTCTAGGTACCTGACTCTGGCCTTGAAGGCGCAGATTGCCTGGTGTTCGGAGGCATTCTCCACTATGTTGTGCAGAGTGGTCCACCGCTGGATGTATTCTCGGAGAGTTTCATTCTGCTTTTGCACACAGTGCTGCAATTCGGTCAAACCCCCCGCTCTTTTGTATGTGCCTTCAAAGGTCTTGATGAACACTCTACCCAGGTCATCCTAGCAAAAGATACTACTCAGCGGGAGCTGAGTCAGCCAAGCCCCAGCGGAGCCTTCCAACATCAGCGGCAAATGCTTCATGGCTACATTATCGTTGCCGCCGCCAATCTGGACTGCCACTCGGTAGTCTTCTAGCCAAATTTAGGGCTTGGATTTGCCGATGAACTTGCTGATCCCCGTGGCCAACCTGAAGTTGTTGGGAATCTCAGCCGCTCGTATATAACGGCTCGAGACCTGATGTTACAGAACCACTCAGCATGTCGTGCTCTTGGCCTTCCCGCAAGGCCCGGCCCCTGTCGACCAAGTTCTGAGCGAGAACGGATCTCGCGTTGAACAGCGGGTCTCGTGTGTCCCTTGATGGACGAGTAGGACTCGGCCTGCGGTCACCGCCGTGCGTCCGCCTGTCGTCGTAGGGCTGGCACTCGTTCGTGAAATCCCGGGGTGGAGGCATTAGCACACGATCGTAGTCGTCGTTACGCAGGAGCGACGCAACTCGATCGCATCTCTGATTTTTGTGGCGATCTCTGGAGGAAGAAGTGGCTCGGCGCCGGCCCGAGCCGAGTGGGCTATGAGCCGACTGGATGGTCTCCGCACGCACGGATGCGCTATGGATCTGGTCTCTGGACTGGGACACCGCCGCATTCTGCGATAGTGTTGTTTTAAGGAGAGATTTGATCTGACAATTCCCTTCTCCGGCCGAAGAGCCGGAGGGCTGAATGGAATCCGCGATCCGAGTAGCAGCCGCTAGATTTTGCAACGGAGTACTGAGAACTTGATACTTACGAGGTTGGCCACTCGAATAGAGCCGACGCTTGTGCCGACTGGAGCTAGGTTGGCGGTGTTCGCATTCATCCAGCTCCCTCTGAAGCCGCTCGAGGCGATCGCGCTCAGCCAAAGTAGCCAGGCGAGTTGACTCCATGGCTAACGCTTTGGGAGTCGTTCCAGTGATGGGAGTATTCAGTAGCCAATCGTTTCGATGACGGAGCTCGTCCCGCTGCTCCCGAGTGAGAGCTTGAGGCACATACGGCTCGTTCCCCGGGAAGCCATCATTGGTGTTGACGTGGGATGCACCCGTGTGATCATCTTTGGGCTCCGGGTAGCCCGGGGGTACGCGGTGCTCGGAGTTATCCGCCATAAGGATCTCGGCGGTCGACTCGATGCTTTCAGACTCGGACTCCTCTGAGGAATCGCCGAGCGATACGTTTGAGAGGTTAAGGGTGGGCTCGTCGAACTCGATAGCCGCCACTTGTTCCGCTGTTGCCTGGGTGGCGACAACGTCACTACTAGGGAAAAGCCTAGCAGTAGCACGGGTTGGAGGCGTAGTAGTGGCGCGCGCGCGCAGGGGGGGGGGGGCTACTGATACGACGCTACAGCTAATGTTCAACAGTAGCGCGGGTTGGGGTGCGCTACTACTATACTGCATAGCAGTAGCGTGTTTTCCCGTCCGGTGCTACTACTACACCTTCCTAGCAGCAACGTCTTTCGCCACCCAACGCTACTACTACACCTCCCTAGCAGTAGCGCCTTGTGGGCTACCATCGCTACTGGTAAAGTTTGCTATTTTTTTCCTACTGCATATTGCCGCTGTATTTGTACTGGTTTATAGTAGTCTCATCATATGATTTTATGATCATGATGAGTTATTATTTCAGTGGGTGAAAAAGACATTGATTAGATTCACGTGGAGTAAACATGGTGCACATCCAAAGTACTACTAATCCAAACTTGATCACTTTAGTTTGGATTAGTATGATCAAGTTTGGATTAGTAGTACTTTCGATCTGCACCATGTGTTGCCTCCACTTGAATCTAATCCCTGTTTATTTCACCCACTGATATATATAATAATTGATCGTGCTGATAATGATATAATAACTAAGCATCATCATCATTAATAATAACTCATCATCGTTATCATAATAATAAGTCATACTCATCATCATCATAGTCATCTAACAACTTCTACTCGTTATCATAATAAAAAGTCATACTCATCATCATCATAGTCATCTAATAACTCATCATCGTTATCATAATAACAAGTCATACTCATCATCATCATAGTCATCTAACCAACCCTACTTAATTGTTCTTAGCACATGATCATGAGTATTAGCTAGGACCTACTACCCTCTCTAAGGTAAAATAGCATAAAACAAGATAGGCCCTGATGCTCCATTATGGAGAATGGAGATTATCCTATCTCCAATTCTTGCGCTTCGCACAATGTTGCTTCCAAGTAGCTCCCTATGATTGTCCATACATTTTTTTCCATTCTTTGATTGCCATGTCTTCATCGGTTTTAGAAATCTGGTATGAACAATGGTGAAGCCTAGGATGACCTGGCCGTAAGCTAACAAAATCAAGGTGACCTTTCGGAAATATCAGATCAGGCACACAATCCTTCAGGACTTTCTGTTGAAAAACATAATAATAACGTCGTAGTTAGCAATGTAGTTTAGCTTTAGAAGAATTTATGCAAAAGATGCATGGATGTCGTAATAGTAAAAAATCTTACCATGCCATCTCCATGGATGTTACCGTAGTTCAACACGTGCACTAGTGGCACGTATTGACCATAATGTGTAGGAGTTTCATAATTGATATTGTAATTCTCAACATCAATAATAAATGAGATAAGATGATCTTTCTCCTCATAAGTTAATTCAGTGCCATCAGTGTAGTAGGTTATGTCTACCATCTTTCGTACATTTTTTGAAGAATGAAAATAAGCTGTCAATGGAAATGAGCTCTCAACTATTTTGAAATAAACAATATAAATTACTTAATAAATATGTTTGAGAAACTCACATAGAGGTAGAAGTGGAAGCGTATCAACAAGGACCCAAATGTCGATATTAGCTTCATCAATATTATCTTCATCGACATTATCTTCATCGACATTATCTTCGTGCATGTCATCTTCGGGATCACCAAGATCGAAGGTGACATGCATACCCTCCTGAAAATCATACGCCTTGCATAGTGCTTCCCAATTCGAGCAACCAAAATGGGATACGCTACCCGAATTGTATAGCTTGACAGCAAAATCATAACCATGATGGGTCCTGAGATGAACTATCTTTGTCTCCATATTTTCATGATCTTTGAAATTCAGATGCTCCAAGACATGGCATCTTGCATGGCATGCGATAAGCTAGTTGAATTGTAAAATACGGAAATTACACGTTGAAGAAGCAGAAGTCATGCTTAATTACGAAAAAAGACTTGTTGTTGCGTACCGTTTCAACATCGAAGGTCTCGTCGAGCTTAATACTGAAGCGCCGACCATCTACCAGGTGAGGCCTGTCGCACAGACCCCGGTCATCGCCGCAGTAGTCGCACTCCGGGATCCTATCGTCGTCATCAAACATTTCCTATGTTCATAATTCAAAGAATAAATTTCTAAAATTAAATATATGTACTACAAAAACTAAATTAGATCTTTATTATTCATCACGGGTTGACTATCGGTCTGTCGAGTCTTTTCTTGAAAACTCTCAGCTCACGTAGTGTATATATTCGACCGTCGGTGATGGTCGCTCCTCCCTTCGTCCCCGAGTGCATTACACCAAAATGTCTAGCACACGGGAACGAAGCAGAAGCGACCCCCACGACAACAGTTGGGATTCTTTGTCCTCTCATATATGGCGGAGACTCTCCCTCACTGATTCCTCTCTGACTTTTGCGATCGTCGGTGATGGTCGTTCTTCTCTTCCTTCCCGTGCATTACCAAAAGGTCTACCACGAGAAAGAAGAGGAAGAATGACCCCCGCAACAATAGTCGGCATTCCTCTTCTCTCATATATGGTGGAGTCCCGACAGACTTAAAGTCAACCCCAAATGTCATTTAATTATCTTTCTAGAAAATCCAGGCCACTCGATATTTCCTACATATTCTAGCACAAGTCATGCCAAAATTCACGGAAAAATCCGGCATGACCTTTGCTAAAAAGGACATATATCGAGCGCCTAACATTTGCCGGAATGGAAATTAATCAACACTCCGGCAAAACATAGGCCACTCTGAGATGTTCCCTGCAAACATAGGCCACTTGGGCAAGCACTAGTAGTACACAACACTACATATGACATGTCAAATCTCCATCATATTTGAAAGACCTACATTGAAAATTTTCTATTCCATGGAAACTGTCACAGCTACTCATCTACTACTCTACTACATCTATGAAAACATCTACATCATCATCAACATGGGGATTTGGCTGGTCTCACCTCGAGGTCGGAGGGGGCCGGTGATGGGTTGACGGCAGGGATGATGCAGGGCTCCTTGATTTCTGCAAAAACAAAATATAAACAAAAACATTATTATCCTCATTTTAGGACTTAGTGAAACCCTATAAGCTAGCAAGTAAATATCCAATTTGAAAATAACTTACTGTCTACTTCTTGAACCTTAGAAAAATGCCCTAATTTCACAATATAACTTAGAGTTTGATTGCTGAAATTCCTATTACTAAATTTGATACCTAAAAATTTGTCATATAGCATTCCAATACATTTCTATAATTCAAAAAGTTCTATACCTAAAAATTTATATTACTAATTTTTTTAGTAAAATTTTGTATTACTAAAAATTTATATCTACCTTCTACAACAAAATTCTACCTATCTATACTATTCAAAAAACCTACATTCTACAATCAAAGTGTTACATATCAACTAAATCTATTAACTATGTTTGAATTTACTAATTCACTCTAAACACTATAAGCTATCAACTAAGCATAAACACATGAGCATACAAACTTGGCGCTCATTCACACTTACTAAAAAATCTACTCTATTCAAACACCTACATTTACTAAAAAAATCTACTCTATTCAAAGACCTACATTTACTAAAAAATTCTACTCTATTCAAACAGCTACATTTACTAAAAAAATCTACTCTATTCAAACACCTACATTGAAAATATTCATTTCAAAAGACCTACATTTACTAATTTTCTTATCTATCCAAAAGACGTACATTTACTAAAAAAATATACTCTATTCAAAAGACCTACATTGAAATAATCTACATTCTATTCAATGCAAATAATCTACATTCTATTGTATTAAAAAACATTAGAAAATACATAATGCAAGAACAGAGTGAGGAAAGATGAGGGAGAGAAGAGGGGGGTGGGAGGAGGGAGGAGGTGGAGGGAGGAGAGAGGAGGAGGGGGAGGAGGAAGGGGGTGGGAGGAGGGCTTGGCCAGAGGAGGAGGAGGGCTTGGCCGGAGGAGAGGAGAGGAGAGGAGGGAGGAGGACTTGGCCGGAGGAGGAGGGAGGAGGGTGGTGGGAGGAGGAGGGAGAGGAGGGAGGAGGGCATAACAAGGAAGGAGGGGGGAGGACGGCGGCGGTAATGCGGTGGCGACGGCAATGCGGCGGCGGCGGAGGCAGAGTGAGGCAACGGGGAGTGAGGGGAGGAAGAAGATGGTCGAGCACGGGGAGGAATTTGGGGATAAGGCACCCATAGAAGTAGTGCTGGGCCAGGGAGAGCGCTACTGCTAAGCCCAATAGCAGTAGCGCTTGTTGGTGACCAGCGCTACTACTATACCTAGCCTGCCGGCAACAGTGTGGCATTTATAGTAGTAGCGCTTTTTATCCGGGCCGCGCTACTGCTATTTATATAGCAGTAGCGTCCATGTATACCCCGCGCTACTAGTAGATAGCAGTAGCGCATCGTTTTGACCAACGCTAATGGTAAGCTTCTGTGTATAAGGTTTTCCCTAGTAGTGCGTTCTCGACCCAATGCCGCAGCCGTGAATGCCCGGAGGCAGGATGGGAACCACTCGGTATGGAGCCGAGGAATGTCGGAGAAGGACTCCATAGGAAGAGGCTCGAAAGTGCATTGCGCCATGGGTGGGCAACGCCTCCACGTCCAGCGGGGCCTCACGCAGCCATGCTGAGTCGTCGGCGATGAAGGAGATCGTCCCGAAGCAGATTTCATTGTCGACTGACATGATGATGATGATGAAGGAATCCACCTACACCATGAAATTTTTCTAGACACCTAGCCCCAAGGTGGGCGCCAACTGTCGGGGTTATGATCCTGACAATGAGTACTAGGGGTACGAATAAGGGGCAGAGACTAGTTACGGCGTAGGTGTAACACACGGTGTTTAACGAGTTCAGGCCCCTCACTCGGTGGAGGTAAAAGCCCTTTGTCTCGTGCCCTGAGGCTTTGCTTTGATTTGATGAATAAGATTACAAGGTTGAATGTGCTCGGCTATGGAGAGGGGTGCGGCTTATGTAGAGTGCGCTGCAGCCCCATCTCTCCCAGGCCACCGGGGCAATTAATGCCATTGAATGAGGCAGTTACTGGTGTAATGAGCCTATACTACAGCAGTTACAGGTAACAGTAGCTTTAACTCTATTTAGTGGATGACTTAGGATCCCTCGACCGTTGCAGCTCCCACAACGCCTTCTTCCCCTGTACGTCCGAGTGGTTGACCGTCCGCCGAGTGACGTGTGGTCGTCCGAGTGCAGTAGAGCCATCCGAGTGATCCTCCAGATGGACGCATCCGAATGCTGGTATGGTCTAAAGACCTACCTATGATGGTGATGGGCCCCACGTGGGTCCCAAATGATGGGTCCTTGACCTTACCTATAATAGGTGACCACATCATCCACTGCTCCCCTATCTCCTCCTTCTCCATTTTCTCCACTCTTACAATGGCTTACGAAGAGTAGTTATCCGGCATACAAGCCGACTTGGTGGCCCGCCGAGCCCGGCGGATACGAGCTATGTAGCTCGCTGATCCACCTCCCTCGCCTCTCCCGACGGAGCCTGTTGCCGCCTCGAGCCGGCGTGTGGTTGAGCAACTCGCTGCTCCCGGCCAGCTCGACAAGGACCGGCGAGTTGCTCCACGCCGGCATGAGGGGAGCATAGGTGTCGTCGCTGCCGTCCATGACACCGCCTCGTACCGCGCTTCCCATGTCTGTGGCCGTGACTCCCGTTCATGCGGCCGCGCCATGCAGGCAGAGACAGAAGCCGGGTGCGCGGAGAGCAATGAGTCGATAGCCAGTGCCTCTGTGTCTGCCGCCATCATCGAGGATAAGTAGAACACGGGAGGCCGCCTCCGCTTGGGTCCCATGAAGGCCACCGCCGAGGCGACGCCGGCGTACACAATAGGTGTTTTGCCGGGTCCTTCTGTTGTGAGGACCTTCGTCGACCCCGCATGGGCTCCACGGAAGCAGAAAAGCCCCCTTCGACTCCATCTTAGGCTTAAGCAAAGCATTTCACTCAGTTGAGCGGTGGGGAAGTGAGCCGTCCTTTGCGCTGAAGCATATACCTCCGGGCTCTCGGCAGTCCGGTGATCGTGCTGCCGGACATGAGGAAGACAAAGGGGTCCGAGGGCGAATATTTAGACTAGGTATTATTATACCTGTGCAGTTCAGGAGTAGCACCACTTAGTTGATTTATAAATGTAATGAAATGCATCGTGTTTATATGAAAATTTGGTATTTTATATGAATTCCGTCATTGTTTATATGAAATATCGTCGTGTTTGCATGAATTTCGTCTGGTTGGTTGAATTGTCAGAAGGTGTGCGGCTACGGTTGGATGGCGTAATTTGTGGGTCGCCGTTGGAGATGTGCCCTAAGTTGGTCTGCGGCCGGCTCGGGCGGTGAGGTGGGACAAATTAAAACCAGCTCGTGCGAGCTCGTTTTCGACGCGCGCGCTGGAGGAGGAGCACCCGAGCTCTACCTCGTTCATCGATGGCAAAGGCACGGGTGGACAAAAGGTTCTTCAATATTTTGGCTACCCCAGACAAGATCCAAACAGCCCTTCAAGCCCCACCCTTCCCAGCACATTCAAATCCCTCGTTCGCCGTGAATTTTTCCATGTGTTGTTGTTTTCAGGGATATTTTGTTGTGTGACAACAAATTTAAATATGAACGAATAATCGGTGTCCGCGGTCTTCTGCCGGGACACGGTTGGATGGCCTAATAGTAGTAGTAGTGTAGAGTAGTAGTAGTACAGTTGTAGGGGTAGTACAGTGTAGAGTAGTACGAGCCTCAGCACCAATTTCCTTGGAGCCTGTGCTACAGCAAGCTACCCTAGGCTATGTTACTAGTAGTAGTAGTACCTCCATAGTGGGTACGTAGTACTCTGTAAAATCAGATTTTCCCAAAACTAAGTCGCTCAACCTTAATTATTTGCCTTGTTTCCCTTCCTGCCTCGTTGTTCTTCCCCATGCGGCTAGAAAAAAAATGAGGTCGTGTGAATAGCAATTGATTACTGATGTTGATTTTTTTTTGCAAAATGATTACTCGTGTTGATGGCTACATGTGTCTAGGCCAATGAATGCACTTTTTGCTTGGTGCTCGTTGGGCAATCCGAGCAGAAAAAAGGAGGGGGCACTACTACAGCGTGCCGGACCGACCTTGTGGGGGTACCTCTGTCCTGATTTATCGTTCCACATCGTACTTTGTGCCAATTTTGACCTTGTATTTAACTAACAAAATGTTAATGCATGTCACAAAAAATTATATCATTGAAAGGTATGTTGAAATACGAATCCAACAATATAATTTTTGTTGACATGCACTAACATTTTGTCAATTAAATCTTTGGTCAAAATTTAGCACCAACTATAAAGGGGCTAATAAACTAGTATACTCAACACCATGCGTGCTAGTAGTCATAGTGATCTGAAAGGGCCCACTTCAAAAAACAAACAAACAAAGAAAGGGCCCAATACACATTCAAGCATTTCATCACATCTTTCTCTCTCTATATCTGTCGAACAGACTATGCCAAACTCCCCTGCCTACCGCGCGGGAAAAGACCCGCCCTCGCCTTTTTTAGTCAGGGTTTGTACCGATGGATCACGCAAAGCAGCAAAAACAAAGCTGTGTCTTGTACTCCTCCGTCGAACTAAGAGTGGAGACGCTCACTTTCATAAATGTTCTACTTCCTCTCGCCGACATGTGGGACATATAGCAACCGGGTCCATGTGTCATGCCCCAAATAACAATGAAGAACAGCAGGGGACGCACCCTAGTCATAGCGCCCGTAGTAGAAGTAATGAGCAATGAGACGTCAAATCACAAAGCCGCACCTTTCCCACAGACGGATGAAGCAACCATTATTTCACACTTCGCTGAATCCGCTTCTCCATCATCTCCTTCAAGAAAGCCACGTATTGCTTCTGTCATTGTTCTGCCTCAAGAGGGACGCGCATCGGCTTGGTACATCATGACACGTGGGACCGCATGACAGGCCATGCTCCCCCGCCCACCGCTCGGTAAAATCATCTCATTTTTACTAATCTGGATACTATCTTTTTAGATGAATATAATCGGGCATCACCAAGGAGCAAAACCAAGTAGTAGGCTGCTCCTATCGCGTTGGCGTAGCAACTCGGCAGGGTCAGTCCGCACACGAAATGGCAACACACTTACAGGACCCATTTCACCGACATGTGGGTCATCCACCATCTTGTTCCACGTGTGATGCACCAAATTACAGTTTAGAGCAGTGGTTGGACTTGGAGGCACCCCGGTCGTAGCGCCACAGTAGTAGTAAATGAGCAATGAGGGGTCACATCACAAAGCCCCACCTTTCCCGCATTAAGCTGGACGGACGAAGCAACCATCATTTCAATCTAGGGCGCAAGAGCATAAAGAAAAAAGAAAACCAATGATGCGTGCGGTAGCTACCTAGGGCGCCCTAGGGTAGGAGCCTCCACTACAAATCCGCTTCTCCCTCATCTTCTTGAAGAAAACCGATGAGACGTGCGGGGCCCACACCATAGTAAACAGGAGAGGGATTGATTTCGAGTTGACGCCTTAATACGGCGTGGGCTGCTCGGTTTTACGGGAACGAGGCAGAATTTTGGGTCCGGGGAGCAGTGGAGATATACGTACAAAAAAATTTGGACGTAGGTTCGAACGAAAGGTAATGATGCAAGGGCCCCGTATTTTGATATACCCGCGGCCGCATGAAATTTGCTACTCAAAATAATGCATAAAAGTTCCTCCAAAAACATCTATAACTGATGGGAAGCGAATGTAAGCTTAAAATGGAAATAAAATAAAAAGGTTATAAAAAGAGAAAAAATAAATTGCAGTTAAAAGAATGACATTTCTAACAAAAATGTGAATGTGAACTACATAGGTGTGCACGTGACCAACACATATATTGTCAATACAAAATCTAATGCAAAAAATAACTTATGAGTGACATGCACGAAATGATGATGTGGTGCTTGCATGCAAAGAGTACAAAGAAAATGTAATTTATGACTTGCATGCATGACGTGCTCATGTGCCATAGTTGCATATCCAGGAAAAAGGCTAGTGGATTGTACTAGCTATTTAGGAATAGAAGGTGTATATGGAAGTTGTAGGGAAAGAGATGACATGTATCTCAATTCCTATGAGTAGGGATTGGAAAAGAGATGTCATTTGATTCACATCATAGGAACTTTTCTATTGAATCTAGGCTAATGTTTATTTTCCTTTCAAATTGTGGGAGTACAAGAATCCATTCATATGAACCAAGTGGCTCTAAAGCTATAAAAATCATATCATGTTTATTTTCCTTTGAAATGTGCAGTATAGGAATCCATTCCTATGAACCAATTGGCTCTAAAGGAAAAATTCCTATAAAAAGCATATCATATAGAATTCCTATGATATTCCTCCACACCAAACAATGGTTGAAGTTGCTGTAGGTGATAAGACGGTCTTTCTTTGTACACTCATCCCCCATCTCTATAGGTACATCTCGATGATGAATGAAATGATATATACTGGGTATTCTATGTGTGCATTTTCTTCTACGAAAACTCGGTAAAAGTTTGCGAGGTTCAAATTTTCAATAAAGCTATATGCACTACATTTTGGAACGGAGGGAGGAGCATACGGCAGTTGCTAATACTCACGTGGAAGATTTGTGTGTCGGAGGAGTGGCTGATCTGTCAAATGCCATGGCAAAACTAACACTGTCGGATGCCGATCTGACGGTTCTTTCGGCGTTCGCAAGGAAATGGCTTGTGGCGAACGTTTGTCAGATATGATTTATGGACACATGCATTGCATTGATACGTGCCCCCTCTCTCTCACGCACACATGCACCTTCATGAGTCACGACTCTCCCAAATTCTCTCGCACCCACCATCTATCTGTAGGTAGATGTCACACTCATATGTGCTCTTCACACCCTATCCTCGGAACTTCTTCAAAATAAAAGACGTCACAAACCTTTTTTTTAACTCACACATCACACACTTATACTACTACTCTTGTGGCGAACGTTCTTTGGGCGCAGTACATTGTACTCTCACGAAGAGAAGCGGTGCACGCACGCACTAGTTCTCTCGCACCCGCGCGCGGGTACACATAGGAATGCTTTTTTTAAGCTAGGAGCACATTTGTTTACAAAGAGGCATCCCAATTGACATTTTGACTCGTCTAGTTTTCAACTTCATGGACGGTCGGGGGACCACACGTGAATGATACAGTACATAGTGTGTCATGGACAAGGTGATTTGATAGTGTGACCTAGAAGCGGTGGCACATTATTGATCGAGTCTTATTTTTACTTGAACTTTAAATGAAAATAGTGATTCGCGCATATTCAATTTAATAATGATTGCTAGTACAACAAAATAAACTCCACTATATATATAAGCAGGAGCCTCGGCACTTGCTTTACTATGGTTCCTCTCTTTCACTCTCTCATGCTCTCCAGATTTAAACAAGACAAAGGTGGCCACACTCTCTCTGTCTGCTCACCGTTGGTTACAGATCCGGCCGGACCACCTCGGCCGGGGTAGGGGTGTAGGTGCACCATTCACGTAGTCGTCGCCGGTGAGGGAGGAGACTAACAGTTGCCCACGCATCCCGATCGGCGGCCGTGCCGTTCTCTCTGACACAGCGCCGGCTCGGGAGGGCCTCCGACCCCTTCTTCCTCCCTGCAGTATTGTGGCCAAGATGCGGCCTCCCGACACCATCTTTGCCACATCCCAATGACCCTCAGGTATATCTTCCTTCGAAAGCGGCCTTGCTCTACTGCCCCAGCTCCCCATGTGGCTGCATGTGGATCTTTTTCTACTTCCATCGGCTGTTCCAAAGCCACCTAGACTTTTACTATTATTAGAGGTAAAGCTAGTTCACACAGTTGAATCTAAGACTTGGTTCAAACATGGAAGAAAGTGGGAAAGTTGTAGCATGAATCTAGGACTTGTTCTAAGAGGAAACAGGGGAAAGTAGTAGAGACTGGCTACCCAACCGGTCTCTTGGTTGAAAAGGGGAAGAAAGCGGGGTGGATGGAGAAGGGTGGGGGGAAAGGCCGGGGAAGTGGGCCTGTATCTTGGTCGAAAAAGGAAAGAAAGTGAGGGGTGTTGGGGGGACAATGCAAAAGAGAACGAGTAGGTCTAGATTTCCTGTGCTCACATAGGAAAATGTCACCGAGGAGATAAAAAAGGGACAAATGCAGGCATGCTGCTGAATGTTTGCCTCTCTCGGCAACCACATCTGCCTCACCACTTTATGCCCCTGTTGTTCCTATGTTCTTATCGCTATCGTTAATGTTAAATCACATGAAACATGAAGCAATGCCACCTAATGTCACTATTAAGTAATGCTACTGTCAGTCTAGTGCCATTGATAAATTGAAGCAATGACACCACCATTTTATGAAGTGCTTCCATCTTGGTTTATTTCCCATGAATTATGTTTTTGCGGTTAGATTTAAATCTCACACCGGTAACATTGCTTCATCCCAGTGGAACTGCACAAATTTGATTGCACATTTACTGACCATGTGCTACTCTCTTGACAGTAATACTAATGCTATTGTTCTGCATGTTAATCTGTGGCAGTGTTGATGTGATGTGATGCTGCTATTAATCATATGCCACTGCAAATAACCGCCACTGCTTAAACAACCTTATTTCATATTTGCGCAAACAGGGATGTCTGTCTCCATATCATTTCTATTTGTGCAATCAGAAGTACACACCTCAATTTTAGTAGAACTGCAAAAAATCATATGGCTATTCCTAGCTGCCGTCGTCTAACCACTCGTGTTCCAGGTATTCCTACATTGGTAGTAACTAGGTAGAATGACCAGCACAATCTAAAAGAAGCTGATTCGTACGTTTACTTCCTAATTACAGTGCAGGGACGAGCCTATCATGTGTCACAGAGAAAACAAGCACTGCATCCTAGTCGGGAATGCACTTTTTCCCAGATCAAGGATGACCAGAGGACTAGCTGGCATGGCTGCGCGGAGGTTTTTGGGATAGGTGCATGGACAAGAGGCATCGTGGTTTGCTTATTTATACAAATAGTGGTGCTTAAATTTAGTGGAACTGCACAAGAAGTTCACATGGTCAGTCCACTACATGTTCAGTTCAGTATTCCAACTGAGAACACAATTATAATTTGTTATTCTGGAATGAGAGAACCTAACCCTGGATGGTGGCAACAAAAAAAACCAGAGTGAACTCCAGGAAATTAAAGTGTGCCTAGGGAGGCCCTTTGCTCAGAGTAGCCTTGCTTGTTTTTTCCTGATTTGTAAACCTTCTCACAACTTTGTCTTTTGCTGTGAACTAGTAAATGTTGGTTATGTTCTATGAATCATTGATATGTATACAATTGCTGAACTTATGCTTTTGAAGTATCTTACGAAGCTGAGGCTCCTGAATGCTAGACTAGTGTGTGAACGTTTGGAATTTACATTGTGGCCTCAGTTAACTGCATGAACCACTGTAACAAGATATGTAGTTGCTTATATGTCAGACAACAGAGTATTGATTGTGAGCTGGTCGATAGCCGACTTTTCTAGTGTTGAAGCGAGATGAGCCAATGTGTTGTATTTTGCACAACTGCTTACAAGTTGGGTAGCACCAACAGTGTTACAAGTACTTAACCAGCCTTATGTATCCTATGTATACGTCGGCGCACAGTTGTTGAACAAGTACTCTATTTCATCAAACACACACTGCTCGAATGATAAACCGTGGCAACTTATGTCTTACCATGTTATATTACATGAAAAAACTAGTGAGGATGCATCTGCGACAACAATTATGATGGTTCTCACATGATTCACGGGCACACAAAAGTAGAAGTAGTTCCCATAGACAGATTCAGACAGAGTACTACCCCCAGAGGGCTCGATAATAGGCAAGGTTTGGATAATTAAACACAATCCAAACTACTTTTAAACACTAGCTGGGCCAACTATTTCATGCCACGATCTAATTTGGGATGGACACAAGATGGACCTTGCCATGAACATCATCGAGGACATCCGGCTGCAACTCAATCCTGTCAACCTTCTTGAAGATAACTTTGTGTCCTTTCCACTCATAAACTTGTTTGTCGAGGCATGCCATGTCATCTTCCTGCGTAAGCTTGACAAGAATAGTATGCCTCACAAACGAAGGAGTAGCTTTGAACTTCTTGTGCTTCTGTACACCCTAGACAACACGCCTGACAACAGTGTGGCTGGAATACATCTCGACTTTGGTATAAGTGCAACTGGCTTCCAGGATCAAACAACCTAAGAACTTTGTTTTCCCAGTGCGTATATTCATGTCATCCGCCTCATAGCGAGTGACATGTACAACCACAGAATCCTTGTCTGTATCGGGGCTCTAATTGAAACAGAAACGAATTATGAATTACTTTCCAATATAAAAAACACAAGTTATTTAAACCACTATGTATAGTCAAAAGAATGCATGACAGAGAAGGTAGCATGGCATCGGAGCTAATAAAAATCTTGCATTATTTATCACCACATATTTAGATGAAAAACCACAATCAAGATTGGCAAAGAAGAAAATCACCTTGGGTAGCTCAGCGGGGGGGGGGGGGGGGGGGGGGGGGCACATCCTCGAAGGTGGAAAACTGCTCCTGCAGGGCCACTGGGGCTATAACCTCAAACGGGGCGTTGACCATCTCAGTAGTGGCCGTGAGCGTATCTCGGGTCGGCTCAGTGGTGGCCTTCATCTTCTTGGAGCTCTCTGTCTCATGGGGATCACCCTCCCGCATCTGCTCCAACATCGGCAGATCTTTGCCTGGTTCTCCTTGGTCCATCATGAAACTGACGAATAGGAAACAACTGAAGGGAAAACACAATCGCAATGACAATGAAACAAAAAAGAGAGTGAGGATCGGTTACTGCTTTGCCAAAGTTTTTTTTGAAAGAAAATATACCAACATCACGGATCCGCTTAGCTTCCTTTCATTGGGAGAGAAGAACAGTGGCAGAAGCGAGTGTTGGCTTTCTTGAAGACGGTGAGGGAGAATGGGATTCAGCGAAGAGTGAAATGATGGTTGCTTCGTCTGTCCAACTTAGCCTGCGAGGAGGTGGGTTTTTGTGATATGACGGCTCGTTACTGCCGCGCTACGATTGGGGTTACTCTCCGCCTACACATCGCCTTCTAATTTGGTGGATGCCATTTGGGCCCGCGCACTGCATGGCCCGTATGTCAGTGAACCAAAGTAAAATGGCAGTCAGTAGCGGGAGACGTTTCGATGACCGAGGAGGAGCCAGAACAGCGGTAGTGTATCCACTGTACTAGTAGTAATTGTTTTTCTGGGCTGCTGTAGAGTGTCTCCACTGTACTAGTGGTAATTGTTTCTCTAGGCCCAAGACAAAAGAGCCCATCCACCCTAAATAATAAAATCAATTCAAAAGCCCATATATTTACTTAATGAGAGGCGCTCCCCAGAACACCACCCCCCAAAAGAACCTGGGTCCTCTTCTTCCTCCTCACTCCCACCCACCTCACGTCAGCTTGCTCCACTCGTAGCCCCAAATTCCTCACATCACTCCTACAAAAAACCCCAACTCCCTTTCTTCCTCACTACTACAGAAAAACCCAGCTCCCCTTTTTCTTCACTCGCACTACAGCTAGGCTCTTCATTTGTTACTCTGCTCAAATCCGTCAGCTCGATGCGACGCCCGCAAGGAAAATGGAGTCGGCTGACACCAGCGCTAAGAAGATGAGGCTCCTGCCAGCAGCGACGCCTGTTGTAGATCCCACACCCGGCAGTGCGGGGAGAAGCGGCGAGGGCCACCCCCTGGATCTGAGGAACCTGAAGAATCTTGGGCGGACCTCATCAGCGATCTCCCGGATGCCATCCTTGGGGATATCATCTCTCTTTTCCCCACCAAGGATGGTTGACACACCCAAGTACTCGCACGTCAGTGGCGCCCTCTATGGCGGGCCGCGCCTCTTAATCTCGAATGTCGTGGTCTATCTCTCTTTAATGATTTTGAACTCCCTGGAGCCATCATCTCCTCCCACCAGGGCTCCGTTCAAGGCCTCTGCATCCTGGCATGCTACCTATGCATGCCCTGCATGGTGGACGCCTGGCTGAAATCCCATGATTTCACAAAACTACAGCTGCTTGAGTTCTACTATTCCCCCAGAAATCACATACCACATAACGAACGCCATGTACTTGTGCCCTCAGCACCGATGTCCATCTCACTGTTTCCCTCCTCTCTCCACACCACCACCTTTGCGCTGTGCAACCTACCAGATAGTCTAGTCCAAAAGCTTTGACTCCCACTTCTCAAAAAACTTTCACTTGTGCGGGTTCGTATGTTGGAGGCCTCATTGCACAGCATCATCCACTCCAGTTTCCCTGCCCTGGAGTGCTTGGTGCTTGTTTTGACAGTTAGAATCGGTTGTCTCCAAATAAAGTCGCCTAACCTTGTAAGAATTGGAATTTCTTTTGATGGAAGGGAGCTCATCATCGAAGATGCCCCTTCACTTCAAAGGTTGATCCTTGATTCTCGTTATTCATCATCGCAAATAATTGTCGTCTTTGCGCCTAAACTGGAGACCTTGGGTGTAATACATGATCTCTGTGCTCATTTCAAGATGGTGTTTGGCTCCACAGTTCTTCAGGTACTGTATATTATCTTCTACACTTGTAATCATAAGCTGCATTTTAAATTTCTGTGCATAAGTTCTATATCATCTTGGAGTACACTTTTTGTACTAATATTATGTTCTATGCTCAATGAAGAGTTTGTCCATGGATAGCCTATCAATGGTGATGGATTGTATCAAGATCTTATATATCCATATGAATAGTTTTGATCTGAACAAGATTATTGGCTTGCTGTAGTGCTTTCCATGTCTGGAGAAGTTGCATATAAAGGTGATAATTTCGTGCACATTGGAAGCCCGCATATAGTGTACTAGAATTAACCTTTCAGCTGTTGCTCTTTTGACACTCTTTTTTTAGACCTTAACTATTTTCAATCTTCATGTCTATTTAGGAAACAGGACGGGGTAAGAAAGGTATAACCAATCAGTAGTTTTGTAAGCACGGGGATTTTCTCAGTTCTCATGACATTCGATTGAAGACAATAACACTGGAACAATATGTAGCCAACCATGCAAACACTAGATTTGTCACATTCTTTCTGCTGAATGCGAGGTTAGGTGTCGGGGACGAATCCGCGATCACCTATGGGACCCAGGGAAGGACCCCTTTACGTTCGGCAGGGAGAGACGGTCGCACGAAGAGCAAATCTAGCGAAGAACACGACAGTGCACGAGAGAGATTTACCCAGGTTCGGGCCGCACGGATGCGTAAAACCCTACTCCTGCTTTTTGGTTTATTATCTGTATGATTGTTCTAGCTCCAGGAGCGCTACAGTACTGAGTAGCTGCGTACAATACTGGAGTTCTCCATCTCCCAGTTCCTCCTCCTTCTTCCACGTTGCCTATGGGCCTCCTTTTATACGCACAAAGGGGTCACCAACAGGTGGCAAACAGTAAAGGTAGAGGTGGAAAGTTGCTACAGTAAGGCCATTATTACCAGGATGACATGTCCTACCTACCACTGACGGCAGGGGACAAGGGCATTAAATGCCCATACCTTTGCTGTCCACATACATGTACCCGGACGTCTTGGACGTGGGAAAAGCCTATCCCTCCTGCTCCTGCACCGCTAGCTACAGTGTACCGCCGTCTACACAGTGCCCTGCCACACACGCTTGGAAGGACCTAGAGCGCCACGCTGGCAGAGGCACCGGAGCAGCACAGTAGCACAGTGGTACAGTAACGCTTGCCGCGGCAAGACCTTGCCGCACCTGACAGCTTGCCGCAACCCATAGTTTGCCGCGCAAGGTAACTTGCGGGGGCAAGTACCTTGCCGCAGCCGCTATCTTGCCGCAGCCAATGACTTGCCGGGGCGAGTACCTTGCCGCGGCAAGTACTCTGCTACAGCAAACCTCAGGCTGGGCCTCAGCTGTCCCTCCCGGCAAGCTCCTCTTGCCGGGGCCTTAACTCTTGCTTTGTATACTTTGTTCTTGAATGGCTTAATAATCTTGAGCTTCTCTCTGGCTGTCCTCCCGCAAGCCTGGCCGCGGGATGCTACTACTGCCCGTGCACAAGTACGGGGTACTGGGGTACCCCTATTCTAGTACACCGACAGGAGCCCCCGGGCCTGGGCCACACACGGTGCCGGGCGTTGTTGGGCCAGGCCCAAACAGTGCACGGGCACGCGTGGCTAGGATAAGCCGAAACGTCCCTATGCTGTTTAATTGCACGCTCTCCCACGCGTCGCGCGTTGAATGCGGAGCGTGGGAAGCGTGCGCAGCTATCTCGAATGACGAAGGGGCGGATGGTTCCGCATCTTTCCCCATAAAAGGAGGGACCTGCAGAAGCACTCACACACCCCTCTCACCATTCTCGATCTCCAAATCTCCGCCCTCTTCTTCCTCCGCTCTAAAACAAAGCGGTTTCCCAATCCTCCGCCACTGCGCGCGTCTGCATCTCCCTCGTTCCTCAGCTCCGCCTTCGCCATGCCTCCCAAAGGAGAAAAGGGGAAGACGGGGAAGTCCTCAAGGACGGAGACCCAGGCGCAGTTGAAGAGGCAAAAGTACGCGCTCTTCGCTCCGACGCTCACGGGGGCGGATTTGAAGGCCAAGTTCCAAGGCATGTGGGCCGCGAGGACCAAGGCGCATCCGGCCACCCGCGTTCGCCCAGCCACCGACGAGAGCGAAGTGAGCAAGTACCCCTTCTTCGCTTGCTACTTTTGGTGCGGGCTCTGCCCACCGTACTCGGATTTCTTTAGCGACGTCATGTACACCTTCAATCTCCGTCTGCTGGATCTCACACCGAATGCCGTATCCACCATGGCAATATTTGCGCATCTGTGCGAGAACTTCATCGGCGTCGCACCCAACACTGCGCTGTTCAGGCATTACTTCACTCCCCGTGCTGAAAAGGGGGAGCCTCTCACTGTTGGCGTCTCGTTCGTTTCAAGATTGGGCGCCAAGGAGCATTATCTGAAGGGGGATCTCCGCCCAAGATGGGGAGAAATCCGGTCTGAATGGTGTTGGATCATTGACGACGAGCCGCCACCATACTGTGCGCTTCGCAAGACCCCAGCAGCGCGTGGCACAGACTGGAGCGATCTGGATCCCCAGGACAAAAAGCTGGAGATTGCCGCTACCAGGATCATACGGCTCAGGGAGGCCGGGCTCACCATAGGGATGGTTGGCGCAGACTTCCTCCGCCGCCGCATTGCTCCTCTGCAGCAGAGAGGAAGGCCGGCCTCTGATTGGAAGAACCCAGCCGATATCATGCGGCTGCGCCCTGGACTGATCAACAACTTCACAGTTCTGCAGCACGACTTTTTCATGCGAGAACTGTTCAAGCAAGAGACAGATCCAGAGAAGCGCGACAAGGCGTTCACGCTGCCGAAGCACATCGTGCCCCTTTGCAACAACTCCGCATTGAGTGCAATCATCGCTATGATGCCGCTCTACAATGCGCACAACGTTGAAGCAACTTGGGACGTGCCGCTCGAAGAAGACGTGCGGTGATTCTTTGACTCCACGGTCGAAAAGCAGGTCCGGGAGGAGGAGTGGCTCGTCCGCAACACCACTGAGCAAGAAATAGAATTCATTGCTCGAAGAGTGGAGGAGGACAGGCTCGCTAGGGAAGCTGGCGATTTTGGTTATACTTTGGCGGAGCTCGACGAGGCACAAAAGGAGATCCTTGCCGAGCAGGGGATGCTTGCCGGGAATGGCGAGCTCGCCGCACCCGGCAAGGATGTCGGGCCAAGCCAGCCTGCCGACGAGTCAGGCAGCTCGGAGGATGAGGGCTCCTCTTCCGAGGAGGGCACCGAAAGCCCACCGCAGTCAGAGTCCCCAGCCCCTCTGAGGAGGAAACGCCTTCGCAGGCTTGGCAAAGTGGCTGAGCGGCAAGAGGTTCAACAACCGCCGGAGCGCCGTTCGACGCGCTCGACCGCGGCAAGGGCTGGTGCTGCGGGAGCGTCTCACGCGGCCCCGGCAACTGGAGCAGGGTCATCAAAGACCGCTGCTACTACCCCTGCCAAGCGGCCAAGGAGCCCAGCTCCCCCTCCTCCCCCTCCTCACACGGAGGCGGACTTTGATTTTTCCGCTCTCAGCGAAGAGGACGACGAGGAAGAGTAAGTTCCCTTGCCGTGACCCTCAATCTTTGTAAGGTTTTGTTTCTGTCCTCACTTGTCGCGCTCCGGCCTTGCTTCCGCAGAGAGGAAACCTTGGCGGAGAGGACAAGGAAGAGAGCTAAGGTCTCGACGAGCAAGACCGTGGTGGTCGTCGAAGATGAGCCCACGGCAACCACCGGGAGAGCGTCTGAGACCATCCCGACCAGCTCGCAGCCCAGCCCTCGTCGCAGCCCCCAGCGCAGCCCCCAGCGTAAGTATTTCAACTACCTTTCGCTGGCGGTCGCTGAGGAACAAGCATTTTGTCACTGACATCTTTGGGCGTGTAGGAGAGGAGCAGCAAGTGGAACCATCTGAAGGTGCTCCAGAAGTACCACCCCCCTCGACCACACCGCCAAGGAGAAGATCTCCGGTAAGGGCTCCCACTAGCGAGCCGAGCCACGAAGAGGAGCCGGCAAGCGCCGAAGTGCCAAGCACCAGCGCTGGCGACCCCACCCCAATGACAAACGTTGACGGGGGAGGGGAGCCCACCGGTCCTGAGCTCAACACGGGTAAACCCACTTGCCGCAAAACTCTTTCTGCTTTCTTTCTTTTGTCTTCTTGAATTTCTTCCTGAAGCTCTTTTTGCCTTACTTCTCGAGTTGGCAGAGCCCTCCTCGGTGGAGCCAATGAACATTGACTCTTCTGCCGAGGAGAACACCACAGGGGCCGTCGACGACGAGGCCGCCAAGGCCGCCGCTGCCAAGGCCGACAAGCTGGCAGCCGACAAGCTTGCTGACGAAGAAACTGCCAGGGCTGCCGAAGAGGCCGGCAAGGCCGCCGAGGATAATACCGCCAAGGCGCCCACCGATGAAGCCGCCAAGGCTGCTGAAGCTGAGGCCGCCCAGAAGGCTGCTGAGGAGGCCGGCGAGGGAGCCGGTGGTCGTACTGACGGCCCTGAGGCCACAGGAGCGCCAGGCGCTACTCCGACCATGGGTCCCTCAACCACTGACGAGGCGGCAGTGCCCAACTCGCCTCCACCAAGCAAATACATCCGGGTCGGCGAGAACGTCTATGTCAGCCTCCCCTGGACGGTGGGCTCCAGAGCGCCAACCGAGGAGGATGTTGTGGATGAGGAGATCCTTGCCGCTGCTGGGCTCCAGCTTGTGGATGCGCCAGGCGCCAGCAGCAGCAGCACGTCTGAAGAGGAGCAACTGCTTCAAAAGCTGCTGAATCTTCATCGCGCCCGACGGGAGAAGCTAGCTTCCAGGGAGGCGTTCATCGAGAAGGCCGAAGCTGACATGTTGAGGCGCGCGGAGATCTTGGCGGACGTCCGCACGCGATCTCTTAATGCATTAGAGGTCAAGCGGGCACAGCTGGCCGAAGAACGGCAGGCCCTCCTCCTGATGAAGCAAGGCATTGAACAAAAACAGGAAGAGACCGCCAAGGAGTTATCTGCTCAGGCCGGTGATCTGAACCAGCGGAAAGTGGACCTTGATGCCCACGAAGAAGAACTTGCCGAGCGCAAGAGGAAACTTGCCGAAACCCTCCGACAGAAAGACGAGGAGGTGGCAAGACTTGTCGCAGAGCGGACCCAGGGGCAGGCACAAAAACACCAGAAGGAAATCGAAGCCTTGGCCCAAGAGTACGCCAGCAAGTTGGTGGAGGCCACCAACGCTGTCGCTGCTGCAGAAGTGAACAGGAAGGAAACGGAGGAGAAAGTGGCAAGACTAGAGGCCGCCCTCAAGGCAAACGGTGACAAGCTCTCAACGCTTGAAAGTGAGAGGGCAAAGGTGACCCACACTTTGGCGGAGATGCAAGTTACCATAGCCAAGAAGAACAATCTGCTTGCCGCCGCCAACGACTCGAGAGCAGACCTGAAGCTGAAGCTGACCACGCTGAAGGAGACGCTCGACACCACCAGAAAGCGCGAAGGGCTTCTAATGACAGAGCTCCAGAAGGAAAAGGGTCTGCTTCAAGACGCTATTGCAACCCACAAGAAGTTCAGGGATAACGTGGGGATCTTCACAGACAGGCTTGCCAGCGCCGCCGAGGACATCGACAAGGAGCTGACTGCCCTGAAGGTGCCGAACTTCGGGTACTCCACCGACAAGAACACGCAAACTAGCGTCAAGCTAGCCGAGTTCTTCGACGGAGTAGTAGAAGCACTCCAACAGCTCCAAGTCAATCACAAGGCTCAACTGGCCGACGAGTCACGCAGGCTTTGCCGGGGAGTTCTCCGGAGGTTGTTGGTGAAGATAGCATACAGAAACCCGGGCGTCGACTTCAGCAACATCTTCAAAAGCTTGCCGAAGGGATACGACCCCGCGCCACTAGAGGCCCTTGTCGCGCCCATCGTGGAGAGGGTGGACCAAATCCAGAGAGTCGAAGGCGAGCACCGCAATTAGAGAGCCCATTCTTCTCCCTCCTTGCCGCCGCTAGACATGTTAAAGAACAATCTGTTTAAGCCGCGGCAACTTATCTTGTAATATAGCTTGCAATATTTTGAAGTTAATGCATGTCATCTCCCTTGAGCAATTTCTTTCTTTGTGTGTACTTGCCCTACGCTTATAGGGAACTTGCCGGTGCGCGCACCATCGCCGCGAGCGCTGGGTGCGGGACTTCAACAGCCTGCTGGCGGTGCCGCTGCCGGCAAGCAACCTTGTCGCGCTCAGTGCAGCCACTTAGGTTGTTGAGCGGACTCGAAACAAGGTAAGGGCGCGACCGATTATGCTTAGGTTCCGTCGCGCACAGGTTTTCCATACAAAGAGTAGTATCGTTCAAGGAAAATAACCTTGAAAATAAAAAAGAATTTGATTGTTCAAACTTTGGCACTTAGCTTTGTCGCTGATCTCTCCGCGGCAAGGTCTTGTCACTGCTTGCCGCTGCCTTCTTCCCGGCAAGGCAAAGAAACACTTGCCGGTGCGCGCACCATCGCCGCGAGCGCTGGGTGCGGGACTTCAGCAGCCTGCTGGCGGTGCCGCTGCCGGCAAGCAACCTTGTCGCGCTCAGTGCAGCCACTTAGGTTGTTGAGCGGACTCGAAACAAGGTAAGGGCGCGACCGATTATGCTTAGGTTCCGTCGCGCACAGGTTTTCCATACAAAGAGTAGTATCGTTCAAGGAAAATAACCTTGAAAATAAAAAAGAATTTGATTGTTCAAACTTTGGCACTTAGCTTTGTCGCTGATCTCTCCGTGGCAAGGTCTTGTCACTGCTTGCCGCTGCCTTCTTCCCGGCAAGGCAAAGTTTCTTTGAACGACGCCTGGTCCACGCCTGGTCCATATCATTATCCCATCCCCCCCGGCAAACTTGTGCGCGAGGGAAGCTTCTGTCTCTTTGAGAAAAAGAAAGAAGAGAAAATAAAGATATAGGAGCTTGGCGGCTCGTTAATGCTTACCGGGGAGGCTGTACTGCACAGTATGTCAGATAATCATGCAAAATAAAAGTAAACATGAAATCGTCAAAAACTGCGAAATACAAAAGCTTTATTTATGCACAGGGTCTGCGCCTGGCTTTGTACAAAGGATTACATGCAACAGCGGCAATACTTGTACAAAAGGTAGTTGCCGGGGAAGGGCCCGGCAACCGCGCCTTATGGAAAAAATTTACGAAGATGCTCAATGTTCCAGGAATTGATCACTGGAATGCCATCCTCGGTCTCCAGGCGGACAGCGCCGGGCCTGGTGACTCGTTTCACCCGATAAGGGCCTTGCCACTTCGGCGTCAACTTGTTTGAATTCTTGGCCGACTGAACGCGCCGAAGAACCAGGTCGCCTTCCTCGAGACTTCTGGCATTAACTTTGCGGCTATGGTAGCGACGCAAAGCATGCTGGTAGCGAGCAGCTCTCACAGCAGCCTGAAGACGTCCTCCTCGAGGAGCACAGCGTCATCTTGCCGCAGTTGCTCTTGCTCAAGCTCATCGTAAGCGAGCACTCGAGGTGACCCGTAGACGAGTTCCGTGGGGAGAACTGCTTCTGCTCCATAAACTAGAGCAAAAGGCGTCTGGCCAGTAGCTCGATTTGGCATCATCCTGATCGACCAAAGAACCACTGGCAGCTCCTCGATCCAGTTCTTGCCGCACTTGCGCAGCCTGTCGAAAGTTCTCGTCTTGAGCCCACGCAGCACTTCAGCATTTGCCCTTTCAGCTTGACCGTTGCTTCGGGGGTGAGCAACAGAAGCGAAACAGACCTTGGCGCCAAGGTCTTCGACATACTGCATGAAGGCGTGGCTCGTGAACTGGGTACCGTTGTCGGTGATGATCCTGTTAGGAACACCAAAGCGACAAACAATTCCCTTGAAGAACTTGATGGCTGATTGTGCGGTCACCTTCCTCACTGCTTCCACTTCCGGCCACTTCGTAAACTTGTCGATGGCCACATACAAGTACTCGAAGCCCCCGGTGGCACGGGGAAAGGGGCCGAGGATGTCGAGCCCCCAGACCGAAAATGGCCAGGAGAGAGGGATTGTCTGGAGAGCTTGAGCTGGCTGATGAATCTGCTTGGAATGAAACTGGCACGCTTCACACTTGGTTACTAGTGCAGTTGCATCCTGGAGGGCGGTGGGCCAAAAGAAACCTTGCCGGAAAGCCTTTCCAGCAAGGGCTCTTGACCCTATGTGGTGACCACATATGCCTCCATGAATCTCCGCCAATAGCTCCTGTCCTTCTTCCCGGGGAATACACTTCAATTTCACACCGTTTGGTCTTTTTCTGCACAGCATGTCATCGACAAATTGATACATATTGGACCGTCGGGCTACTTTCTCCGCTTCTTCCTGCTCTTCGGGAAGTTCTCCTGTCTGAAGGAAACGGACGATCTGCTGCGCCCACGCTGGAGCCTGTGGCTCGACAACGAGGACTAAAGGCATTTCTTCTGCTGCGGGAACATCAGGCCCTACGGCAAGAGCTTGTCGCTCTACCAGAGCCGGCCGTTCCCCGACGAGCTTGGCGGGAATAGCCGCTTCAACGACAAGAGCCTGGGGCCCTGCTGGAGTGTGCTGTCCTTCAACAAGCTCGTTGGGAGCAGTTGCTTCAATGACGGAAGCCCAAGGCCTCGTCGGAGCATCTTGCTCCTCAGCGCTTCGATCAGGAGCACCTGCTTCAACGACGAGGACCCGAAGTCTTGTCGGAGCAAGTTGCCCCTTTGCCTCTTGCCTAGGAGCACCCGCTTCAATGACAAGAGCGTGAGGCCTTGTTGGAGCAAGTTGCCCCTCTGCATCTTTGGCGCTGGCTTTGGCAGCCTTCTTGCCGGCGGCTTCGGGGAGCTCTGCCGGGAAGTAGTCGCCAGAAGCCAACTTCCTCTTCCTGCCTTGCCCTACTGATGGCGTCACGGATGGCTGAGTTAGTTGGAGCACAAAAGTGCCTGGTTCCACAGGCAATTTGAGTGCGGCGCGCTTTGACAAACCATCGGCAATGTCATTCTCAGCATGTGGGACGTGCTCCATTTGTAGGCCGTCAAAGCGTTCCTCCAACTTCCTCACCTCATCTACATAAGCTTCCATCAATGGGCATTGGTAGTTCTTGTTCACTTGCCTGACGACAAGCTGCGAATCTCCCCTGACAATAAGCTTCTTGATCCCAAGGTCTGCTGCGATCCTGAGACCGGCAAGCAACCCCTCATATTCTGCAGTATTGTTCGTCGCCTGTTCCTTGGGAAAGTGCATTTGGACCACGTACTTGAGGTGCTCTCCGGTGGGTGCGACAAGCAGTACGCCAGCACCGGCGCCTTGCAGCGAAAAGGCCCCATCAAAGTACATAAGCCACTCTTTGCTTGTCTCCTTCCCGGGGAGAGTCGTCTCTGGGATTTCTTCGTCTGGCGTTGGTGTCCATTCTGCGACAAACTCTGCCAAAACTCGGCTCTGTATGGTTGATGTACTCTCAAACTTGAGACCAAAGCCCGACAACTCCAACGCCCACTCGACAATCCTGCCTGTCGCTTCTGGATTTTGCAAAATCCTTTTCAGCGGGAAGCGAGTGACGACGGTAACTTCATGTGCTTGAAAGTAATGGCGCAGCTTTCTCGAGGCCATGAGAAGGCCGAAAAGCAGCTTCTGCACACCAGAATACCTTGACCTAGCTCCCTGCAGAAGAGAGCTCACAAAGTAGACCGGGCGCTGCACCATTTTCTTCTTTTGTATCACTTCGCCTGACTGCGCAGACGAATCCTTGTTGGCAGCAAAACTTCTCGGGGGAGCCCCCAGCTTGTCGCTGGACGTGCTTGCCGCAGTTACTGCCTCCTCATCCACCTCTCTCTCCGCTACCAGCGCAGCACTAACCACTTGATTGGTTGCCGCTAGATACAGCAACAACTTCTCTTGTGGTTTAGGTGCGACAAGTATTGGAGGAGAGGAGAGGTATCTTTTCAAGTCTTGCAGCGCTGCCTCCGCCTCCGGAGTCCATTTCAATGGACCTGCCTTTTTTAAGATTTTGAAAAATGGCAGGGCGCGCTCAGCTGACTTGGAGATAAACCTACTGAGAGCAGCAACACAGCCGGCAAGTCGTCGTACATCCTTGACGCGCTTCGGTGCTTCAATTTGCTCAATGGCTTTGATCTTGTCAGGATTGGCTTCAATTCCACGTTGAGACACAAAGAACCCGAGAAGCTTGCCGGAGGGAACTCCAAACACGCACTTCTCGGGGTTGAGCTTCAGGTTGATCTTGCGCAGATTTACAAAAGTTTCTTGTAGATCTTGAACCAAAGTAGCCCTGTCCTTGCTTTTGACCACTATATCGTCCATATAGGCTTCCACATTTCTGTGCAGCTGAGGCTCAAAAGCAATCTGGACGGCTCTTGCAAATGTTGAACCAGCATTTTTCAAACCAAATGGCATACGTACGAAACAGTATGTGCCACAGGGTGTGATAAATGCGGTCTTTTCCTCGTCTTCCTCAGCCATGAAGATTTGATGATACCCTGAATATGCGTCAAGAAATGAAAGCAAATCACATCCTGCCGTGGAGTCAACAATCTGGTCTATGCGGGGCAAAGGAAATGGGTCTTTGGGACAAGCTTTATTAACATCAGTGAAATCAATACAAAGCCTCCATTTTCCATTCGCTTTGCGCACGACAACAGGATTGGCCAACCACGTAGGATGGAGCACTCCTCTGACGAGGCCTGCTGCTTCCAACTTCTTGATTTCTTCCGCAATAAACTCTTGCCGCTCCACAGCTTGCTTTCTGGCTTTCTGTTTGACGGGCCTCGCGTGGGGACAAACGGCAAGGTGGTGCTCAATTACTTTCCTGGGAACACCGGGGATGTCGGACGGTTGCCATGCAAACACGTCGACATTCGCCCGTAGGAAAGCAACGAGCGGGCTTTCCTATTTGTTGTCAAGTGTGGCACTGATGGTAAAGGAACCACCAGTGCCGTCCTCCTTGGCGGGCACCTTCTTTGTCGCCGGCGGAGCGGCTTTGTTCTTTTTGCACTTGCCGGTGGAGCTCTCTGGTGCGTCCTCGACGGCAGCGCAGCACTCCGAAGAGGTGCGCTTGCCGGAGTGGGCACAGGAGCTCTTGCCGGACTTCCTCTTGTTCTCCCCCCCGAGAGCTTCAGCGGCAAGTGCCTTGGCGGCAGTTGCGGCAGCTGCTTCCCGGTAGATCTTGTCGGCGCAAATAAGCGCATCCTTCTTGTCGCAGGGAACTGTGATAACACTTACTGGGCCTGGCATCTTCAACACGTTGTAGGCAAAATGAGAGGCTGCCATAAACTTGGCGAGCGCTGGACGGCCAAGTATCCCATTATAAGGCAATGGAATATCGGCAACGTCAAAGGTGACCTTCTCGGTCCGGTAGTTCAGCTCGCCGCCAAATGTCACTGGCAGCGTGATCTTCCCTTTCGGCTTGCTCCTTCCTGGATTGACTCCTTGGAAAGTACCAGTTTCCTCAAGCTCGCCGTCAGGGATTTGAAGTTTCCGGAGCACAGCGGGCGAAATCAGATTCAAGCCGGCCCCACCGTCAATTAACATCTTCGTGACCTTGAGGTTGCGGATCGTTGGTGAAACCAACATCGGCAAGCACCCGACCGCCGTTGTGCGGTCAGGGTGGTCCTCAATGTCAAAGACGATAGGCATGTCGGACCACTTCAGAAGCTTTCTGGCGTCAACACATGGTTCAGCCACATTGATCTCTCACGCCCACTGTTTAAGTTGGCGGTGAGAAGAATGCAATGAAGCACCACCGTCAACACACAAGACTTCTGCGGCTTTCTGAAATTCGTGCTCACTGGATTCTTCATCATCTAGATCATCATCATCATCATCTTTGTCGCGGCCACGAGGAGGCCTGTCTCTCTGCTGCTGCTTGGCCTTGCCGCGACGCCCTCCTCGGGCAGTGCACTTCTTGCCGGACCCGCCAGCACCTTCTGGGGCCTTCTCCTTGTCGCGCCTCTCATACTCAGCTTTCGGCTGTTCGACAAGCTGCTCGACTTGTCGACAGTTCTGGAGATCGTGTCCCTTGGTGCGGTGGATCTTGCAATATTGCTTGTCGGAGCCGTCCTGCTTGTCGGCAGCCGCCAAGGCCTGACAGTTGGCGCACGCGGCAATCTCCTTGCCGGAGCCCTCGACTTTGGCCTTGTCGGCGCTGCCGTTGCCGCTGGACTGCTCGACGGCAAGCACAGCTTTGCCCTTTTTCTTCCTGTTGTTCCGCCGCCGGCCCTTCTTTGCCGGGGCGGTACCTTCGCTGTCAGAGCTCCCCCCTGCGCCAACACCTTCACCGGGAAGTTTCCTTCCCTCTTCAGCGCGCGCACACTTGTCGGCGAGAGCATATAGCTGGCCAATGTCTCTGACCTTGGTCATCGCCATTTCCTCCCGCATCCTGCGGTTATGCACGTTCTGATGGAACGCGCTAATAACCGCAGCGGGGTGAACATCTGGGATGTTGTACTGTACGCGGCTGAACCTTTGAATGTATTTGCGCAGGGGCTCTCCTTCCTTCTGGGGGATGAGATGAAGATCACTCTCCTGGCCATGAGGTTGATGACCGCCAGTAAAGGCACCAACAAACTGATGGCACATGTCCGCCCATGAAGAAATGGAGTTCTCCGGCAAGTGCATGAGCCATGAGACGACGTTGCGCTTTAACACGAGCGGGAAGTAGTTAGCAAGAATCTTGTCGTCTCGTCCCCCGGCAGCTTGCACCGCAATGGTGTAAATGCTGAGGAACTCCGACGGGTGTGTCTTGCCATCATACTTCTCCGGCACGTCAGGCTTGAAAGCCTTGCGATTGGGCCACTGGACCTGCCGCAGCTCACGGGTGAACGCTGGACAACTTACCGCGTACGGCAAGTCGCCAGGATCCCCTGGCGCATGCATGTCAACAGCGGGCCCTGCGCGTCTGTCGGACTGGCGATGCGCTTCTCTCCTTCGCTCGATAGTGGTACGAGCGTCTTCTCCTCTGCGTTCCTGAAGAACGAGGCACTGGTCACGACGAGCTCGCGGGTCAGACGACGCCGTGGAATCATCGCCACGGGCGTCATTTCGACGTGTCGACGACCGAGGTTGTCTGGGTGGGGAGTGTACGGTTGTTGCCCCCTCGCCATTCTTATTGGTGACAGCATTGTCACCAGTTCCCTTGTCGGCCACGTGCACCGGGTCGGCATCAGCGAAGCTGAGAAGGCTCTGAATGGTTGCCCTCCACTTGTCAAGCTTATCTGCTGGTGGAGGGAAGTTCAGGAGCAGCTGCGCACGCGCCAACGCTTCTGCTGGTGAGGGAGGTATCGAGTGGCGTGAGGACTGTGGGATGCTCCTACTCCTAACAGTGTTAGAAGGAGCATCTCCACGCCCAGGCGACCGCACCTCGACCCCGCCAACGTGTTGTTGCGTATGGTGACCCCGCGCATCTCGAGATCGATGCGCAAGTTCATTATCCAGGGAGCGCCTGGCACCTGGGGCGTCAGGACGCTGCCTGTCATGGGCTTCTTGCGAAGGCCGCGGCGTCTGAACCGGCGCAGGCGTTCCAGAACGCGCAGCACCGTTTCTGGAGCTTGCAGGGCCAGCAGCAGCGAGCAGCACTGCGTTCCCAGACCCAGCAGCGCCAAGATTGGCGTTGCTGGCCCGGTTTTGGACAGGTGGAGGTAATAGGAGCTCTCGCTCTCCAGTCCCCCCAGCAGCCGCAATCACGTCGGCACCCTCCTGCATGGGAGCAGGCGGGTTGGACGTAGACGCACCGATGGCTGAAGTCTTCTTTTTTGGAGCCATAAGACGGAGGATGGCCCAAAAACTAACGCGCAAATCGCTAGATTAGGTTCACACAACCTCCTTCTCCCTACCTGGCGCGCTAAAGGTGTCGGGGACGAATCCGCGATCACCTATGGGACCCAGGGAAGGACCCCTTTACGTTCGGCAGGGAGAGACGGTCGCACGAAGAGCAAATCTAGCGAAGAACACGACAGTGCACGAGAGAGATTTACCCAGGTTCGGGCCGCACGGATGCGTAAAACCCTACTCCTGCTTTTTGGTTTATTATCTGTATGATTGTTCTAGCTCCAAGAGCGCTACAGTACCGAGTAGCTGCGTACAATACTGGAGTTCTCCCTCTCCCAGTTCCTCCTCCTTCTTCCACGTTGCCTATGGGCCTCCTTTTATACGCACAAAGGGGTCACCAACAGGTGGCAAACAGTAAAGGTAGAGGTGGAAAGTTGCTACAGTAAGGCCATTATTACCAGGATGACATGTCCTACCTACCACTGACGGCAGGGGACAAGGGCATTAAATGCCCATGCCTTTGCTGTCCACATACATGTACCCGGACGTCTTGGATGTGGGAAAAGCCTATCCCTCCTGCTCCTGCACCGCTAGCTATAGTGTACCGCCGTCTACACAGTGCCCTGCCACACACGCTTGGAAGGACCCAGAGCGCCACGCTGGCAGAGGCACCGGAGCAGCACAGTAGCACAGTGGTACAGTAACGCTTGCCGCGGCAAGACCTTGCCGCACCTGACAGCTTGCCGCAACCCATAGTTTGCCGCGCAAGGTAACTTGCCGGGGCAAGTACCCTGCCGCAGCCGCTATCTTGCCGCAGCCAATGACTTGCCGGGGCGAGTACCTTGCCGCGGCAAGTACTCTGCTACAGCAAACCTCAGGCTGGGCCTCAGCTGTCCCTCCCGGCAAGCTCCTCTTGCCGGGGCCTTAACTCTTGCTTTGTATACTTTGTTCTTGAATGGCTTAATAATCTTGAGCTTCTCTCTGGCTGTCCTCCCGCAAGCCTGGCCGCGGGATGCTACTACTGCCCGTGCACAAGTACGGGGTACTGGGGTACCCCTATTCTAGTACACCGACATTAGTATTGTCCATCGGGCTTAAGTTTATCAGCAGCATGATTTTGACAGATGGGTATGTCAAAGAGCAAAAAAAGGAGTTTCAGGTGGACAAAAGGGCTTTTGAACGGGCCGGGTTTCTATTTACAACATCTTGTGGTCATTATCTAGTAAATTTTACAACCCATGATGTTCATTCTATGGACCTGAGCGATCCATTTGATTGTGACTGCCGAAAACAGTGCTGGAGTTAGATGTTGTTGCCCTTTTCAATCTTGGTTTTGTGTAAACCTGATGAACAATTAACCCTCGTGCTTTTGTACAGTTTGTAAGCTGGAGTTAGATGTTGTTACCCTTTTCAACTCGGCTGTGACTGTCATATTTTCTTTGAAACAAGGCAAATGGCTTGCCATTTGTTTGATTAAGAGAGAAATATTGTAACAAATCCCAACCAAGGGAAATAACATCACTCTCGCCGGCTGCTTGAGTTCACTGTGCATTACAGAACCTAAGTGATTAGCCCCCGCAGCACCCACAAACTTATTTTGAACTAGCACACCAAATGGGTTGTAATTTTCCATAAGAAAGGCTGCATGGCTGTGACAGATTTGGATTCTGACATTTGGGACCCACGAGGAAAAAGCCTATCCAAGGTGGTGTCGACTAAGTCATCAGACGATTCTGCCTACTAGCCGTTGGATTGCCATCCAACATCTGTGATGTATATTCTATCTCTTGTCTTCTTCCTCCAGCCGCCCAAACCAAACCACCCCGTCGGTCCTGCCTACTCCCATCTCCCAAGGCTGGCTGCGCCTCCGCCGCCCTACCGTACCCTCAAACGTTGGCCAATCCATCCCTCTATTCCCCCACATGTCCTGTTATTCTCGAGCGACATAAGCCCCAACCTGCACCCGCACTCGCACTCAAACTAGTTGCTCGTACTTCCCTTCGCCCGCGACTACACTGCCACATCTTCCATGACTCCTGTTCATTCCCGTCCGAGGCCTCACCATCGTCCTCTAACTTGGTTCGCTTGCCGTGTGCGGTGCACCGCCGTCTGGCGTTGTCAACGTGGTCAACAACTGAGAGGAATAAGGAGATGACTATACGTGTAGAGGATGACAGTAGGGACCCACCAGGGTCATGGCAGTACGCAAGCAAGTGCCTCATTATTACAAGCCAAAAAATGGTTCCTCCTAATGGTTTGACATCTGGGTCCCATACCATTGTCAACGTAGTCAATAGACGAGAGAATTACACAACAAGCGGCTGACACCAGGGACCCAGCAGGTCGCGCAGTTGTTATTTACTAGTTTTAGAGACGGGCTAGGGTAACAACAGGGCTGTGCGGGGGCTGTGGCCCGTCTAGCCCAGGCTTCTATTTTATGTTTACGACATGATGAGCCCAGTTGTGTTTTTTTCTTTCTGAAAATGGCTAGCCCAGTTCTACTTTTTTTAGAGAATAGCCAACAGAGGCCTACTTGCTTTTCTCAGCCCTGCTGGGCTGCAAATCTTTCAAGACGAGAGTGATGTATTCGTTTGCCTAGAAAATGGGCTATAAGTAGTAAGAAATGGGATGCAAATTTTAAAAACACAGCAAACCACAATTAGTTTCAAATGTCATTTTTTTAAGATTTCAAGATTTCGAATTTAATTGTTTTTTTTGCGGGGAAAATTATGTTGGATTTTAAACTGATATAAATTTATTTATTTTCAAAATTAGTTTGAACGTGATTCAAAATTTAGGGATTAAAAATAGTTTGGACCGCACCGAAATATGAAAATTTCGTTGAATTTTTTCACCGTGGCCAGAATATGGGCTGTAATGCTAACAAAAAGAATATGGGCTTCAAAAAAATCCTTAAGAATTAGACAATGGGCTCTAAATTTATTAGAAATAATGGAAGATGGGTTGTATGCTGTTTTCCACATATTTGAGGCTGACTTGTGGGCCTACTTGGTTGACGCGTACGCTTTCCTAAAAAAAGGTTGACGCGCACGCAAGGCCGTGTCAACTTAGTCAACACACGAGAGCAGTGACTGTTGGATGTCCATCCAACAGCCGTCGTGCTTCTTCAATCTCTGATCTTCCTGCTCCAGCCGCCCAAACCAGCGCTGGCGGGACTGCCTGCTCCCGCCTCCCGTGGCCGGCTGTGCTTCTGCGCAGGCCTCACCGCCCCACTCTACTCTCATCGCTGGCCTGGCCATCCCTCTACTCACCCACGCCTGCTGTTATTCTCCGGCAACGGCAGACGAACCGGTAAATCCTCGTACTCCCCTCCGCCTGGGAAACAACTACCGAGTCTTCCCTGACTCCGTGTCGTTCCCTTCCTAGGCCTCCTCGTAGTCCACCGCCTTGGCGCTCTCGTCGCGGCGTGGTCAACGTGGTCAACGAACGACATCCATCGGAAGAGAACTGTACGTGGAGAGGCTGACAGCTGGGTCCACGGCCGCACGCAAGGAAGTGCCTCCTTATTATGCGCAAAATAATGATTCCTCCACCTGATAGCAGGGACCCACCGGAAGGGCCTCTGTATTTCACGAAAATAACGTTCCTCCCGCTGACAGCTCGGACCCACCAGCTATATCTTCGCACGCAAGGAAGTGCCTCCTTATTACACACAAAAAAATGATTTCTCCCCCTGCTAGCTGGGACCCACCATATTTTGAGGCTGACTTGTGGTTCTACTAAGTTGACGGGGACGTAGGGCTTTGTCAACTTAGTCAGTATAAACGATTCTAGCTACAGTGACCGTACGATGTCCATCCAACGGCCATCGTGCTTCTTCAACCTCTAGTCTTACTGATCCAGCCGCCCAAACCAGCGTCGGCGGGACTGCCTACTCCTGCCTCCCATGGTCGGCTGTGCTACCGCACAGGCCTCACCGCCCCACCCTACTCCCATCGCTGGCCTGGCCATCCCTCTACACCTACTGTTATTCTCCGGCGATGGCAGACGAACCAGTAAACCCACGTACTCCCCTCCGCGTGGGAAACAACTGCCGAGTCTTCCCCGGCTCCGTGTCGTTCCCTTCCGAGGCCTCGCCGTTGTCCACCTCCTTGGTGCTCTTGGTGCGGCATGGTCAACGAATGATATCCATCAGAAGAGGACTGTACGAGGAGAGGCTGACAGCTGGGTCCACGGCCGCAAGCAAGGAAGTGCCTCCTTATTACGCGCAAAATAATGATTCCTCCACCTAACAGCGAGGACCCACCGGAAGGGCCTCTGTATTTCATGAAAAAAAAACATTTCCCCTATGACAGCTGGGACCCACTAGCTACATCT
The DNA here is from genome assembly GCA_011799875.1 of Thinopyrum elongatum. NCBI lineage: Eukaryota > Viridiplantae > Streptophyta > Magnoliopsida > Poales > Poaceae > Thinopyrum > Thinopyrum elongatum. The sequence goes on along the minus strand of CM022299.1, from coordinate 291,723,626 downwards.
TCGCACAGAAGGAAGTGCCTTCTTACCCCCTAATAGCTGGGACCCACCAGGTCGAAGCGTATGTTGTGTTATCTGTCTGGTCGCGAACATGTACGTACATAGCGGTTGATCGGTCTCTCTACAGCGATGAACCATGGCCGAGTAAGGAGCGGCACATGTTGAAGTAGAGGCGCCGACATAGCATGTCACGCGGTCCCGTTTATATCGTGTACACATACGTACAACCACGCTATAAGAAAATAAATACAGCTACATACGTACATGCAGGCGGGGTCTCTAACGCATACAACGATGTCGTCATGTTCATCGGTAGCTAACCGGCTAGGTTGGAATGAAGGAAACAACGTCGTGTTCATCGGGAGGCAACCGACTGGGTCGGAATACGTCCTATTCATCGGGAGCCAACCGGCTTGAATAGAACAGCCGAAACGAGGTCTGGCGTACCGCAGAACGAAGGAAACGGCCTTCTGTTCGACCGCGTACGGTCGAAACTAGGTCCTATTCATCGGGAAGGGTCTGGTGTACCGCAAAACGGAGGAAACTGACTTCTGTTTGAGTGCCTATGGTCGAAACGAGGTCCTGTTGATTGGGAGGGGTGTGGCGCACTGCAAAATGGAGGAAACGGACTTCTGTTCGAGCGCCTACCATCGAAACGGAGTCCTGTTCATCCACTGTCTACTACCTCGCTCCAGCCTCCACGGGCTACTGTTCATCCACCGCCGACTTCCCCCAGCCTCAACTAGCTACTGTTCATCCACGGGCTACTATTCATCCAGCCTCCACCGACTACTGTTGATCCAGCCTCCACGGTGTCCTGTTTATCCACCCCCAACCGGCTGGGGTGCGGCGGCTTCCTCGGGGTCCTGTTCATCCAGTTGCAACCGCCTACTACAATGGGGTCCTATTCAACCAACCCCCACCTGGAACTGTTCATCCACAGCCAACCCAACCGGCTCGACTCACCACGTCTCAACTCGTTCTACGTATCGCGCGCGCGGTAGCAACGGTCACTGTTCATCGAGAGGCAACCCAACACACTGACTGGCTGCGTCTCGCACGAAGACTCGATCGGCTTCAGTAAGCAGGAACAACGATCGATCGCTCGGGTTCAGTTAGCAGCAGCACCGAAGGAATTGCTTGGGTTCAGTCAGCAGCGAAGGAATCACTCGGGTTCAGTCAGCAGTGAAGGAATCGCTCGGGTTCAGTTAACAGCCAAGGGATCGATCACAATGGTTCAGTAACGTAGCTAGTACAATCGCTCGGGTTCAGTAAGTGAACACCTCCCTCGGGTTCAGTTAGAGCCAATGCCTTGCACACACATGCGCCTACGTACGAGAGAAACGCGCAAACCACAGTGCATCGCTCGGCCCCGACCACCCACCGTAACCGGGAACTCCGCAAAAATTTCCTCGCCCTCCCTTCTACCATGATTTTTTATGTCATGGACGGCCCAAAGAATGTCATGCAGGTGCGTCTCCGACCCGCCCAGGATGAAAAGCCCAATTTCTGTCTTGATTTTTTGTCATAGAAGTAGGAGCTCACCACATCTGTGATGATACGTGTTTTTGTCACAATTATCGTCATAGAAGTGTCATAACCATGACAGAAAAAGCTTTCGTTCGGGCCATAATGTCACGGATGTGAAGTTTTTTGTAGTGGAGTAAAGTGCCGGGGCTACTAAAAATTTGGATCAAGGGATTGAAGCAAAGCGGGAGTAACAGACATCGCACACGGTCCACCCATAATAATCGTGTGCTATCAAACAAAAAAACCCTCCAGGAGGTAGATATTTTTGAGATTGCGAGGGAGTAGATATTTTTTAGAGTGGGAGGGAAGCCTCGTCGAGCCCAATCTACTGTGCTGATGTGAGTGACACGGGCATGGGTGTGGCACACGGGTAGTCTGAGGGAACCATGTCTGTTGCGTCCCCAATCGCAGATGGTTGCTGCATCTGACTCATCTACTGTTTATAAATTTGGAAAACAAATGCGGGAAAGGGTCAGAACACGAGCACACTTGCATGTGGACCAAATATATGTATGAAAAGGGTGGGTTGATGTTCAAATACCCAATGCACAACTTTGATGTGGCACCTATCTCACAAAGCACACGTTATTATTGCTAATCCGCCACCCTCCTACGAACCCCACTTCGTGTCAGCGGTAGGGGAATCCTAGCTATGAACACATGCCCCCAAATAGCAAGCTCTGAAATCTCACCCCACTGTAACACAAAACCTATAGGAGTCCATCATGGTCAAACCCCCCTTTCGCTTTTGGTCAGAGGTGGACCGTGTGCGGGGCCCACAAATGTGTGCTTGTGGCGCAAGATGGGTGAGACCACATATGAACCACCTGCAGGTGGCCTACTATATGTATGAAAAGGTTGTGGTGTCATATTTAAATACCCAATTCACAATTTTGATGTGGCACGTGTGCCTCGCAAATTAACCGGACTTCCCCGACCCCACGGAGGTAATAGGAAGTGCGAAGTAGTCCCCACCCCCACCCCCCACACACACTTTGAGTAGCTGGGAGAGGGCATCTCACCAAGACGTACTGTAACACGGACCAAGTAGAATCCAACTTGGTCGTATAACCTCTCTCGTTGTTGGTCAAAGTGATGGACGTCCACGCAGCCCCACAAAATGGGCTAGCTTGTCGCCGATAACCACGCGAGGGAGTGCCTGAAGAAAAAACCACTGCGTGCATGTGGCCCAAACATATGTATATGGAAGTGGTGTGTGGTGTTTGAATACCCAATGCACAACTTTGATGTGGCACCGTGCTTTGGAACCATAAAGTCCCCATACTGAGTGAGCGTTCACGACGTGTAGCATATATATATGTACGTATGTCACACCACTTCGAGCCGGTGAGAGGGATTCATGCGTACGCATGTGCTCGAACTTAATTAGTTCTAGAATCTCACCATGATCGACCTACTATATGGTAACACGGACCAAGAAGAAGAATGCACCCTGGTAACCTTTCTTGTTGTTGTTCGAAATGATGGACGTCCACGCGGGCCCACGAATATATAGGCTTGCCGCTGATAACCAAGCGAGTGAGAGTGTCCAAAGAAAACCACTGCATGCATGTGTCCCAAACATATTTATGGAGGTGCGTGATTCATGCATATGTTTGAATACCCAATGCACAACATTGGTGTGGCGCATGCATTGAAAATCGCACAGTCCCCACACAGAGCAAGAGGTTCATGATGCGTCGTGTGCTCGCCCCCCCCCCCCCACTTCGATCCGGCGGATGGATTCTGGTATGTCTCCGTCGTATCTACTTTTCCAAACACTTTTGCTCTTGTTTTGGACTCTAATTTGCATGATTTGAATGAAACTAACCCGAACTGACGTTGTTTTTAGCAAAACTACCATGGTGTTGTTTTTTGTGCAGAAATAAAAGTTCTCGGAATTGGATGAAACTTTTTGGAGAATTATTTTGGAGTAAAAGAAAAATACTGGAGCAAAAACCCACTGGAGGGGGTCCCCTACTGCCCACTAGGCACCAGGGCGCGCCAGCTCCCTCTGGCGCGCCCTGGTGGGTAGTGGGGCTCACGAGGCTCCGCTGACCCTAATTCCGACTCATAAATTCAGATTTCCCGAGAAAAAAATAGAAGAGGAAGTTTCATTGCGTTTTACGATACGGAGCCGCCGCCACCTCCTGTTCTTCATCGGGAGGCCAGATCTGGAGTCCGTTCGGGGCTCCGGAGAGGGGGATCTTCCGTCTTCGTCATCATCAACCATCCTCCATCACCAATTTCATGATGCTCACCACCGGGAGTGAGTAATTCCTTCGTAGGCTTGCTGGCCGGTGATGGGTTGGATGAGCTTCATCATGTAATCGAGTTAGTTTTGTGAGGGCTTGATCCCTAGTATCCACTATGTTCTGAGACTGATGTTGCTATAACTTTCCTATGCTTAATGCTTGTCACTAGGGCCCAAGTGCCATGATTTCAGATCTGAACCGTTTATGTTTTCACCAATATATCTGTGTTCTTGATCCTACAATGCAAGTTATATGCACATATTACGTGTTATGATCCGCATACCCCAAGTTGACAATAATTGGGATTCTTTCCGGTGATTATCGTAATTTGAGGAGTTCATGTATTCACTGTGTTAATGCTTTGTTCCGGTTCTCTATTAAAAGGAGGCCTTAATATCCCTTAGTTTCCTTATGAACCCCGCTGCCACGGGAGGGTAGGACAAAAGATGTCATGCAAGTTCTTTTCCATAAGCACGTAAGACTATATACGGAATTCATGCCTACATTACATTGATGAATAGGAGCTAGTTCTATGTCGCCCTAGGTTATGACTGTTATATGATGAATATTATCCAACGTTGTCACCGATCCAATGCCTACGAGTTTTTCACATATTGTTCTTGCTAAGTTACTATTGCCGTTACTACTGTTACAACTGCTGCTACTACTGTTAGCATTAATATTGTTGTTACTATTGCTGCTATCACTATCAAATTACCATACTACTGTGGTACTGATCACGCTACAGCAGATATTTAGTCTCCAGGTGTGGTTGAATTGACAACTCAACTGCTAATGCTTACAAATATTCTTTGGCTTCCCTTGTGTCAAATCAATAAATTAGGGTTGAATACTCTACCCTCGAAAACTATTGCGATCCCCTATACTTGTGGGTTATCAAGACCTTTTTCTGGCGCTGTTGCCAGGGACCATAGCTATATTTGTTGAGTCACTTGGGATTTATATCTGTTGATCACTATGAAGAACCTTAAGGATGATAGAATCAAGATCGTTCCCTCTAAGACGAGGGGAGGTAAGGAACTGTTATCTAGCTCTGCACTCGATTCACCTTCTGTTTTGAGTAAACTTGCGACAGCACCACCTGCAATTAATTCTGATATGTCGCAAGTAATTGATGATGCTACTTCTGCTATGAATGATGCTTATGATGATGCTAGTACTTTGCTTGATAAGACTGTGCCACTAGGTGAATTTCTTGATGAATAACTTGCTAAAGCTAGGGAAATTGAGAATGCTGAAACCAATGAAATTACTGAAACTGATGAAATTATTGATACTGAAAATTATGATTCACCTATTGGAACTAGTACCCCTAGATATGAATTCCCTAAGATACCTGAGGGTTATGTTATGGAAGGATAGGTTGCTAGGGGCTTTCTTGCTTGCAAGGATAGAGATGATTTTAAGAAATTACTATGCAAGTTGAAAGAAAAATCTTTGAATGCTAGAATGAAATATGATCCTAAGTTTGCTACTGCACCTATCTTTCTTACTGATAAATATTATGAATTATCTACTGATCCTAAGTTAATTACCCTGGTTGAATCCGATCCTTTCCATGGCTATGAAACTGAAACTGTTGTGGCACATCTTACTAAATTAAATGATATAGACACCCTATTTGCTCATGAGGAAAAAATTTGCTATTACTACATCCTTAAGTTATTTCCTTTTTCATTAAAGGGCGATGATAAGATATGGTATAATACTCTTTCTCCTAGTTCTGTGCGTAGTCCCCAGGATATGATTTATTACTTCTCTGAGAAATATTTTTCTGCTCATAAGAAACAAGCTATCTTACAGGAAATATCTAACTTTGTGCAAATTGAAGAAGAGAGTCTCCCACAAGGTTGGGGGAGGCTTCTCCAATTACTCAATGCTTTGCCTGATCATCCTCTTAAGGAAAATGAAATACTTGATATCTTCTATAATGGACTAACTGATGCTTCTTGGGACTACCTACATAGTTGTGATGGTTGTGTTTTCAAGGAACGGACTATTTGGCAAGCTGAAGAACTATTGAAAAATACATTGAAGAATGATAATGATTGCACTCTTCCTGAACCACCGCCTAAACCTACTCCGAAGAAGAGGGATATTTTATTTCTCAGTCCTGAAGATATGCAAGAAGCAAAGAAATGCATGAAGGAAAAAGGTATTAAAGCTGAAGATGTTAAGAATTTACCACCTATTGAAGAAATACATGGTCTTGACACACCACCACAGGTGGTAGAGGTAAATTCAATTATAAAGTTTGATGAAGGTGATATCCCTTATAATAAATCTCCTAGTCAATGCTTGTATGAATTCGACAATTACATTATTAAGCAAGATCATTTCAATGCAAATGTTATGAAACAATTGAAACAAAATGTTTACATGATTGATCGCTTGAGTGACTTGTTGTTTAGAATTGTTAATGATGTTAAAAGTGTTAGTAAACATGCATCTATGGTTCAAACTCGGTTAGAGCAAGTTGCTAAATCTCAAAGTGAATTGCTCAACGAAATGAATAATAATATGAATGATCATGCTATTAGAGTAATGACTAGAGGAGGTACAATGACTCAGGCGCCACTTTATCCTGAGGGACACCCTAAAATAATTGAACAAGACTCTCAAAGAATTAATGTTGATGCACCTAGTCCATATAAAAAGAAAAAGAAAAAGAAGAATGATAGGACTTTGCATACTTCTAGTGAACCTAAGGTAGAAAAACCTTCTGAGGATAATAATGATGTCTCAATTTCTGATGTTGAAACACAATCTAGTAATGAACATTCACCTAGTGATAATGAAAATGACAATGATGATGTTCATGTAGATACTCAACCAGAAAATGGTAAAGAACCAGATAATGATGTTGAAATAGAACATGTTGTTGATCTTGATAACCCACCTTCTAAAAATAAATGTTATGATAAAAGAGACTTTGTTGCTAGAAAACATGGTAAAGAAAGAGAACAATGGGTTCAGAAACCCCTACCCTTTCCATCTAAACCATCTAAGAATAAGGACGAGGAAGAATTTGAACGCTTTGCTGAAATGCTTAGGCCAGTCTTTTTGCATACTCGTTTGACTGATATTTTGAAGATGGCCCCTTATGCTAAATATATGAAAGATATTGTCACCAATAAAAGAAAAATACCTGAAGCTGATATCTCCACCATGCTTGCTAATTATTCTTTTAAGGATGGAGTACCTAAGAAAGTAGGAGATCCAGGGATACCAACTATACCATCCTCCATTGAAAAAAGTTATGTCAAAACTGCCTTATGTGATTTGGGATCCGGTGTTAGTGTTATGCCTTTCTCTTTATACAAAAGACTTGATTTGAATAAACTCACACCCACTGAAATATCATTGCAAATGGCCGACAAATCAACAGCCATACCTATCGGTATTTGTGAGGATGTGCCCGTTGTAGTTGGAAATGTTACTATCTTGATACACTTTGTTATACTTGATATGCCCGAGGACGACAAGATGTCGATTATCCTTGGTAGACCCTTTCGGAATACTGCAGGGGCTGTTATTGATTGCAACAAAAGCAAGGTCACTTTTCATATCAATGGTAATGAGCATACAGTGCACTTTCCGAAGAGACAATTTCAAGTGAATGGTATTAATGTTATTGAAAAGACTCCGACAATTACTATTGGAAGCTTTCGAATTCCTCTTCCTACTGCCAAAAAGAAATATGAAATGCTTATTATAGGGGATATGCGTATTCCTGTTGAGGTAACTTAGTGTTATACGAAGATTCTATGGTTTCATGTTAATCGATAGTAGTTTGTTAATAAGACTGGATCAACCTTATTGATAGATTATTTTTGAGAGACATGTGGTCGAAGAATTTAGTACACAACCTTCTGTACCCACCTTTGCCCTTCTGTTATTTTTAATCAAATGCAATAAAATGCCATGATTATCGCGTTTTCTAAATTATCCATGCAATAAAAAAGCCCAAAATAAAAGTGCTCAGAATGACATGAAATTTTAACATGATTTTTTCTGAATATTTGAGAATTTCTGGCACTGAAAACACCACAGGGGGTGCCCCAGGTGCCCACTAGGCACCAGGGCGCGCCACACCCCCTGGCGCACCCTGGTGGGTAGTGGGCCCCATGAGGACCCCTCACTTATTCTCTTAGCTCACATCGTCACTCACCTCCAGAAAAAAATCCCTGTAGCTATCTCTCTCTCGTGTTCTTGCTTCCAAACCTGATATTTTCGATCTCTTTGCTTGGAGCGCCATTTCCGAAACTATTTTAGGGGATTGCTACTTGGTGGTTTATTTTTTCTTTAGTGGTTTATATTTTGAGTAATTAGCTACTCTTGGTGCTACTAAAAATGAGCTTGCATGTTAGATTCTTTGAGTTCAAAGTAGTTTGAATGCTTGATATATGTAGGATTGAAAGTAGGTCTAGAGGGGGGGTGATTAGACTACTTGACCAAATAAAAATCTAGCCTTTTCCCAATTTTAAGTCTTGGCAAATTTTAGCAACTTAGCACAAGTCAAGCAATCAACCTACACATGCAATTCTAAGAGTGTAGCAGCAGAAAGTAAAACATTGCATATGAAGGTAAAGGGAAGGGTTTGGAGAAGGCAAACGCAATGTAGAAATGGAGATTTTTGGCGTGGTTCCGATAGGTGGTGCTATCGTACGTCCACGTTGATGGAGACTTCAACCCACGAAGGGTAACGGTTGCGCGAGTCCACGGAGGGCTCCACCCACGAAGGGTCCATGAAGAAGCAACCTTGTCTATCCCACCATGGCCATTGCCCACGAAGGACTTGCCTCACTCGGGTAGATCTTCACGAAGTAGGCGATCTCCTTGCCCTTACAAAATCCTTGGTTCAACTCCACAATCTTGTCGGAGGCTCCCAAGTGACACCTAACCAATCTACGAGACATCACTCCCCAAAAGGTAATAGATGGTGTGTAGATGATGTACTCCTTGCTCTTGTGCTTCAAATGATAGTCTCCCCAACACTCAACTCTCTCTCACAGATTTGGCTATGGTGGAAAGATGATTTGAGTGGAAAGCAACTTGGGGAATGCTAGAGATCAAGATTCTTGTGGTTGGATTGGAATGTCTTGGTCTCAACACATGAGTAGGTGGTTCTCTCTCAGAAAATGAGTAGTGGAAGTGTAGGCACGTTCCGATGGCTCTCTCACTGATGGAGAAGGGGATGGAGGGGTATATATAGCCTCCACACAAAATCCAACCGTTACAAACATTTGACCCAACTCGGTCAGACCGAATAGAAGAACTCGGTGAGACCGATTTAGTTCAAAATGTGAACGTTAGGAATCTCGGTGGGACCGACATGATCAACTCGGTGGGACCGATGTGCTAGGGCTAGGGCAAAACCTCATCTCGGTGAGACCGATTGCATGAACTCGGTGAGACCGATTTCAGCAATGAGTAAACAGAGAGTTGGTTAGGCAAACTCGGTGGGACCGATCGCTCATTTCAGTGAGACCGAAATGTTACGAAGGGAAACAGAGAGTTTGTCATGCAAACTCGGTGGGACCGATCGCTCATCTCGGTGAGACCGAAATGTTATGAAGGGAAATAGAAAGTTTGCAATGCCATCTCGGTTAGACCGAGATCCGTATCGGTGAGACTGAATTGTCTAGGGTTTCTGGCAATGGCTATGTCAACTGAACTCGGTGGCGCCGGATAGATCAAATCGGTGGGGCCGAGTTTGACTTTGGGTTTTGGACATATGTGGAAATGAGAAAGTGGCTGAGGGTTTTGGAGCAATATCACTAACCACTTTGAGCAAGTAGACCATTAAGCAACACCTCATCCCCTTTTAATAGTATTGGCTTTCCTATGGACTCAATGTGATCTTGGATCACTAAAGTGAAAAAGAAGAGTCTTGAGCTTGAGCCAATCTTTGTCCTTAGCATTTTGAGGGGTCCACATCTCTAGTCCATGCCATGCCAATCATTGAACTTTCTGAAATGTTCAACTCGAATGGATATTAGTTCAATGAGCTATATGTTTTTATGAATTACGAAAACCACCCGGGGATTAGTTGCACTTTCAATCTCCCCCTTTTTGGTAATTGATGACAACATATAGATCAAAGCTTCGACAAATGATAATATGAATGAAATACATCGTCGCTTTGAGAAGTATGTGATAAGCAAGAGCTCCCCCTAAATTTGTGCATTATTTAAAATTTGCATTTGAATGCAAATGCACAATCAATTAGGATCATGGGTCACTCTTTCATGTCACATACATCTTGGTGGAGTGCTCAAAATGATAGAATTAAGACAACATGCACTCATCACCAAGGATAAACATGTTTAATCATACACAAATATTGTAGATATCATCATGCAAGCACACATTAAAGCATAGTATGATCGAACACATAACACAAATATTGTAGCAGGAATCAAACGAGTAAACAATCAAAGCAAATGACCAAAGTAGCAAGAGAGGCAACAAAAAAACAAAACACTCTCTATCTCTCGAAGCCTAATGATCTATACACTTTCTCCCCCTTTGGCAACAAGTTACCAAAAAGCTTGAAAATGCATAGTGCTATGCGGCACTCTAGACATGATCTCTGGGAGCTCCTGAAGGGGTCTTCTGGCTGGTTGCTCCGGTGTGCGTAGATGGCGTGGAGAGGAGACCGTCTGCAAATACTTCAGCTGACGTGTGTGGAGCTGGAGGAGTTGAAACTGGAGGTGCAACAGTGGCAGTTGCTGTAGGTGCTGAAAGAGTAGTCCTGGTGTCACTGACAACTGGCACTGCTGAAGACCTTTGTGCCCTTGGCACTCTATGAAATGTATCTGAAGTAGGTCTGTCATCTTTGTCCTCAATCTCTTCCTGGAGCTTCTCCACAGTGGTCTGGATCTCTGTGACCTTCACATCTAGATCATGAAATTTTGTCTCAATGATCCTCTCAAGACTCTCTTGATCCTGAGTCAGGGTGGCCAAGCCCTTCTCAATCCTCACAGTAGCCTCAAGCAGAAAACTGAGTTGATCTTGCTTGGTCTTGAGCATCATGGTTGAAGCATCTAGTGCAGTGGCTGCCTTTGTTGCTTTTGCAGCCTTTGTTCTCTCTCTCTTCTCCTGGGCTTCTGCACTAGTTGGATGAGATGCATCCATGACAACCTCGTTGTCCTCAAATTCTGGCCTCAGGGGAAGATGCTCTTTGTCTAGAAGATATGTCCCTGTCCCCATCTTGGAGTTGATCAACATCTGTATATGAGGGGCATATCCACATGATCTCTTCTGATCAGCTGCAGTTCTTTTCACTGTTTCAACTATCAAACTCATCACCTTGAACTTCTGTGGCACATCAAACATATGGAGCAGGTTGATGGAGTGACCACGGATCATTCTATGATCTCCTGACTTGGGCAAAAGAGTATGCCTCAAAATGGTGTTGATAGTGGTTAAACCAGCAAGCAGGAAATAGATGGGTCCAAGCTTGTGTGTCTCCAAGGCACAATCAGGAATCTCCTTGTACATGTTCGCCATGGAGTTGTGATCTTGTCTAGGCTTGGCATATACATCTGTGTCATTTTCCTCTTCCGTAGGGGCATTTATCAACTTGGCCCATTCAGAGATAGTTGATTGGTACCTTGTACCTTCAGTCATCCAAACAATCCTTCCATCTGGGTAGAAATGAGCAGTGGAGTAGAATTGCATTATCATCTCATCATTCCACTTGGTCAACTTCTGACCAACAAACTTGTCCACTTCATTCATTATGAAGCTCTCATGCACACCTGGGAAGTAGTCCTCATTGTCATCAATGTACTTCCAGTCAACCCACCTCATATCACACACTATGGGCTTCTTGTCCAACAAGACTGTCTCATAGAAGTCCTGTTATTCCTTGGTGTGGAAGCGATAATCTACAGCAGTCCTTCTCCTGGTGGCATAAGGATCAGTCTGTCTCCATAATCATAGACCTGCATCCTTCCTCAGCTTCATATTTTCAACCACTGGATGATTATCATCATGATCTGGAATCTTGGGCTTCAATTTTCTAAGCACTTGTTGATCTTCATCTTCTTGAGCCTCAGGCACTGGGGCCTTGTTCTTCTCAGCAGCAGGGATGTATTTGGTGGATCTCTTGGGTGCAGCAGATTTTGGAGCTTGAGCTTGAGTTGGAGGCTTGGGAGCTAACTTGGGCTTAGATGGAGCAGCCCCTGATCTTATAATATCCCCCATGAGCTTCTGAATCTTTTGAGGTGGTGCAGCTGGCTCTTCCTCCTCCTCTTCTTCATCAGAGTCTCTCATCATAGATGGTTTGCCAATCACTCTGGCAATGGAATTCTTGACTCTCTCCTTCCTCTTCTTACCTCCAGCAGCCTCTTCTTCTCTAGCAGCACTTGGTGCAGCAGCATCAGCTTGAGTAGAGGCTCTGGCTTTTGACATAGGATTCCTCTTAGCAGGAGCCTTCTTCTGCATTCCAGGTTTGGTTGCAGTAGTAGCAGCATACTCCTTCTTCAGCACTTTCTTCTTGGAGGTCACCTCCTCCTCAACAACAAAATCCTCATCTTCAGAATCTGAGGTTCTCTTCTTCCTTTGCCTAGTAGCAGCCTTAGGCAAATTGCTTGAAGTGCTTCTGCTACCTTCATCATAACTGTTGTTTGAGGGACTAGTGCCCTGACTGAGATTCACTTGCTCTTCAGACATGTTCTGGCTGTCCCTGCCCTCTGACATCTCTGAAACTGACCCTGTGAATAGATGGGTATAGATAGAGTGGATGAGCATCACAAAGCACAGCTATTTTGCAAAAAAAAATATTGAGTCAAAAACTTAACTTTAGTTTTCTGCAGAAAGCATTTCAGAGCTACCGATTTGACAAACTCGGTGACACCGAAGCATTAACAGAATCTAAACATACAATTTCGGTCAGACCGAAATGCAGTTCGGTGACTCCGAGATGCTAGGGTTTCACAGAGTAAGTGATTTCAGTCACACCGATTAGTACGCTTTGGTCAGACCGAGTTGTACCTGTGCCATGGCCTAAGCCAAATCGGTGAGACCGAGATCCTCAGATCGGTCGGTCTGAGATGAGTTCAGCGGAAACCTAACCCTAAGTTTTTGCATCAAATCTATTCTAAAGGATTCTTTTGGTGAATAGATTGATCTCATTCATGGAAAGAATAATGACTATAATCTTTTTGCAAGAATCAGAGTAAAAGGACGCACAAAGAGGTCGAGTTTGTACCCTAACTTGGCGACGAACTCGCTACGGCGACAACGGCGGAGAGATTCTCGTTGACGGCAACAGAGACCAGCGGCAGGAGGCACTGGCGATGATGGCGATGATCCGGAGACCAAGGGGCGGCAGAGCTGGGCACGCGCGGTCGAGTGGTTTGGAGGGTTTTCCAAATTTTCAACCCGCGGAATATATACCCAGTCACTATCGGCGTGACCGAGTGGAACGACTCGGTGGCACCGAGATGCAAAACTGCTAGCAGTTACTGCAACTCGGTGTGACCGAATTGTTCTAATCGGTTGCACCGAGGTGAAAACCTAGATCAACTTAACGAATTCGGTGAGACCGAGTGGAGTGAGTCGGTCTGTCCGAGATGCATTAAGAGGTTTTGGAAGTTTAAGCCCTTGACAGATCGGTGGCTCCGAGTGCTCCTCACCCGGAGAGTCCGAATTCGACTTGTTCAAACTTTTTGATGTAGCATGAATAGAGTTTGAGACGAGAAAAGCATAGATAGCTAGAGGGAGTACTTAGGCATTCTTGTCCATCCATTTGGCAAAAAGGAAATCCAAAGAATCAAAGCAACAAATGGATGTCCTTGAATGAAGAAAATTATGCAACCAACATGCTCACACAATAAGATGGCAAATAAAACATGTGGCAAAGCATGCACAAACACACTAGCATCTATCAAGCAATTGGCGATGACTAGGTCATCTATATATGAGTATATTGACTTAGGAGTCAAATGAGAACATTTGATCATAGGTCATACTCATCGTTTAAGCACAAGTGGGGTTACCACTTTTTCATAAAGCATTGTTGTGTTCACACCATTAGAGTTGCTTTAGCTCAATTCTTAGAGCAGAGCTCCCCCTAGATGTGATATCCCCCCTTAGAGGGATGAACTAACCTTGGGTTTTTTCAATGATGACTTCATGTAGGTGTTGAAGATGTAGATGCTCAATGTTGATGTACATCATTTGGAGCAATCCATTTGAGTGAGTTGCACTTTCAATACCTACATGGGTTAGTCCCACAAGGAACACACAAGGATATCCATAGACATAGAGTGAAATACACATATGATGATGTCCATGAAAACATTATGTTACCTTGTCTCTTGTCTTACCAACAAGAGGGTTTGTGACTCCTTGAACTAGTGCAAGATATGGAAGTTGATTGCACTTGTCCTTGCCAAAGATGAATATGAGTGAAGTATGTTGGCGGAGTCACCCTAAAGAACTCTCTAGTTCTTCTTCTTTGGGATCCACATCAATTTGATTGGAATCCTTGGAGTTGTAGTCGTACTTGATGAAGTAGAACTTGATGTAGTCTTGGGAACCCACTTGACCAAGGCCTTAGGAGCTTATTCAAATGCATCAATCTCCTCTTGAAGCTTGTCCTTGCCTTTTAGCTTGTGGTCTTGTGGTGGAAGATCATCTTGAGCTTGTGTTCCCTTGAAAGAAATGGGGTCATACTTCTCTTGTAGAGGATCAAACTTCATCTTGGGGTATTGATTTTCTTCCCACTCAACTCCATTGGCATTGAACTTGCGTTCAAAACCAACACCTTGATTCTTCCGGTGCCTTCCTTGCTTGCGTAAAATTTCCTCAAATTGCTTACTTCCGGCAAGGCTCTTGTAAACACCTTTCTCTATAATTCCCTTCAATAAGCTATTTTCTTCTCAAGTGTAACTTGGCTAAGAGAATTATTAGTGGAATCAAGAGAATTACTAGAAGCAACAATATTGGATTTAGCATGATTATTGTTACTACTAGAAGAAGAATCTTTCTTGCTCTTGTTGCTGGATTTTACTTGTGGCATGTAAGTAGACAAGAGTAAATGCTTGGCAATGTAAGAAGAACTTTTCTTACGAAGATCATCATTGATTGCTTTTAAGAACCCATGCTCTTGCTCTAAATTGAGCTTCTCAAAGCGTAGCTTCTCATGAGTCTTTAAAAGCTCTCGATGATCCTCTAAGGTAGTTTCATGAGCTAACTTAAGAGTGTTTAGTTCTTTAGTTAGACGCTCAATCTCCTTCTTATCATTGTCATTCATTTCATCTTGATTAGCATGATTAATAGCAATTTCTTCATAGTTTTCATCACTAGTATTGTCAACAAGTAAATAATCATCACCTAGCAAATCATCTTCATCACTATTGAAATCAACATACCCAGGTTGTGATACCTTGGGGCCTTTAGCCATGAAGCATCTTCCAATTCCTTCATTTGGTGAGTCAAATATGTCGTAGGAGTTGGATGACACAAGTGCAAGACCGGCAACACCTTCATCTTGAGTATATTCGGAGTTGGAGTGATAGCTTCTCTCGGAGTAGTGGTCGGAGTCGGAACCAGATACCCATTCACCAACGTGAGCTTGATGTCTTCGTCTTGTGTAGCTCTTTGATGACTTGTCTTTCCTTTCCGAATCCTTGCTTCTACGAGAGGGTCTTCGTTCATAACGATCATCTCTACTCCTTCTCTCTCTTGGTGGTGATTCTTCTCTTTTACTTCTTCTCTTGGGAGAATCTTCTCTTTTCTTGTAGGGAGCCGTACACTCATTGGAGTAGTGTCCGAGTCTTCCACAATTGTAGCAATTGCGATCACGACTAGAAGATCTTTTGTCATTGTAGGACCTTGACTTGGAACTTCTCTCTTTGCTTCTATGCTTGTAGAATTTGTTGAAGTTCTTCACCATTAAGCTCAATTCTTCATTGAAGACTTGTTTCTCACTTGATGTTGTAGGAGCATCACATGAAGCTTTGTAAGCACCACTTGACTTGTTGTGGAGCTCTTCCTTATCCTTGAGTGACATCTCATGAGCAACAATTCTACCAATGACTTCCGTTGGCTTGAGATCTTTGTAATTGGGCATCATTTGGATCAAGGTGCACACGGTATCATATTTTTCATCCAAGGCTCTTAGGATCTTCTTGATGATGAATTTTTCGGTCATCTCTTCGCTTCCTAAGCCGGCAATCTCATTTGTGATGAGAGCAAGCCTAGAGTACATCTCAGCGACTCCTTCACCATCCTTCATTTTGAACTTGTCAAGTTGACTTTGAAGCACATCCAATTTGGATTCCTTGACGGACTCGGTACCTTCATGCATATCAACCAAAGTATCCCAAATTTCCTTTGCATTCTCAAGGTGGCTGATTTTGTTGAATTCTTCAGGGCACAATCCGTTGAAAAGAATATCGCAAGCTTGAGCACTGTATTGTAACATCTTCAATTCTTCCACGGTCGCTTCACGATCCGGTTCTCTTCCATCCTCGAAGTAATCACCTTGCAAGCCAACACGGACAATAGCCCAAACGGCGAGGTTATGTCCAAGAATATGCATTTTCATCTTATGCTTCCAACTAGCAAAATTAGTACCATCAAAGTAAGGACCTCTACGGTGGTAATTTCCCTCGCTAGACGCCATACTCTCCTAGGTTGTGAAACCAAGGCTATGATCACCAAAGCTATGGAAATCAAGGCAAATGGAGACCAAAGCTCTGATACCACTTGTAGGATCGAAAGTAGGTCTAGAGGGGGGTGATTAGACTACTTGACCAAATAAAAATCTAGCCTTTTCCCAATTTTAAGTCTTGGCGGATTTTAGCAACTTAGCACAAGTCAAGCAATCAACCTACACATGCAATTCTAAGAGTGTAGCAGCGGAAAGTAAAACATTGCATATGAAGGTAAAGGGAAGGGTTTGGAGAAGGCAAACGCAATGTAGACACAGAGATTTTTGGCATGGTTCCAATAGGTGGTGCTATCGTACGTCCACGTTGATGGAGACTTCAACCCACGAAGGGTAACGGTTGCGCGAGTCCACGGAGGGCTCCACCCACGAAGGGTCCACGAAGAAGCAACCTTGTCTATCCCACCATGGCCATCGCCCATGAAGGACTTGTCTCACTCGGCTAGATCTTCACGAAGTAGGCGATCTCCTTGCCCATACAAACTCCTTCGTTCAACTCCACAATCTTGTCGGAGGCTCCCAAGTGACACCTAACCAATCTAGGAGACACCACTCTCCAAAAGGTAATAGATGTTGTGTAGATGATGAACTCCTTGCTCTTGTGCTTCAAATGATAGTCTCCCCAACACTCAACTCTTTCTCACAGATTTGGCTATGGTGGAAAGATGATTTGAGTGGAAAGCAACTTGGGGAAGGCTAGAGATCAAGATTCTTGTGGTTGGATTGGAATGTCTTGGTCTCAACACATGAGTAGGTGGTTCTCTCTCAGAAAATGAGTAGTGGAAGTGTAGGCACATTCTGATGGCTCTCTCACTGATGGAGAAGGGGGTGGAGGGGTATATATAGCCTCCACACAAAATCCAACCGTTACACACATTTGACCCAACTCGGTCAGACCAAATAGAAGAACTCGGTGAGACCGATTTAGTAAAAAATGTGAACGTTAGGAATCTCGGTGGGACCGACATGATCAACCCGGTGGGACCGATGTGATAGGGCTAGGGCAAAACCTCATCTTGGTGAGACCGATTACATGAACTCGGTGAGACCGATTTCAGCAATGAGTAAACAGAGAGTTGGTCAGGCAAACTCGGTGGAACCAATCGCTTATTTCGGTGAGACCGAAATGTTACAAAGGGAAATAGAGAGTTTGTCAAGCAAACTCGATGGGACCGATCACTCATCTCGATGAGACCAAAATGTTACCAAGGGAAACAGAGAGTTTGCAATGCCATCTCAGTTAGACCGAGATCCATATCGGTGAGACCGAATTGTCTAGGGTTTCTGGCAATGGCTATGTCAACTGAACTCGGTGGCGCCGGATAGATCAAATCGGTGGGGCCGAGTTTGACTTTGGGTTTTGGACATATGTGGAAACGAGAAAGTGGCTGAGGGTTTTGGAGCAATATCACCAAGCACTTTGAGCAAGTAGACCATTAAGCAACACCTCGTCCCCTTTTAATAGTATTGGCTTTCCTATGGACTCAATGTGATCTTGGATCACTAAAGTGAAAAAGAAGAGTCTTGAGCTTGAACCAATCTTTGTCCTTAGCATTTTGAGGGGTCCACATCTCTAGTCCATGCCATGCCAATCACTGAACTTTCTGAAATGTTCAACTCGAATGGATATTAGTTCAATGAGCTATATGTTGTTACGAATTACCAAAACCACCCGAGGATTAGTTACACTTTCAATATAACCTCTAGACATCCATATGAGTAGTTGCTATCAAACTTGTGAAGTTTTATTTATATCAATTTGTGACCCAAAAATTTCAGAAATTGTTCATAGATAAAATGCACCTCTTTAGGAAGAGTTCTTTGAGGCGGAGGTCCTCGGAGGCATCGTTGAGCGAAAGCTTGATACGACAAGCCTATGTTGAATCAAGAGCAAGTTCGGTGCGAGATACCGACACCAGATCGTGCCTATGTGTCGGTACAACAAACATTTGCGTTTGTTTGCCCGGACTTATACACAGGCGTGCTAGCGCTGCATGTCCTACACCAAGTTACAGAAACAAGACGAAGCCAGAAGAGTAGCTCCTAGTGAGATCAAAGAGCGGATCAAGAAGACCAAGACAAGCAAGACAGAAGAATAACTCCTTGGGAAGGCCTCCCTTGCCGGGAAGGAGAGCCTGGCCGGGTCGAGGCCGCCCTAGGGGCAAGTCCAAGATTTCCCCGGCAAGCTTGCCAGGTACGCCAGGGGCGGGGCTTTCCGCCAAGACACCACCACTCCACCGCACAGCAACGCAAGTCACTTATCAGTAAGGTGTCAAGCCCCCAAGTGATTAAGTGGCCTCTGCTAAGCATGTGGCGGACCATTGGAAGATAAGATTTATCCAAGTGACACCCATCCAGAGGCGTGTCAAGACGATAAGCGAGAGATGATTAAGAGGCTCGGCAGGCCTGCCGGGTTCTGCCCTCAGCTTGACACCTGGTAGTGCATTTAATGCACTTTGTCCTAACTGCCAGATTTAGTTATGATAGCACTGTTAGCTATCTAATCAATAGATAAAGACTGTTTTGCCATTGTGGTTACCCCTTAAGCTAATAAAGCAGGTCCAAGGCGACCTAGCAAAGGATTCGGACCCTCAGACACTTGTACACGCGTAGCGGCTCTCCCCGAGATCACCTTGTCGGGCTTGAGCGCTACGTGCCCATCGTGTTCCTCCATCCAATCCACCAAAGCAGGAGTAGGGTTTTACGCTTCCCAGCGGCCCGAACCTGGGTAAAAACCACTAGCGTCACTGCCGTCGTGCTGTTTCAAGGCCTCTGCTCTTTGTGCAACTTGACCTTCCCCCTTGCCGAACCGCAAAGGGGCCGATGGCCCCATAGGTGATCATGTTCCACCACGACATATTTGGCGCACCAGGTAGGGGGAGGCGTTTGCGCGAACCTGAGGTTGTGAACAACGCGTCCATCATCATCATCATCATCGTCTTCATCCATGGTGCCCAAGAAGAAACCCGGTGCTACCACGCACCCCTCCACTTCTAAGGCCCCCTCGCATGTGGCCGCGGACGCCAATGGTACCACGGCGATGTTAGGCGAGGTGGGTGCCGCGGGAGACACGACCGGCGCAGGTGGCACCGTTGTTGTGTCCCCCGTGGATGAGGCGAGAGCGGGAGGCGCCGGGGGACGGCAGTATCAACAACACCCCGATGGGTGAAACCCTCAAGCTGTGGATGGAGTGGACGTTCAACCTCCTCCACGTCGCCAAATTGGCGGGTGCAGCCGCAACGATGACGCCCGCTCTGGTGCGAGCCGCGACCTTTTAGCTGTGCCTGCTACTGGCGCGGCTACTGGACGCGCACCTGGCTCGGAGCAGGACAGGCAAGACGGAGCGCCGAACGGGGGTGTCGATCCCCGAGCGCAGCCCGCTCAGCACCAGACTGCCTTGGCGGCCAGTTCGCGGTGGCATGAATGCGGCGACGCTCCTGCTGGTACCACCAGGAGTAGAGCGACGTCGCGGTCAGCCTCGACAGCTGCACCAAGCTCAGCTACGGAAGCCATGGCACGAGCTCAACTCTTACTAAGATTCCCGCTGGCGGCTGATCAAATGAATGAATGGAGGGCCACCATCCAGAGCTTGATCGGTTTCGCTGAAGCTGCAAGGTCATAGTGGGCAAAGCCATCGTGGCACCGGCGAACGGCAGCAGCGGTCGGGGCTGATGGCCATGTAGAGGAGGCCGCGCCAATGGTGCAGTCTCCTCCATGATAGCAGGCCCAGGGGCGGCGGCAGCAAGAGCAGCGTGTCCGCGAACCTGACGAAGCATCAATGGCCTCCTCTGATCCACGAGCCCATCGGGACCAGCGACAGATCCTGGAGGATCGGCGGAGGGAAGATGCGCGCGTTACCATAGAGCGACGCCGGGAGACTCGCCATCAATCTGACAGGCAAAATGATCCAGACGTTGACGAACCCACGTCCAGTGATGGCGGGTACTTACCTTACGAGGTTGGTTGCCCCGCCTTCACTCGTGAGCTACGGCTAGTCCGCTGGCCGTCTGCCTGCGTCTTCAAGCCTGAATTACCAGAAAAGTACGATGGAAAGCTGAACCCGGCAGAGTTCTTGAACATTTACACTATTGTCGTTCAAGTTGCCAGAGGCAGGGATGAAAAGGTGTTTGCCAACTACTTCCCTTCGGCGCTCAAGCTGAACGTGAGGTCGTGGCTGATGCACCTGCCAGAGAATTTCATTTCGTCATGGGCTGACCTATGCAACGAATTTGTTGCCGCCTTCACGGGTGGCCATCAAGAGCCAGGCCGGCCTAGCGATCTACAAGTCCTTCCGCAGAAGGAAGGGGAAAGCTTGCGGAAGTACATGAAAAGGTTCAGTCGTGTACACCGCAACATTCTAGAGATACACCCGGCAGCTGTGATTGCCGCGTTCCATTCGAACGTGCGCGACAGAAGGATATAGTCCAAGATGAACGTCCGGCTGCCCAAGACTGTAAATGAGTTGTACACATTGGCGGATAAATGTGCTCGAGTTGAAGAGGGAAGGCGACTCCCCGGAGAAGAGGATGCATCCAAGTCGATTCAGAGGAAAATGATGAAGCCACCAACCCAAAGAGGAAGAACCCGAAGCGCAACAAGAAGCACAAGGAGAAGTCAGTACTGGCCGTTGAGGGTTCTGGCAACCCTAGTACCGGCAAGAAGGCCAAAACCGAAGCCCCCGATGGCTGCGGTGGCAGAAAAAGCTGGGAAGTCCGATGGGCCATACTGCAAAATCCACCACACTAAGGGTCACGATCTCCAAGAATGCCACCAAGTCTAGCAGCATGTTAAGAGGCAGAAGGCGGAGTATGAGAAGCATGATAGAGAGAGAGACCAAGAGGGTGCTGGCGGGAAGGGCCGTGGTGGCAGAGGAGGCCGCCGCGGCAAGACCCCTCAGCAAAAAGAGAAACCGGCTAGACGCCATGAGAAGAAAGAGGGAGATAATGAAAGTGATGATGGGGATGAAGAAGAGACTAGTGAGCAAGAATTCCATAAAGCAACTGAAGCCATATGCATTGACGAAGGTGCATCCTTGCACTCCTCACACCGCCAGCTCAAGCAGTGGGCACAAGAGGTCAATGCCGTGGAGCCAGCTGCAGATTCCCAGAAGCCACTCAAATGGTCCCGCACGCCTATCATCTTTGATGAAGAGGATCACCCTGATCGAACTACTGCGGTAGGGTGCTTGCCGTTGTTGGTCTCCCCAACAATCAGCAACCTCAAAGTCACAAAGATGCTAGATGACGGCGGGGCTGGGTTGAATCTGATCTCCCCCAAAGTGGTCAGCAAGCTACAGATCCCTGACGAAGAACTCAAGGTTACTGGCATGTTCCAGGGAATCAACCCCGGCAGAAGTCATCCTAAGGGGAAGATTACACTACCGATAACGTTTGGCGGAGAACTGAACTACCGGACTGAAAAGGTTGTGTTTGACGTTGTTGAGCTTCTTTTGTCGTACAATGGGATCCTTGGGAGTCCGACTCTAGCAAAGTTCATGGCGGCGTCCTACTATGCCTACAATACCTTGAAGATGCCAGGGCCGATGGGCGTCATCTCAATCCCGTCAGACAAGAAAGATGCAATCATATGCATCGACAAGATGTACCGAGACGCGGTAGCAGCTGAGGCTGCAGAAGCCAAAGCTCCCACCAAGGACACAAAGAAGGAAAAGAAGGCTAGCCGAGATGCTGGCAAGGAATCCGGGAAGCGCGCCTCTCCTGAGTGTGCTGCACCTGTTGATGACTTGCTGGAGAGTTCCACTAGTAAGAGGTCCAAGGTTGCTTCACCCGCTGTGAGGAAGGTCCTGGCAAGGCAGGATGGCGCTGGCGGTACGTTCACTATCAGCGCCACCCTTGATGACAAATAGGAAAGTGTGCTCATTGCCTTCCTGTGGGCGAATGTCGATGTGTTTGCTTGGCAACCATTTGACATCCCTGGCGTTCCCAGGGAGGTAATCGAGCACCATCTTGCTGTCTGCCCTCATGCTCGGCCTGTAAAACAGAAGGTCAAAAAGCAAGCTTTGGAGCGGCAACAATTCATTGCCAAAGAGATTAAGAAACTTGAAGCAGCTGGTTTGGTCAGAGGAGTACTGCATCCAACATGGTTGGCGAACCTAGTGGTAGTGCGCAAGGCAAACGGGGAATGGCGGCTTTGCATAGACTTCACAGACCTGAACAAGGCTTACCCGAAGGAACCTTTTCCCTTGCCGCGCATTGATTAAATTGTGGATTCCACTTCCAGGTGTGACCTACTCTCCTTTTTGGATGCATACTCTGGGTACCATCAAATATTCATGTCCAAGGAAGACGAAGAGAAGACCGCGTTCATAACTCCATGTGGCACGTACTGCTTCGTACGAATGCCTTTCAGCTTAAAGAGCGTTGGATCCACCTTTGCAAGGGCAGTACAAATTGGGTTTGAGCCTCAGCTACATAGGAATGTAGAAGCTTACATGGATGATATAGTGGTCAAGACCAAGGACATATCAATGCTCATTCAAGATTTGGAAGAAACCTTTGCCAACCTGCGCAAGATCAACCTGAAGTTAAACCCTGAGAAATGTGTGTTCGGTGTTCCCTCCGGCAAGCTACTTGGCTTCTTTGTGTCTCACCGAGGGATAGAGGCCAATCCCGATAAGAACAGAGCAATCGGGCAAATACAAGCACCCATGACGGTCAAAGATGTGAGACGTTTAACTGGATGTGTTGCCGCGCTTAGTAGGTTCATTTCCAAGTCTGCCGAGCGTGCCTTGCCGTTTTTCAAAATTTTGAAGAAGGCAGGGCCGATGAAGTGAACCCCGGAGGCAGAAGCATCGCTGCGAGACCTGAAAACCTACTTTTCCTCTGCTCCCACCCTGGTCGCTCCTAAACACAAGAGCCGTTGCTGCTATACTTAGCGGCAACTAATCAAGTGGTTAGTGCAGCGCTGGTGGTGCAACGGGAAGTAGACGAAGAAGCGGTTGCAGTTACTGTTCTCTATGGATGTGAAACTGAACCAGTCGCAGCAAGATTGGGCACAGATCAAGGAGGAGAAGAGCAGGCTGGCAAGGTCAGTTCTGAAGCCGCAGCAAAGAAGAAAGTGGTGCAACGCCCAGTGTACTTTGTCAGCTTCCTGTTACAGGGGGCTAGGTCAAGGTACTCTAGGGTGCAAAAGCTAATCTTCGGCCTCATCATGGCCTCGAGGAAACTGCACAACTACTTCCAAGCCCATGAGATCACAGTTGTCACCCGTTTCCTACTGCAGCGCATACTAAGGAACCCTGAGGCTACCGTCAGGATAGTTGAGTGGGCACTAGAGCAGTCAAGCTTTGGCCTAAAGTATGAAAGTACCTCCACCATTCAGAGCAGAGCGCTGGAAGAATTCATTGCAGAATGGACGCCCACTCCAGATGAAGAGATACCAGAGACAGTTATCCCCGGCAAGGAGGCGCCTCAGGAGTGGATTATGTATTTTGACGGTGCTTTCTCGTTACAGGGCGCTGGAGCTAGCGTGCTCCTTATTGCGCCCACTGGAGAACACCTCAAATATGTGGTCCAAATGCACTTTCCCCGGGAGAAGGCCACCAACAACACTGCTGAATATGAGGGGCTCCTTGTCGGGATCAGAATTGCAGTGGAACTGGGAATGAAGAAGTTGATAATCCGCGAAGACTCACAGCTTGTGCTGAGACAGGTTAATAAGGATTACCAAAGCCCATTGATGGAAGCATACATAGAGGAAGTGAGAAAGCTGGAGGAGCATTTTGATGGATTGCAAGCAGAGCACATGCCGCGTGCGGAAAACAGCATTGCTGATCATTTGTCAAAATGCGCTGCACAAAAGCTCCCTGTGGAACCAGGAACTTTTGTCCTCCAGCTGACTCAACCTTCAGTATCTCCATCAACGATGGCCAGAAAAAGAAGGAAGTTGGACTCCGGCAAGTATCTCCCGGCAGAGCTTCCCGAAGCCGCTGGTAGAGAAGTTGCCGAGAATCACTCCACTTCGGTTGGTGAGCAGCACTCTCCCGCGGAACCATAGGTTCTTGCGGTCGAGGTGAGCGCTCCCATGAATGAGGAGGTGCCGTTGGTCCTTGTTGTTGAACCTCAGGCTCCAACTTGGGCACGACACATAGTCCACTACCTTCAAATAGGAGAACTTCCCGAAGAGCAGGAAGAAGTTGAAAGAGTAGCCCGACGGTCCAGTATGTACCAATTCATCGATGACACTCTATACAGAAGGAGGCCAAACAGTGTGAAATTCAAGTGCATTTGCCGGGAAGAGGGGCAGGAACTGCTGGCGAAGATACACAAGGGCGTGTGCGGCTCCCATATTGGATCAAGTGCCTTGGTTGGAAAAGCTTTCCGACAAGGGTTCTACTGGCCCACGGCCCTCCAAGATGCGATTGGGCTAGTCACCAGATGTGAAGCTTGCCAGTTCCACTCCAAGAATATTCATCAACCAGCTTAAGCTCTCCAGACGATCCCTTTATCCTGGCCATTTTTGGACTGGGGGCTTGACATCTTGGGCCCCTTCCCCCGTGCTACTGGGGGCTTTGAATTCTTGTACGTTGCAATCGACAAGTTTACAAAGTGGCCGGAAGTGGAGCCAGTGAGGAAGGTAACCGCACAGTCAGCTATCAAGTTCTTGAAGGGGTTGGTGTGCTATTTCGGAGTACCCGCCAGAGTGATCACTCATAACGGCACCCAATTCACAGGTCGCGCCTTCATGCAGTACATCCAAAACCTTGGGAGCAAGGTCTCTTTTGCTTCTGTTGCTCATCCCCGGAGCAACGGACAGGCCGAGAGGATGAATGTTGAAGTGCTGCACGGGCTCAAGACAAGAACTTTTGATAAGTTGAAGAAATGCGGCAGACGCTGGATCGACGAGCTGCCGGTGGTTCTTTGGTCCCTCCATACGACACCGAATCGAGCCATCGGGCAGACTCCCTTCTCCCTAGTTTATGGGGCGAAAGTAGTGCTCCCAACGGAACTCATATACGGGTCACCTCAAGTACTTGCCTATGATGAAGTAGAGTAGGAGCGGCACTGGCATGATGATGCCGTGCTCCTCGAGGAAGATCATCTCCGGGCCCCTGTGTGTGCTGCACACTACCAGCAAGCCTTGCGCCGCTATTATAGCCGCAGGATTCATGCCCGGAGCCTTGAGGAAGGCGACCTTGTCCTTAGGCGTGTTCAATCTGCCAAGGGTTACAACAAGTTGACGCCGAAGTGGGAAGGCCCTTACCGGGTAGTATGGGTCACCAGACCTGGCGCAGTCCGTCTGGAGACCGAAGATGGCATTAAGGTGCAAAACTCATGGAATATTGAGCATCTTCGCAAGTTCTACCCATAAGGCGCGGCTGCCGGGCTCAGCCCCGGCAACCACCTTTTGTACAAGCCTTGCCGATGTGCATGTAACCCTTTGTACAAAGCCAGGCGCAGACCCTGTGCAAAGATAATAAAATAAAGCGCTGATGCCTAAAACTTGCATGCATGTTTATTTTAGCATGATCTTGCCATGGTCATTTAGAGAGGGTCATATGCTGCTGTTTTTTCTTTCCCTATAATAACCATAGGACCCCTGCCATGGGTAAAATCCTAGGGAAGAGGAAAAAAGCAAGTTTGCATATCGGCCACCGACAACCCAAAGCAGATAACTTTTCCTTTAAGAGATCCATATTGTACATCTATGAGGAAAACTTGATAATAGAAAAACCTTGTCACCCTCAAACATTTGTCCTCCCATCTTTTGATTTGAGGATTACTTCGGTCAAATTTGGTTGCAGTGGCATTTGTGAAAAAGGGTTGGCAAGGGGCCGTCTCCCTTCCGCGTTCCCGGGCTCGTCAAGTCGAAGCCTCACGGCAACCAAGGAAAGGGACCAGCAAGATACCTTGCCGGAAACTTTGTTTACTCGAAAGTATGGAGGAACCACTCCTCTGCATGAGTATGATACATGCACGAGCGCCCGGCAAGCATGTCTTTTTTCATTAATACGCGGATAAACAAGTACAAGCCTTATAGAGTACAAATATAGCTGGAAAGATTACATTTCTTAATAAAAAGTTTGGCAAGTGCCTACATATTTTAGACTGAAAAAAGATAAGTGCCTCGTAATGCCTTTCTTGTCCCTCTCCTCCTAGGGGCTACAACGGGAGGCGGAGAGGGCAAAAAGAGTGCCTGGGCAGAAGCCCAGCCTGACCCCGTCAGGGCCCATGGGACGCAGTCTGACAAGATCGAGAGGGGCGGGGGCGAAGACGACAGACGGAGAGAGGGGCTAAGTGATGCCCTGGTCACCACCGCCAGGACCAGCGGAATGCGGCATGAAGGCCCCCGACAGAGAAGATGAAGCCGGAGTCCACGAGGAGGCCTGCCGGGGCCCAGTTGGAAGACTGCTGGAGGAGGTGGGAAGCAGAAGATGGCTGCACGGCGGCCCGCGCAGTTTAACGATGAACTCCAATGGCTGGTCCCTAGCGTGACCTTCCATTGGGGCCGCGGCGACTGGGGGAGGACTGGCCAAGACACCTCCATGTCCTCCTCGGCCCCGAGCGCCACGACGACCACGCCCACGTCCAGTGGCACCACCTTGCGCGCTGGACTCTTCTCCTGCATCCCCAGCGGGGGGAGGGAGGCGCTGCCGAGAAGAAACCCTCATCGCCACCATTGGAGGTCGGCCACGTCCTCTTCCCCTCACCATGGTGGAAGAAGGATATCAGATGAGGGAGGAGGATATGTGTGTGGGTGAACCCTCGCCCACATCCCATTTTATAGGGAAACACGGCCGGGGGCTGGCTCCTCACCACCTGAGAGGGAGCCGCCCTGCTCTGCCAATCCTGCCTCCCTGCACTACTGACGCCGTTCAGAATCAACGACCGCCCACCTGCACCAATCCACGGTACCTGGCTTTCTGCCATGGCACTCATTCCCGCGCCCTTCGCGTCCGCCACCAACCCTGCGCAATGCATGCAGCGTACGTGGAGGAAACGGTAGGCGTAGTGGGTGAGTAAAATGGTAGTCACCTCCCCGTGAACGTGGGAAGCCCGTGAGTCACTACGTGGGTACCCCCACGACGTTCCGCATGACTCGCGGGAAAAACAGAAACAGGTTCAATTATAGGTTAATGAAGATGAAAGAAAGATATCAAGAAGGACATAAGTCCCGTTGCGGTTCGGCCAAGGTGTATGCCTGTGTATTTTTGGGGCCTACCCCAACGATGCCAGGCGACACGTATGGGCCAGGCCCGGGGGCTCCTGTCAATACAACAAACATTTGAGTTTGTTTGCCCAGACTTATACACAAGCGTGCTAGCGCTGCATGTCCTACACGAAGTTACAGAAACAAGACCAAGCCAGAAAAGTAGCTCTTAGTGAGATCAAAGAGCGGATCAAGAAGACCAAGACAAACAAGACAGAAGAATACCGCCTTGGGAAGGCCCCCCTTGCCGGGTAGGAGAGCCTGGTCGGGTCGAGGCCGCCCCAGGGGCAAGTCCAAGATTTCCCCGGCAAGCTTGCCGGGTCCACCAGGGGCGGGGCTCCCCGCCAAGACACCACCGCTCCACCGCACAGCGACGCAAGTCACTTATCAGTGCGGTGTCAAGCCCCCAAGTGATTAAGTGGCCTTTGCTAAGCACGTGGCGGCCCGTTGGAAGACAAGATTTATCCAAGTGGCACTCGTCCAGAGGCGTGTCAAAATGATAAGCGAGAGATGATTAAGCGGCTCGGCAGGCCTGCCGGGTTTCGCCCTCAGAATGACACCTAGCAGTGCATTTAATGCACTTTGTCCTAACTGCCAGATTTAGTTATGATAGCACTTTAGCTATCTAATCAGTAGATAAAGACTATTTTGCCATTGTGGTTACCCCTTAAGCTATAAAAGGAGGTCCAAGGCGACCTAGCAAAGGATTCGGACCCTCAGACACTTGTACGCGTGTAGCTGCTCTCCCCGAGATCACCTTGCCGGGCTTGAGAGCTACGTGCCCATCGTGTTCCTCCATCCAATCCACCAAAGCAGGAGTAGGGTTTTACGCTTCCCAGTGGCCCGAACCTGGGTAAAAACCACTAGCGTCACCGCCGTCATGTTGTTTCATGGCCTCTGCTCTTTGTGGAACTTGACCTTCCCCCTTGTCGAACCACAAAGGGGCCGATGGCCCCATAGGTGATCGTGTTCCACCACGACACTATGGCCGTGCGACGAGTTTATGATATGTCCTAGTATTAAACAAGAATTTGATCAGTATGTTCACAACACTGAGCTCGCTCCCTTCATCGTAGATAAGTGTACTAGTGTACTCAACATTAAAACCTTATCGAATCGTTCACCAAAAAGTTTAAGTATCATTCTCGTGATTCTAGAGTCTCATTTTGCCTTTATGATAGAACTTATAGTATTCCTTTAGAAGAATTATGTGATGCATGCAAAATTCCATATTGGCGTTCGTTAGATGAACCACCAAAATCTGATTATGAAATGTTCTTGAGCAGCCTCTATTGCGGCGAGGATAGGGGAGTTGCACAAGCTAGAGTAAAAAGTATACAATTTCCCTCCATCCGTTACTTTGCACTCTTTAATGGCAAATGCGTCGTGTGTAAACAAGACTGTAGCACACTCTGTGCCCTAGATTTGAACCTTATACATACTGCTTTAACGGGCGTTAAACAATATAATATTGGAGCGATTGTTGCACGGAGGCTGCAACATAATGCTGATAGTGGTCATTTATATGGAGGAATTTATGTCTCCCGCGTAGCTGCAAGACTAAGAGTTCCACCTTTGCCTAATGATCCTGTTTTACCTACTAGATATTTAGTCTTTGATGCAATGCAGCATCATAAGTTCATCAAGTATGGAGCCACGAATTACAATTATAACTTGATGTTCGATAAAAAAAACCTATTGTACCTGTTATTTTGCCTGCACCTGCTTCTTTGATTACCAGGGGAAAGGAAGGTATTACATTTATGAGAGAGATGCATGTGAGTACAACACAGCAGTGGAAGCTGCCCGTCGAGCTGAGGAGGCCGCACCCAGATCCTCCACGAGCTATCACTTTGACTATTATCCAAGCCAGGGATGGTGATCGCCAAGCTAGGCAAAAGCCTAAGCTTGGGGGAGTACGTATTTCTCACTGACATTACATTCATGTTCACACATTTCACTTTAGTTGTCGGTGTTCATCCTCTTTCACTGTATTATCCATGTTATATTTATTTTCTCGCTTTCTTCTTGTGTATTTGAAAAACTTTGAGAAAATCCAAAAATATTTCTTGCTTCTTTTCGGTTTTTCTTTCTAGTTTAAATTAGTTGTAATATTAAATTAAAACCCAAAAAGATTTCTCATTTCTTCTTTTGCCTGTTGGGACCTTTCCCGTGTACATAGTTTTTTTTTGTTTTTGTTTTCCTTTATTAATTTGCTTCCTTCAAGAAAAACTAAAAAATTCAAAAATATTTCAGTGTGTTTCTCTGAAATTCTTTTCTTTTGTTGAGTCGTACTAAGGAGAAGACCACGATGAAAATGTTGATTGGCTCTCATACGCATTATTGATGATCCAACAAAGAGCCCATATTATTCTGTCTTCTCCTTTGAATAAAATATTTGCAGATTCCAGCTTAGTCCATGGCACTCTTGCACTATTACTATTTTCATATCATTCGGTCGTGCAAGTGAAAGGCAATAATGACGATATATGATGAAGTGACTGAGGCAAGGAAAGGCGGGTATGAACTCAACTTGTTTTTGTTTTTGTAAATATGTTTAACTCAGTATCCATGATTCAGCATATTATGATTAAACATGTTTATGATGACAATTAGAGATTATAGTTGCTCATGCCATGCTTAAGTAGCTAGGAGTGGATAATGATTTATTTTAGATGTCAACATGCATTAAAATGGTTGTGATGTAGTATGATGATATGGTATCCTCTCTGAATGTTTCGAGTGGCTTGACTTGGCACATGTCCACACATGTAGTTGATTCAAAACCAACATAGCCTCCACGATATTTATGTTCATGGTGTTTATATCCTACTCATGCTAGTATTCCGTGTTAATTATTCACAACGCATGTTCATGACCGTAGCTGGTCGCTTCTCAACCTATTTGCTAGCCTTCACCTGTACTAAGCGGGAATACTGCTTGTGCATCCAAATCCTTATACCCAAGTTATTCCAGATGAGTCCACTATATCTACCTATATGCGGTATTACTTTGCCGTTTCAAGTAAATTTGCATGTGCCACCTCTAAAAATTCAAATGAACATATGTTTGTGTGCCCGTACCGCTCATGGAGCGACAAGGGGTGGTCAGTATCTTCCATGCTAAGCGGGTTATTCTCATGATGAGTGTTTATTCTCTCGTCCTTGCACGAGAGGGGCAGGTAATCGGGATGCCCAGTCCCATGATCAAAATTGCAAATAATTAAACAAAACTCCCCCGGAAAGTTGTTGGTATGGAGGGCACCCGAGGATTCGGCTAGCCATGGCTTGTGTTTGTTGGTGGAGGGGGAGTAAACTTTACTTTTCCCGCTTGGGAACCACCGCTAATTTGTTTAGCATGCAAGATATTGAAAACTCTTGGTCGTAACATTGACAGGAAAGGTATACCTCCCAAAATTATATTTATCTCTGATTTAAGCTTTGAGCTCTGGCACCTCTGCAAATCCCTGCTTTCCTCTTCGAAGGGTCTATCTATTTACTTTTATTGTTGAGTCATCACCTTCTCAAACAAGCACCAGTCCTGAGAGCACTATTGTCATACTCATGCATTGTGTATAGTTAATGTTGGGTGCATCATGACTGGATCTCTTCTACCATGAATTACAATGTTTAGTCGTTTCTTGAACTTTGGAGGTGCTCTGCATTTATGTTTTGCAGTCTCAGAAAGGGCTAGCGAAATACCACCATTGTCATATTATCTCATGATTGTTTTGACAAAGTGTTGGCATATGAATATTTTATTATTGCTCGCTAGTTGATTATGTCATTGATATGAGTGAATATAATTTCTAAGAGTTATCGTTTGCATGGTCAGTCATGATCTTTGCTGAAAACCTGGGTATTATTTAAACAAGAACAAAAGAGTTCGTAAAAGTTTTTCTTTGTAACTTTTAGTTTGTCAACTGAATTGCTTGAGGACAATCAATGAGTTAAGCTTGGGGGAGTTGATACATCTCCGTCGTGTTTACTTTTCCAAACACTTTTGCTCTTGTTTTGGACTCTAATTTGCATGATTTGAATGAAACTAACCCGGACTGACACTGTTTTCAGCAGAATTACCATGTTGTTGTTTTTTGTGCAGAAATAAAAGTTCTCGGAATTGGATGAAACTTTTTGGAGAATATTTTGGAATAAGAGAAAAATACAGGAGCAAAGGCCCACTGGAGGGGGGCCCCTGCTGCCCACTAGGTACCAGGGCGCGCCACCCCCCCCCCCTCTGGCGTGCCCTGGTGGGTAGTGGGGCTCACGAGGCTCCACTGACCCTAATCGGGAGGCCAGATCTGGAGTCCGTTCGGGGCTCCAGAGAGGGGGATCTTCTGTATTTGTCATCATCAACCATCCTCCATCACCAATTTCATGATGCTCACCGCCGGGAGTGAGTAATTCCTTCATAGGCTTGCTGCACGGTGATGGGTTGGATGAGATTCTTCATGTAATCGAGTTAGTTTTGTTAGGGCTTGATCCCTAGTATCCACTATGTTCTGAGATTGATGTTGCTATGACTTTGCTATGCTTAATGCTTGTCACTAGGGCCCGACTGCCATGATTTCAGATCTAAACCGTTTATGTTTTCAACAATATATTTGTGTTCTTGATCTTACAATGCAAGTTATATGCACCTATTACATGTTATCATCCGCATACCCCAAGGTAACAATAATTGGGATTCTTTCCGGTGATTACCGTAATTTGTGGAGTTCATGTATTCACTATGTGTTAATGCTTTGTTCCGGTTCTCTATTAAAAGGAGGCATTAATATCCCTTAGTTTCCCTATGGACCCCGCTGCCACAGGAGGGTAGAACAAAAGATGTCATGCAAGTTCTTTTCCATAAGCACGTATGACTATATACGGAATACATGCCTACATTACATTGATGAATAGGAGCTAGTTCTGTGTCTCCCTAGGTTATGACTGTTATATGATGAACATTATCCAACATTATCACCGATCCAATGCCTACGAGTTTTTCACGTATTGTTCTTGCTAAGTTACTATTGCCGTTACTACTGTTACACCTGCTACTACTGTTACCGTTAATATTGCTGTTACTATTGCTGCTATCACTATCAAATTACCATACTACTGTGCTACTGACCACGCTACTACAGGTATTTAGTCTCCATGTGTGGTTGAATTGACAACTCAACTGCTAATACTTACATGTGTCACATCAATAAATTTGGGTTGAATACTCTACCCTTGAAAACTGTTGCAATACCCTATACTTGTGGGTTATCACATTCATGCGTACACATGCGCTCAAAGTATATTATGTAATCTCACATCATGACCTATACCAAAAGACAAACCAAAAATTAATCCCCTCCTAAGTCAAATTAACCTCTCTCGCCGTCGGTCAAAGTGATGGATCAAGCGAGCCAACAGATGGAAGCATCGCCGATAACCGCGTGAGTGAGTGCCAGAGGACAATCTCCATCGCTTGCATGTGTGCCAAACATATGTATGGAGGTGTGTGGTTGTGATGTTTTGAATACTTAATGCACAACTTTGATGTGGCATCTGCCTCAAAATCTGTAAAGTCCCCACACAGAGCGAGTTTCATGATGCGTGCTGGTCCCATCCCCCCTTCGACGCGTACTATATACTCCTACCGTAACACAACCCGAAAAGAATCCTCCTTGTTCGTCAAACTAACCTCTCTTGTTCGGTCAAAGTGATGGACGACGACCTCGCAGGCCGACGGGAGGGAAGCGTCGCACGCGAGTGAGCGTCCTATAGGACAACCACCATCTGCATGTGGCCCAAAGAGGTGTTTGTGTGATGTTTGAATACCCAATGCACAACTTTGATGTGGCACCTGCCTCGGAAACCAAAAGGTCCCCACAGAGAGCGAGGTTCATGACGCGTGGTATGTGCTGCCCCCCTTCGACGCGTACTATATACTCCTACCATAACACAAACCAAAAAGAATCATCCTTGATGGTCAAAATAACCTCTCTCGTTGGGTCAAAGTGATGGAGAACAACCCCGCGGGCCCATAGATGGAAGCACCACACACGGGTGAGTTCCTATAGGGCAACCACCGCCTCCATAGTGTTGTGTGATGTTTGAATACCAATGCACAACTTTGATGTGGCACCTGCCTCGGGAACTAGAAAGTCCCCACATGGAGCGAGGTTCATGACGTGTAGTATATGTTGTCCCCCACTTTGACGTGTACTACATACTCCTACCATACATACGTAACACAAACCAAAAAAGAACCATCCTTGTTGGTCAAATTAACCTCTCTCTCACTGTAGGTTCAAACTAATCGACGACGACCTCGCGGGCCCACAAAGAGCGTCACACACGAGTGAGTGTCATAGGACAGCCACCGCGTGCATGTGCCCCAAAGAGGTGTTGTGTGATATTTGAATACCCAATGCACAACTTTGATGTGGCACATGCTTCGCAAACCAGAAACGCACTACACAGAGGTTCACGATGCGTAGCCCCCCTCACTTCGAGCCGGTGGGAGGGACTCATATGTACGCACATGCCCGAACTTTGATATGGAATCTCACCATGATCCACACCGTAACACGGGCCAAGATGAATGCACCTTTGGTCAAACACCTCTCGCGCCCAGTGAAAACTGATAACCTTCGCAGGCTAACGAATGGGCACATCGCTGATAACCGCAGGAGGGCATGCGGCCCGAACATGTATGTATGAAATGGATGTGTAATTTTTTAAATAACCAATTCACGACTTTGATGTGGCACCTGACTCACAAAACGATCAATCCCACACGGAGGCTCACGACTCGTAGTGTACTGCCGGACCCCCCCCCCCCCCCCCCACACACACACCGCACCACCACCGCCACTTTGAGGCATGTGTCAAACTTTTTCTGCAGTGAACATGCGAGCAAAGGAGTGTCGTGTTAAAATTTGAAAAAAAAAATCAGAGATCATTCGGCCGTTTTTATATATTGGTTCATTTCTTGGGGATTTAATGTGCAAAAATCAAAATTGAGCTACATGTGCACCAAAATGGATTGCAAAATCATATGTGTGTCCCTGGGTGCATGTTTCCCCGTGCAAGAAATTTCAAAACATTGAGAATGTTGATTTTTAAAATTTAGTAAATCCAAAACTTAGTTGAAATTCATGAAACTTATCATGGTGTCATATGGACACCAATAGACTGTGATATTGTATTTTTTTGTCAAATTTGAGACAAGTTTTGATATAATCTTCTTACAAACAGGAGATTGTTAATAATTGGCAACCAATATCACAAACGGATTATTTATTCGAACCGTGGACGTTAAACCAACAATGTATACGTGCCATGCTTCGGTTAAGCAATAAAGCCAAAAAATTAATCATCAAAAAAGAAAACTAATATACGTGCCGCCACGCGTCTCGTGTGTCCTGCGAGTAGGCGTGAGTTGACGGGACGCATGCGAGCAGTCCGCCGTGCAGGTGTGTGAATTGACGGGAGGCGTGTTCGCTGCACAGTGTCACCGGAGGCATGCGAGTAGCTGTGTGAAATGATGCTAGGCATGCCAGCAGTCCGCTGAGCAGGCTCACCGTCAGGTGATCTAGCCCTTTGACTGCTGCCCGCCTCGCTCCCACTTCTCCATATTAATAGGCGGCCGCACCCCCCGGCCACAATGGTCACCGCCGTCTAGAGTGTATGAGATGCCGCTCAAGCGCACCATCAGAGGGAGTGGCGACGCCGGGGCTGGTGAAGCACCCGCGCAACACATGAAGCTGGGCACAGAGGTTGCCGTTGCCGCCGCCGAGGTCTCGCGTGGGCAGCAGCGCGACCTTGACTTCGTCGGCGCCGTCGTGCCTCCCCAGCCAGAGCCGGAGGTCCACACCAACTCGTGCAATGATTCCAACTTTGACAAAAAACCGGTTAGTCATATATACCCATTTGTGTAGCAAACAAGTCATGTGTTTTCTCTGGTTACTCCTGCCCCCCTCATTTTTTGGAATACAAATCCTATGGTTATATTCTCTCAGTCCATGAAATCAGAGTAAGATCCGTTAGATCCGTGTAGTGTATTGATTGTTTGAATGGTATCCGTCTAGGGTAAGTGATTAATTGTTTGTTCTGTACAAATGATTTTTGCTAATAATCCGACTAGGGTTAGCATTCGTGCTAATAATTCATAGCCAGATCTTGAGAATTGATTTTGAATGTCCTACATATATGTTTGTGCCTTTTTTCTTCCGAATCTTGATAATTGATTTTGAATGTCCTACATGTATGTTTGTGCCATTTTTTCAGATTGGTATGTACACAGATGAGGCCCCGGCCAGCGGCGCCACCGGTTGTAGATCTTGCACCCGGAAGCGCGGGCAGAAGCGGCCACGATCCCCCTGGACCTGAGCAACCCGTAGGATCTCGGGCGGACCGCATCAGCGATCTCCCGGGCGCCATCCTTGGGGAGATCATCCCCCTTCTCCCCAGGATGGCTGCCACACACAAGTCCCTGCATCTCGGTGGCGCACTCTATGGTGCGCCGCGCCTCTTAAACTCGACTGTCATCGGCTATCTGTCGATGACGATTCTGAACTCGCCGGAGCCATCATCTCCTCCCACCAGGGCTCCATTCAACGCCTCTGCATCCCGGCATGCTACCTGCTGGACATACCCCACACGGTGGACACCTGGCTAACATCCCGTCATTTCAAAAACCTCCAGCAGCTTGAGTTCTACCATGAGTACGAAAATAACATACCACGAACCAATGTATCTGTGCCCTCACCACCTATCTCCATCTTGTGGTTTTCCTCCTCTCTCCACACCACTACCTTCGCCCGGTGCCATCTAGCAGACAATCTACTACAAATTCTTTGACTCCCACTGCTAAAAAAACTTGCGCTTATGGTGGTTGATCTGTCGGAGGTCTCACTGCACAACATCATCCACTCCAGCTGCCCTGCCCTGGAGCGCTTGGTGCTTGTTTTTGGAATAGGAATCCATATCCGTTGTCTCAAAATAAAGTCACCTTGCCTTGTAAGCATTGGAATTCATTTTGAAGGACAGGAGCTCATCATCGAAGATGCCCCTTCACTTCAAAGGTTGCTCCTTGATTCTTGTTATGCACCTTCGCAAATAACTGTGGTCTCTGCGCCTAAACTGGAGACCTTGGGTGCAATTTGTGATCTGTTTAAATGGATCAAGATGGTGTTTGGCTCCACACTTATTCAAGTACTGTATATTATCCATGTACACTTTTGTAATCTGCATTTTTCATTTGTGCGCATAAGTTGAATATCATCTTGGACTATACTTTTGGTGCTAATATTATGTTCTATGCTCAATGAAGAGCTTGTCCATGGATAGCCTATCAGTGGTGCTAGATTCTGTCAAGACCTTGTATATCAGTATGTGGTATCATGATCTGAACACGATTATTGGCTTACTGTGATGCTTTCCATGTCTGGAGAATTTGTATATAAAGGTGATGATTTCATGCACATTGAAAGCCCATATATAATGTGCTAGAATAAACCGTTCAGCTGTCGCTCTTTCGACATACTCTATTTTATACATTAACTGTTTTCAATATTCATGTCTATTTAGGCACTAACACATGGGGAAAAAGGTATAACCAACCGATGGCTGAAGAAGCACCCGAATTTTCTCAGATCTCATGACATTCGTTTGACGACAATAACGCGGGAAGGATATGCATCGAACCATGCAAACACTAGCTTCACATTCTTCATGTTGAATGCAAGGGCACTATTGTCCGTGAGGATTAAGTTTTGTGACAAAAAATTTCTCAGAGGTGGACATGTTGAACAGCATAAAAAGATGTTTCAGGTTCACAAAAGGGCTTCTGAACATGCTCGGCTTCTATGTACAACAAATTGTCATCATCATGGACCAGTACAAGTTTTATCCCAGGATCTTGATTTTATGGATCAGACCGATCCATTTGATTGTGACTACCCAAAACATTGGTGTAGTTAGATGTTATTGCCCTGTTCAATCTGGATTTTGTCTAAACCTGATGAACAATTAATCCTCGTGCTTTTTTAGCGTTCGTAAGCTGGAGTTAGATATTGTTGCCCTTTTCAACTCGGTTTTGACCCATATTTTCTTTCATACTGGGCCAATGGCTTGCCATTTCTTTAATTAAGACATAAATATTATAAGCAATCACAACATAGGGAAAGAACATCACTCTCGCGGGCTCCTTGAGATCATTGTTCATTACAGAACCCGCAAGTTCTTAGCGCCCGACAGCACTCACAAACTTATTTTCAGCTAGCACACCAAATGGGTTGTAATTCTTAATAAGAAAAGCTGCATGGTAGTGACATATTTAGATTCTGGCATTTGGGACCCATAAGGAAAAAGTCTATCCAAGGCGGTGTCGACTCGACAGTAAACATTGAGAAATTTGGTTTTAAAATGACTGTAAATCCAAAACTCGCCTGAAAATTATGAAACTTGGCATGGTGTTATGACATGGCACCAACATGCTGTGGTAAAAAATTTGTCCAATTTGGGACAAGTTTTGGTATAAACTTCTTACAAACCATAGCTTCTCTCAAGAAGCCTCATGGTTCCGAGAGGGAACTTGTCACCTCTGTGTGCGAAATGACATACGCTGTCTCTTCCCGCCTTGATTTGTTTTATAGAGGCAACGTGCAACTATAGGAGTGTCGTCCTAAAAATATGAAATTATTCAGGGTTCATTTTGCCTTTTTATACATTATTTGAGTTTTCTAGGCATTTTGGAACATACTTTGGTGTGTGCAAATTTCATGTGTGTACTAGCCACCTATGTAATTGGATGTTCAATTTGGTTATGGAATCAAGTCCTTATAAGTATATATATTGTTGTTTTGTATGCAATGACATCGCACAAGGACCATATTGGGAACCCGTCGGTGATGAATTCATCAATTGCTGACAATTATATAGCAACAAGCATTTGCCCACAACACACCCGGCTTATTAGCAGAAATCGTCCGTGTTATTATCGGTCTTCACACACATTTCTGATTACGAACCTGTTTCCGCGTATCACACACATCTTGTTAAGTTAAACCGTTTCTGTTGTGTTGCCTCATTGCAAACAGTTCATCCGAGTGAACTATATGTCGTCTGCCGCACACACCTTGATCTGGCCGACCATTTATGTTGTGTTGTCTAATCACAAACAGTTCATCCGGGTGAACTATATGCCACATATCGTACACACCTTCATAAGGCTGACCATTTCTGTTGTTATGCTCATCGTAAACCGTTGATTCGAGTGAACTGTATGCCAGGCATCGCACACGCAACTATTTTCTGAATCGTGTTTGATGTCTCCGCCATCGCAAACGGTTCGTATCATGTTTGACGGTTTTATTACAACACCGTTTCCGATTAGTGCATCGCACATAATTTCGTCGAAGGGTCTTTGATTGCAGTGTCGCGTTAGCAGCATCCTGCAATAGTGTAACCATAACCTTTTTTCTGATTTTTTTCTTGCATTGAAATTATTGGATAAAACCTTGCTTCAACAATCGCATGATTAAAAGATTCACACAAATTATTATCAACTGACTCACAATTGGAAGCCAATGGAAAAAATGCCCTTGCCCAGTGGACTGGCTCTGTTCTCATTTTGTCTTTTACACCCTCTGGTGTTTTCTGGGCAAGCTTAGCTTTATAGTAGTTGAAATCTTGCTTGTTTGCTGCTTTGGCAACTGCCCAAAACTTCTTCTGCCACTTATCTGCCCTATGCTTCTTCCTCTAGTTGGCATAGATATGCCTAGCACACATTATGTGCTCTACATTTGGCAGAAAGTACTTCATATCATTTATCAGTCCCTTTTGCTGATCTGAAATGAACACCCATCCAGCTCCATTGTTACTTATGTCAAGATCTTTAATCAGCAAGCCAATAAACCACTTCCATGTATCATTTGTTTCCCTCTCAACAACTGCCCATGCCAGTGGATACATTTGATTGTTGGCATCTCTTGCAACAGCATACAACAGCTCTTCTTTGACAACACCTTTAAAAAAGCAGCCATATAAACGAATTACTTTCCTACCGCCAGCTTTAAATCCCAACTTTAATGCCTTAAAGTACACATAGAAACTCTCAAATATGTTCTGTTCCATGTTTGTTGGATCCAAACAAACTGCAACAGTGCTTCCAGGATTACTTCTATGTAGCTCCAGCTGGTAATCAAAAACCCTGGTGTACTCATTCTTCATTCCAGCCCTTAACTTGTCCATGATAAGCTTCTTTGCATGCTTGCACTTTGAAGTTGATACATCAGCAAACATATCCTGAAGAACTGCTGCTTTCATGCTCTCAATTTTCCACATTGGATTTGCTAAAATAAAGTGCTCATATCTTCGGGCAATAACCTTTGTTTTGACAAGTTTGTTCTCCATGTTTTGTGCACAGTGGTGCTCATCATTGAAAGTTATAATTTGAAACCTGCTTGTTCTTGAGGTTTCGGCTCCATAAATCAGCCAAGGGCACCCAGGCCATCCACACTTAGCCCTAACTCTGTCTGACTCTGACTTCAAAAACACAATGCTCCTTTTTGTCACAATTCCATATATCTTCAATGCTTTGACAAGCTGATTCTTTCTCCTGAACACCAGTGTCAATGAAAAGTGTGGAATTTCTATGTCATTATTGTATCTTGGATACTAGCTCTTCCTCCTCACCATCTGCCCATCAGAATCTTCATCATAAGAATAATCCTCATCAGATGAATCATAGCATCACTATTTCTCATCTCCCTCTAACTGATTCTCCATATTTGCAATTAATTCAATTGGAATAGGAGTTGATGAATCCCCTCCAAGCCAACTCTTTGTATCTCTCATCCTCTTCTTAAATTTTCTAGCATGCCTTCTGAGCTCAACAACCTCTGAATTTTCACCACTGTCCTCACCGTGTGGCATGTACTCAGTATCTTCATCAGAATCACTAGCTGAATCTGCAATGTTGCTCTGAACATTCATTTGCTATGGTGGAATGATGCTTTGATCATTCACTTGCTCTGTCCTCATATTGCTCTGAAAATTCACTTGCTCTGTCCTCATAGTGTTTTTGAACATTCGCAGTCTCTGCTAGTCCTTGATCTGGATTGCATATATGACAAAATGGAAGCTGAGAACCTGCCACATCGACAACCTCACTGGCTACTGTGGTTTTCCTTGCCCTAGGCTGCTCAACTTGACTGGTGTTCATTTGAGTGAGCACACCACTGTCATCTGGCTCTGCACTAATGATAATGTCAGGTTCTTCAGCTTCATCATCATCCAGATCAACTATTTCATTCGCAAAGTCACTGCCACTGTTGCTGTACTCAACTATCCTGTTCCCCATGGTATTCAACATAACATCTGCTACATCTCCAACACAGATGTAGTCTGACATCCTCACACAAGTATTGTCATCGAACTAGAACATCAAACCATCAACTAGTTCTTTCCCAAGATGATGAAAATACAACTTCATTGATTCCTTGAACTCCAGGTGGTCTTTCAAATTACCTTGAACTTCCTGCAATGACAGCTTGTCCCTCTCGATCTCTGAAATCTCTTCATCTCCACCCACATAATCCAAAACAGGACCATTGTGGATGAACTCGCCTCCAAAATGAAATCTGACATTCAAGATCTCACTAGGGTCCATGATTTAACTGAAACAAATATGGGAATATAACTACATTGTCCTAATCCGAGCAATTGGAATGACAAAACCGCACAAAAAATTCCCCAAAAACCTAGCTTTATAGTTGAAGAAAAGCCCCATTTTTTCTTTCTGGAACCCTAACACTAACAGCGCGGTCAGAGCATAAATTACAGTCATCGGATGAGGAGTATGTCGGAGATAGTACCTATGACGTCGCTCGTCGTCGCGCCGTCACAATTGCCGCCGCTGGAGCCGATCACTCGCCCGTCGCCACTGTCGTCGCTCGAGCAGGGGAATTCCAGGGGACGCCACGAGTGGGGATGGACTGCCCCCTGCGTGGGCTGCCTCCGGACTAAGAACAGGGGAGCGCTCTGAGCCGCTATGGGCCGGCCCAACTTGTACGCGCCCAACGCGCCCAACAACGACCAATCCCAGTTTTTGTCAGCCGCGTCATCAATCCCTGTTTGGAAGTGCGATCAGGGTTCAATTTGGACCGGGATTAGAGAGTTGAGTGTGCTAATTCTTTGGATTTGGAGTTTGGGGTTTGGGGTTTGATTTGCCTATGACTTCAAGGTTTATTTTGGAGTTCTTTTGAATTTCGTGGGTGTTACAAAACTATCGTGGCAAAGCAAACAAGGATAAATTTTCTAGTGGCGTCACTAACATTTGGTTTGGTGTAAGACGAGGTCCAAACAGACCCAATAAGGAAGAAATAACGACTACTACATCTGGAAAAACGAAACACTGAAAACATCAGCTAGGCGCTTAACTACAAGCGTGCACCATCAGGCCTGCACGAACCGCCACGGTTGTCGAGGACGCCGGCGAAGGAGTTGCTCCTCGTCACCGGCACCGACCGGGGATGCCTCGGCCGGTAGCCCATGGCCTCGTCGCCGCCGCCGTCCCTGCCCCCGCTTGGGACGCGGCACCTCTCCCCGAGAAGGGTCGTCTTCGTCCACAGCGTGGTGTCGTCCAGCTGGGCCTCCGCGCCGTCATTGTCTCCTCCCCACCGCCTCGACCGTATCCTCTCCAGCCGCTCAGCGAACCGGATGTGCTTCACCGAAAGGCTCCGCCGTGGTGGCATCGGGTCCGGCACCAGGAACACCGGCGCAATCGGCCCGTGCGTCCCGACGTCGATGACCGTGACCGGGCCGGCAACGGCGCTGACATCGACTTGCATGACGTCGTCCCCCACGCGCGCCGGCTCGTGCAGATCGCCTACGTTAACGCAGCAGCTCTTGGCTGTGTCACTTGGCGTCGGGGATACCCTCGCAGCCGGCGTGGCGCCGGCTGCCGCGCCAATACCACCACCGCCGCCGTTGCACTCGCTGGTTCTGGCGGCAGCGGTGGAACTGCGAGCCGGCCCGGGGCGTGAAGAGCCGCGGCGGAGCGACGAGGAGGACTTGCGCGAGTGGATGGTGCAGAGCGCGAGGCAGACGGCGACGGCGGCCGTGATCCACGCAGCGTGGAGGAGCGTGGCGGAAGGGATCATCGTCGTTGTCGTTTGGCCCGTTCTAGCTGGTAGTACGCCCGTTGCGCGTGCATGTAGATGGCGCCTCGACTCTTCTGCGGTGAAATTGAAGAATGCGAGGAGGTGTGCGTGCGGAAGGGAGGGAGTTATGTGGGGTGCGTACGTGCGTGCGTGCATGGGATGGGGTGGGAGGTGTACCATTTTTTGTTTGATCCGGAAAAGGTGGCGAGTGGGGTGCATGGTGGACACGACGCCTAGAGGGAGGGCTTCGTCCGATTCATGATCAGCGTGTTTCTTAATCATTTTTTAGGGGAGTTTCTTAATCATTTTTGGAACTCCACACAAGAACCAAGACAAATCGGTCATTCTTTTTTTTTCAGATTCAGAAAAGAAAAACAAAGAGAAATGGCGCAACTCGCGTTCGATCAACCCTTTCGATTACGGTCGTACCACACGTTAATGGTGACCAGTCCTCCATCAATGATGAACCTGGCCACTACTGGCGGAGGGAAGAATGCCTGTTACCCAAACCCATGAACTCCTAGTCTGAAAGAAAAAATCACCCCGGTAGAAAATCATTTTAACACCAGCCCTTGAAAAAAAATCATATACCACCCGGTTGTATGCCTCCAATAAGTAGACCCACTCCATCAAATGACACTTGGTAGCACGGATCGCAAAGGAACATGTTTCTTCTCCCCTGCCCTTTGCCAATCCTGATTTCCGGCGAGTTTGTTTCTAACAATGGCGACATTGCAGCAAGACACTACTGGAAAAAGCTTTATAGGTGAACGCAAATAAGTAACGGGCGCAGCAGGACACCCGTCACAGCTATTTTGGAATGTTTGTACTGGCAGGTAATAAGTTTTGACCGTCACAACTAGTTTAACATCAGTGGCGGGCGCTCTGCCTCGCCCGCCACACGTAAAATCTTTCGTATGTTTTTTTTTTGCATAACTCACGTGTGGCGGGCGATGGCGGGTGCTCGTCGTAGGTACGTGTAAAAGCAGTGACGTGCGGCTCCTAGCAACCACCACTAGTTGGCAGTGTCCGATGCCCACTGTTGGTAGAACATAGGTGTGACGGATGCGTAAGCGCGCCCGCCACAGCTAAACCCGTCATCGAAAGTTTCCCTTTCCCCCCGAAACCACCCCTCTCTCCCGCAAAAAGGAAATTTCAAATCTTATCTCGATTCTCCGCCGCCCTCGCCCGGCAACCCCGTGCGTCGCCGCCGCCGCGTCCCTCCTCCACCACCACGCCACGCTCGCCGCCGCGGTCGTCCTCCTCCATCGCGGCCCCCTCGTCATCGCGTCTGCCCTTGTCGCCGCACCCTCCTTCGGCGCGTCCCCCTTGCCGTCGCCTCCGCCCTTGTCGCCGCGCCCCCTTCCTGCCGCGTCCGCCCTTGTC
This sequence comes from Thinopyrum elongatum, assembly GCA_011799875.1. Classification (NCBI taxonomy): domain Eukaryota; kingdom Viridiplantae; phylum Streptophyta; class Magnoliopsida; order Poales; family Poaceae; genus Thinopyrum; species Thinopyrum elongatum. The sequence continues at coordinate 291,679,432 of CM022299.1, read as the reverse complement.
GCCGGGCCTCCTCCACCGCCGCCCCCTAGTAGCCATGGCTTCCTCCGCCAGCAGCGGGGCCATGACGTTGCCGCCACGAGCCGACTCCTCCACCTCCGAGGCCACTACCGCTCCCTCCTCCACCTCGCGCTTAGGCAGTGTACAGGTAAGTAATGTGTATAAATTGTAGTTGAATATTAGTACTAGATTCACAAATGTATAGATTGTAGTTGAATATTAGTGTTAACATATGTGTAGATTCACATATGTATAAATTGTAGCTGAATATTAGTTGATGCCTAATATATTTAAAACAACAACAACAACAACAACAACAACAACAACAGCAACAACAACAGCAACAGCAACAACAACAACAAAGCCTTTAGTCTCAAAAAAGTTAGGGTAGGCAGATCCCATCCAGAACCCATCGTAGTTACATCATACTAGTAGAGCGAAGGAAGAATTACAGTTCAATAACCGGAACAAAAGTAAAAATAGTAGCTGCAACAAATGCCAGGTCGTTAACCAGATCTTAGAGGCACCAGCTATGGTAAGACTAAATAAGCACATAATAACATCACTGGAACATGGAGAACTCCGGGCAGCTTGAATATCTCAAAAAGAGGCTTCCAAAGGTCCGCCATGAACAGGGTTATCTCATGTTGAATTAATGCCGATAAAGGATCAAGCGAGGGATCTGGTGAGAGAACTTGAAGTACTCATCCTTATGTATCGTTTCCACCAGTCGGTGTACTACATACAGGATGAGAAAATGATTCTGTACCAGTGTAAGTCATAATAGCATCGTTGTCACTGGATACCCTAAAGGTTCCATAGCAAACAGGCAGGTCTTCTACGACCAATCTTTTCTCCTCTCCCCGAGGACAGACATGAAGCCATCTCACTTGTACTTTATTATTCTTGATATGGACTTTCCTTATGCCAACAGATTGAGTGTATTTGGTGCCAAACTCCTAATCTTTCACTGAATTGTTATCTGGGACAACAGAATCAAAAGCCTAATATATTTACATAATCTGTCCATCCATAGTCTTTAAATATTGGTTGATATTTAATATATTTACATATTTTTTTGGAGTGCTCCAACAATACAGGGCTTCAAAAGAGTGTAGAAAATATCGTCAAATGTTGATTAATTTCCATTTCGCGAGATTTCAGACACACAATTTTCTTTTTTAGCATAAGTCATGCCCATTTTTCTGCCCATCCATAGCCTTTAATATTGGTTGATCTTTAGTATATTTACATAATTGCACGCCTTTTAGTCTATCCAAATCTTATCAGTATCAATATTCACATGCATATTTATTTGGAGTGCTCCAACAATACAGGGCTTCAAAAGAGTGTAGAAAATATCATGAAACATTGATTAATTCCTGTTTTGCAAGATTTCATACACTCAATGTTTCATTTTTTAGCATAAGTCATGCCCAATTTTTCTGTCCATCCATAGCTTTTAAGATTGATTGATTTTTAATATATTTACATAATTGCTAGCCTTTTAGTCTATCCATGTCTTATCCATATCAATATTCACATGCATATTTATTTGGTGTGCTCCAACAATACAGGGCTTCAAAAGAGTGTAGAAAATATCATGAAACATTTATTAATTTCCGTTTCGCGAGATTTCCTACACTCAATGTTTCATTTTTTAGCATAAGTCATGCCCAATTTTTCTGTCCATCCATAGCCTTTAATATTGGTTGATGTTTAATATATTTACATAATTGCTAGCATTTTAGTCCATCCATGTCTTTATCCGTATCAATATTCACCTAACTTGAACGTAGGCAATGAACGAAGGATGCCAGTTCTGTGGCGACATGAGGCTAGGTGCATGTTTCAAAGTTCACCTAACTTGCAATGAGATATGTGTCGATCTTCAGAGGACTTTATGGAGTGGGTGGTATGTTCCATTTAATTAGTGTTATAGCATGTGGTTTGCTAAATTTCACCTAACTTGCAATTCTGTTTTCTATTTATCATGCTCAGCGTATCCCTTGTTGGGGAAGGGAGGAGTTCATGCGTGTGGCCAACCTGGCCATTGATGGGGAGTGGACGATTCAGTTCGACATGATGTTGTTAAAAATTGGCATTCCTGATATGTCCCCAACGTATCTATAATTTTGATTGTTCCATGCTATTATATTATTCATCTTGGATGTTTTATATGCATTATTATGCTATTTTATATCATTTTTTGGGACTAACCAATTAACCTAGTGCACAGTGCTAGTTGCTATTTTTTCTTTGTGTTTGTCTTTTATAGAATATCAATACCAAACAGAACGAAACTTTTTGACGATTTTTCTTGGACCAGAAGACACCTAGGAAGCTTTGGGAGGAGGCCAGAAGGGCCGCGGATGAGCCACAAGCTCACCAGGCGCGCCCTAGGGGGGCGCCCTATGAGCTTGTGCCCCCCCCCCCACCCCCGTGGCTCCTCTTACCCTAATCTCAGCTCTATAAATACCCAAATATTCCTCGTATACTAGAGGACACACCAAAAATACTTTTCCGCCGCCGCAAGTTTCTGTCCTCGTGAGATCTCATTTGGAGGCCTTTGCTGGTACTCCGCCGAAGGGGGATTCGATCACGGAGGGCCTCTACATCAACCTTGCTGCCGTTCCAATGATTTGTTAGTAGTTTACCACAGACCTACGGGTCCATGGCTAGTAGCTAGATGTCTTTTCCTTTCTCTTTGATCTTCAATGCAATGTTCTCCTCGATGTTTTTGGAGATCTATTCGATGTAATCTTCTTTTGCGGTGCGTTTGTTGAGATCCGATGAATTGTGGGTTTATGATCAGATTATCTATGAATATTATTTGAGTCTTCTCTGAAGTCTTTTATGCATGATTAAGATAGCTTTATATTTCTGTCTGATCTATTGATTTGATTTGGCCAACTAGATTGATTTTTCTTGCAATGGGAGAGGTGCTTTGTAATGGGTTCAATCTTGCGGTGCTCAATCCCAGTGACAGAAGGGGACATGACATGTATTTGTATTGTTGTCATTATGGATAAAAAGGTGGGGCTTATTTCATATTGATTGGACCTATCCCTCTACATCATGTCATCTTGCTTAAGGCGTTACTCCATTCTTGTTAACTTAATACACTAGATGCATGCTGGATAGCGGTCGATGTGTGGAGTAATAGTTGTAGATGCAGGCAGGAGTCGTTCTACTTGTCACGGACGTGATGCCTATATTCATGATCATTGCCTTAGATATCGTTATAATTATTCGCTTTTCTATCAATTGCTCAACAGCAATTTGTTTACCCACCGTATGCGTTCTTTCAAGAGAGAAGCCTCTATTGAAAACTTTGGCCCCAGGTCTATTCTTATCATATTATTTCAGATCTATAAAACCAGAAACCCAAAAATACCTTGCTGCAATTTATTGACCTTTACTTTATTTTGCATTTTTATTTATCTTTTATACCTATCTCTATCAGATCTCATCCTTGCAAGTGACCGTGAAGGGATTGACAACCCCTTTATCGCGTTGGGTGCAAGTTTTTGTTTGTTTGTGTAGGTGCAACCATTGGTGACCTGTGTGTTCCTCCTACTGGATTGATACCTTGGTTCTCAAACTGAGGAAAATACTTATCTCTACTTTGATGCATCACCCTTTCCTCTTTAAGGGAAAAACCAACGCAAGCTCAAGAAGTAGCATGAAGAATTTCTGGCATCGTTCCCGAGGAGGATCTACATCAAGCCTACCAAGTACCCATCATAAACTCTCATCTCTTGCATTTACATTATTTGTCATTCGCCTCTCGTTTTGCTCTCCCCCACTTCTAAAATGTTTTCAGAAAAATACAAAAATATTTGCCTTTTTTATTTGCCTTCTTTCTGTTTGCCTTTATGTCTTACTTGGTTTGTTTGCTTGTTCGCTTGGCATAATTGTATGTTTATTGAAAATCAGAAAACAAAAGGCTTATGGATCTCATCCCCTTGCTAATCTTTTTAAAAGATCCAATTATTTTTATGAAGTTTTTCTTGAATTTCGTGAATCTGAAAATTGTGATGAAGTGCTAAAAGAGGAAATTTATGAAGTGATTCACGATAGCTCCTTGAATGAAAAGCATGATTGCAATGGTGTTATTATAAATTCTATTAATGTCAATTGTGCTAATAATATGCAAAACCCCAAGCTTGGGGATGCTAATTTTGATATATCCACTACTTATGCAATGATCATGACTGGGGTGATTCTTCTTATGATCTTGAAAATTTATTTAAGCCCCATGATGGATATGTTTGCGATAATATTAAAAGTGGGTTTGGAAGAGTGTCAACTTTAGGTAATAATGATCCCACTACTTTGGAGAATGATCAATCCTATGAAATTTCATAAAAGTGGGCTTGGAGAGGTCATGACTTTATTTGATGATAATCCCACTATTTTGGAAGAGTGTCAACTTTGCATGCATGTGGATCATGTAGAGAATATGTTATGTGATAGCTATATTGTTGAATTTGAATATGATCCCAAATGTAATTATTATGAGAGAGGAAAATATGGTTGTAGAAATTTTTGATGTTACTAAATTACCTCTCTTCATGTTGAGATTGTCAATGTTTTATTCTTCTTCCTTGCATATGCTAGTTTTTGCTTGCTTTGATAATTTGTTTGCTTATAAAATGCCTATGCATAAGAAGTATGTTAGAATTAAATGTGATTTTCACATGCTATATGATGCTCTCTTTGTGCTTCAGTTCTTGTCTTTCATGCGAGCATCATTAAACTTATCAATTCCTATTTAAAAGGTTTTAGAGAAAAGTGCTTGTTGGGAGACAACCCAATAATTTTATTTTTCTGTTTTTATGAGTATATGCAATTATACTTCTGTTATGATTGTGTTTTAATGTTTTAGTTAGTGTTTGAGCCAAGTAAGACCTTCGGAATGATTTGGATGATAGTTGATTTGATTTCGATGAAAAACAGAAACTTTTGCGTCCAGTAGAAGAATTGTTAAAATTTGCTGCAATGTGGGAAAATTCTAAATGTTTTACACAAGATTGATATACAGATTCCTACGCTTTCCTAGTTTTTTAGAATTTTTTGTGTTACAGAAGTATGACTTTAATTCGGGTCTTTATAAACTGTTCTGTTTTTGACAGATTCTATTTTCATTGTGTTGTTCGCTTATTTTGACGGATCTATGCGTAGTATCGGGGGGTATGAACCATGGTGAAGTTAGAATACAGTATATATAATGCAGATATAAAATTGGAAAGAGTTTACAACAGTACCTAAAAGTGGAGATTTGTTTTATTATACTAACGGATCTCACATGTTTTCTGTTCAGTTTTGTGTTCTGAAGTTTTCAAGTTTTGGGTGAAGTTTCGATGGACTGTGGAATAAGAAGTGGCAAGAGCCTAAGCTTGGGGATGCCCAAGGCACCCCAAGGTAATATTCAAGAACAATCAAGTATCTAAGCTTGGGGATGCCCCGGATGGCATCCCCTCTTTTGTCTTCAATCTATCGCTAAATTACTTGAGGCTATATTTTTATTCACCACATGATATGTGTTTTGCTTGGAGCGTCTTGTATTATATGAGTCTTCGCTTTTTAGTTTGTCACAATCATCCTTTCTGTACACACCTTTTGAGAGGGACACACATTAATCATGAATTTATATATGTGCTTCACTTATATCTTTTGAGCTAGGTTGTTGCTCTAGTGCTTCACTTATATCTTTTTAGAGCACGACGGTGGTTTTATTTTGAAGAAATTGATGAACTATCATGCTTCACTTATATTATTTTGAGAGTCTTATAAATGGTACAGCAATTTGCTTAGGTTATGAATTTTGTCCTAATATGATGGGTATTCAAGAGGGATATAATAAAAACTTTCATGAAGATCATTGAATATATGAGAAGTTTGATTCCTTGCATTTGTTTTGAGATATAAAGATGGTGATATTAGAGTCATGCTAGTGAGTAATTGTGGTTTAGTGAGAATATTTGTGTTAACGTTCGTGATTCCCAAAGCATGCACGTATGGTCTCTCGTTATGCGATGAAGTTGGAGCATGATTTATTTTTTATTGTCATCCTTATGAGTGGCGGTCAGGTATGAGCGATAGTCTTTTCCTACCAATCTATCCCGCTAGGAGCATGCGTAGTAGTACTTTGCTTCGAGGGCTAATAAACTTTTGCAATAAGTATGTGAGTTCTTTATGACTAATGTTGAGTCCATGGATTATACACACTCTCACCCTTCCATCATTGCTAGCCTCTTCGATACCGTGCATTGCCCTTTCTCACCTTGAGAGTTGGTGCAAACTTCGCCGGTGCATGCAAACCCCGTGATATGATACGCTCTTTCACACATAATCCACCTCATATCTTCCTCAAAACAGCCACCATACCTACCTATTATGGCATTTCCATAGCCATTCTGAGATATATTGCCATGCAACTTCCACCGTTCCGTTATTATGACACACACCATCATTGTCATATTGCTTTGCATGATCATATAGTTGACATAATATTTGTGGCTTGGCCACCGTTCATATTTTTTATACATGTCACGCTAGATCATTGCATGATGCATTCATATAGAGTCATATTTTTGTTCTAGTATCGAGTTGTAATTCTTGAATTGTAAGTAAATAAAAGTGTGATGATCATCATTGTTAGAGCATTGTCCCATGTGAGGAAAGGATGATGGAGACTATGATTCCCCCACAAGTCGGGATGAGACTCCGGGCTTAAATAAATAAAAAGAGGCCAAAGAGCCCAAAAAAAGAGAGGCCAAAGAGCCCAAAAGAAAAAAAAAAGAGAAAAAAAGAAAAGAAAAAATGAAAGAAAAACAGAGAAGGGACAATGTTACTGTCCTTTTCCACACTTGTGCTTCAAAGTAGCACCATGTTCTTCATGATAGAGAGTCTCCTATTTTGTCACTTTCATATATTACTAGTGGGAATTTTTCATTATAGAACTTGGCTTGTATATTCCAATGATGGGCTTCCTCAAATTGATGGGGAACGAAGCATGAAAATCAAAAAAAATTCCTACGAACACCCAAGATCTATCTAGGAGAAGCATAGCAACGAGAGGGGAGAGTGTGTCTACGTACCCTCGTAGACCGAAATTGGAAGCATATATAACACGGTTGATGTAGTTTTACTCTTCGCGGTCCAATCACGATCCAACCGATCTAGTGCCGAATGGACGACACCTCCGAGTTTAGCACACGTGCGGCTCGATGACGTTTCCTCCTCCTCCTTGATCCAGCAAGAGAAGGCAGATAAGTAGATGGGATCACAACCAGCACAACAACATGCTGGTGATGGTGGTGGTGGAGCTAGTTTAGCAGGGCTTCACCAAGCGCTACTAGAACGAGGACGGAGGACCTGCGGAATAACGGGAGAGAGAGGGGTGCCAAGGGCTTGGTGTGTACTCTTGGGGCTCCCCTCCCCTCTATATATAGGTGGAGGGGCGTGGGGAACAGCCCCTCCAAGCCCTAGGGCACAGCTAAGGGGGAGAGGACTTGGACTCCAAGTCCAATCCTATTCCTATTAGAACTCCCCTTTTTTTCCCTTCCCTAGCCACATGGGATTTTGAGGACTTGGTGCGCCTAGCCCAATAAGGCCAGGGCGCCTCCCCTCATCCCATGCCAGCCCTTGGGTCATGGTGGACCCACTTGTGGACTTCCGAACCCCTCGGAAACCCTCTGAAACCTTCTAGAAGCTTCACGGTACAATACCGAAGAACTGCATCTTTTTCTGGAACCCAAAAATATGACTTCCCATATATAAATCTTTACCTCGTGACCATTCCGAGACTCCTCGTGACGTCCTGGATCTCATCCGGGACTCGGAACAATATTCGGTTACCAATCATCAAATATCCCAATACTACTCTAGCATCAACGAACGTTAAGCGTGCGACCCTGCGGGTTCGGGAATCATGTAGTCATGACCGAGACACCTCTCCGGTCAATAACCAAGAGCAGGACCTGGATGCCCATATTGATTCCTACATATTCCAGGAAGATATTTTATCGGTTGAACCACGATGTCAAGGATTCGGTTAATCCCGTATGCAATTCCCTTTGTCCGGCAATATGTTACTTGCCTGAGATTTGATCATCTGTATCTCCATACCTAGTTCAATCTCGTTACCGGCAAGTCTCTTTACTCGTTCCGTAATACAAGATCACGTGACTAACTCATTAGTCACACTGCTTGCAAGCTCTTTAAGATGTTGTACCGAGAGGGCCCAGAGATATCTATCCATCATACGGAGTGACAAATCCCAGTCTTTATCCATGGCAACCCAACAGATACCTTCGGAGATACCTATAGAGCACTTTTATGATCACCCAGTTACGAAGTGACATTTGGATACGCACTAAGTATTCCTTCGGTGTCAGGGAGTTACACGATCTCATGGTTTAAGGAACAGATACTTGAAATGAAGAAAGCTATAGCGAATAAACTAAACGATCTGATGCTAAGCTTACAGTTGGGTCTTGTCCATCACATCATTCTCCTAATGATGTGATCCCATTATCAAATGACAACTCATGTCTATGGTGAAGAAACCTTAACCATCTTTGATCAACGAGCTAGTCTAGTAGAGGCTCACTAGGGACACTGTGTTGTCTATGTATTCACACATGTATTTAAGTTTCCGGTCAATACAATTCTAGCATGAATAATAAACATTTATCATGAACAAGGAAATATTATAATAACCAATTTATTATTGCCTCTAGGGCATATTTTCAATAGTCTCCCACTTGCACTAGAGTCAATAATCTAGTTTACATAGTTATGAATCTAACACCCATGGAGTCTTCGTGTTGATCATGTTTTGCCCGCGGAAGAGGTTTAGTCAACGGGTCTGCCACATTCAGATCTGTATGTACTTTGCAAAGTTCTATGTCTCCATCCTTAACATAATTACGAATGGAATTGAAGCAACGCTTGATGTGCTTGGTTCTCTTGTGAAACCTGGGCTCCTTGGCAATGGCAATAGCTCCAGTGTTGTCACAAAAGATAGTCATTGGATCCGATGCACTAGGTATTACACCCAGATCGGATATGACCTCCTTCATCCAGACTCCTTCTTGCACTACTTCTGAAGCAGCTGTATACTCCGCTTCACAAGTAGATCCCGCCACGACGCTCTGCATGGAACTGCGCCAACTGACCACTCCACCATTTAATATAAATACGTATCCGGTTTGAGACTTAGAGTCATCCAGATCTGTGTCGAAACTAGCATCGACGTAACCCTTTATGACGAGCTCTTCGTCACCTCCATAAACAAGAAACATGTCCTTAGTCCTTTTCAGGTACTTCAGGATATTCTTGACCGTTGTCCAGTGATTGCTTGTATCTGCATTGGTATTTCCCCGAAGAGGAGAGCATGATGCAGCACAACAACGGTAAGCATTTCCCTCAGTTATGAAATCAAGGTTATCAATCCAGTAGGAGGATCCACCCAAACTAAGTAAATAGTACCTTCACACAAATAACAAATACTTGCAACCCAACGCGTAAGAGGGGTTGTCAATCCCTCCTCGGTATTGAGATAGATTAAATTGTATGAGATTGGTTGAATAGATCTAACAAAAACACAAAATGAAATAAATAAAGAAAAAGTGCAGCAAGGTATTTTTGGATTTCTTGATTAATAGATCTGAAAATAATATGATAGGAAATAGACTCGGGGGCCGTAGATTTCACTAGAGGCTTCTCTCAAGAAAATAGCATATGGTGGGTAAACAAATTACTGTTGGGCAATTGATAGAAGAGCAAATAATTATGACGATATCCAAGGCAATGATCCCGTATATAAGCATCATGTCCAAGATTATTAGACCGAAATGATTCTGCATCTACTACTATTACTCCACACATCGATCGCTCTCCAGCATGCATCTAGTGTATTAAGTTCATGGAAAAATGGAGTAATGCAATAAGAATGATGACATGATGTAGACAAGATCTATTCATGTAGGAATAGACCCCATCTTTTTATCCTTAATGGCAACGATACATGCATGTCAGGTCTCTTTATGTCACTGAGATTGAGCACCGCAAGATCGAACCCATCACAAAGCACCTCTTCCCATGGCAAGAAAAATCAATCTAGTTGGCCAAACCAAACCAAAGTTTCGGAGAAGAAATACGAGGCTATAACAATCATGCATAAAAGAGTTCAGAGAAGACTCAAATAAAATTCATAGATAGAACTGATCATAAACTCGCAATTCATCGTATCCCAACAAACAGACCGCAAAAAGTCATTACATCAAATAGATCTCCAAGAACATCGAGGAGAACATTGTATTGAAGTCAAAAAGAGAGAGAAAGCCATCTAGCTACTGCCTACGGACCCGTAGGTCTGTGGTAAACTACTCACGCATCATCGGAGGGGGAAGGGTGTTGATGAAGAACCCCTCCGTGATCGTTGACCCCTCCGGCAGAGTGCCGGAGAAGGCCTCTAGATTGGATCTCGTGGTTCTGGAACTTGCGGCGGCGGAAACTATTTTTTCTCTCCTCCCCTATGGTTTTTGGAATTTTAGAGTATTTATAGAGCCGAGAGGTGGTGGAGGGGGTGCCTGTGGGTCCCACTACCCACCAGGGCGCGCCAAGGGCCTCTGGCGCGCCCTGGTGCCCAGTGGGCCCCAGATGGCCCCTCTGGTGCGCCCTGGTGCCCAGTGGGCCCCTCTGGTGCACTTCCTGGGCCTCATGGGTGTCTTCTAGGCAAAAAAAATTCTCCAAAAAGTTTCACTGCAATTGGACTTCATTTGATATGGATATTCTGCGAAGTAGAAAACAAGCAAAAAAAATAGCAACTGGCATTGGGCACTATGTCAATAGGTTAGTCCCAAAAAATGATATAAAGTTGTTATAAAATGAATATAAAACATCCAAGATTGATAATATAACAGCATGGAACAATGAAAAATTATAGATACGTTGGAGGTGTATCAGCATCCCCAAGCTTAATTCCTGCTCATCCTCGAGTAGGTAAATGATAAAAACAGAATTTTTGATGTGGAATGATGCCTAATATGTTCATCTCGTAATCTTTTCTTTTGTAGCATGGACATTTGGACTTTTAGATGATTCAAAACAATAGTCTATATTTGACATGAGGACATCAATACTCAAGCATATCAACAAGCAACCATGTCTTTCAAAATATCAACACTAAAGAAAGCTATCCCTAGCCCATTATGCTCAATCATTGATCCATTCACGAAGCACACTCAAATATTAACTATGCCCAATGCACAAGTATGATAATAGTGTTCCCTATTTGGTGCTTTATAAGAAAAGATGGAGACTCAATAAAAATAAACATTGCATACAAGTAAATAGATAGGCCCTTCGCAGAGGGAAGTAGGGATTTGTAGAGGTGCTAGAGCTCAAAGCTTAAATTGAGAGATAAAATTGTTTTGAGAGGTATGCTTTTCCTGTCAACGAAAATGACCGAGAATCCCCAATACTTTCCATGCTAGATAAATCATAGGCGGTACCCAAACAGAAAATAAATTTTATTCCTTTTTCCACCATTCTTTCACAATCCATGGCTAGCCGTATCCACGGGTGCCTTCCATACCAACACTTTCCAAGGAATTTATTATTGAACAATATAAATAAAAAATTTCATTTCGGGACTAGGCATCCCTATTACCTTCCCACACTCTCGTGCAATGACAAGTGAATAAACACTCATCTTGAGAATAAAGTATCTAGCATGGAAAATATTGGCCACCCCCTGCCGCTTCATGAGCGGTACGGGCACACAAAAAGGAAATTCATTTTGAAAATTAGAGTTGGCACATACAAATTTGCTTGGAACGACATGGAAATACCGCATATAGGTAGGTATGGTGGACTCATTTGGCACAACTTGGTTTAAGGAGTTTGGATGCACAAGTAGTATTCCTACCTAGTACAAATGTAGGCTAGCAAATAGGTTTAGAAGCGACCAAGCAAGAAACAAAAATGATCATAAAAGAGCATTAAACATAAATAACACCGAATAATGCATTACAAGTAGGATGTAACTTCATTGCATAACTATTGACTTTCGTGCTTGCATAGGGAATCACAAACCTTAACACCAATATTCTTACTAAAGCACAATTACTCACCAACATGACTCACATATTATTATCTTCATATATCAAAACTATTGCAAGGAATCAAGTTTATAATATCCAATGATCTTCATGAAAGTTTTTATTATATCCCCTTGAATATCTATCACTTTGGGACTAATTTCATATATTACCATTGCTACTAACAAATCTCTCAAATAAATTTAAGTGAAGCATGAGAGCACATATTTCTTCAAAACAGTTTTCATCTCTCAAAATAATATAAGTGAAGTAATGAGAGGATATTTCTTTAAAATTTTACTAACTCTCAAAATAATCTAAGTGAAGCATGAGAGCATATTTCTTCAAAATTAAAGCACCACCGTGCTCAAAAAGATATAAGTGAAGCACTAGAGCAATTCCATAGCTCAAAAAATGTAAGTGAAGCACAGAGCAATTCTAACAAATCATAGCAGCATTATGGCTCTCTCAAATAGGTGTGTCCAACAAGGATAATTGTGACGAACTAAAAAACAAAACAAGCAAAGACTCATATAAAACAAGACGCTCCAAGCAAAACTCATGATATGTGACGAATAAAAATATAGCTCCAAGTAAAATTACCGATGGTCGTTAGAAAAAACAAGGGATGCCTTCCGGGGCATCCCCAAGCTTAGTTGCTTGGTACTCCTTGAATATTACCTTGGGGTGCCATGGGCATCCCCAAGCTTAGGATATTTTCACTCCTTATTCCTTCATCCATCGTGATCTCACCCAAAACTTGAAAACTTTAATCACACAAAACTTAACAAAAAACCTTCGTGAGATCCGTTAGTATAAGAAAACCAATCTTTACTTTAAGTACTGTTGCAAACCCATTCATATTTTGTTATTGCATTATACCTACTGTATTCTAACTTTACCATGGCTAACCCCCCCCTGGGGTATAGTCCATAGATTCATCAAAATAATAGATTCATCAAAATAAGCACACAATGCAACGAAAACAGAATCTGTCAAAAATAGAATAGTCTGTAAAGACTCGAATTTTACTCATACTTCTGTAACTCCAAAAATTCTGAAAATTCAGAACAACAGAGGCAATTCATATATCAATATTGTGTAAACAATTCAGAGTTTTTCGTCGCTCCAGTGATTTTTAACAATTTTGCTACTGGACGTAAAAGTTTCTGTTTTCCAAAAAGATCAAATCAACTATCACCCAAGCCATCCTAAAGGCTTTACTTGGCACAAACACTAATTGAAACATAAAAAGCACAATCATAACAGAGGCATAATTGTGTGAACACGCAAAAATAGAAACAAAAAGGAAAAAATATTGTATTCATTGGGTTGCCTCCCAACAAGCATTATCGTTTTGTGCCCCTAGCTAGGCATAATGCATAGATTCAAGTATTGTCATATTTAGTTTTTGCTCCATAGGTTGCCCTCATGATTGATTCATATGGTGGCTTGATTTTAGTTCTAGGGAAGTGTTCCATACCCTTCTTTAGAGGAAACTAAAATTTAATATTCCCTTCTTCCATATCAATCATGGCACCTATAGTTCGTAAAAACGGTCTACCAAGTATTATGGGACAAGACGGATTGCAATTAATATCAAGCACAATAAAGTCTATGGACACGTAATTCATATTTACAAGAATAAGAACATCATTGATTCTTCCCAAAGGCTTTTTAATAGTAGAATCCGCCAAATGCAAATTAAGAGAACATTCTTCAATATTGGTAAAACCAAGCACATCACATAGAGATTTCGGAATTGTGGAAACGCTAGCACCCAAATCACATAAAGCATTGCACTCATAATTTTTTATCTTGACTTTAATGGTGGGTTCCCATTCATCATATAATTTTCTAGGAATGGAAATCTCTAACTCCAACTTTTCTTCTAAGGCTTTTAGCATGGCATCCACAATATGTTTAGTAAAAGCTTTCTTTTGTTCATAGGCATTGGGTGAATTTATCATGGATTTCAACAAAGAAATACACTCAATCAAAGAACAACTATCATAATTAATGTCTTTGTAATCCAAAAGAGTGGGCACATCACTAGTTAAAGTTTTAACCACTCCAAACCCACTTTTATCAAATTTTTCAACAAAATTTTCATCCTCCGAATTATGAGGTCGCCTTCTAACTAAAGTTGACTCTTCTTCAGTCCTCTTATCACCAATTTTAATATTACTAAACAAGGAATCAATAGAAGAAACACCAATCATCTTAACATCTTCATCATTATTATGAAAGCAATTAGTCGAAAACGCTCTTTCTAAAAATTCTCTTTTAGCTCTAGCACAGCAGTTCTTTTCTTACTTTCATCCATAGAAACATATAAAGCTTTAATTGATTCATTAACAACAACCTTAGGTGGAAAAAAAATTAATATTGAGATTTTCTACATCATGAGAAATTCTATTAATGCTTCTAGACATATCATCAATCTTATTCAAATTTTCTTTTCTTGTAGTATTGAAAAAAATTTGCGCATTGATAAACTCTTTAATATTACTCTCAAGATTAGAGGACATCCTATTATTATTGTAAGGAGAATTGCCATAATTATTAGAGGAATTTCCAGGAAAAGGCCTAGGATTAAAATTACCTCTATAAGCATTGTTATTAAAATTGTTTGGCGAGACAAAATTCACATCTACGGAATCACTATTTTGCTTAATTAAACTATACAAAGGCACATCATTAAGATTAGGAGCACTTTTACTAGCAACCAATTTCATAAGAGCATCAACTTTTTCACTCAAAGTACTAATTTCTTCAACTGAATTAACTTTTTTACTAGTAGGTGCTCTTTCGGTATGACATTGTGAATAATTTGCCATAATATTATCAAGAAATTTAGTGGCTTAACCCAAAGTAATTTCCATAAAAGTACCTCCCACGGCAGAATCTAAAAGATTTCTAGAAACAAAATTCAATCCCGCATAAAAAATTTGTATAATCATCCATAGATTTAAACCATGAGTAGGACAATTTGTTAACATTAATTTCATTCTTTCCCAAGATTGTGCAACATGTTCATGCTCAAGTTGCTTGAAATTCATGATTTGATTTCTAAGGGAAATAATTTTCGTGGGCGGAAAATACTTAGTAATAAAAGCATCCTTGCACTTATCCCAAGAATCAATACTATTGCGAGGCAAAGATGAAAACCAATTTTTTGCACGATCCCTCAAAGAGAAAGGAAACAATTTCAACTACATAATATCATTGTCCACATCTTTTTTCTTTTGCATATCACACAATTCTACGAAAGTGTTTATATGGGATGAGACATCCTCATTAGGACTACCGGAAAATTGCCCTTTCATAACAAGATTCAGCAAAGCGGCATTAATATCATAAGACTCCGCACTAGCGGCGGGAGGAGCAATCGGAGTACTAATAAAAATCATTATTATCAGTATTAGAAAAATCACACAATTTGGTATTATCTTGAGACATCGTGACTACGCAAACAAGATCACACACAAACAAGAGATCTAACGAGAAAAAGGCAAACGAAAAGAAGGCAAATAAAAAGGCAAATATTTTTGTGCTTTTCGCAAAAATGTTTTAGAAGTGGGGGAGATGAAAACGAGAGGCAAATGGCAAATAAATTAAATTGCAAGGAGATGAGATTTGAGATTGGGTACTTGATAGATCTAGACGTAATCCTCCCCGGCAACGGCGCCAGAAATTCTTCCTCATTGCTTGTATCTGCGTTGGTATTTCCCCGAAGAGGAGAGCATGATGCAGCACAGCGACGGTAAGCATTTCCCTCAGTTATGAAACCAAGGTTATCAATCCAGTAGGAGGATCCACCCAAACTATGTAAACAGTACCTGCACACAAATAACAAATACTTGCAACCCAACGCGTAAGAGGGGTTGTCAATCCCTCCTCGGTATTGTGATAGATTAAATTGTATGAGATTGGTTGAATAGATCTAACAAAAACACAAAATAAAATAAATAAATAAATAAAAAGTGCAGCAAGGTATTTTTGGATTTTTGGATTAATAGATCTGAAAATAATATGATAGGAAATAGATCCGGGGGCCGTAGATTTCACCAGAGCCTTATCTCAACAAAATAGCATACGGTGGGTAAACAAATTACTGTTGGGAAATTGATAGAAGAGCAAATAATTATGACAATATTCAAGGCAATGATCATGTATATAGGCATCACGTCCAAGATTAGTAGACCGAAACGAATCTACATCTACTACTATTACTCCACACATCGACCGCTATCCAGCATGCATCTAGTGTATTAAGTTCATGGAAAAACGGAGTAATGCAATAAGAATGATGACATGATGTAGACAAGATCTATTCATGTAGGAATAGACCCCATCTTTTTATCCTTAATGGCAACGATACATGCATGTCATGTCTCTTTCTGTCACTGAGATTGAGCACCGCAAGATCGAACCCATCACAAAGCACCTCTTCCCATGGCAAGAAAAATCAATCTAGTTGGCCAAACCAAACCAAAGTTTCGGAGAAGAAATATGAGGCTATAACAGTCATGCATAAAAGAGTTCAGATAAGACTCAAATAATATTCATAGATAGAACTGATCATAAACTCGCAATTCATCGGATCCCAACAAACACATCGCAAAAAGTCATTACATCAAATAGATCTCCAAGAACATCGAGGAGAACATTGTATTGAAGATCAAAAAGAGAGAAGAAGCCATCTAGCTACTGCCTACGGACCCGTAGGTCTGTGGTAAACTACTCACGCATCATCGGAGGGGGAAGGGTGTTGATGAACAACCCCTCCGTGATCATTGACCCCTCCGGCAGAGTGCCGGAGAAGGACTCTAGATTGGATCTCGTGGTTCTGGAACTTGCAGCGGCGAAAACTATTTTTTCTCTCCTCCCCTAGGGTTTTTGTAATTTTAGAGTATTTATAGAGCTGAGAGGCGGTGGAGGGGGTGCCTGTGGGCTCCACTACCAACCAGGGCGCGCCAGGGGCCTCTGGCGCGCTCTGGTGCCTAGTGGGCCCCACAGGGCCCCTCTGGTGCACCTCCTGGGCCTCCTGGGTGTCTTCTGGGCAGAAAAAATTCTTCAAAAAGTTCCGCTGCAATTAGACTTCGTTTGATATGGATATTATGCAAAGTAAAAAACAAGCAAAAATAGCAACTGGCACTGGGCACTATGTCAATAGGTAGTCCCAAAAAATGATATAAAGTTGCTATAAAATGAATATAAAACATCCAAGATTGATAATATAACAACATGGAACAATCAAAAATTATAGATACGTTGGAGACGTTTCATCTAGTGATCTACTCCTGGATCACTTTGGTACCTCCCTGCCAGACTTATGGCAAGGCACACATCAGGTCTAGTACACAGCATGGCATACATTCTAGAGCCTATGGCTGAGGCATACGGAGTGACTTTCATCCTTTCTCTTTCTTCTGCCGTGGTCGGGCTTTGAGTCTTACTCAACTTCGCACCTTGCAATACATGCAAGAACCCTTTCTTTGACTAATCCATTTTGAACTTCTTCAAAACTTTGTCAAGGTATGTACTTTGTGAAAGTCCTATTAGGCGTCTTGATCTATCTCTACAGATTTTGATGCCCAATATGTAAGCAGCTTCACCAAGGTCTGTCATTGAAAAACTCTTATTCAAATATCCTTTTATGCTTTCCTAAAATTCTATATCATTTCCAATCAACAATATGTCATCCACATATAATATCACAAATGCTACAGAGCTCCCACTCACTTTCTTGTAAATACAAGCTTCTCCATAAGTTTGTATAAAACCACAATCTTTGATCACTTCATCAAAGCGAATATTCCAACTCCGAGATGCTTGCACCAGTTCATAGATGGATCACTGGAGCTTGCATACTTTGTTAGCATCCTTAGGATCAACAAAACCTTTCGGTTGCATCATATACAACTCTTCCTTAAGAAACCCGTTAAGGAATGTCGTTTTGACGTCCATTTGCCAGATCTCATAATCATAAAATGCGGCAATAGCTAACATAATTCTAATAGACTTTAGCATTCATACGGGTGAGAAAGTCTCATTGTAGTCAACCCCTTGAACTTGTCAGAAACCTTTTGCGACAAGTCGAGCTTTATAGACGGTGACATTACCATCAGCGTTTGTCTTCTTCTTAAAGATCCATTTATTCTCAATGGCTTGCCGATCATCGGGCAAGTCCACCAAAGTCCATACTTTGTTCTGATACATGGATCCTATCTCGGATTTCATACCTCAAGCCATTTGTTGGAATCCGGGCTCATCATAGCTTCTTCATAGTTCGTAGGTTCGTCGTTGTCTAACAACATGACTTCCAGGACTGGATTACTGCTACTTCTTGAGCTTGCATTGGTTTTTCCCTTGAAGAGGAAAGGGTGATGCAGCAAAGTAGAGATAAGTATTTCCCTCAGTTTGAGAACCAAGGTATCAATCCAGTAGGAGACAACGCACAAATCACCGAATACCTGCACAAACAATCAAACAACTTGCACCCAACGCGATAAAGGGGTTGTCAATCCCTTCATGATTATTTGCAAAAGTGAGATCTGATAGAGATAGATAAATGATAAAGTAAATATTTTTGGTATTTTTGGTTTATAGATCGGAAAATAAAAGATTGCCAAATAGTAGATCGGAAACTTATATGATGGAAAATAGAAGATCGGAAACTTATATGATGGAAAATAGACCCGGGGGCCATAGGTTTCACTAGAGGCTTCTCTCAAGATAGAAAATAATACGGTGGGTGAACAAATTACTGCCGAGCAATTGATAGAAAAGCGCAAAGTTATGACGATATCTAAGGCAATGATCATGAATATAGGCATCAAGTCTGTGTCAAGTAGACCGAAACGATTCTGCATCTACTACTATTACTCCACTCATCGACCGCTATCCAGCATGCATCTAGAGTATTAAGTTCATAAAGAACGGAGTAACGCATTAAGTAAGATGACATGATGTAGAGGAATTAACTCAAGCAATCTAATGAAAACCCCATCTTTTTATCCTCAATGGCAACAATACAGTACGTGCCTTGCTGCCCCTACTGTCACTGGGAAAGGACACCGCAAGATTGAACCCAAAGCTAAGCACTTCTCCCATTGCAAGAAAAACCAATCTAGTTGGCCAAACCAAACCGATAGTTCGAAGAGAATTACAAAGATATAAAATCATGCATAAAAGAATTCAGAGAAGATTCAAATAATATTCATAGATAAGCTGATCATAAATCCACAATTCATCGGATCTCGGCAAACACAGCGCAAAAAAGTATTACATCGAATAGATCTCCAAGAACATCGAGGAGAACATGGTATTGAGAATCAAAGAGAGAGAAGAAGCCATCAAGCTACTAGCTATGGACCCGTAGGTCTGTGGTAAACTACTCACGCTTCATCGGAAGGGCAATAGGGTTGATGTAGAAGCCATCCATGATCGAATCCCCCTCCGGCAGGGTGCCGGAAAATGTCCCTAGATGGGATCTCACGGGTACAGAAGGTTGCGGCGGTGGAAAAGTATTTTCTTGGATGCCTCTGGTGGTTTGGGGATATTTGGGAATATATAGGCGAAAGAATTAGGTCAGGAGGTGCACGAGGGGCCCACAAGGGTGGGGGGTGTGCCCTACCCCCTGGGCGTGCCCTCTGTCCTTGTGGCCGCCTCGTGGCTCCTCCGACTTCATCTCCAAGTCTCCTGGTTGTCTTCTGGTCCAAGAAAAATCATCGCGAAGGTTTTATTCCGTTTGGACTCCGTTTGGTATTCCTTTTCTGCGAAACTCAAAAACAAGGAAAAAACAGGAACTGGCACTGGGCTCTAGGTTAATAGGTTAGTCCCAAAAATAATATAAAATAGCATATTAATGCATATAAAACATCCAAAACAGATAATATAATAGCATGGAACAATAAAAAATTATAGATACGTTGGAGACGTATCAAGCATCCCCAAGCTTAATTCCTGCTCGTCCTTGAGTAGGTAAATGATAAAAACAGAATTTTTGATGTGGAATGCTACCTAACATATTTATCAATATAATTTTCTTTATTGTGGCATGAAGGTTTAGATCCATAAGATTCAAAACAAAAGTTTAATATTGACATAAAAACAATAATATTTCAAGCATACTAACAAGGCAATTATGTCTTCTCAAAATAACTTGGATAAAGAAAGCTTATCCCTACAAAATCATATAGTCTGGCTATGCTCCATCTACATCACACAAAATATTTAAATCATGCACAACCCCGATGACAAGCCAAGCAATTGTTTCATACTTTTGACGTTCTCAAACTTTTTCAACTTTCACGCAATACATGAGCGTGAGCCATGGACATAGCACTATAGGTGGAATAGAATATGGTGGTTGTGGAGAAGAAAAAAAGAGAGAGATAGTCTCACATCAACTAGGCGTATCAACGGGCTATGGAGATGCCTATCAATAGATATCAATGTGAGTGAGTAGGGATTGCCATGCAACGGATGCACTAGAGCTATAAGTTTATGAAAGCTCAAAAGGAAAACTAAGTGGGTGTGCATCCAACTTGCTTGCTCATGAAGACCTAGGGCAATTTGAGGAAGCCCATCATCGGAATATACAAGCCAAGTTCTATAATGAAAAATTCCCACTAGTATATGAAAGTGATAACATAGGAGACTCTCTATCATGAAGATCATGGTGCTACTTTGAAGCACAAGTGTGGTAAAAGGATAGTAACATTGCCCCTTCTCTCTTTTTCTCTCATTTTTTTCGGCCTTCTCTTTTTTTTGGCCTTTTCTTTCTCTTTTTTTTCGTCCAGAGTCTCATCCCGACTTGTGGGGGAATCATAGTTTCCATCATCCTTTCCTCACATGGGACAATGCTCTAATATTGAAGATCATCACACTTTTATTTACTTACAACTCGAAAATTACAACTCGATACTAGAACAAAATATGACTCTATATGAATGCCTCCGGCGGTGTACCGGGATGTGCAATGAATCAAGAGTGACATGTATGAAAGAATTATGAATGGTGGCTTTGCCACAAATACGATGTCAACTACATGATCATGCAAAGCAATATGACAATGCTGATGCGTGTCATAATAAACGGAACGTGAAAGTTGCATGGCAATATATCTCGGAATGACTATGGAAATACCATAATAGGTAGGTATGGTGGCTGTTTTGAGGAAGGTATATGGTGGGTGTATGATACCGGCGAAAGTTGCGCGGTACTAGAGAGGCTAGCAATGGTGGAAGGGTGAGAGTGCGTATAATCCATGGACTCAACATTAGTCATAAAGAACTCACATACTTATTGCAAAAATCTATTAGTCATCGAAACAAAGTACTACGCGCATGCTCCTAGGGGGATAGATTGGTAGGAAAAGACCATCGCTCGTCCCCGACCGCCACTCATTAGGAAGACAATCAATAAATAAATCATGCTCCGACTTCATCACATAACGGTTCACCATACGTGCATGCTACGGGACTCACAAACCTTAACACAAGTATTTCTCAGATTCACAACTACTCACTAGCATGACTCTAATATCACCATCTTCATATCTCAAAACAATCATAAGGAATCAAACTTCTCATAGTATTCAATGCACTTTATATGAAAAAAATTATTATATCCCTCTTGGATGCCTATCATATTAGGACTAAATTTATAACCAAAGCAAATAACCATGCTGTTTAGAGACTCTCAAAATAATATAAGTGAAGTATGAGAGTTCATTAATTTCTACAAAATAAAACCACTGCCGTTCTCTAAAAAGATATAAGTGAAGCACTAGAGCAAAATTGCCTAGCTCAAAAGATATAAGTGAAGCACAAAGAGTATTCTAATAAATCACGATTCATGCGTGTCGCTCTCAAAAGGTGTGTACACCAAGGATGATTATGGCAAACTAAAAATCAAGGACTCAAATCATAAAAGACGCTCCAAGCAAAACACATATCATGTGGTGAATAAAAATATAGCCTCAAGTAAAGTTACCGATAGACGAAGACGAAAGAGGGGATGCCTTTCGGGGCATCCCCAAGCTTAGGCTCTTGGTTGTCCTTGAATATTACCTTGGGGTGCCTTGGGCATCCCCAAGCTTAGGCTCTTGCCACTCCTTATTCCATTGTCCATCAAATCCTTACCCAAAACTTGAAAACTTCACAACACAAAACTCAACAGAAAATCTCATAAGCTCCGTTAGTATAAGAAAATAAATCACCACTTTTGGTACTGTTGTGAACTTATTATTTATTTATATTGGTTTAATATCTACTGTATTCCAACTTTTTCATGGTTCATACCCCCCGATACTACCCATAGATTCATCAAAATAAGCAAACAACACAAAGAAACAGAATCTGTCAAAAACAGAATAGTCTGCGAAGATCCGAATTTTTATAATACTTGTTTAACTCCAAAATTTCTGAAAAATTAGGACAACAGAGACAATTTGTATATAAATATCTTGTAAAAATTCAGGGTTTTTCAACGCTCCAGTGAATTAATAAAATTCTGAGACTGTACGCAAAAGTTTCTATTTTTCAGCAAGATCAAATCAACTATCACCGTAAGCCATCCCAAAGGTCTTACTTGGCACAAACACTAATTAAAACACAAAATCACATATAACCAGAGGCTATATGAAAAATTTATTGAAAAACAGCAAGGAAAAATATTGGGTTGTCTCCCAACAAGCGCTTTTCTTTAAAGCCTTTTAGCTAGGCATTGATAATTTTGATGATGCTCATATGAAAGACAAGAATTGAAGCACAAAGAGAGCATCATAAAACATGTGAAAAACACATCTAAGTCTAACATACTTCCTATGCATAGGAATTTTATAGGAAAACAAATTATCAAGGCAAGCAAAAACTAGCATATGCAAGGAAAAAAAAGAGACAATAGCAATCTCAACATAACGAGAAGTAATTTAGTAACATGAAAGTTTCTACCACAATATTTCCCTCTCTCATAATAATTACATGTGGGATCATACTCAAATTCAACAATATAACAATCACATAAAATATTCTCAAAATGATCCACATGCATGCAAAGTTGACACTCTTCCAAAATAGTGAGATTATCATCAAATAAAGTCAAGACCTCTCCAAACCCACTTTTATCAAAAATTTCATAAGATTGATCATACTCCAAAGTAGTGGGATCATTATTACCTAGAGTTGACACTCTTCCAAAACCACTTTAAATATTATTAAAAACATATTCATCATGAGGCTTAAATAAGTTTTCAAGATCATAAGAAAAATCACCCCAATCATGATCATTGCAACAAGTAGTGGACTGAGCAAAACTAGCATCCCCAAGCTTAGGGTTTTGCATATCATTAGCACAACTGACATTAATAGAAGTTATAGTAGAACCATTGCAATCATGCTTTTCATCCAAGGAGCTATCGTGAATCACTTCATAGATTTCTTGTTTTAACACTTCATCACAATTTTCAGATTCACGAATTTCAAGCAAAACTTCATAAAGATAATCTAGTGCACTCAAATCACTAGAAATTGGTTCATCATAATTGAATCTCTTAAAAAGATTAGCAAGTGGATGAGTATCCATAAACTTTTAGCAAGTGAAGATGCAAGCAAAAAGAGGGCACATGGTAACATAAGCAAACAAAAGATCGAACGGAAAGAAGGCAAACAAAAAGGCAAATTTTTCAGAAAATCATTTTAGAAGTGGGGGAGAGGAAAATGAGAGGCAAATGGTGAATAATGTAATGCAAGAGATGAGAGTTTATGATGGGTACTTGGTATGTCTTGACTTGGAGTAGATCTCCCTGGCAACGGCGCCAGAAATTCTTCCTTCTACTTCTTGAGCTTGCGTTGGTTTTTCCCTTGAAGAGGAAAGGGTGATGCAGCAAAGTAGAGATAAGTATTTCCCTCAGTTTGAGAACCAAGGTATCAATCCAGTAGGAGACAATGCACAAATCACTGAATACCTGCACAAACAATCAAACAACTTGCACCCAACGCGATAAAGGGGCTGTCAATCCCTTCACGGTTATTTGCAAAAGTGAGATCTGATAGAGATAGATAAACGATAAAGTAAATATTTTTGGTATTTTTGGTTTATAGATCGGAAAGTAAAAGATTGCAAAATATTAGATCGGAAACTTATATGATGGAAAATAGAAGATCAGAAACTTATATGATGGAAAATAGAAACTTATATGATGGAAAATAGACCCGGGGGCCATAGGTTTCACTAGAGGCTTCTCTCAAGATAGAAAATAATACGGTGGGTGAACAAATTACTGCCGAGCAATTGATAGAAAAGCGCAAAGTTATGATGATATCTAAGGCAATGATCATGAATATAGGCATCACGTCCGTGTCAAGTAGACCGAAACGATTCTGCATCTACTACTATTACTCCACACATCGACCGCTATCCTGCATGCATCTAGAGTATTAAGTTCATAAAGAATGGAGTAACGCATTAAGTAAGATGACATGATGTAGAGGAATTAACTCAAGCAATATGATGAAAACCCCATCTTTTTATCCTCGATGGCAACAATACAATACGTGCCTTGCTGCCCCTACTGTCACTGGGAAAGGACACCGCAAGATTGAACCCAAAGCTAAGCACTTCTCCCATTGCAAGAAAAACCAATCTA
Source organism: Thinopyrum elongatum (assembly GCA_011799875.1). Classification (NCBI taxonomy): domain Eukaryota; kingdom Viridiplantae; phylum Streptophyta; class Magnoliopsida; order Poales; family Poaceae; genus Thinopyrum; species Thinopyrum elongatum. The sequence continues at coordinate 291,654,661 of CM022299.1, read as the reverse complement.
GTTGGCCAAACCAAACCGATAGTTCGAAGAGAATTACAAAGATATCAAATCATGCATAAAAGAATTCAGAGAAGATTCAAATAATATTCATAGATAAGCTGATCATAAATCCACAATTCATCGGATCTCGGCAAACACACCACAAAAAAGTATTACATCGAATAGATCTCCAAAAACATCGAGGAGAACATGGTATTGAGAATCAAAGAGAGAGAAGAAGCCATCTAGCTACTAGCTATGGACCCGTAGGTCTGTGGTAAACTACTCACGCTTCATCGGAAGGGCAATAGGGTTGATGTAGAAGCCCTCCGTGATCGAATCCCCCTCCGGCAGGGTGCCGGAAAAGGTCCCTAGATGGGATCTCACGGGTACAAAAGGTTGCGGCGGTGGAAAAGTATTTTCTTGGATGCCTCTGGTGGTTTGGGGATATTTGGGAATATATAGGCGAAAGAATTAGGTCAGGAGGTGCACGAGGGGCCCACAAGGGTGGGGGGCGCGCCCTCCGTCCTTGTGGCCGCCTCGTGGCTCCTTCGACTTCATCTCCAAGTCTCCTGGTTGTCTTCTGGTCCAAGAAAAATCATCGCGAAGGTTTTATTCCGTTTGGACTCCGTTTGGTATTCCTTTTCAGAAACTCAAAAACAAGGAAAAAATAGGAACTGCCACTGGGCTCTAGGTTAATAGGTTAGTCCCAAAAATAATATAAAATAGCATATTAATGCATATAAAACATCCAAAACAGATAATATAATAGCATGGAACAATCAAAAATTATAGATACGTTGGAGACGTATCAATTACCGTACCACTCTGGTGCGAAACGTACCCTGGTCGACCTACGAAGTTCAGTAGTAACTTGATCGGAAGTTTCATGATCATCATCATTAGCTTCCTCTTCAGTTGGTGTAGGCATCACGGGAACTGCTTTCTGCGATGTGCTACTTTCCAATTCGAGAGAAGGTATGATTACCTCATCATGTTCTACTTTCCTCCCACTCACTTCTTTCGAGAGAAACTCCTTCTCTAGAAAGGACCCGATCTTGGCAACAAAGATCTTGCCCTCGGATCTGTGGTAGAAGGTATACCCAATGGTCTCTTTAGGGTATCCTATGAAGATGCACTTCTCCGCTTTGGGTTCGAGCTTATCAAGCTGAAGCCTCTTGACATAAGCGTCGCATCCCCAAACTTTAAGAAATGATAGCTTAGGTTTCTTGCCAAATCACAACTCATACGGTGTCATCTCAATGGATTTAGACGGTGCCCTATTTAAAGTGAATGTGGCTGTCTCTAATGCATCACCCTAAAATGAAAGTGGCAAATCGGTAAGAGACATCATCGAACGCACCATATCCAATAGAGTACGATTACGGTGTTCGGACACACCATTACGCTGTGGTGTTCCAGGTGGCATGAGCTGTGAAAAAATTCCACATTATCTTAAATGCATACCAAACTCGTAACTCAAATATTCACCTCCATGATCAGATAGTAGAAACTTTATTTTCTTGTTACGATGATTTTCCACTTCACTCTGAATTTCCTTGAACTTTTCAAATGTTTTGGACTTGTGTTTCATTAAGTAAATATACCCATATCAACTCAAATCATCTGTGAAGATAAGAAAATAACGATACCCACCGCGTGCTTCAACACTCATCGGACCGCATACATCAGTATGTATTATTTCCAATAAGTCACTAGGTCGCTCCATTGTTTCAGAGAACGGAGTTTTAGTCATCTTGCCCATGAGGCATGGTTCACATGTCTCAAAGGATTCATAATCAAGATATTCCAAAAGTCCATCAGCATGGAGTTTCTTCATGCGCTTTACACCTATATGACCTAAGCGGCAGTGCCACAAATATGCGGTACCATCATTATTAAGTTTGCATCTTTTGGCATCAATATTATGAATATGTGTATCACTACAATCGAGATTCAACAAGAATAAACCATTCACAAGGGGTGCATGACCATAGAAGATATTACTCATATAAATAGAACAACCATTATTCTCTGACTTAAATGAATAACCGTCTCGCTATAAACAAGATCCAGATATAATGTTCATGCTCAACGCAGGCACCAAATAACAATTATTTAGGTTTAAAACTAATCTCAAAGGTAGATGTAGAGGTAGCATGCCGATGGTGATCACATCAACCTTGGAACCATTTCCGACACGCATCGTCACCTCGTCCTTAGCCAGTCTTCATTTATTCCACAGCTCCTGTTTCGAGTTACAAATATGAGCAACCGAACCAGTATCAAATACCCAGGCACTACTACGAGCACTAGTAAGGTACACATCAATAACATGTATATCAAATATACCTTTGTTGACGTTGCTAGCCTTCTTATCTGCCAAGTACTTGGGGCAGATCCGCTTCCAGTGACCATTCCCCTTGCAGTAGAAGCACTTAGTCTCAGGTTTGGGTCCAGCCTTGGGTTTCTTCACGGTAGCGGCAACTGCTTTACCGTTCTTCTTGAAGTTCCCTTTCTTTCCCTTGCCTTTTTTGAAACTAGTGGTCTTTTTAACCATCAACACTTGATGCTCCTTCTTGATTTCTACCTCTGCGACCTTAAGCATCGTGAAGAGCTCGGGAAGTGTTTTCTCCATCCCTTGCATATTATAGTTCATCACAAAGCCCTTATAGCTTGGTGGCAGTGATTGAAGAATTCTGTTAATAACCGAGTCATCTGGAAGATTAACTCCCAACTGAGTCAAGCGGTTGTGCAATCCAGACATTCTAAGTATATGCTCACTAACAGAACTGTTCTCCTCCATTTTACAGCTAAAGAACTTGTCGGAGATGTTATACCTCTCTACCGGGCATGAGCTTGAAATACCAATTTTAGCTGCTGGAACATCTCATATGCTCTGTGGTGCTCAAAACATCTTTGGAGCCCCGGTTCTAAGCCGTAAAGCATGGTCCACTGAACTATCGAGTAGTCATCAGAACATGCTTGCCAGATGTTCACAACATCCACAGACGATGCTAGAGGGGGTGTGTCACCTAGCAGTGCATCAAGGACATAAGCCTTCTGCGCAGCAATGAGGATAATCCTCAAGTTATGGACCCAGTCCGCATAGTTGCTTCCATCATCTTTCAACTTAGCTTTCTCTAGGAACACATTAAAATTCAGGGGAACTACAGTGCGGGCCATTGATCTACAACACAAATTTTGTGAAGACTATTAAGACTAAGTTCATGATAATTAGTTTAGTTAATCAAATTACTAATGAACTCCCACTTAAATCAACACCCCTCAAGTTGTCTAAGTGATACATGATCCAAATCAACTAACCCATGTCCGATCATCACGTGAGATGGGGTAGTCATCAATGGTGAACATCTCCATGTTGATCATATCTAATATATGACTCATGTTCGACCTTTTGGTCTCCTGTGTTTCGAGGCCATGTCTGTACATGCTAGGCTCGTCAAGTTTAACCCAAGTATTATGCATGTGTAAAACTGGCTTACACCCGTTGTATGCGAATGTAGAGTCTATCACACCCGATCATCACGAGGTGCTTCAAAACAACGAACTTTTGCAATGGTGCATACTCAGGGAGAACACAATTTCTCGAAATTAAGTGAAGGGATCATCTTATAATGCTACCGGCGTTCTAAGCAAAATAAGATGCATAAAAAGGATAAACATCACATGCAATCAATATGTGACATGATATGGCCATTATCATCTCGTGCCTTTGATCTCCATCTCGAAAGCACCGACATGATCTCCATCTTCACCGGCATGACACCATGATCTCCATCATCGTGTCGTCACGTGGTCGTCTCCGCCAACTATTGTTTCTACAACTATTGCTAACGCATAGCGATAAAGTAAATCAATTACATGGCGATTAATAAATTAAAGACAACCCTATGGCTCCTGCCGATTGCCGTACTCATCGACATGCAAGGTGTGAACGTATTACAAAACATGATCATCTCATACATCAACATATATCACATCATGTTTTGGCCATACCACATCACAACATGCCCTGCAAAAACAAGTTAGACGTCCTCTACTTTGTTGTTGCAAATTTTACGTGGATGCTATGGGCAACTAGTAAGAACCGTTCCTACCTACACAAAGCCACAACAGTGATAATCAAGCCTTTTAACCTTCTATAAGGACTGCCTTCATCAAATTAGATTCAACTAAAGTAGGAGAGACACACACCCGCAAGCCACCTTATGCAAAACAAGTTGCATGTTAGTCGGTGGAACCGGTCTCATGTGCGAGGACATGTAAGGTTGGTCTGAGCCGCTTCATACCACAATACCATCGAATCCAAATAAGACAAGAGAGGTAAGAAATTTGAGCATCAAATCCCACAACTCTTTGTGTTCTACTCGTGCATATACATCTACGCATAGACCTAGCTCATGATGCCACTAATGGGGAACGAAGCATGAAAATAAAAAAAATTCCTACGAACACCCAAGATCTATCTAGGAGAAGCATAGCAATGAGAGGGGAGAGTGTGTCTACGTACCCTTGTAGACCAAAAGCGGAAGCATATATAACGCGGTTGATGTAGTTGTACTCTTCGTGATCCGATCACGATCCAACCGATCTAGTGTCGAACGGACGGCACCTCCGAATTTAGCACACGTGCGGCTCGATGATGTCTCCTCCTCCTTGATCCAGCAAGAGAAGGCGGAGAAGTAGATGGGATCATAACCAGCACGACGGTGTGGTGGTGGTGGAGCTAGTTCGGCAGGGCTTCGTCAAGCGCTACTAGAATAAGGACGGAGGAACTACGAAGTAACGGGGGAGAGAGGGGCGCCAAGGGCTTGGTGTGTACTCTTGGGGTGCCCCCTCCCCACTATATATAGGTGGAGGGGCGTGGGGAATAGCCCCTCCAAGCCCTAGGGCGTAGCTAAGGGGGAGAGGACTTGGACTCCAAGTCCAATCCTATTCCTACTAGGACTCCCCTTTTTTCCCTTCCCTAGCCACATGGGCTTTTGAGGACTTGGTGCGCCTAGCCCAATAAGGCCAGGGCACCTCCCCTCAGTTCATGCCAGCCCTTGGGTCATGGTGGACCCACTTGTGGACTTCCGGACCCCTCCAGTATCCTCTGAAACCTTGTAGAACTTTCACGGTACAATACCGAAACAACTGCATCTTTTTCCGGAACCCAAAATATGACTTCCCATATATAAATATTTACCTCTCGACCATTCCGAGACTCCTCGTGACATCCGGGGTCTCATCCGAGACTCCGAACAACATTCGTTTACCAACAGCAGGACCTGGATGCCCATATTTATTCCTACATATTCCACAAGGATCTTTTATCGGTTGAACCACGATGTCAAGGATTTGGTTAATCCTGTATACAATTCCCTTTGTCTGGCGATATGTTACTTGCCCGAGATTCGATCGTCGGTATCTCCATACCTAGTTCAATCTCGTTACCGGCAAGTCTCTTTACTCGTTTTGTAATACAAGATCTCGTGACTAACTCATTAGTCACATTGCTTGCAAGCTCATTAAGATGTTGTATTACCGAGAGGGCCCGGAGATATCTATCCATCATACGGAGTGACAAATCCCAGTCTTGATCCATGACAGCCCAACAAATACCTTTGGAGATACCTGTAGAGCACCTTTATGATCACCCAGTTACGAAGTGACGTTTGGATACACACTAAGTATTCCTCCGGTGTCAGGGAGTTACACGATCTCATGGTTTAAGGAACAGATACTTGACATGAAGAAAGATTTAGCAAATAAACTAAATGATCTGATGCTAAGCTTACGGTTGGGTCTTGTCCATCACATCATTCTCTTAATGATGTGATCCCGTTATCAAATGACAACTCATTTCTATGGTTAGGAAACCTTAACCATCTTTGATCAACGAGCTATTCTAGTAGAGGCTCACTAGGGACACTGTGTTGTCTATGTATTCACACATGTATTTAAGTTTCTGGTCAATACAATTCTAGCATGAATAATAAACATTTATCATGAACAAGGAAATATGATAATAACCAATTTATTATTGCTTCTAGGGCATATTTCCAACAGTCTCCCACTTGCACTAGAGTCAATAATCTAGTTTACATAGTTATGAATCTAACACCCATGGAGTCTTGGTGCTGATCATGTTTTGCCTGCGGAAGAGGTTTAGTCAACGGGTCTGCCACATTCATGTCCGTATGTACTTTGCAAAGTTCTATGTCTCCATCCTTAACATAATTACAAATGGAGTTGAAGCGGCGCTTGATGTGCTTGGTTCTCTTGTGAAACCTGGGCTCCTTGGCAATGGCAATAGCTCCAGTGTTGTCACAAAATATAGTCATTGGATCTGATGCACTAGGTATTACACCCAGATCGGATATGAACTCCTTCATCCAGACTCCTTCTTGCGCTGCTTCTGAAGCAGCTATATACTCCGCTTCACATGTAGATCCCGCCACAATGCTCTGCTTGGTATTGTGCAAACTGACCGCACCACCATTTAATATAAATACGTATCTAGTTTGAGACTTAGAGTCATCCGGATCTGTGTCGAAACTAGCATTGACATAACCCTTTACGACAAGCTCTTCGTCACCTCCATAAATGAGAAACATGTCCTTAGTCCTTTTCAGGTACTTCAGGATATTCTTGACCGCTGTCTAGTGATCTACTCCTGGATCACTTTGTTATCTCCCTGCCGGACTTGTGGCAAGGCACACATCAGGTATGGTACCCGGCACGGCATACATTATAGAGCCTATGGCTGAGGCATAGGGAATGACTTTCATCCTTTCTCTTTCTTCTGCCGTGGTCGGGCTTTGAGTATTACTCAACTTCACACCTTGCAATACAGGCAAGAACCCTTTGTTTGACTGATCCATTTTGAACTTCTTCAAAACTTTGTCATGGTATGTACTTTGTGAAAGTCCTATTAGGCGTCTTGATCTATCTCTATAGATTTTGATGCCCAATGTTTCATTCAATGTTTCGTTTTTTAGCATAAGTCATGCCCAATTTTTCTGTCCATCCATAGCCTTTAATATTGGTTGATGTTTAATATATTTATGTAATTGCTAGCCTTTTAGTCTATCCATGTCTTATCTGTATCAATATTCACCTAACTTGAACGTAAGCAATGAACGAATGATGCCACTTCTGTGGCGACATCAGGCTAGGTGCATGTTTCAAAGTTCACCTAACTTGCAATGAGATATGTGTCGATCTTCACGAGGACTTTATGGAGTGGGCGGTATGTTCCATTTAATTAGTGTTATAGCATGTGGTTTGCTAAAGTTCACCTAACTTGCAATTCTGGTTTATTTTTATCATGCTCAGCGTATCCCTTGTTTGGGAAGGGAGTTCATGCGTGTGGCCAATTTGGCCATTGATGGGGAGTGGACGATTCAGTTCGACATGATGCTGTTAAAAATTGGCATTCCTGATATGTCTCCAACGTATCTATAATTTTTTATTGTTCCATGCTATTATATTATCCATCTTGGATGTTTTATATGCATTATTATGCTATTTTATATCATTTTTTGGGACTAACCTATTAACATAGTGCCCAGTGCCAGTTGCTGATTTTTCCTTGTTTTTGTATTTTACAGAAAACCAATACCAAATGGAACAAAACTTTTTGACGATTTTTCTTAGACCAGAAGAGACCTAGGAAGCTTTGGGAGGAGGCCAGAAGGGCCACGGATGAGCCACAAGCTCACCAGGCGCCTTATGAGCTTGTGGGGCCCCCGTGGCTCCTCAAACCCTAATCTCATCTCTATAAATACACAAATATTCCCCGTATACCAGAGGACACACCAAAAATACTTTTCCGCCGCCGCAAGGTTCTATCCTCTTGAGATCCCATCTCGAGGCCTTTGTCGGTACTCCGTCGGAGGGGGATTCGATCACGGAGGGCCTCTACATCAACCTTGCTGCCCTTCTGATGATGTGTGAGTAGTTTACCACAGATGTCTTCTTCTCTCTCTTTGATCACGGGTCCATAGCTAGTAGCTAGATGTCTTCTTCTCTCTCTTTGACCTTCAATACAATCTTCTCCTCGATGTTCTTGGAGATCTATTCGATGTAATCTTCTTTTGCGGTGTGTTTGTTGATATCCGATGAATTGTGGGTTTAAGATTAGATTATCTATGAATATTATTTGAGTCTTCTCTGAACTCTTTTATGCATGATTAAGATAGCTTTGTATTTGTCTCCGATCTATTGATTTGGTTTGGCCAAGTAGATTGATTTTTCTTGCCATGGGAGAGGTGCTTTGTAATGGGTTCAATCTTGCGGTGCTCAATCCCAGTGACAAACGGGGACATGACACGTATTTGTATTGTTGCCATTAAGGATAAAAAGGTGGGGTTTATTTCCGATTGATTGGATCTATCCCTCTACATCATGTCATCTTGCTTAAGGCGTTACTCCGTTCTTGTTAACTTAATACACTAGATGCATGCTGGATAGCGGTCGATGTGTGGAGTAATAGTAGTAGATGCAGGCAGGAGTCGGTCTACTTGTCACGGACGTGATGCCTATATTCATGATCATTGCCTTAGATATCATTATAATTATTCGCTTTTCTATCAATTGCTCAACAGTAATTTGTTTACCCACCGTATGCGCTCTTTCAAGAGAGAAGCCTCTAGTGAAAACTATGGCCCCCGGGTCTATTCTTATCATATTATTTTCAAATCTATAAAACCAAAAACCAAAAAATACCCTGCTGCATTTATTTACCTTTACTTTATTTTGCACTTTTATTTATCTTTTATACCTATCTCTATCAGATCTCATCCTTGCAAGTAACCGTGAAGGGATTGACAACCCCTTTATCGTGTTGGGTGCAATTATTTGTTTGTTCGTGTAGATGCAACCATTGGTGACTTGTGTGTTCCTCCTACTGGATTGATAACTTGGTTCTCAAACTGGGGGAAATACTTATCTCTACTTTCCTACAACACCCTTTCCTCTTCAAGGAAAAAACCAATGCAAGCTCAAGAAGTAGCAATTCCCTTGACCCTCACTCTCACCAACGAGGGAGGGAGAACATATTTCCATTGTCAAAATTGGATTGACATTGCCACACAATTCGGGATGCAAGCTAGGAAGTTGCTCTTACTATTTCTTCATGAATTTAAGGAGGGTCATCCGGGTGGCAACAAAATCTATCTATGTTACGATGTCCAAGAATCACCGTAGTACGTACTTTCGGTGGTGATCAGGATGTTGTATACATATGTACTGCTTTTGGGGACTAGCTATAGCACTTTATTGAACATATAAGTTTTATGCTCTTATTTTATTTTACCGTGTAAGTACTAAACATTAACGAGTTGTTGCACATATATAAGTTTATTGCTTTATGTTGTACCAATATTATTGCTTGATAACAATTAGCTAGTGGTTAACGTGTGCACTTATCTTAATGTCGCAGCGTATTGCAATTTATGATCTTAGTTTCATGCAAAATGCATCCATGGCAGCATTGGTTGTAGAATTTTTAATTTACATTACAAAGCTTTCAGTGGCGGGCGCTGAAATATGCCCGCCACTGCTTTAACTTCAAGCACTGGCAGGTAGGACTGTGCGCCCGCCAGTGCAAACTCTCTACCAGTGGCGAGCGTATGCCCGCCACTGACGCGGTTGTAGCAATGGCGGGAGGTCAGTGGCGGGCGCACCTGGGAGCCTGGCCCGCCATTGCTAGTCTTTTTGCGCCCACCACTACTAGGCATTCCTACAGTAGTGAGACAATGACGGAACAACAAGCCGCCGATAGCCACCCAATGAAAAGAGTATGTGTAGTGCTGGATGGATTGAGTGAAATCCCTAATTCGTCTTGCCAGACTAGTTGGATTTCCTTGTAATCCTTCGGTGCCGAGAGAAGTGAGAGGTCTCACAGGACCGGCAGCAAGCAGTGGAGTTCTTCTGGCATCGAGGACCATGGCGGCGATGGGGGCCAACACCATAATTTTGCCAACTCTGAGGAGTATGGTCACGATCGACGTGGGTGGAGCATCAACACAGGTTAGCTTCGAGAGAAGAATGGCATTGGTGGTCGGGATTTCGCATGTGGAATCGGTTCAGAAGATTCTTGTGTGCTTTTAGATCTGTGCTGCCAGGCGTTGTTCAACGGGGTAGGTCTACGGGTCAAAACCATACGACTAGGTCATATATATTTACCCCCAGTCCATAAGCCTCCATTGTGTGCAAGCCTGCAAACCAATAATAAGGCTTTGGATATGCCCAACATGGCAGCACCAATCCACAAGAGCCACCACATCGTAGAATCTATCTCTCGCCTATTGCGAGAGTGAAAATTCTAGATGGTAGAAAAACTGGTGATTCCCTACTTATCACTTATTTCAGCAAAATGATGCCCAATAGGGGAAGCAAGCGAACAAATTGAACTAGGCAAGCCTTTAGCAAGGATCTTGTTTCTGGTTTTCCTTGATTTGGTATCTTCAGGAAGGTTAATTTCTGATTTTTTTTTATTTTCTTCTTTGCACTATTTTCTAAATCAGGTTTTATTAGTTTTTTATATTTGCTCAATAACCAGTTTTTCACTATTGGTTAGTGACCTCATTGATCATACTAGAGGCGCCTGGAATTTGCAAGTTTCAGTAGAACACTTTTATGGCATGGATGAGGAGGCTATTGTGAACATCGCTCTCGGCTCAAGGATTCAGGAAGACTTTTTGTCTTTGCATTACGAGAGGTTACGGGTATTTATTGTTCAGGCTGCATAGGCTTCTTGCCGACACTAAGAAGCAACAATTCGACTGTCTTGAAGAGGTCCCTGTGTCGGTGCAACAAACATTTGCATTTGTTTGCCCGGACTTATACACAGGTGTGCTGGCGCTGCATGTCCTGCACCAAGATACAGAAGCAAGACCAAGCCATAAGAACCGCTCTTCGTGAGATCAAGAAGCATATTAAGAAGACCAAGACGGCAATGCATCACCTTGGGAAAGCTTCCCTCGCCAGGCAGGAGAGCCTGGCAGGGTCGAGGCCGTCCCAAGGACAAGTCAAAGATTTCCCCGGCAGGCTTGTCAGGTCCGCCAAGGGCAAATCTCCCCGCCAAGGCGCCACAGCTCCACCAACGCAAATCACCCATCAATGCGGTGTCGAGTCTCCAAGTGATTAAGAGGCTTCTACTAAACACATGGCAGCCCATGGAAGACAGATTATCCTCATATGACACCCGTCCAGAGGCGTGTCAAGCAGATAAGCAGAAGAGGGTTAAGCGGCACGGCAAGCTTGCCGGGTTTCGCCCTCAGCATGACACCTAGTAGTGCATTTAATGCACTTTGTCCTAACTGCCAGAGTTAGGTAGTCCAAGGCTAACTAGCAAAGGATTCGGACCCTCACACACTTGTACGCGCGTAGCTGCTCTCCCCGAGGCCACCTTGCCGGGATTGAGCGCTGCGCGCTCATCGTGTTCCTCCATCCAATCCACCAAAGCAGGAGTAGGGTTTTACGCTTCCCAGCGGCCCGAACCTAGGTAAAAACCACCAGCGTCAGCACCGTCGTGTTGTTTCATGGCCTCTGCTCTTTGTGCAACGTGACCTTCCCCCTTGCCGAACCACAAAGGGCCGATGGCTCCATAGGTGATCGTGTCCCACCACGACATCTTTGGCATGCCAGGTAGGGGGAGGCGTTTGCGCGAACCTGAGGTTGTGAACAGTGCGTCCATCATCATCATCGTCATCTTCATCCATGGCGCCCAAGAAGAAACCCGGTGCTACCGCGAACCCCTCCACTTCTAAGGCCTCCTCGCACGCGGCCGTGGACGCCATTGGCACCACGATGGCGTTGGGCGAGGTGGGTGCCGCGGGAGACGCAACCGGCATAGGTGGCGCCATCGTTGTGTCCACCGTGGATGAGGTGGGAGCGGGAGGCGCTGGGGGAGGGCACCACCAACAACACCCGAACGGGCGTAACCCTCAAGTTGCGGATGGAGTGGATGTTCAACCTCCTCCACCCCACCGAACTGGCGGGCGCAGCTGCAGTGATGATGCCCGCTCTGGTGCGAGTCGCGACCCTCTAGCCGTGCCTGCCACAGGCGCAGCTACTGGATGCGCACCTGGCCCGGAGCAGGACGGACAAGGCGGAGCACCAGACAGGGGTGTCGGTCCCCGAGTGCGGCCCGCTCAGCACCAGACTGCCTTGGCGACCGGTTCGCGATAGCATGAACGTGGCGATGCTCCTACTGGTACCACCAGGATTCGGGCGACATCGCGATCGGCCTCGTCAGCTGCGCCGAGCTCAGCTACGGAAGCCATGGCACGAGCCCAACTCTTACTGAGATTCCCGCCGGCGGCTTACCAAATGGATGAATGGAGGGCCACCATCTAGAGCTTGATCGGTTTCGCTGAAGCTGTAAAGTCACAACAGGCATAGCCATCGCGGCACCCGCGAACAGCGATAGTGGCCGGGGCTGACAGCCGCATAGAGGAGGTCGCGCCAATGGTGCAATCCCCTCCGCGACAGCAGACCCAGAGGCAGCGGCAGCAAGAAGAGCGTGTCCGCGAGCCTGACGAAGCATCGATGGCCTCCTCTGATCCACGAGCCCATCGGGACCAGTGGCATGTCCTGGAGGATCGGCGGAGGGAAGATGCGCGCGTCACCATAGAGCGGCGCCAAGAGACTCGTCGTCAATCCGACAGGAGAAATGATCCAAACGTTGACAAACCGCGCCCAGTGATGGTGGGTACTTACCTTACGAGGTTGGTTGCCCCACCTTCACTCGAGAGCTGCGGCAAGTCCGCTGGCCATCTACCCGCGTCTTCAAGCCTGAATTACCAGAAAAGTATGATGGAAAGTTGAACCCGGCAGAGTTCTTGAGCATTTACACTATTGCTGTTCAAGCTGCCGGAGGCAGGGATGAAAAGGTGTTTGCCAACTACTTCCCTTTGGCGCTCAAGCCGAACATGAGGTCGTGGCTGATGCATCTGCCAGAGAATTCCATTTCATCATGGGCTGACCTGTGCAACGAATTTGTTGGCGCCTTCATGGGTGGCCACCAAGAGCCAGACCGGCCCAGTGATCAGCAAGTCCTTCCGCAGAAGGAAGGGGAAAGCTTGCGGAAGTACATGCAAAGGTTTAGTCGTGTACACCACAACATTCCAGAGATACACCCAGCAGTTGTGATTGTCACGTTCCATTCGAACATGCGCAACAGAAGGATACGGTCCAAGATGAACGTCTGGCTGCCCAAGACTATCAATGAGTTGTACACATTGGCGGAAAAATGTGCTCGAGCTGAAGAGGGAAGGCGACTCCTCGGAGAAGAGGATGGCGTCGAGGTCGATTCAGAGGAAGATGAAGAGAAGACCGTGTTCATAACTCCATGTAGCACGTACTGCTTTGTACGCATGCCTTTCGGGTTAAAGAGTGCCGGATCCACTTTTGCAAGAGCAGTGCAGATTGGTTTTGAACCACAGTTGCACAGAAATGTGGAAGCCTATATGGATGATATAGTGGTCAAGACCAAGGACAAATCAACACTCATTCAAGATTTGGAAGAGACCTTTGCTAACTTGCGCAAGATCAATTTAAAGTTAAACCCTGAGAAGTGTGTGTTTGGTGTTCCCTCCGGCAAGCTACTTGGCTTCTTTGTATCTCACCGAGGGATAGAGGCCAACCCCGACAAGATCAGGGCGATCGAGCAGATACAAGCACCTAAGACTATCAAGGATGTTAGGAGTTTAACCGGATGCGTTGCCACGCTAAGCAGGTTCATTTCCAAGTCTGCCAAACGTGCCTTGCCTTTCTTCAAAATCCTGAAGAAAGCAGGGCCAATGAAGTGGACTTCGGAGGCAGAAGCAGCACTGCAGGACCTAAAGACCTACCTTTCCTCTGCCCCCACCTTAGTCGCTCCTAAACCACAAGAACCGTTGCTGCTGTATTTAGCGGCAACGAATCAAGTGGTTAGTGCAGCACTGGCAGCACAGCGGGAGGTGGATGAGGAAGCAGCTGCTGCAACTACCCCTTCCGGGAATGAAGCTGAACCATCCATGGCAGAATTGGACGCAAAGGGGGCAGAGCAAGTTAGCAAAGATGATCCCAAGACTGCGGCAAAGAAGAAAGTGGTGCAACGCCTAGTGTACTTCGTCAGCTCCCTGTTACAGGGGGCTAGGTCAAGGTACTCTGGGTGCAAAAGCTAATCTTCGGCCTCATTATGGCCTCGAGGAAACTGCGCCACTACTTCCAAGCCCATGAGATCATAGTTGTCACCCATTTCCCACTACAGCGCATACTGAGGAACCTAGAGGCTACCGGCAGGATAGTTGAATGGGCATTAGAGTTGTCAACCTTTGGCTTGAAGTACGAAAGTACTTCAACCATTCAGAGCAGAGCACTGGCAGAGTTCATTGCGGAATGGACGCCCACTCCAGATGAAGAAATACCGGAGACAATTATCACCGGCAGGGAGGCGCCTCAGGAGTGGACCATGTACTTTGATGGTGCTTTCTCATTGTAGGGCACTGGAGCTGGCGTGCTTCTTGTTGCACCCATCGGAGAGCACCTCAAGTACGTGGTCCAAATGCACTTCCCCCGAGAGAAAGCCACCAACAACACTGCTGAGTATGAGGGGCTCCTTGCCGGGCTCAGAATTGCAGTAGAATTGGGAATCAAGAAGTTGATCATCCATGGAGACTCACAGCTTGTGGTGAGACAAGTTAATAATGATTACCAAAGCCCATTAATGGAAGCATACGTAGAGGAAGTGAGAAAGCTGGAGGAGCGTTTTGATGGATTGCAAACAGAGCACGTGCCGCGTGCGGAAAACAACATTGCCGATCATTTGTCCAAATGCGCTGCACAAAAGCTCCCCGTGGAACCAGGAACTTTTGTCCTCCACCTGACTCAGCCTTCAGTATCTCCATCGACGATGGCCAGAAAAAGAAGTAAGTTGGACTCCGGCAAGTATCTCCCGGCAGAGCTTCCCGAAGTCGCTGGTAGAGAAGCTGTCGGGAACCACTCCACTTCGGTTGGTGAGTAGCACTCTCCCGCGGAACCACAGGTTCTTGCGGTCGAGGTGAGCACTCCCACGAACGAGGAGGTGCCGTTGGTCCTTGTTGTTGAGCCTCAGGCTCCAACTTGGGCATGACACATAGTCCACTATCTTCAAACAGGCGAACTTCCCGAAGAGCAAGAAGAAGCTGAAAGAGTAGCACGACGGTCCAGTATGTACCAGTTCATCGATGACACTCTGTACAGAAGGAGGCCAAACAGTGTGAAATTGAAGTGCATTTGCCAGGAAGAGGGGCAAGAACTGCTGGCGGAGATACACAAGGGCGTGTGTGGCTCCCATATTGGATCAAGGGCCTTGGTTGGAAAAGCTTTCCGACAAGGGTTCTACTGGCCCATGGCCCTCCAAGATGCGATTGAGCTAGTCACCAAATGTGAAGCTTGTCAGTTCCACTCCAAGAACATTCATCAACCAGCTCAAGCTCTCCAGACGATCCCTTTATCCTGGCCATTTTTGGTCTGGGGGCTCGATATCCTAGGCCCCTTCCCTCGTGCTACCAGGGGCTTTGAATTCTTGTACGTTGCAATCGACAAGTTTACAAAGTGGCCGAAAGTGGAGACAGTGAGGAAGGTAACCGCACAGTCAGCTATCAAGTTCTTGAAGGGGTTGGTGTGCCGTTTTGGAGTACCCGCCAGAGTGATCACTGACAATGGCACCCAATTCACAAGTCGCGCCTTCATGCCATACGTCCAAAACCTTGGGAGCAAGGTCTCTTTTGCTTCTGTTGCTCATCCCCGGAGCAACGGACAAGCTGAGAGGATGAATGCTGAAGTGTTGCGCGGGCTCAAGACGAGAACTTTTGATAAGTTGAAGAAATGCGGTAGACGCTGGATCGACGAGCTGCCGGTGGTTCTTTAGTCCCTCCGTATGACACCGAATCGAGCCACCGGGCAGACTCCCTTCTCCCTAGTCTATGGGGAAGAAGCAGTGCTCCCCACGGAACTCATATACGAGTCGCCTCGAGTACTTGCCTACAATGAAGTAGAGCAGGAGCAGCACCGACATGATGATGCTGTGCTCCTCGAGGAAGATCATCTCCGGGCCGCTGTGCATGCTGCACGCTACCAGCAAGCCTTGCACCGCTATCATAGCCGCAGGATTCATGCCCGGAGCCTTGATGAAGGCGACCTTGTCCTTAGGCGTGTTCAATCCGCCAAGGGTTCCAACAAGTTGGCACCGAAGTGGGAAGACCCTTACCGGGTAGTGCGAGTCACCAGACCTGGCGTAGTCTGTCTGTAGACCGAAGATGGCATTAAGGTGCAAAATTCATGGAATATTGAGCATCTTCGCAAGTTCTACCCGTTAGGCGCGGTTGCCGGGCTCAGCCCCAGCAACCACCTTTTGTACAAGCCTTGCTGATGTGCATGTAACCCTTTGTACAAAGCCAGGCGCAGACCCTGTGCAAAGATAATAAAACGAAGCGTCAGCGCCTAAAACTTGCATGCATGTTTATTTTAGCATGATTTTGCCATGATTATTTAGAGTGGATCATATGCTGTTGTTTTTTTTCTCTGTACTAACCACAGGGCCCCTGCCGTGGATAAAATCCTAGGGAAGAGAAGAAAGAACAAGTTGGCATATCAGCCACCGACAACCCAAAGCAGATAAGTTTCCTTTAAGAGATCCATATTGTACATCTATGAGGAAAACTTGGGTGTAGAAAAACCTTGTCACCCTCAAACATCAGTGCTCCCATCTTTTGATTTGAGGATTACTTCAGTCAAATTTTGTTGCAGCGGCATTTGTGAAAAGGGTTGGCAAGGGGCCAGCTCCCTTCCGCGTTCCCAGGCTCGTCAAGCCGAGCCTCGCGGCAACAAGGAGAGGGACCGGCAAGATACCTTGTTGGAAACTTTGTTTACTCGAAAGTATGGAGGAACCACTCCTCTGCTTGAGTATGATACATGCACGAGCGCCCGGCAAGCATGTCTTTTTTCATTAATACGCGGATAAACAAGTACAAGCCTTATAGAGTTCAAATATAGCTGAAAAGATTACATTTCTTGATAAAAAGTTTGGCAAGTGCCTACATATTTTAGACTACAAAATTATAAGTGCCCCGTAATGCCTTTCTTGTCCCTCTCCTCCTAGGGGCTACAGTGGGAGGTGAAGAGGGCAAAAGGAGTGCCTGGGCAGAACCCAGCCTGACCCCGTCAGGGCCCGCAGGACGTAGTCTGACAAGATTGAGAGGGGCGGGGGCGAAGACGATGGACGGAGAGAGCGGCTAGGCAATGCCCTGGTCACCACTGCCAGGACCAGCGGAACGCGGTCGAAAGGCCCCCGGCAGGGAAGATGAAGCCGGAGTCCACGGAGAAGCCTGTCGGGGTCCAGCTGGAGAAGGCGGAGACGTCCACACCCAACTCCCCCGGCAAATTGCTCTGCCGGGGGAAGAAGACCCAGGTGCAGATGATGGTGCCGCCGACGCCTTGCTGACGGTGACGGTGCGTCCAGCGTTCAGCTGGAGTCCAAGCAACCGTCCTCCCGATTGCTGCCATCGTCATCATTGTCACTGTCCTCCTCGTTGCTGTCACTCGAGGAGGAGCTTTCGTCGTCGGTCGAGCTCTCGGCGCAGCACCCTAAGCGAGCACCCGAATGCCCGAAGACTTTGATGGAGAGAAGATTAGCTTGAAATGGAGAACGTGCCCCGCCGCCAAGCTGTGGGCACGAGTGAAGGTTTTCTAGCCACACCGGAGAAGCATGACATGAGGTGCAGGGAAGTCTACGTTCGCCCGCATGCTGCCGTTACAACAGCCCCTCATGTGCAACCTCAATCCGGGTGGCTGTTCTTCCTCCATCACCCTTGCAAACAGGGTGGGAAGCCGAAGACGGCTGCGCGGTGGCCCGCGCAGTTTGGCAATGAACTCCAATGGCTGGTCCTCAGCGTGACCTTCCATTGCGGCCGCTGCGACTGGGGGAGGAGCGACCAAGACACCTCCACGTCCTCCTCGGCCCCGAGCGCCACGACGACCACTCCCACGTCCAGCGGCACCACCTTGCGTGCTGGACTCTGCTCCTGCATCCCCAGCAGGGGGAGGGAGGCGCTGCCGAGGAGAAACCCTCGTCGCCACCGTTGGAGGTCGACCACGTCCTCTTCCCCTCACCATGGTGGAAGAAGGATATCAGATGAGGGAGGAGGAGATGTGTGTGGGTGAGCCCCTCGCCCACATCCCCTGTTATAGGGAAACACGGCCAGGGGCTGGCTCCTCACCACCTAGAAGGGAGCCGCCCTACTCCGCCAATCCTGCCTCCTTGCACTGCTGACAGCGTCCAAAATCAACGACCACCCACCTGTGCCTATCCACGGCACCTGGCTTTCTGCCATGGCACTCATTCCCGCACCCTTCGTGTCCGCCACCAACCCTGCGCAATGCATGCAACGTACGTGGTGGAAACGGTAGGCGTGGAAACGGTAGGCGTAGTGGGTGAGTAAAATGGCAGTTACCTCCCCGTGAACGTGGGCAGCCCATGAGTCACTACGTGGGTACCCCCATGACGTCCCGCACGACTCGTGGGATAACCGAAAACGGGTTCAATTACAGGTTAATGAAGAAGCAAGGAAGATATCAAGAAAGACATAAGTCCCGTTGCGGTTCGGCCAAAAGTGTACGCCTGTGTATTTTTGGGGCCTACCCCAACGATGCCAGGCGACACGTATGGGCTAGGCCCGGGGGCTCCTGTCGGTGCAACAAACATTTGCATTTGTTTGCCCGGACTTATACACAGGCATGCTGGCACTGCATGTCCTGCACCAAGACACAGAAGCAAGACCAAGCCATAAGAACCGCTCTTCGTGAGATCAAGGAGTGGATCAAGAAGACCAAGACAGCAAGGCATCACCTTGGGAAAGCTTCCCTCGCCAGGCAGGAGAGCCTGGCGGGGTCGAGGCCGTCCCAAGGACAAGTCCAAGATTTCCCCGGCAGGCTTGCAGGGTCCGCCAAGGGCAAATCTCCCCGCCAAGCCGCCACCGCTCCACCAACGCAAATCACCCATCAATGCGGTGTCGAGCCTCCAAGTGATTAAGTGGCTTATACTAAACACGTGGAAGCCCATGGAAGACAGATTATCCTCATATCACACCCTTCCAGAGGCGTGTCAAGCAGATAAGCAGAAGAGGGTTAAGCGGCATGGCAGGCTTGCCAGGTTTCGCCCTCAGCATGACACCTAGCAGTGCTTTTAATGCACTTTGTCCTAACTGCCAGAGTTAGGTATGATAGGATTGTTAGCTATCTAATCACCAGATAAAGACTACTTTGCCACTGTGGTCACCCCTTGAGCTATAAAAGGAGGTCCAAGGCTAACTAGCAGAGGATTCGGACCCTCACACACTTGTACGCACATAGCTGCTCTCCCCGAGGCCACCTTGCCGGGCTTGAGCATTGCGCGCTCATCATGTTCCTCCATCCAATCCACCAAAGCAGGAGTAGGGTTTTACCCTTCCCAGCGGCCCGAACCTGGGTAAAACCCACCAACGTCACCACCGTCGTGTTGTTTCATGGCCTCTGCTCTTTGTGCAATGTGACCTTCCCCCTTGCCAAACCACAAAGGGGCCAATGGCTCCATAGGTGATCGTGTCCCACCACGACACCCTGGACACTCTAACCTGGCCTCTAATAGGAAGTCATGGGGCAATATTTGGAACACTAAGATCGCTTTGAAGGTCAAAGCCTTTAAATGGCGGCTTGCAAAGGTCTCATTGCCCACTGGTGATGCTCGGAAGAGTAGGAATATGGAAACGTTCCCTGAGTGCACTCTTTTCTAATGTTGATGAGGATTTGTGGAGATACTCTTTGATTCATTGTCGGATGACACATTGCATGCGGGCGTTTACGGATGAGGACTTGACTGATGTCATCATCTCCAACTGCACAATGGATCCAAAATTTGGTCATTTTGAGTCTCTGATACTCTGAAGCAATAGGAACTAGCGAGGCATCTAATCACATTGTGGGGCATTTGGTGGGATCACAGGTGCGCTATACATGATGAGGAATTCCAAAGTCCCCTAAGCACTTTCATCTTCTTAAACAAATTCATGGAAGATCTTATTGCAGTGGTTGCATGTAATTCTAGAAATCCTAGGGTCTGCATGTGGCTGGGAGGTATATCCCAAGAGGAACCAGGTTGCCACCAGAAGCGGACATAGGAAACATAAATGTTGATGGTGTTCTTGCAAAGAGTGGTAGAAGAGGAGCGGTTACTGCTATTTGCCGATATAAGCAGGGAACAATATTGGTGCATCTTTTGTTGTATAGGTCGATCCGGAGAGTCTCAAAGTGGAATCTTGCAATGAGGCTCTAGCTCTAGCTCTTGATCTCCATCTTGGGTCGATTCATATTGTATGGAGGTCATCACAAACATCAACAATTTCCTTGTCGATACAATGTTGTTCATAGAGAAATTGATATTCGCTAGATCAATTAGGGAGGTGTCCTTCAGCCATAAAAGAGAGACAATAACGGAGACGTGCATGCTCTGGATAAAGCTTCGACTTATCTTCCCATTAAACGTCATATTTTCCTTTCAGTTTTATGTGACATTATTTGTATTCTCTATAACTTTGAGTTATGAATAAATTCTGATGTTTTAGCCAGAGAGGGAGAGAGAGAGTAAGAGTCACCAGATTGCAAAATTTGTCTCTCGCCTATTGCGGGAGCGAAAACTAATAGATCGTAGAAAAACCAGTGGTTCCCTACTTACCGCTTATTGCGACAAAATGCCACCCAATCGGGGGGAGTGATCGAACAAACTGAACTAGGCTGGCCCTTAGCTAGGATGTCTTTTCCGGATTTCCTTGTTTAGGGATCTTCAAGAAGGTTTCGGTCTGATTGTTTGATTTTCTTCTTAATGTTGTTTTTAACCGGTTTTTATTCATTTTTTTGGTAATTATATACATTTTTTCATTATTTTCTTTTCCAAAAAGTGTTCATAAAATTTAAAAATTATTCACAATTTCCAACAATGCTCGAGCTTTTTAAAAGGGTTCTAGTTTGAAAAGAAATATTCAGAATTTCAAAAAGAATTGCCATTTTCTAATTTTCCACACTTTTAAAAAGTTTAAGCATTGTTCTTTTATTTCAAAAATGTTCTCCAATTTTGAAAAATATTCATGTTCTGAAAAATTTCCCGATTTTAATTTTTTAGAAACTGAAAATGTCCTCAAGATTAAAAAAATGTTCATGTGTTTGCAAAAATTATGAAATGAAGAAAAAAATGGAACAACCATAATGTAGAAACAGAAAATCAGGAAGATAATCGCCCTCGCACAGAAAACCAGCGCTACGTTTTGTCTATCGTTGGGCTGGCTGAATAGCGATTCTCGGTATGATTTCAGGGGTATTTCACACAATGCCCCATAAAGGAGTTGCAGAAAGATAGTGCCACATTTTGTGCTGGCCGTTGGTTTATCTTTCCACAGATTTCCACTTACCAGTTACTCCATATTTTGTGTTTCCTTTTTTGTATTCTTGCTCATGTTTTCACCGCACTATTTGCTAGTTTTGATCCCATGTTTTTTTCTTCCCTTTATGAAACATTTTTCAAATTTTGATTTAGAAAAAATATATTCATAACTATTTTTATAAATTCATGATCTCTTTTTAAACTCATGATTTTTTTAAAAAAATTTGTAAATGTTGTTTATAATTTATGAACATTTATTCAGTTCATAATATTTTTTGTTTTGGCAAAAATACCGATAGTTGGTTACTTTTTCTAGGGGGGCCAACACGTATAGTGCGAAGCCAATTTTCCGTGTGAGGAGCAAAGCGTACGGCACAAAGTTTATTTTTCTAGGGAACAAAGAAGCCATGGGGGAGCAAAATGGGTTGGCTTGCTATGTGTTGTACCTCCTATCCTTTGCTATACACTACTGCAGGATGGTCCAAATGCGACAGTACAATTGGAGACCCCTCGACGAAACTGTGTGCGATGCATTAATTGAAAACGATGGTGTAAGAAGACCGTAAAAAATAATACGAGCTGTTTGCGATGGCGCAGATATCAAACACGATTTAGATAAGAGTTGTGTGTGCGATATGTGGCATACTGTTGGTCCATACGAACTATTTGCAATGAGCATAACAACAGAAACGGTCAGTCTGATGAATGTGTGTGTGCGATATATGACATACAGTTCACTTGGATGAACTGTCTGTGATTAGGCAACATAACAGAAATGGTCAGCCAGATCAAGGTGTGTGCGATATACGGCATACAGTTCACTCGGATGAACTGTTTGCGATGAGCCAAGACAATAGAAATGGTTCAACTGAATAAGATGTGTGTGATACGCGGCAAACAGGTCCGTAATCAGAAATATGTGCGAAGGCCGATAATAACACAGACGATTGCTGCTAATAAGCCATGTTTATTGTGGGCAAACGCTTGCTGGTATACAATTGTCAGCGATTGATGAAATCATCACCGACGGGTTCCCTAGTTTACTCCGTCTGCGATGTGATTTGCTCTGTCTATAGAAGAACAACATATATAACCAAAATAAACATTCAATTAGATAAGTGACTATACAAATCATTCGCACACACCTCAATAAATAATTACATGCATTCTAAACTAGGAGAAACGATCATCTAATCATCTACTTCTTGTGATGCTGCCGCCACTGCTCTGTAGCTCAATCCCTCGTCTGGGGCAGGACGAAGGCACTTCCTCATGTTAACGATCCATCTGTACATCTTGTAGCTTGTGTACGTGTCCTTGGCCGCGTACTTGACGTGTTCTTCATCTAGTCTCTGCTCCCAGGCACTGTGCCAGGCGATCCTGTCCTTCTTGCTCTCATCCTTCATCTTCATGTAGTAGGGGTCGATGATGGCCGAGGCGAGGTCAACCAGGGAGTTCTAATTGTTCTTGGTGCTGCCCAGACCTTGTAGTGGTCATGGATGTTGACAAGATTCCACAAGGCCAAGCCCGAAACCTCGAGCGCTTTTATATCGTTGGTGGTGTCCACCATAGCGAAACTGCGGTCGACGCTGTTGATAAACCTGGCGAAACGCTCACAAGGCCTCGTGGCTAGGTGGTAGTGGTAGACGAGGACGTCATGGCGCACACACAACTGGGCTACGGCAACCTTCTGATCATGCCCGGCACGACCGCCAGTGAACTCGAGGTCGAAGCTGACCACTTGGTACTTGTCCTCAGCAAGCAACTGCTCCATAGTTTGGATGGCGATCTCCACCGAGACCGGCTCATTCATGTACACCACTGAGAGGTCCTTCCCTCTCACGTGGGTGTCCACTACGTGATGCATGGTGAACTGTCGCCTGTTGTCGTCGTCAGCCGCTGGGAGCGCCATTGGAGCCATGGGGAGCGCCATTGGAGCCGCTGGATATCCTCTTTGTATGTGTCGTTGTGGTTGTGCTTATTGTGTCGTGTGGCACGAGAAATGAAGGTAAATGGCTGCGAGAATAAATGGGGGCCGGGTGGCCTGGATTCTCGGCACGTCCGCATGGCAGTTTTTGCAGCGGGTAACTACATCGTGGCGCCGTACCCGGCGCAACCGCATGCATAATGGTAGCGCGAACATACGTGATCGTGTGCCGGCCCCAAACACTGGCAGCACGCACGGAGGGACGCGAGAGCAGAGCGCGCGCGGCGGGATGTGAGCAAAGCGCGTCGCGGCCACCTCAACCGCGAGCAACCACACATATAGAGCAGTTGAACACGCAAGGAATGGTCATCTACAAGCCGGCCTGTAGTTGCGAGCGGCGACATGATGTGAAACTACGTCGCATTCCACACATCACACAAGGGTCGAACAATCGTTCACGACGCTGCGTAGAGAGCGGCCGTGTGCTACTACCTCTGTCCTGATTTATCAGTCCCCTTTATATTATGTGCCAAATTTTGACCTTAAATTTAACTAGCAAAATGCTAATGCATGGTCATGTTATTTGGGTTAACCAATGCCCCTGCCTACTTCATGTACCTCATGAACAATGTTTTCATGGAGTACTTGGACAAGTTTGTTGTCATCTTCATTGATGACATACTCATCTTTTCCAAGTCTGGAGACGAGCATGAGCAACACTTGAGAATGGTCCTAGATAAGCTTCGAGAGCACCAGCTTTATGCCAAGTTCAGCAAGTGCGAATTCTGGCTGCACAAAGTTGGATTCTTGGGTAATGTGTTGACTGCCGAAGGATTGTCAGTGGATCCTGCCAAGATTGAGGCCATGACTGAATGGCAATCACCAAGCAATGTGAAGGAAGTTAGAAGCTTCCTCGGACTCGCGGGATATTACCGCAAGTTTGTTGAGGGATTCTCTAGCATTGCCCGACCCATGACTCAGCTCTTGAAGAAGGACAAGAAGTTTGAATGGACACCAAAGTGCAAAGAAAGTTTCCAAGAGCTCAAGAAGAGATTGACAATAGCCCCAGTTTTGGCGATATTCACAAGGAGTTCGTAATATATTGTGATGCATCGAGAATCGGGCTTGGTGGTGTTCTGATGCAAGAAGGCAGAGTCATAGCATATCTATCCAGACAGCTATGTCCTCACGAAAAGAACTACGCTACTCATGATCATGAATTGGCAGTTGTAGTTCATTCCTTCAAGACATGGCGACATTACCTTCTAGGGAAGCGATGTGATCTATACACAGACCACAATAGTTTGAAGTATATTTTCACTCAGAAGGAGTTGAACATGAGGCAGCGAAGATGGCTGGAGTTGATCAAGGACTATGACCTTAGTGTTCAATGCCACCCTAGAAAGGCTAATGTGGTAGTAGATGCCTTAAGCAGAAAGGCTTGTTCCTTGAATGCTATGATTAAGGAAAGGCTACCCGCCTTGTATGAAGAACTTGAAATCTTTGGCTTGGAACTAGTTACACCAGGATTTTTGGCCAACCTCGAAGCCAAGCCTATCTTGATGGATGATATTAAGGAAGCTCAAAAGGGACACGAGAGTATTGAAGGCATCAAGCGGAAGATCAAGGCAGGCAAGGCCTCGGAATTCTCAGAGGATAAACAAGGAGTTGTGTGGTTTGGCAATCGCATTTGCGTACCCAACAAAGTTGAGCTCAAGAATTTGATCTTGCAATAATCCCATGACACTCCATATTCCATCCATCCTGGAGGAACCAAGATGTATCAAGACCTCAAGGCAATATTCTGGTGGCATGGCATGAAAAGAGAGATAGCCACTTTTGTCGCTAAGTGTGACATATGCCAGAAAGTCAAAGCTGAACATCAGCGACCTGCTGGATTGTTACAACCTCTCATAGTGCCTAAATGGAAGTGGGACAAAGTCGAGATGGACTTCATCACCGGATTGCCCAGGTCAATCAAGGGACATGACTCCATATGGGTCATTGTTGACCATTTGACCAAGGTTGCCCACTTCATTCCCGTCAAGACGACCTACAAGGGGAACCAGCTAGCCAGCCTCTACATCAATTGGATCGTTAGACTCCATGGGGTTCCTAAGGAGATTTTGTCCGACCGAGGTACCCAGTTCACCTTAAGATTCTGGAAGAGATTCCAAGAAGCCTTGGGGACCAAGCTATCGTTCAGCACCGCCTTCCACCCCCAGACCAGAGGACAAACGAAACGAGTAAACTAGATACTCGAAGACATGCTCGCGCTTGTGTATTGGCATATGGAGCCAAATGGGAAGATTGTCTACCATTCACCGAGTTCTCCTACAACAACAGCTACCAGTCCAGTCTATAGATGGCATCGTTTGAGGTGCTATATGGACGTAAATGCCGCACTCCCCTCAACTGGTCGGAAACTAGTGAAGGACTAGTCTTTGGGCCCGACATCCTCCGTGAAGTAGAAGAGCAAGTTCAACTAGTCAGAGAGCGTCTGGAGACCGCCAAGTCAAGACAAAAGAGCTACGCCGACTCACACCACCGAGACATGAGTTTCCGTATTGGAGACCATGTCTATCTCCGAGTCACACCTCTCAAGGGAACCAAGCGCTTCCATGTCAAAGGAAAGCTCGCGCTAAGGTACATCGGCCCCTTCAAGATCACTAACAGACGAGGAGAAGTTGCTTACGAGCTAGAGCTACCTTCCGAGTTATCCGATGTGCACAACGTTTTCCACGTGTCACAACTCCGAAAGTGTATCCAAGTTCCCAACCGCCCCGACCTCTACAAGGACATCGATCATCAAGCCATCAACCTTCAGCCAGATCTCACTTATCGTGAGAGACCAATTCGCATTCTGGATGAAGCCGAGCATTGCACCCGAAGCCGCACCATCAAGTACTTCAAGGTCCAGTGGAGCAACCACACTGAAGCAGAAGCAACGTGGGAGCGTGGAGACTACCTTAGATCTGAGTTCCCTTATCTCTTTAGCGCCTGGCCTAGGAATCTCGGGGACGAGATTCTTGTAAGGGGGGTAGGTTTGTCACACCCTGTGTTTTGTACCACTTTGCTATGATATTAAGGTTAAAATTTTGGACCAATTAAAACTTTTTGTCTGCATGTGAATGCTTGAGTTGATTGCTATTTGCTTGTTTGCTTGATTGTGTTTAATTCACAAAAATCCCCCCTGCTCTCAAAACTCATCTCCTTGATCCAAAATTTTGCCCAATGATCATGCCATGTGTATAGGACCTAAAACTATTTTTATAAAATATTTTTATGGCCAAAAAGCATTTATTTAATTTAGGTTTTCAAAAACCCCTGAATTGAGGTTGTACTACAAGTCCTCAAATTAGGAAGAATGTTTTGCCCCAAAGATTTTATTTCAAACCTATTATATATAAGACTTCCCAAAAACACAAAATATTATTTTTAAAGGTTATTTTCATATTTTATTTAAAAGCTTTTCTTAAGGCCAGAAATGGTCTTTTAGGGAGAAAAATATTTAATGTTTCAAAAATATTTAAGGAAATTTAGGGAAACTCAGTGGACATATATTTTCCATATATATGAGTTTCAACACATGGTCATGTTCAAAATATTGGACAAACCCCTCCAAAACCATTTCTGCATAATTCAAGTATATGAAATATTTCTGATTGTCAAATAAATCCACGAAAATTCTAGCAAGTCACACATGCCTAATGTGATGATCTTGCCATGTTTCATTCCCATCCAAATAGTTTTGGTACACAAAAGTGCCCCAAAAGCCTCTCTGTCCAGAACCAAATTTGAGCAACTCTACATTGCCAACTGTCTCCTTTTGATCTCAAAATTTTGTGGGCATGCTCTAATCCACAAATGATGACACTACACCAAGTGGTGCATCAAGGAGAATAGATATGCATAGCTAGATCTAGGAAAACCCATTTCTGTTGATTTCTAGGGTTTGCCAAAGTTACATTGGCAACTTTCTCTAAATGAGCTCAAAACATGTGATCAAGATCACTTGGTCCTATTCCTCGCTCCTGCTAAATATATTGTCAAGGAGATAATTTTTACTAGCCCAAAACATCACCAAACACCTTCTGCTATTTTACCAAAACCACTGTTTTGACCCCTTCCACTATTCTCCATGAGCTCAATTTTTTACCAAGGCTCTCCCTAGACACCTTCTACCTCCAGTAAGTTTTGCATGACCATGGCTCAATCATTGGTGGGTGAAAACCCCATTTTTCTTTTCTGGACAGCCACTGTTCCTTCTCTCTCTCTACTCCCCCTCCACCCCAGAGGCATCCCAGAGCATCCAAGGTTTTCCCCTACTTGTTTACCCTCCCCTAGAACCCCTAGACAAAAAAGGACACGCCCATGGAACTAAAATAATGCCATGGCATGTCGAGCTCGCGCTCTGGAGCACGCTACAGTGCCCTCCCGCACTGTAGCTTGCCCATTCCGAGGCACTTGACGGCTTTGGGCACCGGGACTGTGTCTCCCGAGGTCACCTCGGCGTCCGCAACATGCCTTGCTGTCGGGCCCCTCCTCCCTCGCCGTCGTTTTCCACTTGGCAAGCTCGCCCGAGCTTGCCACTCCTTTTTCGCGTGCGGGACAGGTCCCAGCCTCGCACCGCTCCTCCTCTCACTTCCCAGCACCATGCACCACCCCTATGAGCTCCGCAGAGCCCTCTTCGCTCGCTCCCTTGGCCACCAAAGCCGTTCCTGCGCACTTGCCGTGAGCCCCGTCCACGGTGCACCTCGGGCTCGCTATATAAGGCCCCCCGAGCCCTTCTCTCACTACCACTCACCCTCTCCCACTCCCAATCATCCTCCTGCACCACCCGCCATCTCCAGGAGCGCCCGAGCTCGAGCTCCGCCACCTCGGTCAGCCGTAGTCCACACAGTAGGAGCCGCCACCGCCTTTGTTCTTCACCGATCTGTAACCGCATGAGCACGCTGATCATTTTCCCTCCATCTCCCGCATCGTTTGCAGCCCAAGACAACCGGAACGACCACCTCTCATAGCGCCTCCGCTCGGCTTGCTCGTCGCCGGTGAACCACTGCGCCCTGGCGGCCATCTCCACCACCCACCGACCGGCGACTCTCTCCTGGGTCCAAAGGTGGCAGCAACTCGCCTCGCCGTGCCCCACATCACCGCCGGTGAGCTCCGCCGCCTCCCTGGTCGCGAGGTGGAAGATGACAGGCGGGCCCCGCCTGTCATCCTCACCTATCTCTCCCTCCCCCTCTCTGTCGCTGGCGGTTGGGCCCCACCTGTCGGGTTTGAATGCAAGCGCGCGCGCACCAGTTCGCCCGGCCTGGCTTGGCTCTGGGCCGGCCTAGCAACGCCTGCTCTGGCCCAGTTACTCCGTGGCCCTTTTCTTTTTCTGTTTATTAGATACTTCCAAAAATTCCACAAGTTGGAATACTTGTCCAAATCCAATGATTCAAATTTTCAAAATCTTCTAAAAAATCAACCTATTTAATGATGTCACTTGTGCACCACTTGGAAGAGTGTTTTTGCACTGCTCTTATTTATGATTTGGCATTTAAAATCAGTGTTTAAAAATCTCAAACTTTGTTTCTGTCACTCCATCTCCAAATCCAACAAATATGGTATTTTTAGTTTTAAATCTAGTATTTAACATAAATGAGTTGACATTTTTCTTAGTGCTTTTATTTTTCTGTTTTGTGCTATTGTCTTATTGTGTGCCGTTGCCTTGCGACGTTAGATTACGAAGTTGACGAAGGAGTTGGACCACAGACATTTGAAGACACCGAGGAGTTTGTTGAGCCAGGCAAGCAGCCCCTTGACCATGTCTATAAAACCCTTTTTATGCATGTCATATAGCACTTTATTATTGTTGCACCAGAATCATGATGAGATGGTAACCACTTTGGTGGGTTGCCTTCGTTACTTCCTTGTTGATACTTGCATTGTGCATGACCCTACCTTCCTATGAGGGTTATGCGGGTGGGAGTAGATAGGATGCTAAAGTAGATGCTACGCAAATGGGACGAGTGTATGCATGGTGATGGAGACAAAAGTATTTTCAAAGACTTTTTGAAAACCCCGTCGGGTGCCACTAATGCCTGAGGGACATGTTGAGCTAGGTAACCACTTGATAAAGAAGTGGTGTACCGAGGCAAGTGAGTGTGTTGTTTTCAAAAATGGATTGGTTTAAGTTGCGACCGTTACTCCAACCTTACATGTACGACCACAATACCCCTTATGGGACGGGGCTTTGTTGATTACTTTGGTCGATGCTAGCACAGAGCCCGCAGTACTAGTGGCGAGAGAGTATGAGTTACTCTCTCGATACGGGGTCATGCCTGGTAGGGCGACTATGGCTATTTTTACAGACACTGGGCACACCGTTGTGTCCCCTCTTGGATGGTACGATCTTGAGCGAGTCTCGTGTGATGTACATCATGAGGACATGGGCCAACGAGTGGACTCTTTGTTTAGTATTGTCAAGGGAAAGATATTGTTCGGGTGCCTACCTCGGGTACTTGATGTGCCGCGAGCCGTGGATTGACACGAAGGTTCCCCGAGTCTTGTGGGTAAAGTGTGCAACCTCTGCAGAGTGTAAAACTATTCGAATAACCGTGTCCACGGTCAAGGACAGTTGGATGACCGCTCTTGGGCCACGTCCATTGTTTACAAAAACCTGGTGTGTGTGTGTGTGTGTGTGTGTGTGTGTGTGTGTGTGTGGGAGAGAGAACTACTTGAGTCGAGCCGAATGACTTAACATGTTGATTAAGCTGGAGTTGATCCATACTCTGTTTATGTTGATATCTGTAACATGTTTACATGGATATCTGCATTCTTATGATGCATGCTTTACAAGTTGTTAGGACATGTCATTGCACTCAAAACTAGCTTTCTGCAAAATTACCTACTTAGTGCTATATCATGCATTGTTGTACCTTGTTCCAAAACATGGGTTGCTTAAGAGTACATTCAAAGTACTCGTTGGCTTGCCACTGGTTATTTAATTGGCCAGGCATGGAAGAGTAGGATTATGGTGAAGAATTCCTCGGTGATGAACATGCGAATTAGGACGCTTCCCAGTCAGAATGCCTGTAGGTTTAAGGCAGATGGCATGGGCCTCCGTTATCGTTCAGGATTTCCGCTGCAAGTTTGTGTTTGATGTTTGGCCTACATGGCCCTATCTGTAAGACAGTATGTATGAATGTAAGACTCTTGTTATTCAGCTTACGTGTGTTCAGTGAGCATTGATCTCTGGGATCACTGTATAGTGCATTCGGTGATCACGACTTATGAGTCGGGGTCCCCACAGGAACCGGCCTAAGGAGGAATCCTTCTCCACTTGGTGGAGGAGGGAATGATTCCCCCCTATTAAGACTCGGCCTAGGGGGGCCTGCCATATCCCTCTAGCACCCTTTGTGGGCACCGTGGGCTCACTAGGGGTCGTCATCTCATGACGGTCCTTCACACTTTATTCCACAAATAAAATCATGAATTTTGTGGATGTCTCTGGAACCCATTCCAATGACCTCGAAAACTTTCCATATATAGATCCGAACTATCCAAAATCATGTTGTACCATTCCAGAATTCACGGAACCCTTCTAGAACCATCTGAAACACTTTCGAAACTATCCAAAACTCTTTCGGTGCTCTTTTAAATCATTTCTCATTTCTTCGGTAATCAGGATTAGAACCCGTTAAGTGTATGGCCCTACAGGTTCGGAAATAAGCGGACATGACCAGGAACCCCTTTCGGTCAATATTAACAGCGGGATCTAGACACCCTTATTAACACCCGCATATTCACAAAGTTCTCGAGCAAACCTTTGTTTACGAATACCATTCCCTTTGATTCGCGATACATTTACGAAACCCGAGGAGATATTATCGATATCCCCGTGATCAAATCCTTGATCACTATATCGGTTATCCTCGTTACCGAGTTCTTTCTCTTTACTCGTGTTCATGTTCCAGTATCCCGTGATCATAATAACAAGTGTCTGGCCAGACGATAATGACACTGTAACACCGAGTGGGCCCGGAGAGTATCTCTCTATCGTGAGAAGAGCAAATCCCAGTCTTGAACTATCGCTACTGAAAACATACGTTTTTGGAATACCCGTAAGTAACATGTATTCACATCCATTTACGGACTGGCATGTAGTAAACCCCAAAGTATCCATCCGGCATGTTGGTACAATATTCTCATGGTCCAAGTAACAATGCAAATGTGAACAAGTTATATGAAGTAGCGATAACATAACAATGATGACATCTCTGAGTAATTCATAAGTTGGGCCTATTCAACTCCGTTGTTCTCAAAACAACGGTGTTCTCATATATTGATAGCATCCTTGTTACACTAATAATGCTAATGATCAAGAAAACAAGATCATCAATCAATATATGAGCTAGTCTTAGAGGCTAGACTAGGAATCACTTGGTGTTTATATTTCCACACATGTATTTCGGTTTTCCTCTGAATCTCATGTTGGACATATGCCCTAGAGGCAATCATGTATGATGATATTTCCTATGTGTTTATAAATAAAGATAGTCCTTGGACATAATCAATGATGTGTATCAACAAGTACGTGACTTTTTTGTGGGACTATGCATTGTATG
This sequence comes from Thinopyrum elongatum, assembly GCA_011799875.1. Lineage (NCBI taxonomy): Eukaryota > Viridiplantae > Streptophyta > Magnoliopsida > Poales > Poaceae > Thinopyrum > Thinopyrum elongatum. The sequence goes on along the minus strand of CM022299.1, from coordinate 291,622,692 downwards.
ATGATTGTCCTAAAAGGTCCCTAGTCGAAAGGGTTGTGTGGACGCACAGCCGACTAGACTAGCATATGACATGGTGGATGGCTCGGTCTCACTAGCCATGGAGCATTGGAAGCAAGCCGGATAATATGGACTCGGAAGGATCTGGTCGGATTCGACACAGTCGGATCTGAGTCGAGATAAGGTCCGAGTTGTATGAGATGCAGTGATAGGTCATCTGTGAGTCTCTAGTACAACATACGTTCTATGTCCTAAGATCTTTGGCGCATGTACTCAGGATGGTAACAGACCTAGTTTGGGCCGACCAAAGTCTACTCCATGACTGGGTAGTTACAAAGGTAGGTTTCAGGCTTGTCCAGACCCATGTTGCGAGACATGGTCGAGCAAGATGGGATTTGCCCCTCCTATCAGGAGAGATATTGTTGGGGATATACCCCACAGTATGACCCGACCGGAGGTATAACCTGGCCGCTACTTGGCGCCTCATGATAACCCAACCATTAGGATGTACAGGCGACAAGGCCCAAGACACAAATGGCGGCTCGTGACAGGAGTCCAATGGGCTGGCTCGCGGAGAAGGTCCCAGAAGAGGAAAGTTCCCTAACAAGGGAAGCAAGACCTGGCAAGGGAAGCAAGACCCGGATTAGTATCCGGTTTGTAATAGAAAGAGACTAGTTGTAGTCCTACTAGGACTCTATATGTAAGCCGGTCCATTCAACTTATATAAGGAGGGGCAAGGCACCCCAAGAGGGACAAGTCAAGATAGACAGACAAGTTTTAGACAACATCAAAGTAGAAGCTCTCGAGATAGGGGTAGCGAAAGAGCACCCTTGTAATCGTGAGCATCATCATCATCAATAGCAATCAAGCAGGATGTAGATTTTTACCTCCACCGCGAGGAGCTGAACCTGGGTAAAACTCGCGTCTCTCGATTCCAACCAACCCCGTTCAAACAATCACCTAGCAGCGATGGCCTCACGACTAAGTCCTTTTTCAAGGACATCTACCGTGACAAAAACACGACAGTTGGCGCCCACCATGGAGCCAGCGCCCGGTGGTGTTATGTTCTTGAAGGGAATTCTTCAAGGATCGAGAAGCTCGCGATTGGTTGGATGAAGAAGAGCTGACACGGAACAATCGTGCAGTTAACCCGTACGAGATTTGAGTTCAAAGAAGATTAGGGTTGCGTGGTGCGCGCCGCCGCAACCAGATGATCCGTCAAATCCGGGTCAATTTCTGTTCAGCCGTCGTTAGAAACCAAGGCGAGGCTAACTGCTTGCTCAAGTTCTGAGATGATCAGGCGTTGCAGCAAGTTACAAGGAGATTTGACAGGTCGCTGCTGCTACTACTCATCACCTGAAGGAAACAAGAGGCGATTTGCTACTTTGTTGAACCAAGTACTACCGCTACTACATCTCGTGTAAAGCTATAGCCAGGTCGGTTGTCCGTGAGTATTGAGGATTGGACTGACAAAAAAGGAAGGGAACTAATCCGTCGGTCCAAAATTTTCCTACATCAAGTACTACATCAGGAAAGGAAAGGACTCTAGACCCTAGGAAAAAAATTTGCCATGAGCAACCGTGAGCTAGAGCCTAGAAGTACTACTACTACTTAATACATGGACTAGGCTTGCAGGCTCTCATATACGCAGCTATTTGGAGCTTGTACAATTTACTGTTTGCTCAAGGGCAAGCCGATCAGCCATCTCATCTGCTACATCCAACCAAGATATACTACTAGCTGCCGAAAGTTGCTACACACAGGAACATGAACCTGGCTGAAGCTGTCTGATCAACACGTAAAAAAAAAAGGAATAGCTTCTCAGTTCGGACGGGGAGTCAGGCATGGAAAAGGAAAGAAAAAAGGCGATTGCTACAAATCAACCGACTGATTTTCTAGGTCCTGAGCCGTCGGATCCATTGCTCATGAACTGGTCGATTGGTCAACGCAGCAAAGCTGAACCGCAGCACCCGCACCCTCCATTGACAGACTGACAGTAGCACTGCAGTTCCGGCGCCCACCGGCATGTTGCACTGCAGCTCCACCGGCCGGCACGCAGCGCCACGTCCGCTGCATTGCAGCTCCGTCACCGGCGGGTAGCACCATGCCCGCTACACTGGAGCTCAGCCATCGGTGAGATTCTCTGGTCCCTGCAGTACATGCGCTACATCGCAACTCTGTCGCGCCATGATGAGATGATAGCAGCACGCTGCACTACAGCTTGTCGTCGGTGAGGTCGCTGGTGGTAGCACCATCCACGCTGCACTGCAGCTCCGTCGCCGGTGAGGTCGCTGGTGGTAGCACCATCCACGCTGCACTGCAGCTCCGTCACCGGTGAGGTCCGCCGCTTGCAACTGTACACGCGTTGCATCACAGCTCTGTCACCGGCGCAACACCATGCATGTTGCGTTGAAGCTTCTGCCCGCCGGCGAGATCAACGGTCGCATCAACGCGTGTGCTGCGTTGCAGCTTCGCCGCAGCAGCGCTAACGACACCGCCCTCCCGCAGCACGGCGACGCCTCCTCGAACTCCGGCAACGCCGGAGAGTGCTGCATCGCAGCGCCGATGATCCTTCAGCCGTCTTGTTTGCAGCGCCACAAAAGTCGATGAACTGCTACATAGCCCCCCCTTCCCAACGCCCTCGGCGTGCAGTGCCGACAACAGTCGACGAGCCGTTTTGCAGCGCCGGCAGCGGTCAAAGACGAGATTCATGGGGTGGCAAAGGGCAGGGAGTGTCAGCTCCCGCGGGAAGAAATATTAGGCAGAGGGCGGCGATTTCGAGGAAGATGAAGAAGGCCGGGCTGCGGGGGGATGGGCGGTGGGGTTATGGTTGCAGCAGGCAGCGGCGGCGGTGGTGCTGCTCATCATGGGGGCCTCTCCTCTGCCCGCGCGTGACGAAGAAGACGGAAGGGAGAGGGAGAAATATGTGGAAGAGATGACTCTGTAAAGAGATAAGGTGAGAACGAGAGCGGCGGGCGGGACCCCACAGGGGTACGTGGCGAGTAGTGGAGACGGCTTACGAGAGAAAAGATCATCCGGTTGTTTTTAAGAGTTTTACAAGAAAAAAAGAGGGAGTTTGACTCGCCGGGATAAACAAGGCGATGTACCATCGTGGCACTCTAGGCAATCATTACTCAGAAAAAAAGGAAAAAGACAAAAGGGAAGACTACGTGGATGTTGGTGCTACCTTAGATCCACTGTTATCTTTTTTGTCCGGTCCCGAAGTTTAGACGTACATCGGCTATATTTTCCTCCATCCAACATTATCCAACACCAGCGTCCGCGTTCATCCGACAAAAAATACCAGGTGCTATTCGTCCTATCTATTTTTAGTACACGTTATTCGACCGAAAACAATTACTCTGACATGTATATTTTGATACGCGGGACAAAGTGTTCACTATTAAAGTGACATTATACCGCCGATATGGAGCGCGCGCCAGCATCATCTGCACCGATGATTGCGCATGCTGCCCTGCTTGATGGACACGCACGCAAACCGCCGCTTCTACGGTCCGATCTACATCAACACGCCACGGCCGACTCGCGCGTCCGCGCCGGCCTTGAATGCCGCGGCCGACTCGCGCGTCACAACGCCGCGCCCGACTCGCGCGTCCACGCCGGCCACGAACGTCGCGGCCGGCTCGCGCGTCCACGCCGGCTTACAACGCTACGCCCGACTCGCGCGTCCATGCCGGCCTCGAACGTCGCGGCCGATTCGCGCGTCCACGCCGGCTTACAACGTCGCGCTCGACTCACGTGTCCGCGCCGGCCTCCAACGCCGCGCCCCACTCACGTGTTCGCGCCGGTTTCGGACGCCGCAACCGACTCTCCGTCCGCGCCTGGCTTACAACAACGCGGCCGACTCATGCGTCCGCGCCGGTTTCGAACGCCGCAGCCGACCCCCGCATCTACATCAACACATCGGAGTCGCGCCCGTCCGCACGAGTTGCTCAGCAGGCGCGCACAAGTCGCCGCCCCTGCTGTCCGGTCTACTCCAACAACTCTGGAGCAAAAAATAATATATTATCAGCCTCCACCTGTGTCAGATGGCTCAATGGGCAGACGCATGAGTCGCCGCCGTTGCGGTTTGGTGAACTTTAACAAGCCGTCGGGTCGAACCATCGGTCGGTTACTGACACGCGACTCATGCGGGATCATCTATAACCCGCCGCGGTCGACCTCAACCTTCCGTGGGTTCACATCGCGTCATCAACTCTGAGGCATGAAAACAGCTAAGTCATTTTCATGTTTTTCATGATTTTATTCTTCAAATAAAATAGACTGGCACTTTTGAGTCAACCTCGGAGGTAGCACCATGTTCATCTTCACGTGATTTTATGGTTTCGCAACCCCAGAAAAAAAATGCCTACGGCTCAAAAGCCTTAACACGCCTACAGTAGTAGCATTGTCTCCTGTATATATTATGATCAATGGAATAAAGCCGGCTTATCTGGACCCCAGATGTTTTGCAGTAGTAGCATTGTCTCCTGTATATCCTATGCTGAGCTTTTCCATGATCATAGGTCAGTTGGGGGCTTCCAACTCATCGAGTTTAGTTATTAACATCCCTCTTGACCCGTTATATGCCATTATGAAGCTTGGTTAAACCTGCCTGTTAGCTTGATGCTACTCTGACAAGGTGACCCGGTGTACTCTTGATAAGTCAATCAAAATTGATCCTGAACTTTTCAAGGTAAAAACACCGGCTTAAGTCACATGAGAGCCGGCTTTCAGAAAGCGAGGATAAACCAAAAGAGGCTACAAGGCCTGCTTCCACAGGAAGTGAAACCAAGATTCGAGCCTCGAAAGCCGGTCTTATGTCGAGCCTCGAAAGCCGGCATTTTTATGCTCTATTATCATACACATATATCATCATACATTACATCATCATATAATGCATATCTATATTCGTTTATGTTGCAGGAACCGGTCTATTGGACGGGTTAACCATTTGCGGTTATAGAAATTTTACTAAGTCAATTATTCCGACGACTATATGGCCTTTGTTATAATGCCAATGGCTATCGAGCCGGCTTCAACATGAAGCACCAATAACTGGCCTCGAAATCCAACATTTTTTCCATGTTTATTCAAACTTGGTTCATATTGATTTTATATCATATGATTTGTTATAATGACAATTCATTATCTTGTCAAAGTATATTGGTTTCCTATATTGCAGGAGGCGGTTTTCAAACCAGGTTACAATATAACTCTGCAGGAACAAACAAATCTTTGATAGCCAAAATGGCCGGATCTTCATCATGGTTTATTATAACCAGTATTAAATGATTGAGGTTTTCAAACCCGGCTCAAAGAAATGGCTATTCTTTCTATATCGCTGGCTTACAGTAAGGATCATGGTACAATAAATTATTAGTTGCAATTCACAAATTGGATTATTGTAATGCTACAAAGAAGAGCAAAAATTCAAGCAAGGATATCATGGCAAAGATCATGACAACCGGTTTTGTCAAATGACATATGAAGTGTTATGCAAGGCATCACTCTTGATGGATTTAGCAACAGGTTCAACATTGATATGCAAAGCACTCAGCAACATCATCCAGGCTGTCCCTCAGACTCAGAAGAAAAAGTAAAGTCTCGAGTCGCCGCAGGTACATGACCCGGTACTTGGGGCTACATTGGATATGATTTTATTCTATAATGGAAGGAAAAGTCCGGAGTCGCCGCAGGCACACGACCCGGCACTTGGGGGCTACATTGTTCAAGTTTCTGAAGTCCCGAGTCGCCGTTGGCGAACGACCCGGCACTTGGGGGCTACATTAGTCGATTTCGGCCTACAAAACATCAAGTCCCATGTAGCTGTGAACACTCAACATGGCACTTGGGGGCTAATGTACTATCATTTTTTAAGTTAAGGGATCATATGAAGACCCCGCCCATCATATATAGATGAGCCGGCCCTTGGGGGCTACGCATTGCTCATCAAGTCTTCATAATCTGATCTACAAAGTCCCTGCTCATTATTGCATAATGACTCAGCCCTTGGGGGCTACACTATTGGAGCTATACATCCACAAACATCAAAAGCTAAGTTCAAGTCCCATGTTGCTGCAAGCAAGACAACTCGGCACTTGGGGGCTACAGCATTCAGTTGTTTCAACATATCATAAGGTCCAAATTAAAGACCCAACCCATCACATGGTGATGAGCCGGCCATTGGGGGCTACACATGTGAAATACAAAACATTCAGTTTGTGACTCGTGACTCAGATGAATAACCTGGATTTCTCCAAAGATGCAATATTTATATTTAAGCAAGTCTTAAGCTATGACTATGTTCTACTCTTAAGACTTGGGGGCTATAGGTAATATGGATATACGGGAGGAACGCCTTCAAGTTCTCAGTTTTGTTTTGAGCGAACCAGGGCTCATATTTTTAGTGGAGAAATTTGTAAAGTTTATCTTCTCTAAAGCTATTCATACGAAGACCCGGAAAGCCGGCTCAACACCATATGGTTTTCTTATTACCAAAATTTTCATCAAGTCAAAGCACTGGAAGCCGACTCAACGGCAGATGGGTGTTTTATTTCCCAATATTTTTCCACATGGAACCAACATGAGCAAGTTGATTGTGAAGCAGGCTTGTCAATGAAAAAGAGGCCCAAAATTTCCAGGAGTCCAATTCCATGGCCCGGTGGCATCAACCTCCATAACCCGAAAACCTCGACGCTCTTAACTCGACAAGTGTTATATCCACAAGCTGACAATTATTTCATCCGTAATTCTACATTCACTATGTCAAATGACCTAGCAAGCACTCCCTGTCTCAGGAAGATGACATCCACAAGCTGAAATATTTGAAGTCTGGCTCAATAACGGATAGGTTTTTATTCCCCATATTTTTCCTGCAAAGGACACACGCTAGCAAGTCGATTGTGAAGCCAGCTCGTTGATATTGAGAAGAAACCCGGATTTTTCCATAAGCTGGTTCATTGAATAAAGGTGGCCTTTTGAGAGGGTCGTTCTCTTAACGTATTAATTATTCTTGATTTCATGAGCTTAGCATGAATAAATTCAAGCTAACCTGGGGGCTAATGTTGGGGATATACCCCAAGGTATGACCCGGCCGGAGGTATAACCCGGCCGCTACTTGGCGCCTCATGATAACCTGGCCATTAGGTTGTACAGGCGACAAGGCCCATGACACAAATGGCGGCTCGTGAGAAGGCTGGCTCGTGATAGGAGTCCAATGGGCTGGCTCGCAGAGAAGGTCCCAGAAGAGGAAAGTTCCCTGATAAGGGAAGCAAGACCTAGCAAGGGAAGCAAGACCTGGCAAGGGAAGCAAGACCCGGATTAGTATTCGGTTTGTAATAGAAAGAGACTAGTTGTAGTCCTACTAGGACTCTACATGTAAGCCGGCCCCTTCAACTTATATAAGGAGGGGCAAGGCACCCCAAGAGGGACAAGTCAAGATAGATAGACAATTTTTAGACAACATCAAAGTAGAAGCTCTCGAGATAGAGGTAGCGAAAGAGCACTCTTGTAATCATGAGCATAATCATCATCAAAGCAGGATGTAGGTTTTTACCTCCACCGCGAGGGGCCGAACCTGGGTAAAACTCGCGTCTCTCGATTCTGACCAACCCTGTTTAAGCGATCACCTAGCAGTGATGGCCTCACGACTAAGTCTTTTTTCGAGGACATCAGCCATGACAAAACCATGACAGATATACTTTGGGCCTTCGTGTGATCCGACCAAGATAAGCATGGCCATGCGATAAGGTTATGAGATAATCCAGTTTGTGGTAGGCATCATTGGAACAAGAAAGAGGTCGGGCTAGCACAAGGATGACAGACTCGTCTTGAGCCCGACAACATATATTGTGTGGCAAAGGGAACAGAAGTGTGACATGTTGTACATGTTCGCCAACCATCTTCATTGCCTACTTGGTGGTTAGCACGCCTTGCTAGAGGCCGCTACCAGCCGAGCAGGTCTGAGGTGATCCGACATGCAACCTAGCTAACTTGAACCCAAGGGGTCGCACGCTTAAGGGAAGGAACCTGTGAGGCCAGAAACAACTCCATGAGTCAGATGTGATCCTACTCGGACTCAGATCTAGGCCGAATAGACATTGGGCTTTAGGATCCGTATGAGGCCCAAGTGTTGAGCCTGCGATGGATGCCTATATATAGTGGAGGTGCGGCACACTCATTCGATCGATCGCTTCGGTGCCGTCACTAGGGCTTTGCATGTTTTGCAAGTAGCTGATACGTCTCCAACGTATCTATAATTTTTTATTGTTACATGCTATTATAGTATCAATCTTGGATGTTTTATATGCGGTTATATATCATTTTTTGGGACTAACCTATTAACCTAGTGCCAAGTGCCAGTTGCTATTTTTTTTGCCTATTTTTGATTTTCCAGGAAATCAGTACCAAACGAAGTCCAAACGCTACGAAACTTCTCGACTATTTTTTTTCTGTACAAGAGAGACCCTAGAAGCTTCGGGAGGAGACCAGAAGGCAAACGAGGAGACGACAAGGCAACAGGGCGCGCCCAGGGGGTAGACGCACCCTGATGCCTTGTGGGCCCCTTGTGGCTCTGTCTGACCTAATTCCACCTCTATAAATTCTCTATAATCGGGAAACCAATAAAGATCCACCCAAAATACTTTTTCCGCTGCCGCAAGTTTATGTTCTTCTGCGATCCCATCTGGAGGCCTTTTCTGACACTCTACCGGAGGGGGAATAGATCACGGAGGGCTTTTACATCAACCTTGCTGCCCTTCCGATGATATGTGAGTAGTTTACCACAGACCTACGGGTCCATAGCTAGTATCTAGACGGCTTCTTCTCTCTCTTTGATCTTCAATACAATGTTCTCCTCGATGTTCTTGGAGTTCTATTCGATGTAATATTCTTTTGTAATGTGTTTGTTGGGATCCGATGTTGTGGGTTTGTGATCAGATTATTCATGAATATTAATTGAGTCTTCTCTGAATTCTTCCATGCATGATTATTATAGCTTTTTATTTCTCTCTGATCTATCCATTTGGTTTACCCAACTAGATTGATTTATCTTGCAATGGGAGAGGTGCTTTGTAATGGGTTCAATCTTATGGTGCTCTATATCCCAGTGACAAAGTAGGGGACAAGACACGTATTTGTAGTGTTGCCATTAAGGGGGAAATGATGGGGTTTACTCATATTGGTTGGTTTTACTTTGTCTACGTCATGTCATCTTGCTTGTGACGCCCCCGGCTTAATCATGCACTAATCATACACGCAAATGCACACGATCAAGCCTAAGGACTCACTTGAAGATATCACAACATAACTCTAAAACATAAATAAAGGCATACAAGCATTATATTTCAAGCCAGGGCCTCGAGGGCTCGAATACATAAGCTTGATGTCAACAAGTATCAGCGGAAGCGTTAGATATCTGAATACAGATATAAAAGAGAAACAGACAAGCCTTTAAAAAGGCGGGGCAAAACAAAAGCTACGATCAAAAGGCGCAGGCCTCCTGCCTGGGACCCTCCGATCCTACTCCTGGTCTTCGACAAGCTCGTAGCAGAAACCACCCTCGGGGTAGTAGTAGTAGTGATCGTCGACAAGGGCAGCTGTCTCTTGGGCTCCGTCATCTGGTGGCATCAAACGGATATGGGGAAAAGAGAAAGCAAAGCAACCGTGAGTACTCATCTGAAGTACTCAGCAAGCAAGTATCTACATTACATATGCAGCATTATCAAACAGAGGCTGTATATGTGGACTGAGCTGCAGAAATGCCAGAATAGAGAGAAGGCCTAGTCCTATCAAAGAGTAGCATCTTCAGCGGTCTTGCAGCATTAGAAGAGTGTAGATCAACACAGTATAAAGTAGTAGTAGTAATCAGTATCAACCTCGCCCAGAGATCCTTCCTCGACTCCCTGTGAGAAAGCGATCCCAGAGCCCTAGTATCCATTTCTCATCTCATCATTAAGTTCTAGTCGTATCGATCGGGATACAACTCCGAGCGTCCGTTACCGAGGATCCGGCTATGCATATATTGGTTCTTCCCTGCAGGGGTGCACCAACTTACCCACCACGATCGATTAACTCCGGCCGGACACACTTTTCTGGGTCATGCCCGGCCTCGGCCAAACGACACACCGCAGCCCTACCTAGAGCTCAGCAGAGAGGTCCCCGCCGGTCTACATCCTAAGCACTCCGGGGTCTTGGGCCCATCGCCCATTGCACTCCGGGTCGTTGTGCGCAGGGTGGATACCAGCGTCGCCTCGGATGGCCGACACGATCCGACCGTGCCACAATGCTGAATTGGATGTCTGACAGAGCTTTCGGCTGATGCCACGATGCAGAGTGCCCATAACTATTCTCGCGTGATGGTTAGTGCTATCGGGCCAGAGGCCCACTCAGATCAAATATCCAAATCGTTAGTGTTTTGGTAGTGCGGTAACGACCAGAGACTCACGATCGATGTGACCCCGTCGCCCCGTCTCGAGGACTTGCGGCAAGGGCTAAGAATGCCCGGCCACGCCTCGTATTTATCTCTTGGGCACCCTCCAGGTCAGCCCGTCTCCACATCACTCGTGGGTACCCCTCAGGGTCAACCCGCCTTTCCAAGTAACAGATGTAAAGTCCAAGTATCCGTGTGTCCATAACATCAAGGGAATCTGAGATATCACCCTTGTTGGATTCCTACTCGATGTAACCGTCAAAGTGAACTCGGAGGAATCACCCTTGATGGGTCACACTTGAGGTGTTGCACGACAGCGTCGTTACCGGAAGTGGTGAAGGAGGAATCACCCTCGATGACCATGGCCGAGTAACAACTCTACAGAGTTAACATCAGAAGTGCTAAACGAGGTATCACCCTCGGCACTCGATAGTAACGCTGCAGTGTCATACAACTAAGGGGGTGATGTGCGGTGCCGGGGCCTGGTTGTCGATCACGTTGATCGAGTCATCGGATACCCAGCGGGGGCAACTAGGTCAAAGTGGGGGGTCTTTGATGGGTCTCTATCCAGCCTATACTAAGCAGTTTAGGATAAGCAGGTAAGGTATCAATAGTAGGTTACAATAAACAGGCTATGCATCAGAATAGGATAACTCAAAGCAGTAGCAAATTCTAATGCAAGCAGGAGGGAGAAAGAATAGGCGATATCGGCATGTTGAAAAAGGGGGGTGCTTGCCTGGTTGCTCGGCGGCAAAGGCAGGGTCGTCAGTGTGGTAGTCGATCTTCAGGGCATCGTCAGCGGTCTCGGGGTCTAGCGAATAGGAAGAGGGGGAAGAAACAATAAATAAAGGCAGACAAATGCAATCACAGAAGCATGGCATGGCAGCACGTTATACGAGGAATGCCCTAACGCAATACTACGCAAGTTTAGTGGGAGCGGGAAATTATCCGGGAGTGTTCTCCCAGCTCCGGGTGATTATCGGACAGATGAAATGGAGGGGAAAGTTCCATGTTCATCATGCTAGAGGCACGTGACAGGTATGAGGAGGGCATATTCGGATTCGTCTCGTCGTTCTGAGCAACTTTCATGTATAAAGTTTTTCGATATGAGCTACGGTTTAATTTCTATGATTTTACAAAGTTTAAAGCAATTTTCTAAATTTATTTTATTTATCTAATTCAACATTATCCAGAACAGTGTATATCTGACGCCAGCCTGATGTAATGGTGACGTCAGCAGTCAACTGGTCGGCTGACCAGGTCAAATCTGACATGTGGGACCCAGATGTCATACTTAGGGGGCTAACAGAGTTTAGGTTAAAACTAAATTCTGTTAATTAGGCTTCTGGCCCACCTGTCAGTGTCTACTTAACCCAATTAATTAACTTAACTAAATTAATCCCACTTAATTAGTCAAACAGTGGGGTGGACCCACATATCAGCTGCTAGGGCCGGCCCTGTCAGCAGTTGACCGAAGTCAACTGGTCAAAGTGGGGTCAGCGGGGCCCCTGGGCCCACCAGCCAGTGGCTCAGGCAGTGGGGCCCAACCGGCCAGGTCAGCGCCGGTCGCTGGAGCTCTCCGGCGAGCCCGAATGATGACGACAACTCCGACGAGCTCGGGTTTCTGCTACGGTGCATCATTTCGCGTCGTTCCTCTTGCGTTCGAACGAGTAGTGCGGCACGCACCCAACAATGACAGTCGCCGGGCCGGAGGTGGCCGGAAACGACGGTGGCGATGACTTGGGCGGCCACCGGAGTTTGGACCTTCATGGTTTTGGTGAAACGCAACGCGGGCAGGCGAGTTAGCTAGCTAGGCGGCCGCCGGGGAGCTCCATGAGCACGGCTGCGCCACTGGTTCGAGCGGAGAAGCTCGGACACAAGTGCCCGGTCGGCAATGGCGGAGCTGCGGCTTCGGTGACGGCCAGTAGTGACGGCTAGGCGAGCAGCGAAGGAAGGAAAGAGATGTGGTGCTCACCGAGGGGGCTCAAGGAGGCCCGGCGATGGATTAGGAGCAGCAGACGACGTCGAGAACATCGACGAACACTGGCGACAGCACGGGAGGGGATCGGCTTGATTCGGCGACGTGGTGCTCCCCGGTTCACGCTGAGGGGCGGAGCCGTCGTGGACGTCAGCGGCGGTCCTCCTGGGCGCCTTGGCTGGCCGTGGGGAGGCCAATGGCCACGGCGGTGAGGCGGCGCGGCGACGGCAGCGTCGGGACGGCTTCGGGCCGAGGAGAGGAGCGAGGGAAGGGGAAAATGGGGCTAGGGTTCGCCTGGGGGTGGAGGAGGGGTTCTTATCCCCACCACAACGAGCGTGGGTGGCCGCTGTCGAACAAGGACGAGGGGGGCCAGGCGCGGCGGCTGCAGTGGAGATGACAGCGCGCGCGCGTGTGAAGTAGGAAGGGGAAGGGGGAGTTGGGCCGGGTGACTCAGGCCCAGTAGCTGCGGGCTTTTTCTTTTCTGTTTTCTGTTTTCTTTTAGCTAGCAATTGTATTTTGTAAAATATGGTACTTGCCAAATCTAATACTAGGCAATGACTAGCACTGCCACAAAAAGTTTGGAGGCAAAAAGAAAAGGTTAGGTATTATTAGAAATTGGAAAGACCAGTTTAATTGCTGTTGGACCTCTGAATTAATTTCCAGGGGCAATTTGGGAATTTTCTTAATGTTGGTTTTATTTTTATAATTGTTCTGGGATTATTTGAAATACTATGAACATTTTAATTTTGCAATTTGAAGAAATAATTATTTGACATGCAATTTGAATTGGAAAATGACTTTGATTTTGGACAAGTGGCAGATTAGCTTAGTGATCAAGATGACAAGGCAACTTAATTAGCTTAAAGACAGGGTTAAGATTTGGGAATGTTACAAATCTCCTCCACTACAAGAAATCTCGTCCCGAGATTTAAGTGGGGAAGTAAAGAGTAACTCCGGGAGAGCTAACCCTTATAGGGTCGGTTATCTAGTCGACAACTCAGGGAATGTGGCAGAAGTATCTCTTGAGTTGAAACTTATGAAAACATCAAGAGCAAGGTAACAAGCTAGAATAAGAAATTTCAAGTGAATGGACATCCATTCGATACCTAAACAGAGTGTGAGAAGGGGGTTCAGAGCATCGGGAATAGATAATGTCTCGGAGGGTGGCTCATGATAACTCACAAAACCAAGAGCATAGGATACTTTGCAATCAAGGATATACAGGAGAGTCAGGTTCTGATCATGTGGAATGGTGATGAAGGTCGATCTAGAGTAGAGAGGGCGGTGACATCTTACACGGTCACGACAATAAGACATGTCAGCGAAAAGTCTGTCAGCTATGTCGGCGACAACATCGGTACCAAGGGCGAGGGACGAAGAGAACCATTTTCCTGCTTGTTAAAACGAGTCAGACCAATAGGCAAAGTTCTCGCCCATCGGTGGTTACCGGAATGTCATCAACAATAGTAACGGGGCCTCAATGACAGAGTTGTACACCGAGGTGTTTACATAAGCAGGGAATTATTTCTGCTTATAACATATAGATCACAAGAAAGGTTAAACAAACCAATGGAAAGGAAAATGAAATTATCGGATTAAACAGACCAATGAAAAGGAAGAATGTGTTTATACATAAGAATTAGGAGTATATCCTTTCCAGTGAAAAGCAGAACATGATATACCTGACAATACGGTAGGTACAAAATCATTTAGATAAAGGGGCGAGGGAAAAATCAAGATGTTACCCGTACAACGGTGTCCGGATAATAGATCAAGAAGCATTTGGCAATATGCTCCCAATGTTCTTGTTGTTATTCGGAATGCCACTATCATGCTTCGAGGCAGCATTGATATGGTGTTTCAAGTAAGGGTTTGATCTGAAGATCACAAGAGATACGAAGGAACAATTTCAAGGATAACAAGGAACTCAATGTATGAGCAAAACATCATCAGGTGAGTGTTGGAGGGAGTCAAGGATGTGGTCGATGATAACACAGATCATCGAGGGGCAAGAATGGTACTTCTCAACATGAATTCAATTGATATCTTAGAACAAGGCAGTATATCGCTGGTGATCACAACAAATTTTTTCGAGAGGCTCTATGAAGATGCCATCGAGCAGCAGCGACATCAAGCAAAAGGAATGATGAAGCAAAAGGCTATGGGAACCACGGATACGACACAAGCTCGAAATCAAGCTTGTTGTTCGAGGTGAATTGATATGACGAGAAGATCGACGTAAGCGTTGCTCGTTGTAGAAAGTTGCTCTGGGCATAAGGACAAGGTAGCACAGTTTAAAATTAGCACGATAATGATATAGCCGAGCAGGCTAGGAATGATGGGATGGAGTATGATTCCAATAATAATTCACAAGAGGTAGTGCAATGACACAATATCCTTGAGATATCATGGGGCAATACTTGAAGGTACGTCTGAATAGAGGTCGTACAGGTGAAATGATCTGTAGAAGACAAGTATTTTATCTTGTCCGGGAAATGGAATCAAGGAGAAAATATGGTCGGAACCATGATTGCAAAGGATCAATTCACATATACAAGATGAACTTATAACAAGGGGTAATTATTTTTACTAGCAGCTTCCATGATAAGTTCTACATCGGGTCCTTGGGCATGAACTCAAAGGTTCAAGGTCGACTCCCACTTCTTTAATGCATAACCTTTCATTTACTCCTCGTTTTCGAAGAAATTGTAGTGCGGAAGATTTATCTGGCGAAGTACCAGAAGAGTATGACTCGCATAAGTTTCGAGTTCACACGGATTAGGGAAAGCATAGGTTCAACCCGTATGGGTATATTAGGAACATATACCACTAACTTCCAGAGCATATAACATTAGCTCAATAGCAGAGCATGGTTGACAATAAGCAGAGGATACAATTTACCGAAGGCAATATGTATCAGGGGAAGAGCACACAAAATTTTGAATATGAAGGACACTGCCGGATAAAAATCCAACAAAGGATTCAACGGTCCTGTCGTGGTATTCTCACGTCAGATGCCAGGGGGTGGCTTATCATGGGTGGAGCCAAGAGGACGTCGTCGGGCCCTGGAAGCGGGAGTGAGCACAAGCTCGATCGCACACGAGACGTACCCAGGTTCGGGGCTCTCCGGAGAGATAACACCCCTAGTCCTGCTCTGCGGGGTCTCCGCATGATGACTATGATCAAGAGTGTACAAGGTTGCTCCTTGAGCTGTGTTGCTAAAGGAGGAAGAAGGGCAAGGCTAGCTCTCTTCTCCTAGCTATGGTGTATGGTGGAATGAGGGCTGAACCCTTTGCATGGGTGAGCCCCAGGGGGTTTTATAGGCCAACCCCCAGGGGTACAATGGTAATACGTCCGGGTCCTACACCCAGACGTCAGTGTCTAAGGTCGCCGGGTTCTTCGCCGGCTGCTGGGGCCCACCGCTCGGTGGGCCCCGCCGGCTGTCGAGAATCCGGCCGACAAGTAGGGCCCGACGCCTGCGGGCCATACTGATTGCCTTTTGTTGTAGCTTCGTACTTGATGACGAAGGCCTCGTCAGGAGTCGTATGGCTACAGTCCCGCCGTCAGACGGGTTGGTGCCCGCTTGGTCAGCTCACACTGTAGCCATGCTCCATCTCGTCGGAGCAGGTGAGTGCGGACTTCGAGGGAAGGGGAGGGCCGCCCGCTGGAGGCCGGCCCGCCCCCGAAGCCGCCTTCCAGGAATGCGCCGTCTTCTGGGAGCTTACGGACAGGTAGGGCCCGCCGCCTGCGGGCCGTACTGATTGCCTTTTGTTGTAGCATGACCCTTGCTGACGAGGGCCATGTCCTGAGTCGCATGGCTACAGTCCTGCGCCAGGCAGGTAGGTGGCCGCTCGGTCAGCCTACACTGTAGCCACGCTCCTCCGGGATTCGGGGGAGTAGTTGGCTCTGCAGCCACGCCCCGTCTTGTCAGAGAAGGTGAGTGCAGACTCCGAGGGGAGGAGGGTCCGTCTGCTGGGAGCCGGCCACCCCCGAAGCCGCCTCCTAAGAGTACTCCGTCTTCTGGGAGACGGCCGCTTGGGCCCAGCCGGCCCAAGGAGCCGGCCGCATGTCCGGAAGGCGTGAGGGGTTTGCTAGCCCCGATGTCTTGAAATGCTAAGAGGTATGGATGAGGCTTCCCGTGGTCAATCCCCACGACAGTAGTCCCCGAAGCTAGTGAGGCGCCACGGCTCAACGACGGAGGGCCTCAGCAGTTTCCTCCTGTGAGAGATCTTGTGCCTTTGCTTCATCCGGCTTGAAGGAGCCGCCTGCCAAGAACCGGCCGAGGTGAAGCCGGCTGCTTGTTGGATTTGAATCGCCGTGGCGGGCGCCGGGTGGTATACCACCGGGCAGCACGCTTGCCGCCCGTTGCTCGCTCGCCACATGTCGCCAGCAGACCAGGCCGGCCTGCCCCACGCGCGCGACGGGACATCGCCGCAGGCCCGGGCCCACCACTACACGGCCTCGGCGCGCGTGGATCCGCTGCGGCCGAGGTGGACGGTTGCCCTTCCAGGGGGAATTAAGTGGGCGCCATGATGGCGCGGGATTTGCAGGGTCGTGCGGGGCGTGGGCGCAGTTAATCCCCATGCCCCACTAGGCGTCGCCTCGGCTCCGCCGTTGCCGCCATATAAATTTGGGTGGAGGGGGACGGCCAGACGCACGCGCGCCCCCTCCATCCTCTCCTTCTTCTTCCCTGCCTCTCTGCTTCTTGCTTCCTTGCCACCGCCACACTGCGACGCCATGCTCTGGCGTAGCGCCGCAGCGACTCCACCACCGCCCAGCCTCGCCGCAGCGCTGCCAAACCACCGCGGGACATGGCGCGTGGCGAGTGGGACGGCTCCAATGTCCACGAGGGGCACATTGAGTTCCTCCGCGCGACGCGGTGGATGCCCAACAAGGCGTGCGTAGGGGCGCGCCCTCCCAACACGAGGGAGATCACGCCGGCGCCGAGGGACGGCGAGTTCGTCGTCTTCCGGACTCACTTCCTCAGAGGATTCGGCCTACCGGCGAGCGGCTTCCTCCGTTCCTTCCTCGATTTCTACCATCTTCAACCTCACCACCTCACGCCCAACACGGTGGTCCTTCTCTCCGCCTTCGTGACTTTCTGCGAAGGTTACCTTAGCGTCCTGCCCACACTCGAGCTTTGGGGCAGGTTCTTCTACCTCAAGCTCGGCACCCAAGCCAAGGGCGAGCCGGCCCAGTGCGGCGCATGCATCGCCGTGCGGCGCACCGGGTCTGGGACCCGCTTCTCGGCTATCACCCTACTGGAGTCGGCGAAGCTGTGGCAGAAGTCGTACTTCTATGTGCGCAATCTCCACCCGACGCGCGACTACATCAACTTGCCAGCTTACGCAGTCGGCCCACCGCCCGAGCCACGGAACAACTGGGGCCAGCAACCCGCCAGGCCATTGCCAGCTGCTATCAACAATGTCCTCAGCCGGCTGCAGGAGATGACGGACTCGGAGGGCCTCAAAGCATCGGACTTGTTGGCAGCCTTCGTCCAACGCCGGGTGTCGCCCCTCCAAGGCCGGCCTCATATGATCAGCGACATGAGCGGCCGTCGA
Organism: Thinopyrum elongatum; assembly: GCA_011799875.1. Lineage (NCBI taxonomy): Eukaryota > Viridiplantae > Streptophyta > Magnoliopsida > Poales > Poaceae > Thinopyrum > Thinopyrum elongatum. The sequence goes on along the minus strand of CM022299.1, from coordinate 291,604,724 downwards.
GATCCGTGCTGGATGTCAACCAAGGAGCTGCCGACTATGGAGGTGGTCCGCCATGTCAACTATTTCTTCGACAGCAAGCTCAGCGAGACTGAGTGGAGATTCGGCAAGGAGCCGTACAGCCGCACCAATCCGCCGCCACCGGTTAGTATCTGGTCTTCCTTCTTTGCTCATGCCATGCTCTTCATCCGGCCTGACCACCCGGACATGACGCAGCGCTTTCCTGGCTAGGCAGCAGGTGGCGCGCCGGCTCCGGGCCACCAGTGGATGCCGGACCGCGAGGTGAGCGACGTGGGCGACCCCGAGCTGGGGGCGGCCGTGTTGGAGGACGAAGGCGATGACGACGCCACTATGGGAGGCGGCGACGGAGGAGGCGGCAATGTCCGGGACTGGCCGGATGATGATGAAGACGGCGACGGACAACACCACCCCGAAGGCGCCGACCGGGCAGGCGCCGGCTCCTCGACGGCGTAGCCGACAGGCGGAGCGCCAACTGGTGCACCCGGCGCGCCTAAACGCCGTGCCGAGGGGATGTTTGGCAACAAGCCGCCCAAGAAGGCCAAGTCGTCGGCCGCGACCAGGCGGCAAGCGGCCGCGAAGACGGCCGCCATCCGGCAGGGCCCGAAGAAGCGCCCAATGGTGTCCGGGTAAGTGCGCTAGGCGCACTGTCTTGATTATTTCTTTCTTGCAAGCTTCGTATCTTTGCTTGATTTGCCGCGCAGGGCTCCCCTTTCCATATCGCGGGCTCCGTCCGCCTCGCTGATCGGACCAGCAGGCGGCTCTGAGGAGGCCCGGCGTCTGGACCCGGCCGCCGCCCTTCGGGAGGCGATGGAGAGGAACGCGCGGGAGGCGCAGGAGGAGCGGGAGGCTGCGGCGCGGGCGGAGGCCGATGCCCAGGCCGCCGTATCGGCGCAGGCCGCGGCGTAGGCGGAGGCGGAGGCGGCGACCAAGGCGCAGGCAGAGGCCAACGCCAAGGCCGCGGAGGATCCGGCTGGTGGCGGGATCCTAGAGGCCGCCAACCTCGAGCAGCTGGAGCCGTCGGTGGTGGAGATCCAGGCGCCGCCCGAAACAGCCGGAGCCGATCAGACGGCCCCAGAGCAGGGGGCGACCGGCCCCGTCGTCCCAGAGGCGGAGGTGATTCGGCGGGCGCCGGGTGCTGGCGAGCGGGGAGTCGGCCATCCGGAAGGGCCGGAGGGGCCTTTGACCGGCGCCGGGCTGGCGACGAGCCAGGCCCTGACGAAGCATGCCTCCGCGCGCCTGCGCCCGTTGCGGGCGGCCTCCGCGCCAAGGCCGGTAGAGGTCAGGGCCGCGAGCTCGCCGGGAGCCGACACCAAAGCCACAAGCTCTGCTCCACCTGGTTGAGCACCAGGAGCCGGCCCGGCCGCCCTGAACCTCGTGGTGCAGGACGTCCTGGACAAGCTCTCCGCCCACGGCGCCACCCTCCTGGAGGCAGGGAGCGAGATGGTGGCGATGCAGAGGTCTATCCGGGTATGTTATTGATCTTGTTTTTTTTTATTTTTTTGATCTTCAGTGGGGGCACGCCAGCGCACCCACTGGGTGTAGCCCCCGAGTTCCAAGCCGGCTGCTGAGCAGGCGGGTTGGAACTTCAAGGCATGTTTCTGAATGCTGAGTTGTTGTTCTTGCTGCAGGACTACCACAACCTGCGTGCGGCCGCCTTCAACTCCCAGAACCAGCAGCTTGCCAACCGGACTGCTGAGTTGTCCAAGAGCCGAGGTACGTAGGCCGGCTTTCAGTGGGGGCGCGCAAGCGCACCCACTTGGTGTAGCCCCCGAGATTCGGGCCGACTGCTGAGCAGTCGGGCCAGATCTTCCCGGCGACTTTTTGTCTTCATTGTAGTTGACGATTCTTCTTTGTCTTTGCAGAGGCCGCCGCCAATCTGCAGAGCCACGTGCATGCACTCGAGAGCCAGCTTTAGGCCAAGGAACTGGAGCGCAGCCAGGCGGCCATGGAGCGCGATCGGCTCGAGAAGGAGCTGGTTGACCAGGCGGCCAGGCACGCGGACCAGGTCCGACAGCTGAAGGACGGGGAGGAGCTCCTCAAGGCCGAGTTCGAATCTCAGCGCTCGGACTGGGCCGAGAGGGAGAAGTGCCTGTCGGAAGGTTATGAGGTGATCGAGGCCATGCTTGAAGGTAACTTTTCTTTCTTGCTTGGAGGCACCGGCTGTTACTGGGAGTCGGTCTCTTATTCCTTTGTTTTCTTTTTACGCAGAGTACTTCCCAGACCACGCCGGTGTCATCGGCCAGACGATCGAGGCACGACGTGAGCAGCGGAGGCAGGTGGGCGAGGAGATTGCGCCGGACCGGCCTCGGACTTTGGGCGAACAGTTCCGGGCCGTCCAGCTACGCCTTGTGCCGGTCCGCCAGCTGCTCCGCCAATTTTAGCGCGCTGGGTCCCGGGTCTTGGAAGGGCTCTGGCCGGGTGTGCAGGTGCCTCGGACTCCTAGCCGGACCGCCGACTGGTTGGAGGTGGAGGGGGAGCGGCTTGACGCCTGGAAGGGCGCCGCGGCACGGGCCGGCGCCAAGGTGGCACTGGAATTTGTGAAGGCGTGGTACCCGAGCGTGAGCCTGGCGCAGCTGACCACCTTCCGCCAAGAGGCGGCGCCGAAGTTGGAGGCGGAGCCCGAAGCGATCGCCATTCGCGCCGCAGCCCTTGCCGACTACGCCGACATCGGCGTCTTCATCCCGGAGCGGGCGGAAGACGGCACCGAGGTGCCGCCATCCTGGTTCGGGCTGAACCCGGACAAGGGGGAGGACCCGGCGGAGGAGATCGCCTCCAGCAACGAAGCTTCTGAGGAGGACGAGGACAAGGAAGGCGATGACGCTGCACGAGATGTCGGAGCCACCAGACGGAACCTACCCGATGCGGCTTCAGCCAGCGAGCCACGGGAGACCACATCGGCCCCCGCCGCCGCCGACCAGACCGAGACCCACCAGCCGGAAGCCCCGCCAGCTGGTGCCTCAGCCACCACCGACCTGTCCAAGCAGCCCGCGGCGCCTTTGGCCTAGGTGGCCTTTTATCTTTTTGAATTTCTCTGTCTTGTGCTCAATGAACAAGTTAATCGCGCACAGTTCCACCCACTGGGGGTGTATTTTAACTCTGATGAATGCTGGCCTTGGGCCTTTTGCAATGTAAATATATTTATTCCCACATGCTTGTGTACTTTGCCGGGTTCTGGCTCGGGTTTACCTTTCCTCTTTTTGGCTTTTTCCTTTGCCGTCTTCCTTTGGCTGCCGCCCTGCCAGCCGGACAGCCGTGCTGCGGTCTGTGGCCGGGTCAGGGACTTGGCCGTTTAGAATAGGCAAGTTACTTCAGCCACTTAGAGCGTAGCTAGTCGAGTGAGAAGCCGGCCGGCCGGCTGCTGAGCAGCCGGACGGGTGGGGCGAGAGGCCAGCTTGGCCTGAATCGGCATTCTTCCTTAGTCATTTTTCGTGTGGATAGCGTTTCCGGCCTTTAGCTCTTGCCAGCCGGACAGTCGCGCTGCGAGCTGTGGCTGGGACGAAGAGAGGGCTTTGGCGTCGGCACACTACTTAGCCGACTTCGGGTGGCGCCAACTTAGGTCAAGGCGGCGAGCCCCCGGGCCGGCTGGCCGGACCTGGACAGGGCGGGAGAAAAAACTCATTCATAGGTGAAGCTTATCACATAGATAAAAAGGTAGCCCCCGAGTGCGCCTCGGGGGACCTGTTGTCTTTGCTTAATACAAAAGATAGCGTGGTACATACACTGCATCAACTGTAAAACAGGTGGAGAAGGATCGCATTCCACGGGCGCTCCGACTATTGGCCGGCATTGTCTCTCTTGCGTGCCCTGGGCTTCTATGCGTCGATGAGGTAGTAGGAGTCATTGCCCAGGGCCTTCCTGATGATGAAAGGCCCCTCCCAAGGAGCCGAGAGCTTGTTATGGCCGGCTGTTCGCTGGATCAGCCGGAGCATAAGGTCGCCCTCGCGGAAAGCACACGGCTTGATCTTTTTGTTGTGGTAGCGGCGTAGGCTCTGCTGGTAGATGGCGGGCCGGCTGAGTGCTAGCAGCCGGGCCTCTTCGAGCACGTCGACGCCGTCTTCTTGCACCTCCTTGGCTTCCGCCTCCATGTACATGGTGACACGCGGCGAGTCGAACTCAATGTCTATTGGGATGACGGCCTTGGCCCCGTACACGAGGAATAAGGGCGTGAATCCGGTTGATTGATTCGGCGTGGTCTGGAGACTCCAAAGGAGGGACGGCAGCTCCTCGATCCAGCAGCCGGCCGAGCGCTCCAGTGGCTTGACCAGCCGGGGCTTGATGCCAGACAGGATGAGGCCGTTTGCTCGCTCCACTTGGCCGTTTGACTACAGATGGGCAACGGACGCGAGGTCCAGTTGGATGCCCTGCGTCGCGCAGAAACGGGCCAAGGCGCCTTTGGTGAAGTTCGTGCCGTTGTCGGTGATGATGCTGTGCGGGATGCCGTACCGGATGGTGATGTCGGCGATGAACGTGACGGCAGTCGGACTGTTCAGCTTCTTCATTGGCCTCGCCTCAATCCACTTTGTGAACTTGTCCACGGCAACCAGCAGATGGGTTATACCGCCGCGTGCTATTTTGAATGGGCCCACCATATCCAACCCCCATATGGCAAATGGCCATGTGATGGGATGGTCTTGAGTGCTGAGACTGGCAGGTGCTGCTTGCTGCTGAAACGCTGACACCCCTTGCACTTGCGGACCAACTCCTTGGCATTGTCCAAAGCAGTCGGCCAGAAGAAATCATGGTGAAAAGCTTTGGCAACGTGGGCTCTGGAGGCAGCATGGTGGCCACATTCGCCTTGATGAATGTCTCTGAGGATAGCAATGCCCTTCTCCGGCTCTACGCAGCGCTGGAAGACTCCAGTCACGCTGCGCCTGACGAGCTCTCTATTGATGATTGTGTATGTAGCTGCCCGGCGTTGCACCTGTTGGGCCAAGATTTCATCGGCTGGCAGCTCACGGCTCACCAGAAAGTTGAGGATGGGCTGCGCCCAAGAAGGAGCTTCTACCACCGTCATGACAGCAACCGGCACCAGGGTGGCGGGGTTGGGAGGTGGCGGGTCGGAGTTGGCCGCTGCTTGCTGCGTCGTTGAAGTCCCCGGGCCGACTACAGCAGTCCCCGGGCCGGGTTTGGGTGCTGCAGCCCCCGGGCCGGCTGCTGCAGTCCCCGAGCCGGATCCGGCTGCTCCAGGGTCAGTCGGCACGAAGATGGACTCTGATTCTGGCGAAGGCTTGATGGACGGCTTGCACAGGCATTCGAGGGAGACGCCGGCTGGTATGGCTTGCCGGGTGGAGCCAATCCGTGCCAGGGCGTCGGCTGCTTTGTTGTCGGCCCGTGGCACATGGAGGAACTCGCACCCGTCGAAGTGGCCGTTGATCTGCTGGACGAGGAAGCGGTAGCTGGTCATGTTGGCGTCCCTGGCGTCCCAGTCGCCAGAGGACTGCTGAACCACGAGGTCCGAGTCGCCGTAGCAAAGAATGCAGCGGATGTCGATCTCCTTGGCTAGCCGGAGCCCATGGACGAGTGCCTCGTACTCGGCCACGTTGTTGGAGGTGGCAAAGTGGATCTGCAGCGTGTACTTGAGCTTGTCGCCTTTGGGAGAGGTGAGGATGATGCCGGCTCCCAAACCGGTGCGCATCTTCGAGCCGTCGAAGTGCATCCACCAATGCGTGGAATCCGGCGCTGGCGGCAGGTACTGGGTCTCGGCCCAGTCGACGAGGAAGTCGGCCAGTGCTTGAGACTTGATGGCGGTGTGGGGCTGGTAGAGGATGGTGTGGGGAGCCAGCTCGATGGCCCACTTAGCCACCCGGCCTGAGGCATCTTTGTTGCCCATGATGTCGGCAAGGGGGGCGGCGCAGACGACCGTGATGGTATGCTCCTGGAAGTACTGCTTCAGCTTCTTGGCGGCAAAGTACACGCCATAGCACATCTTCTGGTAGTGGGGGTAGTTCTGCTTCGAGGCGGACAGCACCTCGCTCATGTAATAGACCGGCCTCTGGACCGGCTGGGCTTTGCCGGCTTCTGGGCGCTCGACAACGATCACGGTGCTGACGACCCAGTTGGTAGCGGCGTTGTAGAGGAACATGGGCTCTTTAGCAGCCGGAGCGGCTAGAACAGGCGGCGTGGACATCATCCGCTTGAGCTGGAGGAAGGCCTCATCCGCCTGGTCGGGCCAGTCGAAGCATGTGGTCTTCTTCATCAGCTGGTATAGTGGGAGGGCCTTCTCGCCCAGTCGGCTGATGAACCGACTAAGAGAGGCTAGGCACCCGGTGAACTTCTGGATGTCCCGTAGCCGGGTCGGCTTCTTCATCCGCTCAATGGCCTTGATCTTTATGGGGTTGCACTCGATCCCACGCTCGGAAACAAGGAAGCCAAGGAGCTGGCCGGCTGGTACTCCGAAGACACACTTCTCCGGGTTGAGCTTGATCTGAAAGCGGCGCAGGTTAGCGAAGGTCTCCTTGAGATCCTCCAGAAGGGTACCGCGCTTCTCCATCTTCACCACTATGTCATCCACATAGACGTGGGCGTTTCTGCCGAGTTGCTTCAAAAGGCACTTCTGCATGCAGCGCAGAAAGGTGGCGCCGGCATTCCTCAAGCCGAACGTCATGGTGATGTAGCAGAAGGCGCCGAAAGGGGTGATGAAGGCGGTCTTCAGTCGGTCAGCCGGATCCAGCTTGATCTGGTGGTAGCCGGAGTAGGCATCCAAGAAGGACAAAAGCTCGCAGTCGGCCGTGGAGTCGATCACTTGATCAATCTGGGGCAAGGCAAATGGATCCTTGGGGCAGGCTTTGTTGAGGCTTGTGTAGTCGATACACATGCGCCACTTGTTGTTTTGCTTCAAAACGAGGATTGGGTTGGCAAGCCAGTCCGGGTAGAACACTTCCATGATGAAGCCGGCTGCCAGAAGCCTGGCGATTTCTTCACCAACGATCCTTCCCTTCTCTTCTGATAGGCGGCGGAGGGGTTGCTTGACCGGCTTAGCATCCGGCCGCACATGCAGCTTGTGCTCGGCGAAATCCTTCGGAACACCCGGCATGTCCTTGGGGGACCATGCAAAGATGTCCCGATTCTCACGGAGGAAATCGACGAGCTCGCTTTCCTATTTGCTGTCGAGGTTAGCCCCCACGACAGCGTACTTCTCCGGGTGCGCCGGGTCCAAGACGATCTTCTTGGTTTCCTTGGCCGGCTGGAAGGAACCCTCGGCCTCATTCTCCTTGGGGTCGGATGGCATGGCCGGCTGCTCGCTGGCCATGGCCACAGCCCGGTCAAGGAGGCGCTTCTCTTCGGTAATGACGAGGGACTCGGCCAGCCGGGAGCTGGCCGCGGCGCACGTGAGCGACTTCTGGTAGTCGCCGGCAATGGTGATGATGCCCTTGGGACCCGGCATCTTCATCTTCAGGTAGGCGTAATGCGGGACCGCCATGAATTTGGCCAGAGCTGGCCGACCCAAGAGCGCATGGTAGGGGCTGTCCAAGTCAACCACCTCGAACCAGATTGGCTCGCGGCGGAAGTGGGTCTTTTCGCCAAACAGGACGTCAATCTTGATTTTGCCGATTGGAGAGCAGGAAAGCCCAGGGACAATGCCATGGAACACGGTCTGGCTGGGCTGGAGTTGCTTTTCCTTGATGCCCAGCTTTTCCATGGTGTCGCGGTAGAGGATGTTGATGTCGCTACCGTCGTCTATCAGGATCTGGGAGAAGCGGCAGGCCCGCCTCTCGGTCGAGAAGGTGGAGTCTAGCACCATGGCATAAGCACCCGGTGAGGGTATCACGGCCGGGTGGTCATCGCGGCTCCAGGTGATGGGCCTCTCGGACCAGTGCATAAATTGGGGGACCTCTGAAACAACAGCATTCACCTTGCGGTGCTGCTGACGCCGACTATGCTTGTCGTCGGCTTCACTAGTGAAAACAACGTAGGTGGCGTTCTCGTTGGGGAACTCATCTTGGAGCATGCCGACAGGACGGGCCGGCTGTTGAGGAGCCGGAGCCGCCGGGCCGGGAGGAGGAGGCGGCAAACCCTCACCCTGAGTGATTTGGGCGAGCCAGTTGCACTGCCGGGTTGTATGGTTGGACGGCTTCACGCCGCTGTGGAACTTGCATGGGGCCTCGAGGGTCTGCTCAAAGGAGAAGGCCGGCAGCCAGGCTCCCTTGCCGCCCCGCTGACGCTTGGGGCCGGGCTGACATGCCGGCTGTTGGTCCTCGACGGTTGCCACCTGCCGGTTGCTAGAAGCCAGCTGCTGGGCCTTGCGCTTGTTGTCGTTCGGCTGCTGGCGCTGGTTGGAGCCGCCAGCCGGCGCTTGAGAAGCCGGCAGGGTTATCTTCCCGGACGCGTCAACCAGGATCTCCGACTTCATGGAAGAGTCAGCAGTGGCGTAGTTGTCCGCCAAAACCAGAAGCTCGTCCAAGGTAGCCGGCTCGTCGCACAGAAGCTTGTGCTTGAGCAGGGTGCCCTCTTTGCACCCGGCGGTGAAGTACTCGATGGCCTACACCTCATGCACCCCTTCGCAGGAGTTGCGCAGCTCAGCCCAGCGCGTCAGGTAGTCGCGGGTGGACTCAGTTGGACCCTAAACGCACATGGAGAGCTGGCGACGCTTGGGAGGGCCGCTTGTAGGTGCTGGTGAAGTTGCGGATGAAGATGTCACTGAAGTCCAACCAGCTGTTAATGTTGTTGGGTTTGAGGCTGTTCAGCCATGTCCGGGCCGTGCCCTGGAGCATGAGCGGAACATACTTCACGGCAACGCGCTTGTTGCCATTTGCTATGCTGACTGCTGTGGCGTAGTCGGTCAGCCAGTCCTCCGGCTTCACGGCGCCGGTGTACTTGGGAGTGTCGCGAGGGAGCGAGAACCCTTTGGGGAAGGGCTCATCGTGGATGCGGGGGCCGAAGCAAGCCGGGCCGACTGTATCCTCGTCCTCCACTGCCAGGGACCGAGCCAGCTGCTTGATCCGGCGATGAGCGTCATTCTCGCCGACTGCTTCGCGGGGACCTAGCCGGCCCCCAAAATCGGGTGCTCAACCGGCGCCGGAGAAGCCAACCTCTCCCTGCGGGGGGGAGGCGGTCGTTCGTCCGGCTGGCGCCGGCCCTCCGGTTTCGAAGGAACTTCCCGGCTGCCCACAACCGTTTGGTGAGACCGCCGGCTGCGGCTAGCTGCCGGCTCCGGGTTCCGCCGGCCGCGGCCGCCGCCACTAGGGGACTGGGAGGTCGCTCCATTCTCGCGGCGGGGTGGAGAGTTCCGTTCCGGGAGCTCTGCCTGCCGGCCGGCTCCCACCACGCGGTTGCACACGTCTTGCTGCGTGTTCGCAATGTCAAGGAGGTCCTGGAGGCGGTCCAGCTGGCTGCCCCGTTCGTCGCCCTCCAAGTTCTCAAGTTCTTCTGCCGCCGCCTATGCGGCGCGCAGGTTCTGCACGGGGGTGTCGTAGATCGGACGTCCGACTCCAGCATGCTGGCGATGGCCGCGCCACGTTGCCGGATGGCGCCGACTCGGCTAGGCTCGGCTGCAGCCGGCGTGCCGCCAGCTATGCGGTCGATCTCGCGCTGATTGGCCTCAGCCCGGCGCTTCATGGCTGCCATCTTGGTGGCACTGTCGAGGAGCTTGACACGGATTCCTTCTAGCGCCGCCGCGTCGGCATTGGCTCCGACGGGAGCCACCAGGTCCTGCATCGCTGCTTGCAATGGGTCCTGGATGGCCCCGCCAGAGGACTGGCTGTGGCCAGTGACCATCACCTCCACGAAGACGCCGGCGGCGAGCGCGCCGGTAGAGGCGATGCTAGAGACGGGAGGGAGCGGGTCGTCGATCACCACCACGCCATCGGGGAACCCGTCGGTGGTGTCTGCGTCGGAGAGGCTGAGCTTCCCGAAGAGATCGGCGAGGCAGCTTGCGGGGCAAATGGCTCCCGCGTCGGACGATGCGCCGGAGCAAGCGCAAGCGAACGCATCGGGCTGGCTGATCAATCCAGCCGCGACGTGCTCGCTGGAGAGGAAGGCGGTTCCCGTCCAGAACATGTCTCCGGCCGACGCCGCGAATGGCCCCACGGTGGGCGCCAACTGTCATGGTATTCTCACGTCAGATGACAGGGGGTGGCTTATCATGGGTGGAGCCAAGAGGACGTCATTGGGCCCTGGAAGCGGGAGTGAGCACGAGCTCGATCGCACACGAGACGTACCCAGGTTCGGGGCTCTCCGGAGAGATAGCACCCCTAGTCCTGCTCTGTGGCTTGCGGGCCGTACTGATTGCCTTTTGCTGTAGCATGACCCTTGCTGATGAGGGCCATGTCCTGAGTCGCATGGCTACAGTCCTGCGCCAGGCAGGTAGGTGGCCGCTCAGTCAGCCTACACTGTAGCCACGCTCCTCCGGGATTCGGGGGAGTAGTTGGCTCTGCAGCCACGCCCCGTCTCATCAAAGCAGGTGAGTGCAGACTCCGAGGGGAGGAGGGTCCATCTGCTGGGAGCCGGCCTCCCCCGAAGCCGCCTCCTAAGAGTACTCCGTCTTCTGGGAGCCGGCCGCTTGGGCCCAGCCGGCCCAAGGAGCCAGCCGCGTGTCCGGAAGGCATGAGGGGTTTGCTAGCCCCGATGTCTTGAAATGCTAAGGGGTATGGATGAGGCTACCCGTGGTCTATCCCCACAACAGGTCCTCAATGGATCTGATGTGAGTATCAGTACTCAATCAGAAGAAGGAAAGAATGCAAAGGCATCAGATTATAGAAACAGCTGAATAATTCGGCGTTCAAGTTGAAGGGAACTAGATGGACAATCAATTGCAACATGATTGGCCGAGATCCAACTCATGTCCAAAATGATGTCTGAGCCAGTAGGACAAATTCTGGGAAAGAACTGATGATTGCGAGTATTCGCACACAGGTTGAATCAATGAGGCCAGAATGATAGTGACAAGAGATATCAACAATGATTACTTGTCATATGGAATTACCCATAATGCAAGCATGCAAGAATTTCCAAGAGCAATAGTCGGCAGAATTTTTTTGGGAGATTGAATAGCAAAATGAAGTATTTCGTTAAACACAAGATTGACTGGGGATGAATGAATCCCCAATAAGTATGAGGATTTATTCGTAGGTGTCTTCAGGCGGAGAGGAACTGCAAGGCAGTAGGTTTAGAGAATTCTCGAAATGTCGGATTGTATTTCGGTATGTCGGATAGAACCCGAGAGTAACTAGAACGAATATAGGAATGATAGTTGTAAGTAGTTATCCATCGGAGTTTATCGGTGGTCAGGAACTGCAAAGCAGTGGGCACAGGGTTTCGGGAAACATCGAGGAGTATCCGCAGAATCTTCTGGCGAAGCAAGCGATCATCTGTAGTGAAGGGGCTCTCCGGGATGAAGTGGTTACGAGAACCTAATGTCAGAGTTGGTAAAATCTTTAACCCGAATAGAAGAGAGATCAGAGTCCCAGAGTAAGGATGAGGAATAAAAGATCGTAATACCACCCATTCGGTGACGTGGGCCCGTAAGCCACACAGCCAAGTTAGTAAAATAGTTTTGGACCACTAGACTCAACTTCGGCCAAGGAGTTGGAAAGGGGGTTCCTACAGGCAGTCGGCTCTGATACCAACCTGTGACGCCCCCGGCTTAATCGTGCACTAATCATACACGCAAATGCACACGATCAAGCCTAAGGACTCACTTGAAGATATCACAACACAACTCTAAAACATAAATAAAGGCATATAAGCATTATATTACAAGCCAGGGCCTCGAGGGCTCGAATACATAAGCTTGATGTCAACAAGCATCAACGGAAGCATTAGATATCTGAATACAGATATAAAAGAGAAATAGGCAAGCCTTTAAAAAGGCGGGGCAAAACAAAAGCTACGATCGAAAGGCGCAGGCCTCCTACCTGGGACCCTCCGATCCTACTCTTGGTCATCGGCAAGCTCGTAGCAGAAACCACCCTCGGGGTAGTAGTAGTAGTGATCGTCGACAGGGGCAGCTGTCTCCTGGGCTCCGTCATCTGGTGGCATCAAACGGATATGGGGAAAAGAGAAAGCAAAGCAAACATGAGTACTCATCCGAAGTACTCAGCAAGCAAGGATCTACACTACATATGCAACATTATCAAAGAGAGGCTATATATGTGGACTGAGCTGCAGAAATGCCAGAATAGAGAGAAGGCCTAGTCCTATCAAAGACTAGCATCTTCAGCGGTCTGGCAGCATTAGAAGAGTGTATATCAGCACAGTATAAAGTAGTAGTAGTAATCAGTATCAACCTCGCCCAGAGATCCTTCCTCAACTCCCTGCGAGAAAGCGATCCCAGAGCCCTAGTATCCATTTCTCATCTCATCATTAAGTTCTAGTTGTATTGATCGGGATACAACTCCGAGCGTCCGTTACCGAGGATCCGACTATGCATAGATTGGTTCTTCCCTGCAGGGGTGCACCAACTTACCCACCACGCTCGATTAACTCCGGCCGGACACACTTTTCTGGGTCATGCCCGGCCTCAGCCAAATGACACACCGCAACCCTACCTAGAGCTCAGCAGAGAGGTCCCCGCCGGTCTACATCCTAAGCACTTCGGGGTCTTGGGCCCATTGCCCGTTGCACTCCGGGTCGTTGTGCGCAGGGTGGATACCAGCGTCACCTCGGATGGCCAACATGATCCGACTGTGCCACAATGCTGAACTGGATGTCTGACAGAGCTTTCGGCTGATGCCACGATGTAGAGTGCCCATAACTATTCCCACGTGATAGTTAGTGCTATCGGGCCAGAGGCCCACTCAGAACAAATATCCAAATCGTCAGTGTTTTGGTAGTGCGGTAACGACCAGAGACTCACGATCGATGTGACCCCGTCGCCCCATCTCGAGGACTTGCGGCAAGGGCTAAGAATGCCCGGCCACACCTCGTATTTATCTCTCGGCCACCCTCCAGGCCAACCCGTCTCCACATCACTCGCGGGTACCCCTCAGGGTCGACCCGCCTTTCCAAGTAACAGATGTAAAGTCCAAGTATCCGTGTGTACATAACATCAAGGGAATCCAAGGTATCACCCTCATTGGATTCCTACTCGATGTAACCATCAAGGTGAACTCGAAGGAATCACCCTCGATGGGTTCACACTTGAGGTGTTGCATGACAGCGTCGTTACCGGAAGTGGTGAAGAAGGAATCACCCTCGATGACCATGGTCGAGTAACTACTCTACAGAGTTAACATCAGAAGTGCTAAACGAGGTATCACCCTCGGCACTCGATAGTAACGCTGCAGTGTCATACAACTAAGGGGGTGATGTGCGGTGCCGGGGCCTGGTTGTCGATCATGTTGATCGAGTCATCGGATAATCCAGCGGGGGTAACTAGGTCAAAGTGGGGGGTCTCTGATGGGTCTCTATCCAGCCTATACTAAGCAGTTTAGGATAAGCAGGTAAGGTATCAATAGCAGGTTACAATAAATAGGCTATGCATCAGAATAGGATAACTCAAAGCAGTAGCAAGTTCTAATGCAAGCAGGAGGGAGAAAGAATAGGCGATATCGGCATGTTCAAAAAGGGGGTTGCTTGCCTAGTTGCTCGGCGGCAAAGGCAGGGTCGTCAGTTGGGTCATCGATCTTCAGGGCATCGTCAGCGGTCTCGGGGTCTAGCGAATAGAAAGAGGGGGAAGAAACAATAAATAAAGGCAGACAAATGTAATCACAGAAGAATGGCATGGCAGCACGTTATACGAGGAATTCCCTAACGCAGTACTACGCAAGTTTAGTGGGAGCGGCAAATTATCCGGGAGTGTTCTCCCAGCTCCGGGTGATTATCGGACAGATGAAACGAAGGGGAAAGTTCCATGTTCATCATGCTAGAGGCACGTGACAGGTATGAGGAGGGCATATTCGGATTCGTCTCGTTGTTCTGAGCAACTTTCATGTATAAAGTTTTTTGATCTGAGCTATGGTTCAATTTCTATGATTTTACAAAGTTTTAAGCAATTTTCTGAATTTATTTTATTTATCTAATTCAACATTATCCAGAACAGTGTATATGTGACGTCAGCCTGATGTAATGGTGATGTCAGTAGTCAACTGGTCGGCTGACCAGGTCAAACCTGACATGTGGGACCCACATGTCAAACTCAGGGGGCTAACAAAGTTTAGGTTAAAACTAAATTCAGTTAATTAGGCTTCTGGGCCCACCTGTCAGTGTCTACTTAACCTAATTAATTAACTTAACTAAATTAATCCCGCTTAATTAGTCAAACAGTGGGGTGGACCCACATGTTAGCTGCTGGGGCCGGCCCAGTCAGTAGTTGACCGAAGTCAACTGGTCAAAGTGGGGTCAGCGGGGCCCCTGGGCACACCAGCCAGTGGCTCAGGCAGTGGGGCCCAACCGGCCAGGTTAGCGCCGGCCGCCGGAGCTCTCCGGCGAGCCCGAATGACAGTGACAACTCCGGCGAGCTCGGGTTTCTGCTACGGTGCATCATTCCGCGTCGTTCCTCTTGCGTTCGAACGAGTACTGCGGTGCGCACTCAACGGTGACGGTCGACGGGCCGGAGGTGGCTGGAAACGACGGTGGCAACGACTTGGGCGGCCACCGGAGTTCGGACATTCGCGGTTTTGGTGAAACACAACGCGGGCAGGTGAGTTAGCTAGCTAGGCAGCCGCTGGGGAGCTCCATGAGCACGGCTGCGCCACTGGTTCGAGCGGAAAAGCTCGGACACAAGTGCCCGGTCGGCAATGGCGGATGGCGGAGCTGCGGCTTCGGTGACGGCCAGTAGTGACGGCTAGGCAACCAGCGAAGGGAGGAATGAGATGTGGTACCACCGAGGGGGCTCAAGGAGGCCCGGCGATGGATTAGGAGCAGCAGACGGCGTCGAGAACGTCGACGAACGCCGGCGACAGCACGGGAGGGGATCGGCTCGATCCGGCGACGTGGTGCTCCTCGGTTCAAGCTGAGGGGCGGAGCCATCATGGACGTCAGCGGCGGTCCTCCTGGTCGCCTCGGCTGGCCGTGGGGAGGCCAGTGGCCACGACGGTGAGGTGGCGCGGCGACGGCAGCTTCAGGACGGCTTCGGGCCGAGGAGAGGAGCGAGGGGAAGGGGAAAATGGGGCTAGGGTTCGCCTGGGGGTGGAGGAGGGGTTCTTATCCCCTCAACGACGAGCGCGGGTGGCCGCTGTCAAGCAGGGACGAGGGGGGCCAGGCGCGGCGGCCGCGGTGGAGATAACAGCGCGCGCGCGCGTGCAGTAGGAAGGGGAAGGGGGAGTTGGGCCGGGTGACTCAGGCCCAGTAGCTGCGGGCTTTTTCTTTTCTTCTATTTCTTTTCTGTTTTCTGTTTTCTTTTAGCTAGCAATTGTATTTTGTAAAATATGGTACTTGCCAAATCTAATACTAGGCAATGACTGGCACTGCCACAAAAAGTTTGGAGGCAAAAAGAAAAGCTTAGGTATTATTAGAAATTGGAAAGACCAGTTTAATTGCTGTTGGACCTCTGAATTAATTTCTAGGGGCAATTTGGGAATTTTCTTAATGTTGGTTTTATTTTTATAATTGTTCTGGGATTATTTGAAATACTATGATCATTTTAATTTTGCAATTTTAGGAAATAATTATTTGACATGCAATTTGAATTGGAAAATGACTTTGATTTTGGACAAGTGGCAGATTAGCTTAGTGATCAAGATGACAAGGCAACTTAATTAGCTTAAAGACAGGGTTAAGATCTGGGGATGTTACATTGCTTAAGGCGTTACTCCGTTTTTATTAAATTAATAATCTAGATGCATGCTGGATAGCGGTCAATGGGACGTGATGCCTATATATGATCATTGCCTTGAATATCATCATAACTATGCGCTTTTCTATCAATTGCCCAATAGTAATTTTTTAACCCACCGCATGCTTTTTGTTTGAGAGAGAAGCCTCTAGTGAAAACTATGGCCCCGGGGTCTACTTTTATCATATATAAAATCCAAAAAATACCTTGGTGCAATTTTATTACCATTATTTTTTTATCTATCTATCACTACGAGATTTGATCCTTGCAAATAACCGCCAAGGGGATTGACAACCCCCTTGATCGCGTTGGGTGCAAGTATTTGGTTTTGTGTGTGTAGGTGTTGTTAACGAGGTTTCGCGTGGTTCTCCTACTGGATTGATAACCTTGGTTCTTAACTGAGGGAAATACTTATCTCTACTGTACTGCATCATCCTCTCCTCTTCGTGGAAATCCCAGCGTAGCTCACAAGTAGCAGGAAGAATTTCTGGCGCCGTTGCCGGGGAGACATCACCAAAACCTATCAAGTACCTTTGCATAAACTATCATCTAGTTGTTCTTACTTTCATTTGCCATTTGCCTCTCGTTTTCATCTCCCACACTTCTAAAACAATTTACAAAAACACAAAAATATTTTTTATTTGCTTGTTTGTTTGCTTGAAGTTGCTACCATGTCTAAGTTTGTTATTGAAAAAAGTGAGGATGGTAAAATTCATAAAGTTGAAATTCCCACAAACTTGGATTCTAAAATTTTTGTTGCGAGAAGTGGGAACATCATAGGAAAAAGCATTGTTCAGGAAGTCTTTAATTGTATGGGAGCGTTGGTTTGCAATGACATTCCTATTCTGAAAAGAACTAAGTGTTAGACCAAAGCTATTTTAGCACTTTTTCTTAAACTTGAGAGAATATTTATGCATACTCACCCCACTTTGCAAAGGTTGTTCTATGAATTACCTGCTATAAATAACCCTAAGGCTAAAAATATAGCTACTCTTGTCCTTATGAATGAATTTGATTATATAGTACGTGAGGCTAGAGAGATCTTTGATTTTTATAATATGAGCCATGAACATCCTGTTATAGATGAAATTTTATACGATGAAGATTATATGTTGAGGTATATGTTCCGGGGTAATTATACTTTTGATGAAAATACTAAAAGGGAAGTTCCTCCTTTACATATTATCCAACAAGTTTTCAATGGTATTAATCAGCAATATTCTTGGATCGTAAAAGGGAACCAACATGGATTTGAGGAAAGTTGCCTTAACAATTCTAAAATTTTGGTTGATGATGTGTTCCCCATTGTTTTTGAAAATCCTCCTAATAAACACATATCCCATGATGCAAAAACTAAGGTTGACAACACTTGAAACTATGTATTACGGCTAACTAGGGGCGTAAAACAATAGCGCTTGTTGGGAGACAACCCAATAGTTATCTTTATTTTTTCATTTTCTTTTCTATTTTTGAGTGAGCACAAAATTATGCTGCTGTTATGATTGTGTTTTTATGTTTAAATTAGTGTTTGTGTCAAGTAAAGCCTTTGGGATGATTTGGTTGATAGTTGATTTGATACTATGAAAAAAATAGAAACTTTTGCGCCCAGTAGCACAATTGTTTAAATTCACTGGCACATGATAAAATTATGAAATTTTACACATGATTGATATACAAATTTACCGCTTTTTCCTAATTTTTCAGAATTTTTGGAGTTACGCAAGTATTGAGTTTGTTCAGATCATTACAGGGTGTTCTGTTTTTGCCAGATTCTATTTTCGTTGCATAGTTTGCTTGTTTTAATGAATCTATGGATTGTATCAGGGGGTATAAGTCATGGTGAAGTTAGAATACAATAGTATTATGGAATAATAAAATATGAATGGGTTTACAATAGTACCTGAAGTTTATGATTTGCTTGTTATACTAACGGATCTCATGAGTTTTCTGTTGAGTTATGTGTGCTGATGTTTTCAAGTTTTAAGTGAGATCATGATGGATGAAGGAATAAGGAGTGGCAAGACCCTAAGCTTGGGGATGCCCAAGGCACCCCAAGGTAATATTCAAGGATACCCAAGCGTCTAAGCTTGGGGATGACCCGGAAGGCATCCCCTCTTTCTTCTACCAACCACCGATAAATTACTTGGAGCTATATTTTTATTCATCACATGATATGAGTTTTACTTGGAGCGTCATGTATTATAAGAGTCTTTGCTTTGTTTGATTTTTAGTTTGCCACAATCATCTTTGCTGCGCACACCTTTTGAGAGGGACACACATTTATTCATGATCTGTTAGAATACTCTTTGTGCTTCACTTATATCTTTTGAGCTAAGCAGTTGCTCTAGTGCTTCAATTATATCTTTTAGAGCACGGCGGTAGTTATATTTTAAAGAAATAGTTGAACTCTCATGCTTCACTTATATCATTTTGAAAGTTTGATAATAGTAATGGCAATATGCACGGTTATGAAATTGGTCCTAATATGATAGGTATTCAAGACGGATATAATAAAAACTTTCATGTAGATCACTTAATATGATAAGTTTGATTCCTTGCAATAGTTTTGTGATATAGAGATGGTAATATGTGGGAGGTACTAGTGAATGAATGTGGTTTAGTAAGAATATTGGTGTTAAGGTTTGTGATTCCTGAAGCATGCACGTATAGTCTCCCGTTATGCTAAGATGTTCGAGCCTGATTTATTATTGAGTGTCTTCCTTTGCGTGAAGGTCGGGGGCGCGCCATGGTTAACTCCTACCAACCACCCCCTAGGGGCATGCATAGTAGTACTTTGCTTCGAGGACTAATAGACTTTCACAAGAAGTATGTGAGTTCTTTATGACTAATGTGAGTCCATGGATTATACGCACTCTCACCTTTCCACAATCTACTAGCCTCTTCGGTACCGTGCATTGCCCTTTCTCACCTCGAGAGTTGGTGCAAACTTCGCCGGTGCATCTAAACCCCGTGATATGATACGCTCTATCACACATAAGCCTCCTTATATCTTCCTCAAAATAGCCATCATACCTACCTATCATGGCACTTCCATAGCCATTCCGAGATATATTGCCATGCAACTTCCACCGTTCCATTTATTATGACACACGTCATCATTGTCATATTGCTTTGCATGATCATATAGCTAACATAGTATTTGTGGATCAGCCACTGTTCATCATTTTTTATACATGTTATGCTAGATCATTGCACATCCTGGTACACTGCCAGAGGCATTCATATAGATTCATATTTTGTTCTAGTATTGAGTTGTAATTTTGAGTTGTAAGTAAATAGAAGTGTGATGATCATCATTATTCATTATTAGAGCATTGTCCCAGTGAGGAAATAAAATTAAAAAAAGGAGGCCAAAAAGATCCCATAAAAAAGAGGCCAAAAAGAGCCCACCAAATAAAGGTAAAAATGAGAGAAAAAGAGAGAAGAGGCAATGTTACTATGTTTTTCCATACTTGTGCTTCAAAGTAGCACCATGTTTTTCATATAGAGAGTCTCCTATGTAGTCACTTTCATATACTAGTGGGAATTTTTCATTATAGAACTTGGCTTGTATATTCCGATGATGCGCTTCCTCAAATGCCCGAGGTCTTCTAGAGCAAGCAAGTTGGATGCACACCCGCTTAGTTTTCAGTTTGAGATTTCATACACTAATAGCTCTTAGTGCATCCGTTGCATGGCAATCCCTACTCCTCGCATTCACATCAATTGATGGGCATCTCCATAGCCCGTTGATTAGCCTCACCGATGTGAGACTTTCTCCTTTTTTGTCTTCTCCATATTAGTTTCTACCACCGTATCCTATTCCACCCATAGTGCTATATCCATGGCTTGCGCTCATGTATTGCGTGGGGGTTGAAAAAGCTGAAGCGTGTTAAAAAGTATGAACTAATTGCTTGGATGACACCAGGGTAGTGCATGATTTATACTTGGTATTAAGAAGATGGAGCATGACAAGGCTATATGATTTTGTAGGGATAGCGTTCTTTAGCAAATTTATTTTGAAAGACATGATTATTTGTTAGTATGCCTAGGTATTGATGTCTTCATGTCAAATTATAGACTATTGCTTTGAATCATTCAGATCTAAATATTCATACCATAAAAGAAAGATTACATGATAGACATGTTAGGTAGCATTCCACATCAAAAAATTTGTTTTTATCATTTACCTACTCGAGGACGAGCAGGAATTAAGCTTGGGGGTGCTTGATAAGTCTCCAACATATCTATAATTTTTTATTGTTCCATGCTATTATAGTATCATTCTTGGATGTTTTATATGCAATTATATATCATATTTTGGGACTAACCTATTAGCCTAGTGCCAAGTGCGAGTTGTTGTTTTTTTACCTGTTTTTCGTTTTCCAGGAAATCAGTACCAAACGAAGTCCAAACGCTACGAAACTTTTTAGCAATTTTTTTCTAGACAAGAGAGACCCTACAAACTTCAGGAGGAGACCAGAAGGCAAACGAGGAGACGGCAAGGCAACAGGGCGCGCCCAGGGGTAGGCGTGCCTTGATGCCTTGTGAGCCCCTCATGGCTCCGTCTAACCTAATTCCACCTCTATAAATTCTCTAAAATTGGGAAACAAACAGAGAGCCACCCAAAATACTTTTTCCGCCGCCGCAAGTTTCTGTTCTTCCCCAATCCCATCTGGAGGCCTTTTCCGGCACTCTGCCGGAGGGTGAATCAATCACGGAGGGCTTCCACATCAACCTTGCTGCCCTTACGATGATGTGTAAGTAGTTTACCACAGACCTATAGGTCCATAGCTAGTAGCTAGATGGCTTCTTCTTTCTCTTTGATCTTCAATACAATGTTCTCCTCAATGTTCTTGGAGTTCAATTCGATGTAATCTTCTTTTGCGGTGTGTTTGTTGGGATCCGATGAATTGTGGATTTATGATTAGATTATTCATGAATAGTTATTGAGTCTTCTCTGAATTCTTTTATGCATGATTATTATAGCTTTGTATTTCTCTCCGATCTATCTGTTTGGTTTGGCCAACTAGATTGATTTATCTTGAAATGGGAGAGGTGCTTTGTAATGGGTTCAATCTTGCGGTGCTCTATATCCTAGTGACAAAGTAGGGGACAAGACACATATTTGTATTGTTGCCATTAAGGGGAAAACGATGGGGTTTATTCATATTGGTTGGATTTACTTTGTATACATCATGTCATCTTGCTTAAGGCGTTACTCCATTTTTATTAACTTAATACTCTAGATGCATGCTGGATAGCGGTCGATGGGTGGAGTAATAGTAGTAGATACAGGCAGGATCGTTCTACTTGTCTCGGACATGATGCCTATATACATGATCATTGCCTTGAATATCATCGTAACTATGCACTTTTCTATCAATTGCCCAACAGTAATTTGTTTACCCACCGCATGCTTTTTGTTCGAGAGAGAAGCCTCTAGTGAAAACTATGGCCCCAGGGTCTACTTTTATCATATATAAAATCCAAAAAATACCTTGGTGCAATTTTATTACCATTATATTTTTATCTATCTATCACTACGAGATTTGATCCTTGCAAATAACCGCCGAGGCGATTGACAACCCCCTTGATCGCGTTGAGTGCAAGTATTTGCTTTTGTGTGTGTAGGTGTTGTTAACGAGGTTTCACGTGGTTCTCCTACTGGATTGATAACCTTGGTTCTTAGCTGAGGGAATTACTTATCTCTACTATACTGCATTATCCTCTCCTCTTTGAGGAATCCCAACGCAGCTCATAAGTAGCAGTAGCCACCTCCACTCACCACCGACTGCGTGATCGGACCTAGCAGTCCGCCGCACGGTGTTCCTCCTGCATGCGTGGATACTGTTAGAGGCGGTGCACTTACGCCGCTCCAGCGAACCTATACATGGGATCCGACGATCGGTTGTTTGAGGGAGATCGGACAAGGAGGAGACGACTCTGGAAGTGCTACCCCAACTCTACTTCCGCTGCACGGCACCGCGCGACTAGTGGTAATGATCCGTGATCCATCTCCCGTAGCATGTTCCCGGTTGCTACGCATAGGAAAATTTTATTTTGCAGTTGACTCACCCTACCGTAGAACCCAACAATGGTATGAGAGCCTCTGCTATAGGATTTGGATTCAGATCATACGCATATTCTATATGTGGAGGCAACAGATGAGATCTGTTGTTGTTTATGAGATCGGCTATGTGCACGGTTGATGAGATCAATTGCACCTAGGAATCATTGAAGCTATGTGTTCTGTCAATCAGAATCGATGAGGTCGTGACATAACCTACTCCTACCAGTCAGTTTCCGCCATCGAGTTAACAGTGAAACGTAAACCCGAATATGATTCACGATGATCGATGAGATCGGTCGGATCAGAAAATCCGGCGTGACCGGAGTAGAGATTCGATCTGTGATTTCCAAAAACATCGGGCGCTGCCTGATATGTCTCCAATGGGTCTATAATTTATGAAGTATTCATGCCATGTTTACAACAATTTTATATGGTTTTGGTATGATCTGATTAGAACTAACCCGGACTGACGTTGTTTTCAGCAGAACTACCGTGGTGTCGTTTTTTGTGCAGAAATAAAAGTTCTCGGAATGGGCTGAAAATTTACGGTGATTTTTTATGGACCAAAAGAGACCCCCGAAGCACCAGAGCTGGGCCAGGAAGTGGACGAAGGAGCCACAAGCCTGGGGGGCCGGCCCTCCCCCCTATGGCGCGCCCCCTAAGCTTATGGGCCCCTCGGGCACCCCCCCTGGCGTGAGACCAACGCCAAAAATTCCTATAAATACCCCAAACATCGAAAAGAACCCTAGATGAGAAGTTCCACTGCCGCAAGCCTCTGTATCCATGAAAACTCAATCAGGACCGCGTTCCGGCACCCTGCTGGAGAAGGAACTCATCACCGAAGGCCATCTTCATCATCCCGACGGCCACCATGATGAGGAGGGAGTAGTTCACCCTCGGGGCTGAGGGTATGTACTAGTAGCTATGTGTTTGATCTCTCTCTCTCTCTCATGTTCTTGATTTGGCATGATCTTGATGTACCGCGAGCTTTGTTAATATATTTGGATCTTTGATAACCCACAAGGGATCGCAACAGTTTTCGAGGGTAGAGTATTCAACCCAAATTTATAGATTTGACACAAGGGGAGCCAAAGAATATTTGTAAGTATTAGCAGCTGAGTTGTCAATTCAACCACACCTGGAGATTAATTATCTGAAGTAAAGCGATTAGTAGCACAGTAATATGATAGTTTTGATAGCAGTGATAATAATAGTAGTAACAGTAACAGTGATAGCTAGCAATGATTTTGTAGCAAGTGTAACAGTAGCAACGGCAGTACTAACTTAGCAAGAACAATATGTGGAAAATTCGTAGGCATTGGATCGGTGAATTCATTGGTTGATATTCATCATATAACAGTCATAACCTAGGGTAATACAAAATTAGCTCCAATTCATAAATATAATGTAGGCATGTATTCCGTAAATAGTCATACGTGCTTATGGAAAGAACTTGCATGACATCTTTTGTCCTATCCTCCCGTGGCAGCGGGGTTCATAAGGAAACTAAGGGATGTTAAGGCCTCCTTTTAATAGAGAACCGGAACAAAGCATTAACACATAGTGAATACATGAACTCCTTAAACTACGGTCATCACCGAAAAGTATCCCGATTATTGTCACCCCGGGGTTTACGGATCATAACACGTAATAGGTGAATATGACTTGCAAGATCGGATCTAGAACATAGATATAATGGTGAAAACATAAATGGTTCAGATCTGAAATCATGGCACTCGGGCCCTAGTGACAAGCATTAAGCATGGCAAAGTCATAACAACATCAATCTCAGATCATAGTGGATACTAGGGATCAAGCCCTAACAAAACTAACTCGATTACATGATGAATCTCATCCAACTCCTCACCGACCAGCGAGCCTACGAAAGAACTACTCACTCCCGGTGGGGAGCATCATGGAATTGGCAATGAAGGAGGGTTGATGATGACGAAGACCGAAGATTCCCCTCTCCGGAGCCCCGAACGGGCTCCAGATCTGGCCTCCCGATGAAGAACAGGAGGTAGCGGCGGCTCCGTATCATGAAACACGATGAAACTTTCTCCCTGATTTTTTCTCCAAAAATAGGATTTTATAGCGTCGGGATTAGGATCTGCGGGGCCACCGGGTGGGCGCAACCCACCTGCGCGCGCCTGGAGGGGGGGCGCCCTGGTGGGTTGTGCTCACCCAGCCCCCCCCCCTCCGGTGGTTCTTGGCTCCAGTATTTTTCTTTTATTGCACAATAATTCTCTAAAAAGTTTTGTTCCATTCTGAGAACTTTTATTTCTGCACAAAAACAACACCATGGTAGTTCTGCTGAAAACAGCGTCAGTCCGGGTTAGTTTCATTCAAATCATGCAAATTAGAGTCCAAAACAAGAGCAAAAGCGTTAGGAAAAGTAGATATGACGGAGACGTATCAACTCCCCTAAGCTTAAACCCTTGTTTGTCCTCAAGCAATTCAGTTGACAAACTGGAAGTGAAAAATAAAAACTTTTACGAACTATTTTGTTCTTGTTTACATAAATAAGTTTAAGTAGCACCCAGGTTTTCAGCAAAGATTATGACTAACCATGTCAACAATAACTCCTAGAAATTATATTAACTCATATCAATGGCGTAAGCAACTAGCGAGCAATAATAAAACATCTCAAATGACAACACTTTGTCAAAACAACCGTGATATGATATGACAACAGTGGTATCTCGCTAGCCCTTTCTGAGACCGCAAAACATAAATGCAGAGCACCTCCAAAGTTCAAGCAGTGACTAAACATTGTAATTCATGGTAGAAAAGATCAAGTCATGATGCATCCAACATTAACTATGCACAATGCATGAGGATGACAATAGTGTTCTCAGATCTGGCGCTTATTTGAGAAGGTGATGACTCAACATAAAAGTAAATAGATAGTCCCTTCGCAGAGGGATGCAGGGATTTGCAGTGGTGCCAGAGCTCAGATTTTTTTAAACAGAGATAAATGTAATTTTGGGAAATGCACCCTTCCTGTTTACATCACGACCAAAAGTTATCAATATCTTCCATGCTAAACACATTAGTGGCGGTTCCCACGCGATAAAAGTAAAGGTTTACTCCCCCTCCACCAACAAACACACTCGATGGCTAGCCGAATCCACGGACACCGTCCATACCAACATTAGTCCTGGGGGAGTTTTGTTTAATTATTTGTAATTTCTTATTTCAGGACTGGGAATCCCTATTACCGCCCCTCTCGTGCAAGGACAAGTGAATAAACACTCATCATGAGAATAACCCGCTTAGCATGGTGTAGCGCCCAAGATGCGATTCTATCGCAATCACGTGATGAACTCATGATTGGGGCACAACCGCATTTCGAGTGCATAGCAAGGTGGATATCATTACAACATACCATGTACTGAATAGATGAGAATACAAGATCAAGGCTTACACTCGCCACAAGCTACAACATGAATACAACAGTTCATCAATACATAGCAATCATCATACAGAAGAGCAGGATCCGACTACGGATGAAACCAAATGAAAAAGAAGAACGACATCCACCCTGCTAATCCCAGGCTCCTGACCCGGAACCTAACCCTTGATCGAAGAAGAAGAAGCAGAAGAACTCGAAAACAAGCAAGCATTGCACTCGCGTTAAAGCTTCGCTTTACCTGTACCTGCACCTGTTGTTGTAGTAATCTGTGAGCCACGAGGACTCAGCAATCCCATTACCATGGGTATCAAGACTAACAAAGCTTAATGGGTGTGGAAAGGTTAAGTGGTGAGGTTGCAGCAAGCACTAAGCATTGTATGGTGGCTAACTTACGAGTACAAGAATAAGAAGAGAAACTATGCATAACGTTCGCAACTAGTAATGATCAAGAAGTGATCCTGAAACTACTTACAAGTCAAACATAACCCCACCGTGTTCTCTTCTCGAACTAACTCGAAAAGAGACAGTCACGGTTACACACGCGGTTGGTGTATTTTAATTCGGGTTTAGTGTCAAGTTCTCTACAACTGGATATTAAAAATTCCGATCTACCACATAACCGCGGGCACGGCTTTCAAAAGATTAAACCCTGCAGGGGTGTCCCAACTTAGTCCATCACAAACTCTCACAATCTGCAGAGGAAAATCCTCCATTCCGGAACAACCCGATCAAGCTCGGAATCCCAGTTCACAAGACATTTCGACAATGGTAAAACAAAACTAGCAAGACCACCTGGTGTGTCGACACCCCGATAAGAGCCGCGCGTATCTCGTTCTCAGGACAACACTGTCTATGCTAAGTGGACGATAGCCAAAATACCATCGAGTTGCCCCAAGGCAGCACCACCGACTGCTAGGTAGGTGGACCAACACTCATGTTGAGCACTGGCCCGGGGTTGTTGATTAAGAATCCACGCGTACCGGTAAGTCCCTATGCCAGTTTTAGTTGTTATTAGGCAAATGGTAAAACCAAAGTTGGGCCTTGCTGGAAGAGTTTTATTCAAAGCGAACTGTCAAGGGGGGCCCATAAACCCCGACCGTGTTAGGAACGCAAAATCAAGGAACATAACACCGGTATGACAGAAACTAAGGCGGCAAGAGTGGAACAAAACACAAGGCAAAAGGCCGAGCCTTCCACCCTTTACCAAGTATATAGAAGCATTAATTAAATAAGAGATATTGTGATATCCCATGATATCCATGTCCCAACATGGAACAAACTGCAACTGCACCTGCAACTAGCAACGCTATAAGAGGGGCTGAGCAAGCGGTAACATAGCCAAACAACGGTTTGCTAGGATGGTGGAAAAGGTTAGAGGCTTATCATGGCAATTTGGGAGGCTTGGTAAACAAGTGGTAGGTAGCGCGACATAGCAATAGCATCGAGACAACTAGCAAAGCAAAGATAGTAGTGGTATCCAGGGTAATGATCATCTTGCCTGAAATCCCGCTAGGAAGAAGACCGAATCCGTGAAGTAGACGAACCAACATAGTCAAACGAATCCTCACAATCGCAACATAACCGGAACCATCGAGAAGAAGCACAACCCGAAAGAAGCAAACAACATGGTAAACAACCATCACATAAACATGGCATGATGCACAATCAAGTATGATGCATGTCCGGTTTAATAAGTTATGGCATGGCAAAGTGCAACAAACAATACTACAAATTAAGTGGAGCTCAATATGCAACGAGTTGCATATTGACGAAACTTCACAACAATTATTTAGTTCACTTTCGTTTATGCTACTCATCAATATTAAATGTTGGTTAACATGGCAAGAGGTGAAGCATAATTAATCTACCTATCTAGGCAATTTAAATGAGGACGGAAACAACAAACAACAATTCCGGAAAATCCCCATATGCATATTTCGAATTTGCTACTGTTCTGCCCTAAACCATATTTTAGAGTTGTTAAACAGGAAAATAAAGTGCAACATGTTAATCTATGCATTTTTCTACCCCATTTACATATAAAGTTTATTTAATTCAGAGCTACGGTTATTTAGTTATGAAATAAATCATTTTAACATGTTATTTATGCAAAATAAATGCAAAAAACATTTTTAACATGGATGAAAGTTGCATACTATGAAACTAGATGAAATTCTAAGCATTTTACAAAAATAAAGCATTTTAATCCGATGCACGGTTTGTGAGATATTAATGCATAAACATGGAGGGTTTTTCTGCAAAACAGTAATTCTCGGGATAATTAGCAAATCGCAGAACCTAAAAAAACCATACCGGCTGAATCTGAACAAGGGCACTGGGCGGCTAGGCGGCTCACCTAGCTGGGCTCGGCCCAGGTCAGCGGAGGTGGGAGCTGGGCCGCAGTCAACGGGCGAAGGGGAGGTGCTAGGCAGGCCCAGGCGGGGTCAACGAGCAGTCAATGGGCGCGGCGCTCGTTCTGTCGCTCGAAGCAGAGGACACGGGCAGGCGACGCGGAGGAAGGCGGCGGCTTGGCGTCAGACTTGGCATGACAGTTGGACGGGGCTCGGTGCACGAAGGAGGT
Organism: Thinopyrum elongatum; assembly: GCA_011799875.1. Classification (NCBI taxonomy): domain Eukaryota; kingdom Viridiplantae; phylum Streptophyta; class Magnoliopsida; order Poales; family Poaceae; genus Thinopyrum; species Thinopyrum elongatum. Next base: position 291,576,925 of record CM022299.1, on the reverse strand, counting down.
CCTGGACGGCGGGAACGGCGAGGGGCGGCGGACCTCCGGATCTGGCCAGCGCAAGCATGGACGGCCACGTGACGAGAGGCGCTGCTGGAGCTTCGAGGTCTAGATGGTTTGGGCATCCATGGGGTCTCCTGTTACAGAGAACAAGAGAGAGATGAGAGGTAGAGGAGAGAAAGAGAAGGAAGGAGAGGCGCGAGGAAAGAGGTCCTGGAGGTCGCCGGCGTCGGGGTTGGCCGGAGCTCCTGCAAGGTGCGGCGGCCTCCGGGCAGGGGAGCTCGGGCGCTCGGGGCCTTGGGCGCTCACTGGCAGTGGGGACGGTGACTGTTGGTCTTCGGGAAGAACGAATGGGGGCGCGAGAGCTCGGCTCCATGGAGGTGCTCGAGAGGGAGGGGATCTAGGGAGAGGTGGAGGAAGGCAGGGGCGTCGGGCCTGCTGCGGCTTGCTATGGTTGGGCGGCAGCGGAAAACAAGGGACTTGGTAGGAGAGAATTTGGATCGGGAGGAGATCCCGAGGTGGGAGGTGGAGTGTGGCGCGGCGATTGGATAGGGGAGGAATGGATGGGACAGCCTAGGGTTAGACTTTTTATATAGCAGGTTGGTTTAGGATGGGGCTATTCGGTCCTCCGATCGTAATCGGATGGCCGGGGGTAAATGGATTAGAGGAGTCTAAACAATGAACCAAAGATATTTTAGGGATGATCCAGACCCACCAGTAACAACAGCCCGACAAAGACAAAGGGGCCTGACAAAAGGTCAATAGAGACAAAAAGAGAAGCAGCAACTATGAACGACTACGAGTTTTATGAAAACATGCGGATGCAATGCACATGATGCCATGATGAAATGCAACAAGCAAAATAATTAAAGCGGCCACAACGAAAATACGGAAGGCGTCTGGAGCGTCGGTCTCGGGGTGTCACACATGGAAGATACTGACTACCCCCTGTCGCTCTATGAACAATCCAGGCACACAAAAACAGATGTTTATTTGAAGTTTTAGAGGTGGCACATGCAAATTTACTTAGAACGGCAGGGTAATACTGCGTATAGATAGATTTGGTGGACTCATCTGGAATAACTTGGGTTTTAGGATTTTGATGCACAAGCAGTATTCCCGCTTAGTACACGCGAAGGCTAGCAAATAGGTTGAGAAGCAGCCAACTAGAGAGCGAAAACGGTCATGAACATGCGTTATGCATAATTAACATTGAATACTAGCATGAATAGGATATGGACACCATGAACATAAATATCATAGAGGCTATGTTGGTTTTGATTCAACTACATGCATGAACCTGTGCCAAGTCAAGCCACTTGAAACATTCAGAGGAGGATACCATATCATCATACAACATCACAATCATTTTAATGCATGTTGACATCCAAGATAAATCATTATCCACTCCTAGCTACTTAAGCATGGCATGAGAAACTATAATCTCTAATTGTCATTACAAACAAGTTTGATCATAATATGTTAAATCATGGATACTAGGTTAAACATATTTACAAAAACAGAACAAGTTGAGTTCATACCTGTTTCTCTCTGCCAAAGCCAGGTCATCAAATATCGTCATTATTGCCTTTCACTTGCACAATCGAATGATATGAAAATAATAATAGTGCAAGAATGCCGTGGACTAAGCTAGAATCTGCAAACATTTTATTCAAAAGGAGAAGACAAGGTAATATGGGCTCCTTGTTAGATCAATATCAATGCATATGAGAGCCACTCAACATTTTCATCGTGGTCTTCTCCTTGGTATGACTCAATAAAAAGAAGAGAAATTCTGAGAAACACACTGAAATATTTTTGGAGTTTTTAGTTTTTCTAGAAGAAAACAAATTAAAGAAAAACAAAAACAAAAACGAGAAAAACTATTTACACGGGAGAACTCCCAACAAGCAAAAGAAGAACAAGGAAATCTTTTTGGGTTTTCTTTTTAATACTACAACTAACTAAACTAGAAAGAAAAACCGAAAAGAAGCAAGAAACATGTTTTGTTTTTCTCTAAGTTTTTCAAACACACAAGAAGAAAGCGAGAAAATAAATCTAGCATGGATAATACAATGAAAAATTGTGAACACCGACAACTGGAATGAAATGTGTGAACATGAATGTAATGTCGGTGGGAATACGTACTCCCCCAAGCTTAGGCTTTTGGCCTAGCTTGGTAATCGCCACTCGTAGTAGCCATCCAATCCCATCTCGAAGTGCTGCAGCGGCGGCACCTGAGCGTCCCATTCCTGAGGCTGCTCCTCTGCCGCTGCCTGGGCATTCCGGTAGGCAATAATGTGGCCTGACCCTGTATCCTCCCCTGGCAATAGAATCAAACAAAGTAGGTGCAGGCAATGGGATAATATCATGGGTTTCCACACTGTAAACCAGGTTATAACGAATATTATTAAGAGAGTCAACCTCGTCAGTAAATTGGTGATCCACCATCACCTGGTGATCTAAATAAACCTTGGACAGAGGATAATCATGCTGGTGAATCTGAACGTTAAAGTGACTCGCTAAGCGAGTACCATAAATACCACCATGAATTTTTCCCTTGGTTCTGTTAAGGTGCAGATGGCGTGCAATAATGGCCCCTAGGCTAAAGGTGTTATCGCCGTATAGTGCATGGCGTAAGATGGCGAAGTCAGGAGCACTGAGTGCACCAACCTTCTCTCTAGCAATTAAACACTTAGCAATGAATAGAGCAAAATAATGCATAGAAGGAAACTGCAAGCTAGTGGCGGTAACACTCGATACCCCTCTCTCATCTCCCACTGTCAGAGTATGATAAAAGCCATCAAACTCTACAGGTCTAGGCTCTCTAATTTCCCCGTCAGAAGGGATCAAGCATACATCAAAAAATCAGTGAGTGGCATCTGACGGGTTTCGGCATATAAATTAAACTGCACCTCAGGAGGGTTATTCCTACTCAGAAAATGGAAATTTTGCGCAAAGGATTTGTAAGGAGATGGTATTGTTCACACTCAGTTGTGATGAAGTCGGTGAGCCCGGCATATGCAGTGAATTGGGCGAACTCTTCACAGATTTCGGCTCCATCCATGAAGGGGTTATGTGGCCATTCGCAAGGCCGCACCTCCGCCCTTCTTCGAGTATGGAGGTCATTGTCCGATGATTCTCCAATGACTCCCTTAGCATTTTTCTTGGAGGCAAACTTCCTAAAGAAACTCATCCTATTCCTATAGATAAAATTCTAAAAAATTTAGTCCACAAAATTTTTGTCAACAAAACTTAACAAGATTGATAGCAACTACTCATGAGGAGGCATAGAGGCTATATTAAGCATTCAAACTACTTAGAACTCTAAGAATTCAACATGCAAGCTCATCTACAGCAGCACCAAGAGTAGCTAATTATTCAAAATATAATCCAATAAAGCAAAAACTATTTGGAGCAATGGAGGAGTCACATACCAAGTAGCAATCTCCCAAAATAGTTTCAGAAATGGAGCTTTGAGCAAAGAGATTGAAATCCGCGGGTTTGAGAGCAAGAACACGAGAGAGAGCAATGGTGAATTTTTTCTGGAGGTAGGAGATGACATGGGATAAAGATATAAGTGAGGGGGCCCACATGGGGACCACAACCTACCAGGGCGTGCCTGGGGCTGCTGGCGCGCCCAGGTGGGTTGTGCCCACCTGGTGCACTCCCCTCTGGTGTTATTTGTACCAAAAATTCAGAAATATTCAGAAAAAAATCATATTAAATGTTCAGGGCATTCTGAGAACTTTTATTTTTGGGTCATTTTTTTATTGCACGGGAAATTCAGAAAACAGACAAAACATGGCATTTTATTTTATTTAACTAAGTACAACAGAAAATAAAATAGGGAGCAAAAGGTTGTGCTTACTAAATTCATCAACTTCATACCTCTAAAAAATGATCCATTAATAAGGTTAATCAAGTCTTATTAACAACCACCTTCGATTAGCATGAAACCAAAGAACTTTCATAAAACACTAAGTTACCTCAACGGGGATATGCATGTCCCCAACAATAAGCATTTCATATTTCTTTTTGGCAGTAGGTAGAGGTAGTTGAAAACTTCCAATAGTGAGTGTCGGAGATTTTTGAATAACATTAATACCATTCACTTGGAATTGTTTCTTCGGAAAGTGCACCGTATGTTCATTACCATTGATATTAAAAGTGACCTTGCTTTTATTGCAATCAATGACAGCCCCTGCAGTGTTCAAAAAGGGTCTACCAAGGATAATCAACATGTTGTCGTCCTCGGGCATCTCAAGTATAACAAAGTCAGTTAAGATAGTAACATTTGCAACAACAACAACAACGGGCACATCCTCACAAATACCGATAGGTATGGCAGTTGATTTGTCAGCCATTTGCAAAGATATTTCAGTAGGTGTGAGTTTATTCAAATTAAGTCTTTTATATAAGGAGATAGGCATAACACTAACACCAACTCCTAGATCACACAAAGCAGTTTTGACATAATTTCTTTTGATGGAGCAAGGTATAGTTGGTATTCCTGGATCTCCAAGTTTTTTAGGTACTCCATCCTTAAAAGAATAATTAGCAAGCATGGTGGATATTTTAGCTTCAGGAATCTTTCTTTTATTAGTGATGATGTCTTTCATATATTTTGCATAAGGGGCCATCTTTAAAATATCAGTCAAGCAAGTGCGCAAAAAGACTGGCCTAAGCATTTCAGCAAAGCATTCAAATTCTTCATCATCTTTTTTCTTAGTTGATTTAGGTGGAAAGGGCATGGGTTTTTGAACCCATGGTTCTCTTTCTCTTCCATGTTTTCTAGCAACAAAGTCTCTTTTATCATATCTTTTATTTTTAGGTTGTGGGTTATCAAGATCAACAGCTGATTTTATTTCAACATCATTATCTGGTGGTTTATCATTGTGTGGTTGAGTGTCTTCATGAACATCATAATTATCTTTTTCATTATCACTAGGTGAATGTTCATTACCAGATTGAGTTTCAGCATCAGAAATAGAAAGATCATTATTATTATCAGGAGGTTTTTCTACTTCAGGTCCACTAGAGGTGTGCAAAGTCCTATCATTTTTCTTCTTGTTCTTCTTTTTAGAATGACTAGGTGCATCAGTGTTAATTCTTTGAGAGTCTTGTTCAATTCTTTTAGGGTGTCCCTCAGGATAAAGTGGTTCCCGAGTCATTCTACCTCCTCTAGTCACTACTCTTATAGCATGATCATTCATATTATTATTCATTTCATCAAGCAATTCTCTTTGGGATTTAGCAACTTGTTCTAGTTGAGTTTGAACCATAGAAGCATGTTTTCCTACACCTCTTACATCATTAGTAATTCTAAATAACAAGTCACTCAAGCGAGCAATCATATTGGTGTTGTATTTCAATTGTTTCATAACATTTTCATTGAAGTGATCTTGTTTTCTAATGTAGTTGTCAAACTCATAAAGGCATGGACTAGGATGTTTATTGTAAGTAATATCACTTTTTGTAGGAACGAAGTATGTCTACTAGAGGGGGGTGAATGGGAGTTCTAATTTTTCTTCGGAAAACTTAAATCTCTCAGAACCCAGCAGAGGAATTAACAACAAACAAACTAAGAAGAACTACAACATATGGTCGAAGGGAAACTAAAGCATGCATCAAAGTAAAATACATGAATAATGCATTGAAGGTAAACTTGAGTAACAGAGGTAATCGGTGGTGCTCGATAGCGACTTGGAATTTGTTCGACCAGTTCGTCCTTCTGTACAAGGACTACGTCTGGTTGGAGGGGTTGTGACTTAACATAGAAGATAAACCCTCTTCACCCTATTCTCCTCGACAATCGATTCATCAACAGATGCCGATCACTCGTGGTAGATACTTGAAGGCGATCTCCAAACCTTTACAGACTTCTTCTTTGAGAACCACAATTACTCTTGGTCTCTGAAGAACTTGACACCTAACCGTCTAGAGAGTTTGCAGCTCTCAAGAGTAATAGGTGGAGCGTACTAAACTTAGATTCCAGTGATGTTGAACCACTATCTAATTCTTTGGCTCTAGGGTTTTTCTCTCAGTGGATTTTAAACTCAAATCGCTCAAAGCGGGGGTTGCTCAACAATCTTCTCAGAAATCAAACGGAGCAGCCGCCGGACAAAGCCGGCGCGGGGTGGCTATTTATAGCCACAGCCTTCCCAGATGGGAAATGACCATTTTGGACACGAGGTCCGGCCAATGGCCAACCGACACATTCTCAATGGTCGGATTTTGGAGCAACGGTAACATTACTTGAGGAACAAGTAATGCTAACTCCTCGGTCCGAGGCAAATCTCTCGCAGCGAAGAAGATCAAAGTCTCTTCCTGGCAAGTATTTGCTTGGAGCACAAAGAGATTTCTCTCACAGCTTTCATAGGTTTGGGTTTAGCATCAGAGAATCAAAGCTTCAGAACGCTATACCCCTCTTAATAGTACGGTGGTCCTATGACTCAATGAAAGAAGAAGAACAACGAAATAAATGCTACGTCTTCACTTCGTCTTCATTCTTCCTCTAACGTAGTCATTTGCTTCGAACAATCACCGGACCAATTGCTTAAACTTCAGCAATTTATAGGGGTCACTCTCGTTAGCTTTATCTTCGGTGATAACCTTCGCTGCCTTGCAGGGAGATTATCTTCGTCGTTTTCATCAAACTCCTCGATTACTCCAGGGACCTGTTACTCTTGTGTGCACTAGCAAACACATAAGTCCCAAACTGTTTATGTCAACAAACTCCAAAACATAAGGGGCCTATCATTGCACCAACAATCTCCCCTTTTTTGGACGGTTATTGACAAAACAGATAATCATCGAAGTGAAGATAGATAAGAAGGTTTTAAATCGAACAAGAGTGAACTTGTGTTACTTGACTCGATGATGAAATATACTCCCCCTGGATGTATGCAGGTTCAATTGATATATAATGGAATTCCTTGCAATTCATTTGACAGTGTGGAAAATTTTCAATCATGCGAGGTAATGATTCGCACTGATGACGGATAATCCAATGAGAGAAGAGTACAATCATTCATAACTTCTGTTAACAATTTCACCTACAAAACAAAGAGCTTCGAGAGAGAGCAGTGCAGCAGGTGGGGTTATTAATATTACAGCCCATAATAGAAGTTTTACATTAGAGCACATGAGATGGTGCAATTGTCACAAGGATAGAGCGAGAAAAACATAAACACCAAATCCAACAGAGCAAATCTATCAAACTATCGATGTTATTCTCCCCCTTTTTGTCAACTAGTGTCAAAAAGGTGATGAAACAACACGAGTGGAAAACTGTGAATATGATTCACTCTGAGGCATCACCTGAGGAACTGTCTGACGAAGTTTCTGATTCGGAAGTGTGCGGAATCTCTTCATCTTCAGCGGCAACAGCAGAAGCTGATCCTTCGAGACTGACTTGGGTCTTGGACGAGGAAGGAATATTGGGGCCAGCCTCATCACACTTGTGAGACAGAGGATTTTCTTCAGAAGGCTTGATAGTTGGTGAAGTGGCTTCTGATTCATCGAGCAATTTGCGCAGCTGTATTCAAAGTAAATTCGTTGTAGGTTCACGAGCTGGCAAAGGTGGAGTGGAGCGTTCATGAAAATCTTCATCAGTAAAGCCTTGGTCAATGTACTGATAGAGTTCTTGAAGGTGAGATTTGCTTAGTTGCTTCTTGGAGAAAAATTTCTGAAGCAAATTCCATAGGCGCTTCTTGTTTTCTATTGTAATCATGTGCACAACTTTTGTTTAGTTGTGAATAGCATTAAGTTCGGCAGCCAGATGTTCTTTCTCTTGGTGGTCTTCGGCCATATGCTTCAATAGCAACTGCTGAGTGCGCATGCTCACTTCAAGATGTGAAGGAGGTTGAGAATTCGGCAGACGATCATGCTTGGGCAGCTTCGGTCCATTGAAAGTGTTGTGATAGTCAGAAGTGCTTGACCCTGGTGCTTTTCCTGAAGAAATATCTTCCATAACTTTCAGTGTATCACGCACAAGAGGAATGAAGCTCTTGTGACTGACTTTAGCAAGATATTCGGTCTTCATTGCATAGTCAACCACTTTCTGAATCTATGGTGCGAATACCTTGATGGTTTTAGGACACTGAGCTGAATCCATTAAGATGCGCAAGAACATGTGTTCGACATCGAAGATATAACCCTGAGAGATGGCATGGATGGTGTTCCGAAGAACATCAGATATTACATTGTCAGTATTCATTCCAGCCAGTGGACAGATGGTATATGTGAGGATGTGGTAGAGAGTCTGATTGTCGAAGGTTAAATGTTCAGGCAGAGGAGAACCATGGTAGTCACAAATCTTTTCTTTATCCATTGTGCATCGGAAATCTTCATCAGTGACTGCATCAATGTTGTAAACGTGAATCTCAGTTTTGCCATGTTCAAATCGAGGAAAATGAAAATGGGAGACAAAGTCCATAGCAGAGCATTTGATTCTTTATCCTTCTGTCATCCATTCCATTATCCACTGTGTATTATCTGTCTCATCGCCGGAGATATACAGAGCTGCATAAAACTGAAGAATAATCTCCCTGTTCCATGGATGCTGATAGCCTAAGACACGAGTGAGACCATAGTCTTCGATGTCTTGCAGAATTTGATTGAAGCATCCGATGCTTTTCATGGCTGCAAAGTCTGGGAACTCATGAGGGAAAATCTTCAGGCTGTCATATAGAATACGAGAGTAGTATATCGCTTGTTCCTGAGTCCAAAATCGAGGAGAATCAGATGTCTTGGGTTTGATGTAAGGACTCTCTTGAAAGAAAAGTGGGTGAGTATTTCTGTTGAACAACGGCCCTTTGATGCCGACACCGGTGGAAAATAAGGGCAGTCGCTCATGAGGATAGGGGTACTTTAGTTCTTCTTCAACAAAAAGTACTTCATCGCCATAGATGACAGAATCCGAATGATGAGCTGATGGTGAGTTTGCTGCAGAAGGGTTAACATCTGAGGGTCTTCGAGCTGCGACGAGTGAAATCCTCAAGGTAGAGGGATTTGTCACTGGTGCAGGGACAAATTCAGGCACCGAAGCTTTATTATTCAGTTGGGGTGGTTGAGGAATTGCTTCTGAAGATGGTGGAGTAGAGGGAGGAACCGAATCTTTAGGTTCTTCGATGACAGGAGAATCTCATCGTTCTGACCGAGGAATCTCTCCTTCTTCGGATACATGATGCTGAGTTGGATTTTCATCATGAGCGGGAGTAACCACAGGCACTACTTTAGTTGGCCTTGGTGAGGATGGCTCATGTACAACTGGTTCTTGAGGAGCCGAAGAACTAGCTTGCACAGGAGAAATTTCTTTCTGAGTGTCAGCTTCTATAGGAGGAGGAGCATTCTTCTTTGCGATTTTCTTCTTTTTCTTCTTCGAAGGATCAACGTGTCCTTTGACAAGATCATTGTAACGTGTCACATTAGCTTGATGATCAAGGCAAATTTTGTGAAAGATTTGGTCTAGATCCGAATGAAATCCCAGCCTTCTGTGCCGAAGAACTTTCAACTCCTTATTGATATCAGCATAGGATTCTTCAAGCTGCCTGATGACAAACTTGGACTTGGTAGCTCTCATGCGGTTGTCAAGCTCTTTGAGTTGACCAATGAGGTCATTTATCTCTATTGAATCATTTCTCATATCTTCGATCAGACCATCAAATAAATTTTCAACAAAATGGTCTAGTTGCTCCATGATGAACTGATGATCAAAAGAATGTGGTGCAGCAGTATCTTTTTCAATCTGAGCAGTCGATGGAGCAGAGGGAGCAGTCTGAGCCATATTTTGTTTGGTCGGAGGCATAGAAGCCAGAGGTTGAGTCAGTTTCGAGGCAAATTGTGCAGCTTTTTCTTTCACAACATCAGACTTGGGAACTTCCTGCTTGGCATCAGTTCCTTTGATTTGCTTCAATTTGTCTTTTAGAAGCTTTTCTCCTAGCTTTGCAGTGTGAACAGGTGCTTTGACCACCAAGTCTTGCAAGTTAATTGCATCAAGATGAGGTTCGGTGTTCACCTTGTCAACCATGGTAACAGTGGTTGGTGGAGTCTTCCTCTTTAAGGTGTTCTTCTTCGGGGGTGCGACTGGAACAGCATCCACACGAAGATCTGGTAGAACAGTGGATGTGGTGACATTCACTTGTTCGGAGAGAGTTGCATCGATTTCCTCTCGGGTAAGCAGTGGATCATCTTGATCAGAGGAATCACTTTCAGGTTCAACTGGCTTCGCAGGCCTTTTCCTTGGGGCGCTCTTTTTCTTCAGAGCAGCAGATTTTGGATCATGCTTATTCTTTGTTCTGCGCTCGTCTTTTCCTTCAGCCTTTCTCTTCTCGACGTCTTACTTGATGAGACGACGATTTTCTTCTTCCTTTGCTTGATATTTCGCAGCCTTCTTGGCACGCTTCTCAGCATTCTTGAGGCACTTGGCCTTTTCTTCTGGATAGGAATCTAGAATCTTGATGGAAGTTTCATGAGCATCAGGAGGTGGTGGAGGTCATTGTTGTGGTCCACCAACTCGAATGAACCCAATCTCGTGACAGTCGCCCCATGGGGGATGGAAGGTAATGTTCTTGGCATACCGAGGGTGAACCATCTTGTAGTTAAACCATTTCTTGGCCCAATGGCGCTGAATCTTTTGGACACGTCCTTTTCTTTGATTTGAATCTTCTCCTGGAACGGTGTTATATTCATCGTGAGAAACAAGCTCAGCTGTGTTTTTGATTGGTTGTCTGTCACCTCTCCTTTTCTTTGGGGCATCCGCTTCTTGCTCATTTGTATTTTGTTCAACACGTTTTCTTTTGCTCATTGATGGGCCTACCATTGGGCCCTTTGGTGCTTTGGACTCGTCAGCAGTTCCCATGAAAGCTTCTTCATCGTCAGCCATACTGTGAATCTTGGCAGAATCTACAACTGACTGCATTGACCTGTGAAGGTGAATAGAAGCGAGGAAAAATGGGGACAGAGTCACAAATGCTCATAGCGAAAGATTTTCTCGAACAAAACATGTTGAGGAAGAATCAGACACAGAATTTATGAATTGTTTCAATAGAATGAAACATATAGATCAAGCTAGTAAGTCCGAAAAAAATACTAGACAGCGAGCTAGTCATTTCATTCGAGCGAAGCATAATCACAAACCCTAGATCTGACATATTCGGATGCGAGGAAAAATGACAAACCACATCTGCACTAGAGAAGTAAAAACCTAGATCTAAGATAAGCGGTAAAATCGGTGAAAATTAACCACAGACGAACTTGAATCAGAAGGAAGGAAGTTCGAGCACGAACTACACGTACCCTAGCTTGGTGACGTGCAGCAGCTACGGCGGCGCGAGGGAGAAGATATCCCGCGGCGGCGTGGAATGACTCCGGCGACCTCTTTCCGGCAGCTAAGCGGCGAAGGGGTCGTCGGCGTCGAGCTCAAGGAGGAGCAGTGCCGCGAGGGTTTCGGTGGAGAGAGGGAGCGAGGAGAAAGAAGGCGGACGAAGGGGGTGGTGCGGTTTATATATAGGCGAGGAAAATAACCGCACGCCGAGGTTAAGATCGAACGGTTTCTATACGGGGACGATTGCAATTCAACGGATAGGATGGACTGGTAGTTGATGAGCAACATGTTGCAACCGTCACAGAACGTGGTCCTGACTTGGGCGGGAAAGCCCAAACTTTGGACGGCTTTAGCCAAAACAGATTAAAGTTCGGTCCGAAACAAAATCGTGGTCAAGGACACCAGATGAGTTTTGTTCCAGATAGAGTTGAGCATTTGTAATGGAACAACATAGACTGGAAGAGATAGAATAGAGGGAAAAATAGGGTCCTGGGCATTTCACTCAGCAGAGAACAAAGGAAACCGAGCAAATAGCAATGAGAGAAATGCATTCTGACAGAAGTCAAATCCATCAAATCAAAAAGAAACTCATCAAAGAGAAATTGTGGTGGCGTAACCCACCGTATAAGAATTGCATGACCCCGAGCGTCACACAATTACCATGGCACCCGGAGAGTCTAGTTCTTCGTTAATGTATTCACTCTCAGAAAGAAACTTTCACTTTGTCGAAAGTTTCAGACTCTTCGAGTGTTATGCACCCATTCCTTTCAAAGATGTGGAAGTGTTGGCACGGGTGCCGAGTCCAGCTTACTACACGTTTGTGAAGTCTAGGATATTTAGCTCACACCGTAACGCACAGAATCTTTTCTCGTCGAGAGGCTTGGTGAAGATATCAACGAGATTGTCTTCGGTCTTGATGTGATTGACAACAATATCCTCTCGAGCCACATGATCACGAATAAAGTGATGTCTGATGGCAATGTGCTTCGTGCGAGAATGTTGCACAGGATTGTGTGCAATTTTGATAGCACTCTCATTATCACAATAAAGGGGTATATGTTTGACCTTGATGCCATAATCCTTCAGTGTCTGCTTCATCCACAATAACTGAGTGCAACAAGAGCCAGCAGCAATATATTTGGCCTCAGCCGTGGATAGAGATACACAATTCTGCTTCCTTGAAGACCAACAGACCAAGGATCTACTAAGGAAATGACATGTCCCCAAAGTAGATTTCCTATAAACTAAGTCACCAGCCCAATCTGAGTCTGATTAACCAACAAGATCAAACTGTGCTCCCTTAGGATACCATAAACCTAAGGTGGGGGTGTGAGCCAAATATCTCAGAATTCGCTTGACCGCTTGATGATGCGATTCTTTAGGTGCAGCTTGATAGCGGGCACACATGCAAACACTCAACATAATGTCAAGTCTGGATGCACATAGGTAAAGAAGAGACCCAATCATCGAACAATAGGCCTTCTGATCATAATCCTTACCGTACACATCTGCATCTAGCTTACCATTCGTGGGCATTGGAGTTTTATAGCCCTTCATTTTGGAATCTTGCATTTTGAACTTCTTCAGACACTCCTTCAAATATTTTTCCTGAGAAATGAAGATGCCATTCGCTTGTTGACGTATTTGCAGTCCGAGAAAGAATTTGAGTTCACCCATCATGGACATTTGATATTTATCGGACATCATTTTCCCGAATTCTAAGCTGCAAGCATTGTTAGTATAGTCGAAGATAATATCATCCACATAGATTTGACAAACGAATAAATTATTGTCAACAGCAAGAGTGAAAAGTGTGGGATCAGTGGATCCAGGTTTGAACCCCTTGTCGAGCAAAAACTTCTTCAGGGTGTCATACCAAGCTCTAGGGGCTTGTTTTAGCCCATATAAGGCTTTCTTCAACCTGAAAACTTTGTTAGGAAACTCAGGGTGTTCAAAGTCAGGTGGCTGCCTAACATAAACTTCCTCATCAATTTCACCATTGAGGAAAGCACTTTTCACATCCATTTGATATAGCAGGATATCATTGTAATTTGCATAAGCAAGTAGAATGCGAATAGCCTCAAGGCGTGCAACAGGAGCATATGTTTCACCAAAATCAATGCCTTCTACCTGTGTGTACCCTTGAGCAACAAGTCGTGCTTTGTTTCTTACCACAATACCATTTTCATCTTGCTTATTGCGGAAGATCCATTTTGTGCCGATGATATTGTGCTTCTTGGGATTCGGTTTGTCAACCAGTTCCCATACATCATTTAATTCGAATTGCACCACCTCCTCTTGCATGGCATTCATCCAATCCGGATCATTCATGGCTTCTTCATATTTGGTAGGTTCTGCCAATGAAACAAAGGAGAAACTGCCACAGTAGTTAGCCAAACGAGTACGCGAACGAGTTGTGGGTCGATAACCTGGATTCTCAAGTTCATCGAGAATTAGTGAGGGATCAACTCGATTTGCCACTCGAGGATGAGCATTTTCTTCGTGATGGTCATTATCATCAGCATCTGCATTTGTATCATCATTCCCTTCAGGATTGCCATTTTGATCGGCATTTGTGTTCTGATTGCCATTTCCATTCGGAGAAGCATTTGCTTCAGCAGAGGCTTGATGAGTTCTTCTTCGAGTCATGGAAGCATCATCGTTAGATGACTCAGGTGCATTTCCTTCAACAGGCTTGACACTCCCAATGGCCATTTGCCGAATTGCGTCCTATATCAGAGGTTCATCTATCACATTTGGCAAGTGCTCCTTTTGAGAGCCGTTAGATTCATCAAACTGCACATTTACTGTTTCCATAACTTTCGCGTGGTGAGATTTATAGACTCGATACGTATGCGAGTTTGAGCCATAACCAAGAAGAAAACCTTCATGTGCCTTAGGTGCAAATTTGGAAGAATGATTCATGTCAAGAATATAGCAAGGTGCACCAAAAACACGAAGATAAGAAACATTTGGTTTCTTGCTAGTGATAAGCTCATATGAAGTTTTCTTAAGGAACTTGTGAAGATAAACACGATTGATAACATGACAAGCAGTGTTAATGGCATCAGCCCAGAAGCAAATGGGAGTTTTATACTCACTGAGCATTGTTCTTGCCATTTCAACGAGAGTTCTATTCTTCCGTTCAACAACTCCATTTTGTTGAGGAGTGTAAGCAGTAGAGAACTCATGAGTGATACCATGATCATCGAGAAATTCAGCAATGTGAGTATTTTTGAACTCAGTTCCATTGTCACTTCTGACATGCTTAATTCGCACATCAAATTCATTCTGGGCCTTCTTAGTGAAACTTTTGAAGGTATCTTGAGTACAAGTCTTGTCTTCGAGGAAGAATACCCAAGTGTATCGAGAGAAATCATCAACAATAACCAGACCATAATGACTGCCACCGAAGCTTGCATAATTTTGAGGATCGAATAAATCCATATGAAGAATTTCTAGTGGTCTTGTTGTGGTCATGACTGTCTTGGATGAATGATGTTTCTTAGCCAATTTGCCAGCTTCACAAGTAGCACAGAGACGATTCTTGTCGAATTTCACATCAGGAATGCCATGAAGATGCTTTTTCTTCACCAGATTCTACAAGTTTCTCATACCTGCATGACCAAATCTATGGTGCCACAGCCATCCTTCGGTTGCTTTTGCAAGCAAACAAGTTTGGACTGAGGGACCCTTAGAGAAATCCACAATATAAAGATCACCCTTTCTAATTCCCTCAAAGACGAAGGAATGGTCAGAGGCCATGAAGACAATGCATTTGGATATAGAGAATAATACTAGCATGCCTAAATCACATAACTTGCCAACTGACATAAGATTGAATCCAAGGGATTGAACAAGTAGCACATCGTCAATAGATTTGTCCTTGGAAATAGCAATTTTACCGAAGCCAATTACCTTCCCTTTGTTGTTGCCGCCAAAAGTGATATACTTCAGAGGAGAAGCAGTTAAGTTGGGGTCGACAAACAACGACTTGTCTCCGGTCATATGACTAGTGCATCCACTATCCATAATCCATTCAGTACACCCGGAGACATAGTTCTTTTCTTTCGAGGCTTTGGCCGTGAAGCAGTAGGCAGGAGTTTCATCTTTGGCTTGAGTGTCTAGCTGAATGAGCTTCTTTTCTTCATTGGTAGGTGCTTGAGGAATTAGAACTGTGAACCCAATGTGCACGACGTTCCACATGTCATCATCTATAGCTCGAAGATGGATCTTCATCTTCTCCTTCCAGAAGGGATAATCCATCCCGTCGAATATGGGAATCTTGAGATGCGACTTGTAGTTCACTGAAGACATACTTAAACTCCAAAATCGTTAGACTAAATGAGCAGAGTCAAGGAGTACCTTGCTCTGATACCAATTGTAGGAACGAAGTATGTCTACCAGACGGGGGTGAATGGGAGTTTTAAATTTTCTTCAGAAAACTTAAATCTCTTAGAACCCAGCAGCGGAATAAACAACAAACAGACTAAGAAGAACTACAACATATGACCGAAGGGAAACTAAAGCATGCATCGAAGTAAAAATACATGAATAATGCATTGAAGGTAAACTTGAGTAACAGAGGTAACCGGTGGTGCTCGATAGCGACACGTAATTTGTTCGACCAGTTATGGCTATATCTACTTAATGAAACACAAGTCTGAAACATTTGAAAAGTTCAAAGAATTTCAGAGTTGTCGGCGTCCTGGGACCGGGGGTGCCCAGACTTGCCTGCCTGCGGCCCATGGCGTGGCTCCATCGACGGCCTGGTACGGCCCAGCTTCAGCAACAACAACTCAAGACCCTCGCGAGGGGCCAAGCCTCGCGCGGCGGACGGCACCAAGACCTCCATGAGGGGCGGCCCCCTAGGCTGGCTCCCGAGGAGCGGAGATATCAATGCAAGCCGCACCTCGTGAGGTTCACCTGACGTGAGCCATGATGACCAAAACCAGGCGGGCGCCAGTGGGTGCAGTGTACCAGTTTCCCCTTGGGTGCCAAGGAGGCAAGCGCAGGCGCGGAGTCCTGAGGAATCAAGCAAAGGCTTCCATATCAGTGCAACAAGACCAGGACCGCCAGGACGGCAGGACGGAGGTCATCGCGGAGCCCACTGCAGCGTCACCGCCAGAGGCTTTTGAAGGCGAAGGCTACTTTTGTCAGGATAACTTGTACTAGTTGTCTCCCTTCGAATTAGGCCGTTGTGGGATCCCTTCCCGCCTATATTTGGGAAGAGGACCAAGGCCACTATAAATAGGACTTAGCCACCACCATAGGAGGGGGATTAGATCCATTCCACCCTGACCACCTCACCAGCTCATCGAGCTCAAGAACACCTCACCTCCTGAGGTCGTTCCACCTCTGTACTAGTTCATCCTCAGCCCTCCGAGGCAATCCACCAAAAAGCTGGAGTAGGGTATTACACCACAAGGTGGCCCGAACCAGGATAAACTGCTGTGTCTCTTGTCCCTTGGGTTCGTCGAGCTAGGCCGTGGAATCGTTGAGCAGGCAGACTGGGGAGGGAGAGTTCTTCGCACACACCCCAGAGTTCGAACCTCTCAAGGGTCTGCGGAACCCCGAATCCGACATTTGGCATGCCAGGTAGGGGTGCATCGGAGCCTTTCTCCCGTCGATCGACCCGCCGCTGCTCCACCGCTTCCATGGCTGACGCCCGTCGAGCCCGTGCTGAGCGTCGGGCCGCCCTCGCCGCTCGCGTCGCCCAGATGGCGCCCGTCGGCGGGCCTCCCCGCCGTTCTCCATCGCCTACTGCTAACGCCACCACCAGCCCGACGAGGCACGAGCAGCAAGCTTCGTCGCTGCACCCCTCCATGCGGCGTGATGGGCGCACGGCCACTCCGTCACTGACTCCGGCTGGTTCGTCGTCTCACGCTCATCGCGGGCTGGCGGACGCGCAAGCTGTGTTGCTCATGGCGCGCGAGCTCTTGCGTACCGCCTCGTCGACGACTTCTACGAGGACTGGCTCGAGTGCATCGCCGAGCTTGTCAGCGCTGCAGGGGGCTTGCCTGCGCCATCTCTCTCGTTGCCTCGCCCGCCACCTGCCGCGGACGACGTAGCCCACGGAGCGCCTCCACCACCTCCCCGTCAAGACGTCGCCCTCACACCAAGGCGCACGGCCCCACAGCGTGACCCGCCGCGCAGGGCGCCCGCGCGCGAAGAAGCAAGCTGCCAGGAGGACCAGCGGCCGCAAGAAGATGCTCCTGCACTCCCAGCACCCCCACGCCAAGACCGCGTGCCGCCTGTGGTGGTGGCGCGTGAGCGTCAAGATCAAGCTCCACCTCCACGTCGGCCTCCCGTAACCACCGCGGGCTGCCAAGCCTTCACTCCCGAGCTACACAGCGTCGTCTGGCCGGGGAAGTTCAAGCCCGACCTGCCTCCACGCTATGATGGCACCCCCGACCCTACTGAGTTCCTGCAACTCTATGAGCTGAGCATCGAGGCGGCTAATGGCGATGAGAAGGTCATGGCGAACTAGTTCCCCATGGCTCTCAAGGATGGCGCATGCTCATGGCTCCTGAACCTGCCCACAGGATCGATCTCCTCCTGGGGCGAGATGCGCGAGCGTTTCATCGCCAACTTCCAGGGCACCCGCGACCGCCCGCCTGCCGCGGGCGACCTGCGGCGCGTCAAGCAGCAGCCAGGGGAAACCCTGCAGAAGTACATCCAGCGCTTCAACAGTGTCCATCTCAAGATCCCTAAGGTGTCGGACGAGGCCATCATCTCAGCATTCTCTGATGGCGTCCGCGATGTCAAGATGAAGGAGGAGCTCGCCATACACAAAGACCTATGCACGGCTCTGGAGATGTTCGACATGGCGACCAAGTGCGCGAGAGCTGAGGAGGGATGCCTCTCGCTCCTCGAGCTCCCAGCGGCCGACCCAGAAGACAAGAAGGCCAAGGCCAAGAACGTGAAATGCAAGGGGGCGGCCGTGCTTGCGGCTGAACCAGAGATGAAGCGCGGCTGCGACCACCCAGAGTCATCCAAGGGCAGCCGTCTGTTCTGCGTTGTCCACAACGTACACAGCCACAACACCAATGACTGCCATGAGCTCAGGGCCATCCGCGACGGGCGCCTCGGTCGATGCCCCGAGCACAACGATCGAGGCTACTGCCACGGAGGAGGCCGAGGCGGAGGACGCTGGGACGACCACGTGCCTCGCCAGGAGTGGCGTGACCATCCTCGTGAGGACCGCTGGCAGGGCCAGCCTCGCGAGGGCGCCTAGAGATATCAGCCTCGTGAGGACCATCCTCATGGCAACGCCGGCCTCCCTCCGCTGCCACCGCCACCAAGAAGGAACGACGACCACCACCAGGATGAGGGGGCTGGGGGCTTCCAGGAGCCTCGCGCCGTCGCTTGCATCCTGGGTGGTGCTCAGGCCCCAGCCTCCCAGCGCATCTTCAAGCAGTTCACCTGTGAGGTGAACGTGGCTCTCCCCAGGCTCGAGGCCACACGCCTGCTCAGGTGGTCCAAGTGCATCATCACCTTCAGCTCATCAGACCAGCTCAAGTGCGCGGCAACCGCCGGCGCCCTCCCAATGCTCTGCTCTCCCGTCATCAGCAACGTCCTCGTCACCAAGACCCTCATTGATGGCGGTGCGGGGCTCAATGTCCTTTCCATCGAAATGTTCGATCGCCTCCAAGTGCCCTATGATCAGCTGCAGCCCACCAAGCCCTTCTCAGGAGTGACCGACGGCTCCACCACCCCGATAGGGCAGATCCGCCTCCCTGTCACCTTCGGCCAACGTGACAACTACCACACCGAGCTCATCGACTTCGACGTCGCCCACATCCGTCTTCCGTACAATGCCATCCTTGGGTACCCAGCCCTGGCCAAGTTCATGGCGGTGACTCATCATGGCTACAATGTCCTCAAGATGCCAGGGAACCGTGACATCATCACGATCGCCTGCGAGGAAAAAGACGCGGTGTGCTCTCTCGAGCGCGCCTACCAGGCCGCGGCGGTTGAGGACCCAGACAACGAAGGCACCATCTACCCTCCTGAGGCTATCCCCAAGAAGAAGAAACAGCTGCTCCGCCAAGAGCCTCAGGAGAATGGTGTCTCCACCGGCACCACCTCGGGACCAGCGCCCTCGGATGGGGCGCCCCCTCCCTCGCATAGGAAGGCGCGCCCGGCGCCCCTCTTAGGCTGGGCTCAGGGGCTCTCCTCTCGAGGGCCTCTGAACTAGCCAACGTCACGAGGGAGGCGCTCGGGCACCACGTGGAGGCGTGCTTCAGCGCGTGCTTCCGCCAAGAGGGCACAAGGCATGAGGTGCTTGGTGCTCAGGAGTTCGTCATCAAGGCAACCGAGGAGCTTCAAGAGGCAAGAGCCATGCATGGCGACCGCCGCCGGCCACCTGGCTCGGCTCCTTGTCCTGGCGAGGACAGTGAGCTGCACATCTGCATCGACTACCTCGGGCTCAACAGGGCTGCGTCTCAGGAGCGCTTCTGGACATCGCGTGTTGGTCGGTGCGAGGGTCCCCCTCACAGCTACGTTCGCATGCCATACGGCCTACCGAACGCGGCTATCACCTTCCAGCACCACCTGCGGTGCGTCCTGGTGGCTCAGGAGACTAGGCACCAGGCGGTCCTGGTGGAGATGGCGACGGTTCTCCGCGAGCCCCCTGAGCCTCCAGAGCCTCCCGAGGTTAAGGACCTAGGCGACTCGTGAGGAGCGACTTCTTCATCACACATCTTCAGCTACTCCAACATCTCTTCAGCAACGGTACCAGGTGACATTTTCTAGTTTATTCAGTTGGGGGCGCCCCTCGGGCAGCATTATCCCCAGATCGCGTGGGCCTGTCCCTGCAACATGTACCCTTTTGCATCTTGATTCACTCCGTTGGGGGCGCCCCTCGGGCTGCATCATCCCCAAGCCGCGTGGGTCCGTCCCTGTGGCATGTATCACTTTGCATCTATCAGAACTAGCCTTATTCTTGCCATCGGTCGCTTTATGATTATCAGCTGCCTGCCCGGTACTTCGTTGCCATGAACGTCGTACACCCTTGCAAGCCCACACACGACCGCCTCATGATTAAGTGTTGGCACGGCGTCTGTGCTCGGGTTCGTCCCTGCAGCGTCGCTAAACCCAAGAGACTGAGCTCTGGCTCACGGGCCAGCTCCCGTGTACGTCACCTCCCATGGTCCTTGGTGCCTTGTCCTCGCATGAGCTAATCGTGGGCAGATGAGTGAGGGCGCGCGACACGGTGCCTTGTCACCACGGGAGCCACGCGCCGGCTGTCTTTCTTCAGGACATCCACATGAGAAGACTGGGCACGGCGTCTGTGCTCGGGTCCATCCCTGCAGCATCGATAAACCCAATGGCTGAGCTCTGTCTGGCAGGCTGGCCCCGTTCACTTCACCTCCTGGGGCCGTTGGTGCTTGGCCTTCTCATGTGGTAACCTCAGGAGATTCACTCGGCGCAAGTATCTCGCAGGATCATTACAAGTGCTCTCAATCAAGACCAGGTGCAACCCGCCTTGAGGTAGGGCCCCGTGAGTCCCGCGCTGGCTCACGGGTGCCCAGACACACCTTCTCTAGCCCTGCCGTGCAAGCCACGTGTCAGGCGGGGCTGTACACGCCCCGGGGGCTCTCCTCAGAGGGAGCCCCCTCCCACGTACCAGTGGAAGCACCATGCTCCGCGCTGGCAGTCGACACGGTCCAAGAGCGGCTATGCCCATGCAAGAACGGTAGCGCCATGCTCCGCGCTGGTGATAAACAACAGAGGGTGGCCTCACGACCGCAGTAACCTCAGGGAGCCACCAGGCTCGGTGCTTAGCCTCACCGCGCTGCTTTCCCTCGGGTGAGTAGCGCGAGGGGGCTTGGCACGGGGGCTACGCTCAGGTCACGCCTGGCGTACGCCACCTCGCCAGGTCCCCCGGACCTGGTCTTCGTGCAACCCTCCCGAGCGAGAGCCCGGCGAGGACAGGTACGAGGTCTGTTTGTACGTCAAGGGGGACCCTTGGGCATCGCGACCCAAGGGCCTAACTGGTCACTTAGCCCCTCACCCCTTGGTCTCGTCCTGGCGATCCGGACGACCCAACGGCGGCTGAGGTACGCGTGGGGCCGGGCCCTACCGACGCAGAACGTTAAGGCCTAATCTCGTGTCTCCTTCCCGAGGGCTGTTTGTACGTCAAGGGGGACCCTTGGGCATCGCAACCCAAGGGCCTAACTGGTCATGTAGCCCCTCACCCCTTGGTCTCGTTGTGGCGATCCGGACGACCCAATGGAGGCTGTGGTATGCGCGGGGCCGGGCCCTGCCGACGCAGAACACTAAAGCAAACGGGAAGGAAATCGCAAAATCCTAGCAAATTATTACAAGACATATTGTTTCTCCAAAATACCAAACATGAGTTCTTACGCCTCCGCGAGGCACGGTTACTATTGCAGGAAATAAAATGGAGCGAGCGCCACCATCAAGCTTCTCCTTCAGCCTTGGGCGCCACCATCGCCCGCCTGGGGAGTCCCGTCGTCGACGACGTCGCCGTCGCTCGTGCCGCCAGCCGTAGTCGCAGGGTCGACAGCAAGGAACTTCTGCAGCAGGGTCTCGTCAAGTCGAGCAGTTGCCGAGGCAGCATGGGGAAGCAGAGGCGCCCACGTCCCAACAATCGCCACACGGCAATCGAGGCCGCAGGTGGTTAGGGCCTGCAGCGCTCCACACTTGCCCTTTGGCTTCGCCTTGAAGCCAAGTTCGAGCGCGCCTTGGGTACGGGGGCTACTGTCGGCGTCCTGGGACCGAGGGTGCCCAGACTTGCCTGCCTGCGGCCCATGGTGTGGCTCCATCGACGGCCTGGTACGGCCCAGCTTCAGCAACAACAACTCAAGACCCTCGCGAGGGGCCAAGCCTCGCGAGGCGGACGACACCAAGACCTCCACGAGGGGCGGCCCCCCCAGGCTGGCTCCCGAGGAGCGGAGATATCAATGCAAGCCGCACCTCGCGAGGTTCACCTGACGTGAGCCATGACGACCAAGACCAGGCGGGCACTAGTGGGCGCAGTGTACCAGTTTCCCCTTTGGTGCCAAGGAGGCAAGCGCAGGCGCGGAGTCCTGAGGAATCAAGCAAAGGTTTCCATATCAGTGCAACAAGACCAGGACTGGTAGGACGGAGGTCATCGTGGAGCCCACTGCAGCGTCACCGCCAGAGGCTTTTGCAGGCGAAGACTACTTTTGTCAGGATAACTTGTACTAGTTGTCTCCCTTCGAATTTGGCCGTTGTGGGATCCCTTCCCGTCTATATTTGGGAAGAGGACCAAGACCACTATAAATAGGACTTAGCCACCACCATAGGAGGGGGATCAGATCCATTCCACCCTGACCACCTCACCAGCTCATCGAGCTCAAGAACACCTCACCTCCTGAGGTCGTTCCACCTCTGTACTAGTTCATCCTTAGCCCTCCGAGGCAATCCACCACAAAGCTGGAGTAGGGTATTACACCGCAAGGTGGCCCGAACCAGGATAAACTACTGTGTCTCTTGTCCCTTGGGTTCGTCGAGCTAGGCTGTGGAATCGTTGAGCAGGCAGACTGGGGAGGGAGAGTTCTTCGCACGCACCCCAGAGTTTGAACCTCTCAACGGACTACGGAACCCCGAATCCGACAAGAGTGAAGTGGAGAATCATCGTAACAAGAAAATAAAGTTTCTATGATCTGATCATGGAGGCGAATATTTGAGTTACGAGTTTGGCCTTCATTTAAAACAATGTGGAATAGTTTCACAACTCACGCCTCCTGGAACACCTCAGCGTAATGGTGTGTCCGAACGTCGTAACCATACTTTATTAGATATGGTGCGATCTATGATGTCTCTTACCGATTTAGCACTATCGTTTTGGGGTTATGCATTAGAGACAGATGCATTCATGTTAAATAGGGCACCGTCTAAATCCGTTGAGATGACACCGTATGAACTATGGTTTGGCAAGAAACCTAAGATGTCGTTTCTTAAAGTTTGGGGTTGCGACACTTATGTCAAAAGGCTTCAGCCTGATAAGCTCGAACCCAAATCGGAGAAGTGCGTCTTCATAGGATACCCTAAGGAAACAATTGGGTACACCTTCTACCACAGATCCGAAGGCAAGATCTTTGTTGCCAAGAATAGAACCTTTCTAGAGAAGGAGTTTATCTCGAAAGAAGTGAGTGGGAGGAAAGTAGAACTTGATGAGGTAATTGTACCTTCTCTCGAATTGGAAAGAGAAAATCGTTCCTGTGATGCCTACACCAACTAGAGAGGAAGCTAATGATGATGATCATGAAACTTCGGATCAAGTTACTACAGAACTTCGTAGGTCAACCAGAACACGATCTGCACCAGAGTGGTATGGGAATCCTGTACTGGAAGTCATGTTACTAGACCAAGGCGAACCTACGAACTATGAAGAAGCTATGATGAGCCCAGATTCTGACAGACGGCTTGAGGCCATGAAATCTGAGATAGGATCCATGTATGAGAACAAAGTGTGGACTTTGGTGGATTTGCCCGATGATCGGCAAGCCATAGAAAATAAATGGATCTTCAAGAAGAAGACTGACGCTGATGGTAATGTTACTGTCTATAAAGCTCGACTTGCCGCAAAAGGGTTTCGACAAGTTCAAGGAGTTGACTACGATGAGACATTCTCACCCGTAGCGATGCTTAAGTCCGTCCGAATCATGTTAGCAATTGCCACATTTTATGATTATGAAATCTGGCAAATGGACGTCAAAACTGTATTCCTTAATGGATTTCTCAAAGAAGAGTTGTATATGATACAACCAGAAGGTTTTGTCGATCCTAAAGGTGCTAACCAAGTGTGCAAGCTCTAGCGATCCATCTATGGACTGGTGCAAGCATCTCGGAGTTAGAATATACGCTTTGATGAAGTGATCAAAGCATATGGATTTATATAGACTTTCGGTGAAGCCTGTATTTACAAGAAAGTGAGTGGGAGCTCTGTAGCATTTCTGATATTATATGTGGATGACATATTATTGATTGGAAATGATATAGAATTTCTGGATAGCATAAAAGGATACTTGAATAAGAATTTTTCAATGAAAGACCTCGGTGAAGCTGCTTATATATTGGGCATCAAGATCTATACGGATAGATCGTGACGCTTAACAGGACTTTCACAAAGCACATACCTTGATAAAGTTTTGAAGAAGTTCAAAATGGATCAGTCAAAGAAAGGGTTCTTGCCTGTGTTGCAAGGTGTGAAGTTGAGTAAGACTCAATGCCCGACCACTACAGAAGATAGAGAGAAAATGAAAATCATTCCCTATGCCTCAGCGATAGGTTCTATCATGTATGCTATGTTGTGTACCAGACCAGATGTGTGCCTTGCCATAATTCTGGCAAGGAGGTACCAAAGTAATCCAGGAGTGGATCACTGGACAGCAGTCAAGAACATCCTGAAGTACCTGAAAAGGACCAATGATATGTTTCTTGTTTATGGAGGTGATAAAGACCTCGTCGTAAATGGTTACGTCGATGCTAGCTTTGACACTGATCCAGATGACTCCAAGTCACAAACCGGATACGTATTTATATTGAATGGTGGAGCTGTCAGTTGGTGCAGTTCCATGCAGAGCGTCGTGGCGGGATCTACGTGTGAAGTGGAGTACATAGCTGCTTTGGAAGCAGCAAATGAAGGAGTCTGGATGAAGGAGTTCATATCCGATCTAGGTGTAATACCTAGTGCATCGGATCCAATGAAAATCTTTTGTGACAACACTGGAGCAATAGCCTTGGCCAAGGAATCCAGGTTTCACAAGAGAACCAAACACATCAAGAGACGCTTCAACTCCATTCGTGAACAAGTCAAGGATGGAGACATAGAAATTTGCAAGATACATACGGATCTGAATGTAGCAGACCCGTTGACTAAGCCTCTTCCACGAGCAAAACATGATCAGCACCAAGACTCCATGGGTGTTATAATCATTACAATGTAATCTAGATTATTGACTCTAGTGCAAGTGGAAGACTAAAGGAAATATGCCCTAGAGGCAATAATAAAGTTGTTAGTTTATATTTCCTTATTCATGATAAAGGTTTATTATTCATGCTAGAATTGTATTGATCGGAAACCATAATACATGTGTGAATACATAGACAAAACACCGTGTCCCTAGTAAGCCTCTACTAGACTAGCTCATTGATCAAAGATGGTTAAGGTTTCCTGACCATGGACATGAGTTGTCATTTGATAATGGGATCACATCATTAGGATAATGATGTGATGGACAAGACCCATCCGTTAGCTTAGCATAATGATTGTTCAGTTTTATTGCTATTGCTTTCTTCATGTCAAATACATATTCCTTCGAATATAAGATTATGCAACTCCCGGATACCGGAGGAGTGCCTTGTGTGCTATCAAACGTCACAACGTAACTGGGTGATTATAAAGATACTCTACAGGTATCTCCGAAGGTATTTGTCGAGCTGGCATAGATCGAGATTAGGATTTGTCACTTCAAGTTTCGGAGAGGTATCTCTGGGCCCTCTCGGTAATACACATCATAAGCTTGCAAGCAAACGACTAAGGAGTTGGTCACGAGGTGATGTATAGCAAAACGAGTAAAGTGACTTGCCGGTAATGAGATTGAACTAGGTATGAAGATACCGACGATCGAATCTCGGGCAAGTAACATACCGATGGACAAAGGGAATTACGTATGTTGTCATAACGGTTCGACCGATAAAGATCTTCATAGAATTTGTAGGAGCCAATATGAGCATCTAGGTTACGCTATTGGTTATTGACCGGAGAGGTGTCTCGGTCATGTCTACATAGTTCTCGAACCCGTAGTGTCCGCACGCTTAACGTTCGTTGACGATATAGTATTATATGAGTTATGTGATTTGGTGACCGAATGTTGTTCGGAGTCCCGGATGAGATCACGGACATGATGAGGAGACTCGAAATGGTCGAGAGGTAAAGCTTGATATATAGGACGATGGTATTCGGACATCGAAAGTGTTTCGGGGGGTACCGGGTACTTATCGGGTCACCGGAAGGGGTTCCGGGCACCCCCGACAAAAGATATGGACCTTATGGGCCAAGAGGGGAAACACACCTGCCACAAGGGGCTGGTGCGCCCCCCCATATGGGCCGGCCAAGGTGGAGAAGGAAAGGGGAAGAAGGAAAGGAAAGAAAGTGAATAGGATTCCTCCTTCCTTCCTCTTCCCCCCTCTTTCCTTCCCCCTCCGATATCTATGGCAGGGGGGCGCGCGGCTTGGAAGGAGCCCAAGTAGGATTCGGTCCTACTTGGGGCACCTCCTGGCCTCTCCCCTCCCCCTCCCACCTATATATATGTGGGAGGGGGGCGCCTAGCACACCCCAGACAATTGTTTAGCCGTGTGCGGCGCCCCCCTCCACCGTTTACACCCCCAGTTATATTTTCGTAGTGCTTAGGCGAAGCCCTGCGGAGATCACTTCACCAACACCGTCACCACGCCGTCGTGCTGACGGAACTCATCTACTACCTCGACATCTTGCTGGATCAAGAAGGTGAGGGACGTCACCGAGCTGAACGTGTGCAGAACGCGGAGGTGCCGGACATTCGGTACTTGGTCGGTTGGAGCGCGAAGAAGTTCGACTACATCAACCGCGTTCTTAAACACTTCCGCTTACAGTCTACGAGGGTACGTAGACACACTCTCCCCCTCGTTACTATGCATCTCCATGAATAGACCATTGCGTGTGCGTAGAAATTTTTTTGTTTTCCATGCAACGATTCCCAACAGTGGCATCATGAGCCAGGTCTATGCGTAGATGATATGCATGAGTAGAACACAAAGAGTTGTGGGCGGTGATAGTCATACTGCTTACCACCGACGTCTTATTTGGATTTGGCAGTACTGTGGGATGAAGCGGCCGGACCAACCTTACATGTCCACGCACACCGGTTCCACCGACTGACGTGCAACTAGTTTTGCATAAAGGTGGCTGGCGTGTGTCTGTTTCTCCTACTTTAGTTGAATCGAATTTGACTACGGCCGGTCCTTGAAGAAGGTTAAAACAGCAAACTTGACGAATCACCGTTGTGGTTTTTGCCGTAGGTAAGAACGGTTCTTGCTAGAAGCTCATAGCAGCCACGTAAAACTTGCAACAACAAAGTAGAGGACGTCTAACTTGTTTTTGCAGGGCATGTTGTGATGTGATATGGTCAAGACATGATGTGATATACGTTGTTGTATGAGATGATCATGTTTTGTAAGTTATCGGCAACTAGCAGGAACCTTATGGTTGTCGCTTTATTGTATGAAATGCAAACGCCATGTAATTGCTTTACTTTATCACTATGCATTAGCAATAGTTGTAGAAGCAATAGTTGGCGAGATGACCACGACGCAACGATGGAGATCAAGGTGTCAAGCCAGTGACAATGGAGATCATGACGATGCTTTGGAGATGGAGATCAAAAGAACAAAATGATGGCCATATCATGTCACATATTTTGATTGTGTGTGATGTTTATCCTTTATGCATCTTATTTTGCTTAGAACGACGGTAGCATTATAAGATGATCCCTTCACTTAATTTCAATATAAAAGTGTTCTCCCTGAGTATGCACCGTTGCTATAGTTCGTCGTGTTGAGACACCACGTGATGATCGGATGTGATAGACTCTACGTTCACATACAACGGGTGCAAGACAATTTTGCACATGCGGAATACTTGGGTTAAAATAGATGAGCCTAGCATGTACAGACATGACCTCGGAACACTGGAGACCGAAAGGTCGAACGTGAATCATATAGTAGATATGATCAACATAGAGATGTTCACCATTGATGACTACCCCATCTCACGTGATGATCGGACATGGGTTAGTTGATTTGGATCACGTATCACTTAGATGACTTGAGGGATTTCTATTTAAGTGGGAGTTTTTAAGTAATTTGATTAATTGAACTTAATTTATCATGAACTTAGTCCTGATAGTATTTGCATATCTACGTTGTAGATCAATGGCCCGTGCTACCGTTCCCCTGAATTTTAATGCGTTCCTAGAGAAAGTTAAGTTGAAAGATGATGGTAGCGACTACAAGGACTGGGTCCGTAACTTGAGGATTATCCTCATTGCTGCACAGAAGAATTATGTCCTTGATGCACCGCTAGGTGACAAGCCCCCTCCCGCTAATGTAGACGCTTTGAATGTCTGGCAGACGCGGTCTAATGACTACTCTATAGTTCAGTGTGCCATGCTTTATGGCTTAGAACCGGGACTTCAAAGACGTTTTGAACGTCATGGAGCATATGAGATGTTCCAAGAGTTGAAGTTAATATTTCAAGCAAATGCCCGGGTTGAGAGATATGAAGTCTCCAACAAGTTCTATAGCTGCAAGATGGAGGAGAACAGTTCTGTCAGTGAACACATACTCAAAATGTCTGGGTATTATAATCACTTGACTCAGCTGGGAGTTGATCTTCCAGTTGATTGTGTCATTGACAGAGTTCTTCAATCACTGCCACCAAGCTACAAAGGCTTCGTGATGAACTATAATATGCAAGGGATGAACAAAACAATTCCCGAGCTCTTCGCAATGCTTAAGGCTGCGGAGGTAGAAATCAAGAAGGAGCATCAAGTGTTGATGGTTAACAAGACCACTAGTTTCAAGAAAAAGGGCAAGGTAAAGAAAGGGAACTTCAAGAAGAATGGCAAGCAAGTTTCCACTCCCGGGAAGAAGCCCAAAGCTGGACCCAAGCCTGAAACTGAGTGCTTCTACTGCAAAGGGACTGGTCACTGGAAGCGGAATTGCCCCAAGTATTTGGCGGATAAGAAGGATGGCAAAGTGAACAAAGGTATATTTGATATACATGTTATTGATATGTACCTTACTAATGCTCGTAGTAGCGCCTGGGTATTTGATACTGGTTCGGTTGCTCATATTTGTAACTCGAAACAGGAGCTATGAACTAAATGAAGATTGGCTAAGGGCGAGGTGACGATGCACGTCGGGAATGGTTCCAAGGTCGATGTGATCGCCATTGGCACGCTACCTCTACATCTACCTTCGGGATTAGTTTTAGACCTGAATAATTGTTATTTGGTGCCAGCGTTGAGCATGAACATTATATCTGGATCTTGCTTAGTGCGAGACGGTTATTCATTTAAATCAGAGAATAATTGTTGTTCTATTTATATGAGTAATATCTTTTATGGTCATGCACCCTTGAAGAGTGGTCTATTTTTGTTGAATCTCGATTGTAGTGATACACATATTCATAATATTGATGCCAAAAGATGCAAAGTTGATAATGATAGTGCAACATATTTGTGGCACTGCCGTTTAGGTAATATTGGTGTAAAGCGCATGAAGAAACTCCATGCAGATGGGCTTTTGGAATCACTTGATTATGAATCATTTGATACTTGCGAACCATGCCTCATGGGCAAGATGACTAAAACTCCATTCTCCGGAACAATGGAGCGAGCTAATGACTTACTGGAAATAATACATACCAATGTATGCGGTCCGATGAGTGTTGAGGCACGCGGCGGGTATCGTTATTTTCTGACCTTCACATATGATTTGAGCAGATATGGGTATATCTACTTAATGAAACACAAGTCTGAAACATTTGAAAAGTTCAAAGAATTTCAGAGTGAAGTGGAGAATCATCGTAACAAGAAAATAAAGTTTCTACGATCTGATCGCGGAGGCGAATATTTGAGTTACGAGTTTGGCCTTCATTTAAAACAATGTGGAATAGTTTCACAACTCACGCCACCTGGAACACCTCAGCGTAATGGTGTGTCCGAACGCCGTAACCATACTTTATTAGATATGGTGCGATCTATGATGTCTCTTACCGAGTTACCACTATCGTTTTGGGGTTATGCATTAGAGACAGCTGCATTCACGTTAAATAGGGCACCGTCTAAATCCATTGAGACGACACCGTATGAACTATGATTTGGCAAGAAACCTAAGATGTCGTTTCTTAAAGTTTGGGGTTGCGACACTTATGTTAAAAGGCTTCAGCCTGATAAGCTCGAACCCAAATCGGAGAAGTGCGTCTTCATAGGATACCCTAAGGAAACAATTGGGTACACCTTCTACCACAGATCCGAAGGCAAGATCTTTGTTGCCAACAATGGAACCTTGCTAGAGAAGGAGTTTATCTCGAAAGAAGTGAGTGGGAGGAAAGTAGAACTTGATGAGGTAATTGTACCTTCTCTCGAATTGGAAAGTAGCACATCAGATAAAACCGTTCCTGTGATGCCTACACCAACTAGAGAGAAAGCTAATGATGATGATCATGAAACTTCGGATCAAGTTACTACAGAACTTCGTAGGTCAACCAGAACACGATCCGCACCAGAGTGGTACGGTAATCCTGTACTGGAAGTCATGTTACTAGACCAAGGCGAACCTATGAACTATGAAGAAGCTATGATGAGACCAGATTCCAACAGATGGCTTGAGGCCATGAAATCTGAGATAGGATCCATGTATGAGAACAAAGTGTGGACTTTGGTGGATTTGCCCGATGATCGGCAAGCCATAGAAAATAAATGAATCTTCAAGAAGAAGACTGACGCTGATGGTAATGTTACTGTCTATAAAGCCCGACTTGTCGCAAAAGGGTTTCGACAAGTTCAAGGAGTTGACTACGATGAGACTTTCTCACCCGTAGCGATGCTTAAGTCATCCGAATCATGTTAGCAATTGCCGCATTTTATGATAATGAAATCTAGCAAATGGACGTCAAAACTACATTCCTTAATGGATTTCTCAAAGAAGAGTTGTATATGATACAACCAGAAGGTTTTGTCGATCCTAAAGGTGCTAACAAAGTGTGCAAGCTCTAGCGATCCATCTATGGACTGGTGCAAGCATCTCGGAGTTGGAATTTACGCTTTGATGAAGTGATCAAAGCATATGGATTTATACAGACTTCCAGTGAAGCCTGTATTTACAAGAAAGTGAGTGGGAGCTCTGTAGCATTTCTGATATTATATGTGGATGACATATTGTTGATTGGAAATGATATAGAATTTCTGGATAGCATAAAAGGATACTTGAATAAGAATTTTTCAATGAAAGACCTCGGTGAAGCTGCTTATATATTGGGCATCAAGATCTATAGGGATCGATCGAGACGCCTAATAGGACTTTCACAAAGCACATACCTTGATAAAGTTTTGAAGAAGTTCAAAATGGATCAGTCAAAGAAAGAGTTCTTGTCTGTGTTGCAAGGTGTGAAGTTGAGTAAGACTCAATGCCCGACCACTACAGAAGATAGAGAGAAAATGAAAGTCATTCCCTATGCCTCAGCCATAGGTTCTATCAGGTATGCTATGCTGTGTACCAGACCTGATGTGTGCCTTGCCATAAGTCTGGCAGGGAGGTACCAAAGTAATCCAGGAGTGGATCACTGGATAGCGGTCAAGAACATCCTGAAGTACCTGAAAAGGACCAAGGATATGTTTCTTGTTTATGGAGGTGATAAAGAGCTCGTCGTAAATGGTTACGTCGATGCTAGCTTTGACACTGATCCAGATGACTCCAATTCACAAACCGGATACGTATTTATATTGAATGGTGGAGCTGTTAGTTGGTGCAGTTCCAAGCAGAGCGTCATGGCGGGATGTACATGTGAAGTGGAGTACATAGCTGCTTCGGAAGTAGCAAATGAAGGAGTCTGGATGAAGGAGTTCATATCCGATCTAGGTGTAATACCTAGTGCATCGGATCCAATGAAAATCTTTTGTGACAATACTGGAGCAATAGCCTTAGCCAAGGAATCCAGGTTTCACAAGAGAACCAAACACATCAAGAGACGCTTCAACTCCATTCGTGAACAAGTCAAGGATGGAGACATAGAAATTTGCAAGATACATACGGATCTGAATGTAGCAGACCCGTTGACTAAGCCTCTTCCATGAGCAAAACAAGATCAGCACCAAGACTCCATGGGTGTTAGAATCATTACAATGTAATCTAGATTATTGACTCTAGTGCAAGTGGGAGACTGAAGGAAATATGCCCTAGAGGCAGTAATAAAGTTGTTATTTTATATTTCCTTATTCACGATAAAGGTTTATTATTCTTGCTAGAATTGTATTGATCAGAAACCATAATACATGTGTGAATACATAGACAAAACACCACGTCCCTAGTAAGCCTCTACTTGACTAGCTCATTGATCAAAGATGGTTAAGGTTTCCTGACCATGGACATGAGTTGTCATTTGATAACGGGATCACATCATTAGGAGAATGATGTGATGGACAAGACCCATCTGTTAGCTTAGCATAATGATCGTTCAGTTTTATTGCTATTGCTTTCTTCATGTCAAATACATATTCCTTCGACTATGAGATTATGCAACTCCCGGATACCAGAGGAGAACCTTGTGTGCTATCAAACATCACAACATAACTAGGTGATTATAAACATACTCTACAGGTATCTCCGAAGGTATTTGTTGAGTTGGCATAGATCGAGATTAGGATTTGTCACTCCAAGTTTCGGAGAGGTATCTCTGGGCCCTCTCGGTAATACACATCATAAGCTTGCAAGCAAATGACTAAGGAGTTGGTCACGAGGTGATGTATTACGGAACAAGTAAAGAGACTTGCTGGTAACGAGATTGAACTAGGTATGAAGATACCGACGATCTAATCTCGGGCAAGTAACATACCGATGGACAAAGGGAATTACGTATGTTATCATAACGGTTTGACCGACAAAGATCTTCGTAGAATATGTAGGAGCCAATATGAGCATCCAGGTTCCACTGTTGGTTATTAACCGAAGAGGTGTCTCGGTCATGTCTACATAGTTCTCGAACCCGTAGGGTCCGCACGCTTAACGTTCGTTGACAATATAGTATTATATGAGTTATGTGATTTGGTGACTGAATGTTGTTCGGAGTCCCGGATGAGATCACGGACATGACGAGGAGTCTTGAAATGGTCGAGAGGTAAATATTGATATATAGGACGATGGTATTCGGACGCCGGAAGTGTTTCGGGGGGTACCGGGTACTTATCGGGTCACCGGAAGGGGTTCCGGGCACCCCCGGCAAAAGATATGGGCCTTATGGGCCAAGAGGGGAAACACACCAGCCAGAAGGGGCTGGTGCGCCCCCCATATGGGCCGGCCAAGGTGGAGAAGGAAAGAAAGAAAGGGAATAGGATTCCCCCTTCCTTCCTCTTCCCCCCTCTTTCCTTCCCCCTCCGATATATATGCCAGGGGGGCGCGCGGCTTGGGAGGAGCCCAAGTAGGATTCGGTCCTACTTGGGGCGCCTCCTGGCCTCTCCCCTCCCCCTCCCACCTATATATATGTGGGAGGGGGCGCCTAGCACACCCCAGACAATTGTTTAGCCGTGTGCGGCGCCCCCCTCCACCGTTTACACCCCCGGTCATATTTTCGTAGTGCTTAGGCAAAGCCCTGAGGAGATCACCTCACCATGCCATCGTGCTGACGGAAATCATCTACTACCTCGACATCTTGCTAGATCAAGAAAGCAAGGGACATCACCGAGCTGAACGTGTGCAGAACGCGAAGGTGCCGTACGTTCGGTACTTGATCGGTTGGAGCGCGAAGAAGTTCGACTACATCAATCGCGTTGTTAAACGCTTCTGCTTACGGTCTACGAGGGTACGTAGACACACTCTCCCCCTCATTGCTATGCATCTCCATGGATAGATCATTGCGTGTGTGTAGAATTTTCTTTTGTTTCCCATGCAACGATTCCCAACAAACATTACTTGAGGAACAAGTAATGCTAACTCCTCGGTCCGAGGCAAATGTCTCGCAGCGAAGAAGATCACAGTTTCTTGCTGGCAAGTATTTGCTCGGAGAACAAAGAGATTTCTCTCACAGCTTTCATAGGTTTGGGTTTAGCATCAGAGAATCAAAGCTTCAGAACGCTATACCCCTCTTAATAGTACGGTGGTCCTATGACTCAATGAAAGAAGAAGAATAGCGAAATAAATGCTACGTCTTCACTTCGTCCTCGAACGCAGTCATTTGCTTCGAACAATCACCGAACCAATTGCTTAAACTTCTGCAATTTTTAGGGGTCACTCTCGTTAGCTTTATCTTCGGTGATAACCTTCGCTGCCTTGCAGGGAGATTATCTTCATCGTTTTCATCAAACTCCTCGATTACTCCAGGGACCTGTTACTCTATGTGCACTAGCAAACACATAAGTCCCAAATTATTTATGTCAACAAACTCCAAAACATAAGGGGCCTATCATTGCACCAACAATTTCATCAAATTTCATTAAAGAATTTACCTCTACCACCTTTGGTGGTGGTGTGTCAAGTCCATGTATTTCTTCAATAGGAGGTAAATTTTTAACATTCTCTGCTTTAATACCTTTTTCCTTCATACTTTTCTTTGCCTCCTGCATATCTTCAGGACTTAGATATAAGATACCCATATTCTTCGGAGTGGGCTTAGGCGGTGATTCAGGAAGAGTCCAATCATCATAATTTTTTAATATATTATTCAATAATTCCTCAGCTTGTTCAGCAGTTCTTTCCCTGAAAACACAACCAGCACAACTATCTAGGAAGTCCCTAGAAGCATCGGTTAGTCCATTATAGAAGATATCAAGTATTTCATTTTTCTTAAGAGGATGATCAGGCAAAGCATTAAGCAATTGGAGAAGCCTCCCCCAAGCTTGTGGGAGACTCTCTTCTTCAATTTGCACAAAATTAAATATTTCCTGTAAGGCAGCTTGTTTCTTATGAGCAGGAAAATATTTTTCAGAGAAGTAATATATCATATCCTGGGGACTACGCACACAACCAGGAGCAAGAGTATTGTACCATATCTTAGCATCACCCTTTAATGAGAACAGTAATAATTTGAGAATATAGTAGTAGTCAACCTTCTCATCATGAGCAAATAGGGTGGCTATATCATTTAATTTTGTAAGATGTGCCACAACAGTTTCAGTTGCATAGCCATGGAAAGGATCAGATTCAACCAAAGTAATTAACTCTGGGTCAACAGAGAATTCATAATACTTATCATCAATAAAGATAGGTGAAGTAGCAAACTTAGGATCACATTTCATTCTAGCATTCAAAGATTTTTCTTTCAGTTTGCATAATAATTTCTTAAGAGCATCTCTATCATTGCAAGCAAGAAAATCTCTAGTTGTCTCTGCATCCATAACATAACCTTCAGGTATCTTAGGCAATTCATATCTAGGAGAGCTAGGCCTAATAGGTGTTTCAAAATTTTCAGTTTCAAGTACTTCATCAGTTTCAATAATTTCATCAGTTTCAGCATTCTCAATATCTTTAGCTCTAGCAATTTGTTCATCAAGAAATTCACCTAGTGGCATATTATCATCAAGCACTGTACTAGCATCATCATGAGTAGCATTCATAGCAGAAGTAGCATCATCAATGACTTGTGACATATCAAGATTAATAGCATATGGTGGTGTTGCAAGTCTACTCAAAATAGAAGGTGAATCAAGTGCAGAGCTAGATGGCAGTTCCTTACCTCCCCTCATCTTAGAGGGAAAGATCTTAGTCTTTGTATCCTTCAGATTCTTCATAGTGATAAA
Source organism: Thinopyrum elongatum (assembly GCA_011799875.1). Taxonomy (NCBI): domain Eukaryota; kingdom Viridiplantae; phylum Streptophyta; class Magnoliopsida; order Poales; family Poaceae; genus Thinopyrum; species Thinopyrum elongatum. The sequence continues at coordinate 291,541,057 of CM022299.1, read as the reverse complement.
TAGATAATAATCCCAAGTGACTTAACAAATATATCTATGCTCCCCGGCAACGGCGCCAGAAAAAGGTCTTGATAACCCACAAGTATAGGGGATTGCAACAGTTTTTTGAGGGTAGAGTATTCAACCCAAATTTATAGATTCGACACAAGGGGAGCCAAAGAATATTTGTAAGTATTAGCAGCTGAGTTGTCAATTCAACCACACCTAGAGATTAATTATCTGCAGCAAAGTGATCAGTAGCACAGTAATATGATAGTTTTGACAAAAGTGATAATAGTAGTTGTAACGGTAACAGTCATAGCAATGATTTTGTAGCAAGTGTAACAGTAGCAACGGCAGTAGTAACTTAGCAAGAACAATATGTGGAAAATTCATAGGCATTGGATCGGTGAATTCGTTGGATGATATTCATCATATAACAGTCATAACCTAGGGCGATACAAAACTAGCTCCAATTCATAAATATAATGTAGTCATGTCTTCCGTAAATAGTCATACGTGCTTATGGAAAGAACTTGCATGACATATTTTGTCCTACCCTCCCGTGGCAGCGGGGTCCATAAGGAAACTAAGGGATATTAAGGTCTTCTTTTAATACATAACTGGAACAAAGCATTAACACATAGTGAATACATGAACTCCTCAAACTACGGTCATCACCGGAAAGTATCCTGATTATTGTCACCCCGGGGTTTACGGATCATAACACGTAATAGGTGAATATGACTTGCAAGATCGGATCTAGAACATAGATATAATGGTGAAAACATAAATGGTTCAGATCTGCAATCATGGCACTCGGGCCCTAGTGACAAGCATTAGGCATGGCAAAGTCATAACAACATCAATCTCAGAACATAGTGGATACTAGGGATCAAGCCCTAACAAAACTAACTCGATTACATGATGAATCTCATCCAACTCCTCACCGACCAGCGAGCCTACGAAAGAATTACTCACTCCTGGTGGGGAGCATCATGGAATTGGCGGTGAAGGAGGGTTGATGATGGTGAAGACCGAAGATTCCCCTCTCCGGAGCCCCTCACGGGCTCCAGATCTGGCCTCCCGATGAATAACAGGAGGTGGCGGCGGCTCCGTATCATGAAACGCGATGAAACTTTCTCCCTGATTTTTTTCTCCAAAAATAGGATTTTATAGCATCGGGATTAGGGTCTGCGGGGCCACCAGTGGGCACAACCCACCTGGGCGCGCCTGGAGGGGCGGGCCCTCGTGGGTTGTGCTCACCCAGGGGCCCCCCTCCGGTGGTTCTTGGCTCCAGTATTTTTCTTTTATTGCACAATAATTCTCCAAAAAGTTTTGTTCCATTCTGAGAACTTTTATTTCTGCACAAAAACAACACCATGGTAGTTCTGCTGAAAATAGCGTCAGTCCGGGTTAGTTTCATTCAAATCATGCAAATTATAGTCCAAAACAAGAGCAAAAGCATTAGGAAAAGTAGATACTACGGAGACGTATCAATCTTATGGTGTTCTTCCCTCTCTACCTTCTTGTGATGAATTGAATCTTTTCCTTTGAGGTTTTGTTATGTCGGATAAAATCATTTGGATGTGAGAGCACTTTATGTATGTCTTGCAATGGGATATCCGTGGTGACAATGGGATGTTCTATTGATTCACTTGATGTATGTTTCGGTTATCAACTTGCGGATTCCCGTGGTGACATTGGGGTAATCTATGCATAGGGGTTGATACGCGTTTTCATATTCCTTTCTCCGATAGAAATCTTGGGGTACTCTTTGAAGTTCTTTGTGTTGGATTGAATATTATGAATCTGAAGTTGTTTGATGCATACAGTATAATCAACTCACAGATACTTGTGGTGACATTGGAGTATCTAGGTGACATTAGGGTTGGTTGATGTGTATCATATGGTGTTATTCTAGTATGAACTCTAGGGTTGTTTGTGACACTTATAGGAATAGCTCAAAAGATTGATCAGAAAGAATAACTTTGAGGTGCTTTCGTACCCTACAAACAATTTCATCTTATGTTCTCCGCGATAGGAACTTTGGAGTGATTCTTTGTTGCACTGATCCAATTATGTTATCATTGTTGAGAGATTTTGCACTAGTGAAAGTATGAACCCAAGGCCTTGTTTTCAAGCATTACAATACTGTTTTTGCTCACTTTTACTACTTGCTACCTTGCTGTTTTTATATTTTTCAGATTACAAAAACCTATATCTACTATCCATATTATACTTGTATCACCATCTCTTCGCCGAACTAGTGCACCAATACAATTTACCATTGTATTGGGTTTGTTGGGGACACAAGAGACTCTTTGTTATTTGGTTGCAGGGTTGTTTGAGAGATACCATCTTCGTCCTATGCCTCCCACAGATTGATAAACCTTAGGTCATCCACTTGAGGGAAATTTGCTACTGTCCTACAAAACTCTGCGCTTGGAGGCCCAACACGAGTCTACAAGAACAAGTTGTCTAGTAGACATCAAGCTCTTTTCTGGCGTCATTGCCGAGGAGGTGAATGCTTGAAGGTATGTCTTTAGATATTACAATTGAATCTTTTAGTTTCTTGTTTATCACTAGTTTGGTTTATAAAATAAAACTACAAAAAAAATGGAAGTGAGGTTGCCACATATAATTCATCTTTATAATGTCTTTCTTGAAAACGATGGATCGGAAAATTGTACCAAAGTGTTACAAGAAGAAGTCAATAAAATGTTTGGCACTAAATCTTTGAATGATGAGCATGATTGCAATGTTGTTGGTATGAATTCTTTGAATATCCATAATGCTAATGATATGCAAAGCCATAAGCTTGGGGGTGTTTGATGAAGATTAAATTTTTAGTCCCCCAAGTTTTGATGAGCAAATTTATTATGATGAAAGCATGCCTCCTATTTATAATGATTATATTGATGAATGTGGGTTTGGAAGTGTGTCAACTCTAGGTAATGATCCCACTATTTTGGAGAGTGTTGAATCTTGCTACAATATTGGTAAAAGTCGATTCAGAGAGGTCATGACTTTATTTAATGATCATTCCACTATTTTGGAAGAGGTTTCAATTGACTATTATGAGAACAAAGTTCCTATCTATGATGATTATTGTGATGACATGTATGCTATAAATAATAATGATAACCATGAAACTTTTCATCACGATTTTAATGTTCAATTTGATTATGTCAATCAAGTATCACATGATAGTTATTTTGCTGAGTTTGCTCCCACCACTATTGATAAGAATAAATTTGCTTATTTGGAGAGTAATAAAATTGCTATGCTTGTGGATCATGAAAATAATGCTTTATGGGATAGTTATATTGTTGAATTCATTCATGATGCTACAGAAAATTATTATGAGAGAGGAACTTATGCTTTTACATATCTCCATAATATCAAGTTTTCTCTCTATGTGTTGAAAGTTCGGAAGTCATGCTTGTTTTGCCTTCCTATGCTAGTTGATTCTTGTTCCCATAATTTGTTTGCTCACAAAATCCCTATGCATAGGAAGTGGGTTAAGATTAAATGTTCTAGTCATATTCTTCATGATGCTCCCATTATGTTTCAATTCTTATCTTTTATGTTAGCATCATTGAAATCATCATGCCTAGCTAAAAAGGCATTAAAGAAAAGTGCTTGTTGGGAGACAACCCAACATTTACACCTACTGTTAAGCTACTGTAGTAATCATGTTTTATAGCTTTTGTTTCAATAAAGTGCCAAGTAAAGCCTTTGGGATAGTGTGGATGATAGTTGACTTGATTCTGTGAAACAACGGAAACATTTGCGCCATTAATAGAATTGTTAAAAATCACTGGAGCGTCGAAAAATTCTAAACTTTTTACACATGATTGGTATACAAATTTCCGACGTTTTCCTAAGTTTTCAGAATCTTTGGAGTGACGTAAGTATAGTCATTATTCAAATGTTTATAGACTGTTCTGTTTTTGACAGATTCTGTTTGCAATGCATAGTTTGCTTGTTTTATGGTTTCTATGGCTTATATTGCTTAATATAAATTGTGAAACTTACATAGTATAGTAGGAATTATGTGGAAACAATTACGAATCTTGTATTTGACAGTACCCAAGTGAATGATTTGTTTTACTATACTAACCCATCTCACGAAGTCCCGTTAAGTTTTGTGTGATTGAAGTTTCCAAGTTTTGGATGAGATATCGATATGAGAAGAATGAAGAGTGACAAGACCCTAAGATTGGGGATGCCCAAGGCACCCCAAGGTAATATTCAAGGAATATCCAAGCAACTAAGCTTGGGGATGCCCCGAAAGGCATCCCCTCTTTCGTCTCCAACATTAGCGGTAACCTTACTTGGAGCTATATTTTTATTCGTCACATGATATGTGTTTGCTTGGAGCGTCATTTTATTTTAGTTGGATTTGATTGCTGCTATTTAAAATAATGTTTTGCATCTCTTACTTCAATAAAAGTGTCAAGTATAGCCCTTACCATGCTTATTTTGCAAGTCTATATGTTGTTCTTTGAAAATAGAAAGTTTGTTGTTATATTTTGAATATTTGTGAATAGTCAAAACATGATAAAATCTTGAAGTTTTTACACGGTGAGCTATGATAAATTTTCTACAATGTGTTATTTTTTAGAATTTTTGGAGTTAGAGAAGTATGCATCTTCTTGCATTCTTTACAGACTGTCCTGTTTAGACAGATTGCTGCTATGTTTGCATATGTTTGCTTGTTTAATTATTCTATTTGAGGATAGGAGTACTAAATATGCAGAGGCATTTAGTATGCAATGTTAAATAATAATTTAAGTGATTTGCTACAGTAGATAATGATAAGGTTTTGCATTGATTTATACTAACTTATCTCACGAGTTCTTGTTGAGTTTTGTGTGGATGAGGTTTTTAAGAATTAGGGAAACCGTGATATGAGAGGAATTAAGGAGACACAAGAGCTCAAGCTTGGGGATGCCCAAGGCATCCCTAGTTAATATTTTAAGAAGTCTCAAGCATCTAAGCTTGGGGATGCCCCGGTTGGCATCCCACCTTTCTTCTTCAACAATGATCGGCCAGTTTTGGTTGAGTCTAAGTTTTTGCTTCTTCACATGATATGTGCTATCCTTGGAATGTCATTTTATTTTGTTTTTCTTGCTGTTTGAATAAAATACTTAGATCTAAATTTTTCTTTTTTTAATAAGAGAGAGTTTTCACATAGCTACTTAATTATTTGACTACTCATTGATCTTCACTTATATCTTTTTGGAGTAGTTTGTCATTTACTCTCGTGCTTCACTTATATCCTATGAGTAAATGGTTGAATGAATTGAATATCATAAATCTGAAATTATATATGTTTCATATGCTTATCCCATGGGGAATAATTACTTCACATATAAAAAGTATAGGTGGTAAAATTTATTGAAAGTTAGCAAACACGGCATTGGTCACTTGGACAATTGATGAAAGAATATTGAAGGAAGAGAGATTTCACATATAAATATACTATCTTGGACATCTTCTATGATTGTGAGCCCCATTAATTATTTCCAAACTTGAGCAAATTAGTTGAAGTTGGACAAGGAAGACAACATAATGAGTTATGGTTGGATATATTTGTATAGAAGTTATATTGTTATGGATCCTCCAACATGTGGTGCTTGCTTAGGATCTTTTGCTAGCCAAAAATCTGTACTAAGTAGATATACTACTTGTGCATCCAAAAACCCTTAAACCCAGTTTCTTACCATAAGTGCCCACCATATCTACCTATGGATTGAATAAGATCCTTCAAGTAAGTTGTCATCGGTGCAAAAAGCAATAAAAATTGCTCCTAAATATGTATGATCTTTTATTGTAAGGGAAAATAAGCGTTGTACGAACTTGTCATGGTAAAGAAATAAAAGCTACAGACTGCATAATAAAGGTTGCTATCACAAAGGGCAATATAACGTGATGCTCCTTTACATTAAGGCCTTGCACATCCAAAAATAAAAAGCGCATGACAACCTCTGCTTCCCTCTACTAAGGGCCTATCTTTTACTTTTATGTATTTACTTTTATGCAAGAGTCAATAGTATTCCTTCTCATTTCAACCTCAATTATTCTCTAGTTGGCAAGTATCATGTGGTGGGGAAAGATCCAAGCATATATGGCCATTCAAATATATTTGATCATGAATTATTATTGTTGACAATTATCTATATGATAAAAATGTTGGGAGGTGAAACATTAATCCGCTATCTTTTTTTGTGTTTGATGGATGCTATTTGTCCTAAAAATATGCTTTGAGTGTTAGAAATCATGGAAGACTACATGATAGTTGAGTATGTGGAATTTGCTAAGATGAATTGCAATTGTTTGATGACTGAGAACATAGTTTGTTAGTTTTCAAGAAAGTTTATGGTCTATACTTTAACATGTGAATAGCTTGTTACTTGATCATGAGAAGTTTTATAAGATGAGCTACTGTTTATGATATATAATGATGCTATAAAAAGTGTTTGGAACTATCATTGATCAAATTTATGCACTATGCTAGCATTCACACTCAATAAATTATCTCTTTTATCATTTACCTACTCGAGGACGAGCAGGAATTAAGCTTGGGGATGCTGATACGTATCCAGCATATCTATAATTTATGAAGTAATCATGACATGTTTACAACAATTTTATATGGTTTTGGTATGATTTGATTAGAACTAACCCGGACTGACGATGTTTTCAGCAGAACTACCGTGGTGTCATTTTTTGTGCAGAAATAAAATTCTCGGAATGGGCTAAAAATTTACGGTGATTTTTATGGACCAAAAAGTGACCCCCGAAGCACCGAAGCTGGGCCAGGAAGTGGACGAGGGAGCCACAAGCCTGGGGGTGCGCCCCCCGAGCTTGTGGGCCCCTTGGGCACCCCCCCCTAGCGTGAGTCCGATGCCAAAAATTCCCATAAATACCCCAAACATCAAAAAGAACCCTAGATGAGAAGTTCCGCCGTCACAAGCCTCTGTATCCATGAAAACTCAATCGGGACCCCGTTCCAGCACCCTGCTGGAGGGGAAAATCATCACCGGAGGCCATCTTCATCATCCCGGCGGCCACCATGATGAGGAGGGAGTAGCTCACCCTCGGGGCTGAGGGTATGTACCAGTAGCAATGTGTTTGATCTCTCTCTCTCTCTCTCTCTCCTGTTCTTGATTTGGCACGATCTTGATGTACCGCGAGCTTTGTTAATATATTTGGATCCTATGGTGTTCTTCCCTCTCTACCTTCTTGTGATGAATTGAATCTTTTCCTTTGAGGTTTTGTTATGTCGGATGGAATCTTTTGGATGTGAGAGCACTTTATGTATGACTTGCGATGGGATATCCATGGTGACAATGGCATGTTATATTGATTCACTTGATGTATGTTTCGGTTGTCAACTTGCGGATTCCCGTGGTGACGTTGGGGTAATCTATGCATAGGGGTTGATACGCATTTTCATATTCCTTTCTCCGATAGAAATCTTGGGGTACTATTTGAAGTTCTTTGTGTTGGATTGAATATTATGAATCTGAAGTTGTTTGATGTATATCATATAATCAACTCACGGATACTTGTTGTGACATTGGAGTATCTAGGTGACATTAGGGTTGGTTGATATGTATCATATGGTGTTGTTCTAGTATGAACTCTAGGGTTGTTCGTGACACTTATAGGAATAGCTCAAAAGATTGATCAGAAAGAATAACTTTGAGGTGGTTTCGTACCCTACAAACAATTTCATCTTATGTTCTCCGCGATAGGAACTTTGGAGTGATTCTTTGTTGCATGTTGAGGGATTGTTATATGATCCAATTATGTTATCATTGTTGGGAGATTTTGCACTGGTGAAAGTATGAACCCTAGGCCTTGTTTTCAAGCATTGCAATACCATTTTTGCTCACTTTTACTACTTGCTACCTTGCCGTTTTTATATTTTCATATTACAAAAACCTATATCTACTATCCATATTACATTTGTATCACCATCTCTTCGCCGAACTAGTGCACCTATACAATTTACCATTGTATTGGGTGTGTTGGGGACACAAGAGACTCTTTGTTATTTGGTTGCAAGGTTGTTTGAGAGAGACCGTCTTCATCCTACGCCTCCCACGGATTGATAAACCTTAGGTCATCCACTTGAGGGAAATTTACTACTGTCCTACAAAACTCTGCGCTTGGAGGCCCAACACGAGTGTAAAAGAACAAGTTGTGTAGTAGACATGACTGCCCACACCCGCGAGGGGTGCTGCCCCTTCGAACCCCGCCCGCTAACCGGCTTGCGGGACTGCCATGTGCGTAGCGCCGTGTATTTCGTACAGGATTACTCAAACTGGTAGAATGCGATTCTGTGCATAACTTTGTTTTGCAGGTTTGATGTGAATAGTATGGCTCATGTGTATGTGATGCATGTGTGTAAATTATACACGGCATGCGTGTCATGATTTGTTAGCCGGCAGGAGCCAAAGTGTTGTCATTATAATGTATAACAACCTGCATGTCGACTTGTGATTCTCTGTAAAATTCATTACTAGTTGTAGTACTTGGAGGACTGAGATCAAGTTCGAGGCTTTGGCGTCCTGGCGTGGAAAACAAGATGGAGTTCCTAGACGGTCATCGGAGTCGGAGCCGACCTAGAAGAACATCCATGAAGGAGCCATACTATTTCACAATATATGTTTATTTGTGATTGATATTGCTTCTTAGTTTCTATGCATGTTAAAATGGTAGAAAGATCCCTCATTAATATCAAGTAAATTGCCATCCCAGATGTTGCTTCGCATGTCAAGTACGTCTAGTAGTGGGCTCATAAAATTGGGGTGCTACTAGGTGTCCTTGAATTGAAGGGTTCGTGTTGGACACGGACATGCACTGCATCAGGTTAATTTGACAAGGCTATCAAAATGGTTTTGGGCCTTGTGGCAAAGAAGGTTGGGAGCTTGGGTATAAGTTACCTACCTAACCAACAGGAGTCATATATAGATATGATTAGCAAGGAGTTGCTTGCCAGATAGGCATGTTGGCTAGCAGTGATGCTAAAGCTCACTAGTCGCATGCGCTAGCCGGATCCTGAATCACTGAGAGTTTGTGGAGGGATGCCGACTTCAGTGGGAGTATTTCTGTTTAAGGCTTGAATTACTCTACATAAACACATTGCTTAGTGTTTGCATTTTTTTTCTGTTGTAGAACAATGGCACCACCTGCTCAACCCAACTTTGCTTTGAAATCAATTCTGGAAAAGGATAAACTGAATGGAACAAACTTTACCACCTAGTATAGAAATTTGAGAATTGTTCTCAAGCACGATAAAAAGGAACATGTTTTAGAGGATCCACTTCCAGAGGAACCTGCCGATAATGCTAATGCCACAACTAAGAATGCCTACCAGAAACTCAATGATGAATCAAACGAGATCAGCTGCCTCATGCTGGCTTGTATGGAGCCCGATTTGCAGCAGCATTTTGAAGATGTTGGGGCTTTCGATATGATCGAGAGTCTCAAGAGCATGTTTCAGGTACATGCTAGGACCGAATGGTTCAACGGCTGGCGATCCTTGATGGATTGCAAGCTGAAGGAAGGTGATCCACTGAGCCCGCATGTGATCAAGATGATCAGATATGTGCAAGCTCTGGATGGGTTAGGCTTCTCGCTCTTGGATGAGCTGGCTACCGATGCAGTTCTAGGCTCTCTACTAGCTAGCTATGGGACATTCATCTCAAACTATCATATGCACGACAAGGATAAGAAGCTCACTGAATTGCATGGGATGCTCAAGGTGGCAGAGCAGGATATTAAGAAAGGCATGCATCAAGTGATGATGGTGCAGAAATCGGCTAAGTTCAAGAAGAGTTGGTCAAAGCAAAAGGCAAAGGGCACGGAGAAGGTAACCTCTGCCACTGAACCGAAGTCGGGACCGTACTCGAAGACTATTTGCTATCATTGCAAGGAACCTGGTCACTGGAAGAGGAACTGTAGCAAGTGGCTTGCGGAGCATGGCAAGAAGGCCCGGAATGCTTCTTCAGGCAAAGGTACACTTGTTACATATGTTATAGACATTTACCTTGCTGACATACCTAGTAGCTCTTAGGTATTTGATACTGGATCGGTTGTTCATATTTGCAACTCGATGCAGGGGCTAGTAAGAACTAGGCGTGTGGCACAAGGGGAGATTGACATCAGGGTCGGCAACAAAGCAAGAGTTGATGTGTTGGAGGTCGGCACGATGCACCTCGAGCTTCCTTCTGGATTCATTATGGAATTGAATAATTGTTATTACATTCCTGCACTTAGTCAGAACATTATTTCTGCCTCATGTTTGACGAGTCAGGGTTATGAATTCAGCTTAAAGGACACTAGTTGTTCAATATCTTTGAATGGTATGTTCCACAGCTATGCACCCATTGTTGATGGGCTATTTATATTTAATCTAGAAACTAAACTGGTTTATAACGTGAACGCCAAGAGGCATAAGCCTAATGAGATAAATCCGACATACTTCTGCAATTGTCGGCTTGGACACATTAGTCTGAAATGCATGAAGAAGCTCCATAATGATGGACTCCTAACTCCGTCTGACATCGGGTCGTTTGACACATGCGAATCATGCTTGCTCGGCAAGATGACAAAGTCTCCTTTTGCAAAGAGTTGCAATAGGGTGTCCGAGTTGTTGGAGCTTATACACAGCAATGTGTGTGGTTCAATGAGCACAACTGCCAGAGGTGGCTATCAGTACTTCATGACTTTACTGACGACTTGAGTAGATATGGATATATCTATTTGATGAGGCACAAGTTGGAAACTTTTGAAAAGTTCAAAGAGTTTTAGAACGAAGTGGAAAATCAGCTCGGCAAGACTATAAAGCTTCTACGATCTTATCGTGGAGGTGAGTACATGAGCCAGGAGTTTGATAATCATCTAAAAAGCCGAGGTATAGTACCTCAGCTCACACCTCCGGGTATGCCTCAGAGAAATGGCATGTCGGAATGGAGGAATCGGACCTTGTTGGACATGGTCCGGACTATGATGAGCAAATCGGATTTACCCTTGTCATTCAGGGGATATGCTCTAGAGACTGCAGCTTTCACACTTAACAGGGTACCATCAAAATCCGTAGACAAGACACCACATGAGATGTGGACTTGGAAGAGTCCAAATTTGTCTTTTCTAAAGATTTGGGGTTGTGAAGCATTTATCAAGCGGCTTATGTCAGACAAGCTTACACCCAAGTCAGATAAATGCATATTCGTGGGATATCCGTGGGAAACCTTGGGATACGGCTTCTACAACCGGGAAGAGAACAAAGTGTTTGTTCCTCGGAACAGGGTTTTCCTTGAGAAAGAGTTCTAAGTTGGGAAGCCAGTGGGAGGACGGTTCGATTCGAAGAAATTCAAGGACCACTCGGGGACAACTCGGCTGGTGATGAGAACATACAGGAGTCGGTCAGGGAACCTGTAGTGGAATTGGCGCCGGAACCATGGAGGTCATAAAGATTGCGCAGAGTGCGTGATGTATTATTGCTAGAAAGCGATGAGCCGAGCAGGTATGCGGAAGCGATGGTGAGCCCAGATTCCGAGGCATGGCTGGAGGCCATGAGATCCAAGTTAAAGTCCATGGATGAGAACCAAATCTGGGACTTGGTTGATCCGCCACCGGGCGTAACAAACATTGGTTGCAAATGGGTCTTTAATAAGAAAACCGATGTGGATGGAAATGTTCATATCCACAAAGCTCGGCTTGTCGCTAAAGGTTATGGACAATTTCAAGGAATTGACTACGACGAGACTTACTCGCTGGTAGCGATGCTGAAGTCAGTAAGGATCATACTAGCTATAGTTGCATATTTTGATTATGAGATGTGGCAGATGGGTGTCAAAACGGCTTTTCTTCACAGAAATTTAACCGAGGACATGTATTTGATGCAGCCCAAGGGTTTTGTCGATCTGACTAGCGCTAGTAAGGTATGCAAGCTCAAGAGATCCATTTATGGGTTGGGGCAAGCATCTCGGAGCTAGAATATTCATTTTGACAAGGTCGTCACTGGTTTCGGTTTCATCAAAAGCAAAGAGGAGGCTTGTTTATACAAGCAGTTAAGTGGGAGCTTGATAGTGTTTTTGATCCTGTATGTGGATGACATACTGCTGATCGAAGATGATGTTTTGATGCTGAACTGTAACGACCCGAGACCGACGCTCCAGATGCCTTCCAGTTATTTCGTGATCGTCGTGTGATTTATTTTGCTTGTTGCATTTCATCATGTCATCATGCGCATTGCATCCGCATGTTTTCATAAAACCCGTAGTCGTCTGTTTGCCGCTTCTCTCTTTGTCTCCGTTCATCTTTTGTCAGGCCCTTTGTCTTTGTCTATCTCTCTCAGATCCCCTCGCCTGCCCCTCCGAAAACTTTCCCGAACCCCAACCGAGCTGTCGTTATCGATGGGTCCGGATCATCCCCGAACATCCCTAAAACATCTTCAATTTCTCATTTGAACTCCCCTAGCCTATTTATTCCCGGCCGTTCGATCTAAATCGGATGATCCAAAACCCTCCCCTTTACATATATATATATATAGACCAACCTCATACCTAATAAAAAATAACACTAAAACCCTAGGAGGTTTGTCCCTCCACCGCCGCCACTCCTCGTGTCTCCTTCCACCTCGGGATTACCCCCGATCCAAACCCACCTGCTCCTCTCCTTCTGCGCTCGGCCACTGCTCTCCGTCGATCCATCGATCCACCACGCCCACAGCATCGCTCCCAGCCTCCTGCAAGCAGAGGCCCCGTGAACCTCTCGCTCCCTCGTGCTCGCCGCTCCTCCTGCCGGTGACCCCAGCCACCGGGACTCCTCGTCCAGGAGCTCTCAAGGAGAGACTCCTCGTGCGCCACCGCCGGACCAGGGCGTGCTCTCCTGCTCCTTTTCCTTCCTCCTCTGCTACTCTCTCTTTTTCTCAGTTCATCTCTCTCCCTCCACAGCATCTCCCTCACCCCATGGTGTCTCTGTCCAGGAGGCAGGAGCTCCTCCAGTCACTACCATGGAGAACCAAAGGTCCAGCCTTCCGCCCAGATCCACACGCCCGGCCATCCCCGTCGTCCGCCTCTGCTTCCCTGCTCCAGATCGGCCGCCAAGATCCGCCAGCGAGGCCCAGATCCGCCTCCGCCGGCCTCCTCTCCAAGTCCCGCCGCGCCAAGCCCCCTCCAGCCATGGGTCTCCTTCGCTGCATCGAGCAACAGCAGTTCGGGCAGAGGAGGATGGCGCCTCTGCCTCGACACCTCGGTCGTCAGCGTTGACCGACTCCGCGTGGGCTGCATCCCGGCGAGGCCCAACCTCCCGCACCGCTCTAGGCCTGCTCGGCCTCCTCTCCACCGACGGGCCTTGGCCCATGGTGAGCTGCCCGCCAGCGCCTATTCCAGATTTCGGCCCATAGTTTTTTTTCCGTTGCTACGAATTTGTCCAATTATCCGCTGAACGACTGTTTTCAGAAACCCCCTAAGTTTCATGCATATCATATCTCACTAACCATGCATCGGATTAAAATGAATTAAACATGTACAATGCTTAGAATTTCATGTACTTTCATAATATCCAACTTTCATCCATGTTAAAAATGTTTAAACTTGCTATTTATATTAATTTGCTTCAATGACATGTTAAAATGATTTATTTCATAACTAAATAACCGTAGCTCCGAATTAAATAAACTTTATATGTAAATGGGGTAGAAAAATGTATAGATTAACATGGTGGCATTAATTTGCATGTTTAACAACTCTAAAATATGGTTTAGGGAAGAACAGTACAAATTCAAAATATGCATATGGGGATTTTCCGGAATTGTTGTTTGTTGTTTGCGGCCTCATTTAAATTGCCTAGATAGGTAGATTAATTATGCTTCACCTCTTGCCATGTTAACCAACATTTAATATTGATGAGTACCTAAACGAGAGTGAACTAAATAATTGAATGTGGTGTTTCGTCAATATGCAACTTGTTGCATATTGAGATCCACTTAATTTTTTAGTTTTGTTTGTTGCACTTTGCCATGCCACGACTCATTAAACCGGGCATGCATCTTGCTTCTTTCCGGTTGTGCTTCTTCCCGATAGTTCTAGGTAATGTTGCGATTGTGAGGATTCGTTCGACTACGCCCGTTCGTCTACTTCATGGATTCGGTCTTCTTCCTAGCGGGATTTCAGGCAAGATGATCATTATCCTTGATACCACTACTATCTTTGCTTTGCTAGTTGTCTGGATGCTATCGCTATGTCGCGCTACCTACCACTTGTTTATCAAGCCACCCAATTGCCATGAAACAGCCTCTAACATTTTCACCCTCCCAGCAAACCGTTGTTTGGCTATGTTACCGCTTTACTCAGCCCCTCTTATAGCATTGCTAGTTGCAGGTGTAGTTGCAGGTTGTTCCATGTTGGGACATGGATATCATGGGATATCACAATATCTCTTATTTAATTAATGCATCTATATACTTGGTAAAGGGTGGAAGGCTCGGCCTTTTGCCTGGTGTTTTGTTCCACTCTTGCCGCCCTAGTTTCCGTCATACCGGTGTTATGTTCCTTGATTTTGCGTTCCTAACACGGTCGGGGTTTATGGGCCCCCCTTGACAGTTCGCTTTGAATAAAACTCTTCCAGCAAGGCCCAACTTTGGTTTTACCATTTGCCTAATAACAACTAAAACTTGCATAGGGACTTTCCGGATCCCGAGGATAATTAATCAACAACCCGGACCAGTGCTCCTCATGAGTGTTGGTCCAAAACAGAACACCTTGCAGCGCCCCCTTTGCAACTTGGGTCTCAGCGACCATAAGCTTAGCTCATCCATCGTGGTCTGAGACAAGATACGCGCGGCTATTATCAGGGTGTCGGCACGTCGGGAGGTCTTGCTGGTTTTGTTTTACCATTGTCGAAATGTCTTGTGCACCGGGATTCCGAGTTTGATCGGGTTGTCCCAAGATGGAGATTTGCCTCCGTGGATCGTGAGAGTTTGTGATGGACTAAGTTGGGACACCCCTGCAAGGTTTAACCTTTCCGGAAGCCGTGCCGCGGTTATGTGGCAGATTGGAATTTTTAATATCCGGTTGTAATGAACTTGACACTAAACTCATGTTAAATACACCAACCGTGTGCGTAACCGTGACCGTCTCTTTTCGAGTGAGTTCGAGAAGAGAACACGGTGGGGTTATGTTTGACTCGTAAGTAGTTCAGGATCACTTCTTGATCATTACTAGATTGCGACCGTTATGCGCAGTTTCTCTTCTTATTCTTGTACTCGTAAGTTAGCCGCCATACAATGCTTAGTGCTGCTGCAACCTCACCACTTATCCATTCCATACCCATTAAGCTTTGCTAGTCTTGATACCCATGGTAATGGGATTGCTGAGTCCTCGTGGCTCACAGTTTACTACAGCAACAGGTGCATGTACAAGTAATGCGATGATCTGACGAGAGCGTGATGTTTGCTTGTTTTGGAGTTCTTCTTCTGCTTCTTGTTCGATCGAGGGATAGGTTCCGGGTCAGGAGCCTGGGATTAGTAGGGTGGATGTCGTTCTCCTTTTTCATTTGATTTCATCTGTAATCGGATCCTGCTCTTTTGTATGATGAGTGCTATGTATTGATGTATTCATGCTGCACCTTGTGGCGAGTGTAAGCCTTAATCTTGTATTCTCATCTATTCAGTACATGGTATGTTGTAATGATATCCACCTTGCTATGCGCTCGAAATGCGGTTGTGCCCCAATCATGAATTTATCACGTGATTGAGATAGAACCACATCTTGGGCGCTACAAGTTGGTATCAGAGCCGTACCGACCGCAGGAGCCCCCTTGATTGATCGAACCGCTGCCGTTGTCGAGTCTAGAAAAAAAACTATTTTTGAGTCTAGTTATATCGGAGAGTAGGAATTCTTTTTACTCCTCATCCCCTTCGTCGCTCTGGTGAGGAATTGTGACGTAGGTGTTTTTGTTTCCATTACTCTCCTTTTTCACTCAAATTTTTTTTAGGATCAGTGGGTATTGTGGAATCGATCTGATATCATTGTGATGGGAATTCTGTCTTGGTGCCTCCTAACATTTAGGGGTTGTGGCAGTGTCCCGGGGAGTTGAGCTCCAAGGTGTTTTTGTCATAGTGCTTATCGTTTCAGTTCCGGAATACCAGAGGACGCCGACATCGAAAACGCTTCTATACTCTTTGTGGTGAGAGTAGTTTGGCGCCACCCAGTACTGGGGAGAGCGATCAGATGTATTGTCACAGCTAGTATATCGGATGTCTTTCGAAGGTCTGAGGTACACGGTTTCCGAGGTTCTTGGTTATGTGTTGATGGAGGCAGTACATTTGGAGCATAGAATTCTGCTAGGAGTTGTGTGATGATATTTTGCTCCTTGTACTTGTTGTACCAGATTGCATAACTGAGAATGTCGGGAGTTCATAGGTGGGAATTCCAGTAGTTACCCAGGATTTCTTTTCAACAGATGTATGATTTGAGATTGGGGTCCAACATCTAGTGGTTCGTTTTTCATGATCGATTTACAGCGGTCGCGCGACATCTTAAAGAATCCTTGGCTATGCTGATTTGGGGACGTCTCATTTGTCATTCATGATGTCCGCTGTACGTCGTGCCCGTGGGGCCTCATCGCGAACACTTTGGGCGAAATCTCTATCATATGTTTGTTTCGGCTTATTCTGCAAGCCAAACCCTTTGTTTTGTTTTGAGTTGCGGTATTCGAGTTGCTTCATTATCGAGTGTTGATTCCATACCATTTTTCCTAAGCGGTGTTCTCATATTTTTATGGGAGTGCTAATCCTTCTTGATCATCGAGATTGTCATGTCAGTTAATTTCCAACCGGTGCGCTTCTCTTCAAGTTATTCCATACGGGCACCGTAGAGAAGACTGAGGATTTCCTGTTTCATCCGTCACAAGTTGCCTTTGTTTTCCCACCATCCCACCCTTTTCTTCAAGGACTCAGATTTCTTAATCAAGTATCCATTTTATTGAGTGAAGTCTCTTCATTCTTTTCCTTCAATGTTTTTACCCTGTGATTCTCGTGAAGATGCTTAGGAGCTTCAAGTTTATCATTCTTCGTTCTCCTTTCTTTTCCGGTGGACTAAATTCAAGCTTCCAGTGTTGATCATATCCCTTTTCTTTTGTTAAATGCTCTCCCATGTTGGAAGTTCTTATCCAAGCATCTCTTGATCATTAACCTCGTGATACTCATATCCAGAGTGCCGAAGATATCTCATAAGATTCACGTTTCCATTCTCAATCCGTTCAAGTCATTTCGAGGTTGTTATCTCATTCATGCCATTTAATTCAACCGGTGCAATCTCTCTTTAAAAATCGTTCAACGGTGTTTTCTTTTGAGTGGGCCTATAACCCACAGGTCTTTTCCCAGGATCTTGCCTGACTCTTCTAATTTTTCTGGAGTTATTCGCAAATTCTTTTCAAAGTGTGACGTAAGAATGGATTCCATCAGTCATATGCCTTCTCCAAGACCGCTTTCAAATTCTTTTCATCGTTGGTTAAACCTTTGTATTCTTCATTCTTCCGAAGTATCTCAAAATTCTTCATGGTGGTTCTTGTCGTCCTTCTCAGCATGTGAAGGCCAAAGAAGAATTTCTCCTAAATCTTGGTCCGTTCTCTTGAAGATTCATGGTTCTAACTTCATGCCATCCTCATAATTGTTTTTGATTGTGAGAAATTCTTTTCATACCCATCCGAAGCATTTCATGAGTTCTTTCGGTTCTTGATTTTTCGGAGGCCATCATTTCAGAAGATTTATTCGTTCTCAACTTTCTACTCCCGTTTCCCCAATCTTACCGGTGCATCGTTCAAGTGTTCTCTAGTCAGCTTGTCTCTCTTCGTTCTCTTGTATCTAAATTCCCTCAAGTATCTTTGTTCAATTTATAATTCTTCCTAGTGATTCGTGCTCTTTCCTTCGTGTGTTTCAAGTTCTTATGGTGGTTCGTTTAAGATTCCTCTTCCTTTGTTATCATATCAATTTATTCATTGTTTCAATCCTACCGATGGTTCGTTGAAGACCTTCCCAAGTTGAGCAATATCTCTCTTCAATCCTTTTTCAATGAGTATAAGTAGTATGCCAAATCCGTTGCTTGTCATCAATTTAAATTGGTGAAGGATACACATAACTTAATTCTTATTCTTGTTTCATCCAAGTGATTAATTTCTTCCTTTTGGAGTTGTTCATCATATCACATTCTCGGTTCGAGATGCTTCATCTTTTCTTTTCGGAGTTCCAAGCTCTCTCAATCATCTCGTCCCGAAGGTCCATCTAAATCATTGCAAGCATTCAATTCTTGTTCTTGCAATCTTTGCTTCTTTTCCATCATCCTTTCTTTTCGGAGTTCTTCCAAAGTTTCTTCATGGTGGTTCGTTAAGGATTTAATTCATCCTTGAAGTGATCTGTCAAGATTCCTCATATATTCTTCTTCTTGCATTTCGAAGTGCATTTCTTTCTACTTTACCTTTTGAGGTGGCGTTATGTCATTCTTGACAATTTCCCTTTGTGATTCAAAAGTTATCAGGAATGAGATATTTTAAGACCATTGTTTTCTCCTTGTTCAGGAGATCCTTTCTACCAATCAATCTCTTCATTGGAGTTATCTTGGGTCATATTTCACCTAAATCCTTCCCTAAGGAATGTTGCTATTATGGTGCTTATCAATGATCCAAGTTATCTCTTATCATCTTGGTGGAAGAAGTGTTTCATCTCTTCGGTGTTCTCAATCAAATCAATTGTTTCCATTAGTGGCAGAATTGCACCTCAAATTTTGAGATGTTTTCCATAAGCCCATTACAAACTTATTCTTTTCGTTGTTGATTTTCCAACAACTCCGTTCAAGCCATTCTTCTAAGGATGCTCTTTCAAATTCATTTGAGGGAGAAGTTGTTGTTTTCTCTTCTCCGTTCTTTTCATTCGATTCTTTCATTTCTTCCGGAGGCATTGTGTTGTTGCTCATGTCAAGTATCATTCATCTTGTTAAGTTCTTGTTCAATTCCTTCGCTTTTCAGTCGGAGTACCATCTGAATTCTTTCATTCTAATGCCTTCTCTATCTCGTTTTAAGCGGAGTGCTTTCAAAGTCTATATTGTTCCTTGAGCTCTTGGTTCTTGTCGTATCACTTGTTCCTCTTGTCTAACGGAGTGTTTCAATTTCTTTCATCTCCGTCGTGTCATTTCTTCAAGTTTTCTACCTCTCAAGGTTTGTTGGTTTCACTCGTTTGTCAAAGAAGCAACTTCGTATTACCTCTTCTCTCCATTTTCATCCCTAGATCTCAGGGCGAGATCTCTTGTAAGTGGAGGAGAGTTGTAACGACCCGAGACCGACGCTCGAGATGCCTTCCAGTTATTTCGTGATCGCCATGTGATTTATTTTGCTTGTTGTATTTCATCATGTCATCATGCGCATTGCATCTGTATGTTTTCATAAAACCCGTAGTTGTTCATTGCCGCTTCTCTCTTTGTCTCCGTTCATCTTTTGTCAGGCCCTTTGTCTTTGTCTATCTCTCTCAGATCCCCTCGCGTGCCCCTCCGAAAACTTTCCCGAACCCAAACTGAGTTGTCGTTATCGATGGGTCCGGATCATCCCCGAACATCCCTAAAACATCTTCAATTTCTCATTTAAACTCCCCTAGCCTATTTATTCCCGGCCGTTCGATCTAAATCGGATGATCCAAAACCCTCCCCTTTACATATATATATAGACCAACCTCATACCTAATCTAGACTAACACTAAAACCCTAGGAGGTTTGTCCCTCCACCGCCGCCGCTCCTCGTGTCTCCTTCCACCTCGGGATTGCCCCCGATCCAAACCCACATGCTCCTCTCCTTCTGCGCACGGCCACTGCTCTCCATCGATCCATCGATCCACCACGCCCGCAGCATCGCTCCCAGCCTCCCGCAAGCAGAGGCCCGGTGAACCTCTCGCTCCCTCGTGCTCGCCGCTCCTCCTGCCGGTGACCCCAGCCACCGGGACTCCTTGTCCAGGAGCTCTCAAGGAGAGACTCCTCGTGCGCCACCGCCGGACCAGGGCGTGCCCTCCTGCTCCTTTTCCTTCCTCCTCTGCTACTCTCTCTTTTTCTCAGTTCATCTCTCTCCCTCCGCTGCATCTCCCTCACCCCATGGTGTCTCTGTCCAGGAGGCAGGAGCTCCTCCAGTCACTGCCATGGAGAACCCAAGGTCCAGCCATCCGCCCGGATCCGCACGCCCGGCCATCCCCGTCGTCCGCCTCTGCTTCCCTGCTCCAGATCGGCCGCCAAGATCCGCCTCCGCCGGCCTCCTCTCCAAGTCCCGCCGCGCCAAGACCCCTCCAGCCGCGGGTCTCCTTCGCTGCATCGAGCAGCAGCAGTTCGGGCGGAGGAGGATGGCGCCTCCGCCTCAACACCTCAGCCGTCACCGTTGACCGCGTCCGCGTGGGCTGCATCCCCGCGAGGCCCAACCTCCCGCACCGCTCTAGGCCTGCTCGGCCTCCTCTCCACCGACGGGCCTTGGCCCATGGTGAGCTGCCCGCCAGCGCCTATTCTAGATTTTGGCCCGTAGTGTTTTTTTTTCGCTGCTACGAATTTGTCCAATTATCCGCTGAACGGCTGTTTTCAGAAAACCCCCCAAGTTTCATCCATATCATATCTCACTAACCATGCATCGGATTAAAATGATTTAAACATGTAAAATGCTTAGAATTTCATGTACTTTCATAATATCCAACGTTCATCCATGTTAAAAATGTTTAAACTTGCTGTTTGTATTAATTTGCTTAAATGACATGTTAAAATGATTTATTTCATAACTAAATAACCGTAGCTCCGAATTAAATAAACTTTATATGTAAATGGGGTAGAAAAATATATAGATTAACATGGTGGCATTAATTTGCATGTTTAACAACTCTAAAATATGGTTTAGGGTAGAACAGTACCAAATTCAAAATATGGATATGGGGATTTTCCAGAATTGTTGTTTGTTGTTTCCGACCTCATTTAAATTGCCTAGATAGGTAGATTAATTATGCTTCACCTCTTGCTATGTTAACCAATATTTAATATTGATGAGTACCTAAACGAGAGCGAACTAAATAATTGAATGTGGTGTTTTGTCAATATGCAACTCGTTGCATATTGAGCTCTACTTAGTTTGTAGTTTTGTTTGTTGCACTTTGCCATGCCACGACTCATTAAACCGGGCATGCATCATACTTGATTGTGCATAATGCCATGTCCATGTGATGGTTGTTTACCATGTTGTTTGCTTCTTTCCGGTTGTACTTCTTCCCGATAGTTCCTGGTAACGTTGCGATTGTGAGGATTCGTTCGACTACGCCCGTTCGTCTACTTCATGGATTCGGTCTTCTTCCTAGCAGGATTTCAGGCAAGATGATCATTATCCTGGATACCACTACTATCTTTGCTTTGCTAGTTGTCTTGATGCTATCGCTATGTCGCGCTACCTACCACTTGTTTATCAAGCCTCCCAATTGCCATGAAACAGCCTCTTACCTTTTCACCCTCCCAGCAAACCGTTGTTTGGCTATGTTACCGCTTTACTCAGCCCCTCTTATAGCGTTGCTAGTTGCAGGTGCAGTTGCAGGTTGTTCCATGTTGGGACATGGATATCATGGGATATCACAATATCTCTTATTTAATTAATGCATCTATATACTTGGTAAAGGGTGGATGGCTCGGCCTTTTGCCTGGTGTTTTGTTCCACTCTTACCACCCTAGTTTCCGTCATACCGATGTTATGTTCCTTGATTTTGCGTTCCCAACACGGTCGGGGTTTATGGGCCCCCATTGACAGTTCGCTTTGAATAAAACTCTTCCGGCAAGGCCCAACTTTGGTTTTACCATTTGCCTAATAACAACTAAAACTTGCATAGGGACTTTCCGGACCTCGAGGATAATTAATCAGCAACCCGGGCCAGTGCTCCTCATGAGTGTTGGTCCAAAACAGAGCACCCTGCGGTGCCCCCTTTGCAACTTGGATCTCAGCGACCGTAAGCTTAGCTCATCCGTCGTGGCCTAAGACGAGATACACGCGGCTACTATCAGGGTGTCGGCACGTCGGGAGGTCTTGCTGGTTTTGTTTTACCATTGTCGAAATGTCTTGTGCACCGGGATTTCGAGTTTGATCGGGTTGTCCCGAGATGGAGATTTGCCTCCGCGGATCGTGAGAGTTTGTGATGGACTAAGTTGGGACACCCCTGCAGGGTTTAATCTTTTCAGAAGCCGTGCCCGTGATTATGTGGCAGATTGGAATTTTTAATATCCGGTTGTAGCGAACTTGACACTAAACTCTTGTTAAATACACCAACCGCGTGCGTAACCGTGACCGTCTCTTTTCGAGTGAGTTCGAGAAGAGAACACGGTGG
Source organism: Thinopyrum elongatum (assembly GCA_011799875.1). Classification (NCBI taxonomy): domain Eukaryota; kingdom Viridiplantae; phylum Streptophyta; class Magnoliopsida; order Poales; family Poaceae; genus Thinopyrum; species Thinopyrum elongatum. The sequence goes on along the minus strand of CM022299.1, from coordinate 291,518,676 downwards.
GGTTATGTTTGACTCATAAGTAGTTCAGGATCCCTTCTTGATCATTACTAGATTGCGACCGTTATGCGTAGTTTCTCTTCTTATTCTTGTACTCGTAAGTTAGCCACCATACAATGTTTAGTGCTGCTGCAACCTCACCACTTATCCATTCCATACCCGTTAAGCTTTGCTAGTCTTGATACCCATGGTAATGGGATTGCTGAGTCCTCGTGGCTCACAGTTTACTACAACAACAGGTGCATGTACAGGTAATGCGATGATCTGACGAGAGCGCGATGTTTGCTTGTTTTGGAGTTCTTCTTCTGCTTCTTGTTCGATCGAGGGATAGGTTCCGGGTCGGGAGCCTGGGATTAGTAGGGTGGATGTCGTTCTCCTTTATCGTTTGATTTCATTCGTAGTCGGATCCTGCTCTTCTGTACGATGAGTGCTATGTATTGATGTATTCATGTATTCATGCTGCATCTTGTGGCGAGTGTAAGCCTTTATCTTGTATTCTCATCTATTCAGTACATGGTATGTTGTAATGATATCCACCCTGCTATGCGCTCGAAATGCGGTTGTGCCCCAATCATGAATTCATCACGTGATTGAGATAGAACCGCATCTTGGGCGCTACATGAACTCAGTGAAGGAGTCATTGAATGGCAAGTTTTCAATGAAGGACCTCGGTGAGGCAGTTTACATTTTAGGCATCAAGATCTATAGAGATATATTGAGGAGGCTGCTCGGCTTAAGACAGAGCACGTACATAGACAAAGTGTTGAAATGGTTCGACATGAGTGAGACCAAGGAAGGGTTCTTGCAACTCTCACATGGTATAAGGCTAAGTTAGACTCAGAGTCCTTCGACATTTGATGAGCGAAGCAGGATGAGTAGGATACTGGGTTTCAACCGCAACCGGCTCTTCTGTTTCTTAGATCTGAGAGTTGTTCAGAGTCCAGTTGACATCCGTTAACGCTTGACGCTTGAAAGATGGCTTCATCATGAAGGATAGGAGATGGGTCAATGTCAGGAGCAAAGAGATTCTTACGCTGTTGCGGAGTTAAGTCACATGATATCAGGATGGGTGCTGCAACTTGCGTGTTGTTGGCATCGTAAGCCGGCTGATATTTTTTCAGCTCCATCTTTTCAACAAGCTGACTCGCTAATACTCGTGACTCCTTCACGCAATGGGTGTAGTCATCCTGTGAAAATACAGACCCGTCATCTTTATATTCTGGGAACCCGCTAGCCATTTTTGACAGATCTAGCTCTGGTGCATAAGCCATAGCCCGGCTCAAGGCGGTGGTGGCTCCTGATCCAGCGGCTGATTTCTTCAGTTCTTTGACCTTTTTGGGATGGTTGACAGCCTCTTCAACACATCCTTTATAAATTGCGGCAAGTCCTTTTCGCCCATTATAGCCTTTAAAGTCCGCATGCTTCTAGTGTATAACTGCTCTGTAAGAGAGTATACAGCTTTCAGCTTCATGGTGCTGTCCTGAAGGCTGCGAGTTCTATCACCTGCACATAAGTTGACACATATGAGTCACTGGGCTAGTTATTATTTATGCATGAGTCGCCAGGCGAGTTAATGTTTCTTTCTAAACTTGAAGGATGAGTTACCAAATATGGCTTGGGTCATTTGACTGATATGGTGCTTCAACCCGGCCAGCTCCTCAGTGACTGGGGCCAATTGTTTTTCGGCGGCTTCTGCTCGTTGGATCAGGGCGGATTTCTCTATCTCAAAGCCCGCCTTGATTTTCTCCAACTCTTCCAAAGAAGATTGCAGGCTTGACTCCTCCTTGGTCTATAGCGCCTGTTCAGCTTCAATATCTTTTCTCAAGCCGGTCAAATTTGACTTGGTTGTGCTTAAAGCCTCCTGCAAAATGAGATAATTCAGTTAACAGATGCTGAAGTAAACCGGTGATAATATCAAACCCGGTGCCTGGGGGCTATATCAATTCAAGTTCAATGGAAAAGTCCCAAGCAGATTGCAAGCAATATACTTGGCACTTGGGGGATAATGCATATCATTTTTCGATCTTAAATAGTACAAGAAGACCCGGTTCATCTCAGGTAGATGAGCCGGCCCTTGGGGGCTACAGGTTCATTCTTCAAAACTGTCATAATATTGAAAGACCCGGCTCATCTCAGGAAGATGAGCCGGCCCTTAGGGGCTATAGGTTCATTCTTCAAAACTCTCATAATATTTAAAGACCCGCCTCATTTCAGGAAGTTAAGCCGACCCTTGGGAGCTACGTGGTATTTCTCCTATGAATTTATTTGAAGAACCGGCTTATCATTAATATGATAACCCGGCCCTTGGGGGCTACACTTCAAAATCTACAGATTTCTATCTAAGTCTTCACCATACTCCAATTTTCCTATCGTGAAGACTTGGGGGCTACATAAGGATATATACAACACAGGAAAAGATTGAGTGTACCTCATATTTGTTCTTCATCATACTGACCAGGCTGGCTTCCATGTCCCGGCTTGTAGCCAGGCAGCTTAAGTAGCCAGCATGTAGTTCATCAGCACTGAAGTCCTCATAATTTGGCAGCTCAAGTTTTGACTTACCCTTCTCAAGCAAGGGTGTCTCCTCCTTGGCTGTGTGCTTAGATAGCACGTTGGAGGTTTCTGGAGTTTTATAACCCGCCCCAGTGATAGCAATGTCCTCATTATTCCTCTCATGAGAGGGAATGTCTTCAGTCGCCCTGACAGGGCTTGAGGAAAGAGTGGGACTCGGCGGGTTAAGATTATCCGCCGGGTTAGCATCCGTATTCATGGCTTCAGAAGCCATTAGTTCAGTCTGCGGGGGCGGGTCACCCCGATCGTCATGATGGTCTTTGGGGTTCTCAATGTTGGCCTCAGGGGTCACTAAGATCTGATCGTCTGATTCAGGGATTTCTGGGGCTGTTGAAGACTCACTTGTTTTCCTTTTCTTGCTCTTGGCTTTGGCCCTGTGATCAAGATGGTATATTAAAAAACACATGACAGTAAATCAAGCCACCAACAGTTAATACAGTTACTTACCCGGGGTTTATAACCAAAGCCGGTAGTTGAGTGCCGGATGAGTCTCCTGTGGATGGTGGCGACTCCTGATAATTTGAATCAGAAGGGCTAAGAGGCTGCCTGATAAGGTCGGCTTGTGGAAGAGAAGGAGTTGGACTGTGTGGCACCTCGTTACGATGCTTGCGGGCAGATGGTTCATGAGTTAACCCGGCTACCAGATCTCCAGAGCCACCACTCCGAGTTTGGCGCCTCGACTCATGCTGGGTTTTCTTCAAAATAAAGTTTGGATCAAAATGAGCGTCAGGATGACAAAATCTTACTTTTCGAATGATCCGCCTTGTTTTCTCTGGAGACAAGGATTCTGAGCTGGAAGAGATGGAAATTACCTCAACATCACCAGCCCGGCTTGTGGCAGCGTCGCCCTGAGAGTAAGAAGTGTCAGCGAGTTCAATAAAGACGCGGCCAAGGGAATCAAGTTCTACCTCTGACTGGTTATCAGCGACTGGCGACTCGCCCCTAGCAATTGGCTCATTCGCAGCAGCAGCTTTGTTCTTCTTTTGAGCCGGCCCAGTTTTTGTCTTGATTGCTTGTGTTTTGTTCCTCTTCCAGAAGGGAGAGTTGGCCTGCATAGTGAAATAAGGTCAGCAAATGAAAACACTGGATAAATAAAGATTGACAAGCCGGACGAATAAATATGAAGATACTTACTAGAGGAGCCGGGTTAAGGCTGCAGAAAGGATTCAGCCCCACTTTGTTGCAAGCTTCTTGAGTCTCTCCAAGTAATTTTTTCACAATATTAGGAATTTCATCAGGGTCTAGATTAATGTTGTTGTACCGTTGGGGGTCGTTTAAGTCGCCAGAGTAGTTGCACATCAAATCACTACGACAACTCAATGGTAGGATCCTCCAGGCAACCCAACATCGGGTTAGATCAACCCCAGTCAAGCCATTGGCTAACAAGGCCCTGAGTTTTGAATAAGCCGGGGTAGTTTGAGCATGCTCTTCTGGAATAACTCGGCATTGGAGAGGAAAGTCCATCGGAAGCCGGTTAGCTCTGTAACCCGGCAAGGGGTTCTCACCAGCCAGAGCTGTATTCCTACAATAGAACCAAGTTTTAATCCATCCTTTAGGATGACTTGGTAGGGTGACTGGAGGAAAGGAGCCATCTCTCCGCTGTTGAATTGAGACCCCACCAAGCTCTAGATAAGGGCCATCAGTAAACTCCGTTTGGCTGTTGATATAGAAGAATTCCTTGAAAAAGGGAACAGTGGGTTCCATTTGCAGATACACCTCACAGCAGACTTGAAATTGGCATAAATTTGAGATGGAGTTTGGAGCAAGGTCTTGCGGGTGAATGTTGAAAAAGTTTAAGACGTCCCGAAAGAATTTTGACCCGGGCGGGAAAAGCCTCTAAGGAGGTGATCTATGAAAACCACGACCTCTCCTTCGCTGGGTTTGGGAACGTCGTCTCCTTGGCCGGCGCGCCAGCCAATTTCTTCCTGAGCCGCCAGAACGCCTTGTTCTTGGTAATCTTTAAGAACAAGGTCAGAAACTTGGGAAGGCACCCAGTTGCAAATGGTGGTTTTTGACATACTGAGTCGCCTAAGAAAGGATTGAGAACTGCATAAATACAAATGGCGGATCACTTACAAAGTGATAACTCCCCACACCAATTACGTGATGACAATACTACTAATTATGATTAAAGACAAGTCGGCATAAACATTAATGTTGGATGAGTCTCCCAACAGGTGAGACACAGTGGCAATTTCTAATATCCGGCGAGTTGTGACTACAATAATGAGCCGCCAGATAGCATGAAGGCGTCTCGTACTAAATGGAGGGTTTTCTAAAATTCTGGTAAGTATGATACAAACAAGTTTCTACCGGAGCAGTTGCAATTATGGATCTACCAAGCAGTCTAAAAGGAAAAATAATGCTAAATCTAAGACAAAGCTTCGGAACAGTGGAAGCTAACCGAGGGATTCGAAAAGGGATCTAAGTATTTTCAGATGCAAAAATGGTGTCACCGTTCCCGCCACAATATCTCTATGAGAAAACCTATCAAGCTACATCTATACTAGCAATGGTGACAATGGAGATGTGAACTCCGACGAACTGCTACAGATCTGTGGGAGAAAGAATGGTGCACCTGACAGTTGCAGAAGACGATGGTGGTGCGTGGCTGAGCTTCGGAGATGGCGCCACGGTCCTGGGTGAGTTTGCCGGTGGTGGACGAACGGAGGCGGCGGCACAGCAAAGGGCTTCGACTTGAGGAGGAAGAAGAAGCAGGGTAAAGATGAAAAAGAGGATCCCCCCCACGTGTATTTATAAGGCAAGAGGCCCAAGGGTAAATGGCAAGTGCGAAAGACGAGGGGGCACAGTAACTTTTAGAGCTGAAGATGCCTCGATTTTCAGGATAATTGGATATGCACAAAGATTCGTTATGATGTCATCATGGATTTCTAGGGTTCTTAGATATGACGTTGGCAATAAGATGTGAAAAATATACAAGTGTTAAAGCGTTATAAGTCGGCGTTTGATGACTCGAAGAAGATGGGTACCAGACCCGAAGATAAGCCGTCAGGTTGAATGGTGGAGATTGACATGAATAAATTCAAATCAATCTGGGGCCTAATGTTGGGGATATAATCTTGTGATATAACCCGCCATGATTCGGCCGGGACATCCAAGTGGCGGCTTAGGAGCAAGGATCCAGATGGGCCGAAGCGCTTAGGAGCAGGACCAGGCGGGCGGCTCACAGAGTGGGCCGGCTTAGGGCCTAGAGTCTGAGGGTGGTGGCTTGTGGCCATGAAGTCCAAGTCGCCGTGAGTTTCCTTACTTAGGAGATAACTTGTAAACATGCTAAGTCCCGGATCGTAGTATGACCCGGACACTTGTAAACCCTGGGTCTCGACCTATATATAAAAGTGGGTCTCAGGGGCAGATAGGACTAAGTTACAATCGATCAATAGCTAGGTCAAGCAAATCCACTCCCTTGTATTTATCTCCCAAGAAATAAGCAAACAAGCAGGAAGTGGGCTATTACCTCGATCGTGAGGGGCCGAACCTGGGTAAACCTCGTGTCTCTCGATTCCGATCAACCCCGACAAGCTAACCTCCTAGCTGCGATGGCCTCATGACTAAGCCCTCACACTAGGACATCTGCCGTGACAAAACCACGATAGTATGCCTCGGCAATCAGATCCATCATGTATGCCATGATATGTATTCGGCCCGAGGTTGTATTTGCAATATGCTTAACAAGCAGATACCAGGCCAACCCCGGTGAGAGTCACTAGGCGGCGGTGAAGAATATCCTAAAGTACCTGAAAAGGACTAAGGAAATGTTTCTAGTTTATGGAGGTGAGTGATACGTCTCCATCATATCTACTTTTCCAAACGCTTTTGCTGCTTTTGCTCTTGTTTTGGACTCTAATTTGCATGATTTGAATGAAACTAACCTGGACTGACGTTGTTTTCAGCAGAACTACCATGGTGTTGTTTTTGTGCAGAAATAAAAGTTCTAAGAATCGGATGAAACTTTTTGGAGAATTATTTTGGAATAAATAAAAAATACTGGAACCAAGACCCACTGGAGGGGGGCCTAGCTGCCCACTAGGCACCAGGGCGAGCCACTCCGCTCTGGCGTGCCCTGGTGGGTAGTGGGGCCTACAAGGCTCCGCTGACACTAATTCCGACGCTATAAAATCCTTTTTTCTAGAAAAAATTAGAGAGGAAGTTTCATCGCATTTTACGATACGGAGCCACCGCCACCTCCTGTTCTTCACCGGGAGGCCAGATCTGGAGCCCGTTCGAGGCTCCAGAGATGGGGATCTTCGGTCTTCATCATCATCAACCATCCTCCATCACGAATTTCATGATACTCACCGCCAGGAGTGAGTAATTCCTTCGTAGGCTCGCTGGTCAGTGAGGAGTTGGATGAGATTCATCATGTAATCGAGTTAGTTTTGTTAGGGCTTGATCCCTAGCATCCACTATGTTCTGAGATTGATGTTTCTATGACTTGGCTATGCTTAATGCTTGTCACTAGGGCCCGAGTGCCATGATTTCAGATATGAACCGTTTATGTTTTCACCATTATATCTATGTTCGTGATCCGATCTTGCAAGTTATATGCACCTGCTACGTGTTATGATTCGCATTCCCCAAGGTGACAATAATTGGTATTATTTCCAGTGATTACCGTAGTTTGAGGAGTTCATGTATTCACTATGTGTTATTGCTTTGATCCGGTTCTCTATTAGAAGGAGGCCTTAATATCCCTTAGTTTCCTTATGGACCCCGCTGCCACGGGAGGGTAGGACAAAAGATGTCATGCAAGTTCTTTTCCATAAGCATGTATGACTATCATATTATTGTGCTACTGATCACTTTGCTACAGATATTTAATCTCCAGGTGTGGTTGAATTGACAACTCAACTGCTAATACTTACAAATATTCTTTGGCTCCCCTTGTGTCGAATCTATAAATTTGGGTTGAATACTCTACCCTCGAAAACTGTTGCGATCCCCTATACTTGTGGGTTATCAAGACCTTTTTCAGGCGCCGTTGCCGAGGAGCATAGCCATATTTGTTGAGTCACTTGGGATAATTATGTATTTATCACTATGAAGAGTCTGAAAGATACCAGAACCAAGATCATTCCCTCTAAGACGAGGTGAGGTGAGGAATTGTCATCTAGCTCTGCACTTGATTCACCTCCTGTTTTGAGTAAGCTTGCAAGACCACAACCTGCTATTAATTCTGATATGTCGCAAGTAATTGACGATGCTACTTCTAATATGAATGATGCTTATGATGATGCTAGTACCTTGCTTGATAAGAATGTGCCACTAGGTGAATTTCTTGATGAACAAATTGCTAGAGCTAAAGAGAATGAAATTCCTGAAATAGATGAAGTCTTTGAAACTAAAAATTATGAAACACCTATTAGACCTAGCTCTCCTAGATATGAATTGCCTAAGATACCTGAGGGTTATGTTATGAATGAAGAGGTTGCTAGAGATTTTCTTGCTTGCAAGGATAGAGTTGATCTTAAGAAATTATTATGCAAGTTGAAAGAAAAATCTTTGAATGCTAGAATGAAATGTGATCCTAAGTTTGCTACTTCACCTCTCCTTGTTACTGATAAGGATTATGAATTCTCTGTCAACCCAGAGTTAATTACTTTGGTTGAATCTGATCCTTTCCATGGCTATGAAACTGAAACTGTTGTGACACATCTTACTAAGTTAAATGGTATAGCCACCATATTTGCTCATGATGAGAAAATTCGCTATTACTATATTCTCAAGTTATTTCCGTTCTCATTAAAGGGTGATGCTAAGATATGGTACAATACTCTTGCTCCTAGCTGTGTGCGTAGTCCCCAGGACATGATTTATTACTTCTCTGAAAAATATTTTCCTGCTCATAAGAAACAAGCTGCCTTACAGGAAATATTTAACTTTGTGCAAATTGAATAAGAGAGTCTCCCACAAGCTTGGGGGAGGCTTCTCATATTACTTAATGCTTTGCCTGATCATCCTCTCAAGAAAAATGAAATACTTGATATCTTCTATAATGGACAAACCGATGCTTCTAAGGACTTCCTAGATAGTTGTGCTGGTTGTGTTTTCAGGGAACGAACTATTGAACAAGTTGAGTAATTATTGAAAAATTATGATGATTGGACACTTCTTGAGCCACCGCCTAAACCCACTCCGAAGAAGAGGGGTATTTTATTTCTCAGTCCTGAAGATATGCAAGAGGTAAAGAAATGTATGAAGGAAAAAGGTATTAAAGCTGAAGATGTTAAGAATTTACCACCTATTGAAGAAATGCATGGTCTTGACACACCATCACTGGTGGTGGAGGTAAATTCTCTCTTGAAATTTGATGAAGGTGATATTCCGCATAATAAACCTCCTAGCCAATTCTTATATGAATTTGATAACTACATCATGAAACAAGATCACTTCAATGCCTATTTTATGAAACAACTAAAACAAAATTCTGATATGATTGCTCGCATGAGTGAATTGTTATTTAGAATCACTAATGATGATAGAGGTGTGGGAAAACATGCCTCTATGGTTCATACCCAGTTAGAACAGGTTGCTAAATCTCAAAGAGAATTCCTTGGTGAAATAAACAATAATATGAATGATTATGTTGTTAGAGTAGCGACTAGAGGAGGTAAAATGACTCAGGAGCCACTTTATCCTGAAGGTCACCCTAAAAGAATTGAACAAGACTCTCAAAGAATTAATACTAATGCACCTAGTACTTCTAAAAAGAAAAAGAAAAAGAAAAATGATAGAACATTGCATACTTCTAGTGAACCTGGGGTAGAAAAACCTTCTGAAGAAAACAATGATGTCTCTATCTCAGATACTAAAACTCAATCTGGTAATGAAGATTCACCTAGTGATATTGAAAATGATAACGATGATGTTCATGTAGATGCTCAACCAGACAATGATAAGGAACCAGATAATGATGTTGAAACAGAACCTGCTGTTGATCTTCATAACCCACAACCTAAAAATAAAAGCTACGATAAAAGAAACTTTGTTGCTAAAGCATGGTAAAGAAAGAGAACCATGGGTTCAGAAACCCATGCCTTTTCCACCTAAACCATCTAAGAAGATGATGAATAATTTGAATGTTTTACTAAAATGCTTAGGCCGGTCTTTTTGCATACTCGTTTGACTGATATTTTAAAGATGGCCCCTTATGCTAAATACATGAAAGATATTGTCACTAATAAAAGAAAAATACTTGAATCTGAAATCTTCATCATGCTTGCTAATTATTCTTTTAAGGATGGAGTACCTTGATACGTCTCCATCGTATCTATTTTTCCTAATGCTTTTGCTCTTGTTTTGGACTCTAATTTGCATGATTTGAATGAAATTAACCCGAACTAACATTGTTTTCAGCAGAACTACCATGGTGTTGTTTTTGTGCAGAAATAAAAATTCTCGGAATCGGACGAAACTTTTTGGAGAATTATTTTGGAATAAATAAAAAATATTGGAACCAAGACCCACTGGAGGGGGGCCCAGCTGCCCACAAGGCACCAGGGCGCGCCACCCCCCTCTGGCGCACCCTAGTGTGTAGTGGGGCCCACAAGGCTCCGCTGACCCTAACTCCGACGCTATAAAATCCTATTTTTCCAGAAAAAACCTGGGAGGAAGTTTCATCGCGTTTTATGATACGGAGCCATCGCCACCTCCTGTTCTTCATCGGGTGGCCAGACCTGGAGCCCGTTCGGGGCTTCGGAGAGGGGGATCTTCGGTCTTCGTCATCACCAACCATCCTCCATCACCAATTTCATGATCCTCACCGTCGGGAGTGAGTAATTCCTTCATAGGCTCGCTGGTCGGTGAGGAGTTGGATGAGATTCATCATGTAATCGAGTTAGTTTTGTTAGGGCTTGATCCCTAGTATCCACTATGTTCTGAGATTGATGTTGCTATGACGTTGCTATGCTTAATGCTTGTCACTAGGGCCTGAGTGCCATCATTTCAGATCTTAACCGTTTATGTTTTCACCATTATATCTATGTTCGTGATCCGATCTTGCAAGTTATATGCACCTACTACGTGTTATGATCCGCATACCCCAAGGTGACAATAATTGGGATTCTTTCCGGTGATTACCGTAGTTTGAGGAGTTCATGTATTCACTATGTGTTAATGCTTTGTTCCGATTCTCTATTAAAAGGGGGCCTTAATATCCCTTAGTTTCCTTATGGACCCCACTGCCACGGGAGGGTAGGACAAAAGATGTCATGCAAGTTCTTTTCCATAAGCACGTTTGACTATTTACGGAATACATGCCTACATTATATTTATGAACTGGAGCTAGTTCTGTGTCGCCCTAGGTTATGACTGTTATATGATGAATATTATCCAACATAATCACCGATCCAATGCCTACGAGTTTTGCACATATTGTTCTTGCTAAGTTATTATTGATATTGCTACTGTTACAACTGCTACAGAACTGTTACTGTTGTTACCGTTACCACTGCTAACGTTACTACTACTATCAAACTATCATATTACTGTGCTACTGATCACTTTGCTGTAGATATTTAATCTCCAGGTGTGTTTGAATTGACAACTCAACTGCTAATACTTACAAATATTCTTTGGCTCCCCTTGTGTCGAATCTATAAATTTGGGTTGAATACTCTACCCTCGAAAACTGTTGCGATCCACTATACTTGTGGGTTATCAGTGAGGAGGAGCTCTGCGTAAGGGTTACACCGATGCAAGTTTCCATACCGACAGAGATGATTGTTGATCACAGTCCAGATTCATGTACATCATGAACGGAGGAGCAGTGAGCTGGACGAGTTCCAAGCAAGATCGGTTTTACTGTTATATGATGAATATTATCCAACGTAATCACCGATCCAATGCCTACGAGTTTTCCACATATTGTTCTTGCTAAGTTACTATTGTTATTGCTACTGTTACAACTGCTGCAGAACTGTTACTGTTGTTACCGTTACCACTGCTATTGTTGCTACTACTATCAAACTATCATATTATTGTGCTACTGATCACTTTGCTGCAGATATTTAATCTCCAGGTGTGGTTGAATTGATGACTCAACTGCTAATACATACAAATATTCTTTGGCTCCCCTTGTGTCGAATCTATAAATTTGGGTTGAATACTCTACCCTTGAAAACTGTTGCGACCCCCCATACTTGTGGGTTATCAAGACCTTTTTCTGGCACCGTTGCCGGGTAGCATAGCTATATTTGTTGGGTCACTTGGGATCTATATCTATTTATCACTATGAAAAATTTGAAAGATACCAGAATCAAGATCGTTCCCTCTAATACGAGGGGAGGTAAGGAATTGCCATCACACTCTGCACTTGATTCGCCTTCTATTTTGAGTAAACTTGCAACAACACCACATGCTATTAATCCTGATATGTCACAAGTTATTGATGATGCTACTTCTGCTATGAATGATGCTTATGATGATGCTAGTACCTTGCTTGATGATAATGTGCCACTAGGTGAATTTCTTGATGAGCAACTTGCTAGAGCTAAAGATATAGAGAATGCTGAAACTGATGAAATTAGTGAAACTGATGAAGTCTTTGAAACTAAAAATTATGAAACACCTATTAGACCTAGCTCTCCTAGATTTGAATTTTCTAAGATACCTGAGGGTTATGTTATGGATGGAGAGGTAGCTAGAGACTTTCTTGCTTGTAAGGTTAGAGATGATCTTAACAAGTTATTATGCAAGTTGAAAGAAAAATCCTTGAATGCTAGAATGAAATGTGATCCTAAGTTTTCTACTTCACCTATCTTTGTTACTGATAAGGATTATGAATTCTCTGTCGACCCAGAGTTAATTACTTTGGTTGAATCTGATCCTTTCCATGGCTATGAAACTGAAACTGTTGTGGCACATCTTACTAAATTAAATGATATAGCCACCCTTTTTGCTTATGATGAGAAAATTCGCTACTACTATATTCTCAAGTTATTTCTGTTCTCATTAAAGGGTGATGCTAAGATATGTACAACACTCTTTCTCCTGGTTGTGTGTGTAGTCCCTAGGATATGATTTATTACTTCTCTGAAAAATATTTTCCTGCTCATAAGAAACAAGCTGCCTTACAGGAAATATTTAACTTTGTGCAAATTGAAGAAGAGAGTATCCCACAAGCTTGGGGGAGGCTTCTCCAATTACTTAATGCTTTGCCTGATCATCCTCTTAAGAAAAATGAAATACTTGATATCTTCTATAATGGACTAACTGATGCTTCTAGGGACTTCCTAGATAGTTATGCTGGTTGTGTTTTCAAGGAACGAACTGTTGAACAAGCTGAGGAATTATTGAATAATATATTGAAGAATTATGATGATTGGAATCTTCCTGAACCATCGCCTAAACCCACTCCGAATAAGAGGGGTATCTTATTTCTCAGTCCTGAAGATATGCAAGAAGCAAAGGAATGTATGAAGGAAAAAGGTCTTAAAGCTGAGGATGTTAAGAATTTACCACCTATTTAAGAAATACATGGTCTTGACACACCACCACAGGTGGTAGAGGTAAATTCTCTTTTAAAGTTTGATGAAGGTGATATCCCTTACAATAAACATCCTAGTCAATGCTTGTATGAATTTGACAATTATATTATGAAACAAGATCACTTCAATGCCTATGCTATGAAACAACTAAAACAAAATTCTGATATGATTGCTCGCTTAAGTGACTTGTTGTTTAGAATTACAAATGATGTTAGAGTTGTAAGAAAACATGCCTCTATGGTTCAAACCCAGTTAGAGCAAGTTGCTAAATCTCAAAAAGAATTTCTTAGAGAAATGAACAATAATATGAATGATTATGCTGTTAGAGTAGCAACTAGAGGAGGTAAAATGACTCGGGAACGACTTTATCCTGAGGGACACCCTAAAAGAATTGAACAAGACTCTCAAAGAATTAACATTGATGCACCTAGTCTATCTAAAAAGAAAAAGAAAAAGAAAAATGATAGGACTTTGCATACTTCTAGTGAACCTGAGATAGAAAAACCTTCTGAAGATAACAATGATGTCTCTATTTCTGATGCTGAAACTCAATCTGGTAATGAACATTCACCTAGTGATAATGAAAATGATAATGATGATTTTCATGAAGATACTCAACCAGCCAATTATAAAGAACCAGATAATGATGTTGAGATAGAACCTGCTGTTGAACTTGATAACCCACAACCTAAAAATAAACGTTATGATAAGAGAGACTTTGTTGCTAGAAAACATGGTAAAGAAAGAGAGCCATGGGTTCAGAAACCCATGCCCTTTCCACCTAAACCATCTAAGAAGAAAGATGATGAATAATTTGAACGTTTTGCTGAAATGCTTAGGCCAGTCTTTTTGCATACTCGTTTGACTGATATTTTAAAGATGACCCCTTATGCTAAATACATGAAAGAAATTGTCACTAATAAAAGAAAAATACCTGAAGCTGAAATCTCCACCATGCTTGCTAATTATTCTTTTAAGGATGGAGTACCTAAGAAACTAGGAGATCCAGGAATACCAACTATACCATGCTCCATCAAAAGAAACTATGTCAAAACTGCTTTATGTGATTTAGGAGCTGGTGTTAGTGTTATGCCTTTCTCTTTATATAAAAGACTTGATCTGAATAAACTCACACCCACTAAGATATCATTGCAAATGGCTGACAAATCAACTGCCATACCTGTCGGTATTTGTGAGGATATGCCCGTTGTTGTTGCAAATGTTACTATCTTAACAGACTTTGTTATACTTGAGATGCCCGAGGACGACAACATGTCGATTATCCTTGGTAGACCCTTTTTGAATACCGCAGGTGTTGTTATTGATTGCAATAAAAGCAAAGTCACTTTTCATATCAATGGTAATGGGCATACGGTGCATTTTCCGAAGAAACAATTTCAAGTGAATGGTATTAATGTTATTAAAAATTCTCCGACAATTACTATTGGAAGTTTTTTAATCCCTCTACCTACTGCCAAAAAGAAATATGAAATACTTATTATTGGGGATATGCATATCCCCGTTGAGGTAACTTAGTATTTTACGAAAGTTCTTCGAGCTCATGCTAATCGGAAGTGGTTGTTAATAAGACTTGATCAACCTTATTAATGGATTATTTTCGAGAGGCATGTGGTTGATGAATTTAGTAAGCACAACATTCTGTCCCTACTTTTTGTTTTCTGTTATTCTTAGTTAAATAAAATAAAATGCCATGTTTATCCTATTTTCTGAATTTTCCATGCAATAAAAAAGTGGCCAAAAATAAAAGTGCTCAGAATGACCCAAAATTTTTACACGATTTTTTTCTGAATATCTAAGAGTTTTTTATACAAATAACATCATAGGGGGGGTGCCCCTGGTGCCCACAAGGCACCAGGGCACGCCAGCTACCCCAAGCGCGCCCTGGTGGGTAGTGGGCCCCACGTGCCCCCCCTCACTTATCCCTTTAGCTCACTTCACCACCTACCTCCAGAAAAAAAATCATTCTTGCTCTCTCTCGCGTGTTCTTGCTCTCAAACCCGCGGATTTCGATCTCTTTGCTCGTGAATAAAATGCACCTCTTTAGGAGTTCTTCGAGGTGGAGGTCCTCGGGAGCATCATCGAGTGAAATCTCGATACGACGGTCCTATGTTGAGCCTAGTGAAAGCTCGATGCGGGATGCCGATACCAAATCGTGTTTATGGCCGTGTGACGAGTTCATGATAGGAGCAGGTATCAAGGAAGAATTTGAGCAGTATGTTCACAATACCGAGATCGCTCCCTTCATCGCAGATAAGTCCATTCAACATCTCAACCTAACCCAGACATTCACCAAGAAATTTAAATATCATTCTCGTGATTCTAGAGTTTCATTTAACCTTTATGATAATGCCTTTACCATGCCTCTAGAACAATTCCGTGTTGCTTGCAAAATTCCATATTGGGGTTCGCTGGACGAACCATCAAAATCTGAGTATGAGATTTTTTTTAACTAGTCTATGTTGTGGTGAGGATAGAGGAGTGACACAAGCTAGAATAAAAAGTATACAATTTCCATCAATTCGTTACTTTGCACTCTTTAATGGCAAATGCATCATGGGCAAACAAGATTGCAGTACCCTCTGTGCCCCAGACTTGAGCCTCATACACACTGCTCTAACATGAATTAAATGTCATAATCTTGGAGCAATCGTTGCACGGAGGTTGCAACGCAATGCTGATAGTGGTCACCTTTATGGAGGGATTTATGCCTCCCGTATAGCTAGTGAGCCGGGTGTGTCACCTTGGCCTAATGATCCTATTTTACCTACCCAGTACCTAGACTTTGGGGCCATGCAGCGTCATGAGTTCATTAAATATAAGGCCACAAACTACAACTATAACCCGATGTTCAATAAAAAAACCATTATACCTGTTATTTTGCCTGCACCTACTCTCTCTGATTATCAGAGTAAAGGAAGATACTACATCTATGAGAGTGAGGCACGCGAGTACAACGCAGCAGTAGAGGCTGCCCGTCAGGCTAAGGAGGCCGCACCGAGAGCCTCCACGAGCTATCATTCCGACTATTATCCAGGCTACGGGTGGTGATTACCAAGCTAGACCAAAAGCCTAAGCTTGGGGGAGTACGTATTTCCACCGACATTACATTCATGTTCACACATTTCATTCCAGTTGTCGGTGTTCATACTTTTCCATTGTATTATCCATGTTAGTTTTATTTTCTCGCTTTCTTCTTGTGTGTTTGAAAAACTTTGAGAAAATCCAAAAATATTTCTCGCTTCTTTTCGATTTTTCTTTCTAGTTTAATTAGTTGTAGTATTAAAAGAAAACCCAAAAAGATTTCTCACTTCTTCTTTTGCTTGTTGGGAGCTTTCCCGTGTAAATAGTTTTTCTCATTTTTTTCCTTTCTTTAATTTGCTTCTTCCAAGAAAAACTAAAAACTCCAAAAATATTTCAGTGTGTTTCTCTGAAATTCTTTTCTTTTTGTTAAGTAGTACCAAGGAGAAGACCACGATAAAAATGTTGAGTGGCTCTCATAAGCATTATTGTCAATCTAACAAAGAGCCCATATTATTTTGTCTTCTCCTTTGAATAAAATGTTGCAGATTCCAGTTTAGTCCACGACACTCTTGCACTATTATTATTTTCATATAATTCGGTCGTGCAAGTGATAGGCAATAATGATGATATATGATGAAGTGACTGTGGCAGGAAAAGCGGGTATGAACTCAACTTGTTTTTATTTTTGTAAATATGTTTAACTCAGTATCCATGATTCAGCATATTATGATTAAACATGCTTGCAATGAAAATTAGATATTATAGTTGTTCATGCCATGCTTAAGTAGCTAGGAGTGGATAATGATTTATCTTGAGTGTCAACATGCATTAAAATGATTGCGATGCAGTATGATGATATGGTATCCTCCTCTGAATGTTTCAAGTGGCTTGACTTGGCACATGTTCACGCATGTAATTGAATCAAAACCAACATAGCCTCCATGATATTTATGTTGATGGTGCTTATATCCTACTCATGCTAGTACTCAATGTTGATTATTCATAATGCATGATCATGACCGTTTTCGCTCTCTAGTTGGTCGCTTCTCAACCTAATTGCTAGCCTTCGCCTGTACTAAGCGGGAATACTGCTTGTGCATCAAAACCTTTAAACCAAAGTTATTCTAGATGAGTCCATTATATCTACCTATATGCGGTATTACCCCGTCGTTCCAAGTAAATTTGCATGTGCCACCTCTAAAAATTCAAATGAACATCTGTTTTGTGTGCCCGGACCGCTCATGGAGCGACACGGGGTGGTCAGTATCTTCCATGCTAGGTGGGTTATTATCATGATGAGTGTTTATTCACTCGTCCTTGCACAAGAGGGGCTGGTAATAGGGATGCTCTGTCCCGAAATCAAAATTACAAATAATTAAACAGAACTCCCCCGGACCGTTGTTGGTATGGAGGGCACCCGAGGATTCAGCTAGCCATGGCTTGTGTTTGTTGGTGGAGGGGGAGTAAACTTTCCTTTTATCGCTTGGGAACCGCCGCTAATGTGTTTAGCATGGAAGATATTGAAAACTCTTGGTCGTAACGTTGACAGGAAGGGTATGCCTCCGAAAATTATATTTATCTCTGATTTAAACTTTGAGCTCTGCCACCTCTGCAAATCCCTGCTTCCCTCTGCGAAGGGACTGTCCATTTACTTTTATGTTGAGCCATCACCTTCTCAAGCAAGCGCCAGTGCTGAGAGGACTATTGCATCCTCATGCATTGTGTATAGTTAATGTTGAATGCATCATGACTGGATCTCTTCTACCATGAATTATAATGTTTAGTCGCTGCTTGAACTTTACAGGTGCTCTGCATTTATGTTTTGCGATCTCAAAAAGGGCTAGCGAGATACCACTATTGTCATATTATATCATGATTGTTTTAACGAAGTGTTGGTATTTGAGATATCTTATTATTGCTCGCTAGTTGATTATGCCACTGATATGAGTGAATATAATTTCTAAGAGTTATCGTCTGCATGGTTAGTTATGATCTTTGCTGAAAACCTAGGTGCTATTTAAGCATATATATGGACACAAAAACAAAAGACTTTGTAAAAGTTTTTCTTTATCACTTTCAGTTTGTCAACTAAATTACTTGAGGACAAGCAATGGGTTAAGCTTGGGGGAGTTGATACGTCTCCATCGTATCTACTTTTCCTAACGCTTTTGCTCTTGTTTTGGACTCTAATTTGCATGATTTGAATGAAACTAACCTGGACTGACGCTGTTTTCAGCAGAACTACCATGATGTTGTTTTTGTGCAGAAATAAAAGTTCTCGGAATTGGATGAAACTTATTGGAGAATTATTTTGGAATAAATAAAAAATACTGGAACCAAGACCCACTGGAGGGGGGCCCAGCTGCCCACTAGGCACCAGGGCGCGCCACCCCCCCTGGCACGCCCTGGCGGGTAGTGGGGCCCACGAGGCTCCGCTGACCCTAATTCCGATGCTATAAAATCCTATTTTTTCAGAAAAAATCGAAGAGGAAGTTTCTTCGCGTTATATGATACGAAGCCGCCGCCACCTCTTATTCTTCATCGGGAGGCCAGATCTGTAGCCCGTTCGGGGCTCCGGAGAGGGGGATCTTCGGTCTTCCTCATCATCAACCATCCTCCATCACCAATTTCATGATGCTCACCGCCGGGAGTGAGTAATTCCTTCATAGGCTCGCTGGTCGGTGAGGAGTTGGATGAGATTCATCATGTAATCGAGTTAGTTTTGTTAGGGCTTGATCCTTAGTATCCATTATGTTCTGAGATTGATGTTGCTATGACTTTGTTGTACATAATGCTTGTCACTAGGGCCCGAGTGCCATGATTTCAGATCAGAACCATTTATGTTTTCACCATTATATCTATGTTCGTGATCCGATCTTGCAAGTTATATGCACCTACTACGTGTTATGATCCGCATACCCCAAGGTGACAATAATTGGGATTCTTTCTGGTGATTACCGTAGTTTGAGGAGTTCATGTATTCACTATGTGTTAATGCTTTGTTCCGGTTCTCTATTAAAAGGAGGCCTTAATATCCCTTAGTTTCCTCATGGACCCCGCTGCCACGTGAGGGTAGGACAAAAGATGTCATGCAAGTTCTTTTCCATAAGCATATATGACTATTTACGGAATACATACCTACATTATATTTATGAACTGGAGCTAGTTCTGTGTCGCCCTAGGTTATGACTATTATATGATGAATATTATCCAACGAAATCACCGATCCAATGCCTACGTGCTTTTCACATATTGATCTTGCTAAGTTACTACTGTTGCTGCTACTGTTACAACTGCTACAAAATTACTGCTACCATTGTTACTGTTACTATTGTTGTTACTACTACTGCTATCACTATCAAACTATCATACTATTGTGCTACTGATCACTTTGCTGCAGATATTTAATCTCCAGGTGTGGTTGAATTGACAACTCAACTGCTAATACTTACAAATATTCTTTGGCTCCCCTTGTGTCGAATCTATAAATTTGGATTGAATACTCTACCCTCGAAAACTATTGCGATCCACTATACTTGTGGGTTATCAGTGAGGAGGAGCTCTGCGTAAGGGGTTACACCGATGCTAGTTTCCATACCGACAGAGATGATTGTTGATCACAATCCAGATTCATGTACATCATGAACGGAGGAGCAGTGAGCTGGACGAGTTCCAAGCAAGATCGGTGGCTGATTCTACCACAGAAGCCGAATACATTATGGCTTGTGAAGCTACAAAGGAAGGTGTTTGGATCCGGTACTTTCTGGATAATCTTGGTATTTTCCCAACCTAGGTAAACCGTTGGACCTTTATTGTGATAATTCTGGTGCCATCTCACAAGCCAAGGAGCTGAGGAACCACCACAAGACCAGACACATAGATTGGAAATATCACCTGATACGAAAGATCGTAAACAATGGTGATATAGAGTTATGCAAAATTCACACGGATGCAAATGTTGCAGATCCTTGACTAAGCCGCTTCCACAACCCAAGCATGAGGGGCATGTTAGAGCTATGGGCATACGATGTCTATTTGATTGACTCTAGTGCAAGTGGGAGACTGTTGGAGATATACCCTAGAGGCAATCATGTATGATGATATTTCCTATGTGTTTATGAATAAAGATAGTCCTTGGACATTATCACTGATGTGTATCAACAAGTACGTGACTTGTTTGTGGGACTATGCATTGTATGATGATTGTCCTCAAAGGTCCCTAGCCGAAAGGGCTGTGTGGACGCGCAGCTGACTAGACTAGCATATGACACGGTAGATGGCTCGGTCTCACTGGCCATGGAGCATCGGATGCTAGCCGGATAACATGGACTCGGAAGGATCTGGTCGGATTCGACATAGTCAGATCCGAGTCGAGATAAGGTCCGAGTCGGACAGACCCGACTATGAGACACGGCGATAGGTCATCTGTGAGTCTCTAGTACAACATATGTTCTATGTCCTAAGACCTGAGCTGGTGCATGTACTCGGGATGGCGACAGACCTCCTTTGGGCCAACCAAAGGCTACTCTGTGATTGGGTAGTTACAAAGGTAGGTTTCGGACTTGTCTAGACCCATGTTGTGAGACATGATCGAGCAAGATGGGATTTGCCCCTTCTATCAGGAGAGATATACTCTGGGCCCCTCATGTGATCCGACCAAGATAAGCATGGCCATGCGATAAGGATTATGAGATAATCCGATTTGTGGTCAGCATCACTGGAACGAGAAAGAGGTCGGGCTAGCACAAGGATGACAGACTCGCCTTGAGACTGACAATATATATCGTGTGGGAAAGGGAACAAAAGTGTGACATGTTGTACAAGTTCGCCAACCGGCTTCATTGTCTACTTGGTGGTTGGCACGCCTTGCTAGATGCTGCTACCAGCCAAGCAGGTCGGAGGTGATCCGACCTGCGACCAAGCCGACTTGAACCTAAGGGATCGCGCGCTTAAGGGAAGTAACCTGTGAGCCTGGAACCGACTCCATGAGTCCTATGTGATCCTACTCGGATTCAGATCCAGGCCGAACAGACTTTGGGCTTTAGGATCCGTACGAGGCCCAAGTGTTGAGCCTGCGATGAATGCCTACATATAGTGGAGGTGAGGCATACTCATTCGATTGATCGCTTCAGCGCCGTCACTAGGGCTTTGCATGTGTTGCAAGTAGCCACCTCCACTTGTCGCCGACTGTGTGATTGGACCTAGTAGTCCACCGCACGGTGTTCCTCCTGCACATGTGGATACCGTTAGAGGCGGTGCACTTACGCCGCTCCGGCGAACCTGTACGTGGGATCCGACGACCGGTTGTTCGAGGGAGATCGGACGAGGAGGAGGCGACTCTGGATGTGTTGCTCCAACTCTACTTCCGCTGCACGGCACCGCACGACTAGTGGTAACGATCCGTGATCCATCTCCTATAGCATGTTCCTGGTTGTTATGCGCGTAGAAAAAATTTAATTTGCTGTCGACGCACCCTACCGTAGAACTCAACATCTCATATTCACGAACTAATACAATTATAGCATAGAAACATAAACTTAATAATTAACATGGAAATATAATGATACATTTATTATTTCCTGTAGGGCATATTTCCAACATCCCCTTCTATGAAGTACGGATCAAGGTTGGTTTTTGGGGCGGGGGAAGACGGTCACCGTGGCATACGCCCCCGCGAAGCGGGCAAGTCACTGGTTGTGTAACCTGGCGAGGCGGTGCCGGTGGCCTTCGTGGGATCCAAATGGTGGCAACCTCCCATGGTCTACTTTTCCTCACTGTCTGCAGCGGTTGCAGACGTGTCGACTTCGTTGTCTTGGCGCCGGGGCGGACGTGCCGCCGACGTCGTCAGTGCCCCATTCAAATTCCTCCGTCGTCGCCTCGACCTCCGTGAACATGGCTTCTTTCTCCGCATGTCGGGTGTGTTGCCGCCATTGCTCGTGGTATATTTGCCGGGAGAGGGCATTGGTCAACCTGGACGGGTGAGGAAGGCATGTCGATGGCGGTGGTGCTGGCTCCGGAGAGCTTGCCGGCAAGCCAACCTGTATCCGGCTGGCTCGCGGGGCAACCCAGGCCGCTGCAATGCCGGAGAGCTCCTTCTTCTACTCGCCGGAGAGGACGCCCTACAAGACTTTCGAGCCACAGGCCATAATGGGTGTGGTACAAGGAGGAGATGGAGAGCGAAGGTGTGGTGTGTTTTTGCGCAACGCCTGGCCATGTTTAAATAGCTGGCGGATGCGAGGCGCCAATTGGAGAGGTGTTTAATGCCGGCCGACATAGGGACGAACGTGTGGTGCTCGGTGCGCCGGAGTAGATTCCTCGGCACACGTGCTGGTTTAATGTAGGCAGCCAGACAGACGAATATTGTTTCAGTGCAGAGAGAAGGCGTGTGCAGCGGGCGGTGCTCTCGACCGGCGTGTCACTTCAATGCCTGCTCTAGTGAGTGGTCGCGTTCGCTCTGTCCGGCATGAATGCGGGGAACTGGCTTTGGGCGAGAAAGAGCTCAGGCAAGGGAGAGGGTTTTTGGGTGGGCCATGGTTGTCAGACGCTTGCGTGGCAGCGGTCTGAACTCCCGTAAAGTCCTTCGATTTGCTTTCCGTTTGAAGAAAAATTTACGTTCAGACCGACCAGCTGCCGGATAAAGAACCCGCGTTGCTTTAAACACGTCCGAACAACGCGGTACGGGCGGTTTCAGGGTCGACATTAGAGATGGCATACTGTTTGGCAATTTTCGGTAAGGAGGGATGGTCAAACACGCGATTTGGAGGAATAGTCAAACACGCGATTGGCACCATCCCTACCACGTACCCCACAGTGGACCCGATGAGAGTGCCCGCCATAGAGCTGAGGATTGAAGCCAAGATAATGAGATAAGGTGACCCCTGGTCCCTCTAATGGATAAACATGATGTTAAACATGCCCTCGTGGCTTTGCATTCAGGTTAGCAACTTCGTTTACATCAAGATATTCATCTCGTGTGACCCCAAAAAAGAAAAGATAATTCATCTCGTGTCACCTCCATTAGGTGAAACATATATTGAAATTAAATATGAATATGTCATATGGTATACGCTTAGAAAGAAAAATATTTATGTTGAAATAAAATTAATTAAAATTCTATAATATCTCATATTTATATACACATCAAGACTAGATGTGATGCTGACTCAGTATATCAGAGATGCTCATAGCGGTAACTGTGTGTGCATACGTTCAAAGAGGGGAGTGTATGTTTGTGTACATGGGCATATGCGATTGTATTGTGTTAGAAAAAGTTTTTTTTGTTATGCTTATATGTAGACATACTATACTGTTAAACTATAACACAAATGCATAATGAATATTGTTTTCCCTGTCTTGCTAGGATTACATCCTCTTGCCTTCAGACGTCATTCACTAATGCAGATGGTGTGGTTAATACACAGCTATCACACACGTTAAACAGAAGTAATGTGTGATATAACATCGCACACAGTTAAGGAAAAAATGTGTGTGTGATGTAGCATACTATTGCACACGGTTTAAAAAAAGCAACAGTATGTGATACGACTTTTACAAAAAATGTGTGTGCGATGTACCTTATCACTGCACTTGTTTTAGAAACGCAACCATGTAATGTGTGTGATGCCATGCAACATGCAACATAGTTTTTGCAATAATAATAATGTGTGTGTGTCACACGATTTGCAAAATATGTGATGCCTTGCACGTGTTATTTTAAATATGTGTGCGATGTAGCCTGTCATCGCACACCGTTTATAAACGCAACCATGTGTTATGCCTTGCGTAAGTTTTTTCCGAGAAAAAATAGTTTTTGTGATAGGTTTGAATTTTGAAAGCGAATCGACATTTGCTTCATAGTTAGACCTTGAATTCCTTTTACACCAAACATAGACCATAGCATTCTCTTGTTAAAATTTGGTACCTTTTCGGGTTTATTTGTTATATTTAAGTCATTAAGTGTATTTCTAGTTTAATGAATATAATCAATTTAAACTACGAGTAAATGAAATAGTGAACAAAATGGTTTCAAAAATTATATTTAGGGTATTGAGTATATTTGTATGGCTTACACAATAAATGAAAAGGAATTTCTAAGATCTTTATGGCAACAGTCAACCACAAACATGGAGTTTATTGGTTTTTTAATTCTAAAAAAATATAAAATAAGTCTGAAAAACATGAAACTTGACATGGTGTCATGATATGACCTCATTATGACGTGGTAAAATTTTGAGAAGGTTTCACAGAAGTTTTGATGTACACTCTTTAGAAACCCCATTTTGGAGGAAGAATCATCGTTTCGAGAGGGATTGCGTCAGGTTTGAAGCTGAATTGACATTTTCTTCATCTTTTGACCTTCTTTTTCTACGCCCAAGATAAACCATAGCACCCTTGTTCAAATTTGACACTTTTTTGGGTTCATTTGCTATATTTGAGCCATTAAGTGTATTTCTAGACGTTTAATGGATAAAATAAAAATTCGAACACAGGCAGATGAAAATGTGTAGAAAAATAATTTGGAAAAACATATTTAGGGCGTTGAGTATATTTGTATGTCTTACACAAGAAAGAAAAGGAATTTGAAAGATCTCCATGGCAAGAGTCAACCACAAGCATGGAGTTTATTAGTTTTTAAATTCTAGAAAATGTAAATGAAGTATGAAAATATGAAACTTGACATGGTGTCATGATATGACCTCGTGATACTGTGGTGAAAATTTGTGAAGGTTTCACAAAAGTTTTGGTGTACACTCTTTAGAGAACCATGTCCGAACAAGAATCATGTTTTCGAGAGGGAATGCGTGAGGTTTAAAGGTGAAACGATCTACTTCATATTTTGACCTTGGTTTTGTATACCCAACACAGACCATAGCATTCTCCGAGTTCAAATTTGACATTTTCCGGGGTTCATTTGCAATATGTGAGTCTTTAAGTGCATTTCAAGGCATCGATGGATATAATTCAAATTTAAACTACGAGTACGTGAAATAGCGCAAAAATGGTTTAAAAACCATAACTAGGGTGTTGAGTAGTCTTATACAATAAATGAAAAGGAATTTCAAATATCTCTATGGCAAGAGTCAACCACAAAAATGGAGTTTATTTTTTTTTTCATTCTAGAAGATGTAAATGAAGTTTGAAAAAACATGACACTTGACATGGTGTCATGATATGAGATCATTATGCCGAGAAGGTTTCACAAAAGTTTTGGCATACACTCTTTAGTAGCCGAACCATCTCCGAAGAAAAATTGTGGTTTCGAGAGGGAATACATGAGGTTTAAAGGCGAATTGACATCTACTTCATTGTTTGACCTTGATTTTTTTTTTTTGCACCCGGCATATAGACCATAGCATCCTCCACGTTCAAATTTGGCTCTTTCCCAGGTTAATTTGATATATTTGAGTCATTAAGCGCATGCAGTGGTCATTTCTCTGACAGTACGTACAAGGATGTGCATGGAGGAGCGTTGTATCTATCGAAAGATGTAGATGTGAGTGCACACAAGGAATTAGACAGGTCCAAGTCCTCAATGGTGGAGGTAATACTCTACTCATGTGTGTGTGCGTGTGTGGTGTTCTTGCTCTTACATGTAAAGTACATAAGGATGTTCAACCCTCAGCCCCATGTCCCTCGCCGCCCTATATAGAGTGCGGCAGGAGGGGTATCACGACGTGCCAGTATTAATGATGATAGTTAAGGCCCATCAACGATCGACTGTTTCCTAGCCATAACTTAGTTGTAATGATCACAGTTAACTAGATATAATGTCTTTGGGTAACGGCTACACTTAATGCTTACTGGAGATCGTGGGCTAAGCCTCCATTAATTGGCTGACTGTTGGCCTACTGGTAAACCGACTGGAGATCCTTGCCCGGCTAGAGGAAAAGACGCCCGACTGGAAGATGACCCACTTACTAGGCCACATCATGGACTGTAACCTTCATGGGCTTGGGCCTTTAGCTGGTTCTTATGTCTTCGTGGGCCTCCCTGGTGGGCATTCCCTCCTCTGTAGCCCCCGAGTTCGTCAGGGTCTTGCTACGGAAATTGACTATGCCTCAGATAGGAAGGCGTTGACTGACCGACGAACTCGAGGTGCCATTTTTGTGGGCCATTTGATTGTTCTTGTGCTTGAGAAATATAACCTGATATGCATTTGAGACACACAAACTGATTGCTTTTACTGTGTAAATTAATAATTATTACTCAGACAATATTTATCTTGTTCTATTTGGCGACTCCAGTTACAACTTTATTTTGGGGTATTTCCGTTAGAATATTTATCCATATGTTGTAAAGATTATATTTTTTTGTGCTATCCTGTGCTAGTTGTAGACTAGTGGTAGCTCTTAGCAGCTACCATAAAAAAAAAAATCTGATTTTTAATACTACACGTAACATGAATTACTAAGGTCCAAATATGTAGGGATTGGCGGAATTTCAGGGGTTTGAGGGGATTGGGTGGAGGGGAGGTGATCACCAAAGCCCCCAAACCCCATATGTGTGAAAAAGACCAATACCAAACAAGACCTTAGGTGACGTTTTTTATTTGGGTGCGTAAAGGCCCCATTTTCTGTGCGTGCATGCAATCTGTGCTGGTGGCTGAGACCGTATTCGAGCTGGAAATGTGCTCAGACCAAAGCGTGTGATCTTTCATCGCCAGATGCTCTTAGCTAGGATTTCGTGGGTACCGCGGAAGGTAGGGTTTCGAAGGCTGGAAGTCTCTTTCACGCTAAGTTTCCATGACGGCAACTTCAAGCTTCGTGTTAGCGGAGCAACACGATCTAGAAGCAATAATGAAGGAGTTAGGCTACACTGAGGATGATCAAGACGGCTCGCAATTTTGAGAAGGAGGCAACACAGAAGGCTGAACAATTTGTCGGTTGGCTATAGCTCGAGTTCATACGGATAGAGGCTATGCCAAGTTTTGGTTGTACAAGACAAGGTTTTTAATTTCGGACATCATCAAAATATGCGAAATTTTGGACATCACCAAAATATGCAAAATTTTGAAAATTATTTCGTATTTTGAGTTTCCAAATTCAATAATTTTTAATGATTTTAACCAAATTTAAATTTTAGTTTGAATTGGGTTCAAAATTTAAGGATTACAAGTATTTCGGACCCACCGAAATATGCACAATTTTATTGAAATTTTGGTTCATGGTACAAGAACATGAGATCGGCTTGGGCACCAAATTCGTGTCCGATAGGAATTAGGAGGGAGGGAGAGTAAAACAGGCCGACGATTTGGAGCCTAGAACCAAACCACCCGCGACCGCCACCGCGACAGCGAATAGAAAATTGAGAGGGTTAAACCCTCACAGTAACACGCCCCTTAATCCCTCTACAAAAAACCCTACATCCCCATCGCTCCCCTTCCACCCTCCGCTTCGCCGCCGCCTCCTCTTCACCACCAACCTTGTCGCGCGCCTCCGCGCCGCTGCCGCCGCCATGGCGACCTCACTCTCATCCCACTCTCAGCTGCGCGCATGCCCCTCCCACGCCCACCGCGCCACCGTTCTCTCCCGCTCCCTCCTCCCCTTCCCGCGCCGCCACCACGGCTCCTCCCGCCGCGGCCTCTCCGCCCGCTCCGCCTCCTCCAACGGCGCCGCACAGGACACCGCCGTCACCGTACGCCACTTCGCCGCGGAGCCCACCAAGGGCGGCAAGCTCGCTGGCGTCAAGAAGATCATGATTCTCGGCGCGGGGCCTATCGTCATCGGCCAGGCGTGCGAGTTCGACTACTCCGGCACACAGGCTTGCAAGGCGCTCGTCGAGGAGGGATACGAGGTGGTGCTCGTCAACTCCAACCCGGCCACCATCATGACCGACCCCGACCTCGCCCACCGCACTTACATCGGGCCCATGACCCCGCCGCTCGTCGAGGGCATCATCGCCAATGAGCGCCCCGATGCGCTCCTCCCCACCATGGGCGGACAGACGGCGCTCAACCTCGCCGTCTCTCTGGCTGAATCTGGCGCGCTCGATCGGCTCGGTGTGCGCCTCATCGGCGCTTCCCTCCCTGCTATCCGCGCCGCCGAGGACCGCCAGCTCTTCAAGCAGGCCATGGACCGCATCGGACTCAAGACGCCCCCCTCTGGCATCGGCACCACGCCTGAGGAGTGCCTCGCAATCGCCAAGGACATTGGTGAGTTCCCCCTGATTGTCCGACCAGCTTTCACACTTGGTGGCACTGGGGGAGGCATCGCGTATAACAGGGCCGAGTTTGAGGACATTTGCCGGTCTGGTCTGGCGGCTTCGCACACACAGCAGGTGCTTGTGGAGAAATCCCTGCTTGGGTGGAAAGAGTACGAGCTGGAGGTGATGCGTGACATGGCCGACAATGTGGTCATCATCTGCTCCATTGAGAATATTGACCCCATGGGCGTGCATACGGGCGATTCAATCACGGTGGCGCCTGCTCAGACGCTCACTGACAAGGAGTACCAGAGACTCAGGGACCACTCGGTGGCCATCATCCGGGAGATTGGTGTGGAGTGCGGTGGCTCCAATGTGCAGTTTGCCATTAACCCTGCAGATGGGGAGGTCATGGTGATTGAGATGAACCCTAGGGTTTCAAGGTCATCCGCTCTTGCATCAAAGGCTACTGGGTTCCCGATAGCCAAGATGGCAGCAAAACTCTCAGTAGGTTATACGTTGGACCAGATTCCAAATGATATCACAAAGAAGACACCTGCTAGCTTTGAGCCCTCCATTGACTATGTTGTCACAAAGGTAATGATTTTATATCTGTTTGCAACCTCCTTGGGGCAAACAGTATTTGGTTCATTGTAGAAATTTTGCATCCATCCACAATAACTTTGTATTGTGTAGATGGTGTTTGCTGCAACTTCCAACTGTAGTACCGATAGTGCTCTGCATGCCTTAGAACTTTTGAACTGCTAATGATTGGTTTGGCCAGTATACTGTCAAGATATTTTAACAGATGTGTAAAATTTCTTATTCCTTGCCTAAGGGAATTGTCATACGTGCATCGGCATCTCCCTGTCAGTAGCTCAATGGTGCTTCTTTATTCGACTAAAGATAAAGTAGTACTGTTTAGTTATCCTTTGTCTCTTGCACGGTTTACTTCATGTTGCTTCAGTAATCATTCTTATCTTCTTGGCCACATTAGTCAATTCAGAACCCAAACATCACAATCAAATGAGTTCCTATTTTGTTCTTTATATTGGAGCTTTACATCTTGACTAATCTAATTGCTGTGTTCCTACTTCTAATTACTAGCCCACCAAATATTGAATCTGTAAAGCATAACTTGAGATCAAGGAGACTGTCATGTTTGTAAATTTCTTTCTATCTCATAGCTTTTCTCAGATATTATCTCATGTTGTTCTTACTGCAAATAATTTAACATCCGCATGTTGGAATATACTCGAGAAGCAGCAAACAATGATCTAGCTACTTATAATGATTTGCTCATTTGCATGTTCTTTATGTTTTTCATCATTCGGTGGTTGTACTTGTACTGTTAGTTCAGCTCAGCTAATGTATTGTATTTGGTTTGCAGATACCGCGATTTGCGTTTGAGAAATTCCCTGGTTCTGAACCAATATTAACCACACAGATGAAGTCTGTTGGTGAGTCAATGGCATTAGGGCGGACCTTCCAGGAATCTTTCCAGAAAGCTGTTCGTTCATTGGAGACTGGCTTTGCAGGGTGGGGTTGTGCACCCATCAAGGAACTTGACTGGGACTGGGAAAAGATAAAATATAGCTTACGTGTACCTAATCCAGATCGTATCCATGCTGTTTATGCTGCTTTCAAGAAAGGCATGAGGGTTGAAGACATCCATAAAATTAGTTTTATTGATAAATGGTTCCTTACAGAGCTCAAGGAGCTAGTTGATGTTGAGCAGTTCCTTATTTCAAAGAACTTAGACCAGCTCTCAAAAGATGACTTTTATCAAGTGAAGAGGAGGGGTTTTAGTGACAAGCAGATTGCATTTGCGACATCTTCGTCAGAAAGTGATGTGAGAGCGAGGCGTTCTGCATTAGGAGTCACTCCAACATACAAGCGTGTTGATACCTGTGCTGCTGAGTTTGAAGCTAACACCCCGTATATGTACTCTTCATATGAGTATGAATGCGAGTCAGCTCCAACTAATCGGAAGAAAGTCTTAATATTGGGTGGTGGACCCAATAGGATAGGGCAGGGTATTGAGTTTGACTACTGCTGTTGCCATGCCTCATTTGCGCTCCGAGAGGTTTGTTTCTACTTCATTTGTTTCCACCTTACTTTTTATGGCCAGTGTTTCATCACGAGTTTAATAGGCAATTACATTCTGGTGTAGGCCTCCTTTTTTAAATATAAAATTGTAGCGCTGACGTAATAATTTTC
Organism: Thinopyrum elongatum; assembly: GCA_011799875.1. Taxonomy (NCBI): domain Eukaryota; kingdom Viridiplantae; phylum Streptophyta; class Magnoliopsida; order Poales; family Poaceae; genus Thinopyrum; species Thinopyrum elongatum. Next base: position 291,488,200 of record CM022299.1, on the reverse strand, counting down.
TTTGTCAGGCCGGATATGAGACTATAATGATGAACTCCAATCCGGAGACTGTCTCAACTGACTATGATACCAGCGACCGGCTGTACTTTGAACCATTGACAGTTGAGGATGTAACAAATGTCATTGATTTGGAGCGCCCAGATGGTATAATTGTGCAGTACGGAGGGCAAACTCCTCTAAAGCTCGCCCTTCCGATACAACGCCATCTAGAGGAGAAGAAGCTGCGGTCTGCCTCAGGCACAGGATTTGTGAAGATATGGGGAACGTCACCTGATTCTATTGATGCCGCAGAGGACAGAAAAAGATTTAACGCAATTCTTGAAGAGCTTGGGATTGAGCAACCTAAAGGAGGGATAGCAAGAAGTGAGTCTGATGCGTTGTCAATTGCTTCAGAAGTAGGCTACCCTGTTGTTGTCCGGCCCTCATATGTTCTTGGTGGACGAGCAATGGAGATTGTGTACAATGATAAAAAATTGATAAAGTACCTTGCGACTGCAGTGCAAGTAGATCCAGAACGACCTGTCCTGGTGGATAAATATCTGAATGATGCAATTGAAATTGATATTGATGCATTGGCAGACTCAGTTGGGAATGTTGTGATCGGTGGAATTATGGAGCATATTGAGCAGGCTGGTATACATTCTGGTGATTCTGCATGTTCCCTTCCCACTAGAACGGTCTCAACCAAGTGCTTAGATATTATTCGATCATGGACCACAAAGCTTGCAAAGCGTCTCAATGTCTGTGGGCTCATGAACTGCCAGTACGCTATCACTCCTACTGGTGAGGTGTACCTTCTTGAGGCAAATCCTCGAGCTTCACGCACAGTCCCTTTTGTCTCAAAAGCAATTGGCCACCCGTTGGCTAAATATGCATCTCTGATCATGTCTGGAGTGACCTTGCCAGAGCTTGGGTTTACGAAAGAAGTGATTCCTAAGCATGTTTCTGTCAAAGAGGCTGTTCTTCCATTTGAGAAATTCCAAGGCTGTGACATTCTTCTTGGACCAGAGATGCGCAGCACTGGAGAGGTTATGGGCATTGACTATGAGTTTTCTGGTGCGTTTGCAAAGGCCCAGATTGCCGCTGGACAGATACTCCCTGTAAGTGGCACTGTGTTTGTTAGCCTAAATGACTTGACGAAACGCCACCTTGCTGAAATTGGGCGTGGGTTCGGTGAACTTGGTTTCAACATTATTGCAACATCTGGCACGGCCAAAGTACTTCAGCTTGAAGGCATCCCAGTGGAGCCAGTTCTGAAAATACACGAGGGGCGACCAAATGCCAGAGATATGCTCAAGAATGGTCAGATACAGGTGATGGTGATAACAAGCTCAGGCGATGACCTTGACTCGAGAGATGGCCTCCAGCTGCGTAGGCTAGCTCTGGCCTACAAGGTGCCCATAATCACAACTGTGGATGGTGCACGGGCTACCATGGACGCCATCAAGAGTATGAAGAACAAGTCAATTGAGATTCTTGCATTGCAAGACTATTTCCAGCCTGCCGATGCACCACAGAAGTTGCCCGCTGCACAAGCTGCCCCTTAGGGTCATATACCCTCATGCTTGCCCTTTTCCATCTAATGTCTTTATTCTAATATGAACTAGAATCCTGCGCCATGTAGGATTTTGTTTACCTGCTGCTACGATAGTCACACCTACTGCATGCGCAAAGGCAAGTGTCGAGATCACATTTGGTTGCTGAGTGTTGGGAGTCAAAAATTGATACTGGGGATTTGTATTTTTACTGTGTAAGAGTAGGGTCGGCATCTATATCTATAGAATAAGGCCTCCAGTTGCAATCTGAAGGTGGTATCATCTCCACACTGGAGCATGTACTTGTATCCCCGTGGCGCAAATTTGTGCAACTTATCTATATTGTACTGTATTTGTCCCCAAACATTGTGATGATAATTTTTATCTGCCATGCTCCTGGTTACCCGCGGTTTCTATCAGGTTCTCTTGCAGTTTGTTTGCATCTCCACATGAAAATCTTGCTGTGGTTTTATGCGCTTGAATTTTGGAGGATAATTTAATCGTCTCAATGCTTGTTAATTATGTTTTAGGTCGGCAAATGATCATTCTGTTTGGGTTTTTACACGAGTTTCAGGCAATCTATCTCTCTCTTTAATTATTTTTGAAGCTAGGCAATCTCTTTCGTAGACACGTTGAGATGGTGATGTGATGTGATGTGATGTGATGTGAGGACGGGGGACAGATAATTCCAGGATAGTTGTCAAACAAAGCGAGTTGTACTAACCAAAGGGTGTAGGTGGAGCGAGAAGAAGTCTTTGCCAAAGGGAGCGGCTCGTGTGAGCTAGCTAGCTAGCTGCGGATTCACATGCGCGTTGTAAAACGATTCAATGGTCAAACACACACAACACACACACTCGGAGATAGATATTTGCCTTAGAAAATTAGAAGGAACATGTTTATGGATGTCTCGCTATCGACTGGTATGTGGACTACTGCTACACATTTGGCTTTTGGTACTGGAAGTAGCCAAGCTCGTGTTTCCTACTTCAAGGATGGATAAGGTCTGGGAGCAATTCCGCCACTCCAATTTACACGAATAGACTTGGAATGCGGGCACCGTGCAGCTGGAATTTGACTTTCAGACATGTCATGTCATGCTCCACAGTCAAAACTTCAAAATAGCAGTCAAGCCAGCTCGTCCTCTTGCCACTGTGCTCTTCCGTCCAACATACGCAAAGCGCCAAACAAGGAAATCCTAAAGAAACCCGCAGCGCTCTTCGTTTCTCCTCCCACGACGTTTCCAAGTTGTGCGCTTGAATTGACGTGCCTCTTTTCATTGAGGACATTGAATTTTCCTGTTCTTTTCCTTTCCTTTTGAAAAGATCTTCATCTACTTTCATCTTTATTGGTATCAAATTTATACACTTGCAGTTTTTTTTCTTCTAAACTTGTAGTTTTTTATTTATGAACTTGCAGTTGGGTTTACTTCATTATTACGTTCTTCAGAATCTGCTTTTCTTTTTTGGACCGTCTAGGGTGTATCCAGATGTTTGTGGCTTGTTCCCTATCTTCCCAGCCTTTTTTATCACCGTCGTGACAATTGTTGTTGGCTTGACGATTTGTCACACAAATGAGCCAAGCCTTGTTGTTTTAGGCCTGTCCATTGTGATGCGGAGCATCCTACGGTTATCTCCATGGACCTACCACCGTCTCACCAAGTGCCACGAGGACCTATGACACGAGCACGAGCTAGAGCTCTCGAGACCGAGGTGACTTCTTTCCTTAGTGATATTACAATTGATCCACTCGAGACATGGCTACTATCTAAGTCCGAAATGTTGTGCATGATCAGGTACCAAGAAGGCCCTCCTGAAGATGGACGTGAAGACGGACAAGTCCCCAAGTTCATGGAAGAAGAGAAACGATGGAAGGATCCGAAGAGGCCTCCAGGACCCGGACATCCGGCCCCAAGCCCCGGATATCCGGCCCCTGGAGCATCTACTACAGCAGCAGCTCAGCCGACCAGCTACAGGGCCCGGACATCCGGCCCGACAAGCCCGGAAATCCGGCGCCTCCACCGGACATCCGGCGCCCCGTCACAGAACCTCCAGGAGCCACCCTCGTCAGCCCGGACATCCGGCCAGAGGCCCGGACATCCGGCTCGACGCGAGCTGCCGGACATCCGGCCCCTGGCCCGGACATCCGGCCCGCGCCTACCCAGCAAGCCAAAGCACCAGCCCGGACATCCGACCTGAGCGCCCGGACATCCGGCGACTCGTGAAGGCCCGGACATCCGGCCCGACGCCCGGACGTCCGGCTTCCCCTGTCCGCGCACAGTGTAAAGGGTCGATGCCCATGTACCCCTTCACCCACCTAGACTATATATACTCCTCCTCCTCCCTCTTTCTAGGGTTAGCGAAGTGATAGCTCATTTGAGAGATAGAGCTTTGCTCATCCATCCGGATCTACTCCTCCGAGAGAGACCGTGCCTCTACGGAGAAGATCCACTTGGATTCAAGACCCCTAACGGGAAGAACTCAAGACCTCCTCACGGAGAAGAACCGGTTACCCTATGTATCGTCCTTTGTTGGATTCAGATCGTGTATCTCTTTGTGTTTCAAGGATCTAGCACATGTGTAATCGAATCTTGTTGGTTTGAGTGATTTCTCTCGTTTTCCCTCGTGTTTCTCCTCGTGTTCTTCGTAGGACCCGCTCCAATCGTGAATGATCGGCCCTAGGGTTTCCACCCTACATCATCTTGGTATCATGAGCTTTGGTTGATCACGATTTTGGAGCCCCTACCCTTTGTTTTCTAGCCTAATTTTGTTGTGTTCTTCCCCAATTTCGAAAATCCCCACAAAAATAGCCCCAAATTTTTTTGTGATGAAGTTTTGTTGGATTTGATCCGCGGATTTCATGTGTTGCAAGTAGATCTAGCTTTCCCCCATCTTTTCCCCAATTTCCATCCACAAAATCTCGTGAATTTTGCCTTTTCCACGCGGAGTTTTTCGAGTTCGTCCACAGATCCAGAGCCCGGACATCCGGCCCGATAGCCCGGACATCCGGCCCCTGACAGCATCACTTCCATCCGCCGCTCCCTTTCCCGCCTAACTTTCGCCAAATTTTGCTCCGGTGCCCACGTACACTTCCGCATACCCACTTACCCTTCCGCATCCACCACCACTTTCCGCAAACTCCACCACTTCCCGCTACCAACTCCGACTATTTCGACCCGTTTTGTTTTGAGAATTTGAGTTGCGGTTTCCGTTTCCTAACGCGTTTCGGCAACTTAGGGACGGTTCGACATCAACATCACCGCCGCTCATCTTCGCCACGGACTCGTCATCGACAACAACCGCTCAACAATTTTGCCACCCTCAACCGTAAGCAAGGACGGTAATCTCGACGACATCTTGGTCTACTCCTTGCCATTACATTGATAACCACCATAGCCCAATTTTGCGTATCTTGCCTATCGAGACTAGCCTTTGAGTATTGCTGGCAACGTCACTTGTGCACATTAGTGATCATACTTCCCATAGCATACATACCATATCATCTTGGTACATATCTTGGTATCATCTCTTATGTCACAAGGTTGTCATAGCATACCCAATTGCTATCTTGGTTTGTGAAGTCTTGCATGAGAAAGAGCTCAAAAGAGAAAGAGCCAAACAAGCTTTTAAGCAAAAGGAAAAGATAAGCAACGAGCTTATAAGCAAGAACCATAGCATCATACTACATTAAGATTGTCATACTCGATCATCTTGGATCATCTCATCGGAACACAATACATATAGCATACTTGGGATAGAAGTCGTTGCATTTTTGCTTAGTAGGTTGTGCACAAGTTTCGTATCCGCCTATTGTGCAATCGTGCTAGCATCTCTCTAGTGTTGTGCAACAAGAGCATTTTCCGTGGATTCCACATTTTCCGCTCATTTTTGGTTGCACGACCCCATTTATCTATTTGCGTGTGTGTTTCCGTGTATCACTACTTGCTTGGTCTACTTGTTGCATTTGCAAATTTGTGAATCTTTTCCAACATTATTGAGGCTCACTAACAATTGCATCGAATTTTGTGCCACCATCCTAACCGAGCTCCACCATAAGCTTTTATTTGTGTAGGAGTGAGAAACCGACAAGAATCGGTACCAATTGTGCTATTTTCTTGCTCCACATTTGAGTGATCATTGATCCATCTTCAACATCGGTCAAGGTACATTCAGTATAAGTTCTTCTCTTTCTCCCACTCACATATTTGCTTGGAATGATGGATAGGCCAAGTTCTTCTACCAACCCACTCTTCATCGAGCAAGACGACGACCCGAACACCTACGTCACCAAGAGCCACCTCTTCGGTGCACAACGAGCTTTGCATCAAGAACAACAAGCAATGAGCGACCGCATCGACAATCTCGCCACCGACTTACGCCTCTCCGAGCAACGTACAAGAGACTACTTCGACCACAAGCTCGACCAACACAAACAAGAGAACGATGCAAGAATGGACGAGATTTGTGCCTTGTTGGTCAACCGCTCTTCTACCACTTCGTCCTCCTCAAGACGGAGCCACTCAAGTCAACACTCCTCCGACAACTCAAGTACACCGACGTCAAACACTCTTCGCCAAGCCGCGCGCCAAGACCGTCAAGCAAACCGCAATCCTCTACACGGAACCGATTCTCAAGAGCAACTTCGAGCGCAAGAGCATCAACATCGCCTCAACCAAGCTACCTTTGCGCAAGCACAAGAACGGCAATGTCAACGCCAACAAGAGGAAGAACGCGCACGCCTACACCAAGACGAGCAAGATGCCGAGGCACAATGTCAAGAACAACTATGGCGAGAAGCTCAAGCACTTGAGGCACAACGTGCCCTCCGAGATTCAAGTCGAGCCGTCGCCACACGAAACCGGCAAGCTCGTGAGCAACAAGAAGCGCTTCGCGATGAAGTTCAAGAGAGGATTTATCAATCACGTGTGCATCGTCAAGCTCGACAAGCTCCTCCACAAGCTCGACAAGAACCTCAAGTTCAACAAGAGCAACAAGACAATGGAAATCCTCCATGACAAGAGCAAGTTGAGGGAGACAATCCTCCTCGTCAAGGACGTCCTCACCCTCGACTTCAACACAATGAAGAGCAACGCTACGGCAAGCTAAAGTTCACCATGCCCAAGTTCACTGGAAGCAATGATCCCGAAGAGTACCTATCATGGGCATTGAAGGTCGACAAGATTTTTCGCTTGCACAACTATGAAGAAGAGAAGAAGATCACTATGGCATCCCTTGAGTTCCAAGACTACGTCCTCATATGGTGGGAACAAGTCATTGAGCGCCGTGAGGCAAGAGGTGAACCACCCATCACAACTTGGGCGCAAATGAAGGATGTCATGAGAGCCCGTTTTGTGCCAACCTACTACAACCGCGACCTCTTCAAGAAACTCCAACTCCTCAAGCAAGGAACCAAGAGCGTTGAAGAGTACTACAAGGAAATGGAGATTGCCATGATACGAGCCAATGTCACGGAAGATGATGAGCAAACTATGGCACGTTTCTTGAATGGACTCAATCATCCTATCAAGAAGATCGCGGACTTCCAACCATACTCAAACCTCATTGAGCTAGTGCATCAAGCTACCAAGGCGGAACATCAAGTGCAAGATGACTTCAAGTATGCCAAGTTCTCATCCAAGTCCTATGGCTTCTCCAACACCCAAGCTTCACCGACTCCAACACCGTCTACCTCAACCAAGCCTTCTACAAGCAACGGCGACAAGTCCAATTACAAGAAAACTTCGACAACTTCAAGCCGTCCTCCTACTACAAGCAACTTCAAGCCGCGAGCTTCATCATCATCTACTCCAACCGATGAGACCATCAAGACAAGTTCACTCAAGTGTTTCACATGCGGCGGCCGAGGCCACAAGTCCTTCGAATGTACCAACAAATGCACCATGATCTTCAACGATGATGGTACATACGACTCAATGAGTGAAGGCAAAATGGAAGCCCTTGAGAAAGTGGCCATGCACCGGCAAGTGAACGACGATGAAGATGACCAAGTCTTTTGTGACGAAGATCCGAGCCCCGCTCTTGTTATCTCTAAGGTCTTGACTCTTCAACATCAACAAGAAGAAGACCAAAGATGCCATATCTTCCACACCAAGGCCGGCATCAATGGAAGGTCCGTGAAGGTCATCATCGATGGAGGAAGTTGTCATAACTTGGCAAGTGAAGAACTATGCTCCAAGCTCCAATTAGTCAAGGTGAAGCACCCGCACCCTTACAAGGTTCAATGGCTAAGTGACTCCGGCATGATCCAAGTTGAGCATATGGTGCAAGTTTCCTTCAAGATCGGAGCTTACGAAGACACTTTGGAATGTGATGTCGTTCCGATGTCCGTTTGCCACCTCCTCCTTGGACGGCCATGGCAATTTGATCGAGGTTTCATCCACAATGGGCGAACGAATCACTATAGCTTCAAGATGAAAGGGAAGGAGTACGTGCTACGACCTATGTCTCCAAGTCAAGTGATCGCCGACAAGCAAGCCACCCATCGTGGAGAGAATAGTGAGAGAGCGAACCACCATAAAGAGAGTGAGCGCCACAAGCCCAAATCGAGTGCCTCCACGATGAGCGACAAGAAAAACCTACTCCTCTTTGCCACCAAATGTGAGATGAGGGAAGTGTGTGAGAACCCATCAAATGTTATGCACTATGTCCTTTTGTGCAAGGATGAGGCACCAAAAACTAACAACTCTCACAATCTACCTTTAGTGTTATCTTCTCTATTGCAGGAATTTCAAGATGTTTTCCCCGACGAGCTACCTCCGGGTCTACCTCCTCTACGAAGCGTCGAACACTGCATCGACCTCATCCCCGGAGCACCTCTTCCTAACAAGGCTCCCTACCGCGTCAACCCCGAGGAAACCAAGGAGATTCAACGGCAAGTACAACAACTCATCGACAATGGCCATGTACGTGAAAGCTTGAGCCCATGTGCTGTCCCGGTAATCCTTGTTCCCAAGAAAGATGGTACATTTCGCATGTGTTCCGATTGTCGTCCTATCAATGCTATTATCGTGCGTTATCGTTACCCTATCCCACGCCTAGATGATATGCTAGATGAGCTTAGCGGAGCCACCATTTTCTCTAAAATTGATCTTAAGAGTGGCTACTATCAAATACGCATCCAAGAAGGTGATGAATGGAAAACCGCATTTAAGACCAAATTTGGCTTATATGAATGGCTTGTTATGCCAATGGGTTTATCCGAAGCACCCGGTACTTTCATGAGAGTCATGCATTTTGTTCTTCGACCCTATATTGGCGTATTTGTTGTGGTTTATTTTGACGATATTCTTATCTTTAGCAAATCTCTCAAAGATCATGTCACCCATCTTAGAACCGTGTTGCAAACTCTTAGAAAAGAGCGCCTTTATGCTAATATGGAAAAATGCCTTTTCGGTGTTGATAAGCTTGTTTTCTTGGGTTTCGTTGTGTCTTCTAAGGGTGTTCATGCAGATGAATCTAAGATCAATGCTATTAAAACTTGGCCCCAACCAACCAACTTGCAACAAGTGCGTAGTTTTCTTGGTTTAGCCGGTTTCTATCGTAGATTTGTGAAGGATTTCAGCACCATTGCATCCCCTTTACATGCTTTGAGTAAGAAGAATACACCCTTTGTTTGGGGACCATCCCAAGATACCGCATTCAATGAGCTAAAGAATTTGCTTACACATGCTCCTTTGCTTGCTTTACCAAACTTTGATAAACCCTTTGAGATTCATTGCGATGCTAGTGGTTATGGCATAGGAGGTGTTTTAATGCAAGAGAAGCGCCCCATCGCTTTCTTTAGTGAAAAACTCTCCGGAGCGCAACTTAATTATCCCATCTATGACAAAGAGCTATATGCTTTAGTTAGAGTCTTGCATGTTTGGGAACATTATCTCCGCCCTCATGAGTTCATTCTTCACACCGATCATGAAACACTTAAGTATCTTAAGGGTCAAACCAAGTTGAACAAGCATCATGCTAAGTGGAGTGAATTCATCGAGTCATTTCCTTATGTCATCAAGTATATTAAAGGTAAGGAAAATGTTGTGGCGGATTCTCTTTCCCGTAGATGCATGCTTGTTACCCAACTTGAATTGAATGTCATTGGTTTTGAGCACATAAAAGACTTGTATGCGCATGATCCTACTTTTGCTATTCCTTATGCCAAATGTTTGACGCATACGTCTTGGGAACGCTATTACATAAAAGATAACTATCTTATGAGAGCTAACAAATTGTGTATCCCCGAGTCTTCTCTTCGTTTGCTCCTTTTGTAAGAATCTCATGGAGGAGGGCTAATGGGACACTTTGGACGTGAAAAGACATTCGCCACGCTCTCCAAGAACTATTTTTGGCCCAAGATGTTCCGCGACATTTCACGCTTCACCAACCGGTGCTCTACATGCCGCAAAGCTAAGTCTAAAGCTCAATCCCATGGTCTATATATGCCACTTCCTATTCCGTACCACCCATGGGAAGATATTAGCATGGATTTTGTGCTTGGTTTGCCTAGAACAAAAAATAGAAAGGATTCCGTGTTTGTTGTTGTGGACCGATTCTCTAAAATGGCACATTTTATACCATGCAACAAGATAGACAATGCTTCACATGTTGCAAATCTTTTTTGTAGGGAAATCTTGCGCCTACATGGAGTACCAAAGACGATTGTCTCGGACCGCGACGTCAAGTTCTTGAGCTATTTCTGGAAGACTTTATGCGCCAAGCTCGGAATCAAGCTCTTGTTCTCTTCGGCATACCGTCCTCAAACCGACGGCCAAACGGAGGTGACGAACCGAACACTCTCCACTCTACTACGTGTGTTGATCAAGAAGAACATCAAGGAGTGGGAGGAGTGCCTACCCATCGCCGAGTACGCCTACAACCGTGCAAGACATTCGACTACCGGCAAGTCCCCCTTCGAGGTCGTCTACGGTTTCAATCCGTTGTCACCATTGGACATTCTTCCTCTAACACTACAAGAGCGCATCAACATGGACGCGAGTGCCCGAGTGAGCTACCTCAAGAAGATGCATGAAGATACAAGGCACACCATCGAGCGCCAAGTACAACGACTCGCGACCAAGCTCAACGTCAACAAGCAACCCATGGTATTCAACATTGGAGATCTTGTGTGGCTACACTTTCGCAAGGACCGCTTCCCCAACGAACGCAAGTCCAAACTTCTACCACGAGCCGATGGACCCTTCAAGGTGCTTGAACGCTACAACAACAACACCTACAAGATCGACATCCCACATGACAAGTACACCATGAGCGACATATTCAACATCAAAGATCTCTCTCCCTACCATGGTGATGAGGATTTTGATCCGAGGTCGGATCTTTCCCAGGGGGGGGGGGGAGATGATGCGGAGCATCCTACGGTCATCCCCATGGACCCACCACCGTCTCACCAAGTGCCAAGAGGACCTATGACACGAGCATGAGCTAGAGCTCTCGAGACCGAGGTGACTTCTTGCCTTAGTGATATTACATTTGATCCACTCGAGACATGGCTACTACCTAAGTCCGGAATGTTGTGCATGATCAGGTACCAAGAAGGCCCTCCTGAAGATGGACGTGAAGACAGACAAGTCCCCAAGTTCATGGAAGAAGAGAAATGACAGAAGGATCCAAAGAGGCCTCCAGGACCCGGACATCCGGCCCCAAGCTCCGGATATCTGGCCCTTGGAGAATCTACTACAGCAGTAGCTCAGCCGACCAGCTACAGGGCCCGGACATCCGGCCAGGCCCCGGACATCCGGCCCGACAAGCCCGGAAATCCGGCGCCTCCACCGGACATCCGGCGCCCCATCATAGAACCTCCAGGAGCCATCCTCGTCAGCCCGGACATCTGGCCCGACGCGAGCTGCCGGACATTCGGCCCCTGGCCCGGACATCCGGCCCGCGCCTACCCAGCAAGCCAAAGCACCAGCCCAGACGTCCGGCCTGAGCGCCCGGACATCCGGCGACTCGTGAAGGCCCGGACATCCGGCCCGACGCCCGGAAGTTCGGCTTCCCCTGTCTGCGCACAGTGTAAAGGGCCGATGCCCATGTACCCCTTCGCCCACCTAGACTACATATACTCCTCCTCCTCCCTCTTTCTAGTGTTAGCGAAGTGATAGCTCATTTGAGAGATAGAGCTTTGCTCATCCATCCGGATCTACTCCTCCGAGAGAGACCGTGCCTCTACGGAGAAGATCCACTTGGATTCAAGACCCCTAACGGGAAGAACTCAAGACCTCCTCACGGAGAAGAACCGGTTACCCTATGTATCGTCCTTTGTTGGATTCGGATCGTGTATCTCTTCGTGTTTCGAGGATCTAGCACATGTGTAATCGAATCTTGTTGGTTTGAGTGATTTCTCTCGTTTTCCCTCGTGTTTCTCCTCGTGTTCTTCGTAGGACCCGCTCCAATCGTGAAAGATCGGCCCTAGGGTTTCCACCCTACATCACATTGTCTGCAAAATATCACTGTCCGGGCTTTTCCTTTTTCTTCATATGCACAAAATATTAGACCATTAGTCAAACTTCAGTCAATCTAGCCTGTTTTCGCATTGCACACACAAGCATGTGCCTTGCTTGTCAAAAGAAAGAAAAACCTAGAGGAAACAACATTCCCTCGATGGGGGCTCGTCTTAAATTGTTGTTTCTCGTGCGATGGGAGAAACTAAGACAAACAAAAACAAAAAATAAAAATAAAATGCAAAGTCAGTTAAAGTCATGTTGTACTCCCGATGAGGACATTCTTACCACTGTTATCCTCATAGCCCCTGCAACACTCCTGATGAGGACATTCTTACCACTGTTATGTTGGGAAACGTTGCATGAAAACAAAAAAAATTCTACGCACACGCAATGATCTATCCATGGAGATGCATAGCAACGAGAGGGGAGAGTGTGTCTACGTACCCTTGTAGACCATAAGCGGAAGCGTTTCACATGTAGTCGAACTTTCTTCACGCTCCAACCGATATAGTACCGAACGCACGGCACCTCCGCATTCTGCACACACGTTCAGCTCGGTGACGTCCTCCGCCTTCTTGATCCAGCACGACGGCGAGGTGGTAGATGAGTTTCGTCAGCACGACGGCGTGGTGATGGTGATGGTGATGTGATCTCCGCAGGGCTTCGCCTAAGCACTACGAAAATATGACCGAGGGAGTAAACGGTGGACGGGGGCGCCGCACACGGCTAAGACAATGTTGTGTCTCCTTGTGTGGCGCCCCCTCCCCACATATATATAGGTGGGAGGGGAGGAGAGGCAGCCTGACGCGCCCTAGGGCTGGCCGCCGCCCCCTAGGGCTCCTGCCTTGCCCTACACCCCCCTTTCCTTGTATCACCAAGGGGGAAGGAAAGAGGGGGGGGGGGGGAGAGGGAAGGAAGGGGGAGTCCTACTCCACACTTTCCTTGCCCTCTCCTCTTTCCTTCTACTCCTCATAGGGCTGGCCACTATAGGGGCGCACCAGCCCCTTGTGGGCTGGTGTGTTCCTTCACTTGGCCCATAAGGCCCATATCTTTGCCGGGGGTGCCCGAAACTCCTTTCCGGTGACCCGATAAGTACCCGGTACCCTCCGAAACACTTTCGGTGTCCGAATACCATCGTCCTATATATCAATCTTTACCTCTCGACCATTTTGAGACTCTTCGTCATGTCCATGATCTCATCCGGCACTCCGAATAACATTCGGTCACCAAATCATATAACTCATATAACACTATATAGTCAACGAACATTAAGCGTGCAGACCCTACGAGTTCGAGAACTATGTAGACATGACCGAGACACCTCTCCGATCAATAACCCATAGCGGACACTGGATGCCCATATTGGTCCTACATATTCTACGAAGATCTTTATCGGTCGAATCCGTTATGACAACATACTTAATTCCCTTTGTCCATCGGTATGTTACTTGCCCGAGATTCGATCGTCGGTATCTTCATACCTAGTTCAATCTCGTTACCGGCAAGTCTCTTTACTCATTCCGTAATACATCACCTTGTGACCAACTCCTTAGTCATTTGCTTGCAAGCTTATGATGTGTATTACCGAGAGGGCCCAGAGATACCTCTCCGATACTCGGAGTGACAAATCCTAATCTCGATCTATGCCAACTCAACAAACACCTTCGGAGATACCTGTAGAGCATCTTTATGATCACCCAGTTACATTGTGACGTTTGATAGCACACAAGGTATTCCTCTAGTATTCGGGAGTTGCATAATCTCATAGTCGAAGGAATATGTATTTGACATGAAGAAAGCAATAGCAATAAACTGAACGATCATTATGCTAAGCTAACGGATGGGTCTTGTCCATCACATCATTCTCCTAATGATGTGATCCCGTTATCAAATGACAACACATGTCTATGGCTAGGAAACCTTAACCATCTTTGATCAACGAGCTAGTCTAGTAGAGGCTTACTAGGGACACGGTATTTGTTTATGTATTCACACATGTATTTAAGTTTCATATCAATACAATTCTAGCATGAGTAATAAACCTTTATCATGAAATAAGGAAATATAAAACAACAACTTTATTATTGCCTCTAGGGCATATTTCCTTTAGTCTCCCATTTGCACTAGAGTCAATAATCTAGTTCACATCGCCATGTGATTAACACCCAAAGAGTTTACTAGAGTCAATAATCTAGTTCACATCGCCATGTGATTAGCACCCATAGTTCACATCGCCATGTGACCAACACTCAAAGAGTTTACTAGAGTCAAAAATCTAGTTCACATCGCCATGTGATTAACTAAGGTGTGATCATGTTTTGCTTATGAGAGAAGTTTAGTCAATGGGTCTGCCACATTCAGATCCGTATGTATTTTGCAAATTTCTATGTCTACAATGGTCTGCATGGAGCTACTCTAGTTAATTGCTCCCACTTTCAATACATATCTAGATTGAGACTCAGAGTCATCTGGATCAGTGTTAAAGCTTGCATCGACGTAACCTTTTACGACGAACTCTTTATCACTTCCATAACCGAAAAATATTCCCTTAGTCCTCTAAGGATAATTTTGACCGCTGTTCAGTGATCTACTCTTGGATCACTATTGTACCCCCTTGCCAAACTTATGGCAAGGTACACAATAGGTCTGGTACACATCATGGCATATTTTATAGAACCTATGGCTGAGGCATAGGGAATGACTTTCATTCTCTCTCTATCTTCTGCCGTGATCGGGTTTTGAGTCTTACTCAACTTCACACCTTGCAACACAGGCAAGAACCCTTTCTGTGACTGATCCATTTTGAACTTTTTCAAAATCTTGTCAAGGTATGTGCTTTGTGAAAGTCCTATTAAGCGTCTCGATCTATCCCTATAGATCTTGATGCCCAATATATAAGTAGCTTCACCGAGGTCTTTTATTGAAAACTCTTATTCAAGCATCCTTTTATGCTATCTAGAAATTCTATATCATTTCCAATCAATAATATGTCATCCACATATAATATCAGAAATGCTACAGAGCTCCCACTCACTTTCTTGTAAATACAGGCATCACCATAAGTCTGTATAAAATCATATGCTTTGATCACCTCATCAACGCGTGTATTCCAACTCCGAGATGCTTGCACCAGTCCATAGATGGATCGCTGGAGCTTGCACACATTGTTAGCACCTTTAGGATCGACAAAACCTTTCTGGCTGTATCATATACAACTCTTCTTTAAGAAATCCATTAAGGAATGCAGTTTTGACATGCATTTGCCAGATTTCAGAAAATACGGCAATTGCTAACATGATTCGGATAGACTTAAGTGTCCCTATGGGTGAGAAAGTCTCATCGTAGTCAACCCTTTGAACTTGTCGAAAACCTTTTGTGACAAGTCGAGCTTTGTAGACAGAAACATTACCATCAGCGTCCGTCTTCCTCTTGAAGATCCATTTATTCTCAATGGTTTGCCGATCATCGGGCAAGTCCACCAAAGTCCACACTTTGTTCTCATACATGGATCCTATCTCACATTTCATGGCCTCAAGCCATCTGTCGGAATCTGGGCTCATCATAGCTTCTTCATAGTTCATAGGTTTGCCTTGGTCTAGTAACATGACTTCCAGGACAGGATTACCATACCACTCTGGTGCGGATCGTGCTCTGGTCGACCTACGAAGTTCAGTAGTAACTTGATCTGAAGTTTCATGATCATCATTAGCTTCCTGTCTAGTTGGTGTAGGCATCACGGGAACAGTTTTCTCAGATGTACTACTTTCCAATTTGAGAGAAGGTACAATTACCTCATCAAGTTCTACTTTCCTCCCACTCACTTCTTTCGAGAGAAACTCCTTCTCTAGAAAGGACCCATTCTTAGCAACAAAGATTTTGTCTTTGGATGTGTGGTAGAAGGTGTTGGGAAACGTTGCATGGAAAACAAAAAAATTTCTATGCACACGCAATGATCTATCCAAGGAGATGCATAGCAACGAGGGGGAGAGTGTGTCTACGTACCCTCGTAGACTATAAGCGGAAGCGTTTCACAACGCGGTTGATGTAGTCGAACTTCTTTTCACGTCAACCGATCAAGTACCGAACGCACAGCACCTCCGCGTTCTGCACACGTTCAGCTCGGTGACGTCCCTCGCCTTCTTGATCCAGCAAGTCGTCGAGGTAGTAGATGAGTTCCGTCAGCACGACGGTGTGGTGACGGTGATGCTGAAGTGATCCTTGCAGGGCTTCGCCTAAGCACTACGAAGATATGACCGGGGGTGTAAACGGTGGAGGGGGGCGCCGCACACGGCTAAACAATTGTCTGGGGTGTGCTAGCTGCCCTCTCCCACATATATATAGGTGGGAGGGGGAGGGAAGAGGCCAGGAGGCGCCCCAAGTAGGACCGAATCCTACTTGGGCTCCTCCCAAGCCGCGCCCCCCTGCCATATATATCGGAGGGGGAAGGAAAGAAGGGGGAGGAGGAAGGAAGGGGGAATCCTATTCCCTTTCTATCCTTTCCTTCTTCCCCTTTCCTTCTCCACCTTGGCCGGCCCATATGGGGGGCGCACCAGCCCCTTGTGGCTGGAGTGTTTCCCCTCTTGGCCCATAAGGCCCATATCTTTTGTCGGGGGTGCCCGGAACCCCTTCCGGTGACCCGATAAGTACCCGGTACCCCCGAAACACTTCCGGTGTCCGAATACCATCGTCCTATATATCAACCTTTACCTCTCAACCATTTCGAGACTCCTCGTCATGTCCGTGATCTCATCCGGGACTCCGAACAACATTCGGTCACCAAATCACATAACTCATATAATACTATATCGTCAACGAACGTTAAGCGTGCGGACCCTACGGGTTCGAGAACTATGTAGACATGACCGAGACACCTCTCCGGTCAATAACAAATAGCGGAACCTGGATGCTCATATTGGCTCCTACATATTCTACGAAGATCTTTATTGGTCGAACCGTTATGACAACATACGTAATTCCCTTTGTCCATCGGTATGTTACTTGCCCGAGATTCGATCCTCAGTATCTTCATACCTAGTTCAACCTCGTTACCAGCAAGTCTCTTTACTTGTTCCATAATACATCACCTCGTGACCAACTCCTTAGTCGTTTGCTTGCAAGCTTATGATGTGTATTACCGAGAGGGCCCAGAGATACCTCTCCGAAACTTGGAGTGACAAATCCTAATCTCGATCAATGCCAACTCAACAAATACCTTCGGAGATACCTGTAGAGTATCTTTATAATCACCCAGTTACGTTGTGACGTTTGATAGCACACAAGGCACTCCTCCGGTATCCGGGAGTTGCATAATCTCATAGTCGAAGGAATATGTATTTGACATGAAGGAAGCAATAGCAATAAAACTGAACGATCATTATGCTAAGCTAACGGATGGGTCTTGTCCATCACATCATTCTCCTAATGATGTGATCCCATTATCAAATGACAACTCATGTCCATGGTCAGGAAACCTTAACCATTTTTTATCAACGAGCTAGTCTAGTAGAGGCTTACTAGGGACACAATGGTTTGTCTATGTATTCACACATGTATTATGGTTTCCGATCAATACAATTCTAGCATGAATAATAAATCTTTATCATGAATAAGTAAATATAAAATAACAACTTTATTATTGCCTCTAGGGCATATTTCCTTCAGTCTCCCACTTGCACTAGAGTCAATAATCTAGATTACATTGTAATGATTCTAACACCCATGGACTCTTGGTGCTGATCATGTTTTGATCGTGGAAGAGGCTTAGTCAACGGGTCTGCTACATTCAGATCCGTATGTATCTTGCAAATTTCTATGTCTCCATCCTTGACTTGTTCACGAATGGAGTTGAAGCGTCTCTTGATGTGTTTGGTTCTTTTGTGAAACCTGGATTCCTTCGCCAAGGCTATTGTTCCAGTGTTGTCACAAAAGATTTTCATTGGATCCGATGCACTAGGTATTACACCTAGATTAGATATGAACTCCTTCATCCAGACTCCTTCATTTGCTGCTTTCGAAGCAGCTATGTACTCCGCTTCACACGTAGATCCCGCCACGACGCTCTGCTTGGAACTGCACGAACTAACAGCTACACCATTCAATATAAATACGTATCCGGTTTGTGACTTGGAGTCATCCGGATCAGTGTCAAAGCTAGCATCGACGTAACCATTTACGACGAGCTCTTTATCACCTCCATAAATGAGAAACATATCCTTGGTCCTTTTCAGGTACTTCAGGATGTTCTTGACCGCTGTCCAGTGATCCACTCCTGTATTACTTTGGTACCTCCCTGCCAGACTTATGGCAAGGCACACATCAGGTCTGGTACACAGCATAGCATACATGATTGAACC
Organism: Thinopyrum elongatum; assembly: GCA_011799875.1. Lineage (NCBI taxonomy): Eukaryota > Viridiplantae > Streptophyta > Magnoliopsida > Poales > Poaceae > Thinopyrum > Thinopyrum elongatum. Next base: position 291,469,847 of record CM022299.1, on the reverse strand, counting down.
TATGGCTGAGGCATAGGGAATGACTTTCATTTTCTCTATCTTCTGTAGTGGTCGAGCATTGAGTCTTACTCAACTTCACACCTTGCAACACAGGCAAGAACCCTTTCTTTGACTGATCCATTTTGAACTTCTTCAAAACTTTATCAAGGTATGTGCTTTGTGAAAGTCCTATTAAGCGTCTCGATCTATCCCTATAGATCTTGATGCCCAACATATAAGCAGCTTCACCGAGGTCTTTCATTGAAAAATTCTTATTCAAGTATCCTTTTATGCTATCCAGAAATTCTATATCATTTCCAATCAACAATATGTCATCCACATATAATATCAGAAATGCTACAGAGCTCCCACTCACTTTCTTGTAAATACAGGCTTCACCGAAAGTCTGTATAAATCCATATGCTTTGATCACTTCATCAAAGCGTATATTCCAACTCCGAGATGCTTGCACCAGTCCATAGATGTATCGCTGGAGCTTGCACACTTTGTTAGCACCTTTAGGATCGACAAAACCTTCTGGTTGTATCATATACAACTCTTCTTTAAGAAATCCATTAAGGAATGCAGTTTTGATGTCCATTTGCCAGATTTCATAATCATAAAATGTGGCAATTGCTAACATGATTCGGACGTACTTACGCATCGCTACGGGTGAGAAAGTCTCATCGTAGTCAACTCATTGAACTTGTCGAAACCCTTTTGCGATAAGTCGAGCTTTATAGACAGTAACATTACCATCAGCGTCAGTCTTCTTCTTGAAGATCCATTTATTTTCTATGGCTTGCCGATCATCAGGCAAATCCACCAAAGTCCACACTTTATTCTCATACATGGATCCTATCTCAGATTTCATGGCCTCAAGCCATCTGTCGGAATCTGGGCTCATCATAGCTTCTTCATAGTTCGTAGGTTCGCCTTGGTCTAGTAACATGACTTCCAGTACAGGATTCCCGTACCACTCTGGTGCGGATCGTGTTCTGGTTGACCTACGAAGTTCTGTAGTAACTTGATCCAAAGTTTCATGATCATCATCATTAGCTTCCTCTCTAGTTGGTGTAGGCATCACACGAACGGTTTTCTCTCATGTGCTACTTTCCAATTCGAGAGAAGGTACAATTACCTCATCAAGTTCTACTTTCCTCCCACTCACTTCTTTCGAGATAAACTCCTTCTCTAGAAAGGTTCCATTCTTCGCAACAAAGATCTTGTCTTCGGATCTGTGGTAGAAGGTGTACCCAATTGTTTCCTTAGGGTATCATATGAAGATGCACTTCTCCGATTTGGGTTTGAGCTTATCAGGCCGAAGCCTTTTGACATAAGTGTCGCAATCCCAAACTTTAAGAAACGACAGCTTAGGTTTCTTGCCAAACCATAGTTCATACGGTGTCGTCTCAATGGATTTAGACGGTGTCCTATTTAACGTGAATGCTGCTGTCTCTAATGCATAACCCCAAAATGATAGTGGTAAATCGGTAAGAGACATCATAGATCGCATCATATCTAATAAAGTACGATTACGATGTTCGGACACACCATTACGCTGTGGTCTTCCAGGTGGCGTGAGTTGTGAAACTATTCCACATTGTTTTAAACGAAGGCCAAACTCGTAACTCAAATATTCGCCTCCGCGATCAGATCGTAGAAACTTTATTTTCTTGTTACGATGATTCTCCACTTCACTCTGAAATTCTTTGAACTTTTCAAATGTTCCAGACTTGTGTTTCATTAAGTAGATATACCCATATCTGCTCAAATCATCTGTGAAGGTCAGAAAATAACGATACCCGCCGCGTGCCTCAACACTCATCGGACCGCATACATCGGTATGTATTATTTCCAATAAGTCATTAGCTCGCTCCATTGTTCCGGAGAACGGAGTTTTAGTCATCTTGCCCATGAGGCATGGTTCGCAAGTATCAAATGATTCATAATCAAGTGATTCCAAAAGCCCATCTGCATGGAGTTTCTTCATGCGCTTTACACCAATATGACCTAAACGGCAGTGCCACAAATATGTTGCACTATCATTATCAACTTTGCATCTTTTGACATCAATATTATGAATATGTGTATCACTACAATCGAGATTCAACAAAAATAGACCACTCTTCAAGGGTGCATGACCATAAAAGATATTACTCATATAAATAGAACAACCATTATTCTCTGATTTAAATGAATAACCGTCTCGCACTAAAAAAGATCCAGATATAATGTTCATGCTCAACGCTGGCACCAAATAACAATTATTCAGGTCTAAAACTAATCCCGAAGGTAGATGTAGAGGTAGCGTGCCGACGGCGATCACATCGACCTTGGAACTATTCCCGATGCGCATCGTCACCTCGTCCTTAGCCAATCTTCGTTTAATCCATAGCTCCTGTTTCGAGTTACAAATACAAGCAACCGAACTAGTATCAAATATCCAGGCGCTACTACGAGCATTAGTAAGGTACACATCAATAACATGTATATCAAATATACCTTTGTTCACTTTGCCATCCTTCTTATCCACCAAATACTTGGGGCAATTCCGCTTCCAGTGACCAGTCCCTTTGCAGTAGAAGCACTCAGTTTCAGGCTTGGGTCCAGCTTTGGGCTTCTTCCCGGGAGTGGCAACTTGCTTGCCATTCTTCTTGAAGTTCCCTTTCTTTCCCTTGCCCTTTTTCTTGAAACTAGTGGTCTTGTTAACCATCAACACTTGATGCTCCTTCTTGATTTCTACCTCCGCAGCCTTAAGCATTGCGAAGAGCTCAGGAATTGTTTTGTTCATCCCTTGCATATTATAGTTCATCACGAAGCCTTTGTAGCTTGGTGGCAGTGATTGAAGAACTCTGTCAATGACACAATCAACTGGAAGATCAACTCCCAGCTGAGTCAAGTGATTATAATACCCAGACATTTTGAGTATGTGTTCACTGACAGAACCGTTCTCCTCCATCTTGCAGCTATAGAACTTGTTGGAGACTTCATATCTCTCAACCTAGGCATTTCCTTGAAATATTAACTTCAACTCTTGGAACATCTCATATGCTCCATGACGTTCAAAACGTCTTTGAAGTCCCGGTACTAAGCCGTAAAGCATGGCACACTGAACTATAGAGTAGTCATCAGACCACGTCTGCCAGACGTTCAAAGCGTCTACATTAGCGGAAGGGGGCTTGTCACCTAGCGGTGCATCAAGGACATAATTATTCTGTGCAGCAATGAGGATAATCCTCAAGTTACGAAACCAGTCCATGTAGTTGCTACCATCATTTTTCAACTTAGCTTTCTCTAGGAACGCATTAAAATTCAGGGGAACGGTAGCACGGGCCATTGATCTACAACATAGATATGCAAATACTATCAGGACTAAGTTCATGATAAATTAAGTTCAATTAATCAAATTACTTAAGAACTCCCACTTAAATAGACATCCCTCAAGTCATCTAAGTGATACGTGATCCAAATCAACTAACCCATGTCTGATCATCACGTGAGATGGGGTAGTCATCAATGGTGAACATCTCTATATTGATCATATCTACTATATGATTCACGTTCGACCTTTCGGTCTCCAGTGTTCCGAGGCCATGTCTGTACATGCTAGGCTCGTCAAGTTTAACCCAAGTATTCCGCATGTGCAAAACTGTCTTGCACCCGTTGTATGTGAACGTAGAGTCTATCACACCCGATCATCACGTGATGTCTCAACATGATGAACTGTAGCAACGGTGCATGCTCAGGGAGAACACTTTTATCTTGAAATTAAGTGAAGGGATCATCTTATAATGCTACCGTCGTTCTAAGCAAAATAAGATGCATAAAGGATAAACATCACATGCAATCAAAATATGTGACATGATATGGCCATCATTTTGTGCTTTTGATCTCCATCTCCAAAGCATCGTCATGATCTCCATTGTTATCGGCTCGACACCTTGATCTCCATCGTTGCGTCGTGGTCATCTCGCCAACTATTGCTTCTACAACTATCGCTAACGCATAGTGATCAAGTAAAGCAATTACATGGCGTTTGCATTTCATACAATAAAGCGACAACCATAAGGCTCCTGCCAGTTGCCGATAACTTACAAAACATGATCATCTCATACAACAACGTATATCACATCATGTTTTGACCATATCATATCACAACATGCCCTGCAAAAACAAGTTAGACGTCCTCTACTTTGTTGTTGCAAGTTTTACGTGGCTGCTACGGGCTTCTAGTAAGAACCATTCTTACCTACGGCAAAAACCACAACGGTGATTCGTCAAGTTTGTTGTTTTAACCTTCTTCAAGGACCGGCCGTAGTCAAATTCGATTCAACTAAAGTAGGAAAAACAAACACCCGCCAGCCACCTTTATGCAAAACTAGTTGCATGTCAGCCGGTGGAACCGGTCTCATGTGCGTGGACATGTAAGGTTGGTCCGGGCCACTTCATCCCACAATACCGCCGAATCAAAATAAGACATTGGTGGTAAGCAGTATGACTATCACCGCCCACAACTCTTTGTGTTCTACTCGTGCATATCATCTACGCATAGATCTGGCTCTGATACCACTGTTGGGAAACGTTGCATGGAAAACAAAAAAAATTCTACGCACACGCAATGATCTATCCAAGGAGATGCATAGCAATGAGGGGGAGAGTGTGTCTACGTACCCTCATAGACCGTAAGCGGAAGCGTTTCACAACGCGGTTGATGTAGTCGAACTTCTTCTCACGTCAACCGATCAAGTACCAAACGCATAGCACCTCCGCGTTCTGCACACGTTCAGCTCGGTTACGTCCCTCACCTTCTTGATCTAGCAAGTCGTCGAGGTAGTAGATGAGTTCCATTAGCACGACGGTGTGGTGACAGTGATGGTGAAGTGATCCTCGCAGGGCTTCGCCGAAGCACTACGAAGATATGACCGGGGGTGTAAACGGTGGAGGGGGGCGCCGCACACGGCTAAACAATTGTCTGGGGTGTGCTAGGCGCCCCCCTCCCACATATATATAGGTGGGAGGGGGAGGGGAGAGGCCAGGAGGCGCCCCAAGTAGGACCGAATCCTACTTGGGCTCCTCCCAAGCCGAGCGCCCCCCCCCCCCCCCCCCCCTGCCATATATATTGAAGGAGGAAGGAAAGAGGGGGGATGAGGAAGGAAGGGGGAACCCTATTCCCTTTCTTTCCTTTCCTTCTTCCCCTTTCCTTCTCCACCTTGGCCGGTCCATATGGGGGGCGCACCAGCCCCTTGTGGCTGGTGTGTTTCCCCTCTTGGCCCATAAGGCCCATATCTTTTGTCGGGGGTGCCCGGAACCCCTTCCGGTGACCCAATAAGTACCCGGTACCGCCCGAAACACTTCCGGTGTCCGAATACCATCGTCCTATATATCAATCTTTACCTCTCGACCATTTCGAGACTCCTCATCATGTCTGTGATCTCATCCGGGACTCTGAACAACATTCAGTCACCAAATCACATAACTCATATAATACTATATCGTCAACGAACGTTAAGCGTGCGGACCCTACGGGTTTGAGAACTATGTAGACATGACCGAGACACCTCTCCGGTCAATAAAAAATAGCGGAACCTGGATGCTCATATTGGCTCCTACATATTCTACGAAGATCTTTATCGGTCGAACCGTTATGATAACATACGTAATTCCCTTTGTCCATCGGTATGTTACTTGCCCGGGATTCGATCGTCGGTATCTTCATACCTAGTTCAATCTCGTTACTGGCAAGTCTCTTTACTTGTTCCATAATACATCACCTCGTGACCAACTCCTTAGTCGTTTGCTTGCAAGCTTATGATGTGTATTACCGAGAGGGCCCAGAGATACCTCTACGAAACTTGGAGTGACAAATCCTAATCTCGATCTATGCCAACTCAACAAATACCTTCGGAGATACCTATAGAGTATCTTTATAATCACCCAGTTACGTTGTGACGTTTGATAGCACATAAGGCACTCCTCCGGTATCCGGGAGTTGCATAATCTCGTAGTCGAAGGAATATGTATTTGACATGAAGAAAGCAATAGCAATAAAACTGAACGATCATTATGCTAAGCTAACGGATGGGTCTTGTCCATCACATCATTCTCCTAATGATGTGATCCCGTTATGAAATGACAACTCATGTCCATGGTCAGGAAACCTTAACCATCTTTGATCAACGAGCTAGTCTAGTAGAGGCTTACTAGGGACACGGTGTTTTGTCTATGTATTCACACATGTATTATGGTTTCCGATCAATACAATTCTAGCATGAATAATAAACCTTTATCATGAATAAGGAAATATAAAATAACAACTTTATTATTGCCTCTAGGGCATATTTCCTTCAGAAGGTGTACCCAATAGTTTCTTTAGGGTATCCTATGAAGATGCACTTCTCCGATTTGGGTTCGAGCTTATCTGGCTGAAGAATTTTGACATAAGCGTCGCATCCCCAAACTTTAAGAAACGACAGCTTAGGTTTCTTGCCAAACCATAGTTCATACGGTGTCGTCTCAACGGATTTAGACGGTGCCCTATTTAACGTGAATGCAACTGTCTCTAATGCATAATCCCAAAACGATAGTGGTAAATCGGTAAGAGACATCATAGAACACACCATATCTAATAAAGTACGGTTACGATGTTCGGACACACCATTACGCTGTGGTGTTCCAGGTGGCGTGAGTTGTGAAACAATTCCACATTGTTTTAAATGAAGGCCAAACTCGTAACTCAAATATTCGCCTCCGCGATCAGATCATAGAAACTTTATTTTCTTGTTACGATGATTCTCCACTTTACTCTGAAATTCTTTGAACTTTTCAAATGTTTCAGATTTGTGTTTCATTAAGTAGATATACCCATACCTACTCAAATCATCTGTGAAGGTCAGAAAATAACGATACCCGCCGCGTGCTTCAACACTCATCGAACCGCATACATCGGTATGTATTATTTCCAATGAGTCATTAGCTCGCTCCATTGTTCCGGAGAATGGAGTTTTAGTCATCTTGCCCATGAGGCATGGTTCACAAGTATCAAATGATTCATAATCAAGTGATTCCAAAAGTCCATCCACATGGAGTTTCTTCATGCGCTTTACACCAATATGACCTAAACGGCAGTGCCACCAGTATGTTGCACTATCATTATTAACTTTGCATCTTTTGGCATAATTATTAGGAATATGTGTATCACTACGATCGAGATTCAATAAACCATTCACATTGGGTGTATGACCATAAAAGATTTTATTCATGTAAACAGAACAACAATTATTCTCTAACTTAAATGAATAACCGTATTGCAATAAACATGATCCAATCATATTCATGCTCAACGCAAACACCAAATAACATTTATTTAGGTTCAACACTAATCCCGAAGGTAGAGGGAGTATGTGATGGTGATCTTTATCAACCTTGGAATCACTTCCAACACACATCGTCACCTCGCCCTTAACTAGTCTCTGTTCATTTTGCAACTCCTGTTTTGAGTTACTAATCTTAGCAACTGAACCGGTATCAAATACCCACGGGCTACTATGAACACTAGTAAAGTACACATCAATAACATGTATATCAAATATACCTCTGTTCACTTTGCCATCCTTCTTATCCGCCAAGTATTTGGGGCAGTTCCGCTTCCAGTGACCATTTCCTTTGCAGTAGAAGCACTTAGTTTCAGGTTTGGGTCTAGCTTTGGGCTTCTTCATGGGAGCGGCAACTTGTTTGCTGTTCTTCTTGAAGTTCCCTTTCTGTCCCTTGCCCTTTTTCTTGAAACTAGTGGTTTTGTTAACCATCAACACTTGATGCTCTTTCTTGATTTCTACCTTCGTCGATTTTAGCATTGCGAAGAGCTTGGGAATCATTTTCGTCATCCCTTACACATTATAGTTCATCACAAAGTTCTAGTAGCTTGGTGATAGTGACTAGAGAACTCTTGTCAATCACTATCTTATCTGGAAGATTAACACCCACTTGATTCAAGCGATTGTAGTACCTAGACATTCTGATCACATGCTCACTGGCTGAGCTATTCTCCTCCATCTTGTAGGCAAAGTACTTGTCAGAGGTCTCATACCTCTCGACATGGGCATTAGTCTGAAATACTAATTTCAGCTCTTGGAACATCTTATATGTTCCATGACGTTCAAAACATCTTTGAAGCCCCGATTCTAAGCCGTAAATCATGGCGCACTAAACTATCAAGTAGTCATCATATTGAGCTTGTCAAATGTTCATAACGTCTGCATCAGCTCCTGCAACAGGTCTATCACCTAGCGGTGCATCAAGGACATAATTCTGTGCAGCAATGAGGATAATCCTCAGATCACGGACCCAGTCTGCATCATTGCTACCATCATCTTTCAACTTCGTTTTCTCTAGGAACATATCAGAAATAGTGGAGCTATATCGCGAGCTATTGATCTACAACATAGATTTGCAAATACTATCAGGACTAAGTTCATGATAAATTAAGTTCAATTAATCAAATTACTAAAGAACTCCCACTTAAATAAACATCCCTCAAGTTTATCTAAGTGATACGTGATCCAAATCAACTAACCCAAGTCCGATCATCACGTGAGACGGGGTAGTCATCAATGGTGAACATCTCTATGTTGATCATATCTACTATATAACTCATGTTCGACCTTTCGGTCTCCAGTGTTCCGAGACCATGTCTGTACATGCTAGGCTCGTCAAGTTTAACCCAAGTATTCTGCGTGTGCAAAACTAGCTTACACCCGTTGTATGTGAACGTAGAGTCTATCACACCCGATCATCACGTGGTGCTTCGAAACGACGAACTTTGGCAACGGTGCATACTCGGGGAGAACACTTTTATCTTGAAATTTAGTGAAGGGATCATCTTATAATGCTACCGCCATTCTAAGCAAAATAAGATGCATAAAGGATAAACATCACATGCAATCAAAATATGTGACATGATATGACCATCATCATCTTGTGCTTTTGATCTCCATCTCTCCGTCGTCACCGGCTCGACACCTTGATCTCCATCGTTGCGTCGTGCTCGTCTCACCAACTATTGCTTCTACAACTATTGCTAACATATAGCGATAAAGTAAAGCAATTACATGGCGTTTGTATTTCATACAATAAAGAGACAACCATAAGGATCCTGCCGGTTGCCGATAATTTACAAAACATGATCATCTCATATAATAACGTATATCACATCATGTCTTGACCATATCACATCACAACATACCCTGCAAAAACAAGTTAGACGTCCTCTACTTTGTTGTTGCAAGTTTTACGTGGCTGCTACGGGCTTCTAGTAAGAACCGTTCTTACCTACGGTAAAAATCACAACGGTGAATTATCAAGTTTGCTGTTTTAACCTTCTTCAAGAACCGGCCGCAGTCAAATTCGATTCAACTAAAGTAGGAGAAACAGACACCCGCCAGCCACCTTTATGCAAAACTAGTTGCATGTCAGTCGGTGGAACCGGTCTCATGTACGTGGACATATAAGGTTGGTCCGGGCCGCTTCATCCCACAATGTCGCCGAATCAAAATAAGACGTTGGTGGTAAGCAGTATGAACATCACCACCCACAACTTCTTTGTGTTCTACTCGTGCATATCATCTACGCATAGACCTGGTTCGGATGCCACTGTTGGGAAACGTTGCATGAAAACAAAAAAAATTCTACGCACACGTAATGATCTATCCATGGAGATGCATAGCAACGAGAGGGGAGAGTGTGTCTACGTACCCTTGTAGACCGCAAGCGGAAGCGTTTCACAATGCGATTGATGTAGTCGAACTTTCTTCGCGCTCCAACCGATCTAGTACCGAACGCACGACACCTCCGCGTTCTGCACACGTTCAGCTCGGTGACGTCCTCCGCCATCTTGATCCAGCAAGACGGCGAGGTGATAGATGAGTTCCGTCAGCACGACAGCGTGGTGATGGTGATGGTGATGTGATCTCCGCAGGGCTTCGCCTAAGCACTACGAAAATATGACCGAGGGAGTAAACGGTGGACGGGGGCGCCGCACACGGCTAAGACAATGTTGTGTCTGCTTGTGTGGCGCCCCCTCCCCACATATATATAGGTGGGAGGGGAGGAGAGGCAGCCAGGCGCGCCCTAGGGCTGGCCGCCGCCCCCTAGGGCTTCTGCCTTGCCCTGCGCCCCCCCTTTCCTTGTATCACCAAGGGGGAAGGAAAGAGGGGGGGAGAGGGAAGGAAGGGGGAGTCCTACTCCACACTTTCCTTGCCCTCCCCTCTTTCCTTCTCCTCCTCATAGGGCCGTCCACTATACGGGCGCACCAGCCCCTTGTGGGCTGGTGTGTTCCCTCACTTGGCCCATAAGGCCCATATCTTTGCCGGGGGTGCCCGAAACGCCTTTCCGGTGACCCGATAAGTACCCGGTACCCTCCGAAACACTTTCGGTGTCCGAATACCATCGTCCTATATATCAATCTTTACCTATCGACCATTTCGAGACTCCTCATCATGTCCGTAATCTCCTCCGGGACTCCGAACAACATTCGGTTACCAAATCATATAACTCATATAACACTATATCGTCAACGAACGTTAAGCGTGCGGACCCTACGGGTTCGAGAACTATGTAGACATGACCGAGACACCTCTCCGGTCAATAACCAATAGCGGAACCTGGATGCCCATATTGGCTCCTACATATTCTACGAAGATCTTTATCGGTCGAATCCGTTATGACAACATACTTAATTCCCTTTGTCCATCGGTATGTTACTTGCCCGAGATTCGATTGTCGGTATCTTCATACCTAGTTCAATCTCGTTACCGGCAAGTCTCTTTACTCGTTCCGTAATACATCACCTCATGACCAACTCCTTAGTCATTTGCTTGCAAGCTTATGATGTGTATTACCGAGAGGGCCCAGAGATGCCTCTCCGATACTCGGAGTGACAAATCCTAATCTCGATCTATGCCAACTCAACAAACACCTTCGGAGATACCTGTAGAGCATCTTTATGATCACCCAGTTACGTTGTGACGTTTGATAGCACACAAGGTATTTCTCCGGTATCCGGGAGTTGCATAATCTCATAGTCGAAGGAATATGTATCTGACATGAAGAAAACAATAGCAATAAACTGAACGATCATTATGCTAAGCTAACGGATGGGTCTTGTCCATCACATCATTCTCCTAACGATGTGATCCCGTTATCAAATGACAACAGATGTCTATGGCTAGGAAACCTTAACCATCTTTGATCAACGAGCTAGTCTAGTAGAGGCTTACTAGGGACACGGTATTTGTTTATGTATTCACACATGTATTTAAGTTTCCGATCAATACAATTCTAGCATGAATAATAAACCTTTATCATGAAATAAGGAAATATAAAATAACAACTTTATTATTGCCTCTAGGGCATATTTCCTTCATGTTATCCTCATAGCCCCTGCTACTACATAGATAGGATTAGTTACTAGAGCTCACGCACATTAACTAACCTACCAGGTACCTTCGTTTCTCGGAGCCATTTTCAATGCTCATGAGAATATGATGTTACCCAAATCAGATATGTTCTTATTGCTTAGGAGTGAAGGGTCTACCATGGATAAGAGGGATGGACATTGGAGTATGAATGTATGATCAAGCATGGAGGACAAAGCAGGCACATCTAGATGAGAAATAAATATTGCACATTGAAGATGATATGTTGTTCGCCCTAGTGATAGTTGTTGGCTTGACGATTTGTCATACAATTGGGCCGAGCCTTGTTGTTTTAGGCTTGTTGATTATATACATATATCACTAGTTGGGCTTTTCCTTTTATTCTATATGCACAAAATATCACACCATTAGTCAAATTTTAGTCTATCTAGCCTGTTTTCGCATTACACAAACAAGCATGTGCCTTGCTTGTAAAAAAAAATCATAGAGGGAGCAACATTCCCTCGATGGGGGTCTGTCTTAAATTGTTGTTTTTCGTGCGGCCGGAGAAACTAGAACAAACAAAAATAAAAATAAAATGCAACACCACATGAGTTGAAGTCGCGTTGTACTACTCATGAGGACATTCCTACCACTGTTATCCTCATAGACCCCACTGCTATGCAGATAGGATCAATTACTAGAGCTCACACACATCAACTATTTTATAAGGTACTTTCGTTTCTTGGAACCATTTCCAATGCTCATTAGAATTTGATGCTCCCTAATCAGATATATTTTTATTGCTTAGGAGTGAAGGATCTAGTATGGATAAGAGGGATGACCATTGGAGCATGATCAAGCACGAAGAACAAGGAAAGCGCATCTACATGAAAAATAATTATTGCACATCGAAGATGATATCTTCCCCTGTTTGTGGCCCGTTCCCTATCTTGCCAGCCTTTTTGATCGCCGCCGTGATAGTTGTTGTTGGCTTGACAATTTGTCACACAATTGGGTTGGGCCTTGTTGTTTTAGGCTTGTTGGCTGTCTGCAAAATATCACTGCATGGGCTTTTTCTCCATATCAGACAAAAAGCAAGCCATTAGTCAAATTTCAGTTGATCTAGCTTGTTTTCACAATACATACACAAGCATGTGGCTTGTTTGTAAAAAAACCTAGAGGGAACAACATGCCTTGAGGGGGGGGGGGGGGGGGGGGGGGGGGGTCATCTTAGATTGTTGTTTCTCGCGCGGCGGGAGAAACTATGACAAACAAAAATGAAAATAAAATGCAACGCCACATCAGTTGCATTCAACGGGCGAAGCCAGGCCCCAGGCTGCCTGGGCGATGGCCTGGGTCGTGAGGTTGGGTTCAACAAGCCTGCCCATAGGCCGCGTGAAAACAACAACGCAATCGCATTGGAAAAAGAAAGCACGAATCTTAGAGGGCTTTCATCCAACGGTGGTACAGTTAGATGTGCAATAGCTAATTTTAGCAAATCTGTTTTTTTTTTTTTTGTTCTTCAAATTGAATAACATTAGAGAGTGTCCTACATTCCTGCCGCAAATGCATGCAATAAAAAAAAATGGTTCAGACACATAAACATCATCAACATCAACATGATGAACAAAACAACCCTTTTATTACCAAAACAGAGCTGGAAAGTTACATGCCTTATTTGCAGAGTTTGGGTTCAGGCTAGGCAGCGTGTAGTTTACACTGCAGCCGATGCACCCCAGGTCAAATAAGAAGATGAACGTACTAAAGAATGGTGACACAGAACCAAAGAACCAACATAAGAAACAAAATTGTGAGTAGTATGTCTGATCTAGTTATAATAACTACGTATCTAAAACTGCTGTTATATCTTCAATAACAGCAGCCCGGTAGGTCCGGGCTGCGAGGTGGCCGACATGAAAAATCACTTGCCCTTGTGCTTGGGGAGAGTGAGAGACACTTCCGGTGTCTGAAAACCCATGAACTGCTGCCTCCTGATTTCCGGGCTTGGGATCGGGAGCCGGCGGCCGGTGGGGGTGGGAAGGCCCATGTAGTGCAGCCGGGGAGACAGCCTGATCTTGGGGCTGGGGCGAGGTGACGGGATGGGCAGCCTATTCGCGCTGGGAGACGGCACCACTCTTGGTGACAGATTGACATGCTCAAGAGCCATGCTCTGGAGATCAGCCGGGTAGTCGCGGACACAGCCGATCCGCGCGCCAGCAGCGGTTGCCCATTTGAAGGATGGGAGACTGGCCATCTTGGTCGCTGCTGCCTCTACTTCCGCATTGTCCTCGGCAACCACTTCCTTGATAATGTCCATCTCAGGCAGTTCAATTTGTGAGCTGTTGAGAGTCTCATCATGTTGCACCTCGGTGGGCTTCTCGTCATGTTCTTCCGTTTCAGTAGGCACCTCTGAGGTCTTCTTGAATGATGGGTACTCGTCGTCGTCGACGGAACACCTCTGAAAATGAATTGCAAAAAAGTGCTTATCAGCCACAACATCCCTGGTGGTTATTAAGACGATATAAATATAGTATGAGTGGTAAATTTACCTTGACGTTAGCTAGATCGACATTGTTCTCCTCCAAGAAACTGATGAACTCCCTGAAGTTCTCTTCTGTAGGGAGGTAGTGGCCGCTGTAAGGCCATATTGCCTTAAGAATGCCATCTTTGGCAACCAACCTACCGGCAGCGGTTGTCGCCGCGCCGGCCAGGAAACTTGAGTGCTGAAATTTACCCTTCTTCTTCTGCTCACAAGAGATGAATTTACAGTCAGGACTGATTCATCATGGCACAGAATGTACTACTTATCATGCACGACTGCTTAATAACTAGTATAGAGAGAAGAAAAGGATGGAACATTCCAAGTAGTACCTGTCCGATGTATAGTGATCTAGTTGTGCTCAGCACAAATATCCATTTCGAATCCTCGGTGGTCTCTACGAGAAGCCCGCTTCTCCTGTACATGAGCTTCCCTTGCTCCACAATAACCTCATACCCTGCCCTCTCGTTCTGCGATTCAAGTAACATACAAATCAGATCAATTAATCTCTTGGAAATTTGAACAAGCAAGATTCAACTTTGAGGTCTGTCTATTTTGAGACAGAAAAGAGGAGAGCTGTCACTTACTGGTCCGAGGTACATAATCAATTGGGAATACAGCTTGCTTCTCGGACACTTTTGGTGGTGAACGTCTTTCCCGGCTCCGATATCCAGCCTGAAAATACAAAACAAGGAACGCGCTGTCAGGATCAGTGCAAACCTCCCTGTAATTGCACCGCACCCCAGGATTAGGAACATGTTTCAGATACGACTAAGTAAGGTAATTACCAGTAGAAGAAGGGCTCTGTGCTGGAACTCGCGGACCAGATGTCGTAGTAGAGGTGCAAATTGTGGCCGTAGCGATGGCGCGGGTCAATCTGAAGAAGCACAAAGATTTTGACTTGAGTATAAAAACTTGATGGTTTGGAAACAAAAGGACAAGGCATGGAGGGAAGAAGCTTACAGCTTCGAGCCAATGCTGCAGTGCCAGTTTCTGAGCCTTCTCATCTTTGGACAGCCCCTTGCCGACCTTGGCAATCCTCTTCCCAGCCCTGGACCACCGGGAAGCAGCCGTCTCCTGCTTGGCCTCGTCAAAGAAGGAGATGGACTTGATGTTGAGTGATGCGGAATCGTAGGCCTTCCACCTGAATAATTTCAACGTTGAAATTGTTCTCGTCAGGCACGATGTAATCAACATGCATGCAGATGCAGATGCAGATGCAGGGGAGGGCGTGCATGCTTAATTACTTACCAGAGCTCCTCTACGACAATGGCGCAGTCGGCGAGGTTCCTCCGGGTCCGGTGGCCCTTGAAGAGCTTCTGGACCTTGGTGGCCGCGTCGTCGAGCTCGGCCTGAGGCCTCGGAGAGACGAAGTGCGCCTTGGACGGCGACTGCCTCGGGGACTGCTGCTGCTTGGTTCCGGGGCTCTGGAGCAGGAGGGTCCCGGGGCGCGCGCCGTTGATGCACCGGGTCGCCGCCTCTGGCTCATCGGCGGCAACCTCCGCCTCCCAGTTCTTGAAGCTGAGCGACCTCTCGAGGAGGCCGCCGGCGCGCGCCATCCTCTTCTTGGGCGGGCCGGCGACGACCCTCGGCGATGGCGACCTCAGAGGCGCTGCGCAGGCATCCCTCGGGCTCTGCAGCTTGGGGGAGTGGAGAAAACTTGGTTCCGTGTTGAGCGGCCTCAGCGAGGACATCTCACCCCTTATGTGGAGGAGACTTGTTCTCTCTGCAACCGCTGTGGCCCAGAGGGTCAACTACTTGTCTGCAAGGGCAAATCACACAAGAAGAAGAAGATAAGCTCATTATGTCATGAGAAACTAATTGGTTTGGTAGCTGTGGGTTATGAAAGCACAGCCGGCCTAAACATCACGACTCTTTTTACCGAAAGAGTGAACGAAAAAATAAATAACAACATGCAGCTCTGTTTAACCATGACATGACAAGCTCCATGAAGAAACATGGCCAAGTTCACGGAGAAGAAATAGAGCAACAATCGACTAGAACTAGAACTGGAACTAGAACTAGTAGATGGTGGACGTACCAAGGATGGAAGTGGAGCAGAGAGGCGAGGGTGGAAGAAGCAGGCGAGGCGATGGATCGATGGGAATTAAGGTTAGGAGTTGCGCAGCTATATACTAGTACTCGTAGCAGAGAAGGTCGCAAGCGGCGTGGGAGTGGGGGAAGGAGTTGCGGTTGCCGAGGGGAGAGGAGGGGAGGGCGGGACGGGAGCACAAGTCCAAGTTAGATGCAGAGGACGGACGGACGGAGGCGGAAGACCGGCTGTGGCTGACCGGTCGTCGCTGGCACGAACGGAGACGAGGCGAAGGATCCGCGTAGACGCGGGCGGGCGGGCGCGTGCCGGACTTCCCACGCTTAAACTGCTAGTAGTATTTTCCTTTCATTTCTTTTCTGTTGTTGTTGCTGTTGATGGCCGCGTTTAATACGTAATTTGGAGGGAGTAGCGAATGACAGCGACGGTCGAAGAAAACAGCGTCTTCTCGTCTCCGTCTTCGTTTTCACGCGCTTCTGCTTCGGAATCCTTCTGGTTTTACCGGGACAGCGTTGCATCCTAACTAATTCCAGGCTGCTATCTATGCCTGCCAGCCAGCCATAGCGGCTGCTCTGCATCTGCATTATTGAGACGCTAATTAATTTGCGTCGTACGTATCTCACTGGCTGAGGACGTACGGCTGACTCCCCTCGGTGTCGACATCCACATACTACTGCTAGTGCTAGTACATCGCTCAGGAATATATACATACATACATACAAGAATACTAGTATAGGTATACGCACGCTTCCCTGCGCCGCATGATGACAATTGCACTACATTATGAAGACAAGTACACTGTTTTCAAAAAAACAAGCATAAGAAAGCAAATAAGTTGATCATACATATTATTAAGTACTGGTACATAATACCAAAAGAAAATAACTTGCTCCCATACATAATTTACTGATACACAATATCAAAAGCAAATGATTTTTCCGTATGAAGTAGTAAAATAAATAAAAAAGTGATTTTAGCTGATCCTTGAAGGTATTCCTCGTGCCTCTCCTAAGCGCGTGATTTTAGCTGATTTCTCTGATGATCATTTTCGTGAAGTTGCTTCCGATTCCGGATTTGTGCTCGGCTCCTCTTCTGGCTCTCCCTCGCTTCTGCTTTCTGTAGTCCGGGCGAATGAGCTTGCTCAAGCTGCCTTGGCTAAGGCTAGGGATTGTGCGGCCGCTGCTGCTGCTACCTCGGTGGGCCCTGCTGCTCCCTCGGCGGCTCCTGCGGCTTCCGTTGCTACCCCCGCTTCGGGTCCTATCTCAGTTGGTTTTGAGGGGACTGCGGGGCACGAAGTAGTGGCAGGAAAGACTCATCGCAGGAGGTTGGTGGCCCCTGCTGCCCCTTCCCGCAGCAGTCTTCACATCAAGAACCTTAGTTTTCAATGAGAGCCTCTTTTGGAATATGCGGGGTTTCGGTGCTAGGGGGCGCCGATCCCTTCTCAAGGATTACATCTGCTCTAATAATGTGGATCTTACTTGTTTGCAAGAAACTATTAAAGGTTCCTTTTCGCACCGTGAGCTGGCCTCCTTGGCTGGTGATGGGTTTTTTTTGCTGGAGGTGGCTTCCGGCCGTTGGCCAATCTGGTGGCATCCTGATGGGTGCTCAGATTGATGTTTTTGACGTTCTTTCTTTTGAGTCGGGCTCCTATTTCGCCAGTTTGGGTCTTTACCATCAGGTCTTCGATAAACACTGGGAGTTTATTGGGGTTTATGGCCCGGCTGATCATTTTCTCTCCCAGGCTTTTCTGCAAGAACTCTCTGCCAAGCTTGAAGCTGTTGCGATTCCTTTTGTTCTGGGTGGGGACTTTAATCTCCTTAGGTTCCCTGGGGACAAAAACAATTCTAATTTTTGCTGGGCTAGGGCTGACAATTTCAATGATTTTGTGTCCCAGTATGCTTTGCGTGAGCTTTCCAGATCTGGTGCCAGGTTCACCTGGTCCAACCACCAATTAGACCCTGTGCGTTCGGTTTTGGATAGAGTTTTTGCTTCCCCTGATTGGGATGTCCTTTTCCTCGCTCCTCCTTGCTTGCAGAATCTTCTATTGGTAGTGATCATACGCCTCTACTCCTTGACTCTGGGATGACCTCTGTCGCTTGCCCTCGCCCGTTTCGGTTCGATGCTTCCTGGCTTCTTGTTGAAGGCTTTCCTCAATTGGTTTCTGACAAAATCCTAACCCTGTTTAGCTCCCCGCATCGCTCGTTTGGACCTTTAGATGATTGGCATTTCACGCCCTCTAACCTCAGGCGTTTCTTGAAGGGGTGGAGTTGGAATTGTGCCTCGGAAGCACGTAAGGAGAAAGATAATATTCTTTCCCCGATCAAAGATTTGGACTCGCGTGCCGACGCGGGTGGCCTTGATGTGGCTGGTTGGTCTAATCGGTATGATCTGGAAGATGCTCTTCTTTGCCTGCTCCGGCAGGATGAGTTATACTGGCAACAACGTGGCTCGCTCTCTTGGTTGCTAAAAGGGGATTCTGGTACCACATATTTTTTGCCATTGCGAATGGACGGCGAAGGAGGTGCTGCATTTTTCGGCTTCGTATCAATGGGGAGGTTGTGGCCGACCCTGAAATCATTAAGCACCACATCTTCTCCTTCTTTTCTGATCTCCTCGATGCTAAACAGCCGGCTGATGTGTGCATCTCTCCGGACCTGTGGGCGCTCAATGAGACGGTATCTGAGGCTGATAATCTAATGCTTTCGACCCCTCTCTCCCATGAGGAAATTGACTTGGTGGTCTCCTCTTCCAAATCTAATTCTGCTCCTGGACCGAACGGGTTTTCTATCTCCTTCTTAAAAAAAATTGGCTGGTTCTCAAATTCCTCCACTACTGCAGGATGGTCCGAACGCGACACTACAATCAGAGACCCTTCGATGAAACTTTGTGTGATACATTAATCACAAACGGTGATGTAATGAAACCGTCAAAAAAGATACAAAACGATCAGGAATCTAGCCCACCCTCGAGCGCAGAACAAACCAAGTGCCAAAAAAATGAAACCAGGCGTTTTCAAATCTAGCCAATCACAACGCAGAATGAGCGTCACGCGGATCGCTGACGTAACACTGCATGCTGATCCACACCGTTCGACGTGCAGTGATCCAACGGTCAGGAATGGTTGGGGGGAGTGATCCAACGTTCTCGAATACGGCCAATGAGAGTGCCTCACGCGAATCGCCGACGTTGCCCTAGCGCCTGATCCACACTATCCACTCGCAGGTATCCAGCGGCCCGGAAGGGTGCGGGGTTTTCGCTAGGGTTTGAGGGGTTTCGAAGGGGTTATGAGGGGTTTTGAGATATTTCAAGGGCTAGGGTTGACCATAACTAATTCAAAAAAAATCAGAAAAATATGAAACTTCCACCCATCATTGTTTTATGTTACTAGGTTTCTGGAAAAAAATAAGAAACTTGGTGTACGAGTATTTTCATGAAAAACCCTTCACAAAACCTAGCTATCATGAACGAGGTTGGGCGGGATTCAGGTTAGGGTTTAGGGTTAAGCATGTCATAGTTTATCCAAACGATCCCATATTGGGCATGGACCCTATATTTGCACACTGGAAGTCAAGTTTTGATTTTTGGCTCATTTAGAGAAGGTCGAAAAAAACTTGCTTACAAATGGGGTGTTTATCCTAGCTTTGGAGCTCATTTGGAGCACACTTTTCATGACCAGTGTTTCACTCAACAAAAAGTCCTCGGATTGATCACATAACATGCATAATATTTGAGAAAGCATTGTAACATCAATACCATACTAAACAGCTTCAAATTTGAATTTTGGCTCAAATTTGAAATTCCGCCAGAATTTGAATAGTGTTACACAAATACTCATCGAAGTAAAAATAGCATTACACAAATTCAGGCAAGTTTTTTACACAAATCCAAGCAAGTTTTTTTATTCAGACAAGAACAATATTTTACTTCTACTTCTTCTTACCACTTGATTTCTTCTTCTTCTTGCCACTTGTTGATTCTACGACGGGTACGACACCCAGTACACTCAAGCTCTTGGTTTTCTTCACTGGACCATCTAGGATAGCTTTAGTTGGCACCACAACATCTAAGCACTACAAAAAAAACACTTCCGTGATGATACATGTTTGTCATAGTAGGTCACGTTTTCTGTCATCCATGTACATCCATGACGATTTTATGACAGAATCAAGATAGTCATACATGTGTTGTCGTAGAAGTGTTCCATGACAATACCAAAATTATCATCATAGAAGTGTGCACTTCCATGACGATAAATGGCGCGTCATGGAAGTGCTTTCGTCAAGGGTAACCGACATGTGGCATCCACCATAACGGGTCGCCGTTAAGCTATCGGGTTCCGGTTTGGATCCGATAACCCGTTAACAGCTCAGACCAATGGGGATTTTCCACGTGTAAAATTGTCATTGGCCGGAGGAAACACGTGTCGGCTCCGCAGTGGGCCAGATGTCGTCCATCCAATGGAGGAGACTTGCCTATGATACGTCAACACGTGGCAGGGCCCAACAGAGGCACATATAGGTTAAAAAGGTCGGCTCAGTCAAAGGCCCGTATGATTTACTCAGATACTAGTGGGTCGGCCCACTAACGGCCTGCTTAAACATGGCCCATTTACGGCCCACCACCAGATCTGGCCTGTTAATTGTTCGTTGAGTATTTGGGCCCAATTACGGCCCAGTGAGATTTCGGCCTATTATAGGCCCGATGTAGACATGGGCCCATTTCAGCCCGGTGTGTCTTTCGGCCTGGGAATGGCCCGTGCTGCCCATGGGCCATATATGGTCTGACGCGACATCCAGCCCACTAACGGCCCATGATCAAGGTGGGAACAGTTCAGCCCAACGTGACTTTGGGCCTGTTAAAGGCCTGTCATATAATTCGGCCCATTGATGCCTCTACTAAGCTTTCGGCCTCTTAAAGGCCCATGATATCAGTGGGCCAACTAAGACCCGAGATATGTTTCGGCCTGGTAACGGCCCATCATATAACTGGGCCAACAATGGCCTGGTCTACATTTCAGCCTGCTAAAGGCCCATGGAGGACTATTGAAAATTGAGGCCCAACATGCATTTCGGCCTGCTAAAGGCTCATGGTATCTTCTGGGCCATAACAGGCCAGCAGAATATTCAGCCTGTTAATGGCCCAAAGTTACATGGGCCCAACTAAGCGTTGGGTCCACTAAAGGCACAACTAAACTTTAGGCCCAATGAAGGCCCATGTAAGTTGTGGGCCTGGCGCACAGTCTCCACGAAGGGCCCCAATGGCCAGTTAGCGCAGGCCCAAGAAAGTTGCATGCCGGCCCAGTTGTGGCCCGCTAAAATGCAGGCGAATGTTTCGGCCCGGTCGACTACATCAGATTTTCGCCCTTTTTTCAGATAGCGAATGATGGCATATACGGTAACTAGTACTTCCTTCGTCCGAAAAAACTTGTCCCTCAAATAGCACTAACTTGGTGCTACATACATCCATTTGAGGGGCAAGCTTTTTTCGGACGGAGGGAGTAGGAATTAAGAACAAACCTACTCTATACAATAAAGAAATTATGGCATAGTAACTTAGAATAAACCTACACTATACAATAAAGGATTTATGGTATATTACATCCACTGGGCATCGAAGTTCGCCACCAGTGATCATAAAGCGCAACGAAGAAGCACATTACAAAAACTGGGCGCCATTGCAGCGTAACAAAATAATACTGAACCAAGACCACTTCCAAGACAGTTCAAGATAGGTTAGCCTTGCGCGGGAGCTGCTACGCAAGCAGCTGAGCAAGGCTGTGAGACCGGCCTAGCATGTCGTTCATAGCTTCTAGGTGTAGCTGTTTAGCAATGAGGTTCTCATTGGTGTTCTCCGCAATCTTCCTTAGAGATTGGACTTCAAATCGAAGTTGAGTTGCAGAATGCCTTTCTGCTTGAACTTGAGACTGAAGAAGTCGAACTGATTCAGGCAGTGAATTATGTGAGCTTGTGTGACTGCTAGTCTCAAGTAACTTGAACATTGCATCAAGACATGACTTGGGGGTTGTCTCGCTATCTTCAAGATGTTTTGCCTTCTTTGCTGCAATATATGTTGGGTTTGTCTCACAGCCTTCAGCAGACTTGTGCATGCCATCAGGCATATCACCTTGAAACAAGCAGAGAGATGACAGGTTTTCCGTGTATATAAACAAAGATGGTAACTGTGCTGTCAATTTCATCCAATTTCAAATGAGAAAATAAATAGACAGTTCAAAATGTCAGTAGCATAATTTGGCATTGTTCATAATGCGGGGAGCTTCACCACACTACTGGATTACCATATCAACAAAATAAGCATAGATGAAGGGCAAAAGATAATCATTGTATCTATTTTGGTTAATGTGCATGGCATGTTGTTCATATCATCAGCCATATCAGTAAGATAAAGTAGGAAATGACAAGGTGTAAATGTGGGCTGCTTCACCACACATTGGATTATAGATCAACAAAAACAAGCATACATGCAGGGCTAAAGAAAATCATTGGATCTGTATTGAGTAATGTGCATGGTATGAATAAGGAATTTGGTTTTACAACTAATACTTGGAACTTACAGTTGTTGTGAACATGCATTTTGATAGAAACAGTAAACTAAACATCAGTTGATGATAGGGAGTATGAGCAAATTAAACAACAGTTGAGGATAAAGGCTTTAGAAGGACTGACTTACATTAACAGTTAACACCGGCTCTATAATGCCCTTCTCCATGTCAAGGGAAGGATAACTCAAGAATTTCAGCACAGAAGATTCTTCATAAGCACTGCCTGTACTCTACATTTTATAGAGAGTAATTATAGATATGATAATACTGGAAGGGATAGAGGATAATGAAGATAAGATGCAGATTGATGCTACATAATCAACTACCTATCCCTGTAAGTACAAGCGTTACAGGACAAAATGTACTGACAAGAGCAATGGGCTACACTTCTGCACTGACATTGTCTGTGTATTCAACTTTTTGGTAAGATTAAATATATCTCTGATATTTTTTAGTAAATAGTGGGCGAGGGAGATAAGATGCAGAATGCTACACAATGAACCAATCCCTCCTTCCCATAATATAAGAGTGTTTTGTACACTGGTGTACTGTACAAAACGCTCTTATATTATGGGACGGAGGGAGTAGCTATTAATGTAAGTACAATGATAGAAGATGTTCGGTCCTTACAAGAGGACTGCAGAGCTAAACCTCTTCAAAAGCATTGGGTTGATTCTAAATTTATGTAAGAGTCGATACAGATCTTATAATGTCCACCAAATGGAGGATAAGGAGGCTAACATGTGCAGTGATGCTACATAACCAACCAGCTATGAAAGTAAGTATGGTCATACAGGGCAAGAGGTACTCGCAAGAGCAATACAGTGTGCAGTATAGTTGCGAGATTCTGTGGTCCCTTAAGAATGAATATTCTTTTGCAAACAGTTTTCGTACAAGTGAGATGGTAAGGTACATGCAGAAATGTAGTTCAGATTGTGATGTGATATCATAGACAGTACCTTACGCTGCAGACGAGACCAATGTGTAACAAGATTATTCTAGTCACTGTCTACTAAATGTAGCACCAGAGACTTTACAGAAATTTCATTTAGAGGCTTGCCATCGAAGTGCACTTGCCTCAGGTAGGAACGATACTTCATCAATGAGTGCTTGAAAAGCGCAATCAAGCCTTGCTCGTCTTGACTATCCAATTTGATCGTCGTCTATTTAAAAGAATGAAATCTTATGTCTTCTGTCAGCAGAAACATATGCAGTAATTACCATGAATAACATTAGTACATTACGTACACGTAAGCTGCGGAGGAAGATTGGAAATTGTTCTTTGTCTGTGGTATAATCTTTCCATGAAGGAAAGATGCGCACAAAGTTCCTGACAACAATATAAGTTTCGTCTTCTAAACTGGGAAGAAGTGGAATAGGGGTCCTATTTGCTGCAATTGGGTCTCTCTCTCATTCGAAAAGGGATTTGGCAACTGGATTTGGTGTACTCTTTGCTGGAATGGGGGTTTTGCGTCGTAGAGCTGGTGCTATGTCAACTGGCATCATCATACTGTTTGCTGCAGTTGGGGTCTGCTGAGTTGGGGCATCAGAGATGGCCAGTGTAGTAGGGCTAGAGTCTGTTAGAGTTCTGGCCATGTTTTCTGGGTCTAGTGATATTGCAACTACACCTAATGGGCTATTTGATTTATCAGGTGTCACTACCTTTTCCAAATACTTTGTTTGTGCTCCTTCGTGATCAGCAATTGCCCTCTTCCTTTTGAATGTCTGGTACACAAGAACACCATTTGAATGGATAAATATGGTATGATGACAGATGGAATATGTACTGAAAATGGATAGGCAGGGCGTATTCACATACACGATGTGTAAACTAAGCAAATGGTAGTGCAACAGAGTAGAAGCAATGCAAAGCATCAGTTGCAAGATATGTGCGACAAATATAACCTTGAAAATTTAGAGAAAGCACCTTGATGGGTGAATAAGATAGGGCATCTGCCTCTGACTCCACTAGGGAGCTACATTGACTTAGGTCTCCCTCTAGCTCAGAATCAATGTTAGGATCATATTCTGAACATGAATCTATAGGTGGAGAGCGTTTGCATTGCATTGCATCTAGACTGGATCTCAGTCGCTTAATGCCAAGTTTGACAGCCATGGCATTGTTCTGCTTTATTATTTTCATGCACGCAAGCTCGTAATCATTATGATGTTGTTCAGTATCTGAGATTCATGAAAACATAAAAAGTAGTCAGATTATCTATGGAATGCATTGCGGATTCAACTCGAAGAGTGTCTCCCTACAAACCCCTGCGTATACAAAGTTCATCCCCCAACCGTGCTGACCATACCACACATAGGAATACAAACCTCTTATGTCTCTATAACGGGCGGACACACATTTCAAAACTGAAGTAGGATCATTAGAATCAAATCAAATTCGTATTTGAACAAATAAACTAAGGAATTATGAGTGGCATAATGTTTAGCTTCAAGGGTGGAGTGCTGGTAGGGCGATACAAAGCAAGTAGGCAGATTGTATTCCATGTAAAAGATCGTAGTCTATGTAAAAGGTGGATATGACACTTTTCTTTCTATACAATGCAGTGTTCGTTGCCCACATATGATGGAAGAGATCACACAGAGAAATACTATTCACTCATGTCTGCGGTTCCAGTATTTTGAAACAAGGTGGTCCACCCTAAAAGAATATTGACAACAAATATGACAAGGCAACCATAGAGGTAGTGAATCAACCATTACTTGTGAGCTTACTAGGACAAGTATGCAGAATTGTAACTGCAGTAAGAGACCGTCCAAAATCTGAATCAATAAGTTGGTCTAGCACTTATTGTCTACAACTAATCGAAGTGAATAATTGGATATCATATCGAATGAGTAAGAAAGACAAGTAAAATTGTCAACAAACCTGGCCTGCAGTAGTAATATGGGTCAATGTCACTATGATCAACAATCCAACATGACTAGTGTCTGTTCCTAGGGCTGGAATTTTGAAACCCTGTGAACTTTACAGGTACTAAAGTTACTGAAATATCTGAACCATTAAGTGTAGGTAGCACTCAGTACACAACAAACCCTAATGACAGTCCTGCCTAATGAGTAATGAATCAATTAGAAAATGGGTGATAGGGAGTGCCTGCTGAGTGTTGAGGACGTATCTGAGGATAAATCGGGTTGGCTTAGTGGGTGCTGCACGCCTGAGCCCTGAACGGACTGGGAAGGTAGGCACGGCGGCGTGCCCGGGCAGCGGTGATGCTGTTGGGCGAGCGGCTCCTGGCCTCCTGTTAGTCTGCATCTCCTCCTAAAGTCATGCCGCCCGGGGACGGCAAGTCGCCGGCGAGGCAGGTGGCTGGGGGTGAGTAGAGATCGGAAGCGCATCAGAACAGAGGGGAATCGGGGTCTGAGCCGACCCAAAATCCTAGGGTGGGCCGCGGCCCACCATGGCCAACCTGTAGATCCCCACCCCAGTGGCGTACATGCATTTTTGAAACTAAATTAGGAACATTTAGCTGACCAATTAAACGACTCTGTTTTAATAATATCATATTCGTATTTGAACAACTAAGCTTGTTTAGCTTGATGGGTGGAGTAGTGCTATTATGACACGAAGCACGTAGGTTGATCGTATAGTGATCATAAAAGGGGGGAAACCCTAAGCATGATCATTTAAACCCTATTATGACTGTGCCATGGCAGATTTGAAGCTGCAAACCGCAGAAATGCTAGTTAGCCACCATTGTTTGGTTCGAACTAAGAACTAAATACTAAGAGATGAAAAGAAAGTACAGTAACCAAGTTAGGATCTATTTTCTGGTTGAGATCAAAAAGTTGAGCAGATATGAAGTAGTACCACCTCTCTTGCGGCGCCGTGTAGGCATCTGGGGTGCGATGGCTGTCGGTGGCGTGGAAGCAGATCTGCGAGGTAGACGGATGCATCGGGGGATAAGTCCCGTTGCGGTGGACGAGAAGGTCGTCGGAGCGGCCCCGGCAAGGAGGACGATGACGCCGATGAAGCGAGAGGACGCGATGCAAGGCTCCTGGTTCGTCGTCGTGGATGAGAAACGTCCATCTCTAGCAGTGGACGACGCGGTCTTGGTAGGCGCTCCGGCATGGTGGAGGACGACGGCCATGGATGGGGTGGCGGACGGAGGAGGTTGGTGTGGGGATGGTGTTCTAGCGCGGACGGTGTATGAATGGGACAATGGAGGGAGAGGTACGGGCAACCATGTCTTTGAGATGCGCCTGTTTGAAATATGGGAAAGTTACGAACTTAGCCCCCATTTAAAATTTGGACGTCTCGTTGATTGGGGATAGGACGGTAATCTCGCATCTCCCCGATATTTGCCCAGAGCGATTTCGGGCAAGGAGAGGGTGTTTTGGCGCCCACGGTTGGCGCCCACGGTGTATGAACGGGGATGACAGGTAGGGCGGTTGTGTCATGTATGAGTGAAGTTACAAACCTACCCCTATTAAAAATATTTGCCTACATCAATTTTGGCCGAGTCGAGTTTGTTTTGCCGCCCACCGTGTATGAATGGTGAAATGGAGGGAGAAAGACAGGTCTTTCGGATGAGCTTCAATCAAACGTGTTTTGCCGCCCACGTTTGGCGCCTACCGTGTCTGAATGGGCTCAGAGGCGGTCGTGTCATGTCTCATTGAAGTTACTAACCTACCCCTATTGATAGCAGTGGAAATCGGGCCGATGGGTTGTCCGTGTAAGGGGTATACAGTAATTTCCATCTCGCAAACACTGGTTTCGAGCAGCCGACATGGGAGTGGATGTTTTGCCACTTCTTTCAAATTTTGGGACAATAAGCATTCACATTTACCCTGGTAACTAAATTCGAATCCATTTTGTATTCTTATACGAATCTTTATAAATGAATCCATGTTTTCTTTTAAATCTTCAAAAGCACAACAAAGATGTATTCCACTATCATATATGAATATGATTTACAAATGCCGATACTCGAATTCAGAAGGTAGAATTCAATTTAAGGTGAATTCGAATATGTGAAACCAATTTATGTCCAACTCAAGTGTAACATGTATGACACACGCAACATATAGTGTACTCCCATTTATATATGTACACAAGTGATGTCTCAAGATTCAAAATACTGAGTCAATCAACCAATAATGTACAAAACTAACAGACATATAAACACTTATAGAGTATATGGATCAATAATATCAACTAACATACATAAGCCAGACCGCTGTACTTCTTTGCTAGAAGAGCATCATTTTTTTAGCAAAGCTAGTACAACATCTTGGCCCTTTCAGATGCGTGCCACTTAAGGACCATTTATACTACTATTATTGCTGAATGCAGATTCAGCCCGATTGGCATATTTGTAGGTCTGGCATAGCAAACAAAATGAAATATTTTTTCCTCAACAAAAAAAAATGAAATGTCTCACAGTCTTATCAATTAATACAGGCTCGTGCTAAAAAAATACAGACCAAAAAACAAAAAACAATTATTACATGATCTCTAAAACAAATGGTTTGATTGATTACATGAACAAACAACACAAAGGTTATTCAACGATGGAAAAAACATTTCACCTATGATTTACCAAGTGGAATTTTAATTTCCCTTTTTCCTTCAGGATCTTAACAATGCGGCCAGTCTCAGCTTGCTTCATTTTGAAATCCACCAAATATTTAATGGTTTCTTGAGTACTGCTTGTGATTGTGTTGTTTGCTTCCTCAACATGTCAACTTCATCTCTAAGTGCAGAAGCAGAATCTCTTTCTACCAATAGTTTAGCCTCTAGAGCATCAGCAGTTGGCAATTCATGATGCACGATTGGGCCGGTGCCACTGCTCTGGGATGATACAACGTCCATGGGGACCTTGCTCTTTGATTTTGGGCTAACCTGTTTTGCCACTAAAGTTCCGATTGGATTCGGAAAAATTAAAGTTAGCAAAACATCTCAACTGGGAGTTAGAATAACAACCCAGTTAAACAAACAAGGAATTAAAGAGTTTCGATTGGATGCTGAAAAGTAGTTATTAACATCATTGCAACCGGTTGCAGTAGCAAAGCAGTTAAACAAACAAGTTTTGCAAAAGGTACCTGTTGTGGCATTGGAGTTTCTCTTGGATACTGAAAAGTTGAGTAGCCAGTAACTTGATGAGAGCAACCGGTTGCAGCAGCAAAGCAGTTAAACAAACAAGTTTTGCAAAAGGCACCTGTTGTGGCATTGGAGTTTCTCTTGGATCCTGAGAAGTTGAGTAGTCAGTAACTTGATTAGAGCAACAAGTTACAACAGCAAACCTGTTACACAATTTTTTTTAAATGTACCTATTGTGCAATTGGACTTCCAATCGGATCCTGAAAAGTTGAAGTTGGTAAGATGATTACAATAACAAATTACAACAGCAAACTAGGTAAACAAGGAAGTTTTTGAAAACATACATGTTGTGCCACCGGAGTTTCAGTTGGATCATGCAAACTTGAATGTTAGCAATCATAAATAAAGTGTTGCAAGAGCCATAAGAAACTAACATTAAACTAGTAAAACTAACCAGTTTTGGCAATGTATTTAATTACACATGAATTAGTAAAACTAACAAGTTCTTGGCAGTGTATTAAAGTAACAAGTTGGTACCGTTTACCAGCAACACAGACATCTGTAAACTTCTTTGATGTAAGCAAAATGATTCTGACACATATATATAAGTTAAAAAGACATTGTCCCTCATATAAACCTGACATTTGTCTATCTATGAACATGCAAACATTACTAGTGCTACAAGTCATAACAGCAAACCATTTAAATAAACAGGGTATCAGAAGGTAAATTACACATGAATTTTGCTGCACCCTAGAAGTAGATATGACCAGCTATGTACGTGCTTAAGTAGCTATTTAAGTTCAGGCAAACAGGTAATTCTATAAACAGTAAGTATCAAACACATAGATAGGCGCAGTCTATACTAGGATTAACAGGCTATGGCATTATGTAATCAGTAGAAAACTAAATTAAGTCAAGGAATGTAATTGAACAATTTTGCAATCAGTGGCTAACTAAAATTCCGAGAAGCAGGTAACTGAACTTACGCTAGCTCTTTGTACAGGCACACTGCAACTTCTTTTTCGCTTACAAGGTTCTACGAAGGAGTCCATGGCATCAATTGCTTGGATACGCAGTCCCAATACTTCTTTCTTCCCACACTGCATTGGTAAGTCGAATGGTTAATCTGATAAGATGGTGCGTCCTTGATATGTTATATGAGGACGGGTTGTCAGACTAGTTGTAGCAATACACATCACACTGGCTTTTACTGTATATTTCATGCGATTACATGTGGCATATCGAGATATAAGAAATCTACAATAGGATGAAAAGACTGGCATCCTTCACATTATTGGCGAACTCAGCTCATAGAAACAAGCAATTCAACCATTCTGTGGGTAAATCAAAAGCACCACTGGAATATTTTCACTACCCCAATCATACACGCAAAAAGGTGCGGCACCACCGTAGGGGCTGGTATGGGCGGCCGCCTCGGGTGGCTGGAAAGTGCGCACCTAGTTTGAGTCGTCCAGGTTGGACTAGGCTAGTTTTGTTCGTACCAGTGCACGAGCAGGCAATGTAAAAAATGAAGAAAAACATTTCAATTTGGATGGGACAATAACGTAAGTGCAAGGCAGGCCCTACAGCAGGCTCGCGACTGAAACGAGCGCCTCCAATATCGATTGACAGCAGGAAAAATCCCCAATTTGTTTGCTCCAGCCTCCAGTCTGGTTCGCTCCTAACCTAGCCGCCGCTGGACAGACCAACAGAGCTCTTCCTCGCGCCCTCGTTGGACGCCAATCGCCGGGCTTCAAGCGAATGGAAGGAAAAGAAGATGTAGATCCAACCCTGGGTGTAGCCTTCGTGGGACGCAGCGGCGGCAGCACATGCATGGCATCGAGCTTGCGCAAACGGATGATACGTCTCCAACGTATCTATAATTTATGAAGTATTCATGCTGCTATATTATCATTCTTGGATGTTTTACAATCATTTTATAGCAACTTTATATCAGTTTTTGGGACTAACTTATTGACATAGTGCCCAATGCCAGTTGCTGTTTTTTGCTTGTTTTTTACATCACAGAAAATCAATACCAAACGGAGTCCAAACGCAGCGAAACTTTTTGTGGATTTTTTATGGACCAGAAGACATCCAATGGGCCAGAGCAGCACCTGGGGGGTGCCCTGAGGGGGGCACAACCCACCAGGGCGCGCCTGGGCCCCCAGGCGCGCCCCGGTGGGTTGTGCCCACCTCGGTGGCCTCCCGCACCGCCTCTTCGCCCTATAAATTGCCAAATATTCCAAAAACCCTCGCGGAGACCCTAGATCAGAAGTTCCGCCGCCGCAAGCCTCTGTAGCCATGAAAAACCAATCTAGACCCCGTTTCGGCACCCTGCCGGAGGGGGAAATCATCACCGGTGGCCATCTTCATCATCCCGGCGGCCACCATGATGAGGAGGGCGTAGTCCACCCTCGGGGCTGAGGGTTTGTACCAGTAGCTATGTGTTTAATCTCTCTCTCTCTCTCGTGTTCTTGAGACGTCACGATCTTGATGTATCGCAGGCTTTGTTAATATAGTTGGATCATATGGTGTTTTCCCCTCTCTATCTTGTTGTGAATTGAGTTTTCCCTTTGAAATTTCGTTTTATCGGATTGAATACTTTTATGGATTTGAGAACACTTGATGTATGTCTTGCATATGAATACCCGTGGTGACAATGGGGTAATATATTGATTCACTTGAGATATGTTTTGGCACTCAACTCGCGGATTCCCAAGGTGACATTGGGGTAATCTATGCATAAGGGTTGATGCACGTTCTCGTCTTTGTTTCACTGGTAGAAATCTTGGGGCACTCTTTGAGGTTCTTTGTGTTGGATTGAGTATTATGAATCTGAATTTGCTTTGGTGTTATTTTAGTACGAACTCTTCATAGATCGATCGGAAAGAATAACTTAGTGTTATTTTAGTACAAACTCTTGATAGATCGATCGGAAAGAATAACTTGGTGTTATTTTAGTACGAACTCTTGATAGATCGATCGAAAATAATAGCTACAAACAATTTCTTCTTATGTTCTCCGGTAGATAAGAACTTTGGAGTGATTCTTCATTGCACTTTTAGGGATGGTTATATGATCCAATTAGATTAGCATTGTTGAGAGATTGCACTAGCGAAAGTACGGACCCTAGGCCTCATTTTCAAGCATTGCAATACCGTTTGTGCTCTGTTTTATCAATTGCTACCTTGCTGTTTTTTATTGTTCCTATTACAAAAATCAATATCTACTATCATTACTACGCTTGTATCACCATCTCTTCGCCGAACTAGTGCACCTATACAAATTACCATTGTATTTGGTGTGTTGGGCACAAGAGACTCTTTGTTATTTGGTTGCAGGGTTGTTTGAGAGAGACCATCTTCATCCTACGCCTCCCACGGATTGATAAACCTTAGGTCATCCACTTGAGGGAAAATTGCTATTGTCCTACAAAACTCTGCGCTTGGAGGCCCAACACGAGTCTACAAGAATAAAGTTGCGTAGTAGACATCAAGTTCTTTTCTGGCGCTGTTGCCGGGGAGGTGAGTTCTTGAAGGTATATCTTTAGATCTTGCAATTGAATCTTTTAGTTTATTGTTTTATCACTAGTTTGGTTTATAAAAGTAAACTAAAAAATGGAATTTATGTTGCATCATATTGTTCATCTTTATAATATCTTTCGTGAAAATGATGGAAAGGAAAATTGTGCTCAATTGATAGAGGAAGAATTCTATAAAATGTTTGACAAAAAATCTTTGAATGATGAGCATGATTACAATGTTGTTGGTATGAACTCTTTGAATATCCATGATGCTAATGATATGCAAAGCTACAAGCTTGGGGATGCTATATTTGATGAAGATGATATTTTTACTCCCCCAAGTTTTGATGAGAAAATTTATTATGATGAAAGCATGCCTCCTAGTTATGATGATTATAATGATGAAAGTGGGTTTGGAAGAGTGTCAACTCTAGGAAGTAATGATCCCACTATTTTGGAGGGTGTTGAATCTTATTTTCATAATTATGAAAGTGGATTTGGGGAGGTCATGACTTTATTTAGTGATGAATCCACTATTTTTGAAGAGGTTCCAATTGATTATGACAACAAATTTGCTACCTATGATGATTATGGTGATGACATGTATGCTATATTGAATAATGATAACCATGAAACTTGTCATCATGATTTTAATTTCCAATCACATGATAGTTATTTTGTTGAGTTTGCTCCCACCACTATGAATGAGAATAATTTTGCTTATGTGGAGAGTAATAAAATTTCTATGCTTGTGGATCATGAAAAGAATGCTTTATGTGATAGTTATATTGTTGAATTCATTCATGATGCTACTGAAAATTATTATGAGAGAGGGACATATGCTTTTACATATTGCAATACTATCAAGTTTCCTCTCTATGTACTGAAAATATTGAAGTTTTGCTTGTGCCTTCCTATGCTAGTTGATTCTTGTTCACATAAGTTATTTTGTCACAAAATCCCTATGCATAGGAAGTGGGTTAGACTTAAATGTGCTAGTCATATGCTTCATGATGCTCTTGTTATGTTTCAATTCTTATCTTTTATGTGAGCATCATTGAAATCATCATGCCTAGCTAAAAGGCATTAAAGAAAAGCGCTTGTTGGGAGACAACCCAACACTTTTACCTACTGTTTTTGTGTGTTCATATGGTTAGGCTACTTTAGTGATCTTGTTTTATAGCTTTTGTTTCAATAAATTGCCAAGTAAAGCCTTTGGGATAGTGTGGATGATAGTTGACTTGATTCTGTGCAAAAATAGAAACTTTTGCGTCAAGTGTAGAAATTCTGTCTTTTATTTGAACGTGGAAAAATTCTAATTTTTTTACAGTTGATGGGTATACAAATTTTCTACGCTGTTCTAACTTTTAAGAATTTTTGGAGTTACAGAAGTATGACCTTAATTCAGATCTTTACGTACTGTTCTGTTTTTGACAGATTCTGTTTTCAATGCATAGTTTGCTTGTTTTATGGTTTCTATGTCTTATATTGCTTAATAAAAATTGTGGAAATTGTAGAGTACAGTAGGCATTGTGTGAGAACAATTATGAATCCTGTCTTTGACAGTACCAAAGTGAATGATTTGTCTTTATCATACTAACCCATCTCACGAAGTTCCGTTAAGTTTTGTGTGATTGAAGTTTTCAAGTTTTGGGTGAGATAACGATATGAGGAGAATAAGGAGTGATAAGACCCTAAGATTGGGGATGCCCAAGGCACCCCCAAGGTAATATTCAAGTAATATCCAAGCAACTAAGCTTGGAGATGCCCCGGAAGGCATCCCCTCTTTCGTCTCCAACATTATCGGTAACCTTACTTGGGGCAATATTTTTATTCGTCACATGATATGTGTTTTGCTTGGAGCGTCATTTTATTTTATTTGTATTTGCTTGCTGCTATTTATAATAATTTTTTGCATCTTTCATTTCAATAAAAATGTCAAGGATAGCCTTTACCATGCTTATTTTGCAAGTCTATTTGTTGCTGTTTGAAAACAGAAAGTTTAGCGCTGTTGCAAAAATTCTCCAGAAAAATCAGAATGTGATAAAATATTGGAATTTTTTTTCACAATAAGATATAATAAACTTTCTACAGTTTTGTAATTTTTTAGAATTTTTGGAGTTAGGGAAGTATGAATAATATTGCATTCTTTACAGACTGTCCTGTTTAGACAGATTGCTGTTATGTTTGCATTATTTGCATATGTTTGCTTGTTTAATGATTCTATTTGGGGATAGGAGTATTAAATATGCAGAGGCATTTAGTATGCAATGTTGAATAATATTTTTTGTGATTTGCTACAGTAGAGAATGATAAGGTTTTTGCATTGGTTTATACTAACTTATCTCCCGAGTTCTTGTTGAGTTTTGTGTGTATGAAGTTTTTAAGATTTAGGGAAACCGTGATATAAAAGGAATTAAGGAGACGCAAAAGCTCAAGCTTGGGGATGCCCAAGGCACCCCAATATAATATTTCAAGAAGTCTCAAGCATCTAAGCTTGGGGATGCCCCGGTAGGCATCCCACCTTTCTTCATCAATAATTATCGGTTAGTATCGGTTGAGCCTAAGTTTTTGCTGCTTCACTTGAGTTGTGCTATTCTTGGAATGTCATTTTGTTTTGTTTTACTTGCTGTTTTAATAAAATACTTAGATCTGAAAGTTTTTAAATAAGAGAGAGTCCTCAATTAGCTACCCCTTTACTTAACTACTCACTTGATCTTCACTTATATCTTTTTGGAGTAGTTTGTCAATCACTCTTGTGCTTCACTTATATCCTATGAGTAAATTGTTGAATGAATTGAATATCATGAAGTTGAAATTATATGTTCATATCATGCCTAGTGGTAGCTTCACATTGGGTTTAGAAAGTGAAATCTTTTGAAGCTTGACAATCACAATATTGGTCATAGAAGCAATTCATGAATGATTACTATAAGGAAGAGAACTTTCACATGCAAATACACTATCTTGGAAATCTTTTGTGATTGTGAGCCCCCATCAAAATATTATATGCCAAAATTGTTGACGTTGGACAAGGAAGACAACGTAATGATTTATGTTTGTTCATATTCACATAGAAGTTATATTGTCATAGATCCTTCAACATGTGGTGCTTGCCCCCCATCCTTGCTAGCCAAAAATTCCGCACCAAGTAGAGATACTACTTGTGCATCCAAAAACCTTTAAACCCAAATCTTATTTTCAAGAGTCCCCCATACCTACCTAAGGATTGAGTAAGATCCTTCAAGTAAGTTGTCATCGGTGCAATAAGGCAATACAAATTGCTTCTAAAAGTGTTAGATCAGTTAGTGTAAGAGAAAATTGAGCGTTGTACGAACTTATGATGGCAAAGAATAAAAGCGACAGACTGAATAATAAAGGTTGCTATCATAAGGGGCAATATAACGTGACGTTCTTTTGCACTAAGGGATTGAGCATACAAACAAAAAGCACATGGCAACCTCTTCTTCCCTCTGTGAAGGGCCTACCTTTTACTTTTATGTATTTACTTTCATGCAAGAGTCAAAGTTTTTCTCTCTATTCCTTTTTATTTTTCTCTTTTGGCAAGCATCATGTGGTGAGGAAAGATCTAGGCACATATATCTAGTTGGATATGGGTAGCATGAGTTATTATTGTTGACATCACCCTTGAGGTGAATACGTTGGGAGGCAAAATTATAAGCCTCTATCTTTCTATATGTCCGGTTGAAATGTTTTGCTCATGTGTATGAGGTGAGTGTTAGCAATCATAGAAGACTATATGATGGCTGAGTATGTGGAGCTCTTACTTAGACTCTGTTGAATAAGTTGAATTGCAATTGTTTGGTGACTAAGAATATAGGTTGTTGAGTTTCAAGAGAATTCATTGTTTGAACCTTAACATGTGAATTGGTTGCTACTTTAACATGATGAGTTTTATGAGAAAGAGTTGCTGTTATGATGCTAGGAAAAGTGATTGAAATTACTATTGATCAAACTTATGCACTTTGCTAGCATTCACACTTCATAAATTATTTCTTTTATCATTTACCTACTCGAGGACGAGTAGGAATTAAGCTTGGGGATGCTGATACGTCTCCAACGTATCTATATTTTATGAAGTATTCATGCTGATATATTATCAT
Organism: Thinopyrum elongatum; assembly: GCA_011799875.1. Classification (NCBI taxonomy): domain Eukaryota; kingdom Viridiplantae; phylum Streptophyta; class Magnoliopsida; order Poales; family Poaceae; genus Thinopyrum; species Thinopyrum elongatum. The sequence continues at coordinate 291,433,592 of CM022299.1, read as the reverse complement.
TCTTGGATGTTTTACAATCATTTTATAGCAACTTTATATCATTTCTTGGGACTAACTTATTGACATAGTGCCCAGTGCCAGTTGCTGTTTTTTGCTTGTTTTTTACATCGCAGAAAATCAATACCAAACGGAGTCCAAACGCAGCGAAACTTTTTGTGGATTTTTATGGACCAGAAGACATCCAATGGGCCAGAGCAGCACCTGGGGGGTGCCCCGAGGGGGGCACAACCCACCAGGGCGCGCCTGGGCCCCCAGGCGCGCCCCGTTGGGTTTTGCCCACCTCGGTGGCCTCCCGCACCGCCTCTTCACCCTATAAATTGCCAAATATTCCAAAAACCCTCGCGGAGACCCTAGATCAGAAGTTCCGCCGCCGCAAGCCTCTGTAGCCATGAAAAACCAATCTAGACCCCGTTCCGACACCCTGCCAGAGGGGGAAATCATCACCGGTGGCCATCTTCATCATCCCGGTGGCCACCATGATGAGGAGGGAGTAGTCCACCCTCGGGGCTGAGGGTTTGTACCAGTAGCTATGTGTTTAATCTCTCTCTCTCATGTTCTTGAGATGTCACGATCTTGATGTATCACGGGCTTTGTTAATATAGTTGGATCATCTGGTGTTTTCCCCTCTCTATCTTGTTGTGAATTGAGTTTTCCCTTTGAAATTTCATTTTATCGGATTGAATACTTTTATGGATTTGAGAACACTTGATGTATGTCTTGCAGATGAATACCCGTGGTGACAATGGGGTAATATATTGATTCACTTGAGATATGTTTTGGCACTCAACTCGCGGATTCCCGAGGTGACATTGGGGTAATCTATGCATAGGGGTTGATGCACGTTCTCGTCTTTGTTTCTCCGGTAGAAATCTTGGGGCACTCTTTGAGGTTCTTTGTGTTGGATTGAGTATTATGAATCTGAATTTGCTTTGGTGTTATTTTAGTACGAACTCTTGATAGATCGATCGGAGAGAATAACTTAGTGTTATTTTAGTACGAACTCTTGATAGATCGATCGGAAAGAATAACTTGGTGTTATTTTAGTACGAACTCTTGATAGATCGATCGGAAAGAATAGCTACAAACAATTTCTTCTTATGTTCTCCGGTAGATAAGAACTTTGGAGTGATTCTTCATCGCACTTTTAGGGATGGTTATATGATCCAATTAGATTAGCATTGTTGAGAGATTGCACTAGCGAAAGTACGGACTCTAGGCCTCATTTTCAAGCATTGCAATACTGTTTGTGCTCTGTTTTATCAATTGCTACCTTGTTGTTTTTTATTGTTCCTATTACAAAAATCAATATCTACTATCATTACTACGCTTGTATCACCATCTCTTCGCCGAACTAGTGCACCTATACAAATTACCATTGTATTTGGTGTGTTGGGGACACAAGAGACTCTTTGTTATTTGGTTGCAGGGTTGTTTGAGAGAGACCATCTTCATCCTACGCCTCCCATGGATTGATAAACCTTAGGTCATCCACTTGAGGGAAAATTGCTACTGTCTTACAAAACTCTGCGCTTGGAGGCCCAACACGAGTCTACAAGAATAAAGTTGCGTAGTAGACATCAACGGACATTCGCAACTTGCAAGAGCAGCATGCGCAACGAGCAGGTACATCACATCTCTGATTATATCTAATTCAACTGTTCAATTTCTGGCCATTATTTAAACCTGATGGTGTTGTAAAACTGCTTGTATGTAGGGAATCTACAAGAAAATGAACCCAATTTCTACTTATTTTATAACTCCCCCAATCAATACTGAACTGCCTGAACCTGATGTGTCTAATCAAGTTTCCGGTGCAAACATACAAGCTCATATTGTTCTTGAGCCTGAAGTGTCTAATGAACAGACTGGTAATGAAGGATTTGATGCAAACATTTTACATGCTCCTGTTGATGAACATATAGTGTCTGATGAGGGATCTAATGCAAGCATTTTGCAAGCTCTCATTGAAGGATTTAGTGTGTAATGATGATTTGCTATTTTGAGAGAGAGAGAGAGAGAGAGATTTGCAGGAATTATTGACAAGCAAATTACAGTACATTTTCATGGCTTGACGAAACATCGAGGCCATCTACCACAACGTCCCCATATCATGACAACCTAGCCTAAATATTTTTCTAATCTGTTGTTTCAAACTATTGGCATACTTGTGCAAGATAGATATATTGATATGCAGTTTGCGCACTAGTTATAGGTGCAGTTAGACTTGGATATTTTCGGCCAGAGAACGAATAATTCAAGAAGGTACAGTCCATGTTAGTAGTCCTTGTCCACCATGTTATATTTTGTGTTTTTTGGTGCTTACATCATCTAGTGGTTTATAATCCGGAACTACTTTGGACCATTAGATGGTTTTCAAAGTGCATGTAGCTTCACATTTCTCAAGTTATGTTGATTTCGGGAGTGCAAGTGCCTTCATATTTTTTAAGTTAAATTTTCGCCCCTGGTAACTTGAATTCGTGGATCCGCCACTGCACACAAATCATACACGCAGGGCAGTATGAATTAAATGAAATGCAGGGACTTACGCTAGCTAGTTGTACAGGCTCACTACAGCTCTGCTTCTGCTTGGGATGTTCCATGTACAGGTCCATGTTACCACTTGCTTGGATGTGTAGGCCCTGTGCTCCTTGCATCCCCCTCTGCATTTTTGGCACGGCGAATGGTTGATCAAATGAGAGGAATCAACCTTGTTGTTGTATCGGAGGACAGGTACTTACAAGGTTATACCGGCATGCAGGATGTGTACCAGATCCCGTGGCGCCGTCATGCTTCGCTAAAAAATGGTTTTGCTTGTTTCAGATGATATTTCAAGAAGAAATAAGAGTTAAAATCAGAGTAGCATAGGCGTGTAAGATAAGAGAGCAGTAAAAGGATATCCAAACATCGTCGGAACAGTGCACATGGGAGTGATATGTGGATACCTAATTCGGGCCGGCATTTGGGCATGCTCGCCTAGAGTGCGGGTCACTTCAGAGACATTGAGGGTGATGCGCTGGCGTTGGCTGGCCGCGTATGGATGCAGATCTTGAGCGGCAGTGGAGCGCTACGATGCGGTGAAGCACCAACGGCCTCGAGGGGTGGAGATCGACGATGTGCTCGGTGAAGTAGCCACGGTGAGGTGGGAGACGGCGTTGGTGAAGCGCACCTGATGCGGTGGAAGTCGGTGTCTGTGAGGCACGTCGGCTGCGGCGGCCGACGTTGTCGATGGACCACTCGGTGCGGTGGACGAGGGCGTAGATGAGGCAACTCTGGTGCGGTGGTGAAGCGCGACCATCGTCTTCGTCGTCGTCGTCCGGCACAGAGGTGGGGAAAGAGACAAGACGAGGGGCGATTCGAATTTTGCTTGGGTTGGCGATTAATTATGGATTTCAGTGCTCTGGGCGCGGAAGGGGATGGGGGAGAAGGGAGATTTTGCAGGGCTGGAATTGGGGCTGCCAGGTATTTCAATCCGAAACGTAGAAGCGCGAACTTTTTTGCCGTCCTTTTTTTGGTGGGGGGGGGGGGGGGGGGGGAGGGGTGGGTGCTAGCACAATACTTACGACACACGCAACCACCACGACACGACCCTGGTCTGCCTGGTGCGCCTACATTTGAGAATGCAAACGAATCTTCTTTCATTGGCAAACAAATCTGTATGTATTACCATGCCCATGTTTTCCTTGCAAATAATTAGTCCTTCGAAACAAGATACTATCAATTAATTAATGAAGAGTTCTTTGAATTAGAGTGTGTTTGTCACATAGCGTTCTCCAATTCTAATGTGGATTTTGCATTTCACGGTATCCATGCTACTTTCTTAATTAAAATTCATATGGATAAGATGAACACTATGGTAGTGAGAAAACTTTGGATGGATTCAAGCATATGACCACACACATACAAAATACCACAACAATCGAGTCAATATCAATTTCTGCAAACCTACTATGGCACGAATTCGAAATAATTACGAAAGCCATATGCATGGTCCTCACTTCAAATCTTACAATGTACACTAAATCGAAACGTCAGTATTAAGTCTAGTACTATCTACATTCAAATGTTGTTTTTAGCCCCCCCCCCCTCGGCACACACGCTACATACTTCCTCTATCTATCAATCTTCCTCTCCTAAAAACCTTACAAAGCTATTGGTTTCCAACACATGCTCATTCTTTCTCTCCATGTTTCGATCTCTAACTCTCTCAAATACACGACCCCCTTTTTTCACTCTGTCAACAAATGAATCTCTCTCACACACCCGCCATTGCACTCCATGCTGAGCTCTCTCTCTCCCTCTCTCCCTCCCACCCTCTCTCGCTAGATACATGCATTTCCTATCTAGACCCCCCTCTCTTGCGCACGCATGCACATTGTCTATCTAGGTCACTCTCTTGAGACCATCTCACTCTTTCTTCCACACGGCGGCCCACACTCGCTCAATCTCTCTCTCTCTTTATCTAAGTCTCGATTAACATCGCTTTCTCTCACACACAAATGATATATCTCCCTGTTCAGGCCTCGATCGACATGCTCTATACTCTCTCATGCAGATTGTCTATCTACGTCAGTCTCTCCAAGTCGTCCCACTCTTTCGACCTCATGGTGGCCCACGCTCGCTTAATCTCTCTCTCTCTTTATGTATGTCTTGATTGACCTCGCTCTTTCTCACACACAAACGATATATCTCCATGTTTGGGCCCAGTTCGACATATTCATATTGTACTGGCAAGATGCCCGTGCGTTGCATGGAACATCAAGATGCATTTATATGAGTAGTTTATCTTGTGGGAGATAAGGATGAACGAGGGAAGGCCTTATCTGCCATTGTGGTGAGGGGTGCTAGTATCTTTTTGCAAAATTGTCATAGTTTCCTTCCTATCCGTCAGATATAGATCGGACATCCTATATTGCAGGATGGCAGGCACACCATCATCACCAGCTCTGTTTTTTATAAGAGTAGAGACACGCTCTCACGCACATTGTCTATCTTGGTCACTCTCTCCAACCCGTCTCACTCTTTTGACCGCATGACGAACCACACTCGCTCAATCTCTCTCTCTTTATCCATGTACCAATTGACGTTGCTTCCTCACACGCACAAATGATATATCTACATGCCTGTGACTGGATCATCTCTCAAGCTCTCTCTTACAGCCCTCACCCTTCGCAAAAGCTCAATCGGACAATATCTCTCCAGAGCATATATATCTTTTTAACGAATGTCGGGCCACACTCACTTTGTCTCTCTATCTATCTATTCCTCGGTTGACCTCGCTTTCTCACGCCATCTCTTCCACACATTGAAGCTACCTCTCCATCCCTCGAAGAGCCGAAGCTATTTACATTGCAAGGGGGACTCCACCCTTGGATTAATTTGTGAAGGCATTTATTCCGGTGGGTTTAGATTATATTTTTGTAGCATTTGGACCACAACTACTCCAAACACCGTTGCAAGCCCCGCCCCTCCCCCAATTGATTTCCCTCTGGCTCGGTCACCGCTCTCTCGCATGCCCTTTCTCACCTTCCACGTCGCACCATGGTATTTTTGCAAATAACTCTAGTGTTCTCTTTAATAATTACAAATAAGCTACAAACTACACACCGGGAGTCCACCTGTAATGGAACAAATTTTGACCCAGAAATTAAAGTGCTACAAACTACACACCTGGGGGCCCACCTATCATGGTACAAATTTGTACCCATACATAAATTAAAAATGAAAAAAGATGAGGTTTGAACATGCGACCAGGGCCTTCCAGACGCACATCAATAGGCAATATAGTAGCAACGTTTGTTGTACTCCCCTTCGTTGATATATTGTTTTTATATTACCACAACCTATTTAATGGATAATATTTATTTATATTTGTTTTAGTAGATTAGTGGGACCGTCTCATCAGCACGTACTATTCCCCTTCACTTACTGGTGGGTCCCATGTCTGCTCTCTCTCTCTCCCCTCCCCTTCTACGTTTAGACGCACGGGCAAACACGAAGAATGCGCGGGCGGTGTTGCCGTTGACCGTATCTGGACTCGTCCACAAGTTACGGCACCAGTTTCACGTACTAGTAGTATTATATGTAACATGTTTAGGAACAAAAGTGACTGTGACAGACAAGTTAGGCTAGTAGTAGTACTGTTTATCTACTAATAATTAAATGCATGGATAATTTTTTTATATTTATGACTTTTTATAATTCATTTGATACGGCTCTAGCAGAACATTCAATCGATCAAACCATAGGTTTAATTTAGTCTGACTGCGACTTTTACATTCATACCACGATCTAACTAAAATAAACGGAAATGATAAATCCCAAACGTCCAGATTTTAAGCATGGCAATCCGAATGTTTTTCATGGCAAATTTAGATCACGCGGCGGAGGCATCTTGCGGCTGGAAGCGGCTCCTCTACCGTGCTCTATGTGTCGTAGGGCGACTGACTGGCGGCGACGGCGGCGTCTTGCATCGTTGTTGGCGTACTCCTGGACGTTGGCCCTAGCTTCAAGGAAGGCCAGAATGTTCTGGACTTCAGTCTCCAGGAGCCAGTCAACTGGCGGGAGGCGGCGACTAGCATTGGTGCAAGGAAGCGGTTGACGGCGGCGATCCATGCCGCTTATGGGGGCACTGGCACCGGCGCGGGGACAGGCACTGGCAACGACGCTAATACGTCTCCAACGTATCTATAATTTTTGCTTGTTCCATCATGTTATATTATCATTCTTGGATGTTTTACAATCATTTTATAACAACTTTATATTATTTTTGGGACTAACCTATTGACATAGTGCCTAGTGCCAGTTGCTGTTTTTTTGCTTGTATTTTAATTCACAGAAAATCAATACCAAACGGAGTCCAAACACAGCGAAACTTTTTGGAGAATTTTTCTGGATCGGAAGACACCTGTTGGGCCAAAGAAGTACCAGAGGGGGGCTCCGAGGGGAGCACAACCCACCAGGGCGCGCCTAGGTGGGTTGTGCCCACCACGGTGGCCTCCCGCACTGCCTCTTCGCCCTATAAATACCCAAATATTCCAAAAACCCTAGGGGAGTCGACGAAACACAATTCCAGCCGCCGCAAGTTCCAGAACCACGAGATCCAATCTAGACACCATCACGGAGGGGTTCATCATCCTCATTGGTGCCTCTCCGATGATGTGTGAGTAGTTCATTGTAGACCTATGGGTCCGTAGGCAGTAGCTAGATGGCTTCTTCTCTCTTTTGGATTCTCAATACGATGGTCTCTTGGAGATCTATTTGATGTAACTCTTTTTGCGGTGTGTTTGTTGGGATCCGATGAACTTTGAGTTTATGATCAGATTTATATCCATGAAAGTTATTTGAGTTGTTTGATCTCTTTTATGCATGATTACTTATAGCCTCGTATTTCTTCTTCGAATCTTTGGTTTAGTTAGGCCAACTAGATCGGTTTTTCTTGCCATGGGAAGAGGTGCTTTGTGATGGGTTCGATCGTGCGGTGTTCTTTCCCAGTGACAGAAGGGGCAGCAAGACACGCATGTATCATTGCTATTAAGGATAACAAGATGGGGGCTATTCCTACATGAATAGATCTCGTCTACATCATGCCATCATTCTTATTGCATTACTCCGTTTTTCCATGAACTTAATACACTAGATGCATGCTGGATAGCGGTCGATGTGTGGAGTAATAGTAGTAGATGCAGGCAAGAGTCGGTCTACTAATATTGGACGTGATGCCTATATAATGATCATTACCTGGATATCGTCATAATTATTTGAGGTTCTATCAATTGCCCAACAGTAATTTGTTTACCCACTGTGTGCTATTTCTTGAGAGAAGCCACTAGTGAAATCTACGGCCCCGAGTCTATTCTTCATCATATTTGCTTTAAGATCTATTTTTATTCTCTTTTATTTTTAGATCTATTATTTCAAAAACCCAAAAATACCTCGCTGCACTTTTTATTTGCATCTTTTATTTCACGTTTTATCGAGATCTATTTATCCAATCTATCACAATTTTATCCCGTCAACTTGCCAATTTCTGGCGCCGTTACCCATAGAGGGATTGACAACCCCTCCTGATCGTCGGGTTGCAAGTATTTGTTATTTGTGTGCAGGTAACATTTACATAGTGTTGCTTGGTTCTCCTACTGGATTGATACCTTGGTTTCATAACTGAGGGAAATACCTACCGTAGCTGTGCTGTATCATCCCTTCCTCTTTGGGGAAATACTGACGTAGTTCAAGCGACATCAAAAGGAATTTCTGGCGCCGTTGCCGGGGAGGATCAAGTCAAGATAGTCTCCCGACAACTCGCCAATTTCTGGCGCCATTGCCGGTGAGACATCATCAACATCTATCAGGTTCCTAATCACAAATCTCATCTCCTTGCAATTTACATTATTTGCCATTTGCCTCTCGTTTTCATCTCCCCCACTTCACAAAAATTTGTCGTTCTATTCGCCCTATTTTTCATTCGCTGTTTTCTCGTTAGATCTATCCTTTTGCGTGAGACTATGCTTGCTATACTTTGGCACTATGGCTAGCATGACTACCCCTCCTTTGTCGACAGATTTTGAAGTTTTATACTTCAAGCAGAGACAAGGAGAAAATTTGAAATATGCTTGGTATAGGCTAATGGAATCTTATGGCATTTGCAATCCAAAAGGGGATGCAAAGATTTTGCTTTTAAATTTCTATATAGGATTAGCTTTGCATCATAGACAACTTTTGGGTTTTGCTGCTAAAGGGAACTTTATTGAGCTTGATGCTAATACTTCTTATAAGATCCTAGAAGGAATTTTGGGAAATCCACCAACCAAAAAGGGGATTTCCTTTACTCAAGAATGAGTTCAAATTTTAGATAAGTTAAGTGATTTGCATAAACATTTGGCTAAGTTGCAAAAATATAACGAACCTCTTAAACATATCAGTGGAAATCTCAATTGCATGAATACTTTGATTACTCTTTGCAATAAGCGCTTGGATATTTTAGATCTCAAGATGGTCTCTTTTTCGGAAAATCTTGGGAAGCGCAAAGAGCCTCCCGGGTTCAAAAGACCTTACAAAAGTTGCAAAAACTAAAGATGGCAATACTTGAATCTATGCATTATGCCTAGCTAGGGGCATAAAACGATAGCGCTTGTTGGGAGGCAACCCAATGAATAAAAGTTATTTTTTGCCTTTTTCTTTCTGTTCTTGAGTGTTTGCATAATTATGCCTCTGTTATGATTGTGTTTTTTATGTTTTAGTTAGTGTTTGTTCCAAGTAAAGCCTTTGGGATAGCTTTGGTGATAGTTGATTTGATCCTGTTGAAAAACAAAAACTTTTGCGTCCAGTAAAATAATTGTATAAATTCACAGGAGTGACAAAAATTCTGAAATTTTTACACGAGATTGATATGAAAATTGCCTCTATTTTAATAATTTTTCAGAATTATTGGAGTTACAGAAGTATAAGAACAATTCGCATCTTTACAGACTGTTCTGTTTTTGACAGATTCTATTTTCTTTGCATTGTGTGCTTATTTTGATGAATCTATGGATTATATCGGGGGGTATAAGCCATGGAAAGTTAGAATACAGTAGATATAATGCAATAACAAAATTTGAATGGGTTTTCTACAGTACTTAAAGTAAAGATTGGTTTTCTTATACTAACGGATCTCACGAAGGTTTTGTTAAGTTTTGTGTGATTGAAGTTTTCAAGTTTTGGGTGAGATCACGATGGATGAAGGAATAAGGAGTAAGAAAAGACTAAGCTTGGGGATGCCCCATGAAACCCCAAGTTAATATTCAAGGAGAACCAAGCAACTAAGCTTGGGGATGCCCCGGAAGGCATCCCCTCTTTCTTCTAACAACCATCGGTATTTTACTTTAAGCTATATTTTTATTCGTCACATATCATGAGTTTTGCTTGGAGCGTATTGTATTATATGAGTCTTTGCTTGTTTTGCTTTTTAGTTTGTCACAAGTATCCTTGCTGGACACACCTAATTGAGAGAGCCAAATTATGCTATGATTTGTTAGAATTGCTCTTTATGCTTCACTTAAATCTTTTTGAGCTATGGAATTGCTCTAGTGCTTCACTTATATCTTTTTGAGCACGGTGTGCTTTAATATTTTCGAAGAAATTCTCTCATGCTTCACTTATATTATTTTGAGAGATGAAAAATTTTATGCTCATGTTCTTCACTTAGATTTGTTTGAGCCTGTCAAAAGCAAATGCAACATATGAAATTAGTCCCAAAGTGATAGATATTCAAGAGGGATATAATAAAAACTTTCATGAAGATCATTGGACAAAATAAACTTGATTCTTTGTAATAGTTTTGAGATATGATGATAGTGATATGTGAGTCATGTTGGTGAGTAATTATGCTTTAGTAAGAATATTAGTGTTAAGGTTTGTGATTCCCTATGCAAGCACAAAAGTCAATAGTTATGCAATGAAGTTACATCCTACTTGTGGTGCATTATTCGGTGTTAGTTATGCTTAATGCTCGCTTATGAGATTTTTTGTTTCTTGGTTTGTTGCTTCTCAATCTATTTGCTAGCCTCCACTTGTACTAAGTAGAAATACTACTTGTGCATCCAAAATCTTTAAACCCAATTTTGCCATATGAGTCCACCATACCTACCTATATGCGGTATTCCCGTGCCGTTCTAAGCAAATTTGTATGTGCCATCTCTAAATTTCAAAATAAATTTCCTTTTTGTGTCCTCGTACCGCTCATGAAGCGGCAGGGGGTGGCCAATATTTTCCATGCTAGATGTGTTATTCTCAAGATGAGTGTTTATTCACTTGTCATTGCATGAGAGTGCGGCGGTAATAGGGATGCCCGGTCCCGAAATGAAAAAGAAATTTACTTTATGTTGTCAAATAATAAATTCCTTGGAAAGTGTTGGTATGGAGGGCACCCGTGGATATGGCTAGCCATGGAAAGTGAAAGAATGGTGGAAAAAGGAATAAACTTTATTTTCTGTTTGGGAACCGCCTATGATATATCTAGCATGGAAAGTGTTGGGAATTACTCGGTCGTTTTCGTTGACGGGAAAAGTATGCCTCTCAAAAAAATTCATATCTCAATTTAAGCTTTCAGCTCTGGCACCTCTACAAATCCCTACTTCCCTCTGCGAAGGGCCTATCTATTTACTTTATGCAATTTTTATTTGAGTCTCCATCTTCTCTTATAAAGCACCAACTAAGGGGCACTATGATCGTACTTGAGCATTGGGTATAGCTAATATGCGAGTGTGTTTCATTAATAGATCAATGATTGAGCATGATGGGCTAGGGATAACTTTCTTTAGTGTTGATATTTTGAAAGACATAGTTGCTTGTTGATATGCTTGAGTATTGAAATCTTCATGTCAAAACTAGACAATTGCTTTGAACCATATAAAAGTCCATATGTCCATGCTACAAAGAAAAGAATATGTGATGAACATGTTAGGCAGCATTCCACATCAAAAATTCTGTTTTTATCATTTACCTACTCAAGGACGAGTAGGAATTAAGCTTGGGGATGCTGATACATCTCCAACGTATCTATAATTTTTGCTTGTTCCATGCTGTTATATATCATTCTTGGATGTTTTACAATCATTTTATAGCAACTTTATATCATTTTTTGGGACTAACCTATTGACATAGTGCCAAGTGCCAGTTCCGTTTTTTTGCTTGTTTTTTACTTTGCAGAAAATCAATACCAAACGGAATGCAAACGCAGCAAAACTTTTTGGAGATTTTTTCTCGACCAGAAGACACCTGTTGGGCCAAAGAAGTACCAGAGGGGGGCACTGAGGGGAGCACAACCCACCAGGGCGCGCCTGGGGGCCCAGGCACGCCCAGGTGGGTTGTGCCCACCTCGGTGGCCTCCCGCACCTCCTCTTCACCCTATAAATACCCAAATATTCCAAAAACCCTAGGGGAGTCGACGAAACACAATTCCAGCCGCCGCAAGTTCCAGAACCACGAGATCCAATCTAGACACCATCACGGAGGGGTTCATCATCCTCATTGGTGCCTCTCCGATGATGCGTGAGTAGTTCATTGTAGACCTACGGGTCCGTAGGCAGTAGCTAGATGGCTTCTTCTCTCTTTTTGATTCTCTATACAATGGTCTCTTGGAGATCTATTTGATGTAACTCTTTTTGCGGTGTGTTTGTTGGGATCCGATGAACTTTGAGTTTATGATCAGATTTATATCCATGAAAGTTATTTGAGTTCTTTGATCTCTTTAATGCATGATTACTTATAGCCTCGTATTTCTTCTTCGAATATTTGGTTTAGTTAGGCCAACTAGATCGATTTTTCTTGCCATGGGAAGAGGTGCTTTGTGATGGGTTCGATCGTGCGGTGTTCTTTCCCAGTGACAGAAGGGGCAGCAAGACACGCATGTATCGTTGCTATTAAGGATAACAAGATGGGGGCTATTCCTACATGAATAGATCTCGTCTACTTCATGTCATTGTTCTTATTGCATTACTCCATTTTCCATGAACTTAATACACTAGATGCATGCTGGATAGCTGTCGACGTGTGGAGTAATAGTAGTAGATGCAGGCAGGAGTCGGTCTACTAATCTTGGACGTGATGCCTATATAATGATCATTGCCTGGATATCATCATAATTATTTGAGGTTCTATCAATTGCCCAACAGTAATTTGTTTACCCACCGTGTGCTATTTCTTGAGAGAAGCCACTAGTGAAATCTACGGCCCCCACGTCTATTCTTCATCATATTTGCTTTAAGATCTATTTTTATTCTCTTTTATTTTCAGATCTATTATTCCAAAAACCCAAAAATACCTCGCTGCACTTTTTATTTGCATCTTTTATTTCGCGTTTTATCGAGATCTATTTATCCAATCTATCACAATTTTATCCCGTTAACTTGCCAATTTCTGGCGCCGTTACCCATAGAGGGATTGGCAACCCCTCCTAATCGTCGGGTTGCAAGTATTTGTTATTTGTGTGCAGGTAACATTTACATAGTGTGGCTTGGTTCTCCTACTGGATTGATACCTTGGTTTCATAACTGAGGGAAATACCACTGTAGTTGTGCTGCATCATCCCTTCCTCTTTGGGGAAATACCGATGTAGTTCAAGCGACATCAGCCGCGGCGGAGACATTCATGTGCACGGGCACCGACACGGGCGCGCGCGTCAGTGCACGCGCAGGCGCATGCGCTGGTAGGTGCACGGGCGCGTGAAAGTCAGTGGGGACCTCGTGGGACCCCGTGGCTTCAAGCTCGGCGACAATGTGCGGCTCCCAGCCCATCAATGCCACGGGGATGGGCGTTGGCGTAGTCCGGGCGACGAGAGCTGGAACTGGAGCGGGGACAGGTGCGGCGTCTTCCCGCAAGGCCAGTTCAAGCTCGTCCCAAACTCCGGCTGGGTGTCTTCCTCAGGAAACTGGAAGACTGAGGGCAGCCCATCATGATGCGGCATGGCGTACGGTGAGGTCAGGCTGGTTGGAGGTAGATGGCAGGAGAATCGGAGAGGAAGAGAGAAGATTGTAGCGAGACCGGGGAGTGCGGCGGTGATTTAAACTGCGGCGTCGGCGCCATTAAAAGTGGGGGCAGTTGGGAGGAAGGTGGGCGGCGAAGCCTGGTGAAAGGGCTCACATCCCGGTGAGCCTACGCAGTGGCCTGGTCGCACACCTGCCGGTCAGCCAGCGCAACAGTCTGCTCGCACTCCTCCCGTCGACTCACACACTTGCTCGGACGGCACCTGCCGATGAGAAGCGGGACTCGTGGCGGCACGTAGGTCAAACGCCCACGGTTTCAATAGTGAAACCGTTTGTTTTAACATGACACTTCTTTGTTACAAAATACATTGGCTCTTCGTTTGTGCAACTTTTCATAAGCAGCTTGTCTCAAATTGAACAAAAAAAATTATGATAGCCTATTCGTGCCATATCACGAGACCATGCTCAGTTTCATGAATTTCAGGTCAGTTCATTGGTACAGTGAGCAGCTATACAAACGGTTTTTAACCCCTTTCCGTGACGACATTCTGAACCGTCGCCTAGTGAGTGTGGGCAATAGGGGGTCCTTCCCACACGACCCAGAAACCGTCGGGGATAGGCCGTCCGATTACACACGCTGGAAAAAATGAGATCGTGTGCGACGGGCGAGCGATCAAATACTATTATACAGGCCCAATCGGTTCCGGTCGTAAGTACATCACACACAGTCAGTCCCAGACAAACATTTCCATTTGTATGTACATTCCAAACAGTCAATCCAAGCAATACGTTTCTATTCTTATGTACATCCCACACAGTCAATCCAAGAAGTACATTTCCGTTCTTATGTACATCCCACACAGTCAATCCAAGAAGTACATTTCCGTTCATATGTACACCCCACATAGTCAATCGAGGGAAAACGTTTTCGTTCGTATACACATCCCACACAGTTTTATGTATAACCTCGTGTGTGATAGGTGTAACGATCACACACGCTCTGCCTCGGTTAACCGTTTGCTTTTATTCAACTACATCACACACGATTTGATGAAGAAAACTGTATGACATTGGGCTATCCATCACAACTGCTTTTACTGCTAGAACTGTTTGCAAAGTTCCATGACCCATTTAGCAGGTTTATTAGTTTACAATTAATAATTCCAGTATTACGCAAATTCACATTTCATATCGAACAGTTGTTTGCCAATTTCATATCAGGCACATAAATATATTTTAACATCACAGTACGATAGCTACCTAAAAACAACACATTACAGCATATAGCTAGTTCACCTTCATAAGAACAATATTAGAACAATATATTCATTTCCCTAATCGAGATTATCCAGGCTCGTCTTATCCACCTCTGCTTTCAGTTCAGTAAGAACCTGTTTTGTACTGACCAACTGGGAAAGTGCCTCCTCCTTCACCAACACCATCTTAGCAAAGTCTAATTTAAAAAATCTGAGCTCATTCTCCATCTTCCTCTTTTTTCCCGCATCTTGAAATATTCCTCAGCATTGACAACACTTTCTCTAAGCCTACCTCTGTTCTCTTCCTCATACATGCTCCAGAGCTTTGCTAGGCACATCTTCAAAGACGGTGGCCACTCTTGATCAACCCACTCCAGGGAAGAACACTTCCATTCATCCTATAATATTTAAAACTAGATCAGTAACAATTTTAGGGAAAATGGGTTTCTAGCAACATAGAAAATCACCAAATACATATTTTGAAAAACTGAAGAAACCGGTTAATTATGCCATATCTTCTCAAAAAGATCAATGTGCAAATGAATTAATTGCTACTGAGACAACAACCAAATTCTGAAACATCAGAAGCTATAATTAACTACAACAACGCTACAAGTTCTTATCCATGTACTATAAATAACAAATTGAACATTTTATGAGGAAGCTAAATATAACTCCAACAACATAGCAACAGTGTTTGGATGACATCAAATTGATACTAACAGGTGTGTACATGCACAAATTTAGTAACAAAGAACTAATAGCACTAAGGCCATCCACTATGTATGCCAAAACCGGTGTCAAGACAACTGTTGCTACATTTGGCACCGGTGCCCTGCACTGGCGAGCCGATGCAGAGGAAAAAATCAGGGAACCAGACTCTGGAGCACCTAGTTGCTCCGACGCCCAGTTCCTTCATGCCATAAAGATTTAGTATTTTACTGCTTGGCTGCTCGGGTGTGTGGACCTGGCTGCACAAACTGCTGAAGCGGTGCCAAATAATTTTCTAATGGCACCGCTGATGAGATGGCAACATTTTTAGATACTAGGTACAAACTGTGACATTGTCTTAACATCCAGAATAACATAGCACAGTGAAAGTGTCTGAATCACATCTAACAAATGATTTATAACAACGAAAGTGGGGCTAACCTTCTCTGCACATGCCAGAAACTTCCTCCCACTATTCATAGATTCAAACGCAACTAACTTCACGCATGGAGATTAATGGTGACAACGAGCAGGCAGATCTTCAGCCACCCCGCTCCATTCGTTGCAACTGATGGTCCTAGGGAGCTACAAGAGGAAGAAATGACTCAAATCAACCGACGGGTTAAAATCCTTCATTCCAAGTCATAACCCGAGAGAGAGAAGAGAGGCATACGCGGGTGGTGAAAGAGTCATTGTCGGAGGAGGAACCGCTGGAGAGGTCATTGAAGAAGACCATGGCGACCCCGGCGGTAGGATGCGAGACGGCGAGAGTGAGGAAGCAAGCGAGGAAGCGGCTATAGCTTTGGAAGGAAGGAAGGAGGAAACAGGGGAAATGTGATTTGTTGTCGGGGAGAAAAGGGGGTGGGGAAGGGGGGCTAGATATTTCGGCGGTAGGCCAAAAATTTCGAAATGTGGAGGGAAACTTTGCGCGCAGTGCCGCCGAACACCATTCACTTTGAATGATTGTGTGCATCGCAAACGATTCTTCTGCTTTATGCGCATGGGATGAGTTTGATAATTCAAATTTTCGTGGAAATTTCCCTGGGTACTGTCCTCATCCACGTCATTGCATAATTTAACATCGCTTGCTAATTTGGGCACACAAAAGAGCGTACAACACACAAACCACACTTACTGAATCGAGCAATTTTAGTAATTAAACAGAACCAATTGACCTAAACATTGCTCTAACAAAATACCAGCATTATAAACAAAGCCTAAGTACGCATAATTTTAACAAAGCCGCCGCCGCGCCGGCCTATGCATCGCCGGTGTGAGATGAGACGTCGATGACTTGTCCTAGCGACATGCTGCCATTAGTGGACTCCGCGTCCCCCCTGCTGAAGTCGACCACGTCCTCGTCCTCGTCCTCGGCGCCGCCCTCAAGGTTGTAGTACTCGTAGTAGTGGCTGCGCCAGAGCTCGCATTGGTACTCCACCGCCGATTCCTCGACGGATAGACTCTTCTCTACCTCGACCTCGGCCACGCGCAACTCCTCCTCCCGGCGCTCCTCGATCTCCGCCGCCTCTTGTATCTCCAGCTCCTGCTCGGCGATCTCATGAGGAAGTAGGTGCTCCATGGCCACAACCGTATTTTCGGACATGGGTTGCATGCTGGATTCCGAGGTGGCCTGGAATATCTTGGCGTGTGCATCCTCGATCTTGGCATGGATGACCTCGACCTGGGCCAGGGCGGCATGGACGCCAGCTCGAGCGCTCTCAGCATTTGTAGCCGCCGTCGCAGGAGTTGCTACAGCCGTCTCGGCTGTTGCAGCTACCCTGTCGGCTGTCGCAGATGCCCTCTTGGTGGATGCGGCTACGCTCAATGCGGATGCGGCTGCGGCGCTCGGGGAGGGCGCGACCACCGTACGGGCCCTCACGAAGCGTTTCCACGGCGTCAACCTTGCAAGAAGGGGTTACGGGAATGGGGATCAGGATCGGGATTCATGGATTCGGGGGTTGCCGGCACTAGAGCAGACGAAGCCGGTGAAGCTTAAGGAGGAAGACTTAAATAGACCCACGGATTTTCATCGCAAACGGTTCCTACAAAAAAACTATGTGTGATGTTGTTGATATCTTTTATTAGCTGTGAAAGATGAATTTGGAGTAAAGTGGCAACGGATGGTGTTTTCAATGTACGAGAAAATTTCTAGTACTAATACAACTGTCATGTCAAAATTTGAAAAATTTCAAGGGTCATTTGACCTTTTAAGACATTTAAGTGATTTTCTAGTCATTTAATGACCGTAATTCAAATTTGAACTACATGTACATGCAACAGCTAACCATAACGGTTTGAAAAGTCATATTTGTGTACTTGTGTGTGAGTTAATTCCATGTGCAGTAAATTGGAAGAAATTTTCAAACATATTGGTCTCATGGCTATGACACAAAGCATGGAGTGCCATGGTATTTAAATTCCAAAAAATCAAAAAATGATCAAAAACACATGGAACCTTGCTTGACGTAATGGCATGGCAACAAGATGGTGTGGTAAAGAAATTGGCTTGCTTGACGAAAGTTTGGACACACACCCCTCACAAACCGGAGCAACTCACTAGAAGGCTCGTGGTTCCGAGAGGGAACAATGCATGTTTGATGACGAACGGGCGATAGCTTCCTCTTATGGCCTTCAAAAAATTTCTACAATTAACGTGCACTAATACAACTGTCATGTGAAAATTTGGAAAATTCCAGGGCTCATTTGACCTTTTTAAGACATTTAAGTGATTTTCTAGCCATTTAATGACCGTAATTCAAATTTGAACTACATCTACATGCAATAGCTAACCATAACGGTTTGAAAAATCATATTTGTGTACTTGTGTGTGAGTTAATTCCATGTGCAGTAAATTGGAAGGAATTTTCAAATATATTGGTGTCACGGCCTGGACACATGCATGGAGTGCCATGGCATTTAAATTCCAAAAAATTAAAAAAAGATCAGAAACACATGAAACCTCGCTTGATGTAATGTCATGCCACCAAGATGATGTGGTAAAAAATTTGGCATGTTTGACGACTGTTTGGACAGGCACCCCTCACAAACCGGAGCAACTCACTAGAAGGCTCGTGGTTCCGAGAGGGAACAATGCATGTTTGGTGACGAACGGGCGATTGCTTCCTCTTATGGCCTTCAAAAAATTTCTACAGTTAACATGCACTAATACAATTGTTATGTGAAAATTTGGAAAATTCCAGGGGTCATTTGACCTTTTAAAGACATTCAAGTGATTTTCTAGCCGTTTAATGACCGTAATTCAAATTTGAACTACATCTACATGCAACGGCTAACCATAACGGTTTGAAAAATCATATTTGTGTACTTATGTGCGAATTAATTCCATGTGCAGTAAACTGGAAGGAATTTTCAAATATATTGGTGTCACGGCCTGGACACATGCATGGAGTGCCATGGCATTTAAATTCCAAAAAATAAAAAAATGATCAGAAACACATGAAACCTTGCTTGATGTAATGTCATGCCACCATGATGATGTGGTAAAACATTTGGCATGTTTGATGAAAGTTTGGACACACACCCCTCACAAACCGAAGCAACTCACTAGAATGCTCGTGGTTCCGAGAGGGAACAATGCATGTTTGATGACGAACGGGCGATAGCTTCCTCTTATGGCCTTCAATTTTTTTTGACATTTAACATGCACTAATACAACTGCCATGTGCAAATTTGGAACATTCCAGCAGTCATTTGACCTTTTAATACATTTAAGTGATTTTCTAGCCATTTAATGACCGTAATTCAAATTTGAACTATATCTACATGCAATGGCTAACATAACGGTTTGAAAAATCATATTTGTGTACTTGTGTGCGAGTTAATTCCATGTGCAGTAAATTTGAACGAATTTTCAAACATATTAGTGTCACGGCTTGGACACATGCATGAAGTGCCATGGCATTTAAATTCCAAAAAATTAAAAAATGATTAGCAACACATGGAACCTTGCTTGACGTAATGCCGTGCCACCAAGATGATGTGGTAAAAAAAATTGGCTTTTTTGACGAAAGTTTGGACACACACCCCTCACAAACCGGAGCAACTCACTAGAAGGCTCGTGGTTCCGAGAGGGAAGAATGCATGTTTGATGACGAATCTATGATAGCTTCCTCTTATGGCCTTCAATTTTTTTCTAAAGTTAACGTGCACTAATACAACTGTCATGTCAAAATTTGAAATTTTTCAGGGGTCATTTGACCTTTTTAAGACATTTAAGTGATTTTCTAGCCATTTAATGACCGTAATCCAAATTTGAACTACATCTACATACAATGGCTAACCATAACGGTTTGAAAAATCATATTTGTGTACTTGTGTGCGAGTTAATTCCATGTGCAGTAAATTGGAACGAATTTTCAAACATATTGGTGTCACAGCTTAGACACATGCATGGAGTGCCATGGCATTTAAATTCCAAAAAATTAAAAAATGATCAGACGATGTAAATATCTGGTGTTCAAAAAAGAAAATGTAAAGATCTGGTAAGACAACCGGGCCCCACATGATTGGCACTCTATTTCGCACCTCGAGGTTTGGAAGGTGAGTGGCGTGGGTTATTAATCAGACGTGGTTCTGTATTGGAAACCTTCAGCTATTAACTTCACACACGGCTTTTGCTGTGGGAATCGTGTGTAATTCAAACTACAATACTCATAAATTCCAGCGACCGGTGTGTGTACTGTTCCCATCGATCTAGATTCCGGCCGCCAATAAATACTACCTTGCTCATGTCGTCCCGCCTGCATTCTCATCTACATCCTCGCCTCTCTCGCCCTCTCTCTCTCTCTCTCTCAAATCTCTGCCATGGCGCCGCCGATCTGCCCACGCGCCGACGAGGAGGCGCCACCCCCCGAGGACACTCAGTCGAAGAGCAGCGACGAGGAGGACGCCTACGAGCTGCCGGACGAGGTTGCGCCGGACCCCCCAACTTTGGATTGGTTTTGGGGCCAGTACTAGAAGTCGCTGCCACCGGCTGAGAAAGCCAGGCAAGTGGCGTTCAAGAAGGAGATGGCGGAGGAGGAAGCCAGGTACGAGGTGGCCTGTGACGCCCGTGATGCCGCCTAGAAAAAGGAGGCGGTGGAGCTTTGGGGGCGGGCGCGTCGTTGTGCGGAGGAGGTGTATGAAGACGGGTACTTGGCGAGGAAGGTCAAAGGCGCTAGGTGCCTCATCGCTGCGTGGAGGTGGGCCGATAAGCTCCAGCGTGCCACCGATGAGGAGCTCCGATGGGCGCCCAACGAAATGGCAAGATCGTCCGCCAACAAGAGGCAGATTGGTACGTCAAGCGCTACGAGGCAGAGGAGGCGGAGTACTGCCTCCGCGCTGGGAAGACGCCGCGCACCAGGGAGCTGCTGGCGAGGGGCTGCCGGAATACTGCCCCCAGGAGGGATTATTAGTTTTTGTATTGTTCGTTTTCAATTTTATGCATTGTACCTAGTAGTTAAGTATCATCACGTATATGTGATGATATTATATAGATTCTGTGATGAACTAATGAACAATTAATATATATTATGAATTCCATTTTCTATCTATTTTCGTATACTAATTTGTATCTAGCTGTTATCATCCACATATACAGAATGGAAAGCATATACACACACATTGAAACAGAACATATAAAAATGGAAAACAGAGTACACACATTGAAACAGAGCAATAAACAGAGCAATATTATGATTGTTGGGAATACATAGCGATCCACGTCGAAACGACTCAACAAAGTAAAACGCGTCCATGAGACCATGTCCAGCAGCCCTTGCCTACGGTAGCTCTTGGCTCTGCCTGAACTCCTGTAGGTGTTCGTCCAAGCGGTCGACACGCTCGCGGTACATCTGGAGCGTGATCTCGAGCTCCAAGTTAGCTATTTCATCGAAGATCACCAGCTCGAGGATGCGACGGCCATGTTCCTCTACTACGCCCAGGTGGACACCTGGGCCAAGGAGGCGGTCGAGCCTAGCGACCAGCGCGTTGGCATCGAGCGGGCCACAGACAAGGCGAATGACGCGTCCATGCGAATGGCTCGGCGGGCGTCCGGTGCAAGTACGGCGCGGCCGGCCTCTGGTGGAAGTACGGCACAGACGGCCTCTGCCCACTCATGGCGAGGAATGGGGGTACTAACGGGACGTGTACCCAGCTGCGACGCCCTATCGACAGCAGGCAAGCGCCAATGAATCTGCTCTTACTGTGCGGCGTGCCGCGCCTCTCGCTCTGCTGTGCTCCAACGGTCTCGCTGTGCGGCGAGCCGCAGCCTATCGGCGTGGACGCGCCTAGCTTGCTCTGCGGCGCACCATCGATCATGTTGTGCGGCGAGCTTCAGCCTCTCGGTGCTGACATCCCTATATTGATCCACGGCGCTAAAGCGTCGTGCGCTAATGGTCTGCTCAACCCTGGCGATGACGTGCAGCACGGCATCGTCCATCGCGTTGCCGGGGAGCGCCTCGGCCTTGACGGGCCGTGCCGCCTTCTCATTTTCCTCGTCGAGGAGGTTCATGGCAGAGGCGGCGCTTCAATGGGTTGGCATGCTTGGAAAAGGTGGATGTGCTACAGGCTACGCTTGTTGCCTTGGTGCGTCACGCGCCGCCTAGGTTTATGCGCAATATCGCTGGGTGGTGGCGGGAAATTGGTAAGGAAATGGCGGGAAATGGTGGCGTGGTCATAAAACACCATCAATTAATGGAAACTTAGTATAGAAGGAACATTGAGCTAGCACAACACGTGCGGGCACATTGCTCACCCAAGGCTATGATCCATATACTTGTGTGTCCAACAGAGCACACTATTCACAGTAAAGAATACTTTTCCGTTTATCCTAGTAGAGCAGTGGCGGCAAGCGTCACAAGAAGAAGTAGATGATGATCATATGATTGTTTATCCTAGTTAATTATGCATGTAATAGTTTACTTTGGTGTGTGGAAATGTGATGTGTGTACTAGCCACCTATGTAATTTGATGTTTAATTTGGTTGTGCAATCATGTCCTTATTAGTATATATGTTGTTGTTCTGTATGCAATCACATCGCACATGGACTAGACAATGTAACCCGTCGGTGATGATTTCGTCAATCACTCACAGTTGTATACCAGCAATCGTTTGCTCACAACACACACGTCTTGTTAATAGGAATCGTCCGTGTTGTTTTCAGTCTTCCCACACATTTATGATTACTTACATGTTTGCCGCGTATCACACACATCTTGTTAAGTTGAACTGTTTCTGTTGTGTTGGCTCAACGCAAATAGTTCATCCGAGTGAAGTGTATGCCGTCAATCGCAGACACCTTGATCTGGCTGAGCGTTTCTGTTGTGTTGCCTAATCACAAACAGTTAATCCGAGTGAACTGTATGCCATATATCGCACACACTTTCATCTGGCTGCCCGTTTTTGTTGTTCTGCCTCATCGCAAATAGTTCATTGGAGTGAACCGTATGCCCCTCATCGCACACGTAAGTAAAATCTTAACCGTGTTTGATGTATCCGCCATCGCAAACGTTTTGCATCTTTTTTGACATTTTTTTATATCACCGTTTGTGATTAATGCATCGCACACAGTTTCGTCTAAAGGGTCTCTAATTGTAGTGTCGCGTTAGCAGCATCCTGCAGTAGTGGTTTTCAATTTTCTGGAATATAAAATCCAGGATTCGAAACAATATCATAACCTGCATCATGAAATAAATTTTCAAGCGATACATCTTTACTGTTGTAGATGTTAATATTTCTTAAGAAAGGATTTGGTCAAACATTTTGCTTAGCTAGACTTTAGACAAGTTATATATGCAGAGCAAAAGGATAATCCCTCTGTACCAGTGCATTGCCTGATATAGTAACTCTAGTAGGCACGAACAAACGGAGCTCCATTCTGTGCTCATCCTGGTGTAGTGCTATTAGTACTAGGCAATGGAGTTGACGAGTGACCTTGGGTAATGGCGACCGAGGGAATTGAACCATGCTCGACACAGTAGGTAACGTGGGTTGGTTACTAAAGCATCCCTCCATTGTTCATCGGTGGTCGTTATGGACCGGGGACATGAGGGGAATTTCCTAGGGCTGGAATTCTGGCCACCAGATATTTTGACTCGAAATGCGGAGGCTCGAGTGGAGCGCGAAGTTTAATATCGCGGTTCTTTTGGTGGGGGTTGGCTAATGTGCGTACCGCGCATGCCACTAGCAGGACACGAGCCCGGGTATGGCTGGTACGCCGTCGGGTGCTAACATTCGAGAGTGCGAAAGAAATCTTTTTTTAAATTGCCGAACTAATCTATATGTATTACAATGCTCGGGTTTTCCTTGCAAATAACTGGTCATTCCAAAAGGCATGGTAATTGATTTATGACGAGTTCTTGAATTAGAGTGAGTTTGTTATATAGTGATCTCAACGTGGATTTCACATTTCATGGTGTCCACAGTAAGTTTTTCATTGCAAATTCAACAAGATGAACGGTATGGTGGTGAGAAAACTTTGTATGTATTCAAGCATATGCCCACACACACACGAATACAACAACAATCCAGTAAGTATAGTGCATCTATTTTTCCAGACCATGCATGTATGACACGAATTCAAAAATAAAATTTAAGCCATGCATGGTCCTCAATTCAATATTTAAAATGCAACGGTAAACTGAAACATGAATATTAAGTCTAGTACTATGTACATGAAAATGTTGTGTTTAGGTATCTCCCATCGCCACCCCCCCCCCCCCCCACACACACACATACTTCATGTATCGATCGATATTCATTTCTTTGATTTTATATAGTATTACGTTGAGTAGAGTAGAGGGAGTGGCTCGTCAACACGTGCATGAACGTTAACTCACTTACTGGTGGGTCCCATGTCTGTGATCTCTCTCTCCTCTCCATCTAGTACAACCTTTAGACGCACGGGCACACACGAAGAGCGGCACGAGCTTGCCGTGGTGTTATTATAACTAAAAAAATGCTTGGAAATAGATGAATCGCCTAGAATAAGAGACGTTGTGGCTGGTCGAGACGGTGCTAACCACACTTATCCTCCGTGCCACATTAGCATGATGAAGCTGTGTGGCTAGTGGGGTGTTTGAGACCTACTAGTTGGGTCCCGAGGTCGAACCATAGGTAGTACAGTATATTTTTACACGCACATTTTCCCTCCATGCCGAGACGTGACACACCCTACCGTGCGGTTTCGGGGTCCTCCCGGGTGGTGCACACATATTTTCTTCCTTGCCGAGACGTGGGATGCCCTATCGTGCGTTTTCTGGGTCCTCCTCGGTCGTAGCACCGAAGCATGTAAATGAGTCATCAAATCACAAAAGCCCACCTTTCCCGCCGAGTACATCAGTGAAGCACGGTGGCTAGCTAGTTGGGCTAGTGCGACCGATTAGCTAGGCCGCCACCACATTTGTTTTTTCACCCCTTTTTTCTCTCCTTGCCGGTAGGTAAATTTAAATATCCACCGCTATGTTGCTTTGGTCTTTGGGTGCGGCAAGCGCGGCAGGATTTTTATTTTTTTGATTGACAGGAGCAGGCGCGGCAGCAATTAGTCATGATGACCCCGGGTGGTGCTCCCTGATGTGAAAAGTCATCGACTGGTGTTTTCCCATGGTGAAAACCAAAAGATTCACCCTGCTCCTCGGCTGGCTCCCTCCGCCTTCCTGTAGATTGCATTGCCTTTCAGCCGTTTCGCCCCCTTTGCTTCCTCTCCCCATTGCTTCTACCTGGTTCCATGGCGGTGCACCACATCACAGAGTCTGAGGTGAGGCGCCTGACACAGGAGCTCCATGCCAAGGATGCGGAGCTCAGGGCCAAGGACGTGGAGCCCCGTGAGCTCAAGGAGGAGAGGAGTGCCATGCTCCTCCTTTATGTGCGGGAGTTCACAGAGCTTCAAAAGCGGCAGGCGTCCACCACAAAGATGCTCGAGGCTTCGGCGGCGTTGCTGCAGAAAGTGGGAGATACGATAGGCGGTCAGGCGAGCCGTCTGGAGCGTGAGCAGGCCGATCGTGATGAGGTCCAGGATTGCCTCAACCACTTGCTGGACCATGTTTCCACACACATGTTGCGGCTGTGTGATGCCTACCGTCGTGCCAGCGCGACCATGCCGGCCGTTGGGCTAAACCCGTTCGACCACCCCATCGACTTCAACGAGCTGCCACCTATATCTCCGAGGAGCTGAGTTGTCTCCGCGCGATGGTGGGGGTGGAGCTGGACAAGGAGGGGTTGCGGGCGGCCGTCGCCGTTGCCAGGCGAATCCTCTCAGGGCTTTGTCACTGGAATCCATTCGTGTCATTGGACGCCGTCTTTGACGAGCTGGCTCCCGTCGATCGGGAGCGGGTTCTGCGGGCGGTGGCACCCTGCATCACCGCCGTTGTGTGCCTCGAGAAGCAGAGGGACTTCAGTGGTGTTTAGGCGTCTATGCATGGGCATGTCTCGGTGCAACATGACCGTTGGATCAAACTTAGACGGTGCAGACCAGTCACTGTAGCACAAAGCGTGCAGGTGTGTTTGGTTGCATTGTCATCTCAACAAAGTTGTTCCCTCTTCATGCATGCTCATCTCAGCACCCCTCTTCATGCATGCTCTGCATGCTCCTAGTGTATTTGTATTAACCTTGTGTGCACTCATGCACCCTTCATGCACTCTGCAAAACACCCAAAAGTGGGTCGAGAAGGGAACTTTTGCTCCCATGCACCCTTCATACACCCTACCTAACACAGATTCGTGCTTCATATGGTTCATGTTCCATGGAGTACTGTAGCACCGTACTCTGTGTGCGTTGTAGACCTAGTTCTGTTAACATTGATCTCACCGTTCATTGTCGACCGGAGAGTCAAAAAAGGGGCATGGTACATTACTGTTCATAGTTGACATGCGCTCAACATCATTTTTTATCATCATATCTTACTACACTAGCAACAAGATTCTAGTACTAACGTATGAACCACTACACATGCCTAGTAGTAGGAGTACTGTGTAAGTTCAAGTGGCTGCCGTGTTTCGCACTCCTCTGTCGTAAGAGTGGAAACACTTGTTGTAATCATTTTTTTTCAGAAACAGTGGATACGCTCTACCGCGCGGATCCTCCTCGACGGTCGTCAGGAACCTTGCTACTCAGTTTCACCGACGTGTGGGACAACCAGCATCGGGGTCCACTTGCCATGCACTAAATTACTCCGTACTAGAGTGCACAACTCCACGGTAGACTACACCGGTCGAAGTGCCGCAGTAATGCCCAATGAGCCATCAAATCACAAACCCCCACCTTTCCAGTAGTAAGTTGGACGGACGAAGCAACCATCATTTCACTCTTCTCCCTCATCTTTCTCTCTTGAAGAAAACCCCAACTCGCTTCTCCCTCATCTTGTTCCTCATTTCTTCAAGAAAACCTCGACGCACTTCTGCCATTGTTCTTCTCTCCCAAACAAGGAAAGGTGAGTGCATCAATGGTGTTGCTTCTGGCCAAGGCCCGGTCTTGCAACCCCGCGACCGATCCTAACTCCCTCTCTGTTCTTATTTTGGGTTTGTGATTATGGTTTCTTTTCTTTTATTTCTATTTGACAGTTTCTTGATGGACCCTGGAGCACCGGCCGAAGTGATGTCTATGGCTCTGGCCAAAACCGTCGAGGCTCAGGGTACGAAGAAGCGCAAGCACCCCGCCGAGACTACCACAGACAAGCTTAAGGCCATCGCCCTGTCCAAGCCCCCCTCTCCGGAATCCCTCGTTAAGCCAGTCTAGGTAATATCTCTTCTTGACGATCTTTTTGGCGATCTTGATCGTGTTTTTTCATCTAACATGCAGTACTAGTACTAGTAGTACAACTTTCTGGGCGATCTTGCATGTGATTTTTGTGTGCCAAATAATGGTTCTAAATGGCTCTCTTGACCAAAACATGCGAGAGGTTGACATACATATGATTTTTGCACATAACACTGATTTCTTATAGATTACTTTCAACTACTTTATGAACATCAATGCTAGCTGTAGGAAATGCAAGATTTTAGCTCTCATGCCTTGGAAGAGAGTATAGTAGCCTCAGTAACTTGTGTTATGGATATTTCAAGTAATCCCTCTGTTCACAAATATAAGATGTTCTAACTTTTTTGTGCATCTCATGTAGACATGTTCTAGTGTCTTTGTTCACTCATTTCTGTGTGTATATGTAGTCTTATATGGAGTAAAATATCGAAAATCATCTTATATTTCTGAACGGAGGTAGTAATAAAATATTTGGTTTCTGTTTGAATTAGAACCAGGTCCGCGGTGGATATGAAGTTCTCAAAGTCATGCCATGTGAACTGGAAGACCTGAGGATGTGTTCTACTACTAAACTATCCAGCTGTTGTGTCCTTGTCGCCACGTGTCGTGAACAAGTGTTTTCCTGTAGCATTGTTGTCAGGCGTGTTCTCGAGGGTGTACTTCACCACAACAATTTCCTAGTTGTGGCTTCGATTATGAAGGATGTGGTTCTTGTAAAGCTTCCCGACAAATCTGACACGGACTATCTTCATTGACATGTTTATGAGTGGAAAGACCACTATGTTAGGTTCTCCAAGGTTGACGAGATGGCAAAGGTGCCAATAGACATCTCTCATGAAGTCCATGGCCTAGTCAGTTATGTGGGGTACATCCCGTAGGTCGGTGGCAAGAAATAGTCTGCAGAGTTTAATTAGTGCAACTTTGCTTGTTTGTAGTAAGTACTATTGTTTAGTACTTGATTTGTGTGTGTGAACCCTGTATTATTTAGTACTGCCGCTTTTGTTGTGTGGTGAGTCCTGAGAACAGTCTATGTTAATGTTTGTCCACTCAATTCAGTCTTTATATTTTGAAGTATCCATATCATCTTTTTTGTGAGGACTGTTTATCAATTATGGTTACACTCCAATATCTGTATGCATTGTAGGGTTTATCGCACCCACCAGGATTTCCAGTCCCATGGATGTTCGCTCCAAACGAGTTGTCACGACCTTTGGACTATCCTGCTTGTGGGAGTAAGTGGGGGCCCTGCACGCCACCCGTAATTGGACGATCAACCTTCTTTTTAGAACTTGAACATAGTGATATCCTGGTAAGGATTCACTCGTGTCACATCAAATAAATCTTATTGATTTACTGTCATGTTTTCTTACTTTTGCTGCAATTTTACGATGCAGGTTTTGCCATGTCACATTCATTACAGAATAAACTGTTTGGTTTGCTCTATGATGGTTATTTTAGCAGGTTTCACTTCTTATGACATGTCAGTAACGAAGGCACTGTCCATCACTTATATTACTGGACACAATTGGATCAGTCTGTTGTCTGAGTACAATCTGAAGCCCTATGATGAACTGCAGTTTGTTTTAACAAACACGCCACAATTAGTCCTTCTTGCATTTAAAAGAAGTGAAGAAAAAGAATGGATCCAGGTCACAGAGCCTAGCGAAGTTAGAGAGCTGAAGTATGAAGCCATAGTAGACCAGAGACGATCACTGCTGTCTCGCACATCGGTACCACCTTCAGCATTGGATCGAGCATGGCACCTGCTCCGACGGCACTGGCTCTAGCACTGACAGCAGCAGCAGCTCAGTCTGATCCGCTAGAGGATTGGGCACCAACCGCGTCAGCTGATTAGGCTGATCTACCGGAGGATCAGGCACCGACACGGGCACCTGCTCCGACACCGGCACCAGCTCCACAAGGAGCACAATCTCTGGCAGCAACAGTGGCACTACCAGTCGCACCGGCACAGGCACCAGCAACGGCTCTGGCACATGCACCAACACTTGAAGTAGCACTTGCATCTACTCTGGCCCGTGCAGCGGCAACGGAACCAGCACTTGCACCGGCAACAGACTGGGCTGTAGTTCGCACTGCATATACCAAAGTCCTTACAAAAACTGACATCTCCACCTTCTTGGTAAGCATTGGCAGCCCAAGTGCTTCGTTCTTTTTTCTTTCCATGTTGTTTCACATGATTCACTGTGTTGATCTAACTATTTGTGTATGTCTTCTTGTTTGCAAACAGAGAATTCCTAGAGCAACGAGGGAGTCGTTCAATAATCCGGGCAACCGTGGCCAAGTTTCTCTTACCATGCGTAGCCTTGGTGTGAATGAACCTGCTCAATATATCGTAAGTACAAAGTATGGTCGCATGATGATTGATGCTAAAGGATGGTCAAGGTTCAAAACTCTATCAAATCTTGCGGTTGGGGATGATGTCAAAATCGAACTTTCTCGGCAAAGAGAGCTGGTCCTAATCAACTTTGAAATTCTTCAGTAGCAGCACGCAACTGCCGAACTAATCCATCCTCAGACAACTTTTGATGTAATAATATGGCATGGTGAAACAAGTGTCATGTTTGTATAAGTAGTATGACAGTATTATTTATCACGTAGGATATCATGAAAGGATTGCAACTCTGATTGCTGGTTAGGAACTGTCGTTCAATTTCATTCTAACAGCTGTCATGCTTTATTTAATTTTCTGTATTCGCCTTGCGACAACATCTAAAACCAGCGCCATACCGATCGCTTGCAATATTTACCGGATGAAATGCACTGAGTTAGAACACATGGGCCCCCAAACATGTAGGCCCACCGGCCTGTGGCCCAAACTCCAGACTCGTCAGCCTATCTGAGTATTTTATTCTCATCTGAACCCCATGTTATGTTATATATATTCCCCTTGATTTTTCTTATGTATAAAGTTGTGATATAAAAGATTTTTATATTTCTTTACAGAAGGAGTATCTCTCTATCAAAAATATATTTATGTGTAACTAGTTACTCCTGCCTTTGTACTTACTTTCGCTGATATGCGGGGCATCCGGCAACGGGGTCCACGTGCCATGCACCAAATTAGAGTGCACAACTGCACGGTAGACTCACCCCGGTCGTAGCACCGCAGTAATGCCCAATGAACCATCAAATCACAAAACCCCCACCTTTCCAACAGTAGCAGTAAGCTGGATGGACGAAGCAGCAATATTTCACTGGGCCTGAATCCCCTTCTCCCTCGTCTGCTTGTTCAGAGAAAACCTCCTCTCGGCGATTGCTTAGGGTTTTCTCATGGAGAACCAGGTACGAATTCTTCATCCATCCCCGATAAATCCTAGTCCCTTGGTCGCCGGTAATCCTAGGATGGCAGCTGCTGCCGTTGATGCATTTTTCTTCCTACTGAATCTAGTGTGTTTCATTTGCAGTGCCCAAAGTGCGAGGACCCTACAGGTTTCTGCGCCCTCAGCGAGACACCACACTTGTTCCTTCTAATCCTAACACATGATTTCAAAACGCGCACAGTATGTTCCTACAATCCTCTTTTCTATCCGGGAGGGTTGGGGTTTTTGAACATGCTGTCGACTAATTTGGAAATTTGGATTGCTATATTTGGATAAAAGGTACTAGTACCATGGTCAACACTAACTTGAAAGAGGAAATTATTTCTAGATTTGGATAGCAAATAAATTGTGTTCTCATATTATTTTTCCTGCAGTGCATCCCTTGTGCCAGAACACATGTACTTGAGATGGTCGGCCTTGCCATAACTAAATACACCAGTTTAATGGTCACATTGAAGACATGCCATGGATATAAGTTCCCAGTTGGGTTCATGAACCAAGAAGATCGCTGCTTTTTAATGGCCGAACTTGGATGAACTTTCTCAAGTGTTACGGACTGAAAGTTGGCACACGAATGTTGATGGAAATAGCAGAACCTGGTCTCATCTTCACTGTGACCTTCCACCCTGACGTCGTTCCAGTAGTTCATCCATGTTAGTTTGGTATCTGGTTCTTGCATGTTGGCTCGATTACTTCTTAATCCACGTATTCTGTCTAACTAATCACAATTTGACTTTACAAGTAGCAACAATTTGTGATTCCCTTCTCTCAGGAAGATGCTACTTCGAACTAATATTTCTTATAATTGGTGGCACGTGTAGGTTATTACAAAGTTCAGGACACTACTCATTTATTATTTGATAAGAACTCGACTGTTATTGATGGCACTGAAGTTGACTGGGATGACATCAACCAGTTCCTACACTTTATTGATCATCTTGAGGTCCTTGTGGGGTGTTTCAATGGTGGAAGGCCACGTGGGATATGTGTGCCACTGGTGCACACGTTGAACGGGTCCAACTGTGTCAAGAAACTTATGGTACGAGCTGTTTTCTGTTATATATGTTGTTCATAAACTCTTGCTTATACGCAGTTTTACAGTTGTGCTTCTTGAAACAGAAACTGCCCAATTTTATTGTTCCTATACAGATGCCTGACCATGGTTGGGTCAGACTTGCGCTTGGTCACAACATGATGTTTATGTCGACCTACTCTATTTCCCTTGGAGGTGAAAATATACTTATTCATGGGTGGTCTCAAATAATGAAGGCCCGTCCATCTTGGAGAATAGGACAGAAGGTTATGCTCATGCTTTTCCATGGCTCTGAAGTGAATATCCTGTTTATTGACCACATTGCGAGATGAAGCCGCTTTCAGAAGGTTGTGGATGCGCGGGGTGGTGCCTGGGCCTTGTCCTGGGGCTTGGTGGCCTCACCCTTGGTTAACTGTAGGCAAAGTAGCATTGTTCGAGGCATGCTTTGTACGATTGAACCTGTATAAGTACTCATACTGCTTTCAGCTATGGTTGTTAAGTGCCCCTGCTGGTTTCAGTTAAGGTTGTTAAGTACTCCTGCTGCTTTTATAGTCTGTCGTGTTTCTTCAGTCTCGTCTTCCTCCAGCTGCCAAAACCAAACCAGCGCCAGCAAGGCCGCCTGCTCCCGCCTCCCATGGCTAGCTGCGCCTCAGCGCACGCTTCGCCGCCCCACCGTCTCCTAAATCGTCAGCCCCACCCCGCACCCGAACCAGTCAACCCTTGTACTCCCCTTCGCCCGCGACTTCACCGCCGCATCTTCCCCGGCTCCTGTTTGTTCCCGCCTGAGGCCTCATCCTCATCGTCCACGTGCTTTGGTGCGCTCGCTGCGGCGTTGCCCTCTCGCGTTGTCAACATGGTCAACAAACAAGAGGAAACCGGAGAGGACTGTACGTGGAGAGGATGACAGTAGGGACCCACCATGTCCATGGCCGTACGCAAGCAAGTTCCTCATTTTTTGTTATATACTCCATTGTCAGCGTATAGAACAATAAAATGCTTCCTCCTAGTGGTTTGTTGACATCTGGGACCCACGACATTGTCAACGTATAGTCAATAGACAATAGAAAAACACAAGAGCGGCTGACACCTAGGACGTAGCTGCTCGAGCAGTTTTTTTTGTTATTGTTGAGACGGAGCAGGGTTTCAACTGGGATGTGGCCCGTCTAGCCCAGGCTTCTATCTTACGTTCACCACATGACCAGCCCAGCTATTTTTTCTTTGTGAAAATGGCTAGCCCAGTTTATTTTTTCTGAAGAATACCCAATGCAGCCTTACCCAACCCAGGCCTACTTATTTTTCTCCGCCCTGCTGGGCTACAACTCTTTCAAGACGGCTGCAAATCTTAAAAGTAATATGAAATGGGTTGTAAATATAAAAAAACAGATGACAAATTGGCAATTACTTTCAAATTTCTGAATTTTTTCACATTTTCAGATTCCAATTTCATTGGGCTTTAACCTAATTTAAATATATCTTCAAAGTACTTTAAATCTGGCTTGACATTTCGGTATTAAAAATAGTTTGGACCCCACTGAAATATGCACAATTTCGTTTAAATTTTTAACCCTGGCCCTGGCCAACAAAAAGAAAACGGACTGGAATAAATTGCATAAGAAGTTGCAAATGAGTTGTAAATTATTAAAAAATAGGAAATGGGCTGACTTGTGGGCCTATTAAGTTGATGTGTATGCAAGATTTTTTTACTTATTATATACGTCAACAAATGATTCTAGCAGAAGTGACCATTCGACGTCAATCCAACGGCCGTCGTGCTTCTTCAATCTTTGATCTTCTTGCTCCAACCGCCAAATCCAGCACCGGCGGGACCGCCTGCTCCCGCCTCCCGTGGCTGGCTGTGCTGCCGCGCAGGCCTCACCGCCCCCTACTACTCTCACCACTGGCCAGGCCATCCCTCTACTCACCCACATCCCTCCACTATTGTGGCTTCGCCGCCTCCGGGTCATTCCCTTCCTGGGTCTCGCCGTCGTCCACCGCGTCGGTGTTCTCGGCACGGCGTGGTCAACATTGTCAACAAACGACAACATCAGAAGAGGGATGTATGTGGAGAGGCTGACAGTTAGGACCCACATGGTCCATGGCCGCATGCAAGCAAGTACCTCCTTATTACGCCAAAAAAATGAATCCTCCCCATGACAACTGGGACCCACCAGCTATATCTTCGCACGGAAGGAAGTGCCTCCTTATTAAGAGAAAAATAACAAATGCTCCCCATGACAGCTTGGGCCCACCAGATTTGGAGGCTGACTTGTGGCCCTACTAAGTTGACGCGTACGCAGGACTTTGTCAACTTAGTCAACAAACAATTCTATCACCAGTGACCGTTGGATTATTAACATCCAACGGTCGTCCTGCTTCTTCAACCTCTG
Organism: Thinopyrum elongatum; assembly: GCA_011799875.1. Taxonomy (NCBI): domain Eukaryota; kingdom Viridiplantae; phylum Streptophyta; class Magnoliopsida; order Poales; family Poaceae; genus Thinopyrum; species Thinopyrum elongatum. The sequence goes on along the minus strand of CM022299.1, from coordinate 291,399,651 downwards.
ATTTTCTTGCTCCAACCGTCCAAACCACCACGTGCTCCTGCTTCCCGTGGCCGGATGTGCTGCCACGCAGGCCTCACCGCCCCCTCTACTCCCACCGCTGGCCAGGCCATCCCTCTACTCACCCACACCCCCTGTTATTCTGCGGCGACGGCTGCCTCACACCGCAGCCGAACTAGTCAACCCTCGTACTACTCTCCGCGTGTTCCCAGGCTCCGCGTCCTTCCTGCCTCATCGTCGTCCACCGCCTGGGTGCTGTCCGCGTGGCATGGTCAACATGGTCAATGAACGACAGCCATCGGAAGAGGATTGTATGCGGTGAGGCTGATAGCTGGACCCACCAGCTACATCTTCGCACACAAGGATGTGCCTCCTTATTACGCGCAAAAAAATAAATCGTCCCCCTGACAGCTCGGACCCACCATCAATATCTTCGCACGCAAGGAAGTGCCTCCTTATCCTCCCTGATAGCCGAGACACACCCGGTCGAAGCATACGTAGCGTTGTCATTCTGGTCGCAAACGTGTACGTACATACTAGTCCATCGGTCTTTCTGCCACGATGAACCGTGGCCCAGTAAGGAGTGGTAGCTATCCTGGCAGTCCCGTCTAAATCGTGTACACATAAGACAACCACACTGCAAAAAAGACGGCCACGTACATACATATGTGATGGAAATATGCTCTAGAGGCAATAATAAAGTTGTTATTATTATATTTCCTTATTCATGATAAAGGTTTATTATTCATGCTAGAATTGTATTGATTGGAAACTTAAATACATGTGTGAATACATAAGCAAATACTAAGTCCCTAGTATGCCTCCACTAGACTAGCTCATTGATCAAAAGATGGTTAAGGTTTCCTAACCATAGACATGTGTTGTCGCTTGATAACGGGATCACATCATTAGGAGAATGATGTGATGGACAAGACCCATCCGTTAGCTTAGCATATGATCATTCAGTTTATTGCTACTGCTTTATTAATGTCAAATACATATTCCTTCGACCATGAGATCATGCAACTCCCGGATACCGGAGGAATACCTTGTGTGCTATCAAACGTCACAACGTAACTGGGTGATCATAAAGATGCTCTACAGGTATATCCGAAGGTGTCTGTTGAGTTGGCGTGAATCGAGATTGAGATTTGTCACTCTGTATGACGGAGAAGTATCTCTGGGCCCTCTCGGTAATACAGCATCACAAGAAGCTTGCAAGCAAAGTGACTAAGGAGTTACTTATGAGATAATGTATTACAGAACAAGTAAAGAGACTTGCCGGTAACGAGATTGAACTAGGTATGAAGATACCGACGATCGAATCTCGGGCAAGTAACATACCAACAGACAAAGGGAATTACGTATGTTGTCATAAAGGTTCGACCGATAAATATCTTCGTAGAATATGTAGGAACCAATATGGGCATCCAGGTCCCGCTAATGGGTATTGACTGGAGAAGCATCTCGATCATGTCTACATCATTCTCGAACTCGTAGGGTCCGCACGCTTAATGTTCATTGACGATATAGTATTATATGAGTTATGTATGTTGGTGACCGAATGTTGTTCGGAGTCCTGGATGAGATCACGGACATGATGAGGAGCTCTGGAATAGTCCAGAGGTAAAGATTAATATATGGGATAATAGTGTTTGGTCTCCGGAAGGGTTCCAAAATTCACCAGAAGGGGTTTCAGATGTTTCCCGAAATGTTCTCGTGCGAGAACACTTTATTTGGGCCAAGGGGTAAAGCCCACGACTCTTTAGGAAGGTGCAAAAGGAAGTTTTGCGAAGGCCAGGGGCCCCTGGCATCTGGTCCTGGAGTCCGAGAAGGACTCTTGCCTTGCGGGCTAAACCGACTTTGAGGAGGCTCTTTCTCCAAGAAACGACCCCAGGGCTCAACATATAAATAGAGGGGCAGGGCTAGCACCCAAGACACATTAAGATTCACCAAGCTGTGTGTCGGCAACCCCGCCCCTCTAGTTTATCCTCCGTCATAGTTTTCGTTGTGCTTGGCGAAGCCCTGCGGAGATTGTTCTTCACCACCACCATCACCATGCCATCGTGCTACCGGAACTCATCTACTAATTCGCCTCTCTTGCTGGATCGAGAAGGCGAGGACGTCATCGAGCTAAACGTGTGCTGAACGCGGAGGTGCCGTACATTCGGTACTTGATCGGGACGGATCGTGAAGGTGTACCACTACATCAACCACGTTGATAAATGCTTCCGATTAGCGATCTTCAAGGGTATGAAGATGCTCTCCCCCTCTCGTAGCTATACATCTCCATGGATAGATCTTGCGTGTGCGTAGATTTTTTTTTGTTTTCCATGCAACGTTCCCCAATAGTGGCATCAAGAGCCAGGTCTATGTGTAGATGATATGCATGAGTAGAACACAACGGAGTTGTGGGCGGTGATGTTCATACTGCTTACCACCAACGTCTTATTTTGATTCGGCGGTATTGTGGGATGAAGCGGCCCGGACCAACCTTACATGTCCACGTACATGAGACCGGTTCCACCGACTAACATGCAACTTGTTTTGCATAAAGGTGGCTAGCAGGTGTTTGTTTCTCCTACTTTAGTTGAATCGAATTTGACTACGGCCGGTCCTTGCAGAAGGTTAAAACAACAAACTTGATAATCACCGTTGTGGTTTTGCGTAGGTAAGAACGGTTCTTGCTAGTTGCCCGTAGCAGCCACGTAAAACTTGCAACAACAAAGTAGAGGACGTCTAACTTGTTTTTGCAAGGCATGTTGTGATGTGATATGGTCAAGACGTGATGTGATATACGTTGTTGTATGAGATGATCATGTTTTGTAATATCGACAACCGGCAAGAGCCTTAGGGTTGTCTTTTAATTATTGTATGACATGTGTGTCAATCATTAAGCACCATGTAATTTATTTAATTTATCGCTATGTGTTAGCAATAGTTGTAGAAGCAATAGTTGGCAAGACGACCCCAACGCAACGATGGAGATCAAGGTGTCGTGCCGGTGACGATGGAGATCATGAAGTTGCGTTGGAGATGAAGATCAAAAGCACATGATGATGATGGCCATATCATGTCACATATTTTGATTGCATGTGATGTTTATCCTTTATGCATCTTATTGTGCTTAGAATGACGGTAGCATTATAAGATGACCCCTTCACTTAATTTCAAGATAAAAGTGTTCTCCCTGAGTATGCACCATTGCTAAAATTCGTCGTTTCGAAGCACCTCGTGATAATCGGGTGTGATAGACTCTACGTTCACATACAACGGGTATAAGCCAGTTTTGCACAAGCAGAATACTTGGGTTAAACTTGACGAGCCTAGCATGTACAGACATGGTCTCGGAACATTGGAGACCGAAAGGTCAAACATGAGTCATATAGTAGATATGATCAACATAGAGATGTTCACCATTGATGACTACCCCATATCACGTGATGATCGGACATGGGTTAGTTGATTTGGATCATGTATCACTTAGATAACTTGAGGGATGTTAATTTAAGTGGGAGTTCATTAGTAATTTGATTAATTGAACTTAATTTATCATGAACTTAGTCCTGATAGTATTTTGCATATCTATGTTGTAGATCAGTGCCCATGCTACCGTTCCCTTGAATTTTAACGTGTTCCTAGAGAAAGCTAAGTTGAAAGATGATGGTAGCAACTAAACGGATTGGGTCCGTAACTTAAGGATTATCCTCATTGCTGCACAGAAGAATTATGTCCTTGATGCACCGCTAGGTAACCCACCCGCTCCCGCTAATCTAGACGTTGTGAACGCCAGGCAAACGTGGACTGATGACTACTCGATAGTTCAGTGTGCCATGCTTTACGGCATAGAACCGGGACTTCAAAGACGTTTTGAACGCCACGGAGCATATGAGATGTTCCAAGAGCTGAAGTTGATATTTCAAGCTAATGCCTGGGTTGAGAGATATGAAGTCTCCAACAAGTTCTATAGATGTAAGATGGAGGAGAAAAGTTCTGTCAGTGAACACATACTCAAAATGTCTGGGTATCATAACCACTTGAATCAGCTAGGAATTGATTTTCCAGTTGAGAGTGTTATTGACAGAGTTCTTTAGTCACTGCCACCAAGCTACAAAAGCTTCATGATGAACTATAATATGCAAGGGATGACGAAAACGATTCCCGAGCTCTTCGCGATGCTGAAATTGGCGGAGGTAGAAATCAAAAGGAGCATCAAGTGTTGATGGTTAACAAGACCACTAGTTTCAAGAAAAAGGGCAAGGAAAAGAAAGGGAACTTCAAGAAGAATGGCAAGCAAGTTGCCACTCCCGTGAAGAAACCCAAAGTTGGACCCAAGCCTGAAACTGAGTGCTTCTACTGCAAGGGAAATGGTCACTGGAAGCGGAACTGCCCCAAATACTTGGCAGATAAGAAGGATGGAAAAGTGAACAAAGGTATATTTGATATACATGTTATTGATGTGTACCTTATTAATGCTCGTAGTAGCGCCTAGGTATTTGATACTGGTTCCGATTGCTCATATTTGCAACTCGAAACAGGAGCTACAGAATAAATGAAGATTAGCTAAGGACAAGGTGACGATGCATGTCGGGAATGGTTCCAAGGTTGATGTGATCGTCATCGGCACGCTACCTCTACATCTACCTTCGGGATTAGTTTTAGACCTCAATAATTGTTATTTGGTGCCAGCATTGAGCATGAACATTATATCTGGATCTTGTTTATTGTGAGACGGTTATTCATTTAAATCAGAGAATAATGGTTGTTCTATTTATATGAGTAATATCTTTTATGGTCATGCACCTTTCATGGATGGTCTATTCTTGTTGAATCTCGATCGTAGTGATACACATATTCATAATATTGATGCCAAAAGATGCAAAGTTGATAATGATAGTGCAACATACTTGTGGCACTGCCGTTTAGGTCATATTGGGGTAAAGCGCATGAAGAAACTCCATACGGATGGACTTTTGGAATCACTTGGTTATGAATCATTTGATACTTGCGAACCATGCCTCATGGGTAAGATGACTAAAACTCTGTTCTGCGGAACAATGGAGTGAGCTAATCACTTATTGGAAATAATACATACCGATGTATGCGGTCCGGTGAGTGTTGAGGCACGCGGCGGGTATCATTATTTTCTAACCTTCGCAGATGATTTGAGTAGGTATGGGTATATATACTTGATGAAACACAAGTCTGAAACATTTGAAAAGTTCAAAGAATTTTAGAGTGAAGTGGAGAATCATCGTAACAAGAAAATAAAGTTTCTACGATCTGATCGCGGAGGCGAATATTTGAGTTACGAGTTTGGCCTTCATTTAAGACAATATGGAATTGTTTCACAACTCACGCCACCTGGAACACAACAGCGTAATGGTGTGTCCGAACGTCGTAACCGTACTTTATTAGATATGGTGTGTTCTATGATGTCTCTTACCGATTTGCCTTTATCATTTTGGGGTTATGCATTAGAGACAACCGCATTCATGTTAAATAGGGCACCGTCTAAATCCGTTGAGACGACACCGTATGAACTATGGTTTGGCAATAAACCTACGCTGTCGTTTCTTAAAGTTTGGGGATGTGACGCTTATGTCAAAAGGCTTCAGCCTGATAAGCTCAAACCTAAAGCGGAGAAGTGTGTCTTCATAGGATACCCTAAAGAAACTATTGGGTATACCTTCTACCACAGATCCGAAGGCAAGATCTTTGTTGCCAAGAATGGGTCCTTTCTAGAGAAGGAGTTTCTCTCGAAAGAAGTGAGTGGGAGGAAATTAGAACTTGATGAGGTAGTTATACCTTCTCTTGAATTGGAAAATAGCACATCACAGAAAAACGTTCCTGTGATGCCTACACCAACCAAAGAGGAAGCTAATGATAATGATCATGAAACTTCGGATCAAGTTACTACTGAACCTTGTAGGTCAGCCAGAGCATGTACCGCACCAGAGTGGTACGGTAATCCTGTCCTGGAAGTCATGTTGTTAGACAATGGTGAACCTACGAACTATGAAGAAGCTATGATGAGCCCAGATTCCGACAAATGGCTAGAGGCCATGAAATTTGAGATAGGATCCATGTATGAGAACAAAGTGTGGACTTTGGTGGACTTGCCTGATGATCAGCAAGCCATTGAGAATAAATGGATCTTCAAGAGGAAGACAGACGCTGATGGTAATATCACTGTCTACAAAGCTTGACTTGTCGCGAAAGGTTTTTGACAAGTTCAAGGGGTTGACTACAATGAGACATTCTCACCCGTACCGATGCTTAAGTCTGTCAGAATCATGTTAGCAATTGCTGCATTTTATGATTATGAAATCTGGAAAATGGACGTCAAAACTGCATTCCTTAATGGGTTTCTTAAAGAAGAGTTGTATATGATGCAACCAGAAGGTTTTGTCGATCCTAAGGGTGCTAACAAAGTGTGCAAGCTCCAGCGATCCATCTATGGACTGGTGCAAGCATCTCGGAGTTGGAATATACGCTTTGATGAGGTGATCAAAGCATATGGTTTTATACAGACTTATGGTGAAGCCTGTATTTACAAGAAAGTGAGTGGGAGCTCTGTAGCATTTCTGATATTATATGTGGATGACATATTACTGATTGGAAATGATATAGAATTTCTGGATAGCATAAAAGGATATTTGAATAAGAATTTATCAATGAAAGACCTCGGTGAAGCTGCTTATATATTGGGCATCAAGATCTATAGGGATAGATCGAGACGCTTAATAGGACTTTCACAAAGCACATACCTTGACAAAGTTCTGAAGAAGTTCAAAATGGACCAGTCAAAGAAAGGGTTCTTGCCTGTGTTGCAAGGTTTGAAGTTGAGTAAGACTCAAAGCCCGACCACGGCAGAAGATAGAGAAGAATGAAAGTCATTCCCTATGCCTCAGCCATAGGTTCTATAAAGTATGCCATGTTGTGTACCATATCTGTTGTGTGCCTTGCCATGAGCTTGGCAAGGGGGTACAATAGTGATCCGGGAGTGGATCACTGGATAGTGGTCAAAATTATCCTTAGTTACCTAAGAGGACTAAGGAAATGTTTCTTGGTTATGGAGGTGATAAATAGTTCGTCGTAAAGGGTTACGTTGATGCAAGCTTTGACACCGATTCGGATGACTCTGAGTCTCAATCTGGATATGTATTGAAAGTGGGAGCAATTAGCTAGAGTAGCTTCATGCAGAGCATAGTAGACATAGAAATTTACAAAATACATACAGATCTGAACATGGCAGACCCATTGACTAAACCTCTCTCACAAGCAAAACATGATCACACCTTAGTACTCTTTGGGTATTAATCACATGGCGATGTGAACTAGATTATTGACTCTAGTAAACTCTTTGGGTGTTAGTCACATGGCGATGTGAACTATGGGTGTTAATCACATGGCGATGTGAACTAGATTATTGACTCTAGTGCAAGTGGGAGACTGATGGAAATATGCCCTAGAGGCAATAATGAAGTTGTTATTATTATATTTCCTTATTCATGATAAAGGTTTATTATTCATGCTAGAATTGTATTGATTGGAAACTTAAATACATGTGTGAAAACATAAGCAAATACCAAGTCCCTAGTATGCCTCTACTAGACTAGCTCGTTGATCAAAAGATGGTTAACCATAGACATGTGTTGTCGCTTAATCACGGGATCACATCATTAGGAGAATGATGTGATAGACAAAACCCATCCGTTAGCTTAGCATATGATCGTTCAGTTTATTGCTACTGCTTTCTTAATGTCAAATCCATATTCCTTCGACCATGAGATCATGCAACTCCCGGATACTGGAGGAATACCTTGTGTGCTATCAAACATCACAACGTAACTGGGTGATCATAAAGATGGTCTACAGGTATCTCCGAAGGTGTCTGTTGATTTGGCATGAATCGAGATTGGGATTTGTCACTCTGTATGATGGAGAGGTATCTCTGGGCCCTCTCGGTAATACAGCATCACAAGAAGCTTGCAAGCAAAGTGACTAAGGAGTTAGTTATGAGATGATGTATTACAGAACGAGTAAAGAGACTTGCCGGTAACGAGATTGAACTAGGTATGAAGATACCGACGATCGAATCTCGGGCAAGTAACATACCGATAGACAAAGGGAATTACGTATGTTGTCATAAAGGTTCGAACGATAAAGATCTTCATAGAATATGTAGGAACCAATATGGGCATCCAGGTCCCGCTATTGGTTATTGACTGGAGAAGCGTCTCGGTCATGTCTACATCATTCTCGAACCTATAGAGTCCACACGCTTAACGTTCGTTGACGATATAGTATTATATGAGTTATGTATGTTGGTGACCGAATGTTGTTCGGAGTCCTGGATGAGATCACGAACATGACGAGGAGCTCCAGAATAGTCGGGAGGTAAAGATTAATATATGGGATAACAGTGTTTGGTCTCCAGAAGGATTCCGGAATTCACCGGAAGGGGTTTCGAATGTTTCCCGAAATGTTCTGGTGCGAGAACACTTTATTTGGGCCAAGGGGTAAAGCCCACGAGGCTTTAGGAAGGTGCAAAAGGAAGTTTTGCGAAGGCTAGGGGCTAGATGATAGGGACCCTAGCGTCTGGGGCCAGACGACAGGGACCCTAGCGTCTAGGGCCAGACGCCAAGGACCCTGGCGTCTGGTCTTGGAGTCCGAGAAGGACTCTTGCCTTGCGGGCTAAACCAACTTTGAGGTGGCTCTTTCTCCAAGAAACGACCCCAGGGCTCAACATATAAATAGAGGGGCAGGGCTAGCACCTAAGACACATTAAGATTCACCAAGCCGTGTGCCGGCAACCCCGCCCCTCTAGTTTATCCTCTGTCATAGTTTCTGTTGTGCTTGGCGAAGCCCTGCGGAGATTGTTCTTCACCACCACCATCACCACGTCGTCGTGCTGTCGGAACTCATCTACTTCTTTGCCTCTCTTGCTGGAATGAGAAGGCAAGGACGTCATCGAGCTGAACGTATGCTGAACGTGGAGGTGCCGTACGTTCGGTACTTGATCGAGACGGATCATGAAGGTGTACGACTACATCAACCGCGTTGATAAACGCTTCCGCTTAGTGATTTTCAAGGGTATGAAGATGCTCTTCCTCTCTCGTAGCTATACATATCCATGGATAGATCTTGCGTGTGTGTAGAATATTTTTTGTTTTCCATGCAACGTTCCCCAACAATACGGGCGTGGTCTCGAACGCGCACAGTGACGGCGTCCTATTCATCGGGCAGCCAACCGACTGGGTCGGAACGGAGAAACAGTGTCCTGTTCATCGGGAGGCAACAGACTGGGTCGGATTGCATCCTGTTCAACGGGAGGCAACCGGCTTGGACGGAACAGCCGAAACGGGGTCTGGCGTACTGCAGTACGGAGGAAACGGCCTTCTGTTCGACCGGCTACGGTCGAAACGGGATCCTGTTCATTGGGAGGGGTCTGGCGTACCGCAAAACAGAGGAAATAGACTTCTGTTCGAGCTCCTATGGTCGAAACGGGGTCCTATTCATCGGGAGGGGTGTGGCGTACCGCAAAATGGGACTCCACGAGCTACTGTTCATCCCCCGTCTACTGCCTCGCTCCAGCCTCCACGGGCTACTGTTCATCCACCGTCGACTTCCTCCAGCCTCCACCTGCTACTGTTCATCCACCGCGTCTTCCTCCTGCCTCCACCAGCTATTGTTCATCCACGGGTTACTGTTCATCCAGCCCCCATCGGCTACTATTCAACCAGCCCTCCATGGGGTCCTGTTCATCCACCCCCAACCGGCTCGGGTGTGGCGGCCTCCTCGGGGTCCTGTTCATCCAGCGGCAATGGCCTGCTACCACGGGGTCCTATTCATCCAACCCCCACCGGGAACTGTTCATCCAACCCCCAACAATGATCACTGTTCATCAAGAGGCAGGTTCGATCGGCTTCAGTTAGCAGCAGTAGCGAAGGAATCGCTCGGGTTCAGTTAACAGCCAAGGGATTGATCGCTCGGGTTCAGTAACGTAGCTAGTGCAGTTGCTCGGGTTCAGTAAGCGAACGCCTCGCTCGGGTTCAGTTAGAGCCTAATGCCTCGCACACACGCGCGTACGTGTACAAGAGAAATGCGCAAACCTCCGTGCATCGCTCGGCCCCGACCACCCACCGTAACCAGGAACTCCCCGAAATTTTCCTCGCCCTTGCTTCTACCACGATTTTTTCCATCATGGACGGCCCAAAGAATGTCATGCAGGTGCGTCCCCGGCCCGCCCAGGATGAAAAGCCCATTTTCTGTCATGATTTTTTGTCATAGAAGTAGGAGCCCACAACATCTATGATGATACGTGGTTTGTCACAATTATCGTCATAGAAGTGTCATAACCATGACAGGAAAAAAATTCGTTCGGGCCAAAATGTCACGGATGTGTCTTTTTTTGTAGTGAAGTGAGGCTTAGTTTTCACAACATCAACTACAACACCTTCAATTTGTAACACAACTTCCAATCTAGGCTCAGTTCACACATCAGCTGCAGGAGCTTCAGTTCCAGTTTGCACCACATTCTGCTCATTTTACTCATTTTGCACCATATCCAAATCTTGCTCATTTTGCACCCCAACATCATCCAAGTTTGGCTCATTTTGCACCACAACATCATCCAAGTCTGGTCCAATTTGCACCCCAACATCATCCAAGTCTGGTCCAATTTGCACCCCAACATCATCCAACTCTGGTTCATCTTGCACCACAACATCCAAGTCTGGTTCAGTGTGCACTCTTTCACCAAAACTTCTCTTTTTTCTACAACCATTGATTCTTGCCTTTTTGATTGACCAGCAATCTTCAACAACAAGGGGCTGACCTCCATGCTTCCTTCTAGCAAACAAAACATGTAATTTGGTTAGTAATTAAAACAGCATCCAAATAAAAAAACCACAAACACAAACATACTTTGGCCTTTCAGGAGTAACAATATTTTCGAGATCCTTTTGCCCAAGTTCCTGGCACAACTTGCATATATTTTTGTTACCTTTTTGTGACCTTTTGGACTTTGCACCCTCTTTCTTTCCCTTCTTACTACTCCCACCTTTCTCAAACCATGCCTTGAATCTGCTCTCTTTAGGCCTGTTAGCCTTTCTTTTCGTCATGGGAGGACACATGAAAAATTCAATTTGCACTTCAGGCCATTGAGACTGATCTGTAAGTGTTGTAATTGATGTTGCATATGCAACCCTGAATCTTGCCACTGAGTAATATTCATGCAAATATGGGTGCATGTTTATCTTTGGTTGGGAGGCCAAGCAAAGTATGGCATGGTTGAGGGAGTCCTGGACTAAGGGGTCCTCGGGCTGTCGGCCTAACTCTCATGGGCCGGACAGTTGGGCCGCATTGTAGTTATTGGAGGGCCGGACTATTGGACAACATCATGTCCGGACGGGAGATCTTTGGGTGCCTTGGTGTGTCCTCCAAGTCAAGACAGGAAGAATCAACATGTTTATGCTTTCCTTGTAACCGACCATGTGTAACCCTAGTACCCCTGGTACCTATATAAACCAGAGGTTTTAGTCCGTAGAGGCTAGAACAACAACCATCATCCTACTAGTCTAGGGTTTAGTTCATCTGATCTCGTGGTAGATCGACTCTGTAATCCTCATATACACAAGCAATATAATCAAGTAGGACGTAGGGTTTTACCTCTTAGAGAGGTCCCGAACCTGGGTAAACATCGTGTCCCTAGTCCCCTATTCCCCATTGATCCAAGATCCATAGCTCGGGACCCCCTACCCGAGATCTGCCGGTTTTGACACCAACATTGGTGCTTTCATTGAGAGTTCCGTTGTTGGATCGCCGAGGATTGATGGCTCGCCTGATCATCGAAGACAGCATCAGCACCGGGGACATCTTCGTCCCCGGGAAACTTTTCGTGTTCAGCAGCGTCGTGTTGCACGCCTACTCGACCGGTCATCTCGACTTTTTATGACCTTTTTGACTTTGCACCCTCTTTCTTTCGCGTTCGCCCCTGAGCACCAGATCAGGTTTGGTAACTTAGAGTACGTCACCGACGCTCGGGGCGATCTTATCTTCACCGGCTTCTCAGCTTCACCTGGGACACCCGCGGACCCCGAAGCATCAACTTCGGGGCCTCTCCGAGATCCGATCTCTAGATCGGCCCTTATCACGCGGCCGGCTTTGAGCTCGGATGCCAGCACTATGTCCGAAGACCGGGAATCACCCTCGGCCGGACTCCCCCTCCTTACCGCAAATCTGGCTCGAGCCTTGCCGACAATTCGACATCCGAACACCAGGAGTCGGCCCTGGCCGGATCCACCCCTCGCCTCACCATCACTCCAGAGGTCGACTCCGAAGAAACCCGGCTAGCCTCGCCGTGTTAAACGAGGCACTTGACCGGATTCGGATGATGACTATCTTGGATGGCCCATCCTCGGCTCACGCTCAGCGGGGCCTCGAGGCGGGCTAGGGGGAATTTTACATCCCACCCACCACCCACTTATTAGCCACTGTTGAAGACTTAACCAACATGCTGGACTACGCCTCTGACGAGGCCGAGGACGTGGACAACGACAGCGAAGCCATGGTCCACACTGACACTTCCCCTCCCGTCACCGGCCAATGGACGACCACCTCCACCTATGACGTTTACTTGGTGGACACCCCCAAGGACAACGGCGACGGTGCTAATAGTGGGGACGGCACCCCCAGAAGAGACAGTAACAAGCCCGGCGAGGAGCCCCCCAAACGCCGGAGACAACGCCGATGATCCAATGGAAGTCGAGGCAGGGAAAGCAACACGGGCACCGGAGAGGACGATACTCCAGACAATGCGGAAGACCTCGGCGACCCCGCCCCCGATCAACAGCTTGATGAACCAGAGGGGCATGGGGGTCAATATAACCCTGAGGACCCCAATGATTTCGAGGATAGCAACTACATGCCTCTCTCCGAAGAGGAGGTCAGCCTCGGAGCTGAAGATTTATTGCTCCAGAAGATCCACTAGACCAAGAGTGGTTCAAGCAGCAGCTCATTGCCACCGCGCGAAGTCTGAAAAAGAAGCAACAACAGATAAAAGCCGAACAAGACACCCTCAATGATAGATGGACGAAAGTCCTAGCAGCCGAAGAAGGGTACGGCTACGAGCAGCAAACAAAGAGCTACCCCAAGCGCAAATTGTTGTTGCAATTCGACGATGAGGCCCTTGAGCCCGTGCCGCCCAAACGAACTCAAGGCGACCAGCCAGACCGCCCCCTCGAGGATGGGACAGACCGGCTGGAGAGGCCGAACACCCACCTGTTCCCTGATATGTCTCCAACGTATCTATAATTTTTTATTGTTCCATGCTATTATATTATCCGTTTTGGATGTTTTATATGCATTAATATGCTATTTTATATTATTTTTGGGACTAACTTATTAACCCAGAGCCCAGTGCCAGTTTCTGTTTTTTCCTTGTTTTTGAGTTTTACAGAAAAGGAATATCAAACGGAGTCCAAACGGAATAAAACTTTACGATGATTTTTCTTGGACCAGGAGACACACTTAGGACTTGGAGAGGAAGTCAGAAGAGTCCCGAGGGCTCCACAAGCCCTCAGGGCGCTCCCTAGGGGGGTGCCCCCTGGCTTGTAGGTCCCACGGGAGTCTTCCAACCCTAATCTTTGGCCTATAAATTCAGAAATATTCCCAAACGACCAGAAGCGTCCACCAAAATACTTTTCCACCGCTGTAACCTTCTGTACCCATGAGATCCCATCTCGGGGTCTTTTTCGGCATCCTGCCGGAGGGGGATTCAATCATGGAGGGCTTCTACATCAACTCTATTGCCCTTCCGATGAAGCGTGAGTAGTTCACCACAGACCTACGGGTCCATAGCTAGTAGCTAGATGACTTCTTCTCTCTCTTTGATTCTCAATACCATGTTCTTCTCGATGTTCTTGGAGATCTATCCGATGTAATATTATTTTGCGGTGTTTCTGTCGAGATCTGATGAATTGTGGATTTATGATCAGTTTATCTATGAATATTATTGAATCTTCTCTGAATTCTTATATGCATGATTTGATATCTTTGTATTTCTCTTCAAATTATTGGTTTGGTTTGGCCAACTAGATTGGTTTTTCTTGCAATGGGAGAGGTGCTTAGTTTTGGGTTCAATCTTGCGGTGTTCTCACCCAGTGACAAAGTAGGGGTAGCGAGGCACATATTTGTATTGTTGCCTTCAAGGGTAAAAATATGGGCTTTTCATCATATTGCTTGAGTTTATCCCTCTACATCATGTCATCTTACTTAAGGCGTTACTCCGTTCTTTATGAACTTAATACTCTAGATGCATGCTGGACAGCGGTCGATGTGTGGAGTAATAGTAGTAGATGCAGAATCGTTTCGGTCTACTTGACACGGACGTGATGCCTATATGCATAATCATTGCCTTGGATATCGTCATAACTTTGCGCTTTTCTATCAATTGCTCGATGATACGTCTCCAATGTATCTATAATTTTTGCTTGTTCCATGCTGTTATATTATCATTCTTGGATGTTTTACAATCATTTTATAGCAATTTTATATCATTTTTTGGGACTAACCTATTGACATAGTGCCCAGTGCCAGTTGCTGTTTTTTGCTTGTTTTTTACATCGCAGAAAATCAATACCAAATGGAGTCCAAACACGGCGAAACTTTTTGGAGATTTTTCTGGACCAGAAGACACCCGGTGGGACAAAGAAGTACCAGAGGGGAGCTCAAGGAGAGCACAACCCACCAGGGCGCGCCTGGGGGCCCAGGCGCGCCCAGGTAGGTTGTGCCCACCTCGGTGGCCTCCTGCACCGCCTCTTCGTCCTATAAATTCCTAAATATTCCAAAACCCTCGGGGTAACCCTAGATCAGAAGTTCCACCGCCGCAAGCCTCTGTAGCCATGAAAAACCAATCTAGACCCCGTTCCGGCACCTTGCCGGAGGGGGAAATCATCACCGGTGGCCATCTTCATCATCCCGGCGGCCACCATGATGAGGAGGGAGTAGTCCACCCTCGGGGCTGAGGGTTTGTACCAGTAGCTATGTGTTTAATCTCTCTTTCTCTCGTGTTCTTTAGATGTCACGATCTTGATGTATAGCGGGCTTTGTTAATATAGTCGGATCATATGGTGTTTTCCCCTCTCTATCTTGTTGTGAATTGAGTTTTCCCTTTGAGATTTCATTCTTATCGGATTGAAAACTTTTATGGATTTGAGAACACTTTATGTATGTCTTGCTATGAATACCCGTGGTGACAATGGGGTATCATATTGATTCACTTGATATATGTTTTGGCACTCAACTCGCGGATTCCCGAGGTGACATTAGGGTAATCTATGCATAGGGGTTGATGCACGTTCTTGTCTTTGTTTCTCCGATAGAAATCTTGGGGCACTCTTTGAGGTTCTTTGTGTTGGATTGAGTATTATGAATCTGAAATTGTTTGATGCATATCATATAGTCAACTCACGGATACTCGCGGTGACATTGGAGTATCTAGGCGACATTAGAGTTGGTTGATGTGTATCATATGGTGTTATTTTAGTACGAACTCTTGGTTAGATCGATCGGAAAGAATAGCTTGGTGTTATTTTAGTACGAACTCTAGGATAGATTGATCGGAAAGAATGGCTTTGAGGTGGTTTCGTACCCTACAAACAATTTCTTCTTATATTCTCCGCTAGATAAGAACTTTGGAGTGATTCTTCATCGCACGTGAGGGATGGCTATATGATCTAATTATATTAGCATTGTTGAGAGATTGCACTAGCTAAAGTACGGACCCTAGGCCTCATTTTCAAGCATTGCAATACCGTTTGTGCTCTGTTTTATCAATTGCTACCTTGCTGTTTTTTTATTGTTCCTATTACAAAAATCAATATCTACTATCATTACTACGCTTGTATCACCATCTCTTCACCGAACTAGTGCACCTATACAAATTACCATTGTATTTGGTGTGTTGGGGACACAAAAGACTTTTTATTATTTCGTTGCAGGGTTGTTTGAGAGAGGCCATCTTCATCCTATGCCTCCCACGGATCGATAAACCTTAGGTCATCCACTTGAGGGAAATTTGCTACTATCCTACAAAACTCTTCACTTGGAGGCCCAACACGAGTCTACAAGAACAAGTTGTGTAGTAGACATCAAGCTCTTTTCTGGCGCCATTGCCGGGGAGGTGAGTGAATGAAGGTATATCTTTAGATCTTGCAATTGAATCTTTTAGTTTCTTATTTTATCACTAGTTTGGTTCGTAAAAGAAAAGTACAAAAAATATGGAATTGAGGTGGTCTCATGTTATTCATCTTTATCATGTCTTTCATGAAAATGATGGAAAGGAAAATTGTGCTCAGTTGATAGAAGAAGAATTCAATAAAATGTTTGGCATAAATGATGAGCATGATTGCAATGTTGTTAGTATAAATTCTGTGAATATCCATGATGCTAATGATATGCAAAGCCATAAGCTTGGGGATGCTATGTTTGATGAAGATGATATTTTTAGTCCCCCAAGTTTTGATGAGAATATTTACTATGATGAAAGCATGCCTCCTATTTATGATGATTATGGTGATGGCATGTATGCTATAAAGAGTAATGATATCCATGAAACTTGTCATCATGATTTTAATGCTCAATATGATTATGCCAATCAATAATCACATGATAGCTATTTTGTTGAATTTGCTCCCACTACTATTCATGAGAATAAATTTTCTTATGTGGTGAGTAAGAAAATTTCTATGCTTGTGGATCATGAAAAGAATGCTTTATGTGATAGCTATATTGTTGAATTCATTCATGATGCTACTGAAAATTATTATGAGAGGGGAAAATATGCATTTACATATTGCAATAATATCAAGTTTCCTCTCTATGTGTTGAAAATCTTGAAGTTTTGCTTGTTTTGCCTTCCTATGCTAGTTGATTCTTGTTCCCATAAGTTATTTTCTCACAAAATCCCTATGCATAGGAAGTGGGTTAGACTTAAATGTGCTTGCGATGTGATTCATGATGCTCCCTTTATGTTTCAATTCTTATCTTTTATGTGAGCATCATTGAAATCATCATGCCTAGCTAAAAAGGCATTAAAGAAAAGCGCTTGTTGGGAGACAACCCAACATTTACCCCTACTGTTATTGTGTGTTCACATGATTAGGATACTGTAGTAATCATATTTTATATCTTTTGTTTCAATAAAGTGCCAAGTAAAGCCTTTGGGATAGTGTGGATGATAGTTGACTTGATTCTGTGCAAAAACAGAAAATTTTGCATACAGTGCAGAAATTCCTGTATTTTACTGGAACATGGAAAAATTCTGAATATTTTACAGTTGATGGGTATACAAATTTTCTACGTTTTCCTAATTTTTCAGAATTTCTGGAGTTACATAAGTATGACCTTAGATCAGATCTTTATGTACTGTTCTGTTTTTGACAGATTCTGTTTTCAATGCATAATTTGCTTGTTTTCTAGTTTCCATTGCTTATATTGCTTAATATAAATTGTGGAAATTATAGGGTACAGTAGTCATTGTGTTAGAACAATTATGAATCTTGTATTTGACAGTACCAAAGTGAATGATTTGTCTTTATCATACTAACCCATCTCACGAAGTTCCGTTAAGCTTTGTGTGATTGAAGTTTTCAAGTTCTGGGTGAGATATCGATATGAGGAGAATAAGGAGTGACAAGACCTAAGCTTGGGGATGCCCAAGGCACCCCAAGGCAATATTCAAGGAAGATCCAAGCAACTAAGCTTGGGGATGCCCCGGAAGGTATCCCCTCTTTCGTCTTCAACATTATCGGTAACCTCACTTGGAGCTATATTTTCATTCGTCACATGATATGAGTTTTCTTGGAGAGTCATTTATTTTATTAGGATTTTCTTGCTGATATTTAGAATAATGTTTTGCATCTTTTATTTCAATAAAAGTGGCAAGGATAGCCATCACCATGCTTATTTTGCAAATATATGAGTTGCTGTTACAAAACAGAAAGTTTATCGCTGTTGCAATAATTATCCAGAAATGTCAGAATGTGATAAAGTGTTAAAAAATTGCAGAATAATCTCTGATAAATTTTCTACAGTGTGGTAAATTTTCAAAAAATTTGGAGTTAGGGAAGTATGAGTACAATTGACTCTTTATAGACTGTCCTGTTTAGACAGATTGCTGTTATGTTCGCATTGTTTGCATATGTTTACTTGTTTAATGATTCTATTTGAGGATAGGAGTATTAAATATGCAGAGGCATTTAGTATGAAATGTTGAATAATAATTTTAGTGATTTGCTACAGTAGATAATGATAAGGTTTTGCATTGATTTATATTAACTTATCTCACGAGTTCTTGTTGAGTTTTGTGTGGATGAAGTTTTTAAGAATTAGGGAAACCGTGATATGAGAGGAATGAAGAAGACACAAGAGCTCAAGCTTGGGGATGCCCAAGGCATCCCAAGATAATATTTCAAGAAGTCTCAAGCATCTAAGCTTGGGGATGCCCCGGTAGGCATCCCACCTTTCTTCATCAACAATTATCGGTTAGTATCGGTTGAGCCTAAGTTTTTGCTTCTTCACATGAGTTGTGCTATTCTTGGAATGTCATTTAATTTTTGTTTGGCTTGATGTTTTAATAAAATACTTAGATCTGGAAGTTTTTTTTAAATAAGAGGGAGGCCTCACATAGCTACCCATTTACTTAACTACTCGCATGATCTTCACTTATATCTTCTTGGAGTAGTTTGTCATTTGCTCTAGTGCTTCACTTATATCTTTTTGAGCACGGTGTGCTTTATTATTTTTGAAGAAATTCTCTCATGCTTCACTTATATTATTTTGAGAGACAAACATTGTTATGCTCATGTTCTTCACTTAAATTTGTTTGAACTTGTCAAAAGTAATTGCAATATATGAAACTAGTCCCAAAGTGATAGATATTCAAGAGGGATATAATAAAAACTTTGATGAAGATCATTGGACAAAATAAACTTGATTCTTTGTAATGGTTTTGAGATATGATGATAGTGATATGTGAGTCATGTTGATGAGTAATTATGCTTTAGTAAGAATATTGGTGTTAAGATTTGTGATTCCCATTGCAAGCACAAAAGTCAATAGTTATGCAATGAAATTACATCCTACTTGTGGTGTATTATTCGGTGTTAGTTATGCATAATGCTCGTTTATGTTAATTTTTGTTTCTTGGTTGGTTGCTTCTCAATTTATTTGCTAGCCTCCATTTGTACTAAGTGGGAATACTACTTGTGCATCTAAAATCTTTAACCCCAGTTTTGCCACATGAGTCCACCATACCTACCTATATGCGGTATTTCCATGCCGTTCTAAGCAAATTTGCATGTGCCATTCTAATTTTCAAAATAATTTCCTTTTTGTGTGCTCGTACCGCTCATGAAACGGTAGGGGGTGGCTGATATTTTTCCATGCTAGATGTGTTATTCTCAAGATGAGTGTTTATTCACTTGTCATTGCACGAGAGTACGGCAAAGGTAATAGGGATGCCCAGTCCCGAAATGAAAAATGAATTTACTTTATGTTGTTAAATAATAAATTCCTTGGAAAGTGTTGGTATGGACGGTACCCGTGGATACGGCTAGCCGTGGAATGTGAAAGAATGGTGGAAAAAGGAATAAACTTTATTTTCTGTTTGGGAACCGCCTATGATATATCTAGCATGGAAAGTATTGGGAACCACTCGATTGTTTTCGTTGACAGGAAAAGCATGCCACCCAAAATGTTTCTATCTCTCTTTTTCGCTTTGAGCTCTGGCACCTCTACAAGTCCCTACTTCCCTCTGCGAAGGGCATATCTATTTACTTTATGCAATTATTATTATTATTTGAGTCTCCATCTTCTCTTATAAAGCACCAACTAAGGGGCACTATGATCGTACTTGAGCATTGAATGTAGCTAATATGCAAGTGTATTTCATGAATGGATCAATGATTGAGCATGATGGGCTAGGGATAGCTTTCTTTAGTGTTGATATTTTGAAAGACATGGTTGCTTGTTGATATGCTTGAGTATTGAAATCTCCATGTCAAAACTAGACTATTGCTTTGAACCATATAAAAGTCCATATGTCCATGCTACAAAAGAAAAGAATATGTGATGAACATGTTAGGTAGTATTCCACATCAAAAATTCTGTTTTATCATTTACCTACTCGAGGACGAGTAGGAATTAAGCTTGGGGATACTGATACGTCTCCAACGTATCTATAATCTTTGCTTGTTCCATGTTGTTATATTATCATTCTTGGATGTTTTACAATTATTTTGTATCAACTTTATATCATTTTTTGGGACTAACCTATTGACATAGTGCCCAGTGCCAGTTGCTATTTTTTGCTTGTTTTTTACATCGCCGAAAATCAATACCAAACGGAGTCCGAACGCGGCGAAGCTTTTTGGAGATTTTTTCTGGACCAGAAGACACCCGGTGGGCCAAAGAAGTACCAGAGGGGAGCTCCGAGGAGAGCACAACCCACCAGGGCGCGCCTGGGGGCCCAGGCGCGCCCAGGTGGGTTGTGCCCACCTCGGTGGCCTCCCGCACCGCCTCTTCGCCCTATAAATTCCCAAATATTCCAAAAACCCTCGGGGTAACCCTAGATCAGAAGTTCCGCCACCGCAAGCCTCCGTAGCCACGAAAAACCAATCTAGACCCCGTTCCGGCACCCTGCTGGAGGGGGAAATCATCACCGGTGGCCATCTTCATCATCCCGGCGGCCACCATGATGAGGAGGGAGTAGTCCACCCTCGGGGCTGAGGGTTTGTACCAGTAGCTATGTGTTTAATCTCTCTCTCTCTCTTGTGTTCTTGAGATGTCACGATCTTGATGTATCACGGGCTTTGTTAATATAGTCGGATCATATGGTGTTTTCCCCTCTCTATCTTGTTGTGAATTGAGTTTTCCCTTTGAGATTTCGTTCTTATCGGATTGAATACTTTTATGGATTTGAGAACACTTTATGTATGTCTTGCTATGAACACCCATGGTGACAATGGGGTATCATATTGATTCACTTGATATATGATTTGGCACTCAACTCACGGATTCCCGAGGTGACATTGGGGTAATCTATGCATAGGGGTTGATGCATGTTCTTGTCTTTGTTTCTCCGATAGAAATCTTGGGGCACTCTTTGAGGTTCTTTGTGTTGGATTGAGTATTATGAATCTGAAATTGTTTGATGCATATCATATAATCAACTCACGGATACTCACGGTGACATTGGAGTGTCTAGGTGACATTAGAGTTGGTTGATGTGTATCATATGGTGTTATTTTAGTACGAACTCTTGGTTAGATCGATCGGAAAGAATAGCTTGGTGTTATTTTAGTACTAACTCTAGGATAGATTGATTGGAAAGAATAGCTTTGAGGTGGTTTCGTACCCTACAAACAATTTCTTCTTATGTTCTCCGCTAGATAAGAACTTTGGAGTGATTCTTCATCGCACGTGAGGGATGGCTATATGATCCAATTATATTAGCATTGTTGAGAGATTGCACTAGCTAAAGTACGGACCCTAGGCCTCATTTTCAAGCATTGCAATACCGTTTGTACTCTGTTTTATCAATTGCTACCTTGCTGTTTTTTATTGTTCCTATTACAAAAATCAATATCTACTATCGTTACTACGCTTGTATCACCATCTCTTCGCTGAACTAGTGCACCTATACAAATTACCATTGTATTTGGTGTATTGGGGACACAAGAGACATTTTATTATTTGGTTGCAGGGTTGTTTGAGAGAGACCATCTTCATCCTACGCCTCCCACGGATTGATAAACCTTAGATCATCCACTTGAGGGAAATTTGCTACTGTCCTACAAATCTCTGCGCTTGGAGGCCCAATACAAGTCTACAAGAACAAGTTGTGTTGTTGACATCACTCGATAGTAATTTGTTCACCCACCGTATTATTTGCCTTCAAGAGAGAAGCCTCTAGTGAAACCTATGGCCCCCGGGTCTATTTTCCATTATATATTTTCAGATCTATAAACCCAAAAATACCTTGCTGCAATTTATTTACTTTTATTTTGTTTTATATTTTAATAATCTTTTATATCTATCTCTATCAGATCTCACCTTTGCAAGTGACCATGAAGGGATTGACAACCCCTGTATCGCGTTGGGTGCAAGTGTTTGATTGTTTGTGCAGGTGCATAGATTGGGGACTTGCTTGTATCTCCTACTGGATTTCATACCTTGGTTCTTAACTGAGGGAAATACTTATCTCTACTTTTCTGCATCACCCTTTCCTCTTCAAGGGAAAAACCAACGCAAGCTCAAGAAGTAGCAGGAAGAATTTATGGCGCCGTTGCCGGGGAGATCTACATCAATCCTACCAAGTACCCACCATAAACTCTCATCTCTTGCATTACATTATTTGCCAATTGCCTCTCATTTTCCTCTCCCCCACTTCTAAAACGATTTTCAGAAAAACACAAAAAAAATTGCCTTTTTATTCGCCCTTCTTCCGTTCGTCTTTTTGTTGGCTTTTTGGTTGCTCGTTTGCTAGATTGGTTTGTTGCCACCATGTCTGAATCTGGGGAGTTTATCATTGAAAAAGATAGCAATAATCTTGATGGAAGTTTTAATGATGTTGCCAACAATGATCCTCATGGAGAAGAACCCACTATTATTCATACTAAAAAACTCTGTGTAGGTAGTGGTAACATTATTGGAAAAGGGGTTATTCAAGATTTCTTTACTTGTGTCGGTACTTTGCCTATGCTTGGAGGGTCAATTCTGAATAAAACAATTAGCCTTGCGGATGTGATATCTTTGCTTATAGTTGAATTGGAAAGACAATTTGTTCACATGCATCCATGCATACAAAGGCTTTTACTAGAATTTTCCAATATTCATGATCCCTCTGTTAAACGTGTCATCACTATATTTCTAGCTCATGAGTTTAGGTTTATCATGAAAGTGGCCAGAGAGATATTTGCTCATTATAATATTAATGGTGGTTGTCCCCCTATAGAAGAGATCTTTTTAATCAAGAAGAAACTAGGAGATTGCAATGTCCGGATTATGCTGCTTACAATGAAAACCTAAGAAAGAAAGTTCCTACCGATGTTTTGATTGATAAAATTTCTGAGCTCAACGACAATTTTGCTATACAAAATAATGGATTAGGGTTTGTGCTTAGGGATAGACTTAGGGCTTTTAATCAAAGGAACGTTTACAATGAAGAAATAATTATCAAATACAAAGGGCCAAAGGAGGAACCAATTCCTCCCAAACTTGATCTTATAGATCCGTACCCTATCAAATTTAGCCTTTTTGATTATTTTTGTTTGCCACAAAGAAAGCTTGCTGCTGAGAGGAGGGAATATGAGATGAGCATGGACGATCTCCCTCACTTCTATTATAATACCTAGATCTATGTTTTATGCCTAGCTATGGGCGTTAAACAATAGCGCTTGTTGGGAGGCAACCCAATTTTATTTTTTTATTTTTTTGTTTTTGGTTCTGTTTTTCAATAAATACACATTATTACCTCTGTAGTAATTGTGTTTTGGTGTTTTAATTAGTGTTTGGGCCAAGTAAGACCTTTGGGATGGCTTACGGTGATAGTTGATTTGATCTTGCTGAAAAACAGAAACTTTTGCGTCCAATTGCAGAATTTTAATAATTCACAGAAGCAACGAAAAACCATGAATATTTTACAAAAGATTGATATACACATTTCCTATTTTTTCCTGATGTTTTGGAATTTTTTGAGTTACATAAGTATTAGAACAATTCAGATATTCGCAGGCTGTTCTGTTTTTGACAGATTCTGTTTTCTATGTGTTGTTTGCTTATTTTGATGAATCTATGGGTAGTATCAGGGGGTATGAACCATGGAGAAGTTGGAATACAGTAGATATTACACCAATATAAATAAATAATGAGTTCACAACAGTACCAAAAAGTGGTGATTTATTTTCTTATACTAATGGATCTCATGAGTTTTCTGTTGAGTTTTGTGTTGTGAAGTTTTCAAGTTTTGGGTAAAGATTTGGTGGACTATGGAATAAGGAGTGGCAAGAGCCTAAGCTTGGGGATGCCCAAGGCACCCCAAGGTAATATTCAAGGACAACCAAGCATCTAAGCTTGGGGATGCCCCGGATGGCATCCCCTCTTTCGTCTTCGTCTATCGGTAAATTTACTTGAGGCTATATTTTTATTCACCACATGATATGTGTTTTGCTTGGAGCGTCTTGTATGATTTGAGTCTTTGCTTTTTAGTTTGCCATAATCATCCTTGCTGTACACACCTTTTGAGAGGGACACGCATGAATCGTGAATTTATTAGAATACTCTACGTGCTTCACTTATATCTTTTGAGCTAGGCAATTTTGCTCTAGTGCTTCAATTATATCTTTTTAGAGCACGGCGGTGGTTTTATTTTATAGAAATTGTTGAGCTCTCATGCTTCACTTATATTATTTTGAGAGTCTCTCTAAACAGCATGATAATTTGCATAGGTTATGAATTTAGTCCAAATATGATGGCCATCCAAGAGGGATATAATAAAAACTTTCATATAAAGAGCATTGAATACTATGAGAAGTTTGATTCCTTGTGATTGTTTTGAGATATAAAGATGGTGATATTAGAGTCATGCTATTGAGTAATTGTGGATTGGTAGAAATACTTGTGTTAAAGTTTGTGATTCCCGTAGCATGCACGTATGGTGAACCGTTATGTGATGAAGTCAGAGCATGATTTATTTATTGATTGTCTTCCTTATGAGTGGCGGTCGGGGACGAGCGATGGTCTTTTCCTACCAATCTATCCCCCTAGGAGCATGTGTGTAGTACTTTGTTTTGATAGCTAATAGACTTTTTCAATAAGTATGTGAGTTCTTTATGACTAATGTTGAGTCCATGGATTATACGCACTCTCACCCTTCCACCATTGCTAGCCTCTCTAGTACCGCGCAACTTTCGCCGGTGCACTACACCCACCATATACCCTTCCTCAAAACAGCAACCATACCTACCTATTATGGCATTTCCATAGCCATTCCGAGATATATTGCCACGCAACTTCCACTGTTCCATTTTATTATGACACACACCATCATTGTCATATTGCTTTGCATGATCGTAAGATAGCTAGCATGATGTTTTCATAGCTTGTCCGTTTTTTGATGTCATTGCTATGCTAGATCTTTGCAAATCCCGGTACACCACCAGAGGCATTCATATAGTCATATTTTTGTTCTAAGTATCGAGTTGTAAGTAAATAAAAGTGTGATGATCTTCATTATTAGAGCATTGTCTCATGTGAGGAAAGGATGATGGAAGCTATGATTCCCTCACAAGTTGGGATGAGTCTCCAGACTTTACAAAAATAAAAGAGGCCAAAGAAGCCCACAAAAAAATAAAAGAGGCCAAAGAATCCCAAATAAAAAAAAAGAAAAAAAATGAGAGAAAAGAGAGAAGGGGCAATGCTACTATCCTTTTACCACACTTGTGCTTCAAAGTAGCACTGTGATCTTCATGATAGAGAGTCTCCTATGATGTCACTTTCATATACTAGTGGGAATTTTTCATTATAGAACTTGGCTTGCATATTCCAATGATGGGCTTCCTCAAATTGCCCTAGGTCTTCATGAGCAAGCGAGTTGGATGCACACCCACTTAGTTTCTTTTTGAGCTTTCATAAACTTATAGCTCTAGTGCATCCGTTGCATGGCAATCCCTACTCACTCACATTGATATCTATTGATGGGCATCTCCATGGCCCTTTGATACGCCTAGTTGATGTGAGACTATCTCCTTCTTTTTGTCTTCTCCACAACCACCATATTCTATTCCACCTATAGTGCTATATCCATGGCTCACGCTCATGTATTGCGTGAAAGTTGAAAAAGTTTGAGAACATCAAAAGTATGAAACAATTGCTTGGCTTGTCATCGGGGTTGTGCATGATTTAATACTTTGTGTGATGAAGACGGAGCATAGCCAGACTATATGATTTTGTAGGGATAACTTTCTTTGGCCATGTTATTTTGAGAAGACATGATTGCTTTATTAGTATGCTTGAAGTATTATTGTTTTTATGTCAATATTAAACTTTTGTTTTGAATCTTATGGATCTGAATATTCATGCCACAATAAAAAAAATTACATGGATAAATATGTTAGGTAGCATTCCACATCAAAAATTCTGTTTTTATCATTTACCTACTCGAGGACGAGCAGGAATTAAGCTTGGGGATGCTTGATACGTCTCCAACGTATCTATAATTTTTGATTGTTCCATGCTATTATATTATCTATTTTGGATGTTTTATATGCATTAATATGCTATTTTATATTATTTTTGGGACTAACTTATTAACCCAGAGCCCAGTGCCAGTTTCTGTTTTTTCCTTGTTTTTGAGTTTTACAGAAAAGGAATATCAAACGGAGTCCAAACGGAATAAAACTTAACGATGATTTTTCTTGGACTAGAAGACACACGTAGGACTTGGAGAGGAAGTCAGAAGAGTCCCGAGGGCTCCACAAGCCCTCAGGGCGCGCCCTAGGGGGGGCACCCCCTAGCTTGTGGGTCCCACGGGAGTCCTCCAACCCTAATCTTTGGCCTATAAATTAAGAAATATTCCCAAATGACCAGAAGCGTCCATCAAAATACTTTTCCACCGCCGTAACCTTCTGTAGTTATGAGATCCCATCTTGGGGCCTTTTCCGGCATCCTGCCGGAGGGGGATTCGATCACGGAGGGCTTCTACATCAACTCTATTGCCCTTCCGATGAAGCGTGAGTAGTTTACCACAGACCTACGGGTCCATAGCTAGTAGCTTGATGGCTTCTTCTCTCTCTTTGATTCTCAATACCATGTTCTCCTCGATGTTCTTGGAGATCTATCCGATGTAATATTCTTTTGCGGTGTGTTTGTCGAGATCCGATGAATTGTGGTTTTATGATCACTTTATCTATGAATATTATTTGAATCTTCTCTGAATTCTTATATGCATGATTTGATATCTTCGTATTTCTCTTCGAATTATCGGTTTGGTTTGGCCAACTAGAATGGTTTTTCTTGCAATGGGAGAGGTGCTTAGTTTTGGGTTCAATCTTGCGGTGTCCTCACCCAGTGACAAAGTAGGGGTAGCGAGGCACATATTTGTATTGTTGCCATCAAGGGTAAAAAGATGGGCTTTTCATCATATTGCTTGAGTTTATCCCTCTACATCATGTCATCTTACTTAAGGCGTTACTCCATTCTTTATGAACTTAATACTCTAGATGCATGCTGGATAGTGGTCGATGTGTGGAGTAATAGTAGTAGATGCAGAATCGTTTCGGTCTACTTGACACGGACGTGATGCCTATATGCATAATCATTGCCTTGGATATCGTCATAACTTTGCGCTTTCCTATCAATTGCTCGACAGTAATTTGTTCACCCACCATATTATTTGCCTTCAAGAGAGAAGCCTCTAGTGAAACCTATGGCCCTCGGGTCTATTTTCCATCATATATTTTCAGATATATAAACCAAAAAACCCCAAAATACCTTGCAGCAATTTATTTACTTTTATTTTGTTTTACGTTTTAGTAATCTTTTATATCTATCTCTATCAAATCTCACCTGTGCAAGTGACCATGAAGGGATTGACAACCCCTTTATCGCGTTGGGTGCAAGTGTTTGATTATTTGTGCAGGTGCATAGATTGGGGACTTGCTTGTATCTCCTACTGGATTTGATACCTTGGTTCTTAACTGAGGGAAATACTTATCTCTACTTTGCTGCATCACCCTTTCCTCTTCAAGGGAAAAACCAACACAAGCTCAAGAAGTAGCATTCCCCCTCGCCAAAAAGTCAAGGAGGCAGCACAACCAAAATATTGATAGACGGGATGGATACCCTCCCGATCCATTTACGGATCAACCAAGATCTGCGACATGACCTGGCCGCTAGAGCGGGTCAATCAAGATCCATTTACGAATCCAGAGGATACCCTCCCGATAGACGGTATGGATATTAAGCGTGGCTTGACCGGAACGATAGAGCCCAGGAGCAGCACCGGGCCCGGATGGAAGCCGAGCTCCGACGTGATGTAGCCCAAGTAAGGGGTGCCGCTCACCCCATGTGCTTCACTAATGAGGTGATGCAACACCAGTTCCCAGAAGGGTTTAAACCCGTAAACATCGAGCCATACGATGGGACTACGGACCCAGCTGTGTGGATCGAAGATTTCCTTCTCCACATTCATATGGCTCGAGGAGACGACCTCCACGCCATTAACTATCTGCCATGAAAACTCAAAGGACCAGCTCAGCATTGGTTGAATAGTTTCCCTGAAGACTCCATAGGGATCTGGGAGGAGCTCAAGGATGCTTTCCGAGCTAACTTTCAAGGCACCTATGTCCGGCCTCTGGATGCCGATGACCTGAGCCATGTGGTCCAACAGCACGGTGAGTCAGCCAGGCAATTCTGGAATCAGTTTTTGACCAAAAAGAACCAGATCATCGATTGTCCGAATGCAGAAGCAATAGTCGCATTTAAGCATAGTATCCGGGACGAATGGCTCGCATGCTAGCTCGGCCAAGACAAGCCAAGGACAATGGTGGCACTTACGTGTGATGACCCCGGCTTAATCATGCACTAATCGTCGCATATCGGCCACTCTCTTTCGGCCTCTTTCTTTTATTTACTGCTTTCGGTTTTTCTTTTTGTTTATTAGTAGAGAGGGGAAATGAATTAATGGGGCAACCAAATCCTTTCAGCAGAATGTGTGACTTGGTCCTAAATGTGCTTTGCAATGTATGACACTGCCACAATTATTTTGAAGGCCAAAAGGTGAAGGTTAGGCATTTTTGAAAAATGAAGGGAGCAAAAATATTTGTTTGCTAGACCACTGGATAATATCTAGGGGCACTTTGGGACTTCCAAGAATATTGGTTTCGATTTTATAATGGCCTTGGAATTATTTGCAACGTTTTGTACATTTTAGTTTGATTGTTTGAAGAAATATTTATTTGACTCCCATTTGTAATTTGAATTTGAAGTTGAAATATTTTCTAATGCAAATTTTATTAGAGTGATCATGATGACATGGCAGGTTAAGTAGCTTAACCAGAGTGGGGTAACCTGGGGATGTTACAAGTCTCCTCCACTACAAGAAATCTCGTCCCGAGATTTAAGTGGGGAAATAAGGAGTATCTTCACGAGAACTGATCCTTATAGGATCGATTAGCTGGTGGACAATTCAGGGAATGCGGCAAAAGTTTCTCTCGAGTTGAAACTTAGGAAACATCAAGAGCAAGGTATGAAGGTTCAATAAGAAGTATCTATTGAATGGACATTCGATCGATACCTGAACAAGGTGTGAACAGTGGTTCAGGGTATCGGGAATATATCATCTCTCGAGGGGTGGCTCGTGATGACTCACAAGTCAAAAGTAAAAGATTCTTCGGAATCAAGGATGTACAGGGGAGTCAGGTTCCGATCCTGTGGAACTGTGAGGGAAGGGGTGCCGATCAAAAGTAGGGGGAACGGTGACATCTTATCGGTCACGACATCAAGGTATGTCAGAGGATCTTCTGTCAGTTATGTTAGCGACAACATCGGTACCAAGGGCGAGGGACGAAGAGAACCATTCTCCTGCTCGTTAAAACGAGGCGGACCAATAGGCAAAATTCTCATCCATCGGGGGTTACTAGAATGTCATCAACAATAGTAACAGGATCACACGGTCAAAGCTGTTGACCGAGGTGTTTTATAAGCAGGGATTCATTTCTGCTTACATTATATAGAACACAGGAAAGGTTAAACAAAACAATGGAAAGGAAAATGAAATTATCGGATTCAACAGACCAATGAAAAGGATAGATGTGCCTATACACAAGAATTAGGGGTATATCCATTCCAGGGAAAAGTAGAACACGATATACCTGAATAGTTCAGCCGGTACAAAACCATTTAGATAAAGGGCGAGGGAGAAATCAAGATGTTACCCGCACAATGGTGTCCGGATAATAGATCCAGAAGCATTTGGCAATGTGCCTCCAATGTTCTTGTTGATATTCGGAAGTCCACAGTCATGCTTCGTTGCGGCAATGATATGGTGTCAAGTAATAGATTGGGTTCAAAGATATCCAGAGGTACCGAAAAAACATTTACAAGGGTATCTCGGGACGTAAGGAATAACCATACACGACCAGGTTTGTGTTGGTCGAAAGTCAAGGATGTCATCGATGATAACACAAATCATCGAAGAGCAAGGATGATAATTCTCACCATGAATTTAATTGATAACTTGGAACAAGTCAAATATGGGTGATGATCATAACACATTTGTTGGGAGGCTCTATGATGATGTCATCGAGCAGTGACGACATCAACTGAAAGGAATGATGAAGCGAAAAGTTATTGGAACCACGGATATGACACAAGCTCGAAGTCAAGCTTGTTGCTCGAGGTGAAATGATAAGATGAGGAGGATCGACGTAAGCTTCGCTCATTGTCGGAAGTTGTGCTCCGGGCATAAGGACCAGGTAGCACAGTTAAAGGTTAGCACGATAGGGATTTAGCCGATCAGGCTAGGAAGGATGTGATGGAGTATCCAACTTCCCAGTAACGAGTACTAGGGGTCATACCGAAAGGTTAAATCGGAGTAGATTTTGGGCGGGTGAAATGATCTACAGAGGACAAGTACTTAACTTATCTGGGAAATGGAATTAAGGAGGAATTATGGTCGAAACCATGATTGCAAAGGATCAATTCACAGATTCAATAGGAACTTGTACCAAGGAAATAATTATTTTTACGAGCAGCTTCCATGATAAGTTCTACATCGGGTCCATGGGCATGAACACAAAGGTTCAAGGTCGACCCCCACTTCTTCAATGCATAACCTTTCATTCACTTCTCGTTTTCGAAGAAATTGTAGTGCTGAAGATTTATCTAGTGAAGCACCAGAAGAGTATGACTCATAAAAGTTTCTGCGTTCTCGCAGATGGCAGAAGCATAGATACAACCCATCGGGACAATTTTACGAATCTATACAACCAGATGCCAAAGCAAGGGATGCGAACTGAAAGCAGAGTATCGGAATCAAAGCGGGTGATACAATGTATCGAAGGTATTGGGTAACGGGGGATAACTATCAAGGTTATGGAATATGGAGGACACTATCAGATAATGTTCTACCAAAAGATTTGGCGGACCGCAAAAGACAAGATTGTGAGTATCGGCAATCAATTTTGATGAAGAAGGGATGCAAAGGCATCGGATTATAGAAACACCAAAATAATTCGGCGCTTAAGCACAAAGGGGTTACGATTCTCAAGACGAAGGATCAGAAGCAGAAGCTTTAATCAAAGGATGAGTAAGTTGGATAGAACTAGATGGGCAACCATTTGCAACTTGACTGGCCGAGTTCCAGCTCATCTCCGAAATGATGTCTGAGCCAGAAGGATGAATTAGTAGGGAAGAACTGATGATTGCAAGTATTTGCACACATGTTGAATCAATGGGATCGAAATGATAATGACAAGGGATATCAACAACAATTACTTGACATATGGAGCTAACCATAATATAAACTAGCAAGAATTTCAGTAGTAGTAGGATGCATGGGATTCTCGGAAGATAAGATGATATTTCAAGTGTTTTAGGAATCACAGGAACAACTGGGGATGATCGGATCCCCGGTACTGTGAGTAATTAACCGCAGTGCGAAAGAAGCTGCATAGCAGTAGGTTCAAAGGATTCCCGGTTTAACGAGGAGTATTACGGGGTACCTCGTACATACGTGAGTGACTAGGTATGAAGATACAAACGACAAGAATGGTTAGTTAACCACGGGGTTTGTCGGTGGTCCGGAACTGCAAAGCAGTGGCACAGGGTCTCGGTTAACATCGAGGAGTATCTTCGGAGTCTTCTGATGATGTCACGTCATCTTCTGGAATGAGGGGGCTCTCCGGGAGAAAACGGTTACGAGAACCTAATGTTGAAGTTAGTAAAAATTTAACCCGAATAGAAGAGAGATCAGAGTCCCAGAATAAAGACGAGGAATAAAAGATCCTAATACCACCCAATTGGCGACGTGGGCCCGTAAGCCACATAGCCAAGTTAGTAAAACAGTTTTCGACCACTAGACTCAACTTCGGCCAAGGAATTGGGAAGGGGGATACAGGCAGTCGGCTCTGATACCAACCTGTGACGACCCCGGCTTAATCGTGCACTAATTATACACGCAAATGCGCACGATCAAGCCTAAGGACTCACTTGAAGATATCACAACACAACTCTAAAACATAAATAAAGTCATACAAGCTTAATATTACAAGCCAGGGCCTCGAGGGCTCGAATACATAGCTCAATGGCATACAAGTGTCAGCGGAAGCGTCAGATATCTGAGTACAGGTAT
The DNA here is from genome assembly GCA_011799875.1 of Thinopyrum elongatum. Taxonomy (NCBI): domain Eukaryota; kingdom Viridiplantae; phylum Streptophyta; class Magnoliopsida; order Poales; family Poaceae; genus Thinopyrum; species Thinopyrum elongatum. Next base: position 291,367,235 of record CM022299.1, on the reverse strand, counting down.
ATTACAAAGAGAGAGAGATAAGCCTTCACAGAGGCGGGGTAAAATAAAATACTACGATCGAAAGGCGTAGGCCTCCTGCCCTGGACCCTCCGATCCTACTCCTGGTCGTCAAACGGCTCCTCGTAGTAGTAGTACTCGCCAGGCGGGTAGTAGTACTGGTCGTCGGCTGGGGCGTCTGGCTCAGGGGCTCCGTCGTCTGGTGGCATCAAATGGAATATGGGGAAAAAAGAAAGTAAAGCAAACGTGAGTACTCATCTGAAGTACTCAGTAAGCAAGGATCTACACTACATATGCAACATTTTCAAAGGAATGGCTGTATATGTTGACTGGGCTGCAGAAATGCCAGAATAGAGGGGGTAAGCCTAGTCCTATCGAAGACTAGCATCTTCAACAATCTTTGACAGTCTTGCAGCAATAGAAGAGAACATATGAACATAATGTAAAGTAGTAGTAGTAGTATCATCAACCTCGACCTGAGATCCTTTCTCGACTCCCTGCGAGAAAGCAATCCCAGAGCCGTACTATCCAGTTCTCATCTCATGTTCTAGTTGTACCGATCGGGATACAACTCCGAGTGTCCGTTACCGTAGGACAGGCTATCGATAGAAGTTTCTTCCCTGTAGGGGTGCACCAAGTTACCCACCACGCTCGCTTAACTCCGGCCGGACACACTTTTCTGGGTCATGCCCGGCCTCGGCTAAGCAACACGCCGCAACCCGACCTAGGCTTATAAGAGTGGTCAGCACGCCGGACTAACCTATGACCCCAGGGGTCTTGGGCCATCGCCCCGGGAACTCCTGCACGTTACGGGGCCACCGAGAGCAGACCTAGCAACCCCTTATACAAGCGCGGTTGCGTTCCCAGTCCAACTCGGCGTGCGCCGCTCCTTACTGACGTCAAATAAGCTTCGGCTGATGTATACGACGCAGAACGCCCATACTATGCCCACGTGATGGTTAGTGCTATCGGGCCAGAGGCCCCTCGGATCAAATATCCAAACCGTAGTGGATTAGGAGCGCGCGGAAACGAGCAGAGACTCACGATCGATGTGACCCCGTCGCCCCGTCTCGAGGACTTGCGGCAAGGGATAAGAATGCCCGGCCACGCCTCGTAGTTATCTCGCGGGCACCATCCAGGTCAACCCGACTCCACATCACTTCGCATTAAGCTCGCGCGGGTACCCCTCAGGGCCGACCCGTCTTTAGTATCATGGTTTAGTGCAAGTCAACTCAACAACAGTATCTGTGTGTCTGACACCAGGGGAGCCCTGAGGAATCACCCTCGATGGAACCCCACCTGATGTTAAAGTCAAGGTGAACGAAGGAGGAATCACCCTCGAGGTCCACACTTGAGGAGTTGCGCGACGATGTCGTTATCGGGGGTGGTGTAGGAGGAATCACCCTCGCTTACCACGACCGAGTAACTAACCTACAAGGTTAACATCAGAAGTGCTGACGAGGTATCACCCTCGGCACTCGACGGTAACCCAGTAGTGTCGGCAACTAAGAGGGAAGTGATGTGCGGTGCCATGGTCTGGTCTTCAATCCCGAAGATCGGGTCTTCTGATATCCAGCAGGGCAGTCGGGATCAAGTGGGGGTCTCTGTCATGTCTCTACCCAGCCTATACTAATCAGTCTAGGATAACCAGAAAGGTAACAAGGCAGGGTACAATAATCAGGCTATGCAGCAGATATAGGAAAACAGTAGCAGTAGTAGTTCTAATGCAAGCATAAGAGAGAAGAGAATAGGCGATATAGGCATGCTCAAAATGGGGGTGCTTGCCTGTTTGCTCGGGGGCAAGGGCAAGGTCGTCGGTGGTGTCGTCGGGGACGTAGTCGTACTCCTGAGCTGCGTCTGCCTCGGGAGCTACGTCAACGTCGGGGTCTACCGAGAGAGAAGAGGGGGAAGAAACAGGTAAACATAATGCAACATATGCCACACAGTGCGTGCTATGCTACGATGCAGTGCAGAGGTGCCTAAATATGCATCTAAGTCATTTTAGTTATTTTCAGGATTAATCTGGGATTTAATATCCGATGTGTGTGCACTATTCATCTGACGGATTCGGGTCCGGAGTTACGAGTTCTTCTACGTAGGGGGTTCCGATGAAGAAACAGACGGCACGATCAGACTCGGCTCGTCGTTCTGAGCAACTTTCATGTAGAAAGTTTTTCCATCCGAGCCACCGTTACTTTTCTATGATTTTCCGAAGTTTTAAATGATTTTTCTGAGATCACTGAAATTTGCGAAGTCCTCAGGTTTTAACATCATTTGGCTGCTTTCCAAAGCTTGTAGCTAGTGTTCTGTACATCCTATGAATTAGTGTATTACATCAATCTTGATCAATTTTCTGTGATCTACAAGATGGTATCATTTTCATCACTGGTAGAGTTCATTTGCTTAACCAAAACTTTGCTTGAAAAGTGCCACTCGTTGTTATTTCCAGAAACTGGATAATTGTCTGTCCACTAACAGAACATAGCATTCTGTCATTTTCGTAGAAATTTATCCATGCATTATCTGAGTTTGGTCCAATGGAGTAAGTTGGAGCTTGTCATGTGTACTATCAACGCAAATTAATTCCAGCTAAGTTAGACTTTGTTTAGTTGCTGTTTTGAGGCTGTCAAGAGGGCTGATCAGTGTGAATTCGCAAAAGCTAGCGCGCGCTACAGTAACTGAATGTTACTGTAGCGCGGCAGCATCAGTTCAGAGTAGGCAGCAGCGGCGGGCACGGCGAGGCCGGCCGGAGGCAGGCAAGGCCGGGGGTGGACGCGGCCAGGCAGAGGTGTGGCGCGCGCACACGCACACACACACGCTGCACACACACAGCGCGCGCTCATACACACACAGCACACATGCCGCTCGGCCATGGCCACGGCCATGGACAGCAGTAGCAGCAACATCAGCAGAGCAGCGCGCAACAGAATTAGCAGCGGCGGCACGCACGCGTAGCGGCGGTCTTGGGCGAGACAAGGCGCGGTGAGCGCGCACACGCACGGGGAGCGAAGCTCTCGTCACGGCGGCGATGAGTGGCGGCGACCGGAGCTCGTGGTCAAAGGATTCGAGCACAGGGGCTCGGGCTTGATGGTCTAGCGGCCCAGGCGGCATCACATGAGTGCCCTGAGCACAACCGTGTGCTCAGCTGGCCCCGGGATGGCCGATAGCCACGGCGGGGAGCATGACAGCGGCGGCGCATATCTGCCAGAGTAGAAACGAAGACGACGACGACGCTATGGCTACGGATCGAGAGCGGCTAGAAAGGGGAAACGCGTGGATGCTCACCGGGGAGCACATGAAAGGCTCGGTGTCAACTTAGTAGCAGCAGAGGCGGAGCATTCGTCGGCGAAGCTCCGGCGATAGAGAAAGAAGAAAGGGGTCGATCCGTTCGATGCGGAGACGCCCGGCCTGATCTGGTCCTCGCAGCCGATGTGGACGATGATGGGGTAGCTGGTGGACATGCTAGCTCGGCGTGGGGACGCCGGTGGCCGCGGGAACAGCGAGGTCCATGGCGACGACGACGCGGCTGTGATCTGGATCGAGAGGAACGGCGCGGGGAGGAAGGAGTGAGGGCGCTAGGGTTACGCGGGGAGAGAGGGTGCGCTTAGGGACTACCGACCAGTATCCGTCACGGAGGATCGCCCGCCCTAGTCCTCGACCCCATTATCAATGGGTACCACCTCACCAGAGTCCTTATGGACAGAGGCAGCAGCCTCAATCTGATCTATGCAGATACAGTGAGGAAAATGGGTATTGACCCATCAAGGATCAAACCCAGTAACACTACCCTCAAAGGGGTAATCCATGGTGTGGAAGCCCGCTGCTCGGGCACCCTTGGAAGTGGTATTCGGTTCGCCGGACAACTTCCGCAGCGAGGACTTGATCTTCGACATTGTCCCTTGCTACTTCTTGAGCTTGCGTTGGTTTTTTCCTTGAAGAGGAAAGGGTGATGCAGCAAAGTAGAGTAAGTATTTCCCTCAGTTTTGAGAACCAAGGTATCAATCCAGTAGGAGACAACACGCAAGTCACCGAATACCTGCACAAACAAACACCAAACTTGCACCCAACGCGATAAAGGGGTTGTCAATCCCTTCACGGTTACTCGCAAAAGTGAGATCTGATAGAGATAGATCAGCGGTAAAGTAAATATTTTTGGTATTTTTGTTTTATAGATTGGAAAGTAAAAGATTGCAAAATAGTAGATCAGAAACTCGTAGATTGGAAAGTAGAAGATTGTATGATGGAAAATAGACCCGGGGGCCATAGGTTTCACTAGAGGCTTCTCTCAAGATAGAAAATAATACGGTGGGTGAACAAATTACTGCCGAGCAATTGATAGAAAAGCGCAAAGTTATGACGATATCTAAGGCAATGATCATGAATATAGGCATCACGTCCGTGTCAAGTAGACCAAAACGATTCTGCATCTACTACTATTACTCCACACATCGATCGACTCCTGCCTGCATCTAAAGTATTAAGTTCATGAAGAACAGAGTAACGCATTAAGAAAGATGACATGATGTAGAGGAATTAACTCAAGCAATATGATGAAAAACCCATCTTTTTATCCTTGATGGCAACAATACAATACGTGCCTTGCTGCCCCTACTGTCACTGGGAAAGGACACCGCAAGATTGAACCCAAAGCTAAGCACTTCTCCCATTGCAAGAAAAACCAATCTAGTTGGCCAAACCAAATCGATAGTTCGAAGAGACTTGCAAAGATATCAAATCATGCATAAAAGAATTCAGACAAGATTCAAATAATATTCATAGATAAGCTGATCATAAATCCACAATTCATCGGATCTCGGCAAACACACCGCAAAAAAGTATTACATCGAATAGATCTCCAAGAACATCGAGGAGAACTTGGTATTGAGAATCAAAGAGAGAGAAAAAGCCATCTAGCTACTAGCTATGGACCCGTAGGTCTGAGGTAAACTACTCACGCTTCATCGGAAGGGCAATGGTGTTGATGTAGAAGCCCTACGTGATCGAAACCCCCTCTGGCAGGACGCCGGAAAAGGCCCCTAGATGGGATCTCACGGGAACAGAAGGTTGCGGCGGTGGAAAAGTCTTTTCGTGGATGCCTCTGGTGGTTTGGGCATATAAGAGTATATATAGGCGAAAGAATTAGGTCAGGAGACGCACGAGGGGCCCATAAGGGTGGGGGGCGTCCTACCCCCCTGGGCGCACCCTCTGTCCTTGTGGCCGCCTCGTGGCTCCTCCGACTTCATCTCCAAGTCTCCTGGTTTCCTTTGGGTCCAAGAAAGATCATCGCGAAAGTTTTATTCCGTTTGGACTCCGTTTGGTATTCCTTTTCTGCGAAACTCAAAAACATGGAAAAAAACAGGAACTGGCACTGGGCTCTAGGTTAATAGGTTAGTCCCAAAAATAATATAAAATAGCATATTAATGCATATAAAACATCCAAAACACATAATATAATAGCATGGAACAATCAAAAATTATAGATACGTTGGAGACGTATCAAGCATCCCCAAACTTAATTCCTGCTCGTCCTCGAGTAGGTAAATGATAAAAACAGAATTTTTGATGTGGAATGCTACCTAACATATTTATCCATGTAATTTCTTTATTGTGGCATGAATGTTCAGATCCGTATGATTCAAAACAAAAGTTTAATATTGACATAAAAACAATAATACTTCAAGCATACTAACAAGAAAATTATGTCTTCTCAAAATAACATGGCCAAAGAAAGCTTATCCCTACAAAATCATATAGTCTGGCTATGCTCCATCTTTATCACACAAACTATTTAAATCATGCACAACCCCGATGACAAGCCAAGCAATTGTTTCATACTTTTGGCGTTCTCAAACTTTTTCAACTTTCACGCAATACATGAGCGCGAGCCATGGACATAGCACTATAGGTGGAATAGAAGGTGGTTGTTGAGAAGACAAAAAAGAGGGAGATAGTCTCACATCAACTAGGCGTATCAACGGGCTATAGAGATGCCATCAATAGATATCGATGTGAGTGAGTAGGAATTGCCATGCAACGGATGCACTAGAGCTATAAGTTTATAAAAGCTCAAAAAAAACTAAGTGGGTGTGCATCCAACTTGCTTGCTCATGAAGACCTAGGGCAATTTGAGGAAGCCCATCGTTGGAATATACAAGCCAAGTTCTATAATGAAAAAATCCCACTAGTATATGAAAGTGACAACATAGGAGACTCTCTATCATGAAGATCATGGTGCTACTTTGAAGCACAAGTATGGAAAAAAGGATAGTAACATTGCCCCTTCTCTATTTTTCTCTCATTTTTCTTTTTTTTTTCTTTTTCTCTTTTTCTCTTTTTTTTCTTTTTTCTTTTTCTTTCTTTCTCTTTTTTCCCTTTTTTTTCTTTCTTTCTTTTTTTTCTTTATTTCCTCACATGGGACAATGCTCTAATATTGAAAATCATCATACTTCTATTTACTTACAACTTAAAAATTACAACTCAATACTAGAACAAAATATGACTCTATATGAATGCCTCTGGCGGTGTGCCGGGATGTGCAATGATTCAAGAGTGACATGTATAAAAAATGATGAAAGGTGGCTTTGCCATAAATACGATGTCAACTACATGATCATGCAAAGCAATATGACAATGATGATGCGTGTCATAATAAACGGAACGGTGGAAAGTTGCATGGCAATATATCTCGGAATGGCTATGGAAATGCCATAATAGGTAGGTATGGTGGCTGTTTTGAGGAAGGTATATGGTGGGTTTATGGCACCGGCGAAAATTGCGCGGCACTAGAGAGGCTAGCAAAGGTGGAAGGGTGAGAGTGCGTATAATCCATGGACTCAACATTAGTCATAAAGAACTCACATACTTATTGCAAAAATCTATTAGTCATCGAAACAAAGTACTACGCGCATGCTCCTAGGGGGATAGATTGGGAGGAAAAGACCATCGCTCGTCCCCGACCACCACTCATAAGGAAGACAATCAAAAAAATATCTCATGCACCAACTTCGTTACATAACGGTTCACCATACGTGCATGCTACGGGACTCCCAAACCTTAACACAAGTATTTCTCAAATTCACAACTACTCACTAGAATGACTCTAATATCACCATCTTTATATCTCAAAACAATTATAAGGAATCAAACTTCTCATAGTATTCAATGCACTTTATATGAAAGTTTTTATTATATCCCTCTTGGATGCCTATCATATTAGGAGTAAATTTATAACCAAAGCAAATTACCATGCTGTTTTAAAGACTCTCAAAATAATATAAGTGAAGCATGACAGTTCATCAATTTCTATAAAATAAAACCACCGCCGTGCTCTAAAAAGATATAAGTGAAGCACTAGAGCAAAATTGCCTAGCTCAAAAGATATAAGTGAAGCACAAAGAGTATTCTAATAAATCACGATTCATGCGTGTCTCTCTAAAAAGGTGTGTACAGCAAGGATGATTGTGGCAAACTAAAAAGCAAATACTCAAATCATACAAGACGCTCCAAGCAAAACACATATCATGTGGTGAATAAAAATATAGCCTCAAGTAAAGTTACAGATAGACAAAGACGAAAGAGGGGATGCCTTCCGGGGCATCCCCAAGCTTAGGCTATTGGTTGTCCTTGAATATTACCTTTTGGTGCCTTGGGAATCCCCAAGCTTAGGCTCTTGCCACTCCTTATTCCATAGTCCATCAAATCCTTACCCAAAACTTGAAAACTTCACAACACAAAACTCAACAGAAAATCTCATAAGCTCCGTTAGTATAAGAAAATAAATCACCACTTTTGGTACTGTTTTGAACTCATTTTTTATTTATATTGGTGTAATATCTACTGTATTCCAACTTTTCCATGGTTCATACCCCCCGATATTACCCATTGATTCATCAAAATAAGCAAACAACACATAGAAAACAGAATCTGTCAAAAACAGAACAGTCTGTAGCAATCTGGAAATCTAGAATACTTATGTAACTCCAAAAATTCTGCAAAATTAGGAAGACCTAAGAAGTTTGTTTATTAATCTTATTCAAAAATAATAAACTCAAAATAACTCTTCTGTGAATTATGAAAATTATTTTCCTGGGCGCAAAAGTTTCTGTTTTTCAGCAAGATCAAATCAACTATCACCGTAAGCTATCCCAAAGGTCTTACTTGGCACAAACACTAATTAAACATAAAACCACATCTAACCAGAGGATAGATGAATTATTTATTGCAAAACAGAACCTAAAAAGTAAAAACAAAAATAAAATTGGTTGCCTCCCAACAAGCGCTATTGTTTAACGCCCTTAGCTAGGCATAAAAACACGAATAGATCTAGGTATTATCATCTTTGGCATGCAATCCATAAGTGGCTCTCATAATAGATTCATAAGGCAATTTAATTTTTTCTTTCTTGGAAAGTGTTCCATGCCCTTCCTTAATGGAAATTGAAATCTAATGTTTCCTTCTTTCATATCAATAATTGCACCAATCGTTCTAAGGAAAGGTCTACCAAGAATAATAGGACATGTAGGATTGCAATCTATATCAAGAACAATGAAATCTACGGGCACATAATTCCTATTTGCAACAATAAGAACATCATTAATACTTCCCATAGGTTTCTTAATAGTGGAATCCGCAAGATGCAAATTTAAAGAGCAATCATCAAATTCACGGAAACCTAACACATCACATAAAGTTTTTGGAATCGTGGAAACACTAGCACCCAAATCACACAAAGCATGGCATTCATAATCTTTAATCTTAATATTAATAGTAGGTTCCCACTCATCATAAAGTTTTCTAGGGATAGAAACTTCCAATTCAAGCTTTTCTTCAAAAGATTGCATCATAGCATCAACGATATGTTTAGTAAAAGCTTTGTTTTGTTTATAAGCATGAGGAGAATTCAACACGGATTGCAACAAGGAAATACAATCTATTAAAGAACAATTATAATAATTAAATTCCTTGAAAGCCAAAAGAGTGGGTTCATTGCTACTTAAAGTTTTGACCTCTCCAATCCCACTTTTATCAATTTTTGCATCAAGATCTAAAAACTCCGAATCATTGGGATGCCTTCTAACTAAAGTTGACTCATCTCTAGTCCCATCTTTATCAAGATTTACATTGGAAAACAAAGATTCAATAGGAGTCACATCAATCACTTTTAGATCTTCATCATTATTTTCACGGAAACTAGAAGAACACGTTTTTACAAACCAATCTTTTTTAGCACGCATCTTAGCGGTTCTTTCTTTGCACTCATCAATGGAAATTCTCATAGCCTTGAGAGACTCATTGATATCATGCTTGGGTGGAATAGATCTAAGTTTCAAAGAATCAACATCAAGAGAAATTGTATCCACGTTCCTAGCCAAATCATCAATCTTAAGCAATTTTTCTTCAATCAAAGCATTGAAATTCTTTTGCGAACTCATAAATTCCTTAACACTATTCTAAAATTCAGAGGGCATCTTATTATAATTTCCATAAGAATTGTTGTAGTAATTTCCATAATTATTAGAGGAATTACTAGGAAACGGCCTAGGATTAAAATTGCCTCTATACGCGTTATTACCAAAATTGTTCCTACCAACAAAATTCACATCCATAGATTCATTATTATTTTCAATCAAAGTGGATAAAGGCATATCATTGGGATCCAAATAAACACTCTTGCTAGCAAACAATTTCATAAGTTCATCCATCTTTCCACTCAAAACATTAATATCTTCAATTGCATGCACCTTTTTACGAGTGGAAGATCTTTCGGTATGCCATTGAAAATAATTAACCATAATATTATCTAGAAGTTTAGTAGCTTCTCCTAGAGTAATTTCCATAAAAGTGCCTCCCGCGGATGAATCTAAAAGATTTCTAGAAGCAAAATTCAATCCAGCATAAAATTTTTGTATAATCATCCACAAATTTAAACCATGAGTAGGGCAATTTCGTATCATCAATTTCATTCTCTCCCAAGATTGTGCAACATGCTCATGATCAAGTTGTTTAAAATTCATAATATCGTTCCTAAGGGAGATGATCTTAGCGGGAGGGAAATACTTGGAAATAAAGGCATCCTTACACTTATTCCATGAATCAATACTATTTTTAGGCAAAGATGAAAACCAAGTTTTAGCACGGTCTCATAGTGAGAACGGAAATAGCTTCAATTTAACAATATGATTATCCACATCTTTCTTCTTTTGCATATCACACAAATCAATGAAATTGTTTAGATGGGATGCGGCATCTTCACTAGGAAGGCCAGAAAATTGATCTTTCATAACAAGATTCAGCAAAGCGGCATTAATTTCACAAGATTCCGCATTAGTAGCGGGAGCAATCGAAGTACTAATAAAATCATTATTATTGGTGTTGGAAAAGTCACACAATTTGGTATTCTCTTGAGTCATCGTGACAAAGCAAGCAATCTAACACACAAGCACACAAAAAGCAAACGAAGAAAATGAACGGAAGAGGGGCGAAGAAAAGGCAAAGAGAGAGGCGAAGAAAAGGCAAACTTTTTGAAAATCGTTTTAGAGGTGGGGGAGAGGAAAACGAGAGGCGAATGGCGAATAATGTAATGCGGGAGATGAGAGTTTATGATGGGTACTTGGTATGTCTTGACTTGGTGTAGATCTCCCCGGCAACAACGCCAGAAATTCTTCCTGCTACTTCTTGAGCTTGCGTTGGTTTTTCCCTTGAAGAGGAAAGGGTGATGCAGCAAAGTAGAGTAAGTATTTCCCTCAGTTTTGAGAACCAAGGTATCAATCCAGTAGGAGACAACACGCAAGTCACCAAATACCTGCACAAACAAACACCAAACTTGCACCCAACGCGATAAAGGGGTTGTCAATCCCTTCACGGTTACTCGCAAAAGTGAGATCTGATAGAGATAGATAAATGGTAAAGTAAATATTTTTGGTATTTTTGTTTTATAGATTGGAAAGTAAAAGATTGCAAAATAGTAGATCGGAAACTCGTAGATTGGAAAGTAGAAGATTATATGATGGAAAATAGACCCGGGGGCCATAGGTTTCTCTAGAGGCTTCTCTCAAGATAGAAAATAATACGGTGGGTGAACAAATTACTGCCGAGCAATTGATAGAAAAGCGCAAAGTTATGACGATATCTAAGGCAATGATCATGAATATAGGCATCACGTCCGTGTCAAGTAGACCGAAACAATTCTGCATCTACTACTATTACTCCACACATCGACCAACTCCTGCCTGCATCTAGAGTATTAAGTTCATGAAGAACAGAGTAACGCATTAAGAAAGATGACATGATGTAGAGGAATTAACTCAAGCAATATGATGAAAACCCCATATTTTTATCCTTGATGACAACAATACAATACGTGCCTTGCTGCCCCTACTGTCACTGGGAAAGGACACCGCAAGATTGAACCCAAAGCTAAGCACTTCTCCCATTGCAAGAAAAACCAATCTAGTTGGCCAAACCAAATCGATAGTTCGAAGAGACTTGCAAACATATCAAATCATGCATAAAAGAATTCAGAGAAGATTCAAATAATATTCATAGATAAGCTGATCATAAATCCACAATTCATCGGATCTCGGCAAACACACCACAAAAAAGTATTACATCGAATAGATCTCCAAGAACATCGAGGAGAACTTGGTATTGAGAATCAAAGAGAGAGAGAAAAAGCCATCTAGTTACTAGCTATGGACCCGTAGGTCTGAGGTAAACTACTCACGCTTCATCGGAAGGGCAATGGTGATGATGTAGAAGCCCTCCGTGATCGAATCCCCCTCCGGCAGGACGCCGGAAAAGGCCCCTAGATGGGATCTCACGGGTACAGAAGGTTGCGGCGGTGGAAAAGTCTTTTCATGGATGCCTCTGGTGGTTTGGGCATATAAGAGTATATATAGGCGAAAGAATTAGGTCAGGAGACGCACGAGGGGCCCACAAGGGTGGGGCGCACGCCCTACCCTCCTGGGCGCGCCCTCCGTCCTTGTGGCCGCCTCGTGGCTCCTCCGACTTCATCTCCAAGTCTCCTGGTTTCCTTTGGGTCCAAGAAAGATCATCGCGAAAGTTTTATTCCGTTTGGTATTCCTTTTCTGCGAAACTCAAAAACAAGGAAAAAACAGGAACTGGCACTGGGCTCTAGATTAATAGGTTAGTCCCAAAAATAATATAAAATAGCATATTAATGCATATAAAACATCCAAAACAGATAATATAATAGCATGGAACAATAAAAAATTATAGATACATTGGAGACGTATCATCCCTTTCCTCATTGGTTATCACGCACTCTTGGGCCAGACATCGTTCGCTCGTTTCAACGTTGTCCACCATTATGCATACTTAAAGCTAAAGATGCCCGGACCTAAGGGCGTCATTACAGTCAATGGCAATACGGAACGCTCAATCCGGACTGAAGAACATACAGCGGCCCTAGCGGCCGAAGTCCAAGCCAATATCGAGGGGCCACACTATCAGCCCGCCGTCAAGGCACGGGAAGCAAGGAAACGGGCCCGAGCTCTATCTCAGTTTGAGGACCACCCTTATGCCCCATGTAAATAAGGATACGCACCCCACAGCACGCCCACCCCATTTGCATATCATGTGCCTCGTCAGCACAACTTTGCACTCAAAATACCATGGGCAGCTGTGGGGACCAAATTCATTTACAACCCAAAGTGTTCGGCTCAACCAAACTATGGTCATACACGTCTTCGGACGTCGAACAGGTACCGTTACGGACCGATCTGGCATTAAGCTAGAACAGCTCGGCGACGTCTCAAGGCTCCTAGTCAAGGGCCCGTCGGCCGATTCTCAACCCCTCTACGGAATCCCCCCCCCCCCAACAGAAGCAAAGGCGCAGACGTGCAGCAGGGCACAGTAGGGATATCAACCCACGCCTCAAGGCCTTGTGTAAACCTTTCATCTGTAAAACTTTTCATTTTTTATAAAGTGCCTGTAACAGATGCTTTGGCCGTTCGAATTGTACGGATAGACGTCATGAGCTTTTTGGAAATAAAGACCACTTTTTATAGTCCTCATGCAGTCTTTTATATTGCACCTTTCTTCCGCTCTTCGACGCCACCTTAAACTAGTTCAGCACAATTTTTTCTTAAGACAGCAATCAGGTAATAGACCGGGGGCTCGACCATAATACTCGCCCTATGCCTCAAGTCCGGCACTATTCTTTCTTCACGTGTTCGGCGTCTTGGATATTGCATTATATGCATCAGTTCCGAATTATGTCTTGGGTCAATACTTGGGTTGCCCTGCTCCTGTGTTTACCCTCTTACGTTCCATGTGTTCGACTAAGACAGTAAAGGGAGAACCATTACGATTGTACTTCCGGCTAGTCTGGCTAAGTACCTCAGTGGAGAAAGCCGAAAATTGACTGTCATAACAAGCGAGAACTGGTCGGCGATCCGATGACAAGTGTTAAACTAAAAATCGTTGGCGATTACACCATGTAATACAAAGGGTTTGTGTCTTTGGCCAAGCCAAGTGATACAGGTACATACCTCGGATCTCCCGAATATCACACTGGGGGCTAGTCACCAGCCCCCGCAGTCAAGCTCCTATGGCTAAGTGAAGGTAATAAAGCCGCATAGTCGGATTGCCTTGTTTCTCTCCTGCACTACCGCCTTCGGGCACCGAGACGTCGGCTAAGGGTCAAAATGCGGAGGATGAAACCCCCCTCATCATATCTATGTGGGGGCTGAAGCCGACGACTGGCAACTTTCAGGATAAAAACGGCCGCACAGGAGTCAAAATAAAATCAAAACAGATTCAAGTATGATAAACCATACAAAGGGACGCATTAAGCAAAAGGTCTAATTAATAAGTTTACTCAAGGATTACATCTTTAGGACATTGGTCCTCTATCGCCCGAGCACCATCCATTGCAATGGAGAAATACTGCTCCGGGCGCCTGTGCTCCTTTCCAGCAGGGGGAGGTCCAGTGGCCATCTCAACTGGCTTGATTTTTGGCCAGTGCACCATGGTCTTCGCGAAGGCCATCCGCGCTCCTTCGATGCACACGGAGCGCCTCACAGCGTCAACCCGGGAGGGCGCATCGCGCAGCTTCTGCACCAGGCCGAAGTAACTACTCGGTATTGGCTCTGCGGGCCATAGCCGGACACAGAGGTCCTTCATGGCTGGCTCAGCCATCCGATGCAGCTCCATCAGCTGCTTCATCTGGTTGCTAAGGAGGGGAGGATGTTCGGGCGCCTGGAACTGCGCCCAGAACAGCTTGTGTTTCGTATCACCCTCCCGAGCTGCGTAATGCCTTGCCGCATCCGCCGCACTCCTCGGGAGCTCTGCAAACACGCCTGAAGTGCGCCAGACTCGCGTGAGCAATGCGAACTTCTGACCACCAAAGACACTTTGCAGTAAGTACAGCTTACCATCTGCAATTTGCTTCACTTGGCGGAGCTCCTCCCGGGCGCCCCGCACCTCCGTCCTGGCCTCCCGGATCTCCTTCCCTATCTTGTACAGCTCGATGGTTTGATCCTTTTTTTCTGCTCAAGGTCCTCACATTTAGTGACGGCATCCACTCTGGCCTCGTGCTTCTCACTGATGGTTTTCACCGACTTGAGTTCGGCGGTCGCTAGCTCGACCGCCGCTTTCTGCTCGGCCGCCGCCTCCTTGGCCTTCTTCAGTTTGGCCCTAAGGCCCTCGGCCTCCACGGAGGCAGCTGCAAACATAATTCAGCACCTTTTGCTTAGGGCTAATCCCGAATACTTTGATCAATAAAAAAAGGGATGTAAAATCTCGACCGAGCTAACCTTGCACCTCGTTAAACCGCTTGTTGACGAGGTCGAGCTCCTCGTCGGAGCTCTTGAGCTTCCGATTCATCTCATCCATCGCTAAGACATTAGCAGCCACCGCAGGAGATGAGGCCTGCAATAACAACTCGCATAGTTCAGACTCCCGATTTCATGATTTTTCGATCCTCTGCCAGGTTTTTCAAACCAGACAAAGTCTCGGGGGCTTCTATATACAAGGGATGTATAACTTTGTTCAAAAATCCGCTTTGTGAAAAGAATATTGCATGGCTTACCTCGAAGCCCATGAGGAGGCCGCTAAAGGCTTCCTTCAGTCCGCTGTTAATGGACCGAATACTCTGTAAAACTGTACCCATCAGGGCGCGGTGTTCTGCAATGATGGAGGAGTTATTCACAACCTCCTCCATCATGTCCAGACACCTTGCCACACCCCGATCGTTGGTGTTCGGCACTGGCGGCGGGGCCCCGGCTCCTCCCTCGGTGGAGGGTGGAACTGGCGCCTCCAAGGGCCTCGGGGGCTCCGGAATTGTCTTTTCGAAGGGTTCGGGCTGGCCGAGCCCCCCCTCTTTGTTCACCAGGAGAGATCCCTCCTCCTGGTCTTTGGTGACCGAGGTGTTAGCCTCGGTCATAATCTCGTCACCGCCACCTCCCGTGTCCGGGACGGGAAGGGTCCTTCGGGACAGCACCTCCCCGGCCTCCCCGCCGACCAAATGAGGTGCGGAGCGCGATGCGGACCCGCTCTCCGCCAGTTCGGCTGGCGGAGAAGTCCCCTCGGAGGTTTGGTCAGCAGGGTGGGCGCGCGGTGGACTACAACATAAAGGGCACACATTAAAACAAACACTTGAATAGCATCCGAATTCATACCTTTCGGCAGGGGGCTTGACCCTGGGTTCCTCTCCGGAACCTCTTCGGATGCCACGGACTCCTTGTCGGAGTCCGAGCTGTCGTCAAGCAGGACCAGCTTGGGCCTGCATTGCTTCTTTGGGGCATGAGGAGGCTGCTCCTCCTCATCGTCACTTGACGCCGCCCTCTTCTTCGAACGAGAGGAGCCGCTCTCCTCCTCGCCCTCGTCCTACTCCCCCTCTTGGGCGGAGGGGGTTTGGGTGTCTCCGGATTTGCTACCCAGATGCCTTCTTGGCTGGAGACCTCCTCGGGCCTCCGGCACATCCTTATTCTTCTTCTCCCTCTTCTCTGGTGCCTTGTATGGCGCCATGGTCAGCATTTCCTCCAGCTGAGCCGACCGGGGGTCTTCGGGCAACGGGGCCAGACTGTCAATTTTCTTGGCCTTCTCGAGCCAGCCTTGTGGAAGTAAGAAAGCAGGGGTTAAATCTCCTGTAAGAATAATATCCGAACATAGAACAGATAAGAGCTATGTTACCTCCTTTGGGGGGTGTGCGGCGTTGAGACCGATGTCCTCCTTCTTGGCCGGCCACTCTTTTTTAGGCTTAAACAACACCTTCCACAACTTGTCGTGGGTGGTGCCGTAGAAGTACTGTATGGTGGCCGGATCCGTGAGCTTGTAATACCACATTGGGGTGGCCCTTTGTTGGCAGGGGAGGAGGCGACGGCACAACATCACCTAGACCACACTGGGCAGCTGGGTGCCCGCCTTTATTATGTTGGAAACGCGCTTCTGCAGCGCCTCCACATCCGCAGCGGACCCCCAATCCAGACTTTTCTTGGTCCACGAGGTTAGCCTCGCCGGGGATCCGGATCTGAATTCAGGAGCAGCCATCCAGGCCACATCCCGTGGTTCCGTGATATAGAACCACTCCTTCTGCCAAATTTTGAGAGTATCGATGAACGTGCCCTCCGGCCACTCGACCCGGGCAAGCTTGCTGATCATCACCCCACCACAGTCGGCCTGTTGGCCGTCAACTATCTTCGGCTTGACGTTGAAGACCTTTAGCCACAAGCCGAAGTGTGGACGGACTCGCAAGAAGGCCTCGCAGACGACAATAAAGGCCGAGATATGGAGGAAGGAATTTGGGGTCAGATCGTGGAAATCCAGCCCATAGAAGAACATCAGCCCCCTGACGAAGGGGTGGAGCGGGAAGCCCAATCTCCGGATGAAGTGGGGGATGAAGACCACCCTCTCGCCTGGTCGAGGCATGGGGACGGCCTGGCCCTCCTCGGGGGCCCGGTGAGCGATTCCGACCGGGAGGTAGCCGGCGCGCTTCAAGTGTTTGATGTCGTCGTTGGTGACGGTGGAAACCTCCCACTTGCCACCTGCGCCAGATCTGGCCATGGTTGGATCCAGGGGACGATTGGAGAGAAGCGCTTGAGGAGAGAGGATTTGGGGGCGCTGTGGCTCTGCTAATGGGGAGAGCAATGGCAAGAGGAAGGAGAAGGCGTACCCAAATAAGCGGTGGCCGCTCCTCTTTTATAAACTACCGTGAATACCAACAGTCCTTTAACTACGCCACGGGCCTCGCCACTTCCCGCTATTATCGCGGCGTTATGCGCGAAAGGGGGAATTGAAATCATTGACCATATCCCTTAAAAAATGGGCACAATCTCCACCTTGATGGGACGTGCCAATGGAGGCGCTGCCTTGAACCATCTCTTCACCATTCTCAATTCTCACATACTCACCCTTCCAATTATCAAACCATAACAATGCTACCTCTTGCTCTGGACCCCAAAAATGCTCTCCCCAATTTTCTCCACAACATTCCTCACGGCCCTCTCTTTCATGCTCTGTATTTCCTGTGGATCAATCTCTGCAAATTCAACCTCTCATTTCACAATTGTATCTCTCTCTATGTCTCGCACGCTACCATCAACTAGATTCGCTTTAGACGGAAAGAATTCAAAGGTCCGAGCACCATCACCCATGTTTATCAATGGCGGGCACTATGAGGCAGTGGAAGCAGACGAGGCACACATCACATAGGTTGGAAAGGGTGATCATTACCTGGTCGATGTTGTCTCTCGCGGCTCCATCTCATTCAGCCCAATGCCGCCGCCGCTCCCCCACCCCACCCACCTCCACAATCTGGATCCCGTGGAAAACAGAGGCTCACTTGGTCAGATCTAACTCAAGACGGAGGGGAACAGGTTTAGGGTGCCGAATACACTCACCACATACGCCGCCGCGGTCGTGAACGAAAGCTCCGCCACCAAAACGAAAGCTCATGCGCCGCCGCCGACGAGAATGAAGAAGGGAGCAGCAACCAGAAGCAGGGGAGCAGCACGGGTTCAGTCAGACGGGGAATCGTTAACCTCGATGCACTGCCAAGTGGGACCCACCACCAGATGCACTGATCAGTTTGACCCCTTGTTTTTAACTTAACTGCACTCCCCGTTGACGACCGTTCTCGTGTTTTAATCACCTGATTGTATAGGGGCTATTATTGCCATGTAAGACATCGCACGCGGGCTATTTCTGTCAACTACATTGCATCCTTTCCAATTCGCATAAAAAACGTCGCACAGGAGCTATTTACCCGTCTTTGACAGGTCGATGCCGGCGACGACAACGTCCAAGCGCGTCATTTCCTTTTTGAAGGCGTCTTTGAAGAACTCGCTCACTTATCTCTGGGTTGTAGGCTGTTGGTGGTCGAGATGGAGTTGGCCGGTATCAATTTTTAGTTGTTGAGGTTTCTAGACGGTTGTCCCTTAATCAAACATGAGACATGGGGTAAGCAATGCAAACTATTTGAAAACAAGTATTTTGAAAAGAAATGTGTGGCGTTATGGTTTTCGATCTAGTTCCTACTATAGATCGGTCATTTTTGTTCCTCTCGCCTTCCAAGTCAAAAGAGGAAGAACAAAACGCACATACCCCTTTCTAATCAATTTCTAGCGGCAGCATACATGCTGAACGTGCTCTAGGAGCAATATCTCACAAAGACCAAAAAATCGAAGTAACACAGGTCAAAGAAAGAGAAAGATTGAAGTACTTGACCAGCAAGCAGCCGTGCAACTTTCATTTGTGACGGATTCCTTCGATGCTACCTTTTTGGAACTAACTTTTTTGAAACCAGCTTCAGATTTCGTGCTGGGCGGCACACCCGCACAGGTGGTCCGATCAATACTTGGGGTGCCGAAGGGCCACACGCCCACACCCGATTTTCCGGTCAACATGGAATTAAGCCTGGAATATTTGTGGAAATCTAGAGCTGATCGGCGGCGCGGTGCCGTCAAGTCAAAAGCATGAATGCGTGCCCGAAAGAGTTAGATTTTGACATTTTGTAATGCAATAGCTCATTAGGTAATTAGAGCTAGGAAGACGCATGGTACTTTCACTGATTATATATATATCTACACTTTCGCTTTCAGTATCGTATATAATGATCGTATTGTGGATTCTTCAATATAGAAATCCCGTGGAATAATATGGTTCTTCAGTATCATACAAGTTTTCTTCTTTGCAAAGACTCATAAACAAGCATCGAGGACAATGACCTTATTGTCTCACACCTGCATGTCCTTCGTCGCCCTTTCTTCATGCCTCGTCATCTTCTTGTCGTTCAATAAGTGCTTACTTTAGTATGTCGACGGTTTTCTTTTGCGGTAGAAATATGCCGATGGGGCTAATATATACCGAAACCAAATCAAATTATAAAATCCAAGATAAACTTATAATTATCTTTCTGTAAGTTTCATGAAATCATCAATGGTTTTAAATTAGTCCCTAATAAAAAAATATAAACCTCTAGAAATTAATTTTTTTATTTTACGGGCACTTAGAAATTAATCTAAACAAATGAGTCAACGGACAAAGGGCAAAGATGATGCGCATATCCCCTTAAAGACCGGTGCAACACGAACATACACTCAAGGACATGATATATAGTTGCTCTTAGGAGATGTTATAAAAGCATCTCTAGCCCTTCTCGTAAACTTTATCTTCTTAAACGATTGCCTAATATTTTACTCAAATTTTAAAAAATTAAAGCCTTTTGCACCTAGCATTTCTCCCAAATTCTCAACTCCTCAAAAGCTCAAATTTGCACAAATAGTGACTTCTAATTGAAACTAAACGGTATAACTCAGTGCTTACTTATATATGACACTACCACTTTAAACATGAAAGTAGCTAAATTAAACTAACTGCCACTTTATTAGAGCTAAAACGAACTAGAAACATCAACTCATCGAAGAAGAGGGCTATGAGCGGGGACATGTCGAAGTCAATGCCTCGTCATTTTGGGCGCCCCTCCTAGTCCACAACATCGGCTTGTCGTCGGAGTCGAGGTCTGCGAACATCGTCTCTTGGACCCTCTCTGCCGCTGACAATGTCGTGTGTTTTGACGGTGACCTTGTACTCGGAATCCATTGACGCCTCAATGCTGAGGTACTCCTCCACCTCTTTGCGATTGGCAAGGATGGCGGTGACGCACTCAGCTGCGAGTTGCGACTCGATGGAATGGCTCTCCACCTACTCCGCAAGCATTCATACTCAAGCTTGGCCACCTCGCACGAGAGCAACCGACTCTCATCATCGGCCTCCACCATCCCCTCATCCTCGTCCTCCGACGAGGAGGAGGAGGAGCTCAAATGATTTGCCGCATGCTGCACAACCACCTCCACCTCGATTTTGGCCCGGCGGCGTGCCATGAAATATGCCAGGACAACGAGGTTGCCCCCTACAACTGCTAGGGGCTGGGGATAGGTAGTAGCGGCCACAATTTATGCAGCGGCAGTAGCGGTGTGATTAGGGAATGAACGGGGACAGTGGGTTCGTCAGCGACATCTAGTGTTTGGGGAGGAGGGGTTGCACAAGGAAGTTATAGCCGGCACGCTGCTGTTTTCAGGCGGCGCATCGGCGGTGCGTGATGAATTTCACTGAGAGGCGGGGGAGAGGATTTAGGGAGAAAGGGTGAGAGCTCCTCAAATTTTAGTACGGGGCGAGTATTTGGAGGGGTAACTCCTCAATTTTTTAGGATTTAAGGGACTAGGAGAAAAACTAGAAGAGTTCTAACACCTCAAACTAGAAAACTGAGTGAGTACTGCGAATGTGTACCAAACTTTTAACTGAGACCTCCCTTAATGTGGCTTAACTCACAGTCACAAAGCAAGAGGCATTTGGCTTTTTTCCCACATATTTCTCTTTTTTCTTGGTAAGACTCGATACAGATAACAAATGTGCTTATTTTACTCTTTTGTATATTAAAAAAATTAGCATAGCGTTTGCCTCTTTCATAAAGAATACTAGCGTTACTATGGAAATCGGTTGCAATTATTCAATGAGATTTGGTTGTATAAAACATTAGTATTTATCTATACCTGCTAATAAAGGGATTATTGCTTCTGCCCGTCCATCGTGCCTTTAATAAAAGAAAATTGCGTTTGTGTTAATTAACACCCAGTCCAGCTTAAATCAGAGAAAACAAAAGATTTCCGCATTTATAGAAACCCCCCTGCCTTGTCAGGGAAAACGAATCGTGTTTTGTAGTTTTATAGAAAACCCCTTGCCCTCTCTGGTGATTAACCCGCAGTACACAGTGACAGGAATTAAAGAGAAACCCTCTGATATTTTGGTAAATCAAACCAAAGTCCCTCTAAAACAAATGTTTTAAAATATATACATACCTTTTAAACCCTAACTCTAATCTTAATATGTTATATATGAAATTTGATTAGAAAAATATATAAAATCTGAATATGGTGCTATTTTACCCATTAAAAGTTTCTAAAAATGATATTTAGGATGCAACCTTAATCAATAGAGCACGATATGTCTTTCTTTCGTACCAACATTGATCCGGATTGCAAATGAACACCTCAGCAAAACCATATTGGAGACGAGAGAGGCCAATAAAAACAATGCATTAACACCTCAGCAAAATCTCGCAAGGAAAAAATCTCATATTATGCCGAGAGAGGCAGAGAGACACCTTTGGATTGAGCACATTCAAACATAATGTGGTTGTGTGAGCACTGAAGCCACCATCGGCGAGGGTGGGAAGGAGGATAAGCGACAACACAAATGAAATGCCATGTTCAAATAAAGGACGTGGACCTATTAAGATCTTCAGTCATGATTACTAGGTTAGGGACATGTGGTATTTTTTTCCTCCCGTTGCAATGCACAAGCTCTTTTGCTAATATTAATAATATATAATTGAGACTAAAATACATATAAGTTATTGTCTTGGATTATTATTGTATAATTGTAAAATGTTTATAGCCTATGAGTAGCATGCATGGTGCATGTTAAATGTGGCTCTTCTTCATGCATGATGGCATGATAAGTTGACATAGTTGCATGTTGAGAGAATTAGAATTAGTGAGATCAACTATTTAGGTGTATACTAGATGACACGTCGGGTGTTGCCACTGAGCTGGATATATAGTTTTTAAATATTGTGTATAATACCAAATCAGTCCTTACCATTTAATCAGTCCTTACCATTTAATTAGTCCTTACCATTTAAACTATGTGAATAATTTATGCATAAGCAAAAAAAGACCTGAAAATTTGTGCATGTCACAATTAAATGCAATATTATTTAAAACTGACTAAGAATGCACTAATGCATGTTGCATGGTAGAGGACTCTCTTGCGTAGATTGGAGAGATGCTAGTGGATTAAGTAAGTAAATCTAATGGCTACACCAATTTTGAAGATGTGGAAGCACATTTGTTGAGATAATTAGAAGTTGTGAGGATTATCAGGGTGAAAAATCGGTAGTGGTACTGATAGGTTGGTGCGTGTGACCGGAAGTACCAAGAGGGGGATCACATGAAGCTTTTACCTAGGTTCGGTCCCTCTAATCGAGGTAATACCCTACTCCTGCTTGGATGTGATTGATGTATGGGTCGCCTCATGAGATGGGGTTACAATGGATGCTAGGTTCTATCTGTACTAGGGTATTTTCTTATGTGATTATGAGATAATCTAATCTATCTCTGGCCTCGCCTTATAAATGTGAAATGAGGCTTAAGGTTACTATGAGTTTTTGTACGATCTGGATGACCTAGGAATCCAGCTAGGATTGCGAGATCTCACCTTATTCGTGAAGTTGTAGAGGCTCCTAGAAGGCGGCCTCTTCAGTAGGGAGAGGATCTTGGACCGTAATCCGGCCAGCTCAGCCCCAAAGTCAGCTTGAGGGAGGAGAGTTTTCAACCAGGATAGGATTGCTCACACACGACTGCTCTACAAGGACTACTTTCACCCCATACCAACATTCCCTGGTACATTTTCTTGTCAACGCTTACATATGCACTTGTTCCTGCGTGTGGTGGAGGGAGTGGAGGCACATGATTCCTACTTCAGGCTCAAACGGGATTGTTCCAGGAAACTCTCATTCTCTCCTTTGCAGAAAAGCAGAACTGCTATGAGAATGCTTGCATTAGGTACCGCCGCTGATGTCGCTGGTGAGATGGTCTGGATGGGGGAGAGCACATGCCTTAAGACCATCGCGAGTTTTCCTGCGCCGTGGTGAAGGAGTTTGGATCAGAGTATCTGAGAGAACCAAATGTGAAAGATACAGAAAGGTTGATGGCTATTGGAATGACAAGAGGTTTTCCAGGTATGCTTAGGTCAGTTGATTGCATGCATTGGCAATGGAAGAACTACCCCAATGATTTGCGCAGGATGTACCAATGTCACACCAAAGAGGCCACCATCATACTAGAAGCAGTGGCATCCAAGGACTTGTGGATTTGGCATTCCTGGTCTCACAACGACATCAATGTGCTCTAGCGATCTCCTCTGTTCAAGAGACTTTGTGATGGGGAAGCGTCGCTGTGCAACTACACAGTCAATGGGAACAACTACAACATGGGGTACTATCTTGCCCATGGTATCCATCCTCATTGGGTGGCGTTTGTGAAGATCATATCCGATCCCCATTGCAATAAACAAAGCCACTATGCAACAATGCAAGAAGCAACTAGGAAGGATGTGGAGAGGGAATTCGAAGTGCTCCAAGCTCGTTGGAGTATTGTTTGTGGAGCTGCAATGATGTGGGAATCAGAGATTTTGTGGCAGTTGATGACATGTTGTGTAACTTTGCACAATACGATTGTCAATGACAAGGGTAAAGGGGAAGCCAGAACTCATGATTTTGAGAAGCCTGAAGTACAAGTCCACAACTTGAAACAAGATGCAGATCATATTCTGAATTTTCTGGAGATGCACCGAAATCTTCAAGATCAAGAGATGCACATACAACTACTCAATGATCTTGAAGAGCATATGTGGACCTAAGATGAAAACCAAGGAGTTTAACGTTTGAATCGTGCACTTCAAACAAAATTTATGTTCGAACTATGTCTATTTTCTCTACGAACAAATGTTATTTACATGTGATATTTATGTGTATGATCGACGTGCATGGCTGTACATGTGTTTGAGGTTTTGATATGAGAAGTGTGGTGGTATAGAAGGACATGAAAGGGGCCATTCGGTACTGTTCAAAATGCAGATCCGCGGATGTTTAGGGGCTGGATTTGTCAAGGTTGTAGTCTTGTAGATGCTCTGAATGACAATAACGGTGCCCAGACGATCGGACAACCTACTCTTGCCATTTTTGTAGTGTCGACAGGTGGAGTGGAGCCTCCCATTACCCGCACGTGGGAAGGAGGGTTCGCCGGCCCTTCACCGCTGGCCACGCAAAGCACTGGCACAACACAACCCTCTCCACTTCAACTTTCCTTCGAATTTCTTGGAGAACAGTTCCTCCGCCCTACCCCTACCCCCACCCTAACTGCAACTTCGCACGACGGGTTCGACCGAATTGATCCAACGAATCACCCGCCTACCAGACCAATTTCTTAGATGGTTCATCGTATGATGAGTATGAAGACAAGGATCTTGATGAGTTAATTCAAAAGGAGTTCTTCGATTTAGCGAATTCGGAGGACGAACATGATGAGACGATGATGAGCATCTAGGAGGAAATGGAGAGGAAACTGGGGCACATTCTGAACTTTAAGGGTTCAATCAAACGGAGGAGAGTTTTCAACATGGATAGGATCGTTGGCGCATGACTGCTCTACAAGGACTAGTTTTGAATTAACACACGAGAACACAACAACAAGAGGAATCTCTCCACAAGAACCAAGGTACACAATCCACTATGTCACAAATCCATACAATAAGCAAGATCCACAATCAACAAGAGGAAATAGCAAATAGGGTAGTTCCTCCCAATCCTTACGAGGAATTGAGGCCTTGTAGGGATAGTCTTCTCCAATCCCTAGGGGAGAAGGCCTTGATATCAACTAGGCGATCTTCTCCTAGGAGGTTTTGATCTCCAAGGAGTGATAGATGAGCAAAGCTCGCTCTAGATCTAATCCAATATACTTTGCTAACCCTAATACAGAGCTAGAAGACGAGTACTTATAGTCCAAGGGGTAAGAGGGGGATACATGTGTCGTGGCCCCTACACTGCTCACGGTCAAGGCGGTTGTACCACTTGCTCAAGCGGTTGTGCTGCTTGAGCGATTGTACTGCTCACCTGGAGTGGTTGTACTGCTCCTCCAAGCTGATGGCATGCGTTGAAGTTGCAAACAGTAGTACCGGATGGAGTACTGGTTGTACCACCTATTGTATATTTATCGGAAGTACCGGAGTGGTACTGGCCTTGTACGGCTTCGAAACCCGAGAAGAATCAAGGTGGAGCGGTGGTTGGAAAGGTTGTTGGGGCGTTTGTACCGGTGATAACCTGAGCGATTGTACTTTGATGGTCTAAATGGCTGTATTGCTCACGTGAGTGGTTGTACCGCTTGGAACGGTTGTATTACTCACAGCAGCGGCCGTACTGCTCCTCCCAGGTTGAGCTCTCTTCATCTTCTTGACGTCCATCTTCCGCCATGGTTTATCCTTGCTCCCTAGCTTCTCCTTGGTACCTGAGCATGCAAAGAGTCTCCACTTGAGGTAGTAGCCATGCCTCATGTGAATACATAGGGACCTCAAAGAGGAGAGAGGTAACCTTGATTTTAATAGCTCTTGCACATGATCTTGTCATCGGTCCACTTGGTGTTTGGGGTGATGGTGGCATGTCCATTGGGATGACTGTCGGGTGCTCCGCACCAAGACTCCTACTGGATTGATAACCTTGGTTCTCTAACTGAGGGAAATACTTATCGCTGGGCTACTTCATCCTTACACTTGGGTGAATCCCAACAGCTCCTGCGGGAGCAAGCAGGTACCTCTGACAATGCCATTGGTGAGACTGTCCGGATGGGGGAGAGCACATGACTTAAGACGATTGTGAGATTTCCCCGTGCTATGGTGAAGGTGTTTGGAGCAAAGTATATGAGAGAACCAAATGCGCAAGATAGAGAAAGGTTGATGGCTATTGGAGCGACAAGAGGTTTTTCAGGTATGCTCAGGTCAGTTGATTGCATGCATTGGCAATGAAAGAACCGCCCCAAAGTTTTGCGAGGGATGTAACAAGGTCACACCAAAGAGGCCACCATCATACTAGAAGCAGTGGTATCATAGGACTTGTAGATTTGGCATGCCTGGTCCTCACAACGACATCAATGTGCTCTAGTGATCTCTGTTGTTAAAGAGATTTTGTGACGGGGAAGCGCCCTCGTGCAACCACATAGTCAACAGGCACAAATACAACATGAGGTGCTATCTTACCAATGGTATCTATCCTTAGTGGACGACCTTTGTGAAGATCATATCCGATCCCCATGGCAATAAACAAAGTCACTTTGCAACAATGCAAGAAGCAACTAAGAAAGATGAGGAGAAGGCATTCGGAGTGCTCCAAACACGTTGGAGTATTGTTCGTGGAGCTGTAGCGATGTGGGAATCAGAGATTTTGTGAGTGTTGATGACATGTTGTCATTTTGGACAATATGATTGTCGAAGACGAGGGTAAAGGGGCAATCCGAACTCATGATTTTTTAGAAGCCTAAAGTACAAGTCCGCATCCTAGAACAAGATGCAGATCATATTCTGAATTTTTTGGAGATGCATCGGAATCTTCAAGATCAATAGATGCACATTCAACTACTCAATGATCTTGTGGAGCATATGTGGACTCAGAACAAAAACCAAAGAGTTTAATGTTTGAATTGTGCATTTCTATAATCGGGTCATGAAGGCATGTGGCTCGCGAGGCTAGGCATGAGGGGAGCTCCTATGTGACACTCTCTGCGTCAAAGAGTCGACGCCAGGGCGCGACTCACCTGGGCCGGCCCATTTTGCAGTGGCAAAAACTCCAAAAAATAGCGCGCCAGAGTTGGGTTTCGAACCCGAGACTTCGAGGTGATGTGCGCGTTGTGCTAGCCAATCTGACCGACAAGCTCCTGTGCCAGGTATACAACGCAGCTGTTAAAGAAACAAACAAAAGTGGCAAAATCTAAACGTTCACAAAATTCCCCAAAAAATAACCACTGTAACACCTAGGAATTTGTAACTAAAATGGCAGCCCGGTGCATATGAACTATAAGTCGCACAGAGTCAAACCTTTTAAAAAATTTGAACGTTATTTTCTTTCAGAAACATGTAAATATTTTTTGAAACGCGAACATTTTCATATTCATGAACAAATTTTTAAAAACTAAAAAATTTCGTGAAAACACAAACATATTTTGGGTTTCTCAAATATTTCTCAAAAAAGCAAAAAAATAATGAAAATGAGAACACTCTTTGAAATCACGAACAATCTTTTAAAAACACAAACATTTTCTGGAAAACAGATTTTTTTTGAAAATATGAACATTGTTTGAAATTATGAACAAATTTTCCAAAACACGAACAATTTTTGAATTTGCAAACAAAATATGAAAACATGAACATTTTTTGAACATTTGAACAAATTTGGCAAAGCTTGAACATTTTTCAAATTTGTGAACAAAATTTGAAAAAGCAAATAGTTTTTGAAACTACGAACAAGTTTTTCAAAAATGCGAGCATTTCATGAGAATTCCCCGAACATTTTTGAATTTGCGAACAAAATTTGAAAACATGAACATTTTTTGGATATGTGAACAATTTGGGAAAGCCGGAACATTTTTTGAAATTCCTGAACATTTTTTGAATTTGTAAACAAAAATTGAAAATCATAGATATTTTTCCAAAATTACCAACATTTTTTTAAAAATGTGAACATTTTGAAAAATTCCCCGAACATTTTGTAAATTTGGGATTTTGTTTTAAAAAATGCACATTTTTTAATATGTAATTTTTTTGGAAAAGCTGGCATATTTTTTTAATTTGTGAACAAAGATTAAAATTGCAAACATTTTTCAAAGGACTGCACTAACTTCCGACAGATCGCCAGGTAGTAATAGACCTGAAGGTGTCCAACCCAAATGTAGCGCTCCTAATCCCACATGTCCCTGTCGCTCATTTATCTCGAAAGACTCGTTCTCCACCTGATCGTTAACATCCAGCGCCGGTGGTTCTTCTCCGCTTTCCATTCTAGCCAGAAAAAGAATATAAAAAAAGCTAAAAATAACTAGATAGAGGACTTGAACCCAGGTCTATTGAGTAGCTACTAAAACCAACAACCAACTAAACCACATTTACTTGTTGTCTACTAAACATAAACATGGTATTTTGGACCCTCTTCTTTCTACCATATTAGCAAAAAAAGTTAATTTAAGGTTTGGTAACTTTGGCATAAGCAGCGTGATAACTATAACATGACCATCCTGATAACTTCGACGCTAGCACCCTGGTAACCAAAATAGCATGGTAAGGTTGATAACTACATCTCTAGAAGGATGATAACTAGAGCGTGATAACTATGATAACTTTAGCATGATAAGGTTGATAACTACATCATTAGAAGCCTGATAACTAAAGCGCGAGAAGCATGGTAACTTAGAAATGATAAGGTTGATAATTTCAACATTTGCAACCTAGTAACAAATAGCATAGCAAGGTTGATAATTACATTGTTAGAAGGCTGATAACTAGAGCATGAGAAGCATCATAAGTTTAGCATGGGCATCATGATAACTTTACATACAAATTATCAGGATATAAATTTAGATAAAAATTATCAGGATATATTTCAACAACTCCCACCCCTCCCCCCATTTAAAATTTATCATGGTGTTTGAGCGTAAGTTATTAGCTATGTGATGCGTAAAATTACCATACTTTTCGCACATATGTTATCGGGGAGAAGTTTTCAACAATCCCCACCCCTCATTCAAAAGTTACCATGGTGTTCATACGTAAGTTATCATGTCTGCTATACATATATTATCATGTATTTTACGCATAAGTTATGAAGGTATATTTCAACGAAATAATTCCCTCAGTCAAAGTTACTGCGGTGTACGTAAATTATCAAGTCTGTGGTGCACATATTATCATGTTATTTACAGAGAAGTTGGTAGGGAGTATGTTTGAACAACTTTTTTCTTCGAGTCAAAGTTACCACGGTATTTGTATGTAATTTACCTAGTCTGTGGTACGTAAGTTATCATGCAATTTACACAGAAGTTATCAGAGTATGTTTCGACCAACTTTTTTCCTGGGTCAAAGTTACCGTGTTATTTGTATGTAAGTTATCAGGTACCCGTGCAGAAGTTATCGGGGCGTGTTATTGATCTTAGTTGGTAGTCGTACGTATCATGTTTGTAGTGTACTTGGTTGTTGAGGTACCTACTTGATGTGTGTTCATCCGGATGCGGGCATGATCAGGCATAAAACTTTCTAATTTAGTATTCATGCATGCATGATTGGGTTGCTAGCCTAGTTGGTAGCAGGATTATGTTCTCAACCCGAAGGTCTCAGGTTCAAGTCTCTTCTCACACACCTTTTTTTAGCATTAAAAAATATAGAAGGAAGGAAAGAGCAGAACAAGAAAGAAAGAGCTTAAAAGAAAAGAGTGGATGAACATTAATGAAATTTGTGAAAATATTTTCTAAGTGGGATTTTTTTTTAAATTCACAAACATTTTCTAATTTTTTGAACAAAACTAAAAATGCTAACATTTTAAAATTTTGGAATTCTATTGTTTTTGAATTTTCAAACATTTTTTTGTAAAAGAAGCAAAAAATATTTGAACTTCTGATTTTTTTATGAAATTTTTTAACAAATTTTTGAACCCAAAACATTTTTGAAAAAATGATTAAATTTTAAAAAATGCAAAAGGAAAAAATCCTGAACATTTGATAAAAAGAAAATATTCTTAAAAAATAAAAAATGCGAAAAAATAAAAAAGGAAAGAAAAGAAACAACGAAAAGGGAAAAACGGTAAAAGAAACTGGAAAAAAGAAAAAAAGAAAAAATGGTTCAACAACTTTCTAGAAGGTTCCCAAAATCAGAAAAACAGGCTAGGAACTTCCAGAACGTTCCCAAAAGTGGGATCTGTGAATGCGCACCTCGCTGCTCAATGGGCCGGCCCGTGTCAGTCGATCGTGTGTGCGGCGCATCGACAATTTGACGCAGAATGCATCAAATAGGAAATCACGGGCAGGAGTGCTGGCACGGGCATGATCCGTTTATTTTTTTCCAGTTTTTTTTATATATCAGCCCCCAAAACCGTCCAAATAGACCCAAAAACTGCCCACATTGAGACGGGCTGACGGGCTAAATGTGCCAAGGGAGCGTGGCAGAGGCCGTGTATTAGGCGTGATGTGCCTGGCCTGTTTAGGCCAGGCCATGCCAGCCCATCTGGCCAGGTCTGGCTCTGAATGACAATACAGGTGCCCAGACGGGAAAATCCTATCTGCCGCATTCTGCGGCAGACTGTCGTCGATTCGCACAGACCGATCGACCAGCGAGCATCATGGGTCGGCCCAATTATCAGTAAAGAACGCGTTACAGTACCGGCCGGTTTTGGGAACGTTCTAGGAGATTCCAGTCGGGCTTTTTTGGTTTTAGGAACCTTCTAGAACGCAAGGGAATTTCCTGAACCGGTTTTAGGTCTCTTTTTTTCGTTTTAGTTTTTTTCCTGTTTCTTTTTTTCTTTTCTATCCTTTTTTCTTTTTTCTTTTTGTTTCATTTTCTTTTTTATTTCTTTGTTTCGTTTCCTCTTTTCTTTCCTTTTTAATTTCGTTTTTATTTTTGTTTTTCAACAAATCTTCAGAAATTTTAAAAATGTTCACATTTTAAAAAATTTGTTCATATTTTCAGAAATGTTCCTTTTTTGAAATTTTGTTTACATATTTAGAGAAAAGCTAGAATTTTAAAAAATCTGAAGTTTTCAACAATTGTTCCAAAATTCAAAAAAAAGTTTAGAATTTCAATTGTCGAAAATGGTCGCATATTAATTTTTGTTCAAAAATTCAGAAAATGTGTGGGATTTTCAAAAGATGTTCCCACTTTCAAAATTTGTTCACAAATTCTAAAAACTTTCATGCTTCCAAAATTGTTTCGCAAAATTAAAAAATGTTCCGGTGATCTAAAAAATGTTCGCCTTGGAATTTTCGTTCAAAAATTGAAAAAATGTTCTGGAATTTTAATTTCCAAATATGTTCACGAATAAAAAATTCATGTTTTCAAAATGTGTTTGAATCCTGGTGCTCGTGCGTTCCTTTTTCAACTGTTTTTTTCTCGCCACTGCAATTGGGCTCGGCCCTGGTGCGCCGCCCTGTGCGAAAGGGCGACTCCTTGCCGCAACGTGCGGCATATAGGAGGTCCCGCCCAGACGACCGGACAGCCTACCCCTCAATAAAAAAAGAAAGGACGACCGGACAGCCTAGTCTTGCCGTTGGTGTAGTGTCAACACGGAGAGTGGAGCCTCCGTTTCCCGCACGTGGGAGGGAGGGTTCGCCGGCCCTTCACCGCTGGCCACGCAAGGCACTTCAGCGTTCCTTGGAATTTCTTGGAGAAGAGCTCCTCTCTATCCGCCCCCGCCCCCACCCCCACCCCGGGTTCGGCCGAATCGATCCAAGGAAACGAATCACTGCCTACCAGACCAATTCCACCGCAGATCCTCCGCGATTGATGAGTATTCCTCCCCCACTCTCTTGGTGGAGCGACTTGGATTTGGATGCGAGGGAGCTCTGCCCCGACCCTTCTCTCCGATCTCCCCGCCCCCCGTAAAGCCCTTTCGCCTCCCGCCGCCGGAGATAGGCCCATGGGCTAGGGACTCCGCCCTCCTCCACCTGCAGCCACCAGCGGCGGGCCGGAGCCTTTTCCGATCTGCCCGTATCCTCTTCTCGCTCTACAAGCCCCTCAGTTGTGTTGTTGGAGTACAGTCTATCACAAGTGTTGGCAATAGTTACTCTACGGCTGCCGATTGGCCACACGAATGCTGTGTCCGGATCCCTCTTTAGTTTGTTTATTTAACTTGGGAGGGTATAAGGATTGGCTTAGTTGTGTGTCTTTTCGGGTGATTGTTACCCAGATAGTACTGTGCCAGCTCAGCTTTTAGTTTATCCTGGGTTATCATTTAATGTGAGTGCCGAGGAGACAAACTAAAGCTTCGATTTGTTCTTCCCATTTGGATATCCTTTTTCGGGGACATACTCTATTCTTGGCAACACTCTGCCCTGTAAAAGTTATTCTTTGCTCTGAATTGGTTTGTGTTAATGTTACTAATAGTGGTGAGGACATATTCCCACCTGCCCAGCCAGTTGGAAACATGGGTTCCTCGCAAGAATCCACATTTTCATCTGCCTCAACTGCCGCACAAGTCAATGCTTTGGGCTTACTACCTGTCTATGCCAAGGAGCTTATTGCTGGTGGTGCAGCTGGTGCATTCGCAAAGACTGCCGTCGCGCCACTAGAGAGGGTAAAAATCTTATTGCAGGTATGGACTGCTTAATCCTTCAGTTCCGTTGCTTGTGGTGATTGCATGGGTATTTAGCTCCTTTATTAACTTGGTAGAATGTTGCTTTCTAGACAAGAACCCAAGGGTTTCAATCCCTTGGGATTCTCCAATCCTTGAGGAAGCTGTGGCAATACGAGGGAATTCGAGGTTTCTACAAGTAAGTAAAGCGGAGAGAACGCCTTAAACTCTGACTGTTGAATTCAGCATCTTGATTTTGAAGTTTTTACTGCTAAGCTCAGCATACTTATTTTGATATTTTTATTTGTTGTTCATGCAGAGGAAATGGTGCGAGTGTGCTTCGGATTGTTCCATATGCAGCGTTGCATTACATGACGTATGAGCAGTATAGGTGCTGGATACTGAATAATGCCCCATCAGTGGGTACAGGACCTGTGGTTGATCTCTTGGCTGGCTCAGCTGCTGGTGGAACTGCAGTTCTGTGTACCTACCCTTTAGACTTGGCTAGGACCAAGCTGGCATACCAGGTATGTACAACCCTGCTGATCAGTGTGTTCCTTTTTTGTATATGTAATAAAGAGTCTCCTTCAGTGGAGGTGCTATTGGAATAACTTCTTGATCATCACATTGGCTCATGGTTATTCTTATTAATTTGCTTCACTAGGTTTCAAATGTAGCCCAACCTGTCAACTCATTGGGAAATTTTGGCCGCCAACCAGTATATAATGGTGTAAAGGATGTTTTTAAAACTGTTTACAAGGAAGGAGGTGTACGATCTTTGTACTGTGGGATAGGTATGCCGAAGCTATCAACTTACGAAATCACGTCTCTTAGCCTACTCAATCGGTGTCACTTCAGCTAATGTTCCATACTTGCAAAGCTTTTATGTTGTAACAAGGGTGCTATAAACAAAGTTCAGGTTAATGCTTGGAATGCATATGCAACTCTATATCTCATCCATATCTGGTATCACTGATTAATACTGCCACGCACTGGCATACTGGTATTAGGTGACCCTAAAAGCAATTGCGAGGACTCAATATATGAGAGTAGTTTATGATGGGCTAACACATGAATATCCTGAAAAAAAAAATTGCAATTACATACATTACTGTGCCCAACCCTGATCAGTATTTGAAACTATGTACCACTTAGTACTCTACATGTGAAAAATCATGTATTTAGATGTTATGTGAAACTCATCTGGGCCATAGCATTACACTGTATGACAATCGAATTTCAATTATCTGTCAGGCCCAACCTTGATCGGCATTCTTCCATACGCGGGTCTGAAATTTTACATATACGAGGACCTAAAATCTCGTGTTCCAGAAGATTACAAGAGATCTGTTATATTGAAGCTCTCTTGTGGGGCTTTGGCTGGTCTTTTTGGACAAACCCTCACTTATCCACTGGATGTTGTCCGAAGGCAAATGCAGGTATAATTCACATTGTAGTCATGATAATCTATGGATTGCAAGTTCGATTGCAATTCTGATTAGCTTCTCACCTGTCATGTGTTCAGGTTCAGAACAAGCAGCCCCAGAATGCAAATGATGCCTTCCGCATAAGAGGAACATTTCAGGGTCTCTTTCTTATCATTCGGTGCCAGGGGTGGAGACAACTGTTTGCTGGCTTGAGCCTTAATTATGTCAAGGTAATTGAGGATCAGAGATGGCAGATATTGTATACTCTCACTTTTTCTTGAATTGTATCTTAAATGTGTAACTTCTCTAAAAATCAATCCATTTCAGGTTGTCC
The DNA here is from genome assembly GCA_011799875.1 of Thinopyrum elongatum. Lineage (NCBI taxonomy): Eukaryota > Viridiplantae > Streptophyta > Magnoliopsida > Poales > Poaceae > Thinopyrum > Thinopyrum elongatum. The sequence goes on along the minus strand of CM022299.1, from coordinate 291,333,085 downwards.
CTTCAGTTGCTATTGGTTTCACGACATATGACATGATGAAAAATTTGCTGGGAGTACCTCCACGCGAGAAGGCTCATCCATTGACTGGTAACAGCAACAAATGAAGCAACATCGACCTATTTGCGTTGTGGGTCTCATTTATAAGCTATGTTGCATATGATGGGTCTTAGTAGCAACTTAACTGTTACATTTGTAAGAATGACAGCCCAGTTGAGCATTTGAGCTGCTCCAGACTTGGATATGATTGTATACTGATTGTGCTTCTTGAATAATTGAATTGATGAATCATTTTATTTGTGATTGTCTTGCATCGGCAATACAATAGTAAAATTTGTAAAAATGTAGATTTGAGCTGCGTTGTTGAACCATTCACACATCAGCTGTCCCATAAATTGTATTCCTGACATAGGTCAGCAAAAATGAAAAGGTGAACCCTGGCTACCATCAAGTATATGAATCAGTTCCCTATAGCCTCATTTGGCTCAAATCTTCTCATTGGCATCGCAAAGATCACATGAAGACCTGCAATTTTAAAAAAAAAGATCACATGAAGATCTTTGTCTACTTCGTTTTGGCAAGTTTTTTCCCCTTTCTTTTTGTGCATGTGAAAATCATGTTATCTACTCCCTCCGTTCCTAAATATTTGTCTTTCTAGAGATTTCAACAAGTGACTGCATACGGAGTAAAATGAGTGAATCTACACTCTAAAATATGTCTATATACATCCATATGTGGTAGTCCATTTGAAATCTCTAAAAGACATATTTAGGGACGGAGGGAGTACAACATAGAACCAGAACTTGAGTGCATCGATTAAGCAACATCATATTAACCAAGGGAAATTACACTGATGCCTTCAAAAAGAAATTGAATTAAATCCTTTCATTCGCATAAATAGGATCAAATCCATGAGTGACAATAATTACACAAAAATGAAACACATTTTTTTTGTTGCATCCATCAACATTAAGGACAATCCCAAAATGAAATAAATCTCAAAAGAAGACACAAGTGCAAACTGTACATCATCCATCCACGGGTAGCCACCCCATATGCAGACCATTCAGTTTTGATGAAGACAAATGGATAAACCAGGCAGCTGACACGGAACTAGTCTTTCTTCTTGTCAGCTGGGGAGCAGAACCTCTCAAAGATCATGGCGAAGAATCCAAGGAAGTCGATTCGGTTCTTGGGGTTGTCTTTCTCCACCTCCCGTTTTTCTTCTTGAGCTGGAGCGTCAGTTTCGGCAGCAGCCTCGACTGGAACTTGAGTTTCATCCCCGGTTGTTTCCTGCTGCTGCACAGCTGCCACAACAGCCTGAATTTCTTCCACGGCCTGGTCTAGGATGTTTGAGTCTTGGGTGTTGTCGGCAGAGGTCTCGCCTTCTTTTGTCTTCTCCTTGGCCTCGGCTTCTTTCTCTTTGGATTCTGTATAAATAAATCAAAGATGATCCAAATCGTCAAAACATTATTACTTTTATTATAGAAGTTTGATGATACAGCAACAAACCAGGTATTTGTCAGGAAATATCTTGTTACTCCTAATTGTACAAATTAGACTTGGATCAAAAGTTAAGTTTTTACCACGTTTTCCCAGATGTAAAACCTCAGCAACTTTTTCCATCACTTCTGGGTGGTTCTTAACCTTGTCGAGGACCGAATTGACTTTCTCCATCACATCAGGGTTGCTTTTCACCTTGTCTTTCGCCTTGTCGAGCATCGAACTTAAGGCATCCATGTCCTTCCCTCCTTCTTCTTCTTCACTCCCTTGACCTTATAAGAAATTAACTTAAAGATTTGATGTCATGCCATCAAGAAACTGTAAAGCCCAAAGTTTGCATATGGACGAGACGGATCTTAATAGTAGTTAGAGAAACATTAGGAGAGTTTGGTAAATCGGATCTCTCAACAAGATGAAAGAGATTGACAGACAGAAGCTTATCTAGTATAGTATAGTATAGGCTGAATCAATCAAACTAGTGAAGAGGAGGAAGAAGAGAGCCTTACCAGTTGGAATCTTGAGATTTGAGAAGGTTGCAATAAATGGGGAAAGCTAAGGAGACAGAAGGAAGCCGAAAAGCACGACCTAATAATTTGTTTGTATGAGGAGCTCAAGAATTCTGGGTTTGGATCTCCGAGTCAGGCCAGGCCCTCCTTGATCTAGATCAAGAGAAGCAGGCTAATGTTTTGGGCTGGGCACTATATATACAGAGACTGCCGAAGCATGATACCACTGGTAGGGCAGGGCCGGGCAGGAGGGTGACAGCTAAATACACTACTCCTTACACACTGGCAAATTGCAAGCATTGATTGATTCTAGTATAGTGGTTGGCGGGCATTACTGCTCGCTCGCACGATGCAGCGTTTTTGCATCATACAGTACATTACAGAGTGTCATTTGGTCCAACTGGGTCAAATAAAATAGGGATACACATCAATGTTCTTCTGTCTTCTTAATAATATCTTTCTACATTTGTTTTACTTGAATCCGCGGACATAAGAATATACGACGTAACAGTTGGATCTTCCTGCCCTGCGTTATTCAGGAGTTTTGTTTCTGTTTCCATGCTGGACGAATTAAGGATTTGGTTGTACGTACAATATGCGTGTGTATCAAGGTCAACTAACCATCTGGCACTGGCACTGGCACATGGACGCCAGCTACGATGACACAGCAAGAACATTGGGTCCTTGAGCTGTAAACTGCCTCTTCATCAGAATATTATTATTAGAAAGAAAGAAAAAACATCCGACAAAGTCTCTGCTCACAATCAGGGATGTTCTGAATAGTATTTTAGCCTATAAACATCGCTTCTTTGCGATTTCGGATCACGAGTGGCCCTCTATTCTATGGAGAAAACACAAGCTGGAAAACGGTAGTATCAGCTACTCCAGCGTCCTGCACAATCATTGTGCATAAAGTTGCTTTTCCTTGGAAGTAAAGCTAAAGACAGGCCGCCAAAAAATAACTATGAAATGCTCAAAACTAACCTCTAGTTTGATGGTTGGGTCGCCGAAATAGTAACCTTTCAAGCCATCATTTGGATCAAGTTTTAACATGATGCTCCTATTGATTAAGTTCGCAGTATCAAGCAGCCAAAACTCAAATTTCAGTTTGTTTGATCGTTCCGCAGGTTCAAATAAACATGGTACCGTTAGAAAAAACAACGTGCATAGTGTGATAAATCTCACATGATCCATTCGCATGACCCGAATCAGCCTACTCTAGTAACCATGGATGGAATTAACTTCTGCAATCACTACCTGTTACATCACCTTTTGTAATTAATCACATGCCTCGTTGATTTCCTTCTAAGGCCATATCAGAAAAGGATATCTCACCTATACACAGACTAGCGTTTCCCCCCATTTTCCTATGCGTTTTATGCTTAAGAAAGCGCAGAGTGAAGCAAACATCTATGTTCAAGTATCTACTTCTGCGACGTAAAGAAGAGAGTATGTACTGCCTCCTGAGTGATGTACAGTATTTTTCTGTATTTTGCCTAAACGTCTGTCTCAGTTTAATAACTGTTTTGACCTAATTGGAAGATGAAAGTTGAGCTGCGCTATCGAATTTCAGGATATATTTTTCTATGTGAAATGGTCAGCCAGAATCAACACAAGGTGACAACAATCGCAAGGAAATTTGCGATATTTGTAGGTCCCGGAAATTTCCCTTTCAAGTGGCCCTGAATTGAACATTATGTACCTAGTTCCTTCGAGCGGCTTGTTTCTGAATGGCCTCCAACATCCTCCTTGGCTTTCTCAAGAATGCCTGAGCCCGTCTCCAAGATTGCTTCAATGCCGGCGTTCACATCCTCTTCAACCTTTGCTGCCCTCTCTTCAGCGTCTGTAGACCAGGCTCGAAGGTCAGGCAGGAGGAAATTATTAAGGTTACATATAGCCAACTGTCTGTCAACACTTGGGACAGCTAATTTGGGAGAAATGTGCAATGCATTAAAAATTCTGAGAGCTAATATGAAAATTATTAAATTACATCATTTCAACTCTGAAACATTATAGTTTGATTAAGTATTGCTGTTACATCCACCATCCAGCTGTCAGGTTGATGTCAGTATCAGAATTTTTCTTCTTCTGGTCTAAACGCAAAACTGTTTTCAGAATAAGTATTTATATGGCTGCATGCATCATTTTGATGCAGAGGCCGGGGGTTATCCTCCTTTTCAAAAAAAAAAAAAAGAAAGAATCAGTATTTATGTTTTCTGAACCTATTTATTCATCAGAAAATAAAAGGATACATTAGCGATTCTATTTTCATTTATTTGACTCGCGAGATATCTTTTACTGAACTCACCATGGGATTTGAGCAACCAAAGATACCCCTAGTGCCTGTGTGGATCAAAACTCTACTGCTATCGGTTAAGTACTTGTTATGACAAACACTATGAAAGGTTCAAGAGCTGAGATGATGAAGAGATTTGTTGGAAGCTGGAGAGGCATTCTTGTAAGAGAGCATCCTTTTGCCTCTAAAATGAAGGAAACGAAATGACTAACCATTCTTGGCTGATTTGATGCTTCCTGAAAGGGCACCAAACCCTCCCTTGGCGCGATTGAAGAAGTCGTTCTTCCCACGGCTATCCTTGTCCTTCTTGGGCGATGATGCATCGGTGTTTTTCACTTTCTTGGAATTCTTGCGCTGGAAAAACATGTCGTTCTGTGCTTCCTCTTACACTGCAAGAGTTGGTGTAGAAAAGAGCATGTATAAAACAACATACCGCCTGCAGCGTACTCAAGAATGCTAAATGCTACAGTAATTTGTAGTACTGATTTGCTAGTCCATTATTCTGAATAGCTTGTGTCTTACAAGGAGATGAAAACAGCAGTCTCCTTCTAATAGCTAGCTTAGTTTTGAATTTTGAAGCAATCCATGGTTGGTTGTCGTGAAGCATTATCTGTATTGCCTCATGTACCAACCAGGTCCGTTCATGGTTACTGAAATCTGAGGAGAGAGAGGGGCCCAAGCAAAATGAGCCGAGACTCGATAAAAGATAACAACAAACAAAAAAATGATCCGTCCATCTAACCACCTAGATAACTCATTAACACCCACCCAATCATTCCAAAAGGCGCTAGAAACAAAGGAGAAAAAGAAAAAGAAAGGAGGAGAGCAAGAGATATCTTACCTAGTTTCCTGGGTACGATGAGAAAATGGAGAGGACCTGCAGCAGAGGAGAAGAGGGACAGGGTGAGGGGATGGATATGCAGAGGAATAAAATGCTCCTCCCTTTATGGCTTCCAGCATGGAGTCGTTGCTTCAATTCAATCGGATCCGGGCGCCCCAACCCGCAACCGTCAGCTTCAAATTTCTTGGTCTTTCCTGGCTAAAACTTATGAAACTGGTCATTGCATTTCTTTACTAAACCAACTACACAAGATCAAAACGCGGTTACTAGTTTATATGGTTTCTGTGTTGACTCAACCAGCACAACCATGTTTATCGGCGAGTGGTGAACACGTGTAGTGTATAGGATTTGCAGGTAACAGAAAAATGTAAGTTGAGGCTGAAGTGCTGCACAAGGAGTCTCGTTAGCCCATCTCGTGCACTCACTTTAGCGTGTACGTCGCAACACAACGCAGACTTGAAGCAAATAGTTTTGTCCCAGTCTTCGCGGATGGATGGTTTGTATACCCGTCGCTATAACGGACCCGAGCTTCAAATTGCTACTCCCTCCCTCCCATAATAACATAAGAGTGTTTTTAACATTACATTAGTGTCAGAACGCATGTAAAAAATGCTTTTATATTATGTGACAGAGGGAGTAAGATGCTTCTTCTTCGGACAAAATCTTCTGACGATTTGTCTTGTTTTCTTTAATTCGGAAACATCCTAGCAAACATGTTGTAACGACGAGTAGCGTCTGACAGAAATGGATATGCTTTTAATTGGAGCCAGATTGAAAGAAGATGAGATTAACCACGGCAGATACATGCTGATCGAACCAACACGTGTGTATCGGCCGTGTTCTCACACGCATTGAAGTGTTCCCTGTGACTGAGGGTATGTGTTTATCAACAACGTATTTGACGGTCACGCTCATCTGGTCGGTTCCTCGATTGCGTCATCGGATATTTTTCCCCGTTGTGAGACGCACGTACTCCATTTGCATTCACGGTTGCCAACCTCCCAGGATGCATGAGTTGACCGTGCTTTATATATATATATATATATATATATATATATATATATATATATATATAAAGCCGGTCTATTATGCTAATATTAGCAGAATAATTATTCTGCTAACACTTCCGCACTGCACGCTCAACACAAGTGCATGTCATTGTTTCAACCAAGTGGGCTGCAGTACTGAGGCGAGTGAACTTCCCGTCGCAAAAAACTGCATGCAATTTTTTCGGTACTATTTTCGCTTCAATTTTTAAACCGTTTGTCGGAACGAGACGTGTAATATACCGCTGAAAAGCTATGGATTAGGCGCAACTTCTCCATGTTGAATTTTTTTTAAGATTCATCACGGTTTAAAAGCAGTTTCGAAAATGGTGCAGCGCACGACGAGTGGCAGTAAGCGTTTTTTCGCGTTTTTTTCTAAACCGCTCGTCAGAATGAAGCAAATGATACACCGTTAGAAAGATATCGTTGAGGCGCATCTTTTTCATATCTATTATTTTCTCTAATTCGTTACGGTTTAAGAGCAGTTTCAAATTTAATAAATCATTGAATTGTGTTTTTCAAATTTTTTTGAATTTTTTGTACTGTTTTCGCTCCAGTTTTTTAACCGTTTGTCGAAACGAGGCGTGTGATACGCCGTTGGAAAGCTAAGGATGATGCACAACTTTCATATGTACATATGTTTTTGAGATTCCTTACGGTTTTGAGTTAATTTTAGAAATCATGCGGCGGACGACGAGTGGCAGCGGCGGTCTTTTCGTGAAATTTCTACAAATCGCTGACCGGAATGATACAAACGATACGCCGTTGGAAAATGTCGTCGAGATGCAACTTTTTCATGTAGAACACTCTCTCTAATTCGTTACAGTTTAAGAGCAGTTTTAAAAATACTGAAACGCGGACACTCTGTTTTTCGCGACACCCAAATCTTCGTGTGTACTTCATCAGACAGAAGAACGCACTGCTTCGAACTGAAAAACGCACTGCATAGGACAGTCAAGTGAACTTCATAATTTCTTTTGTCGGACGTAAATTTTCTCACACGAGTTTTTGTTGTCTTTTTTCAACATTTTTTACGAACGAGAGTGGACCGCAGAGACAAGGGCAAGTGAACTTCGACATATATCAAAGTGAACGGCATTGCCTTTTTTTTGTTTCGCACTTCCACGTTGTGCGCAAGTGAACAGTATCACTCACAAAAGTGAACCCCATCCGATGACCAAACGCACTGCAGGTGTTGCATTGATATAGTGAACCACGGAGGAGTTTTATAGTGAACCAAGTGAGAGAACAAAGTGAGCTTCAAAACATATATATCTTTTCTTTATTTTACACAGACACACACACAACATACACACAAAATCAACACTGTCACCAGCCGAACAGCAATTGAGGACTAGCCGTGCTGCACTAGATCACACCTCAGGGGCATACTACACCTGCAAAGTCGCCAAAATGGCCAATGGCAACCTGGGTGGTCGGTGGAGACCAGGAGAGACCATGCCCCTAAACTGCATATTCGAAATAAAATAGGCTACTTGTGCCTGACGAGAGAGATGAAACTTTTTTCTATACAAATAAAAGAACAAAACGCCGCCCGCGCCACCGAAAGTGCACTCTGTGTCGAACCATGCTGCCGCAAACTAAATTTTGTGGAACTCCCCTCAACCAAAAAAGAAAGAAAGCAATCAGGTCCCCGGGGAGTGGCTCGCGCGGCCAACCGTAGCGGCCACGCCGGCGAACACGAACGGCCGTGAGCACCGCACTGCATGTGCGGCGCTACCGCACTACATGCGCTGCCCTGCCGCACTGCATCCGCCCCTGCCAATGCATCATCGTTAACCACCGGAGCGAACTGCAGGGGATGCAGAGGAGGAGGTGAACGGCGGAGGAGCTCTGACCAGGCAGCTAGCATCGAATGAATCGGGGTCGCCTGCAAAAAAATAGCAAAACAGTGAACTGCAAAGAAGACACATGGAACGAATCGGGGTCGCCTGCAACAAACCAAAAATAGCTAAAAGTGAGCTGCAGATGGGTGTCGATTCCCCATGTTCCTCGTCTCCCACGGCGAGCGGAGAAGAAGAGTAGCCCACAGGATGTAGAGGGAACATCGCGCTCCTCTTGTACTGTAGGGGAGGAGGGGAGCTTGGAGGGGGTTGGGCAGTGGTGGATCTGGGCGTTCGTCGCCGGCGGTCCCAACCACCGCACGACCAGACGGCCGCAGTTGGAGCAGGACTCGATCCCAATCCATGGGGCGACATGAACTACACAAGAAGGCTCGATCCGGTGGGGATGGGGTGCGGCTGCCGGTGGAGATGGGGTAGGACTGCTGGTGGAGAGCAGAGCATCGCCCGCCATGGCGATGTCCGGTTGAGGAAGATGGGGAGGGAGGTGGCGGGGAGGGCTTGCTGTGGCGTCGCGTCATCGGGCCTCTGGAAGAAGGCCGGTCAGGGGGGCGGCGCGTGGCCGAGCGGCGAGCGACGGTGCCGTCCCAGATCCAGCGTCGGGGCATCGCGGCGGACTGGATCCGGCTGCCCACGCGTGTTTGGATTGGGGAGGCGGCGGCGGCTCGGGCTGCGAGGTCGCCGGGGGTTGCTGAGATCCGCGGGCGGTGGCGCGGCCCTTGGCGGCCCGACGACGATGAAGATGGTGCGGTGGGGGAGGGAGGGGGTGCGTTGGAGGGACAGATGTGGTGCGGTGGGGAAGGAGATGAGCAGCCGAAGAAGGTGGGAGGAGGTGGGGGTGGGTTTTCTGGGTGTGTGCAGAATAAGACTCTTAAGAGTGTTATTAGAATAGACCCAAGCTATATATATATATATAAAGAATGTACTGAGAAGATATCAATTACACCCAACCTCTGCACCGGCATGACTCAAGAGCATCGAGGATGCACGCAATCAAATTATTACCAAATAAGGGGGGAAAGATCAACAGAACAACTGCATCAAACAACAGAAACAATCATTAATGATGGCAACCCAGGCAACATAATAGGTGCTCCAACAATGACGCCTTGGGAATAATGTATGAGCGCCTTTGTCACCAAACCCAACCACCGTGGTCAGATCATGGGTTTCCATCTCAAAGAGGAGTCTGAATAAACTGCCATGCAATGTCTTCAACAAAGGAATGCCGCATGAATAACGTCATTGTCAGGTTCAACCAATGAAAGTCATACCTAAGAGTTTTCACCCTCAAACTCGAGTCCCTACACTCAAAAAGGACCACCTAGCTAGCGTCGCCCTGTGCTACCAGCCTGCGACCACATGCCGATCCATGACCACACAGCCGCTCAAGCGCACTATCTTGGTGGACCTAACGGACTAGAACGTTTGGGTTTAGTTGTAGCCTTTTCGAAGTAAGAGTATCGATCCCACAGGGAGCACACGAATCAGACTTTTGCCTCTAGTAGTGAATTATGTATCTTTATGCCTGCAGATAGTTGTAGACTTAAAGAAAAGTGAGGGCGGTAAATAATTGTGATTGGGTAATGAAGCGAACTTTGGAGTAAATAACATAAAAGTAAAAGTAAATAAAGAGCAATGACTAGAGTGACTGATGGAATGGCATAGGAGGAAGGCGTTCTCAAGGAGTCCGGAATCCCCATTGGTATGTTTCTAACGCACCTATGCAAGGGCATAGTATGGAATGGATAGCCACTGTTGACGATTATGCTGGGCGGAGCCGGGTACAGTACACATTCTACTCGAAGTAGACTTCGTGCCATGCACTCCACTATCATAGTCTCCCCCAGAGGGTTACAACTCATGATAATTAAGGGTTACCCCGTGGACGTGGCCTCTCTAAGGGTTCTCAGTAATTCCCCTATCGATTGCAAAGGTTAGGAGCAATAGGCTTTTACTGTCACCTTGAATTACCTTCACATCCTAGCCCTCTACGATGACAGTGATATACTTTGTGGCCATAAGGCACAAATGCTAACTGGGTCCCCTTCACAACATTAACAAAGTTATTAAACTAAGCATTCAACAGGAAATCTCATATCTAAAATAATGTTTTAGATCCTACAGATATCAAGGTTCATCCATATCCCCGAGAACTAGGGTTCTACTCACACATGAAGATAACAAACATCATGACAAGGGTGATGGAATACATGGATGAATGATTCGAATAACACACAAGATGATCTAGTAGGGTTCTTGATGTTACAATGATAAGGATGTGGATGGCGATGATGATAATGATGTGGATGACGATGACGATGACAGTGGTGATGATGTTGTAGTCCCCTTGTGCGCGAGGAGGACGATCCCCTTCTTATCCTTGTATCCCTCCTCCGGATGAACTCCGGAGGCTAGGGTTATACCTTCTGGATGAGTTTGTGGTCGCTCTGTCCGTCTCATCCATGATCCGATCTGGCGGCAGCGATGGCACTACATACGACCGCCCATACGAGCGGGCGCGGTCGTATGGAACGCCGTCTTTTGCACTTGAGGCGTGGCGACTTCTTCTTCTTTGGCCTTCTTGCTTGATTCTTTTATGGTAGGTGATTATCACTTTAAATACGTGATTTCACTACCATTTCTGGGGATTTCTTCCATTCTATGATAAATGGCCCAAAAGGCGTTACCTAAGGGATTAATAAAAAGAGGTGCGCGAACGCGGTAAAATTCTACAAAACTATCACGTAAGCACAAAATACTTAGTAAAATCATCACATAAAATTGGACTCATCACAGAGCAGCTAGTCTATCAACATAACCAGTCAACTTCACTATATGCTCACTCATTGAGGAACTTTCTGCCATCTTGCATTCAATCAAGGCCTTGGTTATCTCAAAACGTTCGGTCCTTGCCTGCTTCTTGTATAGAGCATCTAGTGACCCAATTATAAATTGAGTATTTGATCGTTCAAAATGTTTCTATAGTTAAGGGTCCATGCAAGTCAACATGAGGCACTGGACTGACTCATAATCATCATTATGAGCAGTGAAAGCATCTACAACTTCTTGTGATGCATCCTTTGCAGGTGGATCACCCAGGGGCTGATCCAGCACATACTCCTTCTTAGCACTTCTGAGAACAAATCTCAGGTTCTGGATCCAATCCGCATAGTATCCACCATTTGCAGCCAATTTTTCTTTCTCTAACATAGTGGCTAAGTTGAACATATTGCGAGCCATTGATCTACAACGATAAAAGCAAGATTCACTTTAGACATTTTTCATAATTATGTTGCACTGGTGTTTAAACAAATTTTAATAGAAAGTGAACTCCCACTCAAATCAATATCTCTCATAATTGGTAGTGAGTGATTCAAGACACTAATCTTATTCTTAGTCATTGATGTGAACATCACCGATGACGAGAATTTTGACCGATAGGCAAATTTTTGCCGATCATATCTTCATATGACTATTGTTCATCTTCTGATGCTTTGTGCTTCGAGCTCAGAACGATTTTGCCAGAACTTCAAGACAAGCGAGTGCTATTTGCATATAGGGTCCGGCCATCCCCGCCTTACACCTCACAACCCATTTTTACTCATGTGGACATGACGCACTCCGGGATGCTACGTGTTATAGACGGTTGCAACACTGGGAAGAGCACCTTTTAACTTGATATTTACTATGAGAGATCACCTTAATAATTGACTACCATGCAATCAAAGGGTGCAAACAACAAAGGGATAAACATCTCAAGCAATTCGTAATATCATGATATGGTATATTCCTGGTGTTGGGAAACGTAGCATGCAATTTCAAAAATTTCCTACGCTCACGCAAGATCTATCTAGGAGATGCATAGCAACAAGAGGGGGAGAGTGTGTCTACGTACCCTCGTAGACCGAAAGCGGAAGCATTTGACAACGCGGTTGATGTAGTCGAACTTCTTCTAGCTCCGACCGATCAAGTACCGAACGTACGGCACCTCCAAGTTCTGCACACGTTCAGCTCGATGACGTCCCTCATCCTCTTGATCCAGCAAGGTGTCGAGGAAGTAGATGAGTTCCGTCAGCATGACGGCGTGGTGACGGTGATGGTGATGTGATCTCCGCAGGGCTTCGCCTAAGCACTACGAAAATATGACCGAGGGAGTAAACGGTGGACGGGGGCGCCGCACATGGCTAAGACAATGATGTGTGTCCTTGTGTGGTGCCCCCTCCCCACATATATATAGGTGGGAGGGGAGGGGAAGCAGCCAGGCGTACCCTAGGGCTGGCCGCCGGCCCCTAGGGCTCCTGCCTTGCCCTGTGCCCCCCTTTCCTTGTATAAACAAGGGGGAAGGAAAGAGGGGGGGGAGAGGGAAGGAAGGGGGAGTCCTACTCCACACTTTCCTTGCCCTCCCCTCTTTCCTTCTCCTCCTCATAGGGCTGGCCTGTACCCCTTGTGGGCTGGTGTGTTCCCTCTCTTGGCCCATAAGGCCCATATCTTTGCCGGGGGTGCCGGAAACTCCTTTCCGGTGACCCGATAAGTACCCGGTACCCTTCGGACACTTCCGGTGTCCGAATACCATCGTCCTATATATCAATCTTTACCTCTTGACCATTTCGAGACTCCTCGTCATGTCCGTGATCTCATCTGGGACTCCGAACAATATTCGGTCACCAAATCACATAACTCATATAATATTATATCGTCAACGAACGTTAAGCGTGCGGACCCTACGGGTTCGAGAACTATGTAGACATGACCGAGACACCTCTCCGGTCAATAACCAATAGCGGAACCTGGATGCTCATATTGGCTCCTACATATTCTACGAAGATCTTTATCGGTTGAACCGTTATGACAACATACGTAATTCCCTTTGTCCATCGGTATGTTACTTGCCCGAGATTCGATCGCCGGTATCTTCATACCTAGTTCAATCTCGTTACCGGCAAGTCTCTTTACTCGTTCCGTAATACATCACCTTGTGACTAACTCCTTAGTCGTTTGCTTGCAAGCTTATGATGTGTATTACCGTGAGGGCCCAGAGATACCTCTCCGATACTCGGAGTGACAAATCCTAATCTCAATCTATGCCAACTCAACAAATACCTTCGGAGATACCTGTAGAGCATCTTTATAATCACCCAGTTACGTTGTGACGTTTGATAGCACACAAGGCACTCCTCCGGTATTCGGGAGTTGCATAATCTCATAGTCGAAGGAATATGTATTTGACATGAAGAAAGCAATAGCAATAAAACTGAACGATCATTATGCTAAGATAACGGATGGGTCTTGTCCATCACATCATTCTCCTAATAATGTGATCCCGTTATCAAATGACAACTCATGTCCATGGTTAGGAAACCATAACCATCTTTGATCAACGAGCTAGTCTAGTAGAGGCTCACTAGGGACACGGTGTTTGTTTATGTATTCACACATGTATTTAGGTTTCCGATAAATACAATTCTAGCATGAATAATAAACCTTTATCATGAATAAGGAAATATAAAATAACAACTTTATTATTGCCTCTAGGGCATATTTCCTTCAGTCTCCCACTTGCACTAGAGTCAATAATCTAGTTCACATCGCCATGTGATTAACACCCATAGTTCACATCTCCATGTGACTAATACCCAAAGAGTTTACTAGAGTCAATAATCTAGTTCACATCGCCATGTGATTAACACCCAAAGAGTAGTAAGGTGTGATCATGTTTTACTTGTGAGAGAGGTTTAGTCAACGGGTCTGCCACATTCAGATCCGTATGTATTTTGCAAATTTCTATGTCTACAATGCTCTGCATGGAGCTACTCTAGCTAATTGCTCCCACTTTCAATATGTATCCAGATTGAGACTCAGTGTCATCCCGATCGGTGTTAAAGCTTGCATCGACGTAACCCTTTACGACAAACTCTTTATCACTTCCATAACCGAGAAACATTTCCTTAGTCCTCTTAGGTAACTAAGGATAATTTTGACCGTTGTCCAGTGATCCACTCCTAGAGAGTGAATTGCAAAAAACCACCACATTTGAGCTTAGGGTTGCAGAAAACACTCTTCTACGTTTTTGTTGCAGAAAACACTAATTTTTTGCTTAATCTTTTGCAAAAACCACTGACCCGTCTGCTTGGGCATTTTAAGATGGATTATGACAGGTGGGGCCCGGTTGTGATGATGTGGCGTAACGGACAGGTAGTAACGACGTCTAACGTCGCTACAGTGCGGACCGACGCGCCGGCTCGGTCAAAACCTGGTCGAATCGGTCTCTTTCCTACTCTGTCGCTGCTCGCCCTCTCTCTCTCACACACACTCTGTTCTTCGCTGCCGCCGCCGCCCCCACCGCCGGCCGCCGAACGCTGCTCCGCCGCGCCATGGTGTCGTGGAATGACGGCGAGACCAGTGATGATTCGATCGTGAACCTCAGCTCCTCCTGCGTCGGCATCATCAAGGTCAGCTTTGTATAGTTAGAGCTAGGGTTAGGGTTTGTGAATTGGGGATTTTGTGAATGAGCTTGATCTGAAGCTGGGTTTGCTCTGTTGGGTCCCGCAGCTTCCTGCTACCATGCACGATCCGGATTTCAGCGGCACGGACGCAGATGTGAGTGCTATTTGCGAGCATGGCAAGCCGGCAGAGCGCTTTGTTGCATTTGAAGGGATGCACACTGGCAGGAGGTTTCTTGGGTGTGGTGAGAAGGTATCCATCCAAACCTGTTTAGTGCAAGCTTCTGGTTGGCTCTGTTTACTGCTAGCTGTCCATTTATTTAATCTGGTCAGTGCATAATGCTTTGTTTATGATGTTGTTTAGCTGTGGTAAGTACTTGTTCTTTGTTTATCATGTTGTCAGTACTCCAATGTAGTAATTGTTTATTGTTGCCACTGTTACAGATATTGGCCAGTTAACTGCACTGCAGTTAACTGCTATTCGGGCCCCTTCCGATACGAGAAAGGCCTATTCGGCCCAATAACTGGGAGGCCCAGTTAATCGGTCTGACAAGCCGATTTATCGGTTCTCAGGCCGAATTATCGGCTGGGCCGATTAACTGGGCGCCATATTTTTGGCCCAAATCTGGCCCGTTCCCTCCCTTTCTCTCCCTACTACTTATAGTTTTTCACAGCCCGTTAGGTTTAGGTCACTCCTCTCTCCCGCTCGATCTGTTTGCTCTCTCCCGCTCCTAGAGAAGCAGCCGCCGGCCCTCTACAGGCAGAATCCGCCGGTGGTGTCCCCTCCACGAGCAGCCCCCGCCGGCCCTGACAATCCCCTCCCCGAGCAGCAGCAGGTTCCCTTGTCCCCTCAACGAGCAGCAGCGATTGGAGCCATCCTTCCCTGAGCAGCAGCCGTCGGCACCTTCCCTGTCCATGGCGTCCTCAGGCAGCAAGGTATACTCTATCCAGACCTCTCTCTCCTCTATCAGAGCTTCTAAATTGTCGTTGTTCTGCTGCTGCTGCTCTGCTACTGCTGTATTAGTATATTAGGTTAGATGTAGTGATGTTTGCTGTTGTACTAGATTAGATTAGATATTTAGATGTAGTGATGTACTGCTGTATTAGTCTATTAGATTAGATGTACTGGTGTGCTATTGCCAATTGGCTACTGCTGTATTCTAGATCTGCTGTTGCTTTGCTATTGCTTAGCTGCTATTGGCCTAGGATTGCATATTTACATATTCAGTAGCCTAACTGACTAAGTATATATAGCTATGGCCCTAGTTCTCCTGACCGATAAATGGGTTACCGATATATTCAGTTAAATGGCCGATTCGCCGATTAATCCCTTCTCAGCCCCCGATCGATATGTTACCAGTTACCGATATCCAAAACATTGATTGTTGCCAGTACTTAGTTCCTTGTTTACTGAATTTTGTTTGGTCCTTGTTAATTAAAAAGCTGATGGTAGTGTTCATCTTTATTGAACTTTGGCAACTGTGATTGTTTATGTGCTAAAAGTGGTTGTGTCATGTGATAGGTGTACAAAACCCTTCATAAACAACTTTAATAATCATGTTGGTCATTGTTTAATATAAGTTCTGAACCTCTTTTTAATACTGCCTACTGTCTACTTTCAGTGTTGTTTGTTTACTATGTCCTTTACTTTGTGTACTGAACCTCTTTAATAATTAGCTTATTCCTCTGTTTATTGTTTGTTTAACAGGAAGGCATAAATTGTGGAGTAGTTCAGTGGGTTGACTTTGAATGGCCAGACTCAATGGAGAAGGCATTGGCCAAGTTGTGGGATATGTATGATGAGAGTAAGGCAGCTAGGACCAATGACAATCTTCAGAGTTCCTTTACAATTCACAACCTGGCAGAAGAGAAGAAGAAACTACAGGAGAACTATGATAATTTGTATGCTGATGTGAATGCTCTCTTGGATTCCCAGCAGCAGAGGGCTATGGAGATAGACCATCAGCAGCACCAGAAGGAGAATGTAGACCAACAGGGGAACTTGAAGGCAGAGGTATCAAAGAAAGAGGAGGAGAATAAGAAGCTGCAGCAAAAGTATGACACTCTTAAGAACCTGGCAGCTGCTCAAGCCAATGTGATTAGGAACTTGAAGTTCAATCATTTGAAGGAGAAGGAAAAGCTGACAGAAGAGAGGCATAAACTGCAGTATCACATTGCTGAGCTTCAAAAGTCCGAGGAAAAGATAAAGCTGAAGCTTCAAGGGGTGAAGGCCATCTTAGATGAGTAGGGTGCCTTCTAGTATGATAATCATCTATCGGTATATAGATGATAATCTTCTATCCAGTACCTTAGTATGAAATTGTGAACCAAGTACTTTAAGTATTTTGTGAACTATGGTATTGGATCCAGCAGTGTTGTAATGTAGATGATAATCATCTATTTAGTACTTCAGTTTGAATTTGTGAACCAAGTAATTTAAGTATGTATGTTGTGGTCTATGGTGTTGGATCAAACATTGATGATCTTTATGAATGTGAGTCCAAATTGATGTTATATGGTGCATGTGCTTAGTATAATTTTTCATCGATGTTTTGACAAAATGACCCTAGCGCCAACTTGACCCTATATTCATCGATGTTTCGACAAAATGACCCTAGGGCCAACTTGACCCTAGATTCATCAATGTTTCGACAAAATGACCCTAGGGCCAACTTGACCCTAGATTCATCGATGTTTCGACAAAATGACCCTAGGGTCACCTTGACCCTTGATTCATCGATGTTTCGACAAAATGACCCTAGGGCCAACTTGACCCTAGATTCATCGATGTTTCGACAAAATTGACCCTAGGGTCACCTTGACCCTTGATTCGTCGATGTTTCGACAAAATGACCCTAGGGCCAACTTGACCCTAGATTCATCGATGTTTCGACAAAAATGACCCTAGGGCCAACTTAACCCTAGATTCATCGATGACAGCAAGATCATCACCTAGATCATCATAACAGTGCATAATTATCATCAAATGGATCATCATAACAGCAATATCATCAAATGGATCATCATAACAGCAAGATCAACAAATGGATCATCATAACAGCAAGATCATCAAATGGATCATCATAACAGTGCATAATTATATTATCATGAAAGTGCATAATTATCTTGTAGCAGTTATTACAGTACCATAACAGCAAGATCTTAAGATTAGTTTCTTGCTAGTCACATCAGACCACCAGAAGTTGTTGCCAAAATAGACATTTTGCCAGACCACATAATCAATAAGATTTGCCAGATCACATTAGTTCACTGAAGCATAAAAATAATCCTTCAGCCTGTTTGGTTTCTTCCTCTGTCTTGGTGGCAAGAAGGGTGCCACTGGGCCAGCTATAGCTGTTGAAGCTCTCCTTGCTGCTGCAGTTGATGTGCTTGGCCTAGTTGCTGGAGCTTTTGAGCTGCTTGCATTGGTTGTTGGGGCTGCTGAGGCAGCTGCCCTTGGTGGTGCAGCAACAGATGAGGCACCTCCCCTTGGTGTGGCTCTATTGGTTGATGCCCTGCTTCCTTGTGTAGTAGATGATCTCATGGCTGGTGATGCAACAGATGGAGCTGCAGCTGATGAAGTGGTACCCTCCTCTGTCCTGTTTAACTGCATATAAGAATGTAGCAAGTTAATACATTAAAGTGTCACAAAACAGAAATAATGGCAACAAGTAATGCATCAGATACAAACCTGATGCTTCTTCTTCCTCATTGCTAGGCCTGGCTTTAAGGCCATGTTGCAAGATGTGTATCTGTGACCCACAAAATTGCAATTGCTGCATGTAATTGAGGCCATCCTAGATGTATATTTAGGTGCTGGTGGCTCAAACTGGCTCCTTCTCCTCTTTGTTTGCTTCTTCCCTGGTTTATCCTTGAAAACTGGAGGTTCTATGTCTCTTGTTTTGGTCTTGGGCCAGAGGTCAGGTCCAGGTACAGGAAAAATGATGGGACTGTATGCTGCCAGATACATAGGTTTTTTAAAGAAGTCATGCACAAAATCTTCAGGCCTTAATTTGGCTTTGACAATAGCAGAGACTGCATGATTGCATGGCACTGCAGTCATATCCCATTTTCTGCACCCACATGTCCTGTGCTGCAAGTTAACTGAATAGGTTTTCTCATTGCTTGTCACTTGATAAATATTTGGCCCTGCCATCAATGCTTGGCAGTCCCTAGAATGTTTCTTTGCTTCTTCA
The DNA here is from genome assembly GCA_011799875.1 of Thinopyrum elongatum. Classification (NCBI taxonomy): domain Eukaryota; kingdom Viridiplantae; phylum Streptophyta; class Magnoliopsida; order Poales; family Poaceae; genus Thinopyrum; species Thinopyrum elongatum. The sequence continues at coordinate 291,314,395 of CM022299.1, read as the reverse complement.
AGTAACTCTGCATATGTTGGGCATATATCCCACTTGGCTAACTCTGTGTTAATCCTATTTCCATTGAACCTGACCATCAACTTTGTCCTGATTCCATCTACCATGGTCTTTATTGGTTTACCCCTCACATCTAATATCATCTTGTTAAACACCTCACTAATATTGTTGACAACTAGATCAGTTTTGCAGTTCAAGTCCATGTCATATCTAGCCCAAGCATGTCTATGGATTTTATTTAACCAAGCCCAAGCAGCCTTGCACTCTACTTTAAGAGCATCCATTGCAGCAACATGGCCATGTTCAGTATAGGAGTAACTTGCCTTATCCATGTACTTCTTTAATTCTGACCCCCTAAACCCAGCAGTCTGGAAGTTTTGGTAGATATGTCTAAGGCAGAATCTTTGGGGGCAATTGGGGAAAACTTGGCTCACAGCTTTGAGAAGACCCTATTTGGAAAAATGACCAAACTTACTAATAAGGCAGAATCTTAAGTACTACTAAGCAATGAATATCAAGTACTAATAAGAAATGAATATTAACTACCACTAAGCAATGAATATCAACTACTACTAAGCAATGAGGAAGAACAAGGATAATACCTTCTGTCTGTCGGTGTACTAGAATAGGGGTACCCTAGTACCCCGTACTTGTGCACGGGCAGTAGTAGCATCCCGCGGCCAGGCTTGCGGGAGGACAGCCAGAGAGAAGCTCAAGATTATTAAGCCATTCAAGAACAAAGTATACAAAGCAAGAGTTAAGGCCCCGGCAAGAGGAGCTTGCCGGGAGGGACAGCTGAGGCCCAGCCTGAGGTTTGCTGTAGCAGAGTATTTGCCGCGGCAAGGTACTTGCCCCGGCAAGTCATTGGCTGCGGCAAGGTATTGGCTGCAGCAAGATAGCAGCTGCGGCAAGGTACTTGCCCCGGCAAGTTACCTTGCGCGGCAAACTATGGGTTGCGGCAAGCTGTCAGGTGCGGCAAGGTCTTGCCGTGGCAAGCGTTACTGTACCACTGTGCTACTGTGCTGCTCCGGTACCTCTGCCAGCGTGGCGCTCTGGGTCCTTCCAAGCGTGTGTGGTAGGGCACTGTGTAGACGGCGGTACACTGTAGCTAGCGGTGCAGGAGCAGGTGGGATAGGCTTTTCCCACGTCCAAGACGTCCGGGTACATGTATGTGGACAGCAAAGGCATGGGCATTTAATGCCCTTGTCCCCTGCCGTCAGTGGTAGGTAGGACATGTCATCCTGGTAATAATGGCCTTACTGTAGCAACTTTCCACCTCTACCTTTACTGTTTGCCACCAGTTGGTGACCCCTTTGTGCGTATAAAAGGAGGCCCATAGGCAACGTGTGAGGAGGGGGAGGAGGAACTGGGAGATGGAGAACTCCAGTATTGTACGCAGCTACTCGGTACTGTAGCGCTCCTGGAGCTAGAACAATCATACAGATAATAAACCAAAAAGCAGGAGTAGGGTTTTACGCATCCATGCGGCCCGAACCTGGGTAAATCTCTCTCGTGCACTGTCGTGTTCTTCGCTAGATTTGCTCTTCGTGCGACCGTCTCTCCCTGCCGAACGTAAAGGGGTCCTTCCCTGGGTCCCATAGGTGATCGCGGATTCGTCCCCGACATCTTTACGTTATCCCTGAACTTCTTGTGGGTTGCAATAGCGTCTTGAAGCAGACCCTTTTCCTTCTGGAGCTCTGTCATTAGAAGCCCTTCGCGCTTTCTGGTGGTGTCGAGCGTCTCCTTCAGCGTGGTCAGCTTCAGCTTCAGGTCTGCTCTGGAGTCGTTGGCGGCGGCAAGCAGATTGTTCTTCTTGGCTATGGTAACTTGCATCTCCGCCAAAGTGTGGGTCACCTTTGCCCTCTCACTTTCAAGCGTTGAGAGCTTGTCACCGTTTGCCTTGAGGGCGGCCTCTAGTCTTGCCACTTTCTCCTCCGTTTCCTTCCTGTTCACTTCTGCAGCAGCGACAGCGTTGGTGGCCTCCACCAACTTGCTGGCGTACTCTTGGGCCAAGGCTTCGATTTCCTTCTGGTGTTTTTGTGCCTGCCCCTGGGTCCGCTCTGCGACAAGTCTTGCCACCTCCTCGTCTTTCTGTCGGAGGGTTTCGGCAAGTTTCCTCTTGCGCTCGGCAAGTTCTTCTTCGTGGGCATCAAGGTCCACTTTCCGCTGGTTCAGATCACCGGCCTGAGCAGACAACTCCTTGGCGGTCTTCTCCTGTTTTTGTTCAATGTCTTGCTTCATCAGGAGGAGGGCCTGCCGTTCTTCGGCCAGCTGTGCCCGCTTGACCTCTAACGCATTAAGAGATCGCGCGCGGACGTCCGCCAAGATCTCCGCGCGCCTCAACATGTCAGCTTCGGCCTTCTCGATGAGCGCCTCCCTGGAAGCTAGCGCCTCCCTGGAAGCTAACTTCTCCCGTCGGGCGCGATGAAGATTCAGCAGCTTTTGAAGCAGTTGCTCCTCTTCAGACGTGCTGCTGCTGCTGGCGCCTGGCGCATCCACAAGCTGGAGCCCAGCAGCGGCAAGGATCTCCTCGTCCACAACATCCTTCTCGGTTGGCGCTCTGGAGCCCACCGTCCAGGGGAGGCTGACGTAGACGTTCTCGCCGACCCGGATGTATTTGCTTGGCGGAGGCGAGTTGGGCACTGCCGCCTCGTCAGTGGTTGAGGGACCCGTGGTCGGAGTAGCGCCTGGCGCTCCTGTGGCCTCAGGGCCGTCAGTACGACCACCGGCTCCCTCGCCGGCCTCCTCAGCAGCCTTCTGGGCGGCCTCAGCTTCAGCAGCCTTGGCGGCTTCATCGGTGGGCGCCTTGGCGGTATTATCCTCGGCGGCCTTGTCGGCCTCTTCGGCAGCCCTGGCAGTTTCTTCGTCGGCAAGCTTGTCGGCTGCCAGCTTGTCGGCCTTGGCAGCGGCGGCCTTGGCGGCCTCGTCGTCGACGGCCCCTGTGGTGTTCTCCTCGGCAGAAGAGTCAATGTTCATTGGCTCCACCGAGGAGGGCTCTGCCAACCCGAGAAGTAAAGCAAAAAGAGCTTCAGGAAGAAATTCAAGAAGACAAAAGAAAGAAAGCAGAAAGAGTTTTGCGGCAAGTGGGTTTACCCGTGTTGAGCTCAGGAGCGGTGGGCTCCCCTCCCCTGTCAACGTTTGTCATTGGGGTGGGGTCGCCAGCGCTGTGCTTGGCACTTCGGCGCTTGCCGGCTCCTCTTCGTGGCTCGGCTCGCTAGTGGGAGCCCTTACCGGAGATCTTCTCCTTGGCGGTGTGGTCGAGGGGGGTGGTACTTCTGGAGCACCTTCAGATGGCTCCACTTGCTGCTCCTCTCCTACACGCCCAAAGATGTCAGTGACAAAATGCTTGTTCCTCAGCGACCGCCAGCGAAAGGTAGTTGAAATACTTACGCTGGGGGCTGCGACGAGGGCTGGGCTCCGAGCTGGTCGGGATGGTCTCAGACGCTCTCCCGGTGGTTGCCGTGGGCTCATCTTCGACGACCACCACGGTCTTGCTCGTCGAGACCTTAGCTCTCTTCCTTGTCCTCTCCGCCAAGGTTTCCTCCCTGCGGAAGCAAGGCCGGAGCGCGACAAGTGAGGACAGAAACAAAACCTTACAAAGATTGAGGGTCGCGGCAAGGGAACTTACTCTTCCTCGTCGTCCTCTTCGCTGAGAGCGGAAAAATCAAAGTCCGCCTCCGTGTGAGGAGGGGGAGGAGGGGGAGCTGGGCTCCTTGGCCGCTTGGCGGGGGTAGTAGCAGCGGACTTTGATGACCCTGCTCCAGTTGCCGGGGCCGCGTGAGACGCTCCCGCAGCACCAGCCCTTGCCGCGGTCGAGCGCGTCGAACGGCGCTCCGGCGGTTGTTGAACTTCTTGCCGCTCAGCCACTTTGCCAAGCCTGCGAAGGCGTTTCCTCCTCAGAGGGGCTGGGGACTCTGACTGCGGTGGGCTTTCGGTGCCCTCCTCGGAAGAGGAGCCCTCATCCTCCGAGCTGCCTGACTCGTCAGCAGGCTGGCTTGGCCCGACATCCTTGCCGGGTGCGGCGAGCTCGCCCTTCCCGGCAAGCATCCCCTGCTCGACAAGGATCTCCTTTTGTGCCTCGTCGAGCTCCACCAAAGTATAACCAAAATCGCTAGCTTCCCTGGCGAGCCTGTCCTCCTCCACTCTTCGAGCAATGAATTCTATTTCTTGCTCAGTGGTGTTGCGGACGAGCCACTCCTCCTCCCGGACCTGCTTTTCGACCGTGGAGTCAAAGAATCGCCGCACGTCTTCTTCGAGCGGCACGTCCCAAGTTGCTTCAACGCTGTGCGCATTGCAGAGCGGCATCATAGCAATGATTGCACTCAATGCGTAGTTGTTGCAAAGGGGCATGATGTGCTTCGGCAGCGTGAACGCCTTGTCACGCTTCTCTGGATCTGTCTCTTGCTTGAACAGTTCTCGCATGAAAAAGTCGTGCTGCAGAACTGTGAAGTTGTTGATCAGTCCAGGGCGCAGCCGCATGATATCGGCTGGGTTCTTCCAATCAGAGGCCGGCCTTCCTCTCTGCTGCAGAGGAGCAATGCGGCGGCGGAGGAAGTCTGCGCCAACCATCCCTATGGTGAGCCCGGCCTCCCTGAGCCGTATGATCCTGGTAGCGGCAATCTCCAGCTTTTTGTCCTGGGGATCCAGATCGCTCCAGTCTGTGCCACGCGCTGCTGGGGTCTTGCGAAGCGCACAGTATGGTGGCGGCTCGTCGTCAATGATCCAACACCATTCAGACCGGATTTCTCCCCATCTTGGGCGGAGATCCCCCTTCAGATAATGCTCCTTGGCGCCCAATCTTGAAACGAACGAGACGCCAACAGTGAGAGGCTCCCCCTTTTCAGCACGGGGAGTGAAGTAATGCCTGAACAGCGCAGTGTTGGGTGCGACGCCGACGAAGTTCTCGCACAGATGCGCAAATATTGCCATGGTGGATACGGCATTCGGTGTGAGATCCAGCAGACGGAGATTGAAGGTGTACATGACGTCGCTAAAGAAATCCGAGTACGGTGGGCAGAGCCCGCACCAAAAGTAGCAAGCGAAGAAGGGGTACTTGCTCACTTCGCTCTCGTCGGTGGCTGGGCGAACGCGGGAGGCCGGATGCGCCTTGGTCCTCGCGGCCCACATGCCTTGGAACTTGGCCTTCAGATCCGCCCCCGTGAGCGTCGGAGCGAAGAGCGCGTACTTCTGCCTCTTCAACTGCGCCTGGGTCTCCGTCCTTGAGGACTTCCCCGTCTTCCCCTTTTCTCCTTTGGGAGGCATGGTGAAGGCGGAGCTGAGGACTGAGGGAGATGCGGACGCGCGCGGTGGCGGAGGATTGGGAAACCGCTTTGTTTTAGAGCGGAGGAAGAAGAAGGCGGAGATTTGGAGATCGAGAATGGTGAGAGGGGTGTGTGAGTGCTTCTGCAGGTCCCTCCTTTTATGGGGAAAGATGCGGAACCATCCGCCCCTTCGTCATTCGAGATAGCTGCGCACGCTTCCCACGCTCCGCATTCAACGCGCGACGCGTGGGAGAGCGTGCAATTAAACAGCATAGGGACGTTTCGGCTTATCCCAGCCACGCGTGCCCGTGCACTGTTTGGGCCTGGCCCAACAACGCGCGGCACCGTGTGTGGCCCAGGCCCGGGGGCTCCTGTCGGTGTACTAGAATAGGGGTACCCTAGTACCCCGTACTTGTGCACGGGCAGTAGTAGCATCCCGCGGCCAGGCTTGCGGGAGGACAGCCAGAAAGAAGCTCAAGATTATTAAGCCATTCAAGAACAAAGTATACAAAGCAAGAGTTAAGGCCCCGGCAAGAGGAGCTTGCCGGGAGGGACAGCTGAGGCCCAGCCTGAGGTTTGCTGTAGCAGAGTATTTGCCGCGGCAAGGTACTTGCCCCGGCAAGTCATTGGCTGCGGCAAGGTATTGGCTGCGGCAAGATAGCAGCTGCGGCAAGGTACTTGCCCCGGCAAGTTACCTTGCGCGGCAAACTATGGGTTGCGGCAAGCTGTCAGGTGCGGCAAGGTCTTGCCGCGGCAAGCGTTACTGTACCACTGTGCTACTGTGCTGCTCCGGTGCCTCTGCCAGCGTGGCGCTCTGGGTCCTTCCAAGCGTGTGTGGCAGGGCACTGTGTAGACGGCGGTACACTGTAGCTAGCGGTGCAGGAGTAGGTGGGATAGGATTTTCCCACGTCCAAGACGTCCGGGTACATGTATGTGGACAGCAAAGGCATGGGCATTTAATGCCCTTGTCCCCTGCCGTCAGTGGTAGGTAGGACATGTCATCCTGGTAATAATGGCCTTACTGTAGCAACTTTCCACCTCTACCTTTACTGTTTGCCACCTGTTGGTGACCCCTTTGTGCGTATAAAAGGAGGCCCATAGGCAACATGGAGGAGGGAGGAGGAACTGGGAGATGGAGAACTCCAGTATTGTACGCAGCTACTCGGTACTGTAGCGCTCCTGGAGCTAGAACAATCATACAGATAATAAACCAAAAAGCAGGAGTAGGGTTTTACGCATCCGTGCGGCCCGAACCTGGGTAAATCTCTCTCGTGCACTGTCGTGTTCTTCGCTAGATTTGCTCTTCGTGCGACCGTCTCTCCCTGCCGAACGTAAAGGGGTCCTTCCCTGGGTCCCATAGGTGATCGCGGATTCGTCCCCGACACTGTCTATCAGAGATTATGGTGTAAAAACCAAATCTCCCTGATTCTCCACCAATAGCTGCCTTCAGTTCTGAAAGAAACCAAGTCCAACTAGGTGTGTCTTCTTTGTCCACAACTCCAAAAGCAATGGGATAGATGTTATTATTCCCATCCCTTCCTGTGGTAGCAAGGATTTGTTGGCTAGTAGAAAGCTTGATGAAACACCCATCAACACCTGCAATGGCACACAAGACATGTTATAAACTCATTATGTACTACTAAGGCTGCAACACATTTATGTCATAGAAAACACAGTTCAGTAATCACCTATGAATGGTCTGCATCCATTCAGAAATCCTTCCTTGCAAGCATTCAAACAGATGAACAAACCATGGAACCTTGGATTCTTGCTTGGATGCTCTTTTAAGAACTTAGTAGTGACAATGCACCTACTACCTGGATTTGTGTCCAACACAGCCTGCAAGTAATCCCTGATCCTGGTGTATTGCCCCCTCTGATCTCCTTGAACAATCTTAATAGCATTGTTCTTAGCCCTGTAGGCCATATAAGTGCTGATCTCAACTCCATACTTCTTCTTCAGGTTTTGCATTATTGTACTTATTGATGTGTTCAGATCTGTTCTTATTGCTTCTAAAACCTCATTTGTAAGCCACTTTGTAGTCACCTTGGTGCTCTCTGCTACAGCTAGACATGTGTGCACCAAATTGGTTTTCCTAATGCAGAAAGTCCTCTCATTTCCCACCACAGAAGCTGCAGTGAAGAAAGGACAGTCTTCATTTGTGCACACAGCTATAACTCTGTCATTGTAGTTCCTATGAAACTGACAGTTTCTGTTCTGTGCTATGTGAAATGTGAGAAGTGCCCTTCTAAATTGGTACACATCATCAAAACAGAGCTTCTTAACAAACTGCAGCTCTGGGCTCTCTTTATCCTCATGATACCATATCCTTGGTTTCTGTTTTTTGGCCCTAGTCTTATTCCCAACCACAAATGGTAGGGGTACATCCCCATCATCTTCCTCCTTCAAATCACCTACATTTGGATCCTCATCAGATGATGGTACCCAAACATCCTCAAACTGTTGCTCCAAACTAGCATGTGATCTTGTGGTGGGCCCCTTTCTCACTCTCAACTTCTTCCTCTTTTGCCCATGTGGTACCACCTCCTCTTCAAATTCCTCATCCTCTACATGGTCCTCTTGCTCTGCATGTTCCTCTTGCACTTCCTCTTCTGCTAAATCATATGGTTCTTCAACAACAGTGTCACCTTCAAAGTGTAAAAATGGGTCCTCTCTCTGCCTCCTTATCTCAGCCATCCTAGCCATAAAATCTTCATCTTCCTCCAAGTCAGAGTCATCTTCAGTTATTAGGACAGGAAGTTTTCTTTTCACTGCCTGCACCCTCTCAACATTCTTCTGATACTTCTTAAACCTCTGAATTTTTGATCTCCTACTAAGCTCCATACTTCTTTCTAACTCCTCTTGCTCCATATCAACATCTGCTGCATTGCCTTGCTCCATATCAAAATCTGCTCCATTGCCTTGCTCCATATCCAGATTGTGGCTCTGCTGTGTAGAGAAACACTGGATTGGTTCAGGCTCCTCAGCTACTGCATCTCTTTTTGATACTTTGGACGGTGACTTGTACACCACCCCAGCATCATTCACCTCATATACAATGCTCTCTCCAACATTGGCTATAGGAACTTGCTGATCACAAACATAACCTATGTTTATATCTGCAGGTCTGGGCTCACTACCCCTAACTACTGTCAGGTTTACTATGTTCTGATCTCTATTGGCAATGTGATCTAGCATCTCATCCACCTTGTCATCATCACATATCTCCTCCAAACCAGCTACTCCCAACCCAGCATCCCTCACAAAATACATGTTGTCTTTACTTCCATATCCTGCTGTCTCTATGAGTGCTAACAGATTGTAAAAGGTGATATCTGAAACACACATAGTCCTTTCCAAGTTATCCCTATCATGAAAGTGCAGTCTAACTTCCCAAACATCATCAGACAAGCTACAAAACAGAACAATACTTGTACTTATTAATTACACAGTATAGTACTAACTACAAACAATAAAAGTGACCAATTTAAATATACAGTGCATGCCAATTTTAATAAGACCAAATTGTAACCCTAATGTCTACTAAATAAACAGTGCATATCTATTTGAATGAACACTGAAATTATGAGTACACTTTGTACTAAATCATACACTAAAATTAGCACTGTCAATATACTAAACAGTGCATAGCAATTTAAATAAACACTAAATGAATACTAAAACAGTGCATACCAATTTGACTGAACAATAAAATTCTCACTATACTGTCTACTAAACAGTGCATAGCAATATCACTACAATCTAATTTACAGGGCAGATGAACACTTAGTACTAGGCAAAAGACCCAATTTGATTTACACACCTAACCCTAACTATGGAATTGACAGAAAATGAGGGGAGAAAAAGAGAGGAGATAGCTTACTCGACACCGCCGAATGCAGATGCCCAGTGGTGGCTCCCCGTCGGAGTAGCCTGCACAGCACGGGCGACAGCGCTGGCGGCACGGTACTCCAGCGACGGGGACGGTGGTTTGCTCCGCGGGGCCTGGCTAGGGTTAGAGCTCCCGCAGACCTCCTCGGGTGGCTTTGGATCTCTGCCGCCAAGCAACCCTCCTGCGTCGTCGCCGCCTGCGCCATCCACTCCGCAGCCGGTGTCCGGGCTTGCCATTGCCATGAACAAGACAGAGACAGAGGAGAGCGCGCCGTCGTGGGGATGGTGGGGAAATGTCCAGATGCAGATGCAGGGGAGGAAAAAGAAAGGAACGGGAGAAGTTTTGACCGAGCCGGCGCGTCGGTCCGCACTGTAGCGACGTTAGACGTCGTTACTACCTGTTCGTTACACCACGTCATCACAACCGGGCCCCACCTGTCATAATCCAGCTTAAAATGCCCAAGCAGACGGGTCAGTAGTTTTTGCAAAAGATTAAGCAAAAAATCAGTGTTTTCTGCAACAAAAACGTAGAAGAGTGTTTTCTGCAACCCTAAGCTCAAATGTGGTGGTTTTCTGCAATTCACTCACTCCTAGATCACTATTGTGCCCCCTTGCCAAACTCATGGCAAGGTACACAATAGGTCTGGTACACAGCATAGCATACTTTATAGAACCTATGGCTGAGGCATAGGGAATGACTTTCATTCTCTCTCTATCTTCTGCCGTGGTCGGGCTTTGAGTCTTACTCAACTTCACACCTTGTAATACAGGCAAGAACTCCTTCTTTGACTGATCCATTTTGAACTCCTTCAAAATCTTGTCAAGGTATATGCTTTGTGAAAGTCCTATTAAGCGTCTCGATCTATCCCTATAGATCTTGATGCTCAATATGTAAGCAGCTTCACAGAGGTCTTTCATAGAAAAACTCTTATTCAAGTATCCTTTTATGCTATCCAGAAATTCCATATCATTTCCAATCAATAATATGTCATCCACATATAATATCAGAAATGCTACAGAGCTCCCACTCACTTTCTTGTAAATACAGGCTTCACCGTAAGTCTGTATAAAACCATATGCTTTGATCACCTCATCAAAGCATATATTCCAACTCCGAGATGCTTGCACCAGTCCATAGATGGATCGCTGGAGCTTGCATACTTTGTTAGCACCTTTAGGATTGACAAAACCTTTTGGTTGCATCATATACAACTCTTCTTTAAGAAATCCATTAAGGAATGCAGTTTTGACATCCATTTGCCAGCTTTCATAAAATGCGGCAATTGCTAACATGATTCAGACAGACTTAAGCATCGCTACGAGTGAGAAAATCTCATCGTAGTCAACACCTTGAACTTTGTCGAAAACCTTTTGCGACAAGTTGAGCTTTGTAGATAGTAACACTACCATCAGCGTCCGTCTTCCTCTTGAAGATCCATTTATTTTCTATGGCTTGCCGATCATCAGGCAAATCCACCAAAGTCCACACTTTGTTCTCATACATGGATCCTATCTCGGATTTCATGGCCTCAAGCCATCTGTCAGAATCTGGTCTCATCATATCTTCTTCATAGTTCATAGGTTCGCCTTGGTCTAGTAACATGACTTCCAGTACAGGATTCCTGTACCACTCTGGTGCGGATCGTGTTCTGGTTGACCTACGAAGTTCTGTAGTAACTTGATCTGAAGTTTCATGATCATCATCATTAGCTTCCTCTCTAGTTGGTGTAGGCATCATGGGAACGGTTTTCTGTGATGAGCTACTTTCCAATTCAAGAGAAGGTACAATTACCTCATCAAGTTCTACTTTCCTCCCACTCACTTCTTTCGAGAGAAACTCCTTCTCTAGAAAGGACCCAAACTTAGCAACAAAGATCTTGCCTTCGGATCTGTGGTAGAAGGTGTACCCAATAGTTTCTTTAGGGTATCCTATGAAGACGCACTTCTCCGATTTAGGTTCGAACTTATCAGGCTGAAGCCTTTTGACATAAGCGTCGCATCCCCAAACTTTAAGAAATGGCAGCTTAGGTTTCTTGCCAAACCATAGTTCATACAGTGTCGTCTCAACGGATTTATATGGTGCCCTATTTAACGTGAATGCAGCTGTCTCTAATGCATAAACCCAAAACGATAGTGGTAAATCGGTAAGAGACATCATAGAACGCACCATATCCAATAAAATATGGTTATGACGTTCGGACACACCATTACGCTGTGGTGGTCTAGGTGGCGTGAGTTGTGAAACTATTCCACATTGTTTTAAATGAAGGCCAAACTCGTAACTCAAATATTTGCCTCCGCGATCAGATCATAGAAACTTTATTTTCTTGTTACAATGATTCTCCACTTCACTCTGAAATTCTTTGAACTTTTCAAATGTTTCAGACTTGTGTTTCATTAAGTAGATATACCCGTATCTGCTCAAATCATCTGTGAAGGTCAGAAAATAACGATACCCTCCGCGTGCCTCAACACTCATCGGACCGCATACATCGGTATGTATTATTTCCAATAAGTCATTGGCTCGCTCCATTGTTCCAGAGAACGGAGTTTTAGTCATCTTGCCCATGAGGCATGGTTCGCAAGTATCAAATGATTCATAATCAAGTGATTCCAAAAGTCCATCTGCATGGAGTTTCTTCATGCGCTTTACACCAATATGACCTAAACGGCAATGCCACAAATATGTTGCACTATCATTATCAATTTTGCATCTTTTGGCATCAATATTATGAATATGTGTATCACTATGACCGAGATTCAATAAACCATTTACATTGAGTGTATGACCATAGAAGGTTTTATTCATGTAAACAGAACAACAATTATTCTCTGACTTAAATGAATAACCGTATCGCAATAAACATGATCCAATCATATTCATGCTCAACGCAAACACCAAATAACATTTATTTATTTAGGTCCAACACTAATCCCGAAGGTAGAGGGAGTGTGCGATGGTGATCTTATTAACCTTGGAATCACTTCCAACACACATCGTCACCTCGTCATTAACTAGTCTCTGTTCATTTTGCAACTCCTGTTTCGAGTTACTAATCTTAGCAACTGAACCGGTATCAAATACCCAGGGGCTACTATGAACACTAGTAAAATACACATCAATAACATGTATATCAAATATACCTTTGTTCACTTTGCCATCCTTCTGATCTGCCAAAAACTTGGGGCAGTTCCGCTTCCAGTGACCAGTCCCTTTGCAGTAGAAGCACTCAGTTTCAGGCTTGGATCCAGCTTTGGGCTTCTTCCCGGGAGTGGCAACTTGCTTGCCATTCTTTTTGAAGTTCCCCTTTCTTTCCCTTGCCCTTTTTCTTGAAACTAGTGGTCTTGTCAACCATCAACACTTGATGCTCTTTCTTGATTTCTACCTTCGCCGATTTCAGTATCACGAAGAGCTCGGGAATCGTTTTCGTCATCCCTTGCATATTATAGTTCATCACGAAGTTCTAGTAGCTTGGTGATAGTGACTAGAGAACTTTGTCAATCACTATCTTATCTGGAAGATTAACTCCCACTTGATTCAAGCGATTGTTGTACCCAGACATTTTGAGCACATGCTCACTGGCCGAGCTATTCTCCTCCATCTTGTAGGCAAAGTACTTGTCAGAGGTCTCATACCTCTCGACACGGGCATGAGTCTGAAATACCAATTTCATCTCTTTGGAACATATCATATGCTCCATGGCGTTCAAAATGTTTTTGAAGTCCCGGTTCTAAGCCGTAAAGCATGGCGCACTAAACTATCAAGTAGTCATCATATCGAGCTTGCCAAACGTTCATAACATCTGCATCTGCTCCTGCAATAGGTCTGTCACCTAGCGGTGCATCAAGGACATAATTTTTCTGTGCAGCAATGAGGATAATCCTTAGATCGTGGACCCAGTCCGTATCATTGCTACTATCATCTTTCAACTTAGTTTTCTCTAGGAACATATCAAAATAAAACAGGGAAGCTATACATGAGCTATTGATCTACAACATAGATATGCAAATACTATCAGGACTAAGTTCATGATAAATTAAGTTCAATTAATCAAATTACTTAAGAACTTCCACTTAGATAGACATCCCTCAAGTCATCTAAATGATACGTGATCCAAATCAACTAAACCATGTCCGATCATCACGTGAGATGGAGTAGTCATCAATGGTGAACATCTCTATGTTGATCATATCTACTATATGATTCACGTTCGACCTTTCGGTCTCCAGTGTTCCGAGGCCATGTCTGTACATGCCAGGCTCGTCAAGTTTAACCTGAGTATTCCGCATGTGCAAAACTGTCTTGCACCCGTTGTATTTGAATGTAGAGTCTATCACACCCGATCATCACGTGGTGTCTCAACACGACGAACTGTCGCACCGGTGCATACTTAGGGAGAACACTTATACCTTGAAATTTAGTAAAGGGATCATCTTATAATGCTACCGCCGTACTAAGCAAAATAAGATGCATAAAAGATAAACATCACATGCAATCAAAATATGTGACACGATATGGCCATCATCATCTCATGCTTTTGATCTCCATCTCCAAAGCATCGTCATGATCTCCATCATCACCGGCTCGACACCTTGATCTCCATCGTTGCATCGTGGTCGTCTCGCCAACTATTGCTTCTACAACTATTGCTAACTCATAGCGATAAAGTAAAGCAATTACATGGTGTTTGCATTTCATACAATAAAGCGACAACCATAAGGCTCCTGCCAGTTGCCGATAACTTACAAAACATGATCATCTCTTACAACAATGTATATCACATCATGTCTTGACCATATCACATCACAACATGCCCTGCAAAAACAAGTTAGACGTCCTCTACTTTGTTGTTGCAAGTTTTACGTGGCTGATACGGACTTCTAGCAAGAACCGTTCTTACCTACGCATCAAAACCACAACGGTGATTTATCAAGTTTGATATTTTAACCTTCAACAAGGACCGACCGCAGCAAATTCGATTCAACTAAAGTAGGAGAAACAGACACCCGCCAGCCACCTTTATGCAAAACTAGTTGCATGTCTGTCGGTGGAACCGGTCTCATGAAAGTGGTCATGTAAGGTTGGTCCAGGCCGCTTCATCCAACAATACTGCCGAATCAAAATAAGACATTGGTGGTAAGCAGTATGACGATCACCGCCCACAACTCTTTGTGTTCTATTCGTGCATATCATCTACGCATAGACCTGACTCGGATGCCACTGTTGGGAAACGTAGCATGCAATTTCAAAAATTTCCTACGCTCACGCAAGATCTATCTAGGAGATGCATAGCAACGAGAGGGGGAGAGTGTGTCTACATACCCTCGTAAACCGAAAGCGGAAGCATTTGACAACGCGGTTGATGTAGTCGAACTTCTTCTAGCTCCGACCGATCAAGTACTGAACGTACGACACCTCCGAGTTCTGCACACGTCCAGCTCGATGACGTCCCTCGTCCTCTTGATCCAGCAAGGTGTCGAGGAAGTAGATGAGTTCCGTCAGCACGACGGCGTGGTGACGGTGATGGTGATGTGATCTCCGCAGGGCTTCGCCTAAGCACTAAGAAAAAATGACCGAGGGAGTAAACGGTGGACGGGGGCGCCGCACACGGCTAAGACAATGATGTGTGTCCTTGTGTGGCGCCCCCTCCCCACACACATATATATATATAGGTGGGAGGGGAGGGGAAGAAGCCAGGCGCGCCCTAGGGCTGGCCGCCGGCCCCTAGGGCTCCTGCCTTGCCCTGTGCCCCCCCCCCTTTCCTTGTATAAACAAGGGGAAAGGAAAGAGGGGGGAGAGGGAAGGAAGGAGGAGTCCTACTCCACACTTTCCTTGCCCTCCCCTCTTTCCTTCTCCTCCTCATAGGGCTGGCCTGTATAGGGGCGCACCAGCCCCTTGTGGGCTGGTGTGTTCCCTCTCTTGGCCCATAAGGCCCATATCTTTGTCGGGGGTGCCCGAAACTCCTTTCCGGTGACCCGATAAGTACCCGGTACCCTTCGGAACACTTCCGGTGTCCGAATACCATCGTCCTATATATCAATCTTTACCTCTCGACCATTTCGAGAATCCTTGTTATGTCCATGATCTCATCGGGACTCCGAACAACATTCGGTCACCAAATCACATAACTCATATAATACTATATCGTCAACGAACGTTAAGCGTGCGGACCCTACGGGTTCAAGAACTATGTAGACATGGCCGAGACACCTCTCCGGTCAATAACCAATAGTGGAACCTGGATGCCCATATTGGCTCCTACATATTCTACGAAGATCTTTATCGGTCGAACCATTATGACAACATACGTAATTCCCTTTGTCCATCGGTATGTTACTTGCCCGAGATTCGATCGTCGGTATCTTCATACCTAGTTCAATCTCGTTACCGGCAAGTCTCTTTACTCGTTCCGTAATACATCACCTTGTGACTAACTCCTAGTCGTTTGCTTGCAAGCTTATGATGTGTATTACCGAGAGGGCCCAGAGATACCTCTCCGATACTCGGAGTGACAAATCCTAATCTCGATCTATGCCAACTCAACAAATACCTTCGGAGATACCTGTAGAGCATCTTTATAATCACCCAGTTACGTTGTGACGTTTGATAGCACACAAGGCACTCCTCCAGTATCCGGGAGTTGCATAATCTCATAGTCGAAGGAATATGTATTTGACATGAAGAAAGCAATAGCAATAAAACTGAACGATCATTATGCTAAGATAACGGATGGGTCTTGTCCATCACATCATTCTCCTAATGATGTGATCCCGTTATCAAATGACAACTCATGTCCATGGTTAGGAAACCATAACCATCTTTGATCAACGAGCTAGTCTAGTAGAGGCTCACTAGGGACACGGTGTTTGTTTATGTATTCACACATGTATTTAGGTTTCCGATCAATACAATTCTAGCATGAATAATAAACATTTATCATGAATAAGGAAATATAAAATAACAACTTTATTATTGCCTCTAGGGCATATTTCCTTCACCTGGGCGCCGGGAAGTCTTCACGGTCTTCTTGAATCTTCACTTGAAACGTCGTCGTGGCGGCAGAAAAATCATTGTCGTGGCAGCCGTTTCAAAAACACTGTCGTGGTGGCAATATCAGAAAATGTTGTCATGGCAACGATTTCAAAAATGTCGTGATGGCACCACTTTCATAAAACGCTGCCGTGGCACGAAAATTTCAGCACCTCCTCCTGCGCCTAGTACACCTTCTCCATCCTGGGGTCCTCCGTGTACACTACCATCACCTGTAACCTGTAGGCTATCTCAACAACTTTTACATTAAAGTGGCAATCTCGTGGCTCCATCCATCATGCTGTGACGCGCAGGTCACTTAACGTTACAACATATAACCATCTCATACATAAAATCATTATCATGACGAAGGCTATACCACATCATATGCAAACCTGCAAAACCAAGTTAGACGTCCTCTAATCAGTTTGACAAATTTTAATTACATGGCTGCTAGGCTTTTCGAATAACACTAACTACCTATCTGCATAATCAATGTGATAATTCTTGTTGCTAGATTAACTTTTGGGGTGTGTGAGGGAAGAGACTTAATTAAAAATCTCTAGCCCCACACTAAACTTCATCAAATACTCATTACCCCCTAGAAGATCGTTCATCTTCATCGCCCTCTTGTGTACGCAACGGTTCACTATTCTTGACTATCATGAAGCCCAAAGAATTATTAGCAGATTGTCAACAACCAGAGCCGATCAATTGTCAGAACTTTGTATAAAGCTACATCATGTCGCCAAAGAAAAGAACCGAAGCAACACTCGAGGGAAGCATAGCAAGAAAATCAAACCCTCACATCCACATGTGATCTAGATCGAAACCTACTTCTACTCATAGAACCGCTCATGATGCCACTGTTGGGAAATGTAGTAGAAAAAAAATCGCCCTACGAACACCCAGGAACAATATGAAGATGCATAAACGGTTTGGATCACGATCGTTACCGACTCTGGAGTGCAGCGGAAGTAGACGAGTAGGTGTAGATTATACTTGGATTCCCATGAACTATTGAGGACGATCCCGTGAACCACCCTCGAACGATCTCTTTAACGGAAGACAGAAAGCACGGCCTCTCTACTTGGTTGCAAGCGTACGGTCTTCACGATCCGGCAGCGTTTCATCATCCAGAGCTAATCATCGCCGGAGAATTAGATGGAGGAGATTATAACCACACTGGACTTCTAATTATGAGGATTAGAGGAACTAGGCCTAGCTCTAATTAGATCAACTAGGATCAACTAGAAGTATAACTGGATGAACTAGAGGAGGCTCCAAAACTTGTGTCAACAAAAAGGGCCAATACCTTATATATATATATAGGTTAGAGGGAGAGGGAAGGGCTGCCACCAAGGAGGGAAAGTACCTCCTTGGGGTGCCGGCCAAGATGGGGGAGGCTTCCTCCCCTTTGTCCAATTCGGCCTCCCCTTATAGGAAAGGGGGCGCCACTTCCTATTGGGCCATGGTGGCCCAATACTCCTTCCACCACTTGGCCTTTTAAGGCCCGTTGATATTAAATATAAAAGCCTTCTAATAAATACTAGAACCTTTTGTTATTAATTTAACATCACCATAAATATTTTTAACCTATATATTATTTATCGGGAATACCCAGTATTGCCCGACAAACTCTGAAACCCTTCCGGTGACCCTGAAACGCTTCCGGTTTCTCTCGAAACTATTCTGAATATTAATGAAACAATTACACAAATAAATCCTTGATACTCTCGTTCTAATAACACTCAGCAGATCGTGATTACCTTAAGCTTGTGACCCCGTAGGTTCGGTAAGTCATAGACATGAATGAAAATCCTTCGTTCAATGACCGATAGTGGAACCGTGGACGTCCATGTCGATCTCTATGAGTACACGAATGAAATTCGAGTGAACCTTTGGTTATTATGTGATGTTCCCTTTTCTTCGTGATGCTTTACGAAACCCAAGGTGAGATATATCGGTATCCTCTTGAGTCATACACATGCTCACTATACCGGTCTCCTCGTTACCGGTTTTATTCTTGTTTCTCGTTGACATGTTCCAGCATCCCTCTGACATTTGTCACCTCTGTCTGGCCAGACGATGGTGGATGCCGTCACACCGAGAGGGCCCTAAGAACATCTTTCCATCGTTGGAGGAGCAAATTCCACTCTCGAGCTATCGTGTCTCTTGTCAAACTTTCTGATGAACCTGTAAATTATCGTTATGATCATCGTGTTACAAATGACGTTTGAGCAACCCCAAAGCTCATCGTACGGTGCGAAGTGACTACGGTACTCTCATGTTCTAAGGAATAAACACACGTTAACACTCCATGCTATACCAATTGACTTATGACGATATTATCTCAATGTATTAATAAACAGGTTTGGGTTGATTCAATATGATCGTTCTTCTAATGTCACACTCTCAATGTTGTTTTGAGACTAGCGTTACTCTTAATGATATCTCAAGATCTAAAAACTTGATCACAAACAACACTTGAGCTAGTCTTAGAGGCGAGCCTATGAATCTTATTTTACCGTTTATCATTCGACATGTGCATATGAGTTTTCCACTAAATCGCATATTCCAGGATCATAGCAGTTATAGCATAGAACATAAACTCTTAATTATGAACACCGAAATATAATAGTACAATATTATTGCCTCTAGGGCATATTTCCAACAATTATACATGTTCACTTGGTGGTTGTTGATGGAGCAACCGGCCCTAAGTAGCCTAAACACCTTAGGAGACTCAAATCACAACACAAACTACCACAAATGCAATGGGAACCAAAATGGGTTAAGTTGTGGAAGTTTTGGGTGGTGGTGTGGAAGTTATGATGGGGGGCCTACGCAAAGATGCAAAAATTTAAAAAATTTGATGGAGTCAAATGATGGTGTAAGTATTTTTGTAGTATGGGGGATGTCAATAGCTACAAAGTGAGCTAAAGAATGTGGAAAATGGACTCCAAATGAATTAGTTATGGCCGAAACAAGAAATCAGTTGTGGTCAGCCTGGGGACAGCCGGATATCTGGGAGGAGGTCCAGATGATCCGGGTGGGTCAACGCGGAATCTGTTTCGTGAACTGAACGTCCGGGAGGGCATCTAGATGATCTGGGTGATGCTCAGATGATCCGGGCAGATCAAATTGCTCGGGGTTTCCTCTTGGGGAAGTGATTTTTGGCAGAAATTTTGAATTTGGGGGACGAGTTTGCTGGGGGGAAAGAAAAGTTGGGGCTAGGGAACGCCAAGGGAGGTAGATCCACTTGCCAAACACTAGATCCACGGAAAGAAATCAACAAAAACTCACAAGAAACATCAAAATGCAAAAAAAAAAAATTGGGGCTCTTCTTGGGGGAAATTTGCGAAATAGGCAAGAAAAGTTGGGGCTCTATTTGGGGAATTTTTTTGAAATAGATAGGGCTCCAAATCCATGAGAACCTTGCTCTAATCCAAGATGATGTACGGAGAAATCCTAGTCCATGAATTTGTCCCGATGTTCACAAATTGGATGTGGATTCGAGGAGGAACACAAAGAAGACGAGGGAAAAATGAGGGAAATCACAAGGGGAAACACTCTATTGGACATGATACACACCAAGTACTTCCCAAATCACAAGCAATACAAGAGGTGCATCAAGATCCAAGAGCAACAAGGGAAATATGATACATGGTAATTCTTGAGAGGTAGTTCACCCTAATCTTATGGAGAGATGGGTCTTGAATCCATGGATGGATCTTCACAGGAAGGGGCCTTGAATCCCTAAGTATCTTCTTCAATGGAGGCCTTGTGCTTCAATGGAGTCTCTCTCTCTCTCTCTCTCTCTCTCAATCCCACAAGGGGAGATACATGAGCTAAACTCTATGATATGAGATATATTCTTAGCTATCCCACAAATGAGGTGGAGGAGGTCTATATATAGTGCTAGGGGTGAAGGGGTAAGTTAGGTGGGCATACCAGGCCACTTGGGCCGCATTGCGCGCAGGCAAGGCCGGATGAGCCAGACGGGGATCCGGATGATCCGGGTGGGTCCCAGATGATCCGGCTTTAGGGCAAGCCTTCAGGAATGATTCGGAAGGGGTCCGGACGTCCTGCTGATGCCCGGATGATCCGGCTTCAGCCCAGCAGTCGCGCCGTCTTCTTCTCCTTTCTTTCATCTTCTCTTCCACACTTCCCTCGGGGATGGTGTAGTCGTACGTTGCGCTCACACTCCTCGTCATCCATGAAGCTCCGATAATACATATGCATGCACACGGGAGGGGTGTCAAGTAGCATACCATCCTCAAAGGGGTCAAGCGAACACGTGTAAAGAAGATGATTCACCGTCGATAATACATATGTATGTGAAGTAGATGTTGCACATGTCACTTGTCAAATGGACTCTTGACATGGTGATGTCTGTAGGATGCTCCGCATCACATCTGGAACGGGAACCAGGAAAATTCACCGTCGCCGGGGATCACGGAACAGAGAGCCTGTGCCGCAAATCACCGCACGCATTGTTGACGGCATGACTAACCACCTCGCTGCCCTCTGATAAGCCATAGGTGTAGGGGTCGCAACAATCTTCGATGGAATGTATCATAACACAAGTTTATTGGGAGCCAAATAATATTGATAAGATTTAGCAATTGAGTTGACAATTCAACCATACTTGAAAACAAATACTTGTTTGAGAGAATTTATTAGTAGCAAATGTGTTGATGTGATTTGCCTTAGATTGCAGTATAGTGCTCTGCATTTGCTAAGTACCGAGATAAACAATAATCAAAAGTTTAGACATGAGGATGGATAATGGGACGCTACATGGCTAGTATCAAATATTCCCACTATAAGACCAAAAACGTCTTATAGAAGTTCATAGAGGGAGTATTAGGAACTCCCTATAGCACGCTGCTATTGGGCCAGGCCGACATTGTAACTGAGCCGAAGTATTTTTTTTCTTTCTATTGGTTTTTTGTCGGGGCATCGTTTTTTTGGGTTTTATTTGGTTTTCTCTGATTTTCTTTGGTTTTTCTTTTTTTCTTTGGTTTTATTTGGGGTTTTCCATTTCTCTTTTTCTTGTTTCTTTTGTATACGCATTGCACATTTTTCGTATACACCAATAAATTTTTTATTCATATTTAACAATTTTCAACTACACGGTTAACATTTTTCAAATATATGATTAATATTTTTCAAATATATGTTTCAATTTATATTTTTTTCACACATATCATACACTATTTGTATACATCTAAAACATTTTTATATGCGTTTAACATTTTTTAAATACGTGTTAAATATTTTTTTCCAAATACACGTTCTTGTACGTAACATTTTTTAATTATACTAACATTTTCTACTTTGTACAAACACTTTTTGAAATGTCACAAACCTACTTTTGAAACACGTGAACATTTTCTTAAAATGTGACCTTGTTTTTAAATGAAACATGTGAACATTTTTTGAAATGTCACAAACCTACTTTTGAAACATGTGAACATTTGTTTATTGGTAAAAAACATTGTTTTTTATGGCACGCACATTTTTATACATTTGATTTTTTTTTGACACTGTCACATACATTTTTTGTATGAAATACATGATTTTTTTGGAAATGTCACATATTATCAATTATTTTTTGGAAATATATAATTATTTCAGTTTTTATAAATATAAACAAAAGCAAAAAAACATTTACATATATGACGTTGTCGTGAAGAAACACATGGTTACTGGGCCAATCCACGATGCAGTCTTGTGTTTCGCAGAAAGCGCCTATGTCTCGCTGCAAGCAAGACAGTAGGATGTTCTAAAAAAAAAAAGCAAGACAGTAGGATGTCTGAAGACAGCCCCCGACTGGGCAAAGGTGGCCACAAGCCTTCAGCGCTTTTTATGTTTCATCTTTTTTACTTTTTTGAATTCATTTTTGTTTTGATTTTTTACTTGTGCTTATATTTCGAAATATTGTATGTCTATTATAAAATTCAATTTATATACAAAATTTGTAAAACGTTAATCTTGCATTAAAATGTTAAATGTATATAGAATATGTTTCTGCTGTATACAAAAACTGTAAAACGCATATGAAAAAAAAATATAAATTAAGAAAAGAAGTTTTCAATTGTGTTTTTAGTTTTTTTTCAATCATTCATTTAAAATTTGTTAAATTTTATAAAAAAAATTCCAATGTATAAAAAAGGTACCATAAATGTGTATGGAAAAAAGTAGACATAATAAGTTTTCGAAAATGTTAATCATGTATTTGGACAATGTTAAATGTGTATATAAAAAATGTGGAATGTGTAAAATACACATAAAAATGTTAATCATGAATTAAAAATGTTAAATGTGTATACATAAAATGTGCCCGATGTATACAAAAAATTTACAATGTTAAGGGAAAAAGGTAACCTAAAAAAATATATGTTTAAAAAATATTAATCATCTATTTTATACATGTTAAACATATATACAAAAAATGTTCCTGGTGTATACATAAAATGTACAGTGTGCAACAAAAAATGTTCCTGGTGTATACATAAAATGTACAGTGTGCACGAGAAAGTAGACATCAAAAAATATAAGTTGTCAAAACTCTTAATCACGTATTTGAAAAATTTTAAACGCGTACATAAAAATTGTTCCTGGTGTATATGAAGAATGCACAATGGAAACAAAGAAAAGCTATACAAAAAGAAAAGGAACCACAAAAAACTAAGGAAACAAAAAAGGAAAGGAAAAACCAGTAACACTAAAATAGATGAAGAAAAAACTAATAAAAACTGTGAAGTAAACGAAGAAAATTGATGAAAAACAGAAAACCAAAGAAAACCGATGAAGAAAAAAAGAGAACCGATAAGAAAAAAAAAAGAAAAAAGAACCAGATCAAACCGTACGTAAAAATGAGCGAGCGACTGAACTAGCGAGCGAGCGACAATGCTAAAAGACCAGCCTATATGCGCGAGCCCTTCATACGACGAATGCGAGTCTCGCTATAAGCGAGATATAGAATTCACGGCAAGCCTAACTTGGACTCATCCGGCATAGAGTGAACGTCCATTGTGCATTGGAATTGTCGAGGCGACGCTGATGTTAGTGGACCGTCCCATTCCAGCAGCACAGCGCTTTGATTGTGCTAGCTACATAGTGTTGTGCAATCACTGACCTAACCTGTAATAAATACAGAAAGAAAATAATATAGGTACTAGTCCCACCTTATTTTGGGCACTGGTCCCACATATTTGATACTCCTATTTTTTCACCACCTGATTATCTCTGATAGACGGTTCTTATTCCCTTTTACTTTTTTTTTTGCGAGGTATATTCTCTTTTACTTTGTATACAAGATTTGTCTGAAATCAAAGTTCATAAAGTTTGATCAATTTTATAGAAGAAAATCAAGATTCATAATACGAAATCAATATCATTAGATGTGTCATGAATTTGGTTTTCATATTGTATAACTTTAGTATTGTAGGTGTTGACATTTTTTATATAAATATGTTTATTTATGAATTTTGACTTTAGAAAAATCTTATATGCCAAATAAAAAAGACCGGATGAGTATACTAATTAAATGATTGGCCGTTACTAGTCGGGCCACAAAACTATTGCCACAAGTTGCCCAAGATATCGAAGGAGGTCCGGCCTGCATTATTGGAGTCCGGCACTCCACAGAGAGGTCAAATCGCGGTAACTGCTGAAAGCAACCATTCGCAAAGAAGAAGAAAACTAATGAAAGCAACGATCCTCATCAAAAAGAAAAAAAAAACTACTGAAAGGAATGGGCGGTGCTACCGAAAGGAACGGGCGGTGCCAAATTCAAACGAAACGGTATTGACGTCCTATCCTATCGTGCCAAACAGCATGTGAGACCCACGGTACTTTTCTCGTGATCAATCAAGCGTGCCACTCAAGATTATATCCCGTAGCGGCTGCGTGGCTAGCAGCAGGTATAGAGTGACGTTTTTCTTCCTCATGTTGTATAGGTGGAAGCTTTTGATGAAGTAGTGGTCGATGGAAAATAATTGGAGGGAGCGAGGCGGCACATTGTAGCGAGCCGACGTGTCCCGTTGTGTTCGTGATAACAACGAGATTTGCTACAATCTTGTCAGTGTACACTGATCACTAATTCTTTTTTTTTTTCCGACAACGTGAGCTTTCGTTAATCTCTTGTATCAAGCTGTTGCGAACCTATCCAACCCATGTCTCGCACCAGGCGGGCGACCTGGGAAAATTCCTCGGATTGATGTTTTGGCAACAGTAGTTGTCGTTCGGTGGTCTCAGAATTTTGATGTATTTTTTATTATGTTGAGATGCTTTGTATTTTTTATGAGTTTTGATAATATATTTGGATCCTTTTTCGTAAAAGATATTAGAAGTTCAACTTCGGAGATAATTGCCATCATTAATCAACCAACATCGACACGATAACAATGTTTACTTTTTGAAGTCCTTCTCTTTGAGTTGTGCGCCATTCCTTAACTCACATGTCGCTCGACCGTTGGATTATGATAACCGACATGAGAATAATGTTTACTTTTTGACGTTGTTCTCTTTGAGTTGTGCACCATTCCTTAACTCACATGTCACTCGACCGTTGAATTATGGTCAAAGCTACTCTCTTTTTGGGAAAGAATGTATCAAGATGATAACACTATACCAGATTTTTTTTGATATGTACAAAATAAGGCCAAGCGAAAAAACAGTAACATCAACAACTGCAAAAAGGTCACTTCGAGATAGAGGGCTGGCGTTCGTGTCGCTCCCTAGACGGCCCCGGGGCAACCGAGCTTTAACAGTCATAAGTTTGCCCCTCTTACACTTCTGATGTCATTGTTAGTTTTGATTCTGTCCATGCTAGAAGAAAGGATGAAAGATGGTGGCCTGGTGCCATGGCAGGTTGTGAGTGCGACCGTGGTAGATTGGCATCGTGCAATGGCTTGATGTAGATCTAGTCATAGTCAGGCCATGGTTTGCTTGGATGATCACTGCCGACAAGTCCGTCTGGTGAGCGGTTCTGTCACTACTGCAGAATGGTCCTAAGCGACAGTACAATCAGAGACTCTTCGACGAAACTGTGTGTGATGCATTAATCGCAAACGGTGGTGCACGAAAATCGTAAAAAATGATACGAACAGTTTACGATGGCAGAGACATCAAACACAATTCAGATTAGAGTTGCGTGTGCGATACGTGGCATACAGTTGGTCCATACGAACTGTTTGCGATGAGCATAACAACAGAAACAGCCAGTCAGATGTGGGTGTGTGCGATATACGGCATACAATTCACTCGGATGAACTATTTGTGATTAGGCAACACAACAGAAACGGTTAGCCAGATCAAGGTGTGTGTGATATACGGCATACAGTTCACTCGGATGAACTGTTTGCGATGAGTCAAGATAATAGAAATGGTTCAACTTAATAAGATGTGTGTGATACGCGGCAAACAGGTCCGTAATCAGAAATGTGTGTGAAGACCTATAATAACACAAATGATTGCTGCTAATAAGCCATGTGTGTTGTGGACAAACGCTTGCTGGTATACAATTGTCAACGATTGTGAAATCATCACCGACGGGTTCCCTGGTTTACTCCATGTGGGATGTGATTTGCTCTGTCTACAGAAGAACAACATATATAACCAAAATAAACATCCAATTACATAAGTGACTATAGAAAACATTTGCATACACCTCAATAACCAATTACATGCATTCTAAACTAGGGAAAACGATCATATAATCATCTACTTCTTGTGACGTTGCCACCACTGCTCTGTGGCTCGACGATCCCTCGTCTGGGGCAGGACTAAGGCACTTCCTCATGTCAACGATCCGCCTGTACATCTCTTAGCTTGTGTACGCGTCCTTGGCCGCGGATTTGACGTTTTCTTCATCCAGTCTCTGCTCCCAGACACTATGCCAGGCGATCTTGTCCTTCTTGCTCTCATCCCTCATCTTCATGTTGTAGGGGTCTATGATGGCCGAGACGAGTTCAACCAGGGAGTCCTGATTGTTCTTCGTGCTGCCCCAGACCATGTAGTGGTCACGAATGTCGACAAGATTCCATCAGGCCAAGCTCGAACCTTGAGCGCTTTTAGATCGTTGTTGGTGTCCACCGTAGCGAAATTGTAGTTGTCGGGGACGAATCCGCAATCACCTATGGGACCCAGAGAAGGACCCCTTTACGTTCGGCAGGGAGAGACGGTCGCGCAAAGAGCAAATCTAGCGAAGAACATGACAGTGCACGAGAGAGATTTACCCAGGTTCGGGCCGCACGGATGCGTAAAACCCTACTCCTGCTTTTTGGTTATTATCTGTATGATTGTTCTAGCTCCAGGAGCGCTACTGTACCGAGTAGCTGCGTACAATACTGGAGCTCTCCCTCTTCTAGTTCCTCCCCTTTCACGTTGCCCATGGGCCTCCTTTTATACGCACAAAGGGGTCTCCAACAGGTGGCAAACAGTAAAGGTAGAGGTGGAAAGTTGCTACAGTAAGGCCACTGTTACCAGGATGACATGTCCTACCTACCACTGACGGCAGGGGACAAGGGCATTAAATGCCCATGCCTTTGCTGTCCAGATACATGTACCCGGACGTCGTGGACGTGGGAAAAGCCTATCCCACCTGCTGTTGCACCGCTATCTACAGTGCACCGCCGTCTACACAGTGCCCTGCCACGCACGCTTGGAAGGACCCAAAGCGCCACGCTGGCAGAGGCACCGGAGCAGCACAGTAGCACAGTGGTACAGTAACGCTTGCCGCACCTGACAGCTTGGCGCAGCCCATAGCTTGCCGTGCAAGGTAACTTGCCAGGGCAAGTACCTTGCCGCAGCCGCTATCTTGCCGCAGCCAATACCTTGCCGCAGCCAATGACTTGCCGGGGCAAGTACCTTGCCGCGGCAAGTACTCTGCTTCAGCAATGCCCAGGCTGGGCCTTAGCTGTCCCTCCCGGCAAGCTCCTCTTGCCGGGGCCTTAACTCTTGCTTTGTATACTTTGTTCTTGAATGGCTTAATAATCTTGAGCTTCTCTCTGGCTGTCCTCCCGCAAGCCTGGCCGCGAGATGCTACTACTGCCCGTGCACAAGTACGGGGTACTAGGGTACCCCTATTCTAGTACACCGACAGGAGCCCCCGGGCCTGGGCCACACACGGTGCCGGGCGTTGTTGGGCCAGGCCCAAACAGTGCACGGGCACGCGTGGCTGGGATAAGCCGAAACGTCTCTATGCTGTTTAATCGCACGCTCTCCCACGCGTCGCGCGTTGAATGCGGAGCGTGGGAAGCGTGCGCAGTTATCTCGAATGACGAAGGGGCGGATGGTTCCGCATCTTTCCCCATAAAAGGAGGGACCTGCAGAAGCACTCGCACACCCCTCTCACCATTCTCGATCTTCAAATCTCCGCCTTCTTCTTCCTCCGCTCTAAAACAAAAGCGGTTTCCCAATCCTCCGCCACCGCGCGCGTCCGCATCTCCCTCGGTCCTCAGCTCCGCCTTCGCCATGCCTCCCAAAGGAGAAAAGGGGAAGACGGGGAAGTCCTCAAGGACGGAGACCCAGGCGCAGATGAAGAGGCAGAAGTCCGCGCTCTTCGCTCCGACGCTCACGGGGGCGGATCTGAAGGCCAAGTTCCAAGGCATGTGGGCCGCGAGGACCAAGGCGCATCCGGCCACCCGCGTCCGCCCAGCCACCGACGAGAGCGAAGTGAGCAAGTACCCCTTCTTCGCTTGCTACTTTTGGTGCGGGCTCTGCCCACCGTATTCGGATTTCTTCAGCGACGTCATGTACACCTTCAACCTCCGTCTGCTGGATCTCACACCGAATGCCGTATCCACCATGGCAATATTTGCGCATCTGTGCGAGAACTTCGTCGGCGTCGCACCCAACACCGCGCTGTTCAGGCATTACTTCACTCCCCGTGCTGAAAAGGGGGAGCCTCTCACTGTTGGCGTTTCGTTCGTTTCAAGATTGGGCGCCAAGGAGCATTATCTGAAGGGGGATCTCCGCCCAAGATGGGGAGAAATCCGGTCTGAATGGTGTTGGATCATTGACGACGATCCGCCACCATACTGTGAGCTTCGCAAGACCCCAGCGGCGCGTGGCACAGACTGGAGCGATCTGGATCCCCAGGACAAAAAACTGGAGATTGCCGCTGCCAGGATCATACGGCTCAGGGAGGCCGGGCTCACCATAGGGATGGTTGGCGCAGACTTCCTCCGCCGCCGCATTGCTCCTCTGCAGCAGAGAGGAAGGCCGGCCTCTGATTGGAAGAACCCATCCGATATCATGCGGCTGCGCCCTGGACTGATCAACAACTTCACAGTTCTGCAGCACGACTTTTTCATGCGAGAACTGTTCAAGCAAGAGACAGATCCAGAAAAGCGCGACAAGGCGTTCACGCTGCCGAAGCACATCGTGCCTCTTTGCAACAACTCCGCATTGAGTGCAATCATCGCTATGATGCCGCTCTGCAATGCGCACAGCGTTGAAGCAACTTGGGACGTGCCGCTCGAAGAAGACGTGCGGCGATTCTTTGACTCCACGGTCGAAAAGCAGGTCCGGGTGGAAGAATGGCTCGTCCGCAACACCACTGAGCAAGAAATAGAATTCATTGCTCGAAGAGTGGAGGAGGACAGGCTCGCCAGGGAAGCTGGCGATTTTGGTTATACTTTGGCGGAGCTCGACGAGGCACAAAAGGAGAGCCTTGCCGAGCAGGGGATGCTTGCCGGGAAGGGCGAGCTCACCGCACCCGGCAAGGATGTCGGGCCAAGCCAGCCTGCCGACGAGTCAGGCAGCTCGGAGGACGAGGGCTCCTTTTCCGAGGAGGGCACCGAAAGCCCACCGCAGCCAGAGTCCCCAGCCCCTCTGAGGAGGAAACGCCTTCGCAGGCTTGGCAGAGTGGCTGAGCGGCAAGAAGTTCAACAACCGCCGGAGCGCCGTTCGACGCGCTCAACCGCGGCAAGGGCTGGTGCTGCGGGAGTGTCTCACGCGGCCCCGGCAACTGGAGCAGGGCCATCAAAGACCGCTGCTACTACCCCCGCCAAGCGGCCAAGGAGCCCAGCTCCCCCTCCTCCCCCTCCTCACACGGAGGTGGACTTTGATTTTTCCGCCCTCAGCGAAGAGGACGACGAGGAAGAGTAAGTTCCCTTGCCGCGACCCTCAATCTTTGTAAGGTTTTGTTTCTGTCCTCACTTGTCGCGCTCCGGCCTTGCTTCCGCAGGGAGGAAACTTTGGCGGAGAGGACAAGGAAGAGAGCTAAGGTCTCGACAAGCAAGACCGTGGTGGTCGTCGAAGATGAGCCCACGGCAACCACCGGGAGAGCGTCTGAGACCGTCCCGGCCAGCTCGGAGCCCAGCCCTCGTTGCAGCCCCCAGTGCAGCCCCCAGCGTAAGTATTTCAACTACCTTTCGCTGGCGGTCGCTGAGGAACAAGCATTTTGTTACTAACATCTTTGGGCGTGTAGGAGAGGAGCAGCAAGTGGAGCCATCTGAAGGTGCTCCAGAAGTACCACCCCCCTCGACCACTCCGCCAAGGAGAAGATCTCCGGTAAGGGCTCCCACTAGCGAGCCGAGCCACGAAGAGGAGCCGGCAAGCGCCGAAGCGCCAAGCACCAGCGCTGGCGACCCCACCCCAATGACAAACGTTGACGGGGGAGGGGAGCCCACCGCTCCTGAGCTCAACACGGGTAAACCCACTTGCCGCAAAACTCTTTCTGCTTTCTTTCTTTTGGCTTCTTGAATTTCTTCCTGAAGCTCTTTTTGCTTTACTTCTCGGGTTGGCAGAGCCCTCCTCGGTGGAGCCAATGAACATTGACTCTTCTGCCGAGGAGAACACCGCAGGGGCCGTCGACGACGAGGCCACCAAGGCCGCCGCTGCCAAGGCCGACAAGCTGGCAGCCGACAAGCTTGCCGACGAAGAGGCTGCCAGGGCTGCCGAAGAGGCCGGCAAGGCCGCCGAGGATAATACCGCCAAGGCGCCCACTGATGAAGCCGCCAAGGCTGCTGAAGCTGAGGCCGCCCAGAAGGCTGCTGAGGAGGCCGGCGAGGGAGCCGGTGGTCGTACTGACGGCCCTGAGGCCACAGGAGCGACAGGCGCTACTCCGACCACGGGTCCCTCAACCACTGACGAGGCGGCAGGACCCAACTCGCCTCCGCTAAGCAAATACATCCGGGTCGGCGAGAACGTCTACGTCAGCCTCCCCTGGACGGTGGGCTCCAGAGCATCAACCGAGGAGGATATTGTGGACGAGGAGATCCTTGCCGCTGCCGGG
Source organism: Thinopyrum elongatum (assembly GCA_011799875.1). Lineage (NCBI taxonomy): Eukaryota > Viridiplantae > Streptophyta > Magnoliopsida > Poales > Poaceae > Thinopyrum > Thinopyrum elongatum. The sequence continues at coordinate 291,283,962 of CM022299.1, read as the reverse complement.
CTCCAGCTTGTGGATGCGCCAGGCGCCAGCAGCAGCAGCACGTCTGAAGAGGAGCAACTGCTCCAAAAGCTGCTGAATCTTCATCGCGCCCGACGGGAGAAGCTAGCTTCCAGGGAGGCGCTCATCGAGAAGGCCGAAGCTGACATGTTGAGGCGCGCGGAGATCTTGGCGGATGTCCGCGCGCGATCTCTTAATGCGTTAGAGGCCAAGCGAGCACAGCTGGCCGAAGAACGGCAGGCCCTCCTCCTGATGAAGCAAGACATTGAACAAAAACAGGAGGAGACCGCCAAGGAGTTGTCTGCTCGGGCCGGTGATCTGAACCAGCGGAAGGTGGACCTTGATGCCCACGAAGAAGAACTTGCCGAGCGCAAGAGGAAACTTGCCGAAACCCTCCGACAGAAAGACGAGGAGGTGGCAAGACTTGTCGCAGAGCGGACCCAGGGGCAGGCACAAAAACACCAGAAGGAAATCGAAGCCTTGGCCCAAGAGTACGCCAGCAAGTTGGTGGAGGCCACCAACGCTGTTGCTGCTGCAGAAGTGAACAGGAAGGAAACGGAGGAGAAAGTGGCAAGACTAGAGGGCGCCCTCAAGGCAAACGGTGACAAGCTCTCAACGCTCGAAAGTGAGAGGGCAAAGGTGACCCACACTTTGGCGGAGATGCAAGTTACCATAGCCAAGAAGAACAATCTGCTTGCCGCCGCCAATGACTCCAGAGCAGACCTGAAGCTGAAACAGACCACGCTGAAGAAGACGCTCGACACCACCAGAAAGCGCGAAGGGCTTCTAATGGCAGAGCTCCAGAAGGAGAAGGGTCTGCTTCAAGACGCTATTGCAACCCACAAGAAGTTCAGGGATAACGTGGGGATCTTCACAGACAGGCTTGCCAGCGCAGCCGAGGACATCGACAAGGAGCTGACTGCCCTGAAGGTGCCGGACTTCGGGTACTCCACCGACAAGAACACGCAAACTAGCGTCAAGCTAGCCGAGTTCTTCGACGGAGTAGTAGAAGCACTCCAACAGTTCCAAGTCAATCACAAGGCTCAATTGGCCGACGAGTCACGCAGGCTTTGCCGAGGAGTTCTCCGGAGGTTGCTGGTGAAGATAGCATACAGAAACCCGGGCGTCGACTTCAGCAACATCTTCAAAAGCTTGCCGAAGGGATACGACCCCGCACCACTAGAGGCCCTTGTCGCGCCCATCGTGGAGAGGGTGGACCAAATCCAAAGAGTCGAAGGCGAGCACCGCAATTAGAGAGCCCATTCTTCTCCCTCCTTGCCGCCGCTAGACATGTTAAAGAACAATCTGTTTAAGCCGCGACAACTTATCTTGTAATATAACATGCAATATTTTGAAGTTAATGCATGTCATCTCCCTTGAGCAATTTCTTTCTTTATGTGTACTTGCCCTACGCTTATAGGAAACTTGCCGGTGCGCGCACCATCGCTGCGAGCGCTAGGTACGGGACTCCAGCAGCCTGCTGGCGGTGCCGCTGCCGGCAAGCAACCTTGTCGCGCTCAGTGCGGCCACTTAGGTTGTTGAGCGGACTCGAAACAAGGTAAGGGCGCGACCGATTACGCTTAGGTTCCGTCGCGCACAGGTTTTCCATACAAAGAGTAGTATCGTTCAAGGAAAATAACCTTGAGAATAAAAAAGAATTTGGTTATTCAAACTTTGGCACTTAGCTTTGTCGCTGATCTCTCCGCGGCAAGGTCTTGTCACTGCTTGCCGCTGCCTTCTACCCGGCAAGGCAAAGTTTCTTTGAACGACGCCTGGTCCATATCATTATCCCATCCCCCCCGGCAAACTTGTGCGCGAGGGAAGCTTCTGTCTTTTTGAGAAAAAGAAAGAAGAGAAAATAAAGATATAGGAGCTTGGCGGCTCGTTAATGCTTACCGGGGAGGCTGTACTGCACAGTATGTCAGATAATCATGCAAAATAAAAGTAAACATGAAATCGTCAGAAACTGCGAAATACAAAAGCTTTATGTATGCGCAGGGTCTGCGCCTGGCTTTGTACAAAGGATTACATGCAACAGCGGCAAGACTTGTACAAAAGGTGGTTGCCGGGGAAGGGCCCGGCAACCGCGCCTTATGGGAAAAACTTACGGAGATGCTCAATGTTCCAGGAATTGATCACTGGAATGCCATCCCCGGTCTCCAGGCGGACAGCGCCGGGCCTGGTGACCCGTTTCACCCGATAAGGGCCTTCCCACTTCGGCGTCAACTTGTTTGAATTCTTGGCCGACTGAACGCGCCGAAGAACAAGGTCGCCTTCCTCGAGACTTCTGGCATTAACTTTGCGGCTATGGTAGCGACGCAAAGCTTGCTGGTAGCGAGCAGCTCTCACAGCAGCCTGAAGACGATCCTCCTCGAGGAGCACAGCGTCATCTTGCCGCAGTTGCTCTTGCTCAAGCTCATCATAAGCGAGCACTCGAGGTGACCCGTATACGAGTTCCGTGGGGAGAACTGCCTCTGCTCCATAAACTAGAGCAAAAGGCGTCTGGCCAGTAGCTCGATTTGGCGTCGTCCTGATTGACCAAAGAACCACTGGCAGCTCCTCGATCCAGTTTTTGCCGCACTTGCGCAGCCTGTCGAAAGTTCTCGTCTTGAGCCCACGCAGCACCTCAGCATTTGCCCTTTCAGCTTGACTGTTGCTTCGGGGGTGAGCAACAGAAGCGAAACAGACCTTGGCGCCAAGGTCTCCGACATACTGCATGAAGGCGTGGCTCGTGAACTGGGTACCGTTGTCGGTGATGATCCTATTAGGAACACCAAAGCGACAAACAATTCCCTTGAAAAACTTGATGGCTGATTGTGCTGTCACCTTCCTCACTGCTTCCACTTCTGGCCACTTCGTAAACTTGTCGATGGCCACATATAAGTACTTGAAGCCCCCGGTGGCACGGGGAAAGGGGCCGAGGATGTCGAGCCCGCAGGCCAAAAATGGCCAGGAGAGAGGGATTGTCTGGAGAGCTTGAGCTGGCTGATGAATCTGCTTGGAATGAAACTGGCACGCTTCACACTTGGTTACTAGTGCAGTTGCATCCTGGAGGGCGGTGGGCCAAAAGAAACCTTGCCGGAAAGCCTTTCCAACAAGGGCTCTTGACCCTATGTGGTGACCACATATGCCTCCATGAATCTCCGCCAACAGCTCCTGTCCTTCTTCCCGGGGAATACACTTCAATTTCACACCGTTTGGTCTTTTTCTGCACAGCATGTCATCGACAAATTGATACATATTGGACCGTCGGGCTACTTTCTCCGCTTCTTCCTGCTCTTCGGGAAGTTCTCCTGTCTGAAGGAAACGGACGATCTGCTGCGCCCACGCTGGAGCCTGTGGCTCGACAACGAGGACTAAAGGCATTTCTTCTACTGCGGGAACATCAGGCCCTACGGGAAGAGCTCGTCGCTCTACCAGAGCCTGCCATTCCCCGACGAGCTTGGCGGGAACAGCCGCCTCAACGACAAGAGCCTGGGGCCCTGCTGGAGCGTGCTGTCCTTCAACAAGCTTGTCGGGAGCAGTTGCTTCAACGACGGAAGCCCAAGGCCTCGTCGGAGCATCTTGCTCCTCAGCGCTTCGATCAGGAGCGCCTGCTTCAACGACAAGGACCTGAAGTCTTGTCGGAGCAAGTTGCCCCTTTACCTCTAGCCTAGGAGCACCCGCTTCAACGACAAGAGCGCGAGGCCTTGTCGGAGCAAGTTGCCCCTCTGAATCTTTGGCGCTGGCTTTGGCAGCCTTCTTGCCGGCGGCTTCGGGGAGCTCTGCCGGGAAGTAGTCGCCAGAAGCCAACTTCCTCTTCCTGCCTTGCCCTACTGATGGCGTCACGGATGGCTGAGTTAGTTGGAGCACAAAAGTGCCTGGCTCCACAGGCAATTTGAGTGCGGCGCGCTTTGACAAACCATCGGCAATGTCATTCTCAGCACGTGGGACGTGCTCCATTTGTAGGCCGTCAAAGCGTTCTTCCAACTTCCTCACCTCATCTACATAAGCTTCCATCATGGGCATTGGTAGTTCTTGTTCACTTGCCTGACGACAAGCTGCGAATCTCCCCTGACAATAAGCTTCTTGATCCCAAGGTCTGCCGCGATCCTGAGACCGGCAAGCAACCCCTCATATTCTGCAGTATTGTTCGTCGCCTGTTTCTTGGGAAAGTGCATTTGGACCACGTACTTGAGGTGCTCTCCGGTGGGCGCGACAAGCAGTACGCCAGCACCGGCGCCTTGCAGCGAAAAGGCACCATCAAAGTACATAAGCCACTCTTTGCTTGTCTCCTTGCCGGGGAGAGTCATCTCTGGGATTTCTTCGTCTGGCGTTGGTGTCCATTCTGCGACAAACTCTGCCAAAACCCGGCTCTGTATGGTTGATGTACTCTCAAACTTGAGGCCAAAGCTCGACAACTCCAACGCCCACTCGACAATCCTGCCCGTTGCTTCTGGATTTTGCAAAATCCTTTTCAGCGGGAAGCGAGTGATGACGGTAACTTCATGTGCTTGAAAATAATGGCGCAGCTTTCTCGAGGCCATGAGAAGGCCGAAAAGCAGCTTCTGCACACCAGAATACCTTGACCTAGCTCCCTGCAGAAGAGAGCTCACAAAGTAGACCGGGCGCTGCACCATTTTCTTCTTTTGTATCACTTCACCTGACTGCGCAGACGAATCCTTGTTGGCAGCAAAACTTGTTGCCCCCAGCTTGTCGCTGGTCGTGCTTGCCGCAGTTACTGCCTCCTCATCCACCTCTCTCTCCGCTACCAGCGCAGCACTAACCACTTGATTGGTTGCTGCTAGATACAGCAACAACTTCTCTTGTGGTTTAGGCGCGACAAGTATTGGAGGAGAGGAGAGGTATCTCTTCAAGTCTTGCAGCGCCGCCTCCGCCTCCGGAGTCCATTTCAATGGACCTGCCTTTTTTAAGATTTTGAAAAATGGCAGGGCGCGCTCAGCTGACTTGGAGATAAACCTACTGAGGGCAGCAACACAGCCGGCAAGTCGTCGAACATCCTTGACGCGCTTCGGTGCTTCAATTTGCTCAATGGCTTTGATCTTGTCAGGATTGACTTCAATTCCACGTTGAGACACAAAGAACCCGAGAAGCTTGCCGGAGGGAACTCCAAACACGCACTTCTCGGGGTTGAGCTTCAGGTTGATCTTGCGCAGATTTACAAAAGTTTCTTCTAGATCTTGAACCAAAGTAGCCCTGTCTTTGCTTTTGACCACTATATCATCCATATAGGCTTCCACATTTCTGTGCAGCTGAGGCTCAAAAGCAATCTGGACGGCTCTTGCAAATGTCGAACCAGCATTTTTCAAACCAAACGGCATACGTACGAAACAGTATGTGCCACAGGGTGTGATAAATGCGGTCTTTTCCTCATCTTCCTCAGCCATGAAGATTTGATGATACCCTGAATATGCGTCAAGAAATGAAAGCAAATCACATCCTGCCGTGGAGTCAACAATCTGGTCTATGCGGGGCAAAGGAAATGGGTCTTTGGGACAAGCTTTATTGACATCAGTGAAATCAATACAAAGCCTCCATTTTCCATTCGCTTTGCGCACGACAACCGGATTGGCCAACCACGTAGGATGGAGCACTCCTCTAACGAGGCCTGCTGCTTCCAACTTCTTGATTTCTTCCGCAATAAACTCTTGCCGCTCCACAGCTTGCTTTCTGGCTTTCTGTTTGACGGGCCTCGCGTGGGGACAAACGGCAAGGTGGTGCTCAATTACTTTCCTGGGAACACCGGGGATGTCGGATGGTTGCCATGCAAATACGTCGACATTCGCCCACAGGAAAGCAACGAGCGCGTTTTCCTATTTGTTGTCAAGTGTGGCACTGATGGTGAAGGAACCACCAGTGCCATCCTCCTTGGCGGACACCTTCTTTGTCGCCGGCAGAGCGGCTTTGTTCTTCTTACACTTGCCGGTGGAGCTCTCTGGTGCGTCCTCGACGGTAGCGCAGCACTCCGAAGAGGTGCGCTTGCCGGAGTGGGCACAGGAGCTCTTGCCGGACTTCCTCTTGTTCTCCCGCCCGAGAGCTTCAGCGGCAAGTGCCTTGGCGGCAGTTGCGGCAGCTGCCTCCCGGTAGATCTTGTCGACGCAAATAAGCGCATCCTTCTTGTCGCAGGGAACTGTGATAACACCTACTGGACCTGGCATCTTCAACACGTTGTAGGCATAATGAGAGGCTGCCATGAACTTGGCGAGCGCTGGACGGCCAAGTATCCCATTATAAGGTAATGGAATATCGGCAACATCGAAGGTGACCTTCTCGGTCCGGTAGTTCAGCTCGCCGCCAAATGTCACTGGCAGCGTGATCTTCCCTTTCGGCTTACTCCTTCCTGGATTGACTCCTTGGAAAGTACCAGTTTCCTCAAGCTCGCCGTCAGAGATTTGAAGTTTCCGGAGCACAGCGGGCGAAATCAGATTCAAGCCGGCCCCATCGTCAACTAACATCTTCGTGACCTTGAGGTTGCGGATCGTTGGTGAAACCAACATCGGCAAGCACCCGACCGCCGTTGTGCGGTCAGGGTGGTCCTCAATGTCAAAGACGATAGGCGTGTCGGACCACTTCAGAAGCTTTCTGGCGTCAACAGATGGTTCCGCAGCATTGATCTCTCGCGCCCACTGTTTAAGTTGGCGGTGAGAAGAATGCAACGAAGCACCACCGTCAACACACAAGACTTCTGCGGCTTTCTGAAATTCGTGCTCACTGGATTCTTCATCATCTAGATCATCATCATCATCATCTTTGTCGCGGCCACGAGGAGGCCTGTCTCTCTGCTGCTGCTGCTTGGCCTTGCCGCGACGCCCTCCTCGGGCAGTGCGCTTCTTGCCGGACCCGCCAGCACCTTCTGGGGCCTTTTCCTTGTCACGCCTCTCATACTCAGCTTTTTGCTGTTCGACAAGCTGCTCGACTCATCGACAGTTCTGGAGATCGTGCCCCTTGGTGCGGTGGATCTTGCAATATTGCTTGTCGGAGCCGTCCTGCTTGTCGGCAGCCGCCAAGGCCTGACAGTTGGCGGCAATCTCCTTGCCGGAGCCCTCGACTTTGGCCTTGTCGGCGCTGCCGTTGCCGCTGGACTGCTCGACGGCAAGCACAGCTTTGCCCTTTTTCTTCCTGTTGTTCCGCCGCCGGCCCTTCTTTGCCGGGGCGGTACCTTCGCTGTCAGAGCTCCCCCCTGCGCCAACACCTTCATCGGGAAGTTTCCTTCGCTCTTCAGCGCGCGCACACTTGTCGGCGAGAGCATATAGCTGGCCAATGTCTCTGACCTTGGTCATTGCCATTTCCTCCCGCATCTTGCGGTTACGCACGTTCTGATGGAACGCGCTAATAACCGCAGCGGGGTGAACATCTGGGATGTTGTACTGTATGCGGCTGAACCTTTGAATGTATTTGCGCAGGGGCTCTCCTTCCTTCTGGGGGATGAGGTGAAGATCACTCTCCTGGCCATGAGGTTGATGACCGCCAGTAAAGGCACCAACAAACTGATGGCACAGGTCCGCCCATGAAGAAATGGAGTTCTCCGGCAAGTGCATGAGCCATGAGACGATGTTGCGCTTTAACACGAGCGGGAAGTAGTTAGCAAGAATCTTGTCGTCTCGTCCCCCGGCAGCTTGCACCGCAGTGGTGTAAATGCTGAGGAACTCCGACGGGTGTGTCTTGCCATCATACTTCTCCGGCACGTCAGGCTTCAAAGCCTTGCGATTGGGCCACTGGACCTGCCGCAGCTCACGGGTGAACGCTGGACAACTTACCGCGTACGGCAAGTCGCCAGGATCCCCTGGCGCATGCATGTCAACAGCGGGCCCTGCGCGTCTGTCGGACTGACGATGCGCTTCTCTCCTTCGCTCGATAGTGGTACGAGCGTCTTCTCCTCTGCATTCCTGAAGAACGAGGCGCTGGTCGCGACGAGCTCGCAGGTCAGACGACGCCGTGGAATCATCGCCGCGGGCGTCGTTTCGACGTGTCGGCGATCGAGGCCGTCTAGGTGGGGAGTGTACGGTTGTTGCCCCCTCGCCGTTCTTGTTGGTGACAGCATCGTCACCAGTTCTCTTGTCGGCCGCGCGCACTGGGTCGGCATCAGCGAAGCTGAGAAGGCTCTGAATGGTTGCCCTCCACTCGTCAAGCTTATCTGCTGGTGGAGGGAAGTTCAGGAGCAGCTGCGCACGTGCCAACGCTTCTGCTGGTGAGGGAGGTATCGAGTGGCGTGAGGACTGTGGGATGCTCTTACTCCTAACGGTGTTAGAAGGAGCATCTCCACGCCCAGGCGACCGCGCCTCGACCCCGCCAACGTGTTGTTGCGTATGGTGACCCCGCACATCTCGAGATTGATGCGCAAGTTCATTATCCAGGGAGCGCCTGGCACCTGGGGCGTCAGGACGCTGCCTATCACGGGCTTCTTGCGAAGGCCGCGGCGTCTGAACCGGCGCAGGCGTTCCAGAACGCGCAGCACCGTTTCTGGAGCTTGCAGGGCCAGCAGCAGCGAGCAGCGCTGCGTTCCCAGACCCAGCAGCGCCAAGATTGGCGTTGCTGGCCCGGTTTTGGACAGGTGGAGGTAATAGGAGCTCTCGCTCTCCAGTCCCCCCAGCAGCCGCAATCACGTCGGCACCCTCCTGCACGGGAGCAGGCGGGTTGGATGTGGACGCACCGATGGCTGAAGTCTTCTTTTTTGGAGCCATAAGACGGAGAATGGCCCAAAAACTAGCGCGCAAATCGCTAGATTAGGTTCACACAACCTCCTTCCCCCTACCTGGCGCGCCAAAGATGTCGGGGACGAATCCGCGATCACCTATGGGACCCAGAGATGGACCCCTTTACGTTCGGCAGGGAGAGACGGTCGCGCGAAGAGCAAATCTAGCGAAGAACACGACAGTGCACGAGAGAGATTTACCCAGGTTCGGGCCGCACGGATGCGTAAAACCCTACTCCTGCTTTTTGGTTATTATCTGTATGATTGTTCTAGCTCCAGGAGCGCTACTGTACCGAGTAGCTGCGTACAATACTGGAGCTCTCCCTCTTCTAGTTCCTCCCCTTTCACGTTGCCCATGGGCCTCCTTTTATACGCACAAAGGGGTCTCCAACAGGTGGCAAACAGTAAAGGTAGAGGTGGAAAGTTGCTACAGTAAGGCCACTATTACCAGGATGACATGTCCTACCTACCACTGACGGCAGGGGACAAGGGCATTAAATGCCCATGCCTTTGCTGTCCAGATACATGTACCCGGACGTCGTGGACGTGGGAAAAGCCTATCCCACCTGCTGCTGCACCGCTATCTACAGTGCACCGCCGTCTACACAGTGCCCTGCCACGCACGCTTGGAAGGACCCAGAGCGCCACGCTGGCAGAGGCACCGGAGCAGCACAGTAGCACAGTGGTACAGTAACGCTTGCCGCACCTGACAGCTTGGCGCAGCCCATAGCTTGCCGTGCAAGGTAACTTGCCGGGGCAAGTACCTTGCCGCAGCCGCTATCTTGCCGCAGCCAATACCTTGCCGCAGCCAATGACTTGCCGGGGCAAGTACCTTGCCGCGGCAAGTACTCTGCTTCAGCAATGCCCAGGCTGGGCCTCAGCTGTCCCTCCCGGCAAGCTCCTCTTGCCGGGGCCTTAACTCTTGCTTTGTATACTTTGTTCTTGAATGGCTTAATAATCTTGAGCTTCTCTCTGGCTGTCCTCCCGCAAGCCTGGCCGCGGGATGCTACTACTACCCGTGCACAAGTACGGGGTACTAGGGTACCCCTATTCTAGTACACCGACAGTAGTCGAGGCTGTTGATAAACCTGGCAAAATGCTCGCAAGACCTTGTGGCCAGGTGGTAGTGGTAGACGAGGACGTCATGGTGTACGCACAACTGGACGACGACAACCTTCTGATCATACCTGGCACGACCTCCGGTGAACTCGAGGTCGAAGCCGACCACTTGGTACTTGTCCTCGGCAAGCAACTGCTCCATAAAGTGGATGGAACTCTCCACCGAGACCGGCTCATTCATGCACACCACCGAGAGGTCCTTCCCCCTCATGTGGGTGTCCACTACATGAGGCGTGGTGAACGGCCGTCCGTTGTCGTCGTCAGTCGCTGGGAGCGCCATTGGAGGCACAAGGAGCGCCATTGGAGCTCCTGGATATACTCTTTGTAGGTGTCGTCGTGGGTGTGCTTATTGTGTCGTGGAGCGTGAGAGATTAAGGTAAATGACCGCGGGAATAAATGGGGACCGGGTGGCCTGGATTCTCAGCACGTCTGCATGGCAGTTTTTGCAGCGGGTAACTGCATCGTGGCGGCGCGCCCAGCGCAATTGCGCACATAATGGCAGCACGGACATACGTGATCATGCGTCAGCCCCAAATGCTGGCAGTGCGCGCGGAGGGACGTGGGTAGAGCGCACGGAGGGACGCGAGAGCAGAGCGCGCCACGGCCGCCTTAACCGCGAGCAACCACACGCGTAGAGCAATTCAACATGCAGGAAATGGTCGTCTACAAGATGGACGGCAGTTGCAAGCCGGCGGATGATGTGAAACTACGTCGCATTCCACATCACACGGTGGTCGAACAATTGTTTGCGACGCTGCGTAGAGAGTGGCCGTGTGCTAGGTAATTAAATCGCAAATGTTTTTTATTAACCGTATGTGTACGTGTCATTTCGTCCTCCTCTTGCACGTCTTGTCACCCCATTGCCACAGAAGGCTTCGAGCGCAAGCTTGAGCACCGCACATGCATTCTTATAGCCAAATGGTGGCTCGAAGTGGCGCTAATGATTCGTCGTTGAGCCCGTTCCCGGGAAACACACAGGTTTCCGTGCACAGTCGTGCAAGCTTCCCGCCCGACTCGACTGAAATCTCCCAAAATCCCAATGCTTACCGGCCTGCTATATAAACCCTCACGACCGGTGAATCCTGTGTCGCATTTCCCCCTCCCCCCGTAGCTTATCTTGTCTGCTTCTCCCACAATCTCCAATGGCACCGGTCCATTATCGTCACTTAGCCACTACGCCGTCATCAGACGATAGCCCCAGCTGGGAGGTTGTACCACAGCGGCGAAACGGTCCTTGGCATCGTGACTGCGTGTGGTGTCCTTGTTGGGTGTGCGCATAACACCCACCACACGCTCCGCTGCCGCTGCCCGTCGGCAGCTGTTGCCGGGCGCCGTTGCTACCACCCCACTGTCTGCCACCGTGGCCGCCACACCATCATCGAAAGTCAGGGCCATCGCCCACTCCGGCACTGCTCTGCCACCGTGGCCCGAAGGCGGGAGGTGGCCGTCGTGGCCGCCACCCCACTGTCGACCACTATGGCCATCACCCGCTCTGCCACCATGGATCGAAGACGGGAGGTGGCCGTCGTGGCCGCCATCCCACCGTCGAACGCCGGGGTCATCACCCGCTCTGCCACTGCCGCCCAAGGGCGGGAGGTGGAGGTGGAGCCTGGATGCGCGTCAGCGACCTTGCGCGCTACATCGAGTTCCTGCAGGAGGAGGAGGTGCACCCGGTGGAGCACGCAAAGAGTCTTACCGCCACCATGGATGCAGCACATGCCGCCGCAGAGGCACGGAATGAGGAGACCTACGAGGAGTCCCTCCGCTTCAAGAGGGGTCGTCTGGAGCGGCAGAGGGCGTTCGAGATGGGCGTCGCTAAAGGTGCAGCAACGACAGGCACCAGATTCCAGTTCTCCAGCTTGTCGGTAGGCTCCTCCTCCTCCTCTGCCTCTTACTGAGCGCGCTCGACACAGGAGAGCCTACTGGAAGTAGTACAAAGCCCCTCCATAGTATTAGTATTTAGGGGCTATTTTGTTCAGTTCATCTGACTATAGATATGGTTGAACTGTACTGCGTACTTAAAATTAGCTAGTATATATAGTCGAACTAGCTATTTTAGTACGTGGTTAGCAAAAATTAGGGAAAAGTTTGTTCGGTTCAGTTGTTGAGTTGAACTATTTCTATAAAGAACGACTGCTTAATTAATCTATGAATGAAATCTATGCTTACTGAATTTTAGTTGCAAAATTAGACAGCGTTAGTGACTTTTAGCTACAAATTTTGACAAATGGCAGTGTTTCAAGGTTGACAAATGGCAATGTTACTAGATTGACAAATGCCAATGTTTTCAGTTTAAAAAATGGCAATATACCCAATATGATAGATGCAAATCTTACCAAATTGTCTGTACGTAGTTCCACACAAGTCATCGTAAAAAATCATTTACGATGAAGGGATGTACAAATCCTGCGTGCCAGATTTTCTCTTGGCTTATTGGCGAAGGAACCATAGCTCTCGCTTTGCATACGGTGTTCAATTTGAACTATTTGCGATAAAGAGATGCACAAATCCTGCGCGGCAAATTTTCCCTTGGCGTACTAGGAAGGACCATAGCTCTCGCTTTGCATACAAGTGTTCTATCTAAAACGTTTGCGATGAAGAGATGCACAAATCCTGCGCGGCAAATTTTCCCTTGGCTTACTGGGGAAGCTCTCGGTTTACATACATGTGTTCTATCTAACAGCTTTGCGATGACTGTTTTAAATTAAAAAATATGATGTTTTTAAAAAAATCGTTTGATAAGTTTGTACATTCAGAGAAAAAAATGCAAGTTTGTTCAAACCATAGGTTTCATTTAGTCACACTATGACTTTACATTCATATTCAAGATACTGTATTACACCCAAAAAAACTAAGTGCTGCGTCGGCGTTGTCGTCCTCTGGGACGCCATTGTTTAAGTCTTCAAGCCAACCCAGAATGTTCTTGACTTGGAAATCAAAGACACTGTCATCACGCGGTTGACGGGCGAGGCGCGGGAGGACGGCGACTTGCGGCGCTGCGAGGTAGCGGTCGACGGCAGCGTCCCATGACGCTAGGGGGCGCACGCACGGGCACGGGCGCGACGGGTGCAGGCAAACGCATGGGGACAGCGCGGGAGCAGCATCCGCTGCGGCTAGCTCGTTCAGGGCCATTTCCATGTGGCCCCATTCCTCCTTATTTTCTATTTCCTCCGGCTCGGAGTCGACCTCACAAAACTGGAATACTAGTGGTAGACGATCCTTCTGTGCCATGGCGTTGTTGGAGGCCTGCGAGAGGGGAGTGGGAGGCGAAGAGTAAGGCCGCCTATATTAAACAGTGGCTCGGGCGCCATTAATGGAGAGGTTGAAGCGAGGCGGGTGGCCATGGAAGTCAAAGGGCTCACTTCCTAGTGAGCCTGCGCAGCGTACACATCGCACGCTTCCCGGTGAGCCTGCATAGCGGAGGACTGCTTGCACGCTTCCCGGCCATCCTGCGCATTGGACTGCGCTCACACGCCTCCCATCTACTCAAGCAGCTGTCCGCATGGCATCTCCTAGCCAATAAAAGTGTGACGCGTGGCGTCACATGAATGGTTAGCAGAACGACCATGTTTTAAATTATACAAACGTTTGAGATGATAACGTGGCAGCTATTTGTTTCAAAATGCCTTTGTTGGCTGTTAATTCGTGCGCCTTCTCTCAAATTGAACATGAAAAATACCACAACATGTTGGTTCTATTCCATGATAGCATGCCAAGTTTCATGAATTTCAGACGAGTTTTGGATTTACTAGAATTTTAAAACCAAGTATCTCAATGTTTGGCCGAGCCACGATGTTGAGGTGTTTGAAGTTCATTCCCATTTCTTGCATGGGACCTAAGCATGACACACATATGATTTTTCAACCCATTTTGCTGCACTAGAGCATGTGCCCGTAGTTCAAATTTGAATTATGCACATAAAATGCCCAGAAAACTCGGTTAATGTATAAAATGTCCAAACGAACCCCGAATAATCCAAATTTAACACGACACTCGTGTTGGTATATGTTGTATCTAGAAAAAAAGCAAGGCGAGAAGAGGCAACGAATGTCGTTTTGTCCAAAAGATGACACACGTTCCCTACCGGAACTACGAGGCTTCTTGTGAGAAGCTCTGGTTTGTGAGGAGCGCATACCAAAACCTACCCCAAATGGACAATTGTTTTACCACAACATGTTGGTGCCATTCCATGATAGCATGCCAAGTTTCATGAATTTCAGACGAGTTTTGGATTTATTAGAATTACAAAATCAAGTATCTCAATGTTTGCGGCCGAGCCACGATGCTGAGGTGTTTGAAATTCATTCCCATTTCTTGCATGGGGCGTAAGCATGCACCCAAGGACACATATGCTTTTTTAACCCATTTTGATGCACTGGAGCATGTGCATGTAGTTCAAATTTGAATTATGCACATAAAATGCCTAGAAAACTCGGTTAATGTATAAAAATATCCAAACAAACCCCGAATAATTCTAAATTTTAACATGACACTCCTACTGGTCTATGTTGTATCTAGAAAAAAATTAAAGGCGAGAAGAGGGAACGAATGTCTTTTCGTCCAGAAAGGTGACACCCGTTCCCTACCGGAACCACGAGGCTTCTTGTGAGAAGCTCTGGTTTGTGAGGACCATATACCAAAACCTGCTCCAAATGGGACAAAAAATTTACCACAACATGTTGGTGCCATTCGATCATAGCATGCCAAGTTTCATGAATTTCAGACAAGTTTTGGATTTACTAGAATTTAAAAACCAAGTATCTCAATGTTTGCAGCGAGCGACAGTGTCGAGGTGTTTGAAATTCATTCCCATTTCTTGCATGGGACCTAAGCATGCACCCAAGGACACACATTTTATTTTTCAACCCATTTTTCTGCACTGGAGCATGTGCCTGTAGTTCAAATTCGAATTATGCACATAAAATGCCTAGAAAACTCAGTTAATGTATAAAAATGTCCATATGAACCCCGAAAAATTCCAAAATTTAACACGACACTCCTGTTGGTCTATGTTGCCACTAAAAAAAATTGAAAGTAAGAAGAGGCAACGAATATTATTTCGTCCATAAAGATGACATGTTCCCTACCGAAACCATGAGGCTTCTTGTCAGAAGCTCTGGTTTGTGAGAAGCTTATACCAAAACCTGCCCCAAATGGGACAATTTTTTTACCACAGCATGTTGGTGCCATTCCATGATAGCATGCCAAGTTTCATGAATTCCAGACGAGTTTTGGATTTACTAGAATTTCAAAATCAAGTATCTCAACGTTTGCCGGTGAGCCACGGTACTGAGGTGTTTGAAATTCATTCTCATTTCTTGCATGGGACCTAAGCATCCAGTCATGGACACATATATGATTTTACAACCCATTTTGGTGCACCAGAGCATGTTCATGTAGTTTAATTTTGAATTATGCACCTTAAATGCCTAGAAAACTCAGTTAATGTATAATTTTTTTCAAACAAACCCTGAATAATTCCAAAAAAATTGACGACACTCCTATAGTTGCATGTTCACCACAGATAAAAGTTCTAGCAATTCAAACACCCTCCTTTGTCGTTGTGACCCCATTATGTATTTCAAATCAAGACGAAAAATCAAGTACATCACACACAGTTTATTATCACCAACCGTGTGAGATGCAGTACAAAATATCTTGGAGCACCGTCATAGTATATGGCTTATGCGAGAAAGTTCGTCAGCTACAGTCCATAGCCGGCGCGTCAAGCACACTAGCTCGCTCCCCAAATATCATTTCACTATTCAATCATTGCCGGTCAAAGATGGGGACGTGGACCCATATCGTGAGGGCAATTTCGGCGGCCCACTTCGATGAGAGTGCAGCCGCAACCGCCATGAGCGTGCTAACAACCTGCATGAGCGCGGCCGCAATCTGCGACTGGGCGGCCACGGCAGCCCAAACGGCCGCTGTTGCAGCTCAGATGACGGCAGCAACATCTGCGACGGGGATAGCAACTCGCAAGAGCAGCACAACAGTTGTTCGTTCCACAACGGCCACCTTAGTTGTGATGGAGGCTGCCCACGCCCAGCTCCTGGCGGTCACCACACAAATCGCACGAAGCTTCTCCGACAACAGTCGGCAACCCACGACCGAAGAGTTGGCAATTGTCAAGAGCGTTCGAGGAGCCGTCTGTTCGTTCGCGGCATACCTTGTCGCGATGGAGCCCGTTCAAGCCCAGACGCGGCCGCCCACGCCCAGCTCGTGGCGGCCTTTTCCAAAGAGATGGTGGACGAGGATGGCAAGATGCTTGCTGATTATGGTGCGATGGATGCCATGGAGCCCCTTCCCAGGAGATCGTCGGGCTCAAGATGGACATGGACGAGGCGGCGAAGATCGACGAGCGCCAGCGAGAGTAGTAGTCTTTGTTTAGAGCGTCGGTCTTTTGTTAGAGTAATATTTAGGTCAGCTAGCTCTATTTAATTGATGAACTTGCTCGATTAAGAAGTGTTGGTGTGTTGTAGGCTCTTTTGTGTACCCAAATTATGCAATGACGTGGATGACCACTGTAACCAAGGAAATTCGGACCAAAATTTGCACATTCAAACTCATCACACACGGGGTAAGCTATGTGAATCGTTTGTGATGTTCACATATCATACATATTGTTGAATAAGGGTCCATGTCTGATGACACTTTGCGCGCCAGTTTTTCGCTGCACTGAGCCAAAATTTTCGGCTTCCGCGGAAATATCTACCTCCCCCCTCATGACCAAAGGCCACATTTCCCCTGTTTCCTCCTTCCTTTCCAAGTTCAAATCTTCACTGCTTGCTCGTAGCGCCGCCTCCTCGCCAGCGACGCTCCTTCCCGTTGCTCGACCTTGTCGATCTAGGCAGGTCATCCACACCCGGCCCCCATCCTCCTCCTCCTTCTACATCCCACATGCCCCGACCGTCTATGCGACACCTTCCACCCAAATCATTGACCCATCCTCCAAATAAGCACCGTCCTAAGCCATGGTGCACGCAGTATAGCCAGGAGCTCAAGGAGCATTTGGCAACGGAGAAGCAAATCGCGGTCGCACGCGCGAATGAGGTCGCGATGGCTGCCATTCTTGCCGACCCCCAGATCTTGGAGAAGCACCTCGCCGTCGAGGCCACCATCGACGCCTCGCGTGTTGACGCTGCCACATGGTTGGCTGCTTTAAATGATAGTTCATGGCATTTTCTGGAGGCCACCGTTGGTGCCTTCGAGGAAGACTACGAGGTGTTTTCTCAGCGTGCCCATGCTTACCTCAACTCGAGAGCCAACAGGTTGGTGCTCGGAGCGGCTCAAGCAACTCACCACTACGAGGAGGGCACCCATGATGTGGAGGCCTCGCCCTCTTCCAAGTCCAAGGAGCCAATCGTCATCGATATCTCTGACGATGAGGGGTAGCTTGTCTTATTAGCTCACTATAAGGACCTATGTTCAGCTAGCTAGCTATGCCGGTTAAGCATGTTCGGTTTACCTATTGCATGTGTTTCTCATGCCTTTCCTTAACAAATTCTAGTGAATTATCCTATGTACTGTTACCATGCAATCTGATCATCTAGTATATATGTCCTATATGTCGTGCATTGTGGTGCTCACTTATTAACTGTTTGGTTAATTTGTTGAAGTGTTCAGTTAACTGTTTGGTTCAATTATGCAATGTGATGTTCAATTCTTGTGGGTGCAATTTTGTATTGTCTTGCATGTGAGAAATAAATCGAATTTGGTTGTACAAAATACATGAGAAACAAATACAATTGCTATATTTCCAAGTTGTTAAGCATTCTCGGTTTGGTTAACTGTCTAATCTTCTAGTATGTTATATATTGTGGAATGTGGTGCTTAGTTAATGTTTGATTCATTTGTTGTGGTGTTTACTAAACTTTTTGGTTCAATTTTGCAATGCGATGTTCAATTGTTGTGGGTGCAATTTTGTATTGTCTTTCATGTGAGAAATAAATCAAATTTGGCTGTACAAAATACATGAGAAACAAATACAATTGCTATATTATCAAGTGTTAAGAATGCTTGGTTTGGTTAACTGTCTGATCTTCTAGTATGTTATATATTGTGTAATGTGGTGCTCAGTTAATGTTTGGTTCATTTGTTGTGGTGTTTAGTTAACTGTTGGGTTCAATTTTGCAATGCGATATTCGATTGTTTTGGGTGCAATTTTGTATTGTATTCCATGTGAGAAATAAATTGAATTTGGTTGTACTAAATACATGAGAAACAAATACAATTGCTATATTTCCAAGTTGTTAAGCATGTTTGGTTTGGTTAACTGTCTAATCTTCTAGTATGTTATATTGTGCAATGTGGTACTCAGTTAATGTTTGGTTCATTTGTTGTGGTGTTTAGTTAACTGTTTGGTTCAATTCTGCAATGCGATGTTCAATTGTTGTGGGTACAATTTTGTATTGTTATGCATGTGAGGAATAAATTGAATTTGGCTGTACTAAATACATGAGAAGCATATACAATTGCTGTATTTCCTATTTCTTGATCATGCTTGGTTTGGATAAGTGGCTTTTCCATGTGGCTCGAATTAATCTGCTGAATCTGCAATATGTTTATTTTTCGTCAACATATTTTACTGATAGTATGTCAACCCTCACTTAACCTGATCAATAACTACCTTATATGTGTTGCGGGGAAATAATGGTGTCGGTGCAACGAACATCTGTGTTTGTTAACCGAACTCATACACAGGCGTGCTGACGATCGTACATCCAACACCAACATGTAATGCAAGGCCGAGCCAGACAAGCCGCTCTTCGTGAGATCAAGGAGAGCATTAAGAATAACAAGGCAGCAGGATATCACCTTGGGAAGGCCTCCCTTGCCGGGCAGAAGAGCCCGACCAGGTCGAGACCGCCCCGAAGGCAAGTCCAGAATCGCCCCGGCAAGCCTACCGGGGCCGCCAAGACACCACCGCTCCACCGCACCGCGACGCTAGTCATTTATCGATGCGGTGTCGAGCCCCCCGGGCGATTAAGTGGCACTCATTAAGCACGTGGCAGCTTGCTGGAAGACAGATCACACCCATTTGACACCCGTCCAGAGGCGTGTCAAGATGACAAGCAGAAGATGGCTAAGCGGCGATATAAGCTTGCCGGAGATGCACCCCCGCATGCCACCTAAGGTAGCATTTATGGCATTTGCCATAGTTAGGTATGATAGCACTGTTGGCTATCTAATCACAAAATAATGTCTATTTTGCCACTGTGGTTACCCCTTGAGCTATAAAAGGAGGTCCAAGGCAACCTAGAGAGGGGGGGGGGGACCCTCACACACTTGTACTCGCGTAGCAGCTCTCCCCGAGGCCGCCTTGCCGGGCCTGAGCGTTGTGTTTTCTTCGTGTTCCTCTATCCAATCCACCAAAGCAAGAGTAGAGTTTTACGCTTCTCAGCGGCCCGAACCTGGGTAAAAACCACTAGAGTCACATCGTCGTGCTGCCTCATGGCCTCCGCTCTTTGTGCAACGTGATCTCCCCCCTGTCGATCCACAAAGGGGCCCATGGCCCCATAGGTGACCGTGTTCACCCACGACATCTTTGGCGCACCAGGTAGGGGTATCGCTTGCGTGAACCCGAAGTTGTGAACAGTGCGCCGATCTTCATCATCGTCTTCTCACTGGTACAGCAAGGTGCTATACAAACGGTTTTTAACCCCTTTCCGCGACGGCGTTCTGAACCGTCACCAAGTGAGTGTGTGCGATACGGGGGTCCTTCCCACATGACCCAGAAACCGTCAGGGATAGGCCCTCTGGTTACACACGCTGGGCAAAATGAGATCGTGTGCGACGGGCGAGCGATCAAATACAATTATACAGGCCCAATCGGTTCCGGTCCTAAGTACATCCCACACAGTCAGTCCCAAATAAATGTTTTCATTTGTATGTACATTACACATAGTCAATCCAAGGAATACGTTTCCGTTCTTATGTACATCCCACACAGTCAATCCAAGAAGTACGTTTCCGTTCTTATGTACATCCCACACAGTCAATCCAAGAAGTACATTTCCATTCGTATGTACATCCCACACAGTCAATCGAGGGAAACGTTTCCGTTTGTATATACATCCCACACAATTTTATGTATAGCCTCATGTGTGATAGGTGTAACGATCACACACGCTCTGCCTCGGTTAACCATTTGCTTTTATTCAACTACATCACACACGATTTGATGAAGAAAACTGTATGGCATTGGGCTATCCATCACAACCGTTTTTACTGCTAGAACCGTTTGCAAATTTCCTTGACCCATTAATCAGGTTTATTAGTTTACAATTAATAATTCCAGTATTACGCAAATTCACATTTCATATCGAACAATTGTTTGCCAATTTCATATCAGGCACATAAATATATTTTAACATCATAGTACGATAGCTACCTGAAAACAACACAGTACATCATATAGCTAGTTCACCTTCATAAGAACAATATATTCATTTCCCTAATCGAGATCATCCAGGCTCGTCTTATCCACCTCTGCTTTTAGTTCAGTAAGAACATGTTTTGCACTGACCAACTGGGAAAGTGCCTCCTCCTTCGCCAACGCCATCTTAGCAAATTCTAATTTAAAAAATCTGAGCTCATTCTCCATCTTCCTCTTTTTTTTCCCGCATCTTGAAATATTCTTCAGCGTTGATAACACTTTCTCTAAGCCTACCTCCGTTCTCTTCCTCATACATGCTCCAGAGCTTTGCTAGGCACATCTTCAAAGACTGTGGCCACTCTTAATCAACCCACTCCAGGTAAGAACACTTTCGTTCATCCTATAATATTTAAAACTAGATCAGTAACAATTGTAGGGAAAATGGGTTTCTAGCAACATAGAAAATCACCAAATACATATTTTGAAAAACTAAAAAAACAGGTTAATTATGACATATCTTCTCGAAAAGATCAATGTGCAAATGAATTAATTGCTACTGAGACAACAATCAAATTCTGAAACATCAGATGCTATAATTAACTACAACAATGCTACAAGTCTTAGTCATGCACTATAAATAACAAATTGAACATTTTATGAGGAAGCTAAATATAACTGTAACAGCATAGCGACAATGTTTGGATGACATCAAATTGATACTAACAGGTGTGTACATGCACAAATTTAGTAACATAGAACTAATAGCACTAAGGCCGTCCACTATGTATGCCAAAACCGGTGTCAAGACAACTGTTGCTACATCTGGCACTGGTGCCCTACACTGCCGAGCCGATGCAGCGGAAAAAAAATCAGGGAACCAGACCCCGAAGCACCTAGTTGCTTCGATGCCCAGTTCCTTCGTGCCATAAAGATTTAGTACTTTACTCCTTGGCTGCTCGGATGTGTGGACCAAAGTTGGCTGCACAAACTGCTGAAGTGGTGCCAAATAATTTTCTAATGGCACCGCTGATGAGATGGCAACATTTTTAGATACTAGGTACAAACTGCGACACTGTCTTAACATCCAGAATAACATAGCACAGTGACAGTGTCTGAATCACATCTAACAAATGATTTGTAACAACGAAAGTGGGGCTAACCTTCTCTGCACATGCCAGAAACTTCCTCCCACTATCCACAGATTCAAACGCAACTAACTTCAAGCATGGAGATTGATGGTGACAACGAGCAGGCAGATCTTCAGCCAGCCCGCTCCATTCGTTGCAACTGATGGTCCTAGGGAGCTACAAGAGGAAGAAATGACTCAACTCGACCGTCGGGTTAAAATTCTTCATTCCAAGTCATAACCCGAGAGAGAGAAGAGAGGCATACCCGGGTGGTGAAAGAGTCATCGTTGAAGGAAGAACCGCTAGAGAGGTCATTGAAGAAGACCATGGCGACCCCGGCGGTAGGATGCGAGACGGCGAGAGGGAGGAAGCAAGCGAGGAAGCGGCTATAGCTTCAGAAGGAAGGAAGGAGGAAACAGGGGAAATGTGACTTGTGGTCGAGGAGAAAAGGGGGTGGGGAAGGGGGTAGATATTTCGGCGGTAGGCCAAAAATTTCGAAATGTGGAGGGAAACTTTGCGCGCGGTGTCGCCGAACACCATTCACTTTGAACGATTATGTGCATCACAAATGATTCTTCTGCTTGACGTGCATGGGATGAGTTTGATAATTCAAATTTTGGTGGAAATTTCCCTGGGTACTGTCCTCATCCACGTCATTGCATAATTTAACATCGCTTTCTAATTTGGGCACACAAAAGAGCGTACCGCACACAGACCACACTTACTGAATCGAGCAATTTTAGTAATTAAACAGAGCCAGTTGACCTAAACATTGCTCTAACAAAAGACCAGCATTAAAAACAAAGCCTAAGTACGCATAATTTTAACAAAGCCGCCGCCACACCGCCCTATGCATTGCCGATGTGTGAGATGAGATGTCGATGACTTATCCTGGCGACATGGCGCCATTGGTGACTCCGCGTCCCCCCTGCTGAAGTCGACCGCGTCCTCATCCTCGTCCTCGGTGCCGCCCTCAAGGTTGTAGTACTCGTAGTAGTGGCAGCGCCAGAGATCGCGTTGGTACTCCACCGCCGATTCCTCGACGGACAGACTCTTCTCTACCTCGACCTCAGCCACGTGCAACTCCTCCTCCCGGCGCTCCTCGATCTCCGCCGCCTCCCACATCTCCAGCTCCTGCTCGGTGACCTCATGAGGAAGAAGGTGCTCGGTGGCCACCGCCGCCTTTTCGGACGTGGGTTGCATGCTGGATTCCAAGGTGGCCTGGAATATCTTGGCGTGTGCGTCCTCGATCTTGGCGTGGATGGCCTCGACCCGGGCCAGGGCGACATCGGCGGCACGGACGACAGCTCGAGCGCTCTCGACGTTTGCAGCCGCCGTCGCAGCAGCTGCTGCCGCCGTCTCGGCTGCTACAGATGCCTTGTCGGCTACCGCAGACGCCCTCTCGGCGGATGTGGCCGCGCTCAATGCAGATGCGGTGGCACTCTCGGCGTAGGCAGCCGCTCTCTTGGCGCAGGCGATGTTGCTCGGGGAGGACGCGACCACCGTACGGGCCCTCACGAAGCGTTTCCTCGTCGTCATCTTTGCAAGAAGGGGTTCCGGGAATGGGCATCAGGATTCATGGATTTGGGGGTTGCCGGCACTGGAGCAGACGAAGCCGGCGAAGCTTAAAGAGGAAGACTTAAATAGACCCACGAATTTTCATCACAAACGATTCCTTAAAAAAAAACCGTGTGTGGTGTTGTTGATATTTTTTATTAGCTGTGAAAAACGAATTTGGAGTAAAGTGGCAACGGATGGTATTTTAAATGTACGAGAAAATTCGTAGTACTAATACAACTGTCATGTCAAAATTTGGAAAATTTCAGGGGTCATTTGACCTTTTAAGACATCTAAGTGATTTTCTAGCCATTTAATGACCGTAATTCAAATTTGAACTACATGTACATGCAACAGCTAACCATAACGGTTTGAAAAGTCATATTTGTGTACTTGTGTGCGAGTTAATTCCATGTGCAGTAAATTGGAAGGAATTTTTAAACATATTGGTCTCACGGCTATGACACAAAGCATGGAGTGCCATGGCATTTAAATTTCAAAAAAATTAAAAAATGATTAGAAACACATGAAACCTTGCTTGACGTAATGGCATGGCAACAAGATGGTGTGGTAAAGAAATTGGCCTGTTTGACGAACGTTTGGTCACACATCCCTCACAAACAGGAGCAACTCACTAGAAGGCTCGTGGTTCCGAGAAGGAACAAGGCATGTTTGATGACGAACGGGCGATAGCTTCCTCTTATGGCCTTCAAAAAATTTATACAGTTAACGTGCACTAATACAACATTCATGTGAAAATTTGGAAAATTCCAGGGGTCATTTAACCTTTTTAAGATATTTAAGTGATTTTCTAGCCATTTAATGACCATAATTCAAATTTGAACTACATCTACATGCAACAGCTAACCATAAAGTTTGAAAAATCATATTTGTGTACTTGTGTGCGAGTTAATTCCATGTGCAGTAAATTGAAAGGAATTTTCAAACATATTGGTGTCACGGCCTGGACACGTGCATGGAGTGCCATGGCATTTAAATTCTAAAAAATTAAAAAAATCAGAAACACATGAAACCTTGCTTGATGTAATGTCATGCCACCAAGATGATGTGGTAAAAAAATTGGCATGTTTAACAAAAGTTTGGACACACACGCCTCACAAAGCGGAGCAACTCACTAGAAGGCTCGTGGTTCCGAGAGGGAACAATGCATGTTTGATGACGAACGGGCGATAGCTTCCTCTTATGGCCTTAAAAAAATTTCTACAATTAATGTGCACTAATACAGCTATCATTTGAAATTTTGGAAAATTCCAGGGGTCATTTGACCTTTTAAAGACATTTAAGTGATTTTCTAGCCATTTAATGTCCGTAATTCAAATTTGAACTAGATCTACATGCAACAGCTAAGCATAACGGTTTGAAAAATCATATTTGTGTACTTGTGTGCGAGTTAATTCCATGTGCAGTAAATTGGAAGGAATTTTCAAACATATTGGTGTCACGGCCTAGACACATGCATGGAGTGCCATGGCATTTAAATTCTAAAAAATTAAAAAAGATTAGAAACACATGAAACCTTGCTTGATTTAATGTCATGCACCAAGATGATGTGGTAAAAAAATTGGCATGTTTAACGAAAGTTTGGACACACACTCCTCACAAACCGGAGCAACTCACTAGAAGGCTCGTGGTTCCGAGAGGGAATAATGCATGTTTGAGGACGAACGGGCGATAGCTTCCTGTTATGGCCTTCAAAAAATTTCTACAGTTAACATGCATAAATAGAACTGTCATGTGAAAATTTGGAAAATTCCAGGCGTCATTTGACCTTTTAAAGACATTTAAGTGATATTCTAGCCATTTAATGACCGTAATTCAAATTTGAACTACATCTACATGCAATGGCTAACCATAACGGTTTGAAAAATCATATTTGTGTACTTGTGTGCTGTGACGCCCCCGGCTTAATCGTGCACTAACCATACACGCAAATGCACATGATCAAGCCTAAGGACTCACTTGAAGATATCGCAACACAACTCTAAAACATAAATAAAGTCATACAAGCTTTATATTACAAGCCAGGGGCCTCGAGGGCTCGAATACATAAGCTCGCGAACAAGCGTTAGCGGAAGCATCAGATATCTTAGTACAGATATAAAACAGAAACAGATAAGCCTTTAGAAAGGCGGGGCAAAACAAAAGCTACGATCGAAAGGCGCAGGCCTCCTGCCTGGGACCCTCCGAACCTACTCCTGGTCGTCGGCAAGCTCGTAGTAGTAATCACCCTCGGGGTGGTAGTAGTAGTCATCGACGGGGCAGCTGGCTCCGGGGCTCCGTCATCTGGTTGCATCAAAAGGAAAAAGGGGAAAAATAGGAAGCCAAGCAACCGTGAGTACTCATCTGAAGTACTCAGCAAGCAAGGATCTACACTACATATGCAACATTATCAAAGAGAGGCTGTATATGTGGACTGGGCTGCAGAAATGCTAGAATAGAGGGAAGGCCTAGTCCTATCGAAGACTAGCATCTTCAGCGGTCTTGCGGCATTAGAAGAGTGCAGATTAGTACAGCATAAAGTAGTAGCAGTAATCAGTATCAACCTCGGCCAGAGATCCTTTCTCGACTCCCTGCGAGAAAGCAATCCCAGAGCCCTAGTATCCATTTCTCATCACAAGTATCCAGTTCTAGTTGTATCGATCGGGATACAACTCCGAGCGTCCGTTAGCGAGGATCCAGCTATGCATAGATTAGTTCTTCCCTGCAGGGGTGCACCAACTTACCCACCACGCTCGCTTAACTCCGGCCGGACACACTTTTCTGGGTCATGCCCGGCCTCGGCCAAACGACACATTGCAGTCCTACCTAGGCTCAGCGGAGAGGTCCCCGTCGGTCTATATCCTAAGCACTCAGGGGTCTTGGGCCATCGCCCTGTGCACTCCGGGTTGTTGCGAGCAGGGTGAAGCCAGGCACCACCTCTCACTGGATGGCGCCGGTCCGTCCCGGCCGCAATGCTGAGCTGGATGTCTGACAGAGCTTTCGGAAGAAACGTACGATGCAGAGTGCCCCTAACTTTTCCCGCGTGATGGTTAGTGCTATCGGGCCAGAGGCCCACTGAGATCACATATCCGAATCGTTAGTGTATTGGTAGTGCGGTAACGAGCAGAGACTCACGATCGATGTGACCCCGTCGCCCCGTCTCGAGGACTTGCGGCAAGGGCTAAGAATGCCCGACCACGCATCATATTTAACTCTCGGGTACCTTCCAGGTCAACCCGTCTCCACATCACTCGCGGGTACGCCTCAGGGTCGACCCGCCTTTCTAAGTAACAGTTGTAAAGTCCAAATATCCGTGTGTCCATAACATCAGGGAATCCGAGGTATCACCCTCGTTGGATTTGTCGGATTCGGGGTTCCGCAGACCCTTGAGAGGTTCGAACTCTGGGGTGCATGTGAAGAACTCTCTCTCCCCAGTCTGCCTGCTCAACGATTCCACAGCCTAGCTCGACGAACCCAATGAACAAGAGACATAGCAGTTTATCCTGGTTCGGGCCACCTTGCGGCGTAATACCCTACTCCAGCTTTGTGGTGGATTGCCTCGGAGGGCTGAGGATGAACTAGTACAGAGGTGGAACGACCTCAGGAGGTGAGGTGTTCTTGAGCTCGATGAGCTGGAGAGGTGGAGAGGGTGGAATGGATCTGGTCCAGCTCCGGTTCCCCTCTCATGGTGGTGGCTAAGTCCTATTTATAGTGGCCTTGGTCCTCTTCCCAAATGTAGGCGGGAAGGGATCCCACAACGGCCAAATTCGAAGGGAGACAACTAGTACAAGTTATCCTGGCAAAAGTAGTCTTCGCCTGCAAAAGCCTCTGGTGGTGACGCTGTAGTGGGCTCTGCGATGACCTCCGTCCTGCCGTCCTGGCGGTCCTGGTCTTGTTGCACCGATATGGAAACCTTTGCTTGATTCCTCGGGACTCCGCGCCTGCGCTTGCCGCCTTTGCACCAAAGAGGAAATTGGTACACTGCGCCCGCTGGCGCCCGCCTGGTCCTGGTCGTCATGGCTCATGTCAGGTGAACCTCACGAGGTGCAGCTTGCATGGATATCTCCGCTCCTCGGGAGCCAGCCTGGGGAGGCCGCCCCTCATGGCGGTCTTGGTGTCGTCCGCCTCGCGAGGCCTGGGCCCTCGCGAGGGTCTTGAGTTGTCGTTGCTGAAGCTGGGCCGTACAAGGCCGTCGATGGAGCCACACCACGGGCCGCAGGCAGGCAAGTCTGGGCACCCCCGGTCCCAGGACGCCGACAGGATTCCTACTTGATGTATCCCTCAAGGTGAACTTAGGAGGAATCACCCTCGAGGTTCACACTTAAGGTGTTGCACGACAGCGTCATTATCGGGAGTGGTGAAGGAGGAATCACCCTCGATGACCATGACCGAGTATATACACTATTCATCTACCGGAAATAGGCTAAAAGTTGTGGATCCACCTCCATAGAGGGTCCCGACACGGAACCAGAGGGCACGGTCAGCTTCGTCTCGTCGTTCTGATCAACTTTCATGTACAAAGTTTTTCGATCTAAGCTACGGTTTATTTCTACGATTTCCTAAAGTTTTATCAATTTTCTGAAATTATTATTATATAAATTAATTCAAAAATAGAGTAATTGTGCCAGCATGATGTCATACTGACGTCGGCAGTCAACCAGCCAGTTGACAGGTTAAACTGACGTCTGGGCCCCACCTGTCATAGACTGGGAGTGCCCAGTCAGCAGGTTGACTTGGTCAACTGGAGGCTTGACTGGTCTAATGGGGCCCACTGGACCCACATGTCATTGACTGGGTCCAGCCCAGTCAGCATTTGACTGGTCAGGTGGGTCCAGTGGGACCCAGTGGTCAGCCTCTAGTCATATTAACATTATTTAGATTAATCTAATTAGTCTAGTTAGCTCATGGGCCCAGTCTGTCAGTGATACAACTAACAGTGAGTTATTTAGTACTAATCCTAATGCTACAGTAGTCGGGCCCACTAGTCAGCGGGTATTAGGGCTGGGATTAGTCGCAGGGTGCTGACACGTGGCCCCCGCAGGAGTTTTAAACTCCAGCGCGCGCCGGCGCGGCTCCGGCGAGCAACAGAGGGGTGGCGACGCGCGGGTTTTGCGTACAGATGCCCAAATCAAGCGCCGCGACCACCCAGATGACGTGCACGATGTGGCGCACTCGATGAAACTAACTACGTGGCCGGAGGCAGAGTAAATCGACGGTGGCGTCCATTCTTGCGGCGGCCGGAGTTCGGTCGAACTCGGGGTCGAGGCTAGGGTGCACTAAAGGCGGCGCGGGTGGCAGCGTTGACCTTCGGGAAGCGTGCTGAGCATGATGCAAGGCTTGGAGGCGGTCGGTGCTGGCGGTGGCTGCGTCGGCGAGGCTAACTGCGGTGGCGTGCTTACGGCAACGGCGGCGAGCAGCAAGAGGGCAGCGCACGAGCTAGCTAGCAAAGTAGGAGTGGGGCGGAGCTCACCGGGGAGCACACGGCGGCTCAGTGGTTGGTTTAGTAGTAGCAGCTTAGCAGATCGACGCCGGCGATGTCCGGCGATCCGAGGAAGACGAAGGTGGCGCGGGGCAATGTGGTGTCACCGAGCTTGTGGCCTTGGGCGCGGAAGAAGAGGCGAACGCCGGCGTGCTCCCTGGACACGACAGAGGAATGCACGGGCGCCGGTGGCCGCGAGAAATTGGCGGCGCGGCGTCGATGGCGCTCGGCCAGAGTGGGGAAATGGCGCAAGTGGGGAAGGGAGAGGAAGGACTGGCCAGGGGGGAAATGGAGGAGGCGACCAGGGGGAGTGGATGGGTTGTGGCCTTATCCCCTCGCGACATCGGTGGCTGTCGGTGGGCGTCGCGCTGTGGACGTCTCGCCGGCGCGGCGCGCGGCGCCCATGGGCGCGATGACACGCAGGGGAGAGAAAGAGGGAGATGGGCCTGGTGGGCTGGGTTCGGGGCACTGTGCACTTAGGCCCAGTGCACAGTGCCTCTTTCCTTTTTATTTTTCTGTTTCTGCTTTTTCTTTTTTACAGAGATGGTTTGGCATTATTTTGAGCTAACAAATGATTTTGCAAAAATGTGAAACTTGCTCACATAATTACTTTGCAATACCCAGCACTGCCATAAAAAGTTTGGGCATTATTTGGAATCCATTTGAATTTATTCAAAAATGAATAGGGCATTTTAGGTGTTGTTTTGGCATTGTTTTAAAAGCTTAGTCCCAATTGAGTTGATGATGATGTTGTGTTCCTTAACAACAATTGTTTTGGAATATTTGCTAGAAGGTGAACATTTTTCTAGCAACTTTTGGGCAACTTTATTTTGCACTTGAATTTGAATTGATTTTTCAGAGAAGGATTTGAATTGAATCTTTAACCATTGTGACTAAGTACTGCAAATGAGGATGGCTTGGCATTATTAGCAGATGATCACAGTGGTTATTACACAGGGGTGTTACAAATTCTCCTCCTCTAAAAGAAATTCTCGTCCCGAGAATTCAGGAGGTAGAAGAAAAGAGGTCGGGGTATTCCTTGCGAAGATGATCCTCACGTTCCCAAGTGGCTTCATCTTCAGTATGATTCGACCACTCTACCTTCAGGAACTTGGTAACCTTCTAACGGGTTCGACGTTCAGCTTGATCGAGAATGCGGATCGGATGCTCCTTATAAGATAGGTCATCTTGCAATTCGAGCATCTCGTGATCCACTGCTCTGTGCGGAGACTCCTTGAAGCAACGACGAAGTTGTGACACATGGAAGACATTGTGGATATGTGAGAATTGCGGAGGTAACTCCAGTTTATATGCCACCTGACCACATCTGGCAACAATGCGAAAGGGACCAATGTAGCAGGGAGCTAACTTGCCCTTGATTCTGAAACGGTGTGTGCCCTTCATAGGAGTGACTCGCAAATAAGCTTGATCACCAGGTTGATAGATCAAACCCCATCGTTTGCGATCATAGTTGCTCTTCTGGCGGTTCTGAGCCGCCTTGAGATTTTCTCGGACAATACGGACTTGCTCTTCGGCATGTTGGATAATATCCGGACCCACGAGTGGTCGTTCCCCAGTTTCTGACCAATTTAGAGGGGTTCGACACTTATGTCCATATAGAACTTCGAAGGGGGCCATTCTCAAGCTGGCTTGATAGCTGTTGTTATAAGAGAACTCGGCATACGGAAGAGATTCTTCCCACTTCTTGCCGAAGGAAATAACACAAGCTCGCAGCATGTCTTCAAGCACTTGATTGACTCGCTCGACTTGGCCTTGGGATTGGGGGTGATATGCTGAACTCCAGGTGATATGAGTTCCCATAGCTTCTTGGAAACTTTCCCAGAACTTTGAGGTGAAAAGTCCGCCACGGTCCAAACTGATTTCCTTTGGAATACCGTGGAGCGATACAATTCTGGAGATATATAACTCTGCTAACTGACTAGCAGTGATAGTTTCTTTGACAGGCAGAAAGTGTGCAACTTTAGAAAGTTGGTTGACGATGACAAGAATAGCATCGTGACCCTTCTGTGACTTGGGAAGGCCAGTAATGAAATCCATCTGAACATTATCCCATTTCCATACAGGAATAGGAAGAGGTTGCAGAATTCCAGCAGGCTTTTGATGTTCTGCTTTAACACGACGACACACATCACATTCAGTAACATATCGAGCAATATCCTGCTTCATTCTAGACCACCAGTACCTTTGACGGAGATCACGATACATCTTGGTACTACCCGGATGGATAGACAATGGTGTGTCATGTGCCTCCTCCATGACCTTGTCAGTCATAAGCTCGAATCGAGGTACGACAATGCGGTCTCTGAAATACAAGGTTCCATCTTCAGACAGCGAGAAATCCCTGTACTTTTCAAGGTAAGATCTTTCTTCATCAGATCAACTTCAGCATCTTTAGCTTGCGCACTCTTAATAGCCTTCTCAAGGTCTGGTTCAACATCCATGGTATTTAGGTATCCTTGAGGAACTATCTCGAGATTTAGCTTTTGAAGCTCTTCATACAGAAGTGGTTGCTGTAGCTGAACCTCAAGTTCACAGCAGTAGGATTTACGGCTCAATGCATCAGCCATTACATTAGCCTTGCCAGGGGTATAAGAAATACCCAAATCATAGTCCGTAATGGTCTCCATCCATCTTTGCTGACGGAGGTTCAGAGATGGCTGAGTGAACAAATACTTCAGACTTTTATGATCCGTGTATATCTCACAATGATTACCGAGGAGGTAATGTCGCCACAACTTCAATGCATAGATGACAGCAGCTAGTTCTAGATCATGTACTGGATAGTTCTCTTCATGCGGACGCAACTATCGAGAGCCATAAGCAATCACTTTACGCTCTTGCATTAGGACACAGCCTAATCCTTCAGGGGATGCGTCGCAATAAATCTTGAAGTCTTTGCGAGAATCTGGAGGAGCAAGTACTGGGGCAGATGTTAGCTTGTCTTTGAGTGTTTGAAAACTTTCCTGACATTTTTCTGTCCACTCAAACTTAACGCCCTTGTGAAGAAGATCAGTCAAAGGCTTAGCAATCTTTGAGAAATTCTCGACAAAGCGACGGCAATAGCTTGCAAGGCCGAGAAAACTTCTGACTTGCTTGACATTCTTCGGTGGAGTCCATTCAAGAATAGCCCAAACTCGTTCTGGGTTAACAATGCCATCTTTGGAGATCACGTGGCTGAGATATGTCACTTCAGACAACCAGAATTCACATTTAGAATACTTGGCATATAGTTGATGTTCACGCAGCTTTTCCAGTACCAGCCGAAGATGTTCGGCATGTTCTTCTTGACAAACCACGACGAATATATAAGAATATGATCCAAGTAAACCACGACGAATTTTTCAAGGTAATCCATGAAGATATAGTTCACCAGTCGAGAAAAAGTTGCTGGGGCATTGGTTAATCAGAAAGACATGACAGTGTACTCATAAGAGCCATAACGGGTAACAAAGGCAGTCTTTGGAATATCCTCTTCGCGGACACGGATCTGATGATAACCCAACCTCAAGTCGAGTTTAGAGAACACAGAGGACCCAGCAAGCTGATCATAAAGATCATTGATCCGGGGCAGTGGATATTTATTTTGAATGGTTGCCTGGTTGATAGGACGGTAATCTTGAACCAACCTATTCGTACCATCTTTCTTCTTGACAAAGAGGGAAGGTGCTCCCCAAGCAGATGAACTGGGGCGGATGAAACCCTTTCTAAGTGACTTGTCGATTTCCTCCTTAAGCTCAAGGAGTTCATGCGGTGGCATCTTATAAGGACGCTTCGCAATAGGAGTAGTGGCCGGCTTCAAGTCTATGATGAATTCAATAGCTCTAGCAGGGGTATTCCTGGAAGTTCTTCTAGAAAGACATCTTGAAAATCACGAACAACTGGAACATTCTCGATGCCTTCAAGAGGGGAAGCATTCAATGCATTCAGAACATATATCTGATTCTCGACATTCTGAACTGTTTGAGCTGAGTATTTGACTGTCTGGCCAGAAGGGTGAGTGAGCTGGACTGTCTTAGTAGCACAGTCAATCAAAGCATTATGGGCTGTCAACCAATCCATACCAAGAATGACGTCTATGTTGGATGGTCCAAGTACAATGAGAGAAGCCGGAAAAAGTAGACCTCCAATCTTGATTTGGTTGAGAGGGCTTACCATTGAGGTTTGCCACTTGGACCCCGGGGATTGAACCGCTAAAGGAGCGGGCAATTTTTTCAGGTATAACTCATGTGACTGAGCAAATTGTTGGGACACAAAAGCATGCGATGCTCCAGAATCAAAGAGAACAGAAGCTGGCACTGAATTAACGTAAAGGGTTCCCATCACAATTTTTGGGGACTCCCAAGCTTCTTCAATCTTGACATGGGTGACTTGACCACTACTCATAGCGGGTGGTCCGGCACTACAACTTCTGGTATGATGGGTTCGGCGGCCCTTCTTACGACCAACAGAAGGACATGATGCATTCTGAGGCTGACCCTGGCGACAGTTGATAGCAAGGTGCCCTGGCTGTCCACACTTGCGGCATAAACCACCATTACTGGGAGGAGCTACAACATTGGGCTGTCCACCCTGAATCGTTAGTTGTCTCAGCAGCGGAGGCAGACGAGGTGCAACATAAGACAGCCTTGGCATTGGAGCAGGGCGGTGATGAACATTATGTGGGATCCAGACTCGACATTTCTGAGCAGGTCGACCCGAATACGAACCAACATCACGAGTGCGCTTGAGCGACTCCTGGTATTTAGTGAGAGTAGTTTCAACTCGAAAAGATTGACTGACAAGCATTGCGAAGTCTGTACAATCATGGACAGCAAGTGCGAGGTTCATATCAGTACGCAGTCCTTCATGGAATTTCTCCTGCTTGCGAGCGTCAGTGCAGACGTCATCCGCAACATAGCGGGATAATTCAAGGAATTTCCTCTGATATTCATCCATAGTCATTGTGCCCTGTATGAGTTTGTGGAACTCCTGCTTCTTTTGGTCCATCAGACTTTGAGGAATGTGCCATGCACGGAAAGCTGACTAAAATTCTTGCCAAGTGGTTACAGTTTCAGCAGGCAACATACCCTTGTGGCTTTCCCACCATTGAGCAGCTGGACCCTTCAAGTGGAATGTCGCAAAGGTGACATAACTGGCAGGGGCAACGTTAGCTGATTCCATCTCAAACAGGATGTCTCAGAGCCAGTCATCAGCATCCATAGGATTGGTGGAGTTGCGGAAAACAGACGGGTTGAGGCGCATGAAATCTTGAAGCGATATCGGACCAGGCTCCTGACGAGCATCGTTGCGTTCCAAATGGTTCAGCAAACTCTCGTTGAGCTGACGGCTCAATTCAAACTGCTGCAACATTGCGGCAATATAAGGTGGAGGTGGAGGATCGTCAACCATCCTGCCAAATCAACAGGGGCAGTTTAGCAAGAAAAACTGCATGTGAATGGAGTTATTCATGATGTAACACGGGAAATGAACAAGAAAGGCATTAGATATATGATAGTAGTCGTTAAAGACATACCAATCCATACACAGAGTTAGATTCAAATGGATAGTACGCGCTCAGGAACGCTCGCAGCTAGACAAACTAGGCGGCGCTCAGGCACGCGGTAAGGAAGTACACAACGAGACATAGCAAAGGCTACATCAACGTCGGAGAAAATTACTGGAGCGAGGAATCTGCAAGTGACAACACAGGGTGCCCTCGATAAAAGGATCCTGCAAGCAGAACCTGGCCCACAATCTTTAAGAAAGGGGGGGTAATTTCAGAACTCCGGATGGATGTGATCACGAGAACCTAATGTTGGAGTTAGTAAAATTTTAACCCGAAAGGAAGAGAGATCAGAGTCCCAGAGTAAAGACGAGGAATAAAAGATCCTAATACCACCCAATGACGACGTGGCCCCGTAAGCCACACAGCCAAGTTAGTGAAACAGTTTTGGACCATTAGACTCAACTTCGGCCAAGGAGTTGGAAAGGGGGATCCTATAGGCAGTCGGCTCTGATACCAAACTGTGATGCCCCCGGCTTAATCATGCACTAACCATACACACAAATGCACACGATCAAGCCTAAGGACTCACTTGAAGATATCACAACAGAACTCTAAAACATAAATAAAGTCATACAAGCTTTACATTACAAGCCAGGGGCCTCGAGGGCTCGAATACATAAGCTCGCGAACAAGCGTCAGCGGAAGCATCAGATATCTGAGTACAGATATGAAACAGAAATAGATAAGCCTTTAGAAAGGCGGGGCAAAACAAAAGCTATGATCGAAAGGCGCAGGCCTCCTGCCTAGGACCCTCCGAACCTACTCCTAGTCGTCGGCAAGCTCGTAGTAGTAACCACCCTCAGGGTGGTAGTAGTAGTCGTCGACGGGGCAGCTAGCTCCGGGGCTCCGTCGTCTGGTTGCATCAAAAGGAAAAAGGGAAAAAATAGGAAGCCAAGCAACTGTGAGTACTCATCCGAAGTACTCAGCAAGCAAGGATCTACACTAAATATGCAACATTATCAAAGAGAGGCTGTATATGTGGACTGGGCTGCAGAAATGCTAGAATAGAGGGAAGGCCTAATCCTATCGAAGACTAGCATCTTCAGCGGTCTTGCAGCATTAAAAGAGTGCAGATTAGTACAGTATAAAGTAGTAGCAGTAATCAGTATCAACCTCGGCCAGAGATCCTTTCTCGACTCCTTGCGAGAAAGCAATCCCAGAGCCCTAGTATCCATTTCTCATCACAAGTATCCAGTTCTAGTTGTATCGATCGGGATACAACTCCGAGCGTCCGTTACCGAGGATCCGGCTATGCATATATTAGTTCTTCCCTGTAGGGGTGCACCAACTTACCCACCACACTCGCTTAACTCCGGCCGGACACACTTTTCTGGGTCATGCCCGGCCTCGGCCAAACGACACATCGCAGTCCTACCTAGGCTCAGCGGAGAGGTCCCCGTCGGTCTATATCCTAAGCGCTCAGGGGTCTTGGGCCATCGCCCTGTGCACTCCGGGTCGTTGCGAGCAGGGTGAAGCCAGGCACCACCTCTCACTGGATGGCGCCGGTCCGTCCCGGCCGCAATGCTAAGCTGGACGTCTGACAGAGCTTTTGGAAGAAACGTACGACGCAGAGTGCCCATAACTTTTCCCGCGTGATGGTTAGTGCTATCGGGCCAGAGGCCCACTCAGATCACATATCCAAATCATTAGTGTATTGGTAGTGCGGTAACGAGCAGAGACTCACGATCGATGTGACCCCGTCACCCCGTCTCGAGGACTTGCGGCAAGGGCTAAGAATGCCCGGCCACGCCTCGTATTTAACTCTCGGGTACCTTCCAGGTCAACCCATCTCCACATCACTCGCGGGTACCCCTCAGGGTCGACCCGCCTTTTCAAGTAACAGTTGTAAAGTCCAAGTATCTGTGTGTCCATAACATCTGGGAATCCGAGGTATCACCCTCGTTGGATTCCTACTCGATGTATCCATCAAGGTGAACTTAGGAGGAATCACCCTCGAGGTTCACACTTAAGGTGTTGCACGACAGCGTCATTATTGGGAGTGGTGAAGGAGGAATCACCCTCGATGACCACGACCGAGTAACTACTCCACAAAGTTAACATCGGAAGACTGACGAGGTATCACCCTTGGCACTCGATAGTAACGCTGCAGTGTCGTACAGATAAAGGGAATGTGAGGTGCGGTGCTGGGGCTTGGTTGTCGAGTCTTCTGATAATCCAGCGGGGCAATCGGGACAAGTAGGGTCACTGGGGTCTCTAACCATCCTATTATAAGCAGTTTAGGATAAGCAGGTAATCATCAAAAGCAGGTTACCAAGATCAGGCTATGCATCAGAATAGGTAAAGCAGTAGCAGCAGCAATTCTAATGCAAGCATAAGAGAGAAGAGAATAGGCGATATAGGCATGGTAAAAAGGAGGGTGCTTGCCTGGTTGCTCGGCGGCAAAGGCAAGGTCGTCAACGGGGTTGTCGATCTCCGGAGCTGCGTCGGTCTCGGGGACTGCATCAGTACCGGGGTCTACCGAGATAGAAGAGGGGGAGGAAACAAATAAATACACAGCAAACATATGCAACACAGAGCATGCTATGCTAACGTGCAGTGCAGGGTTGCCTAAAAGCATGTCTAAATCATAAGAGCTATTTTAGGATTAAAGTTGGATTAATTAACCGGTGTATATACACTATTCACCTACCAGAAATAGGCTAAAAGTTGTGGGTCCACCTCCATAGAGGGTCCCGACACGGAACCAGAGGGCACGGTCAGCTTCGTCTCATCGTTCTGATCAACTTTCATGTACAAAGTTTTTCGATCTGACCTACGATTTATTTTCTACGATTTCCTAAAGTTTTATCAATTTTATGAAATTATTATTATATAAATTAATTCAAAAACAAAGTTATTGCGCCAGCATGATGTCTGGGCCCCACCTGTCATAGACTGGGAGTGCCCAGTCAGCAGGTTGACTGGGTCAACTGGAGGCTTGACTGGTCTAATGGGGCCCATTGGACCTACATGTCATTGACTGGGTCTAGCCCAGTCAGCATTTGACTGGTTAGCTGGGTCCAGTGGGACCCAGTGGTCAGCCTCTGGTCATATTAACATTATTTAGATTAATCTAATTAGTCTAGTTAGCTCGTGGGCCCAGTCTGTCAGTGATACAGCTAACAGTGAGTTATTTAGTACTAATCCTAATGCTACTATAGTCGGGCCCACTAATCAGTGGGTATTAGGGCTGGGATTAGTCACAGGGTGCTGACACATGGCCCCCACCGGAGTTTTAAACTCCGGCGCGCGCCGGCACGGCTCCGGCGAGCAACAGAGGGGCGGCGACGCGCGGGTTTTGCGTACAGATGCCCAAATCGAGCGCCGCGACCACCCAGATGACGTGCGCGATGCGGCGCACCCGATGAAACTAACTATGTGGCCGGAGGCGGAGTAAATCGCTGGCGGCGTCCATTCTTGCGGCGGCCGGAGGGTCGAGGCTAGGGTCGAGGCCATTGTTGTACGGGAGGCCAATGTGGGCAACGTCAAAATCAATGAGCTTGGTGTGGTAGTTGTCGCACTTGCCGAAGGTGACTGGGAGGCGTATCTGCCCCAGGGGGACGGTGGAGCCATCGGTTACTCTTGAGAAGGGCTTGGTTGGCAGAAGCTAATCATAAGGCAGTTGGAGCGTCTCGAACGTCTCGACAGAGAGGACGTTGAGCCCCGCGCCGCCGTCGATGAGGGTCTTGGTGACGATGACGTTGCTGATGGTGGGTGTGCAGAGCATGGGAAGGGCGCCAGCGGTGGCCGAGCACTTGAGTTGGTCCATGGAGTCGAAAGTGATGGCGTGCTTCGACCACCTAAGGGGACACGTCGCCTCAAGCTTGGGGAGGGCCGTGTTCACCTCACGAGCGAACTGCTTGAAGATGTGATGTGAGGCTGGGGCCTGGGCACCGCCCAAGATGCAGGCGATAGCGCGAGGCTCCTGGAAGCCCCCAGCCCCATCATCTTGCCGGTTGTCATCGTTTCTCCTTGGTGGTGGCGGCAGCGGAGGGAGGCCGGCATTGCCCCGAGGACGGACCTCACGAGGCTGGTCACGCCAGGACCCGTCGCGAGGCTCATCACGCCAGCGGTCCTCACGAGGTTGGTCGCGCCAGTCCTGGCGAGGGTCGCGGTTGTCCCAGCGGCCTCCTCCACGGCCGTAGCCACGGTCAGCCCGCTCGGGGCGGCGGCCAAGGCGCCCCTCGCGGAGGGCCCTGAGCTCCTGACAATCGTTGGTGTTGTGGCTGTGGACATTGTGGAAGATGCAGAACGGGCGGTTGCCCTGGGGAGGTTCATCGTGGTCGCAACCACGCTTCATCTCAGGTTCAGCCGCAAGCATGGCGGGACCCTTGCGCTTTGCCTCCTTAGCCTTGGCCTTCTTGTCTTCAGGATCGGCCTCCGGAAGCTCAAGGAGGGAGAGGCGGCCCTCCTCGGCCCTTGCGCACTTCCCCGCTAGGTTGAACATCTCCAGGGCCGAGCACAGGACCTCGTTGATGGCGAGCTCCTCCTTCATCTTAACGTCCCGGACGCCTTCAGAGAACGCTGAGATGATGGCCTCATCTGATGCCTTCGGGATCCTGAGGCAGATGTTCGTGAAGCGTTGTATGTACTTGTGCAAGGTTTTGCCTGGCTGCTGCTTCACGCACCACAGGTCGCCCACTGCAGGAGCGCGGTCCGGTGTGCCCTAGAAGTTGGCGATGAAGCGCTCACGGAGCTCCTCCCAGGAGGAGATCGACCCCTCTAGGAGATTCAGGATCCAGGAGCGCGTGCCATCCTTGAGGGCCATGGGGAACTAGTTCACCATGA
Source organism: Thinopyrum elongatum (assembly GCA_011799875.1). Lineage (NCBI taxonomy): Eukaryota > Viridiplantae > Streptophyta > Magnoliopsida > Poales > Poaceae > Thinopyrum > Thinopyrum elongatum. The sequence goes on along the minus strand of CM022299.1, from coordinate 291,245,256 downwards.
CCTTGTCATCTCCGCTTGCCGCTTCGATGCTCAGCGCGTAGAGCTAGAGGAATTCCGCGGGGTCTGGGGTGCCGTCATAGCGCGGAGGCAGATCCGGCTTGAACTTACCAGGCCAGACGACACGGTGTAGCTCCGGGGAGAAAGCATGGCAGCCCGCCGCACTCATGGGCGCTGCGTGCGTGAGGGGAGCCCGGCCTTGATGTCCGCGTGCCGCAGCTTGGCGTTGTGGCGCTGGGAGCGCGCGCACGTCGGCTTGCAACCGCTGGACCACCTGGCAGCTTGCTTCATCACGCATCAGCGCTCCGCACAGCGGGTCGCGCCGAGGTGCATCGCGCCTGGGCTCGGGGTCAGCATCGCGCAGTGGAGGAGGAGGAGGCGCGCCGTGAGCCACGTCGCCCGCCTGAGATGACGGGGGAGGGAGCGAGTGGGATGGTGCAGGGGCCTCGCCGGCGGCGTTGACGAGCTCGGCGATGCGGCCAAGCCAGTTGTCGTAGAGGTTGTTTGCGGGGCGATAACGCAAGAGCTCGCGCGCCATGAGCAGCGCAGCCTGCATGTTTGCCGGCCTGCGGCGAGCGTGGGAGGACGACACCGTGGCTGGAGTGGCGACGGAGTAGCTGTACGACCATCACGCCGCACTGAGGGTGGCAACGACGAATCCTGCTGCTCGCGAGTAGCGGGGTCAGTGGCAGCGTTAGCCACGGGGGAGGCAGAGCAGCGGGGAGCGCTGTTGCACACGGGTGCCGTCTGGGCGACACGAGCGGCCCGGCGCTTGGCGCAGACATGGCGTGAGTCGGCCATGGGAGCGACGAAGCGGAGTCGAAGCGAAGGTGGAAGAAGGACTTCGACACGCCCCTACCTGGCGCTCCAAATGTCATATTCAGGGCTCCGCAGACCCAAGAAAGTTCGAACTCTGGGGCGTGTGCGAAGATCTCAACCTCTCAAGCCTCGAGCGCGTCGCCCTACAGCGTAGCCTAGCCGGATTCGCGTGAGCGGGGAAGAAGATGAACACGGCAGTTTACCTAGGTTCGGGCCACTTTGCGGTGTAAAACCCTACTCCTGCTTTGTGGTGGATTGGCCTCACGAGGAGGATGAGGATGAACTAGTACAGTGGATGAGTTGCGTCGCGAGGGCTCGGGGGTGAGAATGAGTCAACCTGCCCCTTCTACGGTGGTGGCTAACCTATATTTATAGTGGCCTCGGTCCTCTTCCCTGGAAACTTAGGCGGGAAGGGATACCACAACGGCCAATTTGAAAGGGGACAAGAGGTACACCCTATCCTGACAAAAGGTGGTCTTCTCCTGCAAAGCTTCTGGTCGTGACGCGGCAGTGGGCTCGGCGATGATCCATCCTGCCGAGCTCATGGTCTTGGTCTTGTGGCACCGGAATGGAAACCTTTGGAGGGCTCCTTGGGAACCCTTAGCACCGAAAGTTGTGGCTAGGGGGGAAATGGAGGAGGCGACCAGGGGGAGTGGATGGGCTGGGGCCTTATCCCCTCGCGGCGTTGGTGGCTGTCGATGGGCATCGCGCTGTCGACGCCTCGCCGGCGCAGCGCGCGGCGTCCACGGGCGTGATGACACGCAGGGGAGATAAAGAGGGAGATGGGCCTGGTGGGCTGGGTTCAGGGCACTGTGCACTTAGGCCCAGTGCACAGTGCCTCTTTCCTTTTTATTTTTATGTTTCTGCTTTTTCTTTTTTACAGAGATGGTTTGGCATTATTTTGAGCTAACAAATGATTTTGCAAAAATGTGAAACTTGCTCACATAATTACTTTGCAATACCCAACACTGCCATAAAAATTTTGGGCATTAATTGGAATCCATTTGAATTTATTCAAAAATAAATAGGGCATTTTAGGTGTTGTTTTGGCACTGTTTTAAAAGCTTAGGCCCAATTGAGTTGATGATGATGTTGTGTTCCTTAACAACAATTGTTTTGGAATATTTGCTAAAATGTGAACATTTTTCTAGCAACTTTATTTTGCACTTGAATTTGAATTGATTTTCAGAGAAGGATTTGAATTGAATCTTTAACCATTGTGACTAAGTACTACAAATGAGGATGACTTGGCATTATTAGCAGATGATCACAGTGATTATTACACAGGGGTGTTACATGTGCGAGTTAATTCCATGGGAAGTAAATTGGAAGGAATTTTCAAACATATTGGTGTCACGGCCTAGACACATGCATGGAGTGCCATGGCATTTAAATTCCAAAAAATAAAAAATGATCAGAAACACATGAAACCTTGCTTGACGTAATGTTATGCCACCAAGATGATGTGGTAAAAAAATTGGCCTGTTTGACGAAAGTTTGGACACACACCCCTCACAAATCGGGGCACTAGAAGGCTCGTGGTTCCAAGAGGGAACAATGCATGTGTTGGTGCAATATCTGCCTACCTTGTGTTTTGGAGATTGTTGAAAGAAACAGGTATGTACTGATTTGTTTGCTAGTGCATACGGAGAGAAAATGTCCATACACAACCGAAGAGAATGCTGTCTCCAGTGCTGAGTTCGAGGAACTTCACCGAAGCACATCTGCGTTGTAGAGAAGAATGAGCTATATTTGTTGAAGTAGTAGAGTTGAGAAGATTGATGTGAAGAAATTGACCCCTTGAAAGTTCTCTGTTGAAGCAAAGCTTTCAATTCGGTTCTGTCGTCCAAAGAAATTGACTGCAGCGATGGAAGTCGAAGACCAAGTGAAGACGCAATATTCATTTTGTTATTCTTCTTTCATTCTTTCGAGTCATAGGACCTCCATACTATTAAGAGGGGTATAGGTTCTCGATGCTTAGATCTATTGTGATGCTTAGCCATAACCTATGAAAGATGCGAGAGAAATCTCTTTGTTCTCCGAGCAAATACTTGCCAGCAAGAGACTATGATCTTCTTCACTGCGAGAGATTTGTCTCAGACCGAGGAGTTAGCATTTCTTGATCTGCAAGAAATGTTGCCGTTGTGCTCAAATCTGACCGTTGGAATCGTGTCATTCGGCCATTGGCTGAACCCGATGTCTAATTTGGTCTTTTCCCATCAGGGAAGGCTACGGCTATAAATAGCCACCTTGCTCCAACATTGTTCGTTGGCTGCTCCGCTTGAGATTTCTGAGAAGATTGATTTGAGCAACCCCTCTCCGAGTGATTTGAGTTTAAGATCCACCGAGAGAAAAATCAAGAGCCCAAACTTAGACAATGGTTTAGCATCATAGTAGTTCTGAGTGAGAGTTCCTGTACCTATTACTCTTGAGAGCTGCGCACTTTCTAGATGGATAGGTTTCGGTTTCGAGTGTTGAAGAGTTGTTGTCTTCGCCGAGCCTGATCTTCAGCAACCAAGAGTGATTGTGGTTCGCGAAGGTCGACCAAAGGTTTGGAGATCGCCGACAAAGATCTACCACGAGTGAAATCAACCTGAGTCTGATCAGCTCTGCGTTGAAGGAGAATAGGGTGAAGAGAAATTATCTTCTGTGTTAAGTCATCGAGCCCTTTGGCAGAAGGGTGAACTGGTCGACCAAATCTCTCTGTCGCCATCGAGCACCACTGGTTATATCTACTCTACTGCATTTCCTTCAGCAGCTCATATTCGTGCCCTGTGCCGATAAATTTCTTGATCATTTTGTTCTGTTGTCAGCATCTTGTGTATCTGTGATCATTTTGTCAATGCTTACATCGATGAATATGCTTCTCACAAAGAAGATTGATTCAATCCATTTCCTTCGACACTCTATTCCGCTACTGTGAGTGGGAATTGTTTCGAAGCTTTCGAAGCAAATTTCAATCTCCCATTCACCCCCCCTCTGGTCGATATACTCTCGGTCCTAACAATTGGTATCAGAGCAGGTACTCCCTATCTCTGTGTATTAAAGGTCTAACGTCCTTGGAGTTTTGAGTATGTCGTATGCAGGTAGATCCTTGCACTCTGAAAGATTTCACATCTTTGATGGAAATGACTATCTGTACTGGAAGGAATGGATGAGAATTAGAATTCAAGCTATCGACTATGATCTGTGGCAGATTGTAGAAGATGGTTACACCATTCAACACCCTGAAGCTCCATCTTCTGATGACAAGGCTATGATGCATCTGGATGCACAAGCAAGAGATATCATCTGTGCAAGTATCTCAAAGAATGTGTTCATTCGGTTCCGAAACCTTAACACAGCAAAGCAACTCTGGGATGCTATCAAAAATGTTCACGAGGAATTCATCTCCAGAACAGACTCTCACACTCAAATGCTTCACGCCATGTTCACTGGGTTCAGAAGTCTTCGAAAGGAAAGTGTGATGGAACTCATGGATCGGCTGACAGACATTGTTGAAAGACTTCACCAACGAGGAGTAACCAATGTCACCGATAAAGATGTGGTAAACAAGCTATTGAGTGAACTTGATGAATCCTTTGATCCTATTGTAGCTGAAATCAAACAAAGACCAGACTATGAAGAGCTTCACTATGTTGAGGTCATGACGCTACTGTTAACTTATGAAGAAAAGATGGAATTGGAAAATGCAGACCAAGAATCTTCTTCAGAAGGTGAAGGAGAAATCCTCTCTCACTATGGCAGATCTCAGGAAGAAGAAGAAGAAGAAGATGTTGAGAATCAACACACCATCACAAGAGAATTGGAAATGCTCACACAATGACTAAGTAAACTCAGAAGACAAAACTTGTATCTTATGAATGATGATGAAGATGAAGTGCCTGAATCCTCAAGATAGTTACCTCTGAAAGACATGTAGTGCTTCAAATGCAAACAATTCGGTCATGTCATAGCAGATTGTCCTTGCTGGGATGAAGCACCTAGTAATCATTGGAAGCATCTTCACTACAATGGTTTTGCTCGAATGGATCGTCACACTAAGCTCTCGAAGAAAAAGGAACCCGCTTCATCCTATTCGACGAGACCAGTTACTGACATAAATGCCAGAGCAATTATTGATTCCAACATGAAGAAAATCTCTCAGCTGAATAGAGCCTATACTAACCTGACTCTGGACTCTGAAGAAGAGACAACAGACACTGATTCAGATGATGAAGAACTCTACAAAAGGATTGGGAGAAGCAATGCATATGTTGCCATTGAATCATCGAAGGACTTCAGCAAATCAGATACTAATGATGATACCTCAATTAATGATGATTCAAATGATGATGAACCAGTTGCCTTCCGTCTCATGGCAAAATCATCAAAGGATCAGGTATCTGCAAAACACCAAAAGTCCATGAACGAATATTCACCTGAATATATTTCATATGCCAAGTTGGTGAAAATTGCTAAATCCCAACATGATGAACTTGAAATGCTTGAGAGAAATCTCAGGAAAACCGAAGGATTACTGGTCGAAGAGATGGAGAAGAATCAAAAGTTGATCGAAGAGCAAGATGCTTTTTCCTCAACTATTGATAATCTTACCAATCAATATGATTCACTTACAATTGACTACGAGAATATATCAGATGAACTCCTTAACAGGAATCAAGAACTCGTGTCACTGAAAGAATCTCATAACGAGGTGGTGTTAGAAAAAGCTTCTCTCTTCGCCGAGCAATCTGTTCGATTTCCTAATGACTTTGTTCCTCCTTGCTTGAAATGCCTAGAATGTAGCAATGCCGATTCTCATGCTGAAACTTCTAATGCTGTCATAGTGAATATTGCTACTCCTGAAGTTGGTACCACTAACCCCTCTTTTGAGAATTTTGCTGCTATTACTGAAGAAAATTGCAGGTTAAAGGGCTTACTTGAGACTGGTATGCTAAGGAGCCTGAAAGGGAATCAAACCCTATGTGATGTGCTCAAGAAGTCCATACTGAACAAAAATCCTCAGAAGGAAGGATTAGGTTTTGAAAAGAAACTCAATGTGGACGGATCCTAGTGGACTCCCGAGCAATATCCCCGAACAACTTGGGTTCGTGCAAAGAGTAAAAGTCTCGAACCTGAAACCTTAATTGGTTATCTCTCGGCCATTCCTATTGATACGAATGAGTCTAGTGACTCAAATTACAAAATCTTCAAACAACAGGATGGCAAAATTCTCGCTCGATATGTTGGAACTAACTGCAGGTCGGGTGCACCCAAGAAGCAAATCTGAGTAAAGAAGTGCATTGTTGAAAACTTGCCTGTCACTGCTAACCTGACTATGCATGTTATTTCTCGATGTGGAAAAGGGTATCATTCCAAATCTACTCGAGTATCATTCTTGAATAACTATCACTCTGATCTGCGTCAGAAGGAGTACATGCGTACATCTTCAAATCATTACATTCATATATCTGGAAACAACTTCAATGCCTATTCATATGATTATCATCATAGTGCACATGTGTCTCGCAGGACTGACCGAAGGAATATCCCTAGCCAGGTAAAGCAAATGAGATCCTCACCCCCCATGCAAGTGTGGGTTGTGAAGAAGAACTAATCAATTCTTGCAGGAAATTCTCTCAGGGATATCTAATGCTTATCATAAACCCTGAGATCAATTATTGTTGGTGCTTACTCTTTCTGGGTTTTCATTCGAAGTGTTTGTGTTTTCCTTCATTTGGTTTTGGGTTTTAAGTCAGTTTCTTCTCTTTGTGTATTCAGTTCCTCTCTTGTCATAAACATGCAACTTGACCTGAAGATGATTTCACTTCGACATCCTTGGTCGCGAATGAAATCAACTTTGACATTTCATCTATTTTGGCGCTTGCGCTTCCTCAAACCCTTCGGCATCCAGTTCAGTTACCGAGATTTTCGCAGGAAACGGCTGACACGTGCCCACAATCTCTCGTTCGTGATCCTGTCCGTTGGATGTGGAACGTCTCGGGTTTTTCGGCCGTGGATTTCGGAGTGGGTCGTTTCTCCCTCAGGATATATAACCCCCCCCCCTCTCTGGGTCTCTTCTTCCTTAGTTCATTCTCTGTTTGGCCTCAAACCTCTCCACTCGCTCTCCGTCCGAGCCCGAGCTCGAAGCAGCATCGACGACCAGCCTCGCCGTGCAACTCCGGCGAAGCTCCGTCCCTGTTGGTCGTGCCAATGCGGTAAATCATCTCTCCCACACTGCCGTAGTCAGTCTGTATTGCCAAGTTAGGGCGTACAGATCTATAGCTAGCCCTATCTTTCAGTTCTAGGGCAGTTCATCCCGATGCCATTTATCTTGTATTTATTTTCTTGCGATAGATCCTTTGGATTCACTAAGTCATGGCTTGTACGGTTTGTAGTAGTTCCTCATACCAGTGTTTTGGATCTAGGGATCACTATGTATACATCGAAAGATTAGAGGAGTTGTTATTCTATCTTAGGACTTATTGCAATTCTCTTGACGATATCTTGCAAAGTGTATGCCTTGGACTTCTTGCTTTGTCCGAAAAATCTATCTGTTTTGAGTCAAAATGCTTGTGTGCATGTTTGTGATTTCTTCCCGTGTTCTTTCGAATTTGTGTTTTTCTCTCAGGAGTGGTCATGGCAAATAGTTCGAAAGAGCATTCTGGGTCCGAGGATGATATTCCACAACAGCCGCGGGTGGCTGATAAAGCAAGAGTGGCTGAAAGAAAATCAGCGAAGCCACCAAGAGCACCGAAGAAAAAGGTCGAATCAGAATCTGCTGAAGAAGATGATGATGTTCCCTCAGCACAGAGTCAGCCAGAGGACGAGCTAGTAACTAACTCCAAAACCCTGTTTTCTGATGGAAATCCCAAGAAGGGTGGTCATGGTAGATAGAGGAACACCGCGGCTGAGATGTCTGACCCTGAAACCTACAAAACTCCACCTGGAGTAGAAACTGCTCAAGAAAGAAACAACAGGCTGCAAAAGATTCACCGACACTAGGAGAAGAAGTGGTTCAACTACAAAAATGTCTGAAGGAAATACTAGATTCTGTTTGCAGTCACTCCTCCGTGGAATGACTGCATAGCAGAATGGTGCCTTGGATAGGATGATGAAAAAGTAAGGCCAGCGCCGCCTCCCAATGCTCATGCTGATTCTTTGAAAACCATTGCTAATTTTCCCGAGGAGGTTGCAAAGAGGGAAAAAGCCAAGGCCAAGCGTGAAGCAAGAGCCATGAAGAAAAACCAGGTGGAACAACAAAATGTTGAGTTGACTCAACAAGATGTGCAAGAAAAGAAGAAAAGGGCGTCTGCCCGAAAAGAAAAGAAGAAGAGGAAGTCTGTTTCTCCTCGAGCCTCGAAGAAGAAGTCTACTGCCAGTAAATCAAGAAAGGTTGCATCTACCTCATCCGATGATTCTTCTAATGATAATGTTGGTGAAGAAATTCCCATGTATGATCAAAGGGCTCTGCTTGATAAGCCGTACCAAACTCCTTCTCCAGCAAAGATTTCACCACCTTTGAGATCCTCACCAAGGCTTGCTCCCATCCCATTATAAAAACCTTCGGGTTCTACTGCCCCAGTGGCGAAGAGAAAATTGATGACTAATGAAAAAGCTGCTGCTCCCGCCAAGAAGGCGAAGAAAATCATTCCTGCTTCCACAGAGGAATATGATTTTGATCTTATGTTCGACATCATTGAACATGCTTCTTATGATGCAAGTTCAACTGAGTTGAGCAGTCTGGGCTTGCCTGATGATATTACCAAGATGGTAACAAAGCATTTCACTGAGCTGAAGGAAATCACCAAGGAACTGAATCAGGCTATAGAGGACAAGAAGCTGCTTGAGAAGATGAGAAATGAAGCATGCTCTGAGTCTGAAAGGAAAGATGTGAACAAGAGAATTCTTGAAATCACCAAAACCCTCACTATCATGAGGAACAACAAGATTGAGTGGCACTCCAAGCTGAGGATGGATGTTTCTCAACTATGTGATCGTAGGAACGATGAGATTAAGCGTCAAGCAGATCTTTCTCGACGAAGAGAAAAAGAAGAGAAACGTCAGAGAGCTCAAGAAAGAGCCAGCAAGCCGAAAGATATCAAGGACCGTTGTGTCCAATCTGTACTGACTGATGCACCTGTTGACACAAGTGCCCCACTGCAACAGATTCCACCATCTCCTCGTTTCAAGGAAGAAACCAAGCAACAAGTTGAGCCTGCGGTAGTTATCATTCCTACCTCAGTCAAACAAGAATCTGAAGTGGTGGATATGTATCTGGTCAACCCTGAAGAAGAGAATGTAGTGGCCGAGCAAAATGCTCCTGAAGAAAGAGTCGACAAAGAAATTGAGATGGAAAAGGTAGTCTCATCGCCTTTGAAAGAAATTCAAGTTGAACCCCTCCGGATCCACAAAGGAGGGTGAGAAGGTTGAGGGGGAGCAAGTTGCTTCCCAAGGAAATACCCCTCCGGTCTCCTCATCTGGTGCCCCTACCCAGATGGAGGTTGACCCTTCTCCTGGTTCTTTGGCTTCACAGCCAGAACATGAAGAGAAGAAATTTGAAGAGCCCATGGCTCCCGAAGAGAAAGATCAAACAGTTGTACCACCAGTACTGCCGCAGCAGATTGAAGGAGAACAAGTTGTGACTCAAGAGTCTGAAGAAGTTGTCGTGTCGCCCATCATTGAAAACTCACCAAAAGAAAAGGCCCTGGTGCCTGAGAAAGCCGCTGAAGGAGTTCCAGCGAAGGAAAATGAAGGTCAGACCAGTGATCCCACGCCATCAGCTCCAGAGAAAGTTTTAAGGCCACTTGCTCCACTGAAGCCCATCGATGAGAATGCACCAGACTCTGAAGATGTTCAACCAATGGAAATTAGCGAGGAAGAATTTTCGAAAAAATCCTCAAGAATCATTCCCGTTGTTTACAGCTGAGTATGGCCCCAATGGCCCCGCATTCAATGAACAACTTCATTCATCGAAGCTTGCATTCTTTAGGGTCAGCCCTTATGAAGGAGAAAGGACCTCATTGTCACCGAGGTTTTGGACTGAGGAACAAGCTGTCTATTATGCTCAGATTTTGTTCGGCAAGCACAGAATTTTCAATCATAAGATGTTGAACTTCGCTGAACTTGAGAAAATGCCATGTTTCCTTCATGCAATTGATCACATTGAACATGCTTTACTGAAGGGATTCATGCGCTTCAATCATGGCTAGAACAAAGAGATTATTCTTCAGTTTTATGCCACACTGTATATCACCGGAGAGCTTGGAAATATCTCATCTTGGACACTTGAATGGATGACTGGCAGAGAAAGAATCAAATGCTCGGCAGATCATTTTCCGGCCCTAATAAATTTGCCTTGATGCGAGTTTGAGAATGATAGAGAGCACAAACTGCATTTCTGGGAAGTGTCCGAAGCACAACTCCATGTCCTGATGGATCCTACCATGGTGGGCGATGAACGCATTGATGTTGATCCGAACAAGTTGGCTTATGACAACAAAGTACTATTCCAAATTCTGTGCAATACCATCACGCCAATAAACCGGCCAAACTCCATCAAGGGCATCATAGGAAATGCTCTTGTGGCAATATCTCAGGGAATCAAGTTTGACATTCCTGACTTTTTCATTCGAAACCTGGCATGTGTTGCAGATAGCCCTCAGTCGTTGAAGCCCTATGCTCAATGGATCATGTTCGCAATTGAGCAGCTTACAAATGAGAAATTTTTCTGGGCTTACATACTAAAAGTTTTCATGCCACCAGTGCATGACACTCTGCGCATTGTGAAGGATAATTGCAAAGGGAAGGAACCTGTTGATACTGCTGCAACTGCCTTGGCATCTGAAAATGCTTCGAAGGTTAAGGAAGCCAGGGTTGAAATCCCTCATGAGGAAAATCCATCACTTTATGAGATTTGTATTCGCACGCAGCTAACTCTGGAAAAACACATCAAGATGGATAGAAAAGAAAAGGTGGAATTGATGGCTGAGCTGAATCTGATTCATAATCACACTCGTCAAATTCTTCTGCATGAGAAGGATGCAAGGAAGCGCTCATGGACCTTGTTGAGAGAGCATTATTCTCACAAGGATTTAGCTAAGAAGGGCCTCTTCATGGAGTATGACTACCTAGACTTGCTAGCTGTTCCGCGCATCCAAAGACAAACTCCAGTGCTCCCACAACGTTCTGCTTCAACGGATCTACTGTTTTTCAATCATGATGAAGAAATTGCAGATACAGCCGGTACTCGTGTCTACAAGCCAGATGTTCATCGCTCCAAGTCTTCCAAGGCCAAGGCTGATACTCCTGCTTCTGCCTCGACCATTCTGCATTCTTCAGATACTGATTCGTCGAGTGGTTTTAACTCGGATTTGGAAGACACTCCCACGGAGTAATTCCCCGTATGTCTTCTATTTCCTTTTTGACACTTGTTGACAAAAGGGGGAGAACTACATCGAGTGATAGTTTATCGGGGTTTGCAGGGTGTTTTCATTCGCTCTTTGGTTTTCCCTTGAAAAATATGCTTCATGAACTTATCGCACCGCATGTGATGTTGAAACACTCGGACATCATGTAATGTTAATACCCCCCCCCCCGCCTGCAATATCATTTGCTTCGCACTATTTGTCTGCAGGTACCATCGAATGTTTTTCCTGTGGATGATTATCATCGACAATCATTTATCTTAAAGGGAAACATATCTGCTTATGAAAGAAGAGCAGAGAATCATCATGTGATGATAATAATTTGGAGAAATAATTCAAGTACTGAACAAACTATATCTGTTATGATTGGATATGCTCTGATTGCTATCCTTCATTATCTAACCTTGCAGGAAGAGAAAGTCAGTCCATGCACAAATGCCTTACGATAAGGCTATCTCTATGTCTGACAAAGTGTTTTTCCTCACAGATATCCTTTATATCATCCATATTGCAGGAAAACTACCTCCGAAGCATATCCACCCCGAGCAACATATTCTTTTTTTCTTGCTCTGATCATATCGAATACCTAACAAGCAGGAAAACCACATCTCGTGTGGATTAAAATTGTGTTCTGAGAAAACCTTCATGATTTATCCTTATCACAAATCTCTCAACGATTATCTTACATCTAACTTTCTTCGAAGATTTTGTGACAGCAATCAACTCAGACACCGTTGAGTGCATTGTAAGAACTCATATTTAAGATTTGGTCAATGACATTCATACGAAGAGCAATATCGCTTCCCCACCCGATCCTTCATGATCCGAAGCATATCTTAAGGGGGGGAATATTTTATCTTCATAATTATCTCTCGCCTTTCATTATTCTTTGCATTACATTCCATTCATTATCTATCATTTGATGTGATCTGTTTTGTCAACAATCGTCCAAAAAGGGGGAGATTGTTGGTGCAATATCTGCCTACCTTGTGTTTTGGAGATTGTTGACAGAAACAGGTATGGACTGATTTGTTTGCTAGTGCATGCAGAGAGAAAAAGTCCATACACAACCGAAGAGAATGCTGTCTCTGGTGCTAAGTTCGAGGAACTTCACTGAAGCACATCTGTGTTGCAGAGAAGAACGAGCTATATTTGTTGAAGTAATAGAGTCGAGAAGATTTATGTGAAGAAATCGACCCCTCGGAAGTTCTCTACTGAAGCAAAGCTTTCGATTCGGTACCGTCGTCCGAAGAAATTGACTGCAGCGATGGAAGTCAAAGACCAAGTGAAGATGCAGTATTCATTTTGTTATTCTTCTTTCATTCTTTCAAGTCATAGGACCTCCGTACTATTAAGAGGGGTATAGGTTCTCAATGCTTAGATCTATTGTGATGCTTAGCCATAACCTATGAAAGATGCGAGAGAAATCTCTTTGTGCTCCGAGCAAATACTTGTCAGCAAGAGACTGTGATCTTCTTCACTGCGAGAGATTTGTCTCGGACCAAGGAGTTAGTATTTCTTGCTCCGCAAGAAATGTTACCGTTGTGCTAAAATCTGACCGTTGGAATCATGTCGTTCGGCCATTGGCTGAACCCGATGTCTAATTTGGTCTTTTCCCATCAGGGAAGGCTGCGGCTATAAATAGCCACCCCGCTCCAACATTGTCCGTTGGCTGCTCCGCTTGAGTTTTATGAGAAGATTGATTTGAGCAACCCCTCTCTGAGTGATTTGAGTTTAAGATCCACCGAGAGAAAAATCAAGATCCCAAACTTAGACAGTGGTTTAGCATCACAGTAGTTCTGAGTGAGAGTTCCTGTACCTATTACTCTTGAGAGCTGCGCACTCTCTAGACGGATAGGTTTCGGCTTCGAGTGTTGAAGAGTTGTTGTATTCACCGAACCTGATCTTCAGCAACCAAGAGTGATTGTGGTCTGTGAAGGTCGACCGAAGGTTTGGAGATCACCGACAAAGATCTACCACGAGTGAAATCAACCTGAGTCTGATCAGCTCTACGTTGAAGGAGAATAGGATGAAGAGAAATTATCTTCCGTGTTAAGTCATAGCCCCTCCAACCAGACGTAGCCCTTTGGCAGAAGGGTGAACTTGTCTACCAAATCTCTCTTTCGCCATCGAGCAGCACTGGTTATATCTACTCTACAGCATTTCCTTCAGCAGGTCATATTCGTGCCTTGTGCCGATAAATTTCTTGATCATTTTGTTCTGTTGTTAGCATCTTGTGTATCTGTGATCATCCTGGCTCATTATCATCGTGTATATTTTTTGTTACCATCCTGTACTTCAAATTCACTTGTGAAGTCGTTCTATAGCATTTTATTCAGTATCGATCATGTTGTGCCTCATTCTGATACATCTGTTTGCATGTTGCATTACTCTTATTGTAGCTAAACCTGTGTTTTATCAAGCTCGTACTGTTGTCAATGCAAACATCGATGAATATGCTTCTCATTAAGAAGATTGATTCAATCCATTTCCTTTGACACTCTATTCCGTTGCTGTGTGTGGGAATTGTTTCAAAGCTTTTGAAGAAAATTTGAATCTCCCATTCACCCCCCTCTGGTCGATATACTCTCTGTCCTAACAATTGGTATCTGTCGGATTCAGGGCTCCGCAGACCCAAGAAGGTTCAAACTCTGGGGCGTGTGTGAAGATCTCAACCTCTCAAGCCTCGAGCTCATCACCCTACAGCCTAGCCTAGCCGGATTCGCATGAGCGGGGAAGAAGATGAACACGGCAGTTTAACCAAGTTCGGACCACCTTGCAGTGTAAAACCCTACTCCTGCTTTGTGCTGGATTAGCCTCACAAGGAGGTTGAGGATGAACTAGTACAGTGGATGAGTTGCCTCACGAGGGCTCGGGGGTGAGAATGAGTCGACCTGCCCCTTCTACGGTGGTGGCTAACCTATATTTATAGTGGCCTCGGTCCTCTTCCCTGGAAACTTAGGCGGGAAGTGATACCACAACGACCATTTGAAAGGGGACAAGAGGTACACCCTATCCTGACAAAAGGTGGTCTTCTCCTGCAAAGCTTCTGGTCATGACGCAGCAGTGGGCTTGGCGATGACATCCGTCCTACCGAGCTCGTGGTCTTGGTCTTGTGGCACCGGAATGGAAACCTTTGGAGGGCTCCTTGGGAACCCATGTCCGTCCTTGCTCCCTTAGCACCGAAAGGGAAACTGTCTCCTTTGCGCCCGCTGGCGCCCGCCTGGCCTTGGTCGTCATGGCTCATGTCATCGCAGCCTCGTGAGGCTGGGCACTTGCATAGGAAACTCCGCTCCTCGGGAGGCAGCATGGGGAGGCCGCTCCTCTGGGGGTCTTGGTGTCGTCCACCTCGCGAGGCTAGGGGGCCCTCGCGAGGGTCTTGTCTTGGTAGTCTTGCAGATGGGCCGTACCAGGCCGTCGAAGGAGCCACACCGTGGGCCGCAGGCAGGCAAGTCTGGGTACCCTGGTTCCCAGAACACCGACAATAGCCCCCGGGCCCAAGGCGCGCTCGGGCTGGCTTCGAAGCGAAGCCAAAGGGCAAGGGCGAAGCACAGCGGGTCCCAAACCACCTGCGGGCCAGGCTTGATGTGTGGCACTTGACGGGACGTGGACGCCTCCACTTCCCCACGCTGCCTCGGCAACTGCCCTGAGTTGACAAATGCCCGGTGGATGCAGCATGACCATCATTGCCCGGAACGTGGAGGGGTGCCAGTTGGCCTTCGACTTCCTATAAGAGGGCGAGGGAGGCGGAGCCCCCAGCCCACCTTCATCTTCTTGCTGCTCGCTCCTCCTTCATCTCCGTCGTGCCGCCACCTTGCCGGAGTGACAATGGCACCAGCGAGGAGGTTCTCAGTTGAAGAGAAAGGCAAAGCCCCGCGAGAGGAGCCGAAGCTGCTCCCGCCGAAGAAAAGACGCGGCCGCCCTCGCAAGGCCACCGCAGCACCCGCAGCCATCCTACCCTGGTGCGAGCATGCTCCGCCGGGATTCCCCGCCGGTGCAAGTGTTCGCACACAGGGCCCCGCACATGGGAGCAGCCGCGAAAGCCGCGGAGGACAAAGCCAAGAAGGGGAACAAGTGACGACCACGCGACCACTTCGCCCGCTGGCCCATGTCGGCGGCACGGCCCGCGAGTTTGTGGTGTGGGCGGCGATGCCACCGCGCACCTGGATCTGACTCCCATGATCCCTGGCGTAGGAGCTGCCAGCGAGGGGGCCCGTCGAGTTGTGGCTACAGCATGACAACTGCTGCGGCCAAGCTTCAGAGGTGGAGGTCGAGGCCACCCCCTCTGGTGATGTCTTCATGACCCGGGGATGGGGAGCGATTGCCCGGGCCTGCAACTCGAAGCGGAGGCACGCCCTCCACTTCAGGTACGACGGGGCGTCGATGCTCTTCTTCAAGGTCTTCAGAGAAGACGGCGAACACCTGGAGTGCTGCCCCAGGGGCGGCGACCGCGCCGGCGACCATGCTTCTGGCAGACGAGGCGGCGAGGCCCTCGGCGGTGAACTTTCCCTTGGCCTTGTCCGCGACACCTCCAGCAGGAATGGTACCTCCCCTGGAGAGAGTTCCAGTGACAACAACTACACCGAGCCGCTGCGCCGCCGCGCCCGGGCCTAGGAGGAGGATGTGACACCAGAGCCTGTACCTCCTGAGCGGCGGCCCTCATCGGTCTTTTCTTTTGTTTCATTCCGTGTACCAGAACCGTGAAGGGCCCCAAGGGGGCGTGTAAGAACCACGGTGCTTGTGCCTTTATTTTAACATTTTCGACTCACGCTTTCGGTTATACTCGCGTTCCTCGTTTGGGCATTGGTCCCCTTTTTGATCTCGCGACAGCGTGTTGCTCTGCATCGGCAGGACCCAGTCCCCAGGTGGCCTTCAGCTGTCGCTGGTATGCCAGGTCGCGATGCCGTGTGCAAGGCCAGGAGGTGAGCGACCCGAGGTCCGGTAAGAGCCCTTGAGGCGCGATGCTCAGGAGGTCCCCCTTGGCGCTCAAGCGACTATCGAGAGATTAAAAAAGGGGGGTCCCTTGCCCGAGCGAGGCCATGAAAGGATGAAACATTAGCGGCAGAGCTCATACTGGTGCGCACAGGATAACATAGCTTGGCGAGGTTGCGTTCCACGGTGATTTCTTCGCCGCGGAGGCAAGCTTCCCTGGAGCTCTCGACCTTGTGCATGTCCCCTGTTCTGCAATGGATTAGAATAAGCCCCGCTAGAGGCGCGTGAGGAGACTGATGCCTGTTATATACCAAAAAGCGGTCAAGTGAATGCTGGCACCGACGGGTTATGCCTTTTCTCTGTGTTCCCTCGCGAGACTGGCGATTCCTCTCCCTTTGCTAATCATAATGCTCTACGTCCTCAGGACCCGGCCCTGGAGCAGAGCTCAGCCGTCGCTGGTATGCCAGGTCGCGATGCCGTGGTCAAGGCCAGGGGGTGAGGGCTCGAGAGCCAGCAGGAGCTCCTGAGGCACGATGCTCAGGGGCCCCCCTTTTAACGTGCAAGTGATTTGCGCAAAAGAGGAATGGCTCGCCTCGCGGAGGTTCTTGGTGAAGGACATACCCATCGTCACATGGAGTTTAGGGCAACTTTCACTTAGCCTTTGCGAAATGCCGAAGCTGGAGCGTCGTAATCGCGATGTCTTGTCTCCCGAGGCCCCTGCGGGTTAGTCATGAAACACAAGGGGCAACGCGCACTTGCTGGTCTGCTCATGATCATTCTGTGAGAAGATGAAGGCACTAAGGACCTGGTGAGGTGACATACACGGGGCCGGCCCGTGAGCCAGAGCTCAGTCTCTTAGATTTATCAGCGCTGTAGGGACGGACCCGAGCACATGCGCCGTGCCGGTAGCCCCCTCGCATGGGACATTCAAGGGGAGAGCTGCCAACGCGCGGGGCTCGCAGGGGTGACTCCGGAGGCAATGCATATCCAGACGCAAGGTTAACAACGAAAGTAGCTTGTGAAAACATAACTGATCCAGGGTACACAAATTGAAACGATATAACCGGGGGAAGCGGTCCCTGACAGCTCGACGACAATGCGACCAGAGGGGCGCCCTCAACTGAACAAACCAAAAAGTCACCTCGCACCAGTGTTGTAGGAACGTCGAGGTAGTTGGAGACGCGTGCTGCGGAAGTTGCTCCTCACGAGCTGGGCGGCTCCGGAGGCCCACCGGGCTCGCGAGGGTCCAAAACCTCCTCTGACATGACCGCCTGGCGCCTGGCCTCGTGAGCTGCCAGAGCATGCTGCGCGAAGCGCTGGTACGTGGCGCCCACGTTCAGCAGGCCGAAAGGCATGCGAACGTAGTTGCAGGGGTAGCCCCCACTCCGGCAGACATGGGACGGCCAGAAGAGGTCCTGCGAAGCGGCTCTGTTGAGGCCCGGGATGTTGATGCAGACGCGCAGCTCGCTGCCCATGTCAGGGGCCGCAGCTGCACTGGGAGGCCGTGCAGGGTGGTGCTCGCCACGCATGGCCCATGCCTCCTGAAGCTCCTGGATCGCCTTGGTGATGAACTCTAGCACGCCTGGTGTCTCGCGCCTTGTTCACGGGGGCGCGCACCGAAGCACGCCTCCAAGTGGTGCCCGAACACCTCCCTCATCGCGTCGGTTAGGTCAGAGGCCCTCCAGACGAGAGCCCCCGAGCCCATCCTGAGGGGGGCGCTGGGCGCGCCTTCCTATGCGAGAGGAAAGGGCGCCCCAGCAGTGGGCGCAGGGCTCGAGGCACTACCAGCGGGCGCTCCGGGCTCCTGACGGCCCTTGGGATGGAGCTGCTTCTTCTTCCTGGGGGTGGTTTCCAAAGGTGGGACGGCGCCCTCATCGTCCGGGTTGTCGGCCGCTGCGGCTTGGTAGGCATGCTCGAGGGAGCACACCGCATCCTTCTCATCGCAGGCGATCGTGATGATACCGCCTCTCCCTGGCATCTTGAGGACGTTATAACCATGGTGAGTTGCCGCCATGAACTTGGCGAGGGCCGGATACCCAAGGTTGGCGTTGTACGGGAGGCCAATGTGGGCAACGTCAAAATCAATGAGCTTGGTGTGGTAGTTGTCGCACTTGCCGAAGGTGACTGGGAGGCGTATCTGCCCCAGGGGGACGGTGGAGCCATCGGTCACTCTTGAGAAGGGCTTGGTTGGAAGAAGCTGATCATAAGGCACTTGGAGCGTCTCGAACGTCTCGACAGAGAGGACGTTTGGCGCCGCGCCGCCGTCGATGAGGGTCTTGGTGACGAGGACGTTGCTGATGGTGGGTGTGCAGAGCATGGGAAGGGCGCCAGCGGTGGCCGAGCACTTGAGTTGGTCCATGGAGTCGAAAGTGATGGCGTGCTTCGACCACCTAAGGGGACGCGTCGCCTCAAGCTTGGGGAGGGCCGTGTTCACCTCACGAGCGAACTGCTTGAAGATGTGATGTGAGGCTGGGGCCTGGGCACCGCCCAAGATGCAGGCGATAGCGCGAGGCTCCTGGAAGCCCCCAGCCCCATCATCTTGCCGGTTGTCATCGTTTCTCCTTGGTGGTGGCGGCAGCGGAGGGAGGCCGGCATTGCCCCGAGGACGGACCTCACGAGGCTGGTCACGCCAGGACCCGTCGCGAGGCTCATCACGCCAGCGGTCCTCACGAGGTTGGTCGCGCCAGTCCTGGCGAGGGTCGCGGTTGTCCCAGCGGCCTCCTCCACGGCCGTAGCCACGGTCAGCCCGCTCGGGGCGGCGGCCAAGGCGCCCCTCGCGGAGGGCCCTGAGCTCCTGACAATCGTTGGTGTTGTGGCTGTGGACATTGTGGAAGATGCAGAACGGGCGGTTGCCCTGGAGAGGTTCATCGTGGTCGCGACCACGCTTCATCTCAGGTTCAGCCGCTAGCATGGCGGGACCCTTGCGCTTTGCCTCCTTAGCCTTGGCCTTCTTGTCTTCAGGATCGGCCTCCGGAAGCTCAAGGAGGGAGAGGCGGCCCTCCTCGGCCCTTGCGCACTTCCCCGCTAGGTTGAACATCTCCAGGGCCGAGCACAGGTCCTCGTTGATGGCGAGCTCCTCCTTCATCTTAACGTCCCGGACGCCTTCAGAGAACGCTGAGATGATGGCCTCATCTGATGCCTTCGGGATCCTGAGGCAGATATTCATGAAGCGTTGTATGTACTTGTGCAAGGTTTTGCCTGGCTGCTGCTTCACGCGCCACAGGTCGCCCACTGCAGGAGCGCGGTCCCGTGTGCCCTGGAAGTTGGCGATGAAGCGCTCGCGGAGCTCCTCCCAGGAGGAGATCGACCCCTCTAGGAGATTCAGGATCCAGGAGCGCGTGCCATCCTTGAGGGCCATGGGGAACTAGTTCACCATGACCTTGTCATCTCCGCTTGCCGCTTCGATGCTCAGCGCGTAGAGCTAGAGGAATTCCGCGGGGTCTGGGGTGCCGTCATAGCGCGGAGGCAGATCCGGCTTGAACTTACCAGGCCAGACGACACGGTGTAGCTCCGGGGAGAAAGCATGGCAGCCCGCCGCACTCATGGGCGCTGCGTGCGTGAGGGGAGCCCGGCCTTGATGTCCGCGTGCCGCAGCTTGGCGTTGTGGCGCTGGGAGCGCGCGCACGTCGGCTTGCAACCGCTGGACCACCTGGCAGCTTGCTTCATCACGCATCAGCGCTCCGCACAGCGGGTCGCGCCGAGGCGCATCGCGCCTGGGCTCGGGGTCGGCGTCGCGTAGTGGAGGAGGAGGAGGCGCGCCGTGAGCCACGTCGCCCGCCTGAGATGACGGGGGAGGGAGCGAGTGGGATGGTGCAGGGGCCTCGCCGGCGGCGTTGACGAGCTCGGCGATGCGGCCAAGCCAGTTGTCGTAGAGGTTGTTTGCGGGGCGATAACGCAAGAGCTCGCACGCCATGAGCAGCGCAGCCTGCATGTTTGCCGGCCTGCGGCGAGCGTGGGAGGACGACACCGTGGCTGGAGTGGTGACGGAGTAGCTGTACGACCATCACGCCGCACTGAGGGTGGCAACGACGAATCCTGCTGCTCGCGAGTAGCGGGGTCAGTGGCAGCGTTAGCCACGGGGGAGGCAGAGCGGCGGGGAGCGCTGTTGCACACGGGTGCCGTCTGGGCGACACGAGCGGCCCGGCGCTCGGCGCAGACATGGCGTGAGTCGGCCATGGGAGCGACGAAGCGGAGGCGAAGCGAAGGTGGAAGGACTTCGACACGCCCCTACCTGGCGCTCCAAATGTCAGATTCAGGGCTCCGCGGACCCAAGAAAGTTCGAACTCTGGGGCGTGTGCGAAGATCTCAACCTCTCAAGCCTCGAGCGCGTCGCCCTACAGCGTAGCCTAGCCGGATTCGCGTGAGCGGGGAAGAAGATGAAGACGGCAGTTTACCTAGGTTCGGGCCACCTTGCGGTGTAAAACCCTACTCCTGCTTTGTGGTGGATTGGCCTCACGAGGAGGATGAGGATGAACTAGTACAGTGGATGAGTTGCGTCGCGAGGGCTCGGGGGTGAGAATGAGTCAACCTGCCCCTTCTACGGTGGTGGCTAACCTATATTTATAGTGGCCTCGGTCCTCTTCCCTGGAAACTTAGGCGGGAAGGGATACCACAACGGCCAATTTGAAAGGGGACAAGAGGTACACCCTATCCTGACAAAAGGTGGTCTTCTCCTGCAAAGCTTCTGGTCGTGACGCGGCAGTGGGCTCGGCGATGATCCATCCTGCCGAGCTCATGGTCTTGGTCTTGTGGCACCGGAATGGAAACCTTTGGAGGGCTCCTTGGGAACCCACTCCTGTCCTTGCTCCCTTAGCACCGAAAGTTGTGGCTAGGGGGGAAATGGAGGAGGCGACCAGGGGGAGTGGATGGGCTGGGGCCTTATCCCCTCGCGGCGTTGGTGGCTGTCGGTGGGCATCGCGCTGTCGACGCCTCGCCGGCGCAGCGCGTGGCGTCCACGGGTGTGATGACACGCAGGGGAGATAAAGAGGGAGATGGGCCTGGTGGGTTGGGTTCGGGGCACTGTGCACTTAGGCCCAGTGCACAGTGCCTCTTTCCTTTTTATTTTTATGTTTCTGCTTTTTCTTTTTTACAGAGATGGTTTGGCATTATTTTGAGCTAACAAATGATTTTGCAAAAATGTGAAACTTGCGCACATAATTACTTTGCAATGCCCAGCACTGCCATAAAAAGTTTGGGCATTATTTGGAATCCATTTGAATTTATTCAAAAATGAATAGGGCATTTTAGGTGTTGTTTTGGCACTGTTTTAAAAGCTTGGGCCCAATTGAGTTGATGATGATGTTGTGTTCCTTAACAACAATTGTTTTGGAATATTTGCTAGAAGGTGAACATTTTTCTAGCAACTTTATTTTGCACTTGAATTTGAATTGATTTTCAGAGAAGGATTTGAATTGAATCTTTAACCATTGTGACTAAGTACTACAAATGAGGATGACTTGGCATTATTAGCAGATGATCACAGTGATTATTACACAGGGGTGTTACATGTGCGAGTTAATTCCATGGGAAGTAAATTGGAAGGAATTTTCAAACATATTGGTGTCACAGCCTAGACACATGCATGGAGTGCCATGGCATTTAAATTCCAAAAAATAAAAAATGATCAGAAACACATGAAACCTTGCTTGACGTAATGTTATGCCACCAAGATGATGTGGTAAAAAAATTGGCCTGTTTGACGAAAGTTTGGACACACACCCCTCACAAATCGGGGCACTAGAAGGCTCGTGGTTCCAAGAGGGAACAATGCATGTGTTGGTGCAATATCTGCCTACCTTGTGTTTTGGAGATTGTTGAAAGAAACAGGTATGTACTGATTTGTTTGCTAGTGCATACGGAGAGAAAATGTCCATACACAACCGAAGAGAATGGTGTCTCCAGTGCTGAGTTCGAGGAACTTCACCGAAGCACATCTGCGTTGTAGAGAAGAATGAGCTATATTTGTTGAAGTATTAGAGTTGAGAAAATTGATGTGAAGAAATTGACCCCTTGAAAGTTCTCTGTTGAAGCAAAGCTTTCAATTCGGTTCTGTCGTCCGAAGAAATTGACTGCAGCGATGGAAGTCGAAGACCAAGTGAAGACGCAATATTCATTTTGTTATTCTTCTTTCATTCTTTCGAGTCATAGGACCTCCATACTATTAAGAGGGGTATAGGTTCTCGATGCTTAGATCTATTGTGATGCTTAGCCATAACCTATGAAATATGCGAGAGAAATCTCTTTGTTCTCCGAGCAAATACTTGTCAGCAAGAGACTATGATCTTCTTCACTGTGAGAGATTTGTCTCAGACCGAGGAGTTAGTATTTCTTGATCTGCAAGAAATGTTGCCGTTGTGCTCAAATCTGACTGTTGGAATCGTGTCATTCGGCCATTGGCTGAACCTGATGTCTAATTTGGTCTTTTCCCATCAGGGAAGGCTACGGCTATAAATAGCCACCCTGCTCCAACATTGTTCGTTGGCTGCTCCGCTTGAGATTTCTGAGAAGATTGATTTGAGCAACCCCTCTCCGAGTGATTTGAGTTTAAGATCCACTGAGAGAAAAATCAAGAGCCCAAACTTAGACAATGGTTTAGCATCATAGTAGTTCTGAGTGAGAGTTCCTGTACCTATTACTCTTGAGAGCTGCGCACTTTCTAGATGGATAGGTTTCGGTTTCGAGTGTTGAAGAGTTGTTGTCTTCGCCGAGCCTGATCTTCAGCAACCAAGAGTGATTGTGGTTCGCGAAGGTCGACCAAAGGTTTGGAGATCGCCGACAAAGATCTACCACGAGTGAAATCAACCTGAGTCTGATCAGCTCTGCGTTGAAGGAGAATAGGGTGAAGAGAAATTATCTTCCGTGTTAAGTCATCGAGCCCTTTGGCAGAAGGGTGAACTGGTCGACCAAATCTCTCTGTCGCCATCGAGCACCACTGGTTATATCTACTCTACTGCATTTCCTTCAGCAGCTCATATTCGTGCCCTGTGCCGATAAATTTCTTGATCATTTTGTTCTGTTGTCAGCATCTTGTGTATCTGTGATCATTTTGTCAATGCTTACATCGATGAATATGCTTCTCACGAAGAAGATTGATTCAATCCATTTCCTTCGACACTCTATTCCGCTACTGTGAGTGGGAATTGTTTCGAAGCTTTCGAAGCAAATTTCAATCTCCCATTCACCCCCCCTCTGGTCGATATACTCTCGGTCCTAACAATTGGTATCAGAGCAGGTACTCCCTATCTCTGTGTATTAAAGGTCTAACGTCCTTGGAGTTTTGAGTATGTCGTATGCAGGTAGATCCTTGCACTCTGAAAGATTTCACATCTTTGATGGAAATGACTATCTGTACTGGAAGGAATGGATGAGAATTAGAATTCAAGCTATCGACTATGATCTGTGGCAGATTGTAGAAGATGGTTACACCATTCAACACCCTGAAGCTCCATCTTCTGATGACAAGGCTATGATGCATCTGGATGCACAAGCAAGAGATATCATCTGTGCAAGTATCTCAAAGAATGTGTTCATTCGGTTCCGAAACCTTAACACAGCAAAGCAACTCTGGGATGCTATCAAAAATGTTCACGAGGAATTCATCTCCAGAACAGACTCTCACACTCAAATGCTTCACGCCATGTTCACTGGGTTCAGAAGTCTTTGAAAGGAAAGTGTGATGGAACTCACGGATCGGCTGACAGACATTGTTGAAAGACTTCACCAACGAGGAGTAACCAATGTCATCGATAAAGATGTGGTAAACAAGCTATTGAGTGAACTTGATGAATCATTTGATCCTATTGTAGCCGAAATCAAACAAAGACCAGACTATGAAGAGCTTCACTATGTTGAGGTCATGACGCTGCTGTTAACTTATGAAGAAAAGATGGAATTGGAAAATGTAGACCAAGAATCTTCTTCAGAAGGTGAAGGAGAAATCCTCTCTCACTATGGCAGATCTCAGGAAGAAGAAGAAGAAGAAGATGTTGAGAATCAACACACCATCACAAGAGAATTGGAAATGCTCACACAACGGCTAAGTAAACTCAGAAGACAAAACTTGTATCTTATGAATGATGATGAAGATGAAGTGCCTGAATCCTCAAGATAGTTACCTCTGAAAGACATGTAGTGCTTCAAATGCAAACAATTTGGTCATGTCATAGCAGATTGTCCTTGCTGGGATGAAGCACCTAGTAATCATTGGAAGCATCTTCACTACAATGGTTTTGCTCGAATGGATTGTCACACTAAGCTCTCGAAGAAAAAGGAACCCGCTTCATCCTATTTGACGAGACCAGTTACTGACATAAATGCCAGAGCAATTATTGATTCCAACATGAAGAAAATCTCTCAGCTGAATAGAGCCTGTACTAACCTGACTCTGGACTCTGAAGAAGAGACAACAGACACTGATTCAGATGATGAAGAACTCTACAAAAGGATTGGGAGAAGCAATGCATATGTTGCCATTGAATCATCGAAGGACTTCAGCAAATCAGATACTAATGATGATACCTCAATTAATGATGATTCAAATGATGATGAACCAGTTGCCTTCCGTCTCATGGCAAAATCATCAAAGGATCAGGTATCTGCAAAACACCAAAAGTCCATGAACGAATATTCACCTGAATATATTTCATATGCCAAGTTGGTGAAAATTGCTAAATCCCAACATGATGAACTTGAAATGCTTGAGAGAAATCTCAGGAAAACCGAAGGATTACTGGTCGAAGAGATGGAGAAGAATCAAAAGTTGATCAAAGAGCAAGATGCTTTTTCCTCAACTATTGATAATCTTACCAATCAATATGATTCACTTACAGTTGACTACGAGAATATATCAGATGAACTCCTTAACAGGAATCAAGAACTCGTGTCACTGAAAGAATCTCATAACGAGGTGGTGTTAGAAAAAGCTTCTCTCTTCGCCGAGCAATCTGTTCGATTTCCTGATGACTTTGTTCCTCCTTGCTTGAAATGCCTAGAATGTAGCAATGCCGATTCTCATGCTGAAACTTCTAATGCTGTCATAGTGAATATTGCTACTCCTGAAGTTGGTACCACTAACCCCTCTTTTGAGAATTTTGCTGCTATTACTGAAGAAAATTGCAGGTTAAAGGGCTTACTTGAGACTGGTATGCTAAGGAGCTTGAAAGGGAATCAAACCCTATGTGATGTGCTCAAGAAGTCCATACTGAACAAAAATCCTCAGAAGGAAGGATTAGGTTTTGAAAAGAAACTCAATGTGGACGGATCCTAGTGGACTTCCGAGCAATATCCCCGAACAACTTGGGTTTGTGCAAAGAGTAAAAGTCTCGAACCTGAAGCCTTAATTGGTTATCTCTCGCCCATTCCTGTTGATACTAATGAGTATAGATTTCGGCCGCCAATAAATACTACCTTGCTCACGTCATCCCGCCTGCATTCTCATCTACATCCTCCCCTCGCTCGCCCTCTCTCTCTCTCTCTCTCTATCTCTATCTCAAATCTCTGCCATGGTGCCGTCGATTTTCCCACACGCCGACGAGGAGGTGCCGCCCACCGAGGACGCTCAGTTGAAGAGCAGCGACGAGGAGGACCCCCTACGCACCGCCGGACGAGGTTAAGCCGGACCCCCCAACTATGGAGTGGTTTTGGGGCCAGTACAATCTTTGTCCGTGGAAGTCACTGCCGCCGGCTGAGAAAGCCAGGCAAGTGGCGTTCAAGAAGGAGATGTCGGAGGAGGACGCTAGGTACTAGGCGGCCTGTGAAGCCCGTGATGCCGCCTGGAAGAAGAGGCGGTGGAGCTTTGGGGCGGGCGCGTCATCGTGCGAAGGAGGTGTACAAAGATGGGTACTTCGCGAGGAAGGTCAAAGGCGCTAGGCACCTCATCGTTGTGTGGAGGTGGGCTGATAAGCTCCAGTGTGCCACCGACGAGGAGCTTAGGTGGGCGCCCAACAAAATGGCAAGATCGTTCGCGCTTGTCCTCCAGCAAGAGGCAGATCGGTACGTCAAGCGCTGCGAGGCGGAGGAGGCGGAGTACTGTCTCCGCACTGGGAAGACGCCGCGCACCAAGGAGCTGCTGGCGAGGGGCTGCCGGAATACTGCCCCTAGGCGGGATTATTAGTTTTAGTATTGTTCGTTTTCAATTTTATGCATTGTACCTAGTAGTTAAGTATCATCATGTATATGTGATGATATTACATATATTCTGTGATGAACTAATGAACAATTAATATATATTATGAATTCCATTTTCTATCTGTTTTCGTATACTAATTTGTATCTAGCTGTTACCATCCACATATATACAGAATGGAAAGCATATATACACACATTGAAATAGAACATATAAGAACGGAAAACAGAGTACACACATTGAAACAGAGCAATATTATGATTGCTGTGAATACATAGCGATCCACGTCGAAACGACTCAACAAAATAAAACGTGTCCATGAGACCATGACCAGTAGCCCTTGCCTACGGTAGCTCTTGGCTCTGCCTGAACTCGTGCAGGCGTTCGTCCAAGCGGTAGACATGCTCGCGGTACATCTGGAGCGCGATCTCGAGCTCCAAGTTGGCTATTTCATCGGAGATCACCAGCTCAAGGATGCGACGGCCATGTTATTCTACTGCGCCCAGGTGGACACCTGGGCCAAGGAGGCGGTCGATCCTAGCGACCAGCGCATTGGCATCGAGCGGGCCGTGGACATGGCGAACAGCACGATCCATGCGAACGGCACGGCGGGCGTCCGATGCAAGTACGGCGCGGTCGGCCTCTGGTGCAAGTACAGCGCAGACGGCCTCTACCCACTCCAGGCGAGGAATGGGGGTACTGACGGGACATGTACCTAGCTGCGATGCCCTGTTGACAGTAGGCAAGCGCCGATGGATCCGCTCTTGCTGTGCGGTGCGCCGCGCCTCTCGCTCTGTGGTGCTCCAACGGTCTCGCTGTGTGGCGAGCCGCAGCCTATCTGCGCGGACGCGCCTAGCTTGCTTTGTGGTGCACCATCGATCATGTTGTGCGGCGAGCTACAGCCTCTCGACGCTGAAATGCCTATCTTGATCCGCGGCGCTAAAGCGCCATGCGCCAAGGGTCTGCTCAACCCTGGCGATGACGTGCATCACGGTGTCGTCCATCGCGTTGTCGGGGAGCGCCTCGGCCTCGATGGGCCGTGGCGCCTTCTCATTTTCCTCGTCGAGGAGGTTAATGGTAGAGGCGGCGCTTTGGTGGGTTGGCATGCTTGGAAAAGGTGGATGTGCTATAGGCTGCGCTTGTGGCCTCTGTGCGTCGCGCGCCGCCTAGGTTTATGCGCAATATCGCAGGGTGGCGGCGGGAAACCGATGTGGAAATGGCGGGAAACGGTGGCGTGTTCATAAAACACCATCAATTAATGGAAACTTAGCATAGAAGGAACATTGAGCTAGCACGACACGTGCGGGCACATTGCTCACCCAAGGCTATGATCCATATACTTGTGTGCCCAACAAAGCACACTATTCACACTAAAGAATATTGTTCCGTTTATCCTAGTAGAGCAGTGGCGGCAAGCGTCACAAGAAGTAGATGATGATCAGATGATTGTTTATCCTAGTTAATTATGCATGTAATAGTTTACTTTGGTGTGTGGAAATGTCATGTGTGTACTAGACACCTATGTAATTGGATGTTTGCCGCGTATCACACACATCTTATTTACACGAAACATTTTTGTTCTCTTGGCTCAACACAAACACTTTATCGGAATGAACTATATGCCCTCCATTGCACACACCTTGATCTGGCTGAACCATTTCTGTTGCGTTGCCTAATCAAAAACAGTTCATCCAAGTGAACCGTATGCCGTATATCGCACATACTTTGATCTGGCTGACCGTGTCTTTTGTGTTTCCTAGTCACAAACATTTCATCCGAGTGAACTGTATGTCATATATCGCACACACCTTCATCTGGCTGCTCATTTCTGTTGTTCCGCCTCATCACAAACAGTTCATCCTAGTGAACTGTATGCCGTATATCACACACGCCTTCATCTGGTTGCCCATTTCTGTTGTTCTGCCTCATTGCAAACAGTTCATTGAACTGAACCGTATGCCCCGCATCACACATGCAACTAAAATCTGAACCATGTTTGATGTATCTGCCATCACAAACATTTTGCATCTTTTTTGATGGTTTTTTTACATCTCCGTTTGCGATTAATGCATCACACACAGTTTCGTCGAAGGGTCTCTGATTGTAGTGTCACGTTAGCAGCATCCTGCAGTAGTGTCTCCGTCCATGGCGCCCAAGAAGAAACCCGGCGTGAACGCACACCCCTCCACTTCGAAGGCCCCCTCACACGCAGCCGCGAACGCCATGGGTGCCACGGCAGCGTTAGATGATGCGGGTACCACGGGTGGCGCGACCGGCGTAGGCGGCGCCATCGTTGTGCCCCTCGTGGCCGAAGCCAAAGCAGGAGACGCCAGGGCTGGGCAGCATCAGCAACATCCTGACGAGCTTGGCCCAGAAGCCGCGGGTGGAGGGAACGCCCAGTCTCTACCTCCCCGCCGCACTGGCGGGCGCAGTCGCGATAGCGACGTCCGCTCCGGTGCAAGCCGTGATCCTCTAGTTGCGCCCACCACGGGCACGGCTGCAAGGCGCACACCTTACCCAGAGCAAGACGGGCAGGACGGAGCGTCGAACGGAGCCATTGACCTCCAAGCACGGCCCTCTCTTCACCAGACCACCTTGGCGGTCGGTTCACGATGGCAAGAATGCGGCGACGCTCCTGCTGGTTCAACCAGGAGTCGAGCGACGTCGCGGTCTGCCTCGTTAGCCATGCCAAGCATGGCCTCGGAAGCAATGGCGCGGGCCCAACTCCTGTTGAATTTCCTACTGGCGGCTGACAAGATGGATGAGTGGAGAGCCACTATCCAGAGCTTGATCGGCTTTGCTAAAGCTGGTAAATCACAACATGCAGAGCCGTCGCGATGCCCGCGAACGACGACGGCGGCCCGGGCCGACGGTCGTATCGAGGGGGCTACACCAACAGTACAGTCCCCTCTGCGACAGCAAGCCCAGAGGCAGCCTCAGCAAACTCAGCGTGTGAACGAGCCTGACGAGACGTCGATGGCTTCGTCTGGCCCGCAAACACCCTGGGATCAGCGGCGGGTTCTGGAAGACCGGTGGAAGGAAGACGCGCGCGTCACCATAGAGTGCCGTCGGGAGGCACACTGTCAATCTAACAGGTGCAATGGCCCAGACGTTGACGAACCTACGCCCAGTGTCGGCGGGTACTTGCCTTACAAGGTTGGGTGCCCTGCCTTCAGTCGGGAGTTGCGGCAGGTCCGCTGGCCATCTGTCCGAGCCTTCAAGCCTGAACTGCCGGAGAAATACGACGGAAAGTTAAACCCGATAGAGTTTTTGGGCATCTACACGATTGCTGTTCAAGCCGCCGGGGGCAGAGATGAAAAGGTGTTCGCCAACTATTTCCCATTGGTGCTCAAGCTAAATGTGAGATCATGGCTGATGCACCTGCCGGAAAACTCCATTTCAACATGGGCTGACTTGTGCAATGAATTTGTTGGTGCCTTCATGGGTGGCCACCAAGAGCCTGGACAGCCCAGTGACTTGCAAGTCCTTCCGCAGACGGAGGGGGAGAGTTTGCGAAAATATATACAAAGGTCCAGTCGAGTGCACTGTAACATCCCAGAGATACACCCAGCAGCCGTGATTGCCGCGTTCCATTCGAACGTGCGCAACAGGAGGATGCGAGACAAGATGAACATCCGGTTTCCCAAAATCGTCAATGAATTATATACTTTGGCGGATAAGTGTGCTCAGGTTGAGGAAGGAAGGCGACTCCCTGGAGAGGAGGCTGGTGTCGAGATTGATTCAGATGATGATGACGAGGCCACCAACCCGAAGAGGAGAAGCTGGAGGCGCAATAGGAAACGCAAAGAGAAGATAGTATTGGCCGTTGAGAGCTCTGGTGATCTCAGTGCTGGCAAGAAGGCCAAAACCGAAGTCCCCAGCAAGGGAGCTGCCACGTGTGCTAATTGCCGGGAGGCCACGGCAGTAGAGAAAGCCGGGAAATCTGATGGGCCATACTGCAAAATCCACCACACCAAAGGTCATGATCTCCAAGAGTGCCACCAAGTTGAGCAGCTTGTTAAGAAATAAAAGGCAGAATACGAGAAGCGTGACAGGGAGAAAGACCAAGAGGGTGCTGGCAGAAAAGGCTGTGGTGGTAGAGGAAGCCACCACGGCAAGGCCCCGCAGCAGAAGGAAAAACTTGCTAGAGGCCGTGAAAAGAAAGAAGGAGATGATGGGAGTGATGAAGAGGATGAGGAAGAAACCAGCGAGCAAGAATTCCAGAAGGCAACTGAAGCCATGTGTGTTGACGGGGGTGCATCTTTGCACTCCTCTCATCACCGGCTCAAGCAGTGGGCGGGTGAAGTCAATGCCATGGAGCCAGTCGCAGACTCCCGAAGGCCACTTAAATGGTCCCGCACGCCTATCATCTTTGACGAGGAGGATCACCTCGACCGCACTACTGCGGTTGGGTGTTTGCCGTTGTTGGTTTCCCCGACAACCCGCAACCTCAAAGTAACAAAGATGCTAGTTGACGGTGGGGCTGGGTTGAACTTAATCTCCCCTAAAGTGGTTGGCAAGCTGCAGATCCCCGACGAGGAGCTTAAGGCTATGGGCACTTTCCAAGGAATCAACCCCGGCAGGAGCCGGCCTAAGGGGAAGGTTACATTGCTTGTGACATTTGGCGGGGAACTAAATTATTGGACTAAGAGAGTCGTGTTTGACGTTGTTGAGCTTCCTTTGCCTTACAATGGAATTCTTGGTCGCCCAGCTCTGGCAAAATTCATGGCAGCATCCCACTATGCCTACAACACCTTGAAGATGCCAGGGCCGATGGCTATCATTTCCATTCTGTCAGATAAGAAAGATGCAATTATATGTGTGGATCAGATGTACCGAGACGCGGTAGCAGCTGAGGCTGCAGAAGCCATAGCTCCCGCCAAGGAAACAAAGAAGGGGAAGAAGGCTAGCAGGGATGCCGGGAAGGACTCCGGGAAGCGCGCCTCTTCGGAGTGCGCCGCGCCTGTTGATGACCTGCCGGAAAGTTCCACTAGCAAGAGACCCAAGGTTGCTTGACCTGCTGTGAAAAAGGTCCCAGCAAGGCAAGATGGCATTGATGGTACATTCACCATCAGTGCCACCCTTGATGACAAATAGGAAAGCGCGCTCGTTGCCTTCCTGCGGGTGAATGTCGATGTATTTGCCTGGCAACCATTTGACATCCCCGGTGTTCCCAGGGAGGTAATTGAGCACCACCATGTGGTCTGCCCTCACGCTCGGCCCGTCAAGCAGAAGGTCAGAAAGCAAGCTTTGGAACAGCAACAGTCCATTGCCGAGGAGATCAAGAAACTTGAGGCAGCTGGTTTAGTCAGAGGGGTGCTGCATCCAACCTGGTTAGCAAACCCGGTGGTAGTGCGCAAGGCAAACAGGAAATGGAGGCTCTGCATCCATTTCACTGACTTGAACAAAGCATGCCCAAAAGACCCTTTCCCACTGCCGCGCAGTGATCAAATTGTTGATTCCACTTCCGGATGTGATTTGCTTTCTTTCTTGGATGCGTACTCCGGGTACCATCAGATATTAATGGCCAAGGAAGATGAAGAGAAAACCGTGTTCATAACTCTATCTGGCATGTACTGCTTTGTGCGTATGCCTTTTGGGTTAAAGAGCGTCGGATCCACTTTTGCAAGGGCAGTACAGATTGGTTTCGAACACCAGCTGCACAGAAACATGGAAGCTTATATGGATGATATCGTGGTCAAAACCAAGGATAGATCAACACTCATTCAAGACTTGGAAGAGACCTTTGCAAACTTGCGCAAGATCAATTTGAAACTGAACCCCAAGAAGTGTGTGTTTGGTGTCCCATCCGGCAAGCTCCTTGGTTTCTTTGTGTCCCAACAAGGAATAGAGGCCAATCCCGACAAGATCAAAGCAATCGAGCAAATACAAGCACCCAAGACTGTCAAGGATGTAAGGCGTTTGGCTAGATGCATTGCCGCACTGAGTAGGTTCATCTCCAAGTCTGTTGAGCGTGCCTTACCTTTTTTCAAAATATTGAAAAAGGCTGGCCCGGTAAAATGGACCTCGGAGGCAGAAGCAGCGCTGCGAAACCTGAAAACTTACCTTTCCTCTGCTCCCACTTTAGTCGCACCTAGACCACAAGAGCTGTTGTTACTATACTTAGCTGCAACGAATCAAGTGGTTAGTGCAACATTAGTGGCACAAAAAGAAGTGGATGAAGAAGCAGCTACAGCAACTGACCCCTCCAGAGATGGAACTGAAGCACCCGCGGCAGGACATGACACAAACCAGGGGAGGCAAGGCAAGCCATCGAAGGCAATCCCAAGCCCGTGGCAAGGAAGAAAGTGGTATAGCGACCAGTTTACTGTGTCATCTCCCTACTACAGGGAGCCAGATCAAGGTACTCTGGAGTGCAAAAGCTGATCTTTAGCCTTATCATGGCCTCGAGGAAGCTGCGCCACTACTTTCAAGCCCATGAGATCACAGTTGTCACCTGTTTCCCGCTGCAAGGCATATTAAGGAACCCTGAAGCCACCGGCATAATAGTGGAGTGGGCACTAGAGCTGTCAAGCTTTGGCTTGAAATATGAGAGCACCTCAACTATTCAGAGCAGGGCATTAGCGGAGTTCATTGCAGAATGGACGACCACTCCGAACGAGGAAGTACCAGAGATAGTTCTCCCCGGCAAAGAATCGCCTCAGGAGTGGATCATGTATTTTGATGGTGCTTTCTCATTGCAGGGCGCCGGAGTCGGCGTGCTTCTTGTCATGCCCACCGGAGAGCATCTCAAGTACATGGTTCAAATGCACTTTCCCCGGGAGAAGGCCACCAACAACACTGCTGAGTATGAGGGGCTCCTTGCCGGACTCAGAGTTGCGGTGGAGTTGGGAATCAAGAAACTAATTATCTGTGGAGACTCTCAACTCGTAGTGAGGCAAGTCAATAAGGATTATCAGAGTTCGTCGATGGAGGCGTATGTGGAGGTGATGAGAAAGCTGGAAGAGCACTTTGATGGATTGCAAATAGAGCATGTGCCACGTGCGGAAAATAACATCGTCGATCACTTGTCAAAGTGCGCCACGCAAAAGCTACATGTGGAACCAGGGACTTTTGTCCTCCATCTAACTCAACCGTCAGTATCTCCTTCAACGATGACCAGAAAAAGTAGAAAGTTGAACTCTGACAAGTATTTCCTGGCAGGACTTCCCGAAGCTGCTGATAGAGAGGCTGCCGGGGGCAACTCCGCTTCGGTTGGTGAGCAGCAACCTCCCATGGAACCACAAGTTCTTGTAGTCGAGGTGAGCGCTCCCATGAACGAGGAGGTGCCTTTAGTCCTTGTTGTCGAGCCACAGGCTCCAACTTGGGCATAGCGCATAGTCCATTTCCTTCAAACAGGGGAGCTTCCCGGAGAGCAAGAAGAAGCTGAAAAAGTAGCCCGATGGTCAAGTATGTACCAGTTTGTCAACGACACACTGTATGGAAAAAGGCCAAACGGTGTGAAATTGAAGTGCATTTTCTGGGAAGAAGGGCTGAAGCTGTTGGCAGAGATACACAAGGGTGTGTCTGGCTCTCACATTGGATCGAGAGCCCTGGTTGAAAAAGCCTTCCGGCAGGGTTTCTATTGGCCCACAGCCCTCCAGGATGCAACTGAGCTAGTCACTAAGTGTGAGGCCTGCCAGTTCCATTCCAAAAACATTCATCAACCAGCTCAAGCTTTTCAAACAATCCCTTTATCCTGGCCATTCTCAGTCTGGGGGCTCGATATCTTGGGCCCCTTCCCCCGTGCTGCTGGGGGCTTTGAATTCTTGTACGTGGCAATCGACAAGTTTACAAAGTGGCCTGAGGTGGAGCCAGTGAGGAAGGTGACCGCACAATATGCTGTCAAGTTCTTGAAAGGATTGGTGTGCCACTTTGGAGTACCCAACAGAGTGATTACCGATAACGGCACCCAGTTCACGATCCGCGCCTTTATGCAGTACATCCAAAGCCTTGGAAGCAAGGTCTCCTTCGCCTCTGTTGCTCATCCACGGAGCAATGGGCAAGCTGATAGGATGAATGCTGAAGTGCTGCGCGGGCTCAAGACGAGAAATTTTGATAAGTTGCAAAAATGCGGCAAGCATTGGATTAATGAGCTGTCGGTGGTTCTTTGGTCCCTCCGGACGACACCAAATCGAGCTACCTGCCAGACTCCCTTCTCCCTAGTATATGGGGCGGAAGCAGTGCTCCCCACGGAACTCATATACGGGTCACCTCGAGTACTTGCCTATGACGAAGTAGAGCAAGAGCAGCTACGGCATGACGATGACGTGCTCCTCGAGGAAGATCGTCTCCAGGGCGATGTACGTGCTGCACGCTACCAACAAACCCTGCTCTGTTATCATAGCAACAGGGTTCATGCCCGGAGCCTTGAGGAAGGCGACCTTGTCCTTAGCCGCGTTCAATCCGCCAAGGGTACCAACAAGTTGACGCCGAAGTGGGAAGGCCCTTACCGGGTAGTACAAGTCACCAGACCTGGCGCAGTCCGTCTAGAGACCGAAGATGGCATCCAAATGCAAAACTCATGGAATATTGAGCATCTTCGTAAATTCTACCCGTAAGGCGTGGCTGCCGGGCTCAGCCCCCGGCGGCCACCTTTTGTACAAGCCTTGCCGATGGGCATGTAACCCTTTGTACAAAGCCAGGCGCAGACCCTATGCAAAGATAATAAAACAAAGCACTGGCATCTAAACTTGCATGCATGTTTTCTTAAGTATGACTTCGCTATGATAACCAATCCATTTAAGGTGGATCGTATGCTACTATTTTCTCCCCTACACTGTCAACAGGGCCCCTGCCGCGGATGGACTCCCCGAAGGAGGGAAAAAGTGAGAGTGGCCCAGCATAATGGTCCCAGGTGGCTACTTCTTGTCGAAGCGATGGGAAGGGCAGCAAACACAGATGAGTTATCCTCCCCATCCACTAGTACGTCCCTGTATGAAAGTCTTGTGCATAGAAAAACCTTGCCGCCCTCAACATCTATGCTCCCATCCTTTGATTCGAAAGTTTTACTTCAGTCAGGATGGTTGAAGTGGCATTTGGAGGAGGGATTGGCGAGGAGCCGGTTTCCTTCCACGCTCCCAACCCATCAGGCTGGGTCCAACGGCAGCAACGGAAGGGACCGGCAAGGTGTCTCATCGGGGAACCTTGTTTACTTGGAAGTATTGAGGGACTATCCCTCAGCATGGGCATGATACATGCACAAGTACCCGGCAGGCATTTTCTTTTTCATTAATACGCGGATAAACAAGTACAAACCATACAGGATACAAACATGGATGGAAGATTACATAATTTAAGCTAAAGTTTGGCAGGTGCCTACATATTTTAATTTGAAAAAGGATAAGTGCCTCGTAATGCCTTTCTTGTCCCTCTCCTCCTAGGAACTATAGTGGGAGGTGAAGAGGGCAAAAGGGGCGCCTAGGCAGAAGCCCAGCCTGACCCCGTCAGGGCCTGCGGGACGCAGCCTGACAAGATCGGGAGGGCGAAGGCGAAGCCAGAAGGATGGAAGGAGCGGCTAGGCGATGCCCTGGTCACCACCACCAGGACCTGAGGAACATGGCAAGAGGGACACCTGCAGGGAAGACGAAGCCGGAGTCCACGAGGAAGCCTGCCGGAGTCCAGCTGAAGGAGGCGGAGTTATCCACACCCAACACCCCGGCAAATTGCTCTGCCAAGGAGAAGGCCATGCGCAGATGATGGTGCTATCGGCGCCTAGCTGGCGGTGATGGTGCGTCTAGCGCTCAGCTGGACTCCATGATGTCGTCCTCCCGCTCGGTGCCGTTGTCTTCGCCGTCAGTGTCCTCTTCATCGTTGTCGCTCGAGGAGGAGCTTTCATCGTCGGTCGAGCTCTTCGCGTAGCACCCTAAGCGAGCACCCGAGCGCCCGAAGACCTTGATGGAGAGAAGGTCGGCCTCCATTAATTTAAAATGGAGAACGTGCCCCTCTGCCAGGCTATGGGCACGAGCAAAGGTTTTCCAGCCATGCCGGAGAAGCATGACATGAGGTGCGGGGAACTCCACATCCACCCGCATGTTGCCATTACAGCAACCCCTCATGTGTAGCTTCAAACCGTGCGGCTGTTCAACTTCCATTACCCTTGCAAAAGGGGTGAGAAGCCGAAGATGGCTGCGCGGGGGCTCGTGCTGCCTAACAAGGAATTCCAGTACCGTGTCTCCGATATGGCCTTCCAGTAGAGTCGAAGCGACTGGGGGAAGAGTGGCCGAGCCATCACCGCGTTCCCCTCGGCCCCGAGCACCACGCCAACCACGACCATGTCCTGCGGCTCCGCCTTGTGCACTAGGTCATGCCCCTGTGTCCCTAGCAGGAGCAGGGGTATGATGCCGAGAGGAAGCCCTTGTCGCCGCTGCTGGGGCTCGATCGCGCCCTCTTCCCCTCACCATGGTGGAAGAAGGGCACAAGAGGAAGGAGAAGAGAATGTGTGGGTGAGCCCCTCCCGTCACCTCCGCGCCTCCTTTTATAGCGAAGCATGGCCGGGGGCTGGCTCCTCACCATCTAGGAGGCAACCGCCCCACTTCGCCTATCTGGTTCATCTGCACCGCTGACAGCGTCCAGATTCGACGACCGCCCTCCTGCGCCAATCCAGGGCGTCTAGTTCTGCCATGGCACTCATTCCTGCTCCCTACGCATCCGTTACCTACCCTGCGCCATGCATGCAGCTTACGTGGCGGAAACGGCAGGCATGGTGGAGAAAGTAAAATGGCAGTTACCTCTTCCTCCCCGGGATCATGCACGAGTGATTCAATTAACTTCCCCTGAACATGGGCAACCTCACGACGCTTGACATTGCACAACTCACGGAGAAACCGGGAGTTAACTCAGTTCCAGGTTAATGAAGAAGCAAGAAAGATATCAAGGAAGACATGGATCCCGCTGCGGCAAGGTCAAAGTGTCCGCCTGTGTATTTGTTGGGGCCTACCCCAACGATGCCCGGCGGCACGTATGGGCCAGGCCCGGGGGCTCCTGTCAGTGCAACGAACATCTACGTTTGTTGACCGAACTCATACACAGGCGTGCTAACGATCATACATCCAACACCAACATGTAATGCAAGGCCGAGCCAGAGAAGCCGTTCTTCGTGAGAACAAGGAGAGCATTAAGAAGAATAAGGCAGCAGGATATCACCTTGGGAAGGCCTCCCTTGCCGGGCAGAAGAGCCCATCCAGGTCGAGACTGCCCCGAAGGCAAGTCCAGAATCGCCCCGGCAAGCCTACCGGGGCCGCCAAGACCAAACCTCCGCCAAGGCACCACCGCTCCACTGCACCGAGACGCCAGTCACTTATCGATGCGGTGTCGAGCCCCCTAGGCAATTAAGTGGCACTCATTAAGCATGTGGCAGCTTGCTGGAAGACAGATCACACCCATTTGACACCCGTCCAGAGGCGTGTCAAGATGACAAGCAGAAGATGGCTAAGCGGCGATATAAGCTTGCCGGAGATGCACCCCCGCATGCCACCTAAGGCAACATTTATGGCATTTTATCCTAACTGCCAGAGTTAGGTATGATAGCACTGTTGGCTATCTAATCACAAGATAATGTCTGTTTACCCCTTGAGTGGTTACCCCTTGAGCTATAAAAGGAGGTCCAAGGCAACCTAGAGAGGGGGGCGGGACCCTCACACACTTGTATTCGCTTAGCAGCTCTCCCCGAGGCCGCCTTGCCGGGCCTGAGCGCTGTGTGTTCTTCGTGTTCCTCCATCCAATCCACCAAAGCAGGAGTAGGGTTTTATGCTTCTCAGCGGCCCAAACCTGGGTAAAAACCACCAGAGTCACATCATCGTGCTGCCTCATGGCCTCCGCTCTTTGTGCAACGCGATCTCCCCCTTGCCGAACCACAAAGGGGCCCGTGGCCCCATAGGTGATCGTTTCACCCACGACAAATGGGAAGCACTGAGGTTTACAATTGAGGTTTGCACATGCATGGTCCTTTGTCTAATAGCACATTTTTGTGCAATTGCAGGAACCATTCTAATATTTAGGTTTTTAAAATTTTGGTATTGCACATGTAGGTCCTGCTGTCAGAGGTTTTGACCCACTGTTCGACCCATTTTGCATATGGGGAAATGAGTTATCCATGAATATTAGTCAAGTCAAGAAACTTAGAAAGATGGTTAGGATAAAGAAACTAGCGATGAAAAACAACAAGATCTTTGTCTGCACAATGAAGAAGACATCAGTGAACTACAGGATGGTACTAACTCTTATACCTTGTCTTTTTTATTCCTTTGCGCCATTTCCAAATTTAGAGAAGATATTTATGCACATCTTTGTTTTTAGGCCTTTCCAAAGCAGTTCACTGATGATTACCTCTCAAACCACCTGTATGGTCAGGAGGCGAGGAAGGTATTCATACAACACCCACGGTATAATATTGAAGTCTTCCTCAAGAGGATGGAGGATGAATGGTCAATCATCCATAGGCACTGGCCTAAAGTTGCAAGGACCTTCAACATGATTAAAGGCTCAATATTCGCCTTCCGCTTCAGCAGTTTTCCAGATGAGATTCATCTGTCTATCTACCGTCTATGATGCTAATTTCCAAAGGTTATAGATGTTGCATGTGAAACTTGGTGCTGGTGCAGTTGTATAATGGGGTAGCTAGCTACATGCCTATATGGTGTAACTGAGTGCTGAAGCTATATGATGTTCTACTCTTATGTATTTCAATTTTGAAATCCTGGTTCCGTAATACAAAAATGAAATATATTGTGTGCTTAATATGAAATGTCAATTTGATTAATAAATGGATTATTAATAATAGGCCAATTAGCCTACTTATTAGGTTTTTTATTGCAAATAGTTATTAAGACAACACCATGGGCGATGACCTCAGACAACCCACACAGTTTCTAGGAAGTAAACGTGTTGGATCAATGAACAATCACACACAAATTCCACTAGAAAACTTTTTTGCATTAGGCCACCTTGCGCAAATGTTTTCCACATAAAAAGTGTGTGTGATGGACAAACTATGCCACACAATTTCTTCTAGGCACACAATAATGCAAACGATAAAATTGTTAATATCGTCTGCAATGGCAACACTATCACAGACAATTTGATGGGGAAAATTGTGTGTGATGTACGTGCGAATGGAAACATTTGTCTGGGATTCACCGTGTGGGATGTACATACGAACGGAAACATATTTCTTAGATTGACTGTGTGGGATGTACATACGAACGGAAACGTATTCCTTGGATTGACTATGTGGGATGTACATAGGAACGGAAACATATGGCTTGTATTCACTGTGTGAGATGTACTTACAAACAGAAACGATTGGGCCTGTATAATTGCCTGCGATGGCTCGCCTGATCGCACACAAGCTCTTTTTGCCCCGCATGTGTGACCGAAGGGCCTATCCTCGGCGGTTTCTGGGTCGTGTGGGAAGGACCCCCCTGTCGCACACACTGACAAGGCGACGGTTTAAAACTCCATGATTGAATGATTATTCTAAACTAGGCCCTAATCAGAGTTCATATGAGGACACATACAAATATTAGACTAGCACCTGAATGAAGTAATGACCATGTTTCACAGGTCATGGACATGGAGACGTTGAACTCATAATGTGAACACATGTTAGTAACATGGGGTTGGACCTACCGGACTTGAAACATAGCATGCATGATTTTAGTTGTCTCTTACAATATGTATGCAATGTCCTCAAACATGAGACTATTGTATGTACTCGAGATGTATAGTGACTTACATTGGTTGCAAAATGCTACTTCCTAACTAGGTACTTATAAATTTAATTATCTTGTTTGTCATGAAGCATGCTTTGAGGCATTGTCAGTCAGGATGAGCTTTTCCCATCTCTTCAATGAGAGAAAATCTCTAGGCCCCTCGAGTGATCGGAACTAGAAATGCATAACCATGCTACTTAAGGTTAAAGTGTTAACCTATAATGATTATGAGTCACATGATCGAGAAAGAGCAGTTGAGCTTGAGCTTGACCAATATTGTGAGGCAAAAGGATTAACATGTAAGAAACATTGTTAAGTGACAGTGCAGAATGCCATTAGATCCCTCGGTGCGGTAGCGAGCGTAACTGGAAATATCATAGGGGAGTTGATACGTCTTCAATGCATCTACTTTTCCAAACACTTTTGCACTTGTTTTGGCCTCTAATTGGCATGATTTGAGTGAAACTAACCCACACTAACATTGCTTTCAGTAGACTACCATGGTGTTGTTTTTGTGTAGAAATAAAAGTGCTCAGAATTGGACAGTATTTTTTGGAGATTTATTGTGAAATAAATAAAAAATATTGGAGCAAAGAAGAAGCGAAGGGGGGGCCACCAGGCCCCCACACGGCCAGGTGGAGCAGCCACCCCCAGGGCGCGACACCTGTCTGTGTGGGGTCCTTGGACACCGCCTTGACCTGATCCTAGCGCTATTAATTCGCATCTCTGAAATATTCACAAGAAAGTTTCATCGCATTTTACGATAAAGAGTCGCCGCCACCTACTGTTCTTCCTCGGGAGCCCTAATCGGAGTCCGTTCCTGGCTTCAGAGAGAGGGATTCATTGCTGTCATCATCACCAACCCTTCTCCATCAACAATTCCATGATGCTCATATCCATGTGTGAGTAATCTTCTGTAGGGATATGGAGGTACATGGGATTTGGATGAGATTTCTTATTTAATCGTTGTCAGATTTGTTAGGGCTTGATCCCTAGTATCCACTATGTTCTGAGAATAATGTTGCGATGATTTTGTTATTCCTAATGCTTCTCACTAGGGTCTGAGTGCCATGCTTTTAGATCTGAACCTATTATGTTTTCATGAATATATTTGTGTTCTTGATGTTATCTGCAAGTTGTAAGCACATGTTATTGTTCCGAACCCTAGACCCAAAGTGATAACAATTGGGTTACTCTACGAGGATGACGTTAATTTGAGGGTTACATGTATTAATGCTTTGTTCTGGTTCTCTATTAAAAGGAGTACCTTAATTGCCCTTATTTTCTATTAGGACCCTGCTGCCACAGGAGGGTAGGACAAAAGATGTTATGCATGTTCTTATCGCAAGCACATGTGACTGTATACGGAATACATGCCTACATATGATTGATGAATTGGATCTAGTTTGTTTTAGCTCTAGGTTATGATTGTAAATCTCATCTGAACACCCCATCACTACTCCATGCCTACGCTTTTCTGCTATTGTTTCCACTACAAATACTACTATTGCACTTTGCTACTGCCTTACAAACTTGTTACCATTGATGTTACCGTTACTTCGCTATTACTGCTACCATATTACTGTGCTGCTAATAAATTGCTGGTAGGAAGTTATCTCTCATGTGTGGTTGAATTGACAACTCAACTGCTAAGGCTTATAAATATTCTTTTGCACCCCTTGTGTCGAATCAATAAATTTGGGTTGAAATACTACCCTCGAAGACTGTTGCGATCCCATATACTTATAGGTCATCAAGACTATTTTTTGGCACCGTTATCGAGGAGCATAGCTCTTATTAATTCCACTTGGGAGTCAATTATCCATTGCAATTTATCTTTACTATGAAGAACCTCAAAGATTCCAAGACTAAGATCATACCCTCTAAGACGAGAGGAGGTAAGGAACTATTAACTAGCTCTACTCTTGATTCGCATATTTTGAGTCAACTTGCGACACCATCACCACATACTTCACATACTGATATGTCGCACACAGTAGGCATTGATTCTACTAATGATGATACTTGTGATGATACTTCTACTATGCTTGATATTACTGTTCCACTATTGGATGATGATATTGCTAAAGCTAAAAAAAACTGAAATTATTGAAAGTTATGAATCAACTGCTACACGTAGTACTCCTATTAGAAGTAAAATATTTGTTGTGCCCAATCCATCGACGGAATTTCAATCCTAGACCGTATCCCGGTAATCCCCCTAATAATTCTGGCAACTGCTATGGTAATTCATATAGTAGTAGTAATAATGATAATAATAATAATAGTAATAGGATACGTACCTACTGAACTTGAGAACGACATTAAAGAATTTATTAGTTCTCAAAAACTTTTCAATGCTATGGTAGAAGAAAAACTAAACAAAGTTGATGATATGTCTAAAAACATGGATAGAATTGCTCATGATGTGGAGACTCTCAAAATTAAAATTTTGCCACATAAAAAGGATGAAATATATGAATCTTTAAAGTGTATCCAAGTCACTATGGATGAAAGTAGAAAAAGAATTGAAAGGATGAGAGGTAGACATGAATTTCTAGAAAAAGCACTTGCACCCGGCTTTTACAATAATAATGATGAAGACATTAAAATGATTGGTGTGACACCTATTGAATCTTTGTTTAGTAATATAAAACTTGATGAAAAAAGGGACTTGAGATGAGTCAACTTTAATTAGAAGGCATCCCAATTGTTCGGAGGGTGATGATCTTAATGATAAAATTAACAAAAGTGGGTTTGAAGAGGTCAAAACTTTATATAGTGATGCACCCACTACTTTGGATTACAAGGACTTTAATTATGATAATTGTTCTTTGATTTAATGTATTTCCTTGTTGCAATCCATGATTAATTCACCCAATTCTTACGAACAAAATAAAGCTTTTACTAAACATATCGTAGAAGGCATTATTAAAGCTCATGAAGAAAAGCTAGAATTGGAAGTACCAATACCAAAGAAATTACATGATGAATGGGAACCTACTATTAAAGTTAAGATTAAAGATTATGAGTGTAATGATTTGTGTGATCTAGGTGCTAGCATCTCTACTATACCAAAATCTTTATGCGACGTTCTAGGTCTCATCGATATGGATGAATGTTCCCTCAACTTGCATTTAGCGGTTTCAACTATTAAGAAACCATTGGGTAGGATTAATGATGTTCTCATAATTGCAAATAGAAATTATCTACCTCTGGATTTTATTGTGCTTGATATTGAATGCAATCTGTCTTGTCCTATAATACTTGGTAGGCCATTTCTACGAACCATAGGTGCAGTTCTTGACATAAAATAAGGAAATATAAGGTTAAATTTCAATTAAAGAAAGGTATGGAACACTTCCCAAGGAAGAAAATTAAACCACCATATGAATCCATTATGAGACCCACCTACGGAATTACTTTGAAAGA
The DNA here is from genome assembly GCA_011799875.1 of Thinopyrum elongatum. Taxonomy (NCBI): domain Eukaryota; kingdom Viridiplantae; phylum Streptophyta; class Magnoliopsida; order Poales; family Poaceae; genus Thinopyrum; species Thinopyrum elongatum. Next base: position 291,201,832 of record CM022299.1, on the reverse strand, counting down.
TGATAACACTTGAAACTATGCATTATGCCTAGCTAGGGGCATAAAACAATAGCGCTTGTTGGGAGGTGATGCGGAGCATCCTACAGACATCACCATCTCAAGAGTTCGTTTGGCAAGTGACACATGCGACATCTACTTCACATACATAAAGGTGACTCATCTCCTTTACACGTGTTCACTTGACCCCTTCGAGGTGGTATACTACTTGACATTCCTCTTGTGTGCATGCATAGGTATTGTTGGAGCTTCACGGATGTCGAGGAGGAGTGCAAGCGCCAAGGAACAACTATACCATCTGCAAGGGAAGCATGGAAGCAACAACGGAAGAAGACGATGCTATTGAAGCTACAGCGGCCGGACATCCGGCATCACGCCACAGCCCGGATTTCCGGCGTCATCCCAAAAATCAGGCAGCGACTATCCAGAGAAGGACTGGAATGGCTTGTTCCCAGGCTGGACATCCGGCCAGTGGCCCAGACATCCAGCGTCTCGCGAACGGCCGGACATCCAGCGCCTGCCTACGCGCAGCCTCGGGCCAAAGGCCCATGTATCCCTCTCCTACCTACCTATTGACCCTTGTACTATAAATAGCCAACCTCCACCTCCATTCTAGGGTTAGCAAAGTGATAGCTCATTCAAGTTGAGCTTTTCTCCTACCTCTACTCCTCTTGAGAGAGAGGGACACTCCCATGGAGTTTAAGGCCTCCATGTGAGAAGATCCCGAGGGATTCAAGACCCCCATCGTGGGAAGGATCTATCTAGATCATCAATACCTCATCTCCTCTTGGATTTGGTATGAACTCTACCTTGTATATTTCCCTTTCTTGTTCATGTATCTTTGTGGATCTTGTGTGGATTTGAGTCTAGTGATTGTGTGATTGGACTTGTTCTTGAGTGTTCCTCTTGTGATTTCTCCCCGTTCTTCCTCGTGTTCTTCGAGGAATCCCCTTCCAATTCATGAAAGATCGACCATTAGGGTCCCACCCTACATCATCTTGGATCAAAGCTTAGGTTGATCACGAATTTGGAGTCCTCCCCTTTGTTTTCTAGCCTAATTTTGTTTGATTTCGTCCTAATTTGAAAATCCCCACAAAAATAGCCTCACCACTTTTTTGCATTTTGTTGGTTCTTGTGAGATTTTGTTGTGTTTGATCCACAATTTTGTTGTTTGGCAAGTGGATCTTGGCTTTCCCCACCTCCCCACCATGAAATCCACCCCAAAATTTCTTTTTCTCCATCAATTTTGACCCACAAATCATCTATTTCCTCCCCAAATCGAGTTTATGAGCCCCAAATCAAGATCTCGATTTGTCGGGCCGGACATCCGGGCCATCGGGCCAGACATCCGGGTCCTAGGCCGGACATTTGACACCTGGAGCACAATAATGTGCAAGTTTCTGGACATACAGCCCCGGGAATCTGGGATCCCGCCAGACATCTCTCCCTTGGAGATTTCAGCTAACAGTGTTTCACCGTTTTGACCATAACTTCCACATCCGGAGTCCGATTTTTGTGTTCTTTAGCTTGTTTTGTAGCTATTGACATCCCCCATCCCATAAAAAATACTACCACAATCATTTGACTCCATAAAAGTTTTGACATTTTGGCATCTTTGCCTAGGCCCTCCACCATATCATCCACAATACCATCATAGCCTTCCACAACCTAACCCATTTTGGTTACCATTCCATTTGTGGTTGCTTGAGTTATGATTTGAGTCTCCTAAAGTGTTTTGGCTACTTGGGGATGGTTATTTCTTCATCAGCCACCACCATACCTTTCGCACAACCTTGCCCACCATACTCTTCTGCCACCTTAAGCCAATTTTGTCGATTTCATTTGAGATTTTGAGTTTGTGGTTCCCATTTCCTAAGGTATTTCGGCTTATTAGGAACGGTTCAACGTCGACACCACCGCCGCTCATCATCTCCACAGACTCGACATTGACAACGACCACTTCACATTTTGACACCTCAACAATAAGCAAGGACGATAACTTCGACGACATCATTGTACATTTCATTGCCAGTGCATTGATAGCCCCGAGCCTATTGCATACCTTTCCTATAGATACTAGCGAGTTGAGAATTGTCGGGTGACGCTATTTGTGCACCCTAGTGATAAGCTTACTCCGCATAGCTACTTTGAGCATGCAATCATCTTGCTATCATCATTGTGTTGGGAAACGTTGCATGGAAAACAAAAAAAATTCTACGCACACGCAAGATCTATCCATGGAGATGCATAGCAACGAGAGGGGAGAGTGTGTCTACGTACCCTCGTAGACCGTAAGCGGAAGCGTTTAGTAACACGAATGATGTAGTCAAACTTCTTCGCGCTCCAACCGATCGAGTACCGAACGTACGACACCTCCGCGTTCAGCACACTTTCACCTCGGTGACGTCCTCCACCTTCTAGATCCAGCAAGACAGCAAGGTAGTGGATGAGTTCCGGCAGCACGATGGTGTGGTGACAGTGACGGTGAAGTGATCTCTGCAGGGCTTCGCCTAAGCACTACAAAAATATGACCGAGGGTGTAAACGGTGGAGGGGGCGCCGCACACGGCTAAGCAATTCTCGTGGTTGTGTTAGGCGCCCCCCTCCCACATATATATAGGTGGGGGGAGGAGGGAGCAGCCAGGAGGCGCCCCCAAGTAGGCCGAATCCTACTTGGGGTCCTCCCCAAGTGGCGCACCCCCCTTCCTTATATAAGTGCGGGAGGAAGGCAGGAGGAGGTGGTGCCCCCCCTTTCCTTTCTCCCATGAGGAGGGAAAGGCAGGAGGGGCCACCCCTCCCCTTTCCTTCCCCATAGGGCCAGCTGGCCAGGGAAGGGGCGCACCAGCCCCCTTGTGGGCTGGTTTATCCCCCCTTGGCCCATTAGGCCCATATACCTACCGGGGGTGTCCGGAACCCCTTCCAGTGACCCGATGACTACCCGGTGCATCCCAAAACTCTTCCGGTGTCTGAATACCATCGTCCTATATATCAATCTTTACCTCTCGACCATTTTGAGACTCCTCGTCATGTCCGTGATCTCATCCGAGACTCTGAACAAAATTCAGTCACCAAATCATATAATTCATATAACACTATATCGTCAACGAACGTTAAGCGTGCGGACCCTACGGGTTCGAGAACTATGTAGACATGACCGAGACACCTCTCCGGTCAATAACCAATAGCGGAACCTGGATGCCCATATTGGCTACTACATATTCTACGAAGATCTTTATCGGTCGAACCTTATGATAACATACGTAATTCCCTTTGTCCATCGGTATGTTACTTGCCCGAGATTCGATCGTCGGTATCTTCATACCTAGGTCAATCTCGTTACCGGCAAGTCTCTTTACTCGTTTCATAATACATCATATTGCTACTAACTCATTATTCACTTTGCTTGCAAGGCTTCTTATGATGTGTATTACCGAGAGGGCCCAGAGATACCTCTCTGATACTCGGAGTGACAAATCCTAATCTCGATCTATGCCAACTCAACAAACACCTTCGGAGATACCTGTAGAGCATCTTTATGATCACCCAGTTACGTTGTGACATTTGATAGCACACAAGGTATTCCTCCGGTATCCGGGAGTTGCATAATCTCATAGTCGAAGGAATATGTATTTGACATTAAGAAAGCAATAGCAATAAACTGAACGATCAATATGCTAAGCTAACGGATGGGTCTTGTCCATCACATCATTCTCCTAATGATGTGATCCCGTTATCAAATGAAAACACATGTCTATGGTTAGGAAACCTTAACCATCTTTGATCAACGAGCTAGTCTAGTAGAGGCTTACTAGGGACACGGTATTTGTTTATGTATTCACACATGTATTTAAGTTTCTGATCAATACAATTCTAGCATGAATAATAAACCTTTATCATGAATAAGGAAATATAAAATAACAACTTTATTATCGCCTCTAGGGCATATTTCCTTCAGTCTCCCACTTGCACTAGAGTTAATAATCTAGATTACATAGTAATGAATCTAACACCCATGGAGTCTTGGTGATGATCATGTTTTGCTCGCGGAAGAGGTTTAGTTAACGGGTCTGCTACATTCAGATCCGTATGTATTTTGCAAATCTCTATGTCTCCATCCTTGACCTTTGCACGAATGGAGTTTAAGCGTCTCTTGATGTGTTTGGTTCTCTTGTGAAACCTGGATTGCTTCGCCAAGGCAATTGCTCCAGTGTTGTCCCAAAAGATTTTCATTGGACCCGATGCACTAGGTATTACACCTAGATCGGATATGAACTCCTTCATCCAGACTCCTTCATGCGCTGCTTCCGAAGCAGCTATGTACTCCGCTTCACATGTAGATCCCACCACGATGCTCTGCTTGGAACTGCACCAACTGACAGCTCCACCATTCAATATAAATACGTATCTGGTTTGTGACTTAGAGTCATCCCGATCAGTGTCGAAGCTAGCATCGACGTAACCATTTACGATGAGCTCTTCGTCACCTCCATAAACGAGAAACATATCCTTGGTCCTTTTCAGGTACTTCAGGATGTTCTTGACTGCTGTCCAGTGATCCACTCCTGGATTACTTTGGTACCTCCCTGCTAGACTTATGGCAAGGCACACATCAGGTCTGGTACACAGCATAGCATACATGATAGAACCTATGGCTGAGGCATAGGGAATGACTTTCATTTTTTCTCTATCTTCTGTAGTGGTCGGGCTTTGAGTCTGACTCAACTTCACACCTTGTAACACAGGCAAGAACCCTTTTTTTAACTGATCCATATTGAACTTCTTCAAAACTTTATCAAGGTATGTGCTTTGTGAAAGTCCTATTAAGTGTCTTGATCTATCTCTATAGATCTTGATGCCCAATATATATGCAGCTTCACCGAGGTCTTTCATTGAGAAATTCTTATTCAATTATCCTTTTATGCCATCCTAAAATTCTATATCATTTCCAATCAATAATATGTCATCCACATATAATATCAGAAATGCTACAGAGCTCCCACTCACTTTCTTGTAAATACAGGCTTCACCGTAAGTCTGTATAAAACCATATGCTTTGATCACCTCATCAAAGCATATATTCCAACTCCGAGATGCTTGCACCAGTCCATAGATGGATCGTTGGAGTTTGCACACTTTGTTAGCAACTTTAGGATCAACAAAACCTTCTGGTTGCATCATATACAACTCTTCTTTAAGAAATCCATTAAGGAATGCAGTTTTGACGTCCATTTGCCAGATTTCATAATTATAAAATGCGGCAATTGCTAACATGATTCGGACAGACTTAAGCATCGCTACGGGTGAGAAAGTCTCATCATAGTCAACTCCTTGAACTTGTCAAAAACCTTTCATGACAAGTCAAGCTTTGTAGACAGTAACATTACCATCAACGTCAGTCTTCTTCTTGAAGATCCATTTTTTTTATGGCTTGCCGATCACCGGCCAAGTCCACGAAAGTCCATACTTGGTTCTCATACATGGATCCTATCTCAGATTTCATGGCCTCAAGCCATTTATCGGAATCTGGGCTCATCATAGCTTCTTCATAGTTCGTAGGTTCGCCTTGGTCTAATAACATGACTTCCAGAACAGGATTACCGTACCACTCTGGTGTGGATCGTGCTTTGGTCGACCTACGAGGTTCAGTAGTAACTTGATCTAAAGTTTCATGATCAATATCATTTGCTTCCTCTCTAGTTGGTGTAGGCATCACGGGAACGGTTTTCTGTGATGTGCTACTTTCCAATTCGAGAGAAGGTACAATTACCTCATCAAGTTCTACTTTCCTCCCACTCACTTCTTTCGAGAGAAACTCCTTCTCTAGAAAGGTTCCATTCTTGGCAACAAAGATCTTGCCTTGGGATCTGTGGTAGAAGGTGTGCCCAATTGTTTCCTTAGGGTATCCTATGAAGACGCACTTCTCCGATTTGGGTTCGAGCTTATCAGGCTGAAGCCTTTTGACATAAGTGTTGCAACCCCAAACTTTAAGAAACGACAGCTTAGGTTTCTTGCCAAACCATAGTTCATACGGTGTCATCTCAACGGATTTAGACGGTGCCCTATTTAACATGAATGCGGCTGTCTCTAATGCATAACCCCAAAATAATAGTGGTAAATCGGTAAGAGACATCATAGATCGCACCATATCTAATAAAGTACGGTTACGACGTTCGGACACACCATTACACTGTGGTGTTCCAGGTGGCGTGAGTTGTGAAACAATTCCACATTGTTTTAATGAAGGCCAAACTCGTAACTCAAATATTCGCCTCCGCGATCAGATCGTAGAAACTTTATTTTCTTGTTATGATGATTCTCCACTTCACTCTGAAATTCTTTGAACTTTTCAAATGTTTCAGACTTGTGTTTCATCAAGTAGATATACCCATACCTACTCAAATCATCTGTGAAGGTCAGAAAATAACGATACCCGCCGCGTGCCTCAATACTCATCGGACCGCATACATCGGTATGTTTTATTTCCAATAAGTCATTAACTCGCTCCATTGTTCCGGAGAACGGAGTTTTAGTCATCTTGCCCATGAGGCATGGTTTGCAAGTATCAAATGATTCATAATCAAGTGATTCCAAACGTCCATCTACACGGAGTTTCTTCCTGCGCTTTACACCAATATGACCTAAACGGCAGTGCCACAAGTATGTTGCACTATCATTATCAACTTTGCATCTTTTGGCATCAATATTGTGAATATGTGTATCACTACGACCAAGATTCAACAAGAATAGACCACTCATCAAGGGTGCATGACCATAAAAGATATTACTCATATAAATAGAACAACCATTATTCTCCGATTTAAATGAATAACCGTCTCGCAATAAACTTGATCCAGATATAATGTTCATGCTCAACACGGGAACCAAATAACAATTATTGAGGTCTAAAACTAATCCCGAAGGTAGATGTAGAGGTAGCGTGCCGACGGCGATCACATTGACCTTGGAACCATTTCCGACGCACATCGTCACCTCGTCCTTAGCCAATCTTCGTTTATTCCGTAGCTCCTGTTTCGAGTTACAAATATGAGCAACCGAACCAGTATCAAATACCCAGGCGCTGCTACGAGCATTAGTAAGGTACACATCAATATCATGTATATCAAATATACCTTTGTTCACTTTGCCATCCTTCTTATCCGCCAAGTATTTGGGCAGTTCCGCTTCCAGTGGCCATTCCCTTTGCAGTAGAAGCACTCAGTTTCAGGCTTGGGTCCAGCTTTGGGCTTCTTCCCGGGAGTGGCAACTTGCTTGCCATTCTTCTTGAAGTTCCCTTTCTTTCCCTTGCCCTTTTTCTTGAAACTAATGGTTTTGTTAACCATCAACACTTGATGCTCCTTCTTGATTTCTACCTCCGCGGCCTTAAGCATTGCGAAGAGCTCAGGAATCATTTTATTCCTCCCTTGCATATTATTGTTCATCACGAAGCCTTTGTAGCTTGGTGGTAGTGATTGAAGAACTCTGTCAATAACACTATCAACTGGAAGATCAACTCCCAGCTGAGTCAAGTGGTTATGATACCCAGACATTTTGAGTATGTGTTCACTGACAGAACTGCTCTCCTCCATCTTGCAGCTATAGAACTTGTTGGAGACTTCATATCTCTCAACTCGGGCATTTGCTTGAAATATTAACTTCAACTCTTGGATCATCACATATGCTCCATGACGTTCAAAACGTCTTTGAAGTCCCAGTTCTAAGCCGTAAAGCATGGCACACTGAACTATCGAGTAAGCATCAGATCGAGCTTGCCAGACGTTCATAACATCTGCTTCAGCTCGTGCAGCAGGCCTGTCACCCAACGGTGCATCAAGGACATAATTCTTCTGTGCAGTAATGAGGATAATCCTCAAGTTACGAACCCAGTCCGTGTAGTTGCTACCATCATCTTTCAACTTAGCTTTCTCTAGGAACGCATTAAAATTCAAGGGAGCGGTAGCTCGGGCCATTGATCTACAACATAGATATGCAAAACTATAAGACTAAGTTCATGATAAATTAAGTTCAATTAATAAAATTACTAATGAACTCCCACTTAAATAAGCATCCCTCAAGTTATCTAAGTGATACGTGATCCAAATCAACTAACCCATGTCCGATCATCACGTGAGATGGGGTAGTCATCAATGGTGAGCATCTCTATGTTGATCATATCTACTATATGAATCACATTCGCCCTTTCGGTCTCCAGTGTTCCGAGACCATGTCTGTACATGCTAGGCTCGTCAAGTTTAACCCAAGTATTCTGCATGTGCAAAACTGTCTTAAACCCGTTGTATGTGAACGTAGAGTCTATCACACCCGATCATCACGAGGTGCTTCAAAACGACGAACTTTGGCAACGGTGCATACTCGGGGAGAACACTTTTATCTTGAAATTTAGTGAAGGGATCATCTTACAATGGTACTATTGTTCTAAGCAAAACAAGATGCATAAGGGATAAACATCACATGCAATCAAAATATGTGACATGATAACCCACAAGTATGGGGGATCGCAACAGTTTTCGAGGGTAGAGTATTCAACCCAAATTTATTGATTCGACACAAGGGGAGCCAAAGAATATTCCCAAGTATTAGCAGCTGAGTTGTCAATTCAACCACACCTGAAAGACTTAATATCTGCAGCAAAGTTTTTAGTAGCAAAGTAGTATGGAAGTAACGGTAACGGTGGCAAAAGTAACAGTAGCAGTTTTGTAGCAATTGTAACAGTGGCAACGGCAAAGTAACGTAGCAAAGATCAATATGTGAAAAGCTCGTAAGTAATGGATCAGTGATGGATAATTATGTCGGATGGCATTCATCATGCAACAATTATAACCTAGGATGACACAGAACTAGCTCCAATTCATCAATATAATGTAGGCATGTATTCCGAATATAGTCATACGTGCTTATGGAAAAGAACTTGCATGACATCTTTTGTCCTACCCTCCCGTGGCAGCGGGGTCCTAATGGAAACTAAGGGATATTAAGGCCTCCTTTTAATAGAGAACCAGACCAAAGCATTAGCACTTAGTGAATACATGAACTCCTCAAAGTACGGTAATCACCGGAAAGAATCCCAATTATTGTCACCTTGGGGTATGCGGATCATAACACATAATAGGTGTCTAAAGCTTGCAAGATAGGATCAAGAACACATATATATTCATGGAAACATAATAGGTTCAGATCTGAAATCATGGCACTCGGGCCCTAGTGACAAGCATTAAGCATAGCAAAGTCATAGCAACATCAATCTCAGAACATAGTGGATACTAGGGATCAAACCCTAACAAAACTAACTCGATTACATGATAAATCTCATCCAACCCATCACTGTCCAGCAAGCCTACGATGGAATTACTCATGCACGGCGGTGAGCATCATGAAATTGGTGATGGAGGAAGGTTGGTGATGATGATGGCGACGAATCCCCCTCTTCGGAGCCCCGAATGGACTCCAGATCAGCCCTCCCGATGAAGAACAGGAGGCGGTGGCTCCGTATCGTAAAACGCGATGAACTCTTCTCTTCAAATTTTTTTCTCTTCGGATGTGAATATATAGAGTTGGAATTAGGGTCGAAGGAGGTCCAGGGGGCCCACAAGCCGCCAGGGCGCGCCCCCTGGCTTGTGGCCAATGGGTGGACCCCCTCAGGTTGATTCTTTCGCCAGTATTTTTTATTTATTCCAAAAATATTCTCCATAAATTTCCAGGTCATTCTGAGAACTTTTATTTCTGCACAAAAATAACACCAAGGCAATTCTGCTGAAAACAGCGTCAATCCGGGTTAGTTTCATTCAAATCATGCAAATTAGAGTCCAAAACAAGGGCAAAAGAGTTTGGAAAAGTAGATACGACGAAGACGTATCAACTCCCCCAAGCTTAACCCATTGCTTGTCCTCAAGCAATTCAGTTGACAAACTGAAAGGATGTTTTGTGGATGAAGAATAGGAGAACTTTTACAAACTCTGTTTGATCTTGTTGTTGCAAATATGCAAAGCCAGCATTCAGGTTTTCAGCAAGAATTATGAACTGACCATATTCACAATAACATTTAGGTCTCACATTTACTCATATCAATGGCATAATCAACTAGCGAGCAATAATAATGAATCTCGGATGACAACACTTTTTCAAAACAATCATGATATGATATAACAAAATGGTATCTCGCTAGCCCTTTCTGAGACCGCAAAACATAAATGCAGAGCACCCATGAAGATCAAGGACTGACTAGACATTGTAATTCATGGTAAAAGAGATCCAGTCACAGTCATACCCAATATCAAATAACAACAATGCATACAAATGACAGTGGTGCTCTCTAACTGGTGATTTTTATAAGAGGATGATGACTCAGCATAAAAGTAAATAGATAGGCCCTTCGCAGAGGGAAGCAGGGATTTGCAGAGGTGCCAGAGCTCGAGCTTTTAAAACAGAGATGAATGTAATTTTGAGCGGCATGCTTTCATTGTCAACATAACGACCAAGAGATCTCGGTATCTTCCATGCTAAATACATTATAGGCAGTTCCCAAACAGAATGGTAAAGTTTTTACTCCCCCTCCACCAACAAGCACACTCCACGGCTGGTCCGAAACAACGGGTACCGTTGCTACTTCTTGAGCTTGCGTTGGTTTTTTCCTTGAAGAGGAAAGGGTGATGCAGCAAAGTAGAGATAAGTATTTCTCACAGTTAGAGAACCAAGGTATCAATCCAGTAGGAGACAACGCACAAAGCACCTAGCACCTGCACAAACAATCAAACAACTTGCACCCAACACGATAAAGGGGTTGTCAATCCCTTCAAGGTTACTTGCAAAAGTGACATCTGATAGAGATAGGTAAAACTAAACAAAAGATAAAGTAAATATTTTTGGGTTTTTTTTTGGTTTATAGATCTGAAAATAAAAGATTGCAAAATAGTAGATTGGAAAGTAATATGATGGAAAATAGTAGATTGGAAACTTATATGATGGAAAATAGTAGATCGGAAACTTATATGATGGAAAATAGACCCGGGGGGCATAGGTTTCACTAGAGGCCTCTCTCAAGATAACAAATAATACGGTGGGTGAAGAAATTACTGTTGAGAAATTGATCGAAAAGCGCAAAGTTATGACGATATCCAAGGCAACGATTATGAAATATAGGCATCACGTTCGTGTCAAGTAGACCGAAACGATTCTACATCTACTACTATTACTCCACACATCGACCGACTCCTGCCTGCATCTAGAGTATTAAGTTCATGAAGAACAGAGTAACGCATTAAGTAAGATGACATGATGTAGAGGAATAAACTCAAGCAATATGATGTAAACCCCATCTTTTTATCCTCGATGGCAACAATACAATACGTGCCTTGCTGCCCCTACTGTCACTGGGAAAGGACACCGCAAGATTGAACCCAAAGCTAAGCACTTCTCCCATTGCAAGAAAAACCAATCTAGTTGGCCAAACCAAACCGATAATTCAAAGAGAATTACAAAGATATCAAATCATGCATATAAGAATTCAGAGAAGTTTCAAATAATATTCATAGATAAACTGATCATAAATCCACAATTCATCGGATCTCAATAAACACACCGCAAAAGAATATTACATCGGATAGATCTCCAAGAACAACGAGGAGAACATGGTATTGAGAATCAAAGAGAGAGAAGAAGCCATCTAGCTACTAGCTATGGACCCGTAGGTCTGAGGTAAACTACTCACACTTCATCGAAAGGGCAATAGAGTTGATGTAGAAGCCCTTCGTGATCGAATCCCCCTCCGGCAGGGTGCCGGAAAAGGTCCCTAGATGGGATATCACGGGTACAGAAGGTTGCGGTGGTGGAAAAGTCTTTTCGTGGATGCTTCTGAGGGTTTTGGAATATATGTGAATATATAGGACGAAGAAGTAGGTCGGTGGAGTCACGTGGGGCCCACAAGGCAGGGGGGCACGCCCTACCCCCCTAGGCGTGCCCTCCCCCCTTGTCACCGACTCGTGGCTCTTCTGACTTGAACTCCAAGTCTCCGGGGTGTCTTCTAGTCCAAGAAAAATCACCGCAAAAGTTTTATTCCGTTTCGACTTCGTTTGGTATTCCTTTTCTGCGAAACTCAAAAACAGGAAAAAAAAACAGAAACTGGCACTGGGCTCTAGGTTAATAGGTTAGTCCCAAAAATAATATAAAATACCATAATAATGCATATAAAACATCCAAAACAGATAATATAATAGCATGGAACAATGACAAATTATAGATACGTTGGAGACGTATCAAGCATCCCCAAGCTTAATTCCTGCTCGTCCTCGAGTAGGTAAATGGTAAAAACAGAATTTTTGATGTGGAATGCTACCTAACATATTTATCCATGTAATTTTCTTTATTGTGGCATGAATGTTAAGATCCATAAGATTCAAAACAAAAGTTTAATATTGACATAAAAACAATAATACTTCAAGCATACTAACAAGGCAATTATGTCTTCTCAAAATAACATGGCCAAAGAAAGCTTATCCCTACAAAATCATATAGTCTGGCTATGCTCCATCTTCATCACACAAAATATTCAAATCATGCACAACCCCGATGACAAGCCAAGCAATTGTTTCATACTTTTAATGTTCTCAAACCTTTTCAACTTTCACGCAATACATGAGCTTGAGCCATGGACATAGAACTATAGGTGGAATAGAATATGGTGGTTGTGGAGAAGACAAAAAAGAAGGATATAGTCTCACATCAACTAGGCGTATTAACGGGCTATGGAGATGCCCATCAATAGATATCAATGTGAGTGAGTAGGGATTGCCATGCAATGGATGCACTAGAGCTATAAGCGTATGAAAGCTCAAAAGAAAACTAAGTGGGTGTGCATCCAACTTGCTTGCTCATTAAGACCTAGGGCAATTTGAGTAAGCCCATCGTTGGAATATACAAGCCAAGTTCTATAATGAAAATTTCCCACTAGTATATGAAAGTGACAAAATAGGAGACTCTCTATCATGAAGATCATGGTGCTACTTTGAAGCACAAGTGTGGAAAAAGGATAGTAGCATTGCCCGTTCTCTCTTTTTCTCTCATTATTATTATTATTTTGCTTGGCCTTTTGGCCTCTTTTTTTATTTTTCGTCCGGAGTCTCATCTCGACTTGTGGGGGAATCATAGCCTCCATCATCCTTTCCTCACATGGGACAATGCTCTAATAATGAAGATCATCACACTTTTATTTACTTACAACTCAAGAATTACAACTCGATACTTAGAACAAAATATGACTCTATATGAATGCCTCCGGCGGTGTACCGGGATGTGCAATGAATCAAGAGTGACATGTATGAAAGAATTATGAACGGTGGCTTTGCCACAAATACGATGTCAACTACATGATCATGCAAAGCAATATGACAATGATGGAGCGTGTCATAATAAAACGGAACGGTGGACAGTTGCATGGCAATATATCTCGGAATGGCTATGGAAATGCCATAATAGGTAGGTATGGTGGCTGTTTTGAGGAAGGTATATGGTGGGTGTATGGTACCGGCGAAAGTTGCGCGGCACTAGAGAGGCTAGCAAAGGTGGAAGGGAAAGAGTGTGTATAATCCATGGACTCAACATTAGTCATAAAGAACTCACATACTTATTGCAAAAATCTATTAGTCATCGAAACAAAGTACTACGCGCATGCTCCTAGGGGGATAGATTGGTAGGAAAATACCATCGCTCGTCCCCAACCGCCACTCATAAGGAAGACAATAAAAAAATATCTCATGCTCCAACTTCGTTACATAACGGTTCACCATACGTGCATGCTACGGAACTCACAAACCTTAACACAAGTATTTATCCAATTCACAATTACTCACTAGCATGACTCTAATACCACCATCTTTATATCTCAAAACAATCATAAGGAATCAAACTTCTCATAGTATTCAATGCACTTTATATGAAAGTTTTTATTATATCCCTCTTGGATGTCTATCATATTAGGACTAAATTCATAACCAAAGAAAATTACCATGCTGTTTAGAGACTCTCAAAATAATATAAGTGAGGCATGATAGTTCAATAATTTCTATAAAATAAAACCACCGCCGTGCTCTAAAAAGATATAAGTGAAGCACTAGAGCAAAATTGCCTAGCTCAAAAGATATAAGTGAAGCACATAGAGTATTCTAATAAATCACGATTCATGCGTGTCTCTCTCAAAAGGTGTGTACAGCAAGGATAATTGTGGCAAACTAAAAAGAAAAGACTCAAATCATACAAGACGCTCCAAGCAAAACACATATTATGTGGTGAATAAAAATATAGCCTCAAGTAAAGTTACCGATAGTCGAAGACGAAAGAGGGGATGCCTTCCGAGGCATCCCCAAGATTAGGCTCTTGGTTGTCCTTGAATATTACCTTGGGGTGCCTTGGGCATCCCCAAGCTTAGGCTCTTGCCACTCCTTATTCCATAGTCCATCAAATCCTTACCCAAAACTTGAAAACTTCACAACACAAAACTCAACAGAAAATCTCATAACCTCCGTTAGTATAATAAATCACCACTTTTGGTACTGTTGTGAACTCATTATTTATTTATATTGGTGTAATATCTACTGTTTTCCAACTTCTCCATGGTTCATACCCCCCGATAGTACCCATAGATTCATCAAAATAAGAAAACAACACAAAGAAAACAGAATCTGTCAAAAACAGAACAGTCTGCAAATATCCGAATTGTTCTAATACTTATATAACTCCCAAAATCCTGAAACATTAGGAACACATAGGCAATTATTATATAAATCTTGTGTAAAAAAATCAGAGTTTTTACACGCTCGAGTGAATTTAAATAATTCTGGGACTTGGCGCAAAAGTTTCTGTTTTTCAGCAGGATCAAATCAACTATCACCGTAAGCCATCCCAAAGGTCTTACTTGGCACAAACACTAATTAAAACACAAAAACACATCTAACCAGAGGCTAGATAAATTATTTATTAGAAAATAGCAAGGAAAAATATTGGGTTGTCTCCCTACGAGCGCTTTTCTTTAAAGCCTTTTAGCTAGGCATTGGTAATTTTAATGATGCTCACATGAAAGATAGTAATTGAAACAAAGAGAGCATCATAAAACATGTGACAAACACATCTAAGTATAACATACTTCCTATGCATAGGCACCTTATAGGCAAACAAATTATCATAGCAAGCAAAAACTAGCATATGCAAGGAAGAGGAAAGAAACAATAGCAATGTCAACATAACGAGAGGTAATTTAGCAACATGAAAATTTCTACAACCATATTTCCCTCTCTCATAGTAATTACATGTGGGATCTCAAATTCAAAAATATAGCTATCATATAAACTATTTTCAACATGAACCACATGCATGCAAAGTTGACACTCTTCCAAAATAGTGGGATTATCATTAACTAAAGTCTTGACCTTTCCAAACCCACTTTTATCAAAAAAATCATAAGATTGAATATTCTTCAAATATGTGGGATCTAAAGTTGACACTCTTCCAAACCCACTTTCAATATTATTGCAAACATTATTATCAATATCATATTCATCATGGAGCTTAAATAAAATTTCAAGATCATAAGAAGAATCACCCCAATCATGATCATTGCAACAAGTAGTAGACATAGCAAAATTAGCATCCCCAAGCTTAGGGTTTTGCATATCATTAACATAATTGACATTAATAGAATTTATAATAACATCATTGCAATCATGCTTTTCATTCAAAGATCTATCATGAATCACTTTATAAAGTACTTCATCACAATTTTCAGATTCACGGATTTCAAGCAAAACTCCATAAAGATAATCTAGTGCACTCAACTCACTAGCAATTGGTTCATCATAATTGGATCTCTTAAAAAGATTAGCAAGTGGATGAAGATCCATAAACCTTTGGTTCTCTAATTTTCAATAAATACACAATTATTCCAACCAAACAAGCAACGAGCCAAGTAAGTCATAAAGGCAAACGAAAAGACGAACGGAACAGGGGCGAAAAAAGGCAAATCGAAGGGCGAATAAAAAGGCAAATCTTTTCGAAAATCGTTTTAGAAGTGGGGGAGAGGAAAATGAGAGGCAAATGGCGAATAATGTAATGCAAGAGATGGGAGTTTTATGATGGGTACTTGGTATGTCTTGACTTGGCGTAGATCTCCCCGGCAACGGCGCCAGAAATTCTTCCTGCTACTTCTTGAGCATGCGTTGGTTTTTCCCTTGAAGAGGAAAGGGTGATGCAGCAAAGTAGAGATAAGTATTTCCCTCAGTTAGAGAACCAAGGTATCAATCCAGTAGGAGACAACGCACAAATCACCTAGCACCTGCACAAACAATCAAACAACTTGCACCCAACGCGATAAAGGGGTTGTCAATCCCTTCACGATTACTTGCAAAAGTGAGATCTGATAGATATAGGTAAAACTAAACAAAAGATAAAGTAAATATTTTTGGTTTTTTTTTGGTTTATAGATCTGAAAATAAAAGATTGCAAAATAGTAGATTGGAAAGTAATATGATGGAAAATAGTATATCGGAAACTTATATGATGGAAAATAGTAGATCGGAAACTTATATGATGGAAAATAGACCCCGGGGCCATAGGTTTCACTAGAGGCTTCCCTCAAGATAACAAATAATACGGTGGGTGAACAAATTACTGTCAAGCAATTGATAGAAAAGCACAAAGTTATGACGATATCCAAGGCAATGATTATGAAATATAGGCATCACGTCCGTGTCAAGTAGACCGAAACGATTCTGCATCTACTACTATTACTCCACACATCGACCGACTCCTGCCTGCATCTATAGTATTAAGTTCATGAAGAACAGAGTAACGCATTAAGTAAGATGACATGATGTAGAGGAATAAACTCAAGCAATATGATGTAAACCCCATCTTTTTATCCTCGATGGCAACAATACAATACGTGCCTTGTTGCCCCTACTGTCACTGGGAAAGGACACCGCAAGATTGAACCCAAAGCTAAGCACTTCTCCCATTGCAAGAAAAACCAATCTAGTTGGCCAAACCAAACCGATAATTCAAAGAGAATTACAAAGATATCAAATCATGCATATAAGAATTCAGAGAAGATTCAAATAATATTCATAGATAAACTGATCATAAATCCATAATTCATCGGATCTCGACAAACACACCGGAAAATAATATTACATCGGATAGATCTCCAAGAACAACGAGGAGAACATGGTATTGAGAATCAAAGAGAGAGAAGAAGCCATCTAGCTACTAGCTATGGACCCGTAGGTCTGAGGTAAACTACTCACGCTTCATCGGAAGGGCAATAGAGTTGATGTAGAAGCCCTCCGTGATCGAATTCCCCTCCGGCAGGGTGCTGGAAAAGGTCCCTAGATGGGATCTCATGGGTACAGAAGGTTGCGGCGGTGGAAAAGTCTTTTCGTGGATGCTTCTGAGGGTTTTGGAATATATGTGAATATATAGGACGAAGAAGTAGGTCGGTGGAGTCATGTGGGGCCCATAAGGCAGGGGGGCGCGCCCTACCCCCTAGGCGTGCCCTCCCCCCTTGTTGTCGCCTCGTGGCTCTTCTAACTTGAACTCCAAGTCTCCGGGGTGTCTTCTGGTCCAAGAAAAATCATCGCGAAAGTTTTATTCCGTTTCGACTCCGTTTGGTATTCCTTTTCTGCGAAACTCAAAAACAAAGGAAAAAACAGAAACTGGCACTGGGCTCTAGGTTAATAGGTTAGTCCCAAAAATAATATAAAATAGCATAATAATGCATATAAAACATCCAAAATAGATAATATAATAGCATGGAACAATCAAAAATTATAGATACGTTGGAGACGTATCAACCGTCCATACCAACAACAGTCCTGGGGGAGCTTTGTTTGATAGTATATTTTGATTTGATTTAGAGCATGGAATTGGGCATCCCAATTACCAGCCACTTTCTCGTGAATGACAAGTGAATAAACACTCATCGTCAGAATAACCCACCTAGGATGGAAGATACTGACAGCCCCTAGTTACTACATGAGCGATTCGGGCATACAAAACAGAATATTATTTGAAGGTTTAGAGTTTGGCACATGCAAATTTACTTGGAACGGCAGGTAAATACCGCATATAGGTAGGTATGGTGGACTCATATGGAACAACTTTGGGTTTATGGAAGTGGATGCACAAGCAGTATTCCCGCTTAGTACAAGTGAATGCTAGCAAAAAATTGAGGAGCGACCAACTAGAGAGCGACAATAGTCATAAACATGTGTTGAGATTAACCAACATTGAATGCAAGCATGAGTAGGATATAAATCACCATGAACATAAATATCGTGGAGGCTACGTTGATTTTGATTCAACTATATGCGTGAACATGTGCCAAGTCAAGCCACTTAAATCATTCAAAGGAGTATACCATCCTATCATACTACATCATAACCATTTTAATTTGCATGTTGGCACTCAAGACAAACCATTATCAACTCCTAGCTAATTAAGCATGGCATGAGTAACTATAATCTCTAATTGTCATTGCAAACATGTTTCATTCATAATGGGCTAAATCAGGAACGATGAACTAATCATATTTACAAAAACAAAATAGGTCGAGTTCGTACCAGCTTTTCTCCATCTCCATCATTTCATCATATATCGTCATTATTGCCTTTTCACTTGCGCGACCGAACGGTGTGAATAATAATAAGAGTGCACGTGCATTGGACTAAGCTGGAATCTGCAAACATTTATTCAAAGGAGAAGACAAGGTAATATGGGCTCTTTGTTAGATCAACAATAATGCATATGAAAACCACTCAACATTTTCATCGTGGTCTTCTCCTCTCGACCCAAAGAAAAGAAAAGAACTTCAAAGAAACACACTAAAATGTTTTTGGAGTTTTTTTTTTCTGAAGAAGGCAAAAACAAGAACGAGAAAAACTATTTACACGGGAAAGCTTCCAACAAACAAAAAGAAGAACGAGAAATCTTTTTGGGTTTTCTTTTAATACTACAACTAATTTTTTGATTTTCTCAAAGTTTTTCGAACACAAAAGAAGAAAGCGAGAAAAAGAAATAAACTAGCATGGATAATACAATGAAAAAGTATGAACACCGACAACTGGAATGAATGTGTGAACAGGAATGTAATGTCGGTGAGAAATACGTACTCCCCCAAGCTTAGGCTTTAGGCCTAAGTTGGTCTATGACCACGGCGAGAAATAACCCTCTCCTCGGTACTCCGGAGGGTCCTGAGGGTTCCATCGGTTGGCGAGCTCCTGTGGCTCCCACTGATAAACAGGTTCCTGATATGGATCAGGTGATAGTGCTGGCTCAGGGACTGGGGATCGCGTTCACTCCCAGTACGCATAAATATCATCGGGCATAATAATGTACCTGCCTGAATGAATATCAAACAAAGAAGGTGCATGCAAAGTAATAATCTGATAGGTACCCTGACTGAACACTAAGTTATAGATGAGCCGCTTGTCATCGTCTTTGGAAATAAAATCATGTGCTACCATACTGTCATAGTCTAAATATTTAGTGGGTAACAACATTTCTTCCTGCTCATCGAGCCTAATGGGAATCTCAAAATGTTTAGCTAAACGAGAAGCGTAGATACCTCCGAAAATAGGACCCCTCGAACGATTTAAACTCAACCTTTGAGCAACAATAGCGCCCAAACTAAAAGTTCTATCACGATATAAAGCATGGCGCAAAATAGCAAGGTTAGGGGCATTAAGGCCTCCACTCTCCCCTCGACCGACCAAACATCTCCCTGCAAATAATGAGTAATAGCACAAAACAGGAAAATGTAAACTAGCCACTCTTGCTTCCAACACCCCTCTCTCTTCCCCTACGGTAACTTCATCAATAAAATCCTCCACATCTCTAGGACGTGGTTCACTGACGCTGCCCTCATAAGGTAATTTGCAAACATCGCAAAAATCATAGAGAGTCATTTTCTTAGGCACATCATATAAGTGAAATTCTACCATAGGAGGATCTTCCCTATAACAAAAGTGAAATTTTTGCACAAAGGTATTAGTGAGTAGGAGGTATTGGTCACACTTATCAAGGAGGAAGTCGGTGATGTTTGCCTTATCCGCCAAATAATAGAAATCCTCATAAATTTCGGCCGCCCTCAAGAATGCATCACTTGGCCATTCACATGGTTGAACCTCCGCGGTGCGAGGGAGGTTGTACTTGGGCTTCTTCTTCTCTTCATTTTCATTTTCCTTTGAACCCCTACTTGAAGAGCCCCTCAACCATCTCTTCATCAGCATCAAAACTACTTGAGACCATATAAATTTGACATGCAAGCTCAAGAACAAGGTCACCACAGCAGCAAAAAATTGCAATATATAAAGCACTAGAACAAAAACAAATTGGACCATTGGAGGAATCACATACCGGAGAACAATCCCCCAAAATAGTTTTGCAAATGGAGCTTTGCACAAGGAGATCGAAAATGGCAGCAAGATGAGCAAGAACACGGGTTTGAGCAATGGGATGATTTTTTCTGGAGGAAGACTAAGTGGATGGGTGCTGGAATAAGTGAGGGGGACCCACGTGGGACCCACAAGCCACCAGGGCGCGCCCCCAGGGCTTGTGGCCCACTGGTGCATCCCCCTGGTGTGTTCTCAGTGCCAGAAATTCTCAAATAATCTAAAAAAAATCATACTAAATTTTCAGGGCATTTGGAGAGCTTTTATTTTCGGGACATTTTTTATTGCATGGATAATTCAGAAAAGAGACGAGTAATAGTATTTTCGCTTAATTTATTCTAATTTCTAAATAACAGAAAGTAAAAGGTGGGTACAGAAAGTTGTACTTTCTAAATTCATCCATCTCATGCTCATCAAAAGGAATCCATTAACAAGGTTGATCAAGTCTTATTAACAAACTTCTTTCGAATAACATGAAACAGGAGAATTTTCAAATAACACTAGGTTACCTCAACGGGGATATGCATGTCCCCCACAATAAGAATATCATATTTCTTTTTGACACTAGGAAGAGGGAATTCAAAACCCCCAATAGTAATTGTTGAAATTTTTCCAATAGAATTGATACTATTCACTTGAGGTTGTTTCTTCGGAAAGTGTACCGTATGCTCATTACCATTAACATGAAAAGTGACATTGCCTTTGTTGCAATCAATAACAGCCCCTGCAGTATTCAAAAAGGGTCTTGCAAGGATGATCGACATACTGTCATCCTCGGGAATATCAAGAATAACAAAGTTCGTTAAGATAGTAACGTTTGCAACCACAACAGGCACATCCTCACAAATACCGATGGGTATAGCAGTTGATTTATCAGCCATTTGCAAGGAGATTTCAGTAGGTGTCAACTTATTCAAATCAAGTCTACGATACAAAGAGAAAGGCATAACACTAACACCGGCTCCCAAATCACATAAAGCAGTTTTAACATAGTTTCTTTTGATGGAGCATGGTATAGTTGGTATTCCTGGATCTCCTAGTTTCTTTGGTATTCCACCCTTAAAAGTATAATTAGCAAGCATAGTGGAAATTTTAGCTTCCGGTATCTTTCTTTTATTTGTAACAATATCTTTCATATACTTAGCATAAGGAGACATTTTCAGGATATCAGTCAAACGCATACGCAGAAAGACAGGTCTAAGCATTTCAACAAAGCGCTCAAAATCCTCGTCATCCTTTTTCTTGGATGGCTTAGGAGGAAAGGGCATGGTTTTCTGAACCCATGGTTCTCTTTCTTTACCGTGCTTTCTAGCAACGAAGTCTCTCTTATCATAACATTTATTCTTAGGTTGTGGGTTATCAAGATCGACCGCAGGTTCAATCTCTACATCATTATCATTGCTAGGTTGAGCATCAACATGAACATCATCATTAACATTATCACTAGGTTCATGCTCATCACCAGATTGTGTTTCAGCATCAGAAATAGAAATATCATTTGGGTTCTCAGGTGTGTCTATAACAGGTTCACTAGGAGCATGCAAAGTCCTATCATCTTTCTTTTTCTTTTTATTACTAGGACTAGGTGCATCAGTAATAATTCTCTGAGAATCCTGCTCAACTCTCTTAGGATGGCCCTCGGGATACAAAGGTTCCTGAGTCATTTTACCACCGTTAATCATAACTCTAACAGCATGATCATTGTTTTTATTGCTCATCTCATTAAGCAAGTCATTCTCAGCTTTAAGTACTTGTTCCACTTGAGCTTTTACCATGGAAGCATGTTTACTGATAAGCTTAAGATCATTAACAGTTCTACACATATAATCACCCAAGCGTTCAAGCATATAGGCATTCCGCTTCAATTGTCTACTAACATAAGCATTGAAGTTTTCTTGTTTAACAATAAAGTTAGCAAATTCATCCAAGCATTGACTAGCAGACTTATTATAAGGAATATCCCCTTCATCAAATCTATAGAGTGAATTTACCTCTACTACCTGTGTCGGAATATTAAGACCATGAATTTCTTCAATAGGTGGTAAATTCTTAACATCTTAAGCTTTAATACCTTTTTCTTTCATCGATTTCTTTGCCTCTTGCATATCTTCAGGACTGAGAAATAGAATACCTCTTTTCTTTGGAGTTGGCTTAGGAGGGGGTTCGGGAAGAGTCCAATCATTATCATTGCTCAATATATTATTCAATAATACTTCAGCTTGTTCAACAGTTCGTTCCCTGAAAACACAACCAGCACAACTATCTAGGTGGTCCCTAGATGTTGGAAATATGCCCTAGAGGCAATAATAAAGTGGTTATTATTATATTTCCTTGTTCATGATAATTGTCTATTGTTCATGCTATAATTGTGTTATCCGGAAATCGTAATACATGTGTGAATACATAGACCACAACATGTCCCTAGTGAGCCTCTAGTTGACTAGCTCGTTGATCAATAGATGGTTACGGTTTCCTGACCATGGACATTGGATGTCATTGATAACGGGATCACATCATTAGGAGAATGATGTGATGGACAAGACCCAATCCTAAGCATAGCACTAGATCGTGTAGTTCTTCTGCTAAAGCTTTTCTAATGTCAAGTATCATTTCCTTAGACCATGAGATTGTGCAACTCCCGGATACCGTAGGAATGCTTTGGGTGTATCAAACGTCACAACGTAACTGGGTGACCATAAAGGTGCACTACAGGTATCTCCGAAAGTGTCTGTTGGGTTGGCACGAATCGAGACTGGGATTTGTCACTCCGTATGACGGAGAGGTATCTCTGGGCCCACTCGGTAATGCATCATCATAATGAGCTCAATGTGACTAAAGAGTTAGCCACGGGATCATGCGTTACGGAACGAGTAAAGAGACTTGCCGGTAACAAGATTGAACAAGGTATAGGGATACCGACGATCGAATCTCGGGCAAGTATCATACCGGTAGACAAAGGGAATTGTGTACGGGATTGATTAAATCCCCGACATCGTGGTTCATTCGATGAGATCATCGTGGAACATGTGGGAGCCAACATGGGTATCCAGATCCCGCTGTTGGTTATTGGCCGGAGAGATGTCTCGGTCATGTCTGCATGGTTCCCGAACCCGTAGGGTCTACACACTTAAGGTTCGGTGACGCTAGAGTTGTTATGGGAAATAGTATGTGGTTACCGAATGTTGTTCGAAGTCCTGGATGAGATCCCGGACGTCACGAGGAGTTCCGGAATGGTCCGGAGGTGAAGATTTATATATGGGAAGTCATCATACGGTCACCGGAAGTGTTCGGGGGTTTGCCGGTATTATACCGGGACCACCGAAGGGGTTCCGGGGGTCCACCGGGAGGGTCCACCTGCCCCGGAGGGCCCTATGGGCTGTATGTGGAAGGGAACCAGCCCCTAAGTGGGCTGGGCGCCACCCCCTTAGGGCCCATGCGCCTAGGGTTGGGGGGGGGAACCCTAAAGGGGGCGCCCCCCTTGGCTTGGGGGGCAAGCCCCCTCCCCCTGGCCGCCGCCCCCCCTCTAGATCTCATCTAGAGGGGCCGCCCCCCTTCCCCCTTGGCCCTATAAATAGAGGGGAGGAGGGAGGGCAGCAGCACCTGATCCAAGGCGCAGCCCTCCTCCTCTCCAACACCCCCTCCTCCTCCGTTGAGCTTGGCGAAGCCCTGCCGGAGAACTGCCAACTCCACCACCACGCCGTCGTGCTGCCGGAGTTGTCTTCCCCAACCTCTCCCTCCTCCTTGCTAGATCAAGGCGCGGGAGATGTCACCGGGCTGCACGTGTGTTGAACGCGGAGGCGCCGTTGTTCGGCGCTTAGATCGGAATCGACCGCGATCTGAATCGCTGCCTGTACGACTCCTCCAACCGCGTTCTTGCAACGCTTCCGCATCGCGATCTTCAAGGGTATGAAGATGCACTCCTCTCTCTCTCATTGCTAGTCTCTCCATAGATTGATCTTGGTGATGCGTAGGATTTTTTTGTGATTTACTACTACGTTCCCCAACAGTGGCATCATGAGATAGGTCTATGCGTAGATTCTTTGCACGAGTAGAACACAAGTTGTTGTGGGCGTCGATTTTGTCAATTTACTTGTCGTTGCTAGTCTTATCTTGATTCGGCGGCATCGTGGGATGAAGCGGCCCGGACCGACCTTACACGTATGCTTACGTGAGACAGGTTCCACCGACTGACATGCACTAGTTGCATAAGGTGGCTAGCGGGTGTCTGTCTCTCCCACTTTAGTCGGATCGGATTCGATGAAAAGGGTCCTTATGAAGGGTAAATAGAAATTGACATATCACGTTGTGGTTTTGGCGTAGGTAAGAAACGTTCTTGCTAGAAACCTATAGCAGCCACGTAAAAAATTTGCAACAACAATTAGAGGACGTCTAACTTGTTCTTGCAGCATATGCCATGTGATGTGATATGGCCAAAAGGATGTGATGAATGATATATGTGATGTATGAGATTGATCATGTTCTTGTAATAGGAATCACGACTTGCATATCGATGAGTATGACAACCGGCAGGAGCCATAGGAGTTGTCTTAATTTATTGTATGACCTGCGTGTCAATGAAAACGCCATGTAATTACTTTACTTTATTGCTAACCGTTAGCCATAGTAGTAGAAGTAATAGTTGGCGAGACAACTTCATGAAGACACGATGATGGAGATCATGATGATGGAGATCATGGTGTCATGCCGGTGACGATGATGATCATGGTGCCCCGAAGATGGAGATCAAAAGGAGCAAAATGATATTGGCCATATCATGTCACTTTATGATTTGCATGTGATGTTTATCA
Source organism: Thinopyrum elongatum (assembly GCA_011799875.1). Lineage (NCBI taxonomy): Eukaryota > Viridiplantae > Streptophyta > Magnoliopsida > Poales > Poaceae > Thinopyrum > Thinopyrum elongatum. Next base: position 291,176,581 of record CM022299.1, on the reverse strand, counting down.
TGTTTACATCTTATTTGCTTAGAACGACGGTAGCATAAATAAGATGATCCCTCGCTAAAATTTCAAGAACGTGTTTCCCCTAACTGTGCACCGTTGCGAAGGTTTGTTGTTTCGAAGCACCACGTGATGATCGGGTGTGATAGATTCTAACGTTCGAATACAACGGGTGTAAGCCAGATTTACACATGCAAAACACTTAGGTTGACTTGACGAGCCTAGCATGTACAGACATGGCCTCGGAACACGGAAGACCAAAAGGTCGAACATGAGTCGTATAGAAGATACGATCAACATAGAGATGTTCACCGTTGATGACTAGTCCGTCTCACGTGATGATCGGACACGGCCTAGTCGATTCGGATCATGTATCACTTAGATGACTAGAGGGATGTCTATCTGAGTGAGAGTTCATTGAATAATTTGATTAGATGAACTTAATTATCATGAACTTAGTCTAAAATCTTTACAATATGTCTTGTAGATCAAATGGCCCACGCTAATGTTGCCCTCAACTTCAACGCGTTCCTAGAGAAAACCAAACTGAAAGACGATGGTAGTAACTACACGGACTGGGTCCGTAACTTGAGGATCATCCTCATAGCTGCCAACAAAGCATATGTCCTTGAAGCACCGCTAGGTGACGCACCTGTTTTCCCAGCAACTCAAGACGTTATGAATGCCTGGTAGTCGCGTAGTGATGATTACTCCCTGGTTCAGTGCGGCATGCTTTACAGCTTAGAACCGGGGCTCCAAAAGCGTTTTGAGCAACACGGAGCATATGAGTTGTTCCAAGAGCTGAAAATGGTTTTCCAAGCTCATGCCCAAGTCGAGAGATATGAAGTCTCCGACAAGTTCTACAGTTGTAAGATGGAGGAGAATAGTTCTGTCAGCGAGCATATACTCAAAATGTCTGGGTTGCACAACCGCTTGTCTCAGCTGGGAGTTAATCTCCCGGATGACGCGGTCGTTGACAGAATCCTTCAGTCGCTTCCACCTAGCTACAAGAGCTTTGTGATGAACTTCAATATGCAGGGGATGGAAAAAAACCATTCCAGAGGTATATTCAATGCTGAAATCAGCGGAGGTGGAGATCAAAAAGGAACATCAAGTGTTGATGGTGAATAAAACCACTAAGTTCAAGAAAGGCAAGGGTAAAAAGAACTTCAAGAAGGACGGCAAGGGAGTTGCCGCGCCCGGTAAGCAAGCTGCCGGGAAGAAGCCAAAGAATGGACCCAAGCCCGAGACTGAATGCTTTTATTGCAAGGGAAACGGTCACTGGAAGCGGAACTGCCCCAAGTACTTAGCGGATAAGAAGGCCGGCAATACCAAAGGTATATATGATATACATGTTATTGATGTGTACCTTACCAGCGCTCGTAGTAGCTCCTGGGTATTTGATACCGGTGCGGTTGCTCACATTTGTAACTCAAAATAGGAGCTGTGGAATAAGCGGAGACTGGCGAAGGACGAGGTGATGATGCGCGTCGGGAATGGTTCCAAGGTCGATGTGATCGCCGTCGGCACGCTACCTCTACATCTACCTTCGGGATTAGTTTTAAACCTCAATAATTGTTATTTAGTACCAGCTTTGAGCATGAACATTGTATCAGGATCTCGTTTGATGCGAGATGGCTACTCATTTAAATCCGAGAATAATGGTTGTTCTATTTATATGAGAGATATGTTTTATGGTCATGCCCCGCTGGTCAATGGTTTATTTTTATTAAATCTCGAACGTGATGTTACACATATTCATAGTGTGAATGCCAAAAGATGTAAGGTTGATAATGATAGTCCCACATACTTGTGGCACTGCCGCCTTGGTCACATTGGTGTCAAACGCATGAAGAAACTCCATGCAGATGGACTTTTGGAGTCTCTTGATTATGAATCATTTGACACGTGCGAACCATGCCTCATGGGCAAAATGACCAAGACTCCGTTCTCCGGAACAATGGAGCGAGCAACCAACTTATTGGAAATCATACATACTGATGTGTGCGGTCCAATGAGCGTCGAGGCTCGCGGTGGTTATCGTTATGTTCTCACCCTCACTGATTACTTAAGTAGATATGGGAATGTCTACTTAATGAAACACAAGTCTGAGACCTTCGAAAAGTTCAAGGAATTTCAGAGTGAGGTTGAGAATCAACGTGACAGGAAAATAAAGTTCTTACGATCAGATCGTGGAGGGGAATATTTGAGTCACGAATTTGGCACGCACTTAAGGAAATGTGGAATTGTTTCACAACTCACGCCGCCTGGAACACCTCAGCGTAATGGTGTGTCCGAACATCGTAATCGCACTCTATTAGATATGGTGCGATCTATGATGTCTCTTACCGATCTACCGCTATCATTTTGGGGTTATGCTTTAGAGATTGCCGCATTCACTTTAAATAGGGCTCCGTCGAAATCCATTGAGACGACACCGTATGAATTATGGTTTGGGAAGAAACCTAAGCTGTCATTTCTGAAAGTTTGGGGATGCGATGCTTATGTCAAGAAACTTCAACCTGAAAAGCTCGAACCCAAATCGGAAAAATGCGTCTTCATAGGATACCCTAAGGAAACTATTGGGTATACCTTCTACCTTAGATATGAAGGCAAGATCTTTGTTGCCAAGAATGGATCCTTTCTGGAGAAAGAGTTTCTCTCGAAAGAAGTAAGTGTGAGGAAAGTAGAACTTGATGAGGTACCCCCTCTTGAACCGGAGAGTAGCGCAGCTCAGGAAGATGTTTCTGTGGTGCCTGCACCGACTAGAGAGGAAGTTAATGATGATGATCATGAAACTTCGGATCAAGTTGCTACTGAACTTCGTAGGTCCACGAGGACACGTTCCGCACCAGAGTGGTACGGCAACCCTGTCCTGGAATCATGTTGTTAGACAACGGTGAACCTTCGAACTATGAAGAAGCGATGGCGGGCCCGGATTCCAACAAATGGCTTGAAGCCATGAAATCCGAGATAGGATCCATGTATGAAAACGAAGTATGGACTTTGACAGACTTGCCCGATGATCGGCAAGCCATAGAAAACAAATGGATCTTTAAGAAGAAGACATACACGGATGGTAATGTGACCATCTATAAGGCTCGACTTGTCGCTAAGGGTTATCGACAAGTTCAAGGGGTTGACTACGATGAGACCTTCTCACCCGTAGCGAAGCTGAAGTCCGTCCGAATCATGTTAGCAATTGCCGCATTCTATGATTATGAGATATGGTAAATGGACATCAAAACGGCATTCCTTAATGGTTTCCTTAAGGAAGAATTGTATATGATGCAGCCGGAAGGTTTTGTCGATCCTAATAATGCTGACAAGGTATGCAAGCTCCAGCGCTCAATCTATGGGCTGGTGCAAGCATCTCAGAGTTGGAACATTCGCTTTGATGAGATGATCAAAGCATTTGGGTTTACACAGACTTATGGAGAAGCCTGTGTTTACAAGAAAGTGAGTGGGAGCTCTGTAGCATTTCTCATATTATATGTGGATGACATACTATTAATGGGAAATGATATAGAATTCTTGGAAAGCATAAAGGCCTACTTGAATAAGTGTTTTTCAATGAAAGACCTTGGAGAAGCTGCTTACATATTAGGCATCAAGATCTATAGAGATAGATCGAGACGGCTCATTGATCTTTCGCAAAGCACATACCTTGACAAGATATTGAAGAATTTCAATATGGATCAGTCCAAGAAGGGGTTCTTGCCTGTATTGCAAGGTGTGAGATTGAGCACGGCTCAATGCCCGACCTCGGCAGAAGATAGAGAAAAGATGAGTGTCATCCCCTATGCCTCAGCCATAGGGTCTATTATGTATGCCATGCTGTGTACCAGACCTGATGTGAACCTTGCCGTAAGTTTGGTAGGGAGGTACCAAAGTAATCCCGGCATGGAACACTGGACAGCGGTCAAGAACATCCTGAAATACCTGAAAAGGACTAAGGATATGTTTCTCGTTTATGGAGGTGACGAAGAGCTCGTCGTAAAGGGTTACGTCGATGCTAGCTTCGACACAGATCTGGATGACTCCAAGTCACAAACCAGATACGTGTATATTTTGAATGGTGGGGCAGTTAGCTGGTGCAGTTGCAAGCAAAGCGTCGTGGCAGGATCTACATGTGAAGCGGAGTACATAACAGCCTCGGAGGCAGCACAGGAAGCAGTCTGGATGAAGGAGTTCATCACCGACCTAGGAGTTATTCCCAATGCGTCGGGCCCAATGACTCTCTTCTGTGACAACACTGGAGCTATTGCCCTTGCCAAGGAGCCCAGGTTTCACAAGAAGACCAGGCATATCAAGTGTCGCTTCAACTCCATTCGTGAACATGTTCAAGATGGAGACATAGATATTTGTAAAGTGCATACGGATCTGAATGTCGCAGATCCGTTGACTAAACCTCTTCCACGAGCAAAACATGATCAACACCAGAACTCTATGGGTGTTCGATTCATCACAATGTAACTAGATTATTGACTCTAGTGCAAGTGGGAGACTGTTGGAAATATGCCCTAGAGGCAATAATAAAGTGGTTATTATTATATTTCCTTGTTCATGATAATTGTCTATTGTTCATGCTATAATTGTGTTATCCGGAAATCGTAATACATGTGTGAATACATAGACCACAACATGTCCCTAGTGAGCCTCTAGTTGACTAGCTCATTGATCAATAGATGGTTACGGTTTCCTGACCATGGACATTGGATGTCGTTGATAACGGGATCACATCATTAGGAGAATGATGTGATGGACAAGACCCAATCCTAAGCATAACACTAGATCGTGTAGTTCGTCTGCTAAAGCTTTTCTAATGTCAAGTATCATTTCCTTAGACCATGAGATTGTGCAACTCCCGGATACCGTAGGAATGCTTTGGGTGTATCAAACATCACAACATAACTGGGTGACCATAAAGGTGCACTACAGGTATCTCCGAAAGTGTCTGTTGGGTTGGCACGAATCGAGACTGGGATTTGTCACTCCGTATGACGGAGAGGTATCTCTGGGCCCACTCGGTAATGCATCATCATAATGAGCTCAATGTGACTAAAGAGTTAGCCACATGATCATGCATTACGGAGCGAGTAAAGAGACTTGTCGGTAACGAGATTGAACAAGGTATAGGGATACCGACGATCGAATCTCGGGCAAGTATCATACCGGTAGACAAAGGGAATTGTGTACGGGATTGATTAAATCCCCGACATCGTGGTTCATCCGATGAGATCATCGTGGAACATGTGGGAGCCAACATGGGTATCCAGATCCCGCTGTTGGTTATTGGCTGGAGAGATGTCTCGGTCATGTCTGCATGGTTCCCGAACCCGTAGGGTCTACACACTTAAGGTTCAGTGACGCTAGAGTTGTTATGGGAAATAGTATGTGGTTACCGAATGTTGTTCGGAGTCCCGGATGAGATCCCGGACGTCACGAGGAGTTCCGGAATGGTTCGGAGGTGAAGATTTATATATGGGAAGTCATCATACGGTCACCGGAAGTGTTCGGGGGTTTGCCGGTATTGTACCGGGACCACCGAAGGGGTTCCGGGGGTCCACCGGGAGGGTCCACCTGCCCCAGAGGGCCCTATGGGCTGTATGTGGAAGGGAACCAGCCCCTAAGTGGGCTGGGCGCCACCCCCTTAGGGCCCATGCGCCTAGGGTTGGGGGGGACCCTAAAGGGGGCGCCCCCCTTGGCTTAGGGGGCAAGCCCCCTCCCCCTGGCCGCCGCCCCCCCCCCCTCTAGATCTCATCTAGAGGGGCCGTCCCCCTTCCCCCTTGGCCCTATAAATAGAGGGGAGGAGGGAGGGCAGCAGCACCTGATCCAAGGCGCAGCCCTCCCCCTCTCCAACACCCCCTCCTCCTCCGTTGAGCTTGGCGAAGCCCTATCAGAGAACTGCCAACTCCACCACCACGTCGTCGTGCTGCCGGAGTTGTCTTCCCCAACCTCTCCCTCCTCCTTGCTGGATCAAGGCGCGGGAGACGTCACCGGGCTGCACGTGTGTTGAACGCGGAGGCGCCGTTGTTCGGCGCTTAGATCAGAATCGACCGCGATCTGAATCGCTGCCTGTACGACTCCTCCAACCGCGTTCTTGCAACGCTTCCGCATCGCGATCTTCAAGGGTATGAAGATGCACTCCTCTCTCTCTCGTTGCTAGTCTCTCCATAGATTGATCTTGGTGATGCGTAGGAATTTTTTTTGATTTACTACTATGTTCCCCAACACTAGAAGCATCGGTTAGTCCATTATAAAAGATATCAAGTATTTCATTTTTCTTGAGAGGATGATTGATACGTCTCCAATGTATCTATAATTTTTGATTGTTCCATGCTGTTATATTATCATTCTTGGATGTTTTACAAACATTTTATAGTCATTTTATATCATTTTTTGGTACTAACCTATTGACACAGTGCCCAGTGCCAGTTGCTGTTTTCTGCATGTTTTTTACATCGCAGGAAATCAATACCAAACGGAGCGAAATTTTTTGTGGATTTGTTTGGACCAGAAGACATCCAGTGGGCCGGAGAAGCACCTGGGGGGTGCCCCGAGGGGGGCACAACCCACCAGGGCGCGCCTGGAGGCCCAGGCGCACCCAGGTGGGTTGTGCCCACCTCAGTGGCCTCCCGCACCGCCTCTTTGCTCTATAAATACCCCAATATTCCAGAAACCCTAGGGGAGTCGACGAAAATCAATTCCATCCGCCGCAAGTTCCAGAAACACCAGATCCAATCTAGACACCATCTTGGAGGGGTTCATCATGTCCATTGGTGCCTCTCCGATGATGCGTGAGTAGTTCTTTGTAGACCTACGGGTCCATAGTTAGTAGCTAGATGACTTTCTCTTTCTCGTTTGATTCTCAATACAATGGTCTCTTGGAGATCCATATGATGTAATTCTTTTTTGCAGTGTGTTTGTTGGGATCCGATGAACTTTGAGTTTATGATCAGATCTAAGTTTTTATCCATGAAAGTTATTTGAGTCTTCTTTGATCTCTTATATGCATGATTGCTTATAGCCTCATATTTCTTCTCCGATATTTGGGTTTTGTTTGGCCAACTTGATCTATTTATCTTGCAATGGGAAGAGGTGCTTTGTAATGGGTTCGATCTTACGGTGCTTGATCCCAGTGACAGAAAGGGAAACGACACGTATGTATCGTTGCTATTAAGGATAACAAGATGGGGTCTATTTCTACATAAATAGATCTTGTCTACATCATGTCATCATTCTTATTGCATTACTCCGTTTCTCCATGAACTTAATACACTAGATGCATGCTGGATAGCAGTCGATGTGTGGAGTAATAGTAGTAGATGCAGGCAGGCGTCGGTCTACTAATCTTGGACGTGATGCCTATATAATGATCATTGCCTGGATATCGTCATGAGTATTTGAAGTTCTATCAATTGCCCAACAGTAATTGTTTTCCCACCGTTTGCTATTTTTCTCGAGAGAAGCCACTAGTGAAACCTACGGCCCCCGGGTCTCTTCTTTAATATATTTGCCTTTGCGATCTATTTTTATTTGCTTTTGTTTTCAGATCTATATTTCCAAAAACCCAAAAATACCTTGTTGCACTTTATTTTATTTTGCATTTATTCGAGATCTATTTATTCAATCTATTACAACTTTCTCCCATCCACTAGCCATTTCTGGCGCCATTGCCCGAAAGGGATTGACAACCCCTTTAATACGTCGGGTTGCGAGTATTTTTTATTTGTGTGCAGGTGCCGTTCACGTAGTGTTGCATGGTTCTCCTACTGGTTCGATAACCTTGGTCTCATCACTGAGGAAAATACCTACCGTCGCTGTGCTGCATCATCCCTTCCTCTTTGGGGAAATACCGACGTAGTTCTAGCAGACATCAAAAGGAATTTCTGGCGCCGTTGCCGGGTAGACATCATCAACATCTACCAGGTTCCTAATCACAAATCTCATCTCCTTGCAATTTACATTATTTGCCATTTGCCTCTCGTTTTCCTCTCCCCCACTTCACAAAAATTTGCCTTTTTATTCGCCCCCTTTTTCGTTCGCCATTTTCTCGCCAGATCTCTTGTTTGCTTGTGTTGCCATGTGTCTTCTATTTGCTTGCATCTTTGCTTGCTAAAAATCTATTGATATGGATCCTCATCCACTTGCTAATCTTTTTAAAAGGTCCAATTATGACAAACCAATTGTTAGTGAATTGAATTCACTAGATTATCTTTATGAAGTTTTGCTTGAGATTTATGAATCTGAAAATTGTGATGAAGTGTTAAACGAAGAAATTCATGAAGTGATTCATGATACCTCCTTGAATGAAAAGCATGATTGCAATGATTTTACTATAAATTCTATTAATGTCAATTGTGTCAGTGATATGCAAAACCCCAAGCTTGGGGATGCTTGTTTTGATATGTCTACTACTTATTGCAATGATCATGATTGGGGTGATAATGTTTCTTATGATCTTGAAAATTTATTTAAGCCTCATGATGATTATGATATTGATAATAATCTTTGCAATAATATTGAAAGTGGGTTTGGAAGAGCGTCAACTTTAGGTAAAAATAATCCCACATATTTGGAGAGTGTTCAATCTTATGAAATTTTTGATGAAAGTGGGTTTGGAGAGGTCATGACTTTAGTTGATGTTAATCCCACTATTTTGGAAGATTATAAAACTTTTATGCATGTGGATCATAAAGAGAAAATTCTATATGATAGCTATATTATTGAATTTGATTATGATCCTATATGTAATTATTATGAGAGAGGGAAATATGGTTGTAGAAATTTTCATGTTACTAATTTACCTCTCATTATGTTGAGATTACTATTGTTTCTTTCTTCTTCCTTGCATATGCTATATGTTTCTTGTCTTGATAATTTGTTTGCTTATAAAATCCCTATGCATCGGAAGTATGTTATACTTAAAATGTGTTTGTCACATGTAATATGATGCTCTCTTTGTGTTTCAATTCTTGTCTTTCATGCGAGCATCATCAAAATTATTATGCCTAGCTAAGGGCATAAAACGATAGCGCTTGTTGGGAGGCAACCCAATGAATAAAATTTATTTTTTGCCTTTTTCTTTCTGTTCTTGAGTGTTAGCATAATAATGCTACTGTTATGATTGAGTTTTTTGTGTTTTAATTAGTGTTTGTGCCAAGTAAAGCCTTTAGGATTATGTTGGGTGATAGTTGATTTGATCTTGTTGGAAAACAGAAACTTTTGCGTCCAGAAAAATAATTGTTTAGAATTACAGAAGCGAGGAAAAATTCTGATTTTTCTACACAAGATTTATATACAAATTTCCTCTGTTGTCCTAATTTTTCAGAATTTTTGGAGTTACATAAGTTTTCGAAATATTCAGATTGCTACAGACTATTCTGTTTTAGACAGATTCTGTTTTCTTTGCGTTGTGTGCTTGTTTTAATGATTCTATGGTTTTCTTTGAAGAGTTTTTGCCATAGAAAAGTTGGAATACAGTAGATATAATGCAATAATAAAATATGAATTGGTTTTCTACAGTACTTATAGTAGTGATTTGTTTTCTTATACTAACAGATCTCACGAAGGTTTTGTTGAGTTTTGTGTGATTGAAGTTAGTTTTGGGTGATTTTACGATGGATGAAGGAATAAGGAGTAAGAAGATCCTAAGCTTGGGGATGCCCATGGCATCCCAAGCTATTATCCAAAGAGAAGCAAGCAACTAAGCTTGGGGATGCCCGAGTGGCATCCCCTCTTTCCTCTAACGACCATCGGTATTTTACTTGGAGCTATACTTTTATTCGTCACATACTATGAGTTTTGCTTGGAGCGTCTTGTATGATATGAGTCTTTGCTTGTTTTGCTTTTTGTTTTAAGTCTTGAATCCTTGCTGGACACACCTATTTGAGAGAGCCAAAATTATGCAATGACTTCTTAGAATTGCTCTCTATGCTTCACTTAAATCTTTATGAGCTATGGAATTGCTCTAGTGCTTCACTTATATCTTTTTGAGCACGGTGTGCTTTATTATTGTTGAAGAAATGCTCTCATGCTTCACTTAGATGTATTTGGGAGTTAGTAAATTTTTCAAGAAATTCTCTCTTGCTTCACTTAAATTAATTTGAGAGAAAGAAATATTATGCTCATGATCTTTACTTATATTTGTTTGATCTTATCAAAAACAACACATGAAAATTAGTCCCAAAGTGATAGATATCCAAGAAGGATATAATAAAAACTTTCATGAAGATCATTGGACAAAATAAACTTGATTCCTTGTAATAGTTTTGAGATATGATGATGTGATATGTGAGTTATGTTGATGAGTAATTATGCTTTAGTAAGAATATTGGTGTTAAGGTTTGTGATTCCCTATGCATGCACGAAAGTCAATAGTTATGCAATGAAATTATATCCTACTTGTGGTGCATTATTCGGTGTTAATTATGCTTAATGCTCGCTTATGAGATTTTTCGTTTCTTGGTTGGTCGCTTCTCAATCTTTTGCTAGCCTTCATTTTGCACTAATTATGATCACTACTTGTGCATCCAAAACCCTTTAAACCAGTTTTGCCATATGAGTCCACTATATCTAACTATATGCGGTATTCTTTTGCCGTTCTAAGCAAATTTGCATGTGCCATCTCTAATTTTCAAAATAAATTTCTCTTTTGTGTGCTCGTACCGCTCGCGAGGCGGTGAGGGGTGGCCGATATTTTCCATGCTAGATGTGTTATTCTCACGATGAGTGTTTATTCACTTGTCATTGCACGAGAGTAAGGCAAAGGTATTAGGGATGCCCAGTCCCAAAATGAATAAATGAATTTACTTTGTATTGTCAAATAATAAATTCCTTGGAAAGTGTTGGTATGGAGGGCACCCGTGGATACGGTTAGCCATGGAAAGTGAAAGTATGGTGGAAAAAGGAATACACTTTATTTTCTGTTTGGGAACCGCCTATGATATATCTAGCATGGAAAGTGTGGGGAACTCTAAGTCGTTTTCGTTGGTGGGAAAAGTATACCTCCCAAAATGTTTTTATCTCTCAATTTTCGCTTTGAGCTCTGGCACCTCTACAAATCCCTACTTCCCTCCGCGAAGGGCCTTTCTTTTACTTTATGCAATTTTTATTTTGAGTCTCCATCTTCTCTTATAAAGCACCAACTAAGGGGCACTATGATCGTACTTGAGTATTGGGTGTAGCTAATATGCGAGTGTGTTTCATTAATGGATCAATGATTGAGCATAATGGGCTAGGGATAACTTATTTTAGCGTTGATATTTTAAAAGACATGGTTGCTTGTTGATATGCTTGAGTATTTAAGTTATCATGTCAAAACTAGACTATTGCTTTGAACCATATAAAAGCCCAAATGTCCATGCTATAAAGAAAAGAATATGTGATGAACATGTTAGGCAGCATTCCACATCAAAAATTCTGTTTTTATCATTTACCTACTCGAGGACGAGCAGGAATTAAGCTTGGGGATGCTGATACGTCTCCAACGTATCTATAATTTTTGATTGTTCCATGCTGTTATATTATCATTCTTGGATGTTTTACAATCATTTTATAGTCATTTTATATCATTTTTTGGTACTAACCTATTGACATAGTGCCTAGTGCCAGTTGTTGTTTTCTGCATGTTTTTTACATCGCAGGAAATCAATACCAAATGGAGTTCAAACGGAGCGAAAAATTTTGTGGATTTTTTTTGGACCAGAAGACATCCAGTGGGCCGGAGAAGCACCTGGGGGTGCCCCGAGGGGGGCACAACCCACCAGGGCACGCCTGGAGGCCCAGGCGCGCCCAGGTGGGTTGTGCCCACCTCGGTGGCCTCCCGCACCGCCTCTTTGCTCTATAAATACCACAATATTCCAGAAACCCTAGGGGAGTCGACGAAAATCAATTCCAGCCGCCGCAAGTTCCAGAAACACCAGATCCAATCTAGACACCATCTCAGAGGGGTTCATCATGTCCATTGGTGCCTCTCCGATGATGCGTGAGTAGTTCTTTGTAGACCTACGGGTCCGTAGTTAGTAGCTAGATGGCTTTCTCTCTCTCGTTTGATTCTCAATACAATGGTCTCTTGGAGATCCATATGATGTAATTCTTTTTTGCGGTGTGTTTGTTGGGATCCGATGAACTTTGAGTTTATGACCAGATCTATGTTTTTATCCATGAAAGTTATTTGAGTCTTCTTTGATCTCTTATATGCATGATTGCTTATAGCCTCGTATTTCTTCTCTGATATTTGAGTTTTTTTTGGCCAACTTGATCTATTTATCTTGCAATGGGAAGAGGTGCTTTGTAATGGGTTCGATCTTACGGTGCTTGATCCCAGTGACAGAAAGGGAAACGACACGTATGTATCGTTGCTATTAAGGATAACAAGATGGGGTCTATTTCTACATAAATAGATCTTGTCTATATCATGTCATCGTTCTTATTGCATTACTTCGTTTCTCCATGAACTTAATACACTAGATGCATGCTGGATAGCGGTCGATGTGTGGAGTAATAGTAGTAGATGCAGGCAGGAGTCGGTCTACTAATCTTGGACGTGATGCCTATATAATGATCATTACCTGGATATCGTCATGAGTATTTGAAGTTCTATCAATTGCCCAACAGTAATTGTTTTCCCACCGTTTGCTATTTTTCTCAAGAGAAGCCACTAGTGAAACCTACGGCCCCGGGTCTCTTCTTTAATATATTTGCCTTTGCGATCTATTTTTATTTGCTTTTGTTTTCAGATCTATATTTCCAAAAACCCAAAAATACCTTGCTGCACTTTATTTTATTTTGCATTTATTCGAGATCTATTTATCCAATCTATTACAACTTTCTCCCGTCCACTAGCCATTTCTGGCGCCGTTGCCCGAAAGGGATTGACAACCCCTTTAATACGTCGGGTTGCGAGTATTTGTTATTTGTGTGCAGGTGTCGTTCACGTAGTGTTGCGTGGTTCTCCTACTGGTTCGATAACCTTGGTCTCATCACTGAGGGAAATACCTACCGTCGTTGTGCTGCATCATCCCTTCCTCTTTGGGGAAATACCGACGTAGTTCTAGCAGGCATCAATGATCAGGCAAAGCATTAAGTAATTGGAGAAGCCTCCCCCAAGCTTGTGGGAGACTCTCTTCTTCAATTTGCACAAAGTTAAATATTTCCTTTAAGGTAGCTTGTTTCTTATGAGCAGGAAAATATTTTTCACAGAAGTAATATATCATATCCTGGGGACTACGCACACAACCAGGAGCAAGAGAATTAAGCCATATCTTAGCATCACCCTTTAATGAGAAAGGAAACAACTTAAGAATGTAGAAATAGCAATTTTTTTCCTCATGAGCAAATAGGGTGGCTATATCATTCAATTTAGTAAGATGTGCCACAACAGTTTCAGATTCATAGCCATGGAAAGGATCAGATTCAACCAAAGTAATTAACTCAGGATTGACAGAGAATTCATAATACTTATCAGTAACAAAGATAGGTGAAGTAGCAAACTTAGGGTCATATTGCATTCTAGCATTCAAAGATTTTCCTTTCAGCTTGGCTAACAAATTTCTTAAGATCATCTCTATCATTGCAAGCAAAAAAGTCTCTAGCCGTTTCTTCATCCATAATATAACCCTCAGGTACCTTAGGCAATTCATATCTAGGAGGAGAATCATACTCATCAGTTTCAATAATTTCATCAGTTTCGGTAATCTCATTCTCTCTAACCCTAGCAAGTTGTTCATCAAGAAATTCACCTAGTGGCACAGTATTATCAAGCAAAGCAGTAGTATCATCATAACCATCATGCATAGCAGAAGTGGCATCATCAATTACTTGCAACATATCAGAATTACTAGCAAGTGGTGGTGTCGCAAGCTTACTCAAAACAGAAGGTGAATCAAGTGCGGAGCTAGATGGCAGCTCCTTACCTTCCCTCGTAGTAGAGGGATAGATCTTGGTTTTGGTATCTTTCAAATTATTCATAGTGATCAACAGATATAAATTCCAAGTGACTCAGAGAATAGAGCTATGCTCCCCGGCAACGGCGCCAGAAAAAGGTCTTGATAACCCACAAGTATAGGGGATCGCAACAGTTTTCGAGGGTAGAGTATTCAACCCAAATTTATTGATTCGACACAAGGAGAGCCAAAGAATATTCCCAAGTATTAGAAGTAGAGTTGTCAATTCAACCACATCTGAAAGACTTAATATCTGCAGCAAAGTTTTTAGTAGCAAAGTAGTATGGAAGTAACGGTAACAGTGGCAAAAGTAACAGTAGCAGTTTTGTAGCAATTGTAACAGTGGCAATGACAAAGTAACGTAGCAAAGATCAATATGTGAAAAGCTCGTAGGCAATGGATCAGTGATGGATAGTTATGTCGGATGGCATTCATCATGCAACAATTATAACCTAGGGTGACACAGAACTAGCACCAATTCATCAATATAATGTAGGCATGTATTCCGAATATAGTCACACGTGCTTATGGAAAAGAACTTGCATGACATCTTTTGTCATACCCTCCCGTGGCAGCGGGGTCCTAATGGAAACTAAGGGATATTAAGGCCTCCTTTTAATAGAGAACCGGACCAAAGCATTAGCACTTAGTGAATACATGAACTCCTCAAAGTACGGTAATCACCGGAAAGAATCCCAATTATTGTCACCTTGGGGTATGCGGATCATAACACGTAATCGGTGTCTACAACTTGCAAGATAGGATCAAGAACACATATATATTCATGGAAACATAATAGGTTCAGATCTGAAATCATGGCACTTGGGCCCTAGTGACAAGCATTAAGCATAGCAAAGTCATAGCAACATCAATCTCAGAACATAGTGGATACTAGGGATCAAACCCTAACAAAACTAACTCAAATACATGATAAATCTCATCCAACCCATCACCGTCCAGCAAGCCTATGATGGAATTACTCACACACGGCGGTGAGCATCATGAAATTGGTGATGGAGGAAGGTTGGTGATGATGATGGCGACGAATCCCCCTCTCCGGAGCCCCGAACGGACTCCAGATTAGCCCTTCCGATGAAGAACAGGAGGCGGAGGCGGCTCCGTATCGTAAAACGCAATGAACTCTTCTCTCTGATTTTCTCTCTCCGAATGTAAATATATAGAGTTGGAATTAGGGTCGGAGGAGGTCCAGAGGGCCCACAAGCCGCCAGGGCGCGCCCTAGGGGGGGCGCCACCCTGGCTTGTGGCCAATGGGTAGACCCCCTCTGGTTGATTCTTTCGCCAGTATTTTTTATTTATTCCAAAAATATTCCCCTAAATTTTTAGGTCATTCCGAGAACTTTTATTTCTACACAAAAATAACACCAAGGCAATTCTGCTGAAAACAGCGTCAGTCCGGGTTAGTTTCATTCAAATTATGCAAATTAGAGTCCAAAACAAGGGCAAAAGAGTTTGGAAAAGTAGATACAACGAAGACGTATCATGACATGATATGGCCATCATCATCTTGTGCTTTTGATCTCCATCTACAAAGCATCGTCATGATCTCCATCGTCACCGGCTCGACACCTTGATCTCCATCGTTGCGTCGGGGTCGTCTCGCCAACTATTGCTTCTACAACTATCGCTAACGCATAGTGATAAAGTAAAGCAATTACATGGCGCTTGAACTTCATATAATAAAGAGACAGCCCTAAGGCTCCTGTCGGTTGTTGATATTACAAAATATGATCATCTCATATATCACATCATATCTTGACCATATCACATCACAACATGCCTTGCAAAAACAAGTTAGACGTCCTCTACTTTGTTGTTGCAAGTTTTACGTGCCTGCTTCGGGCTTCTAGCAAGAACCGTTCTTACCTACGCAAAAAATCACAACGGTGATTCATCAAGTTTGCTGTTTTAACCTTCTTCAAGGACCGGCCGTAGTCAAATTCGATTCAACTAAAGTAGGAGAAACAGACACCCGCCAACCACCTTTATGCAAAACTAGTTGCATGTCTGTCGGTGGAACCGGTCTCATGTGCGTGGACATGTAAGGTTGGTCCAGGCCGCTTCATCCCACAATACTGCCGAATCAAAATAAGACGTTGGTGGTAAGCAGTATGACTATCACCGCCCACAACTCTTTGTGTTCTACTCGTGCATATCATCTACGCATAGACCTGGCTCGGATGCCAGTGTTGGGAAACGTTGCATGGGAAACAAAAAAAATTCTACGCACACGCAAGATCTATCCATGGATATGCATAGCAACAAGAGGGGAGAGTGTGTCTACGTACCCTCGTAGACCATAATCGAAAGCGTTTAGTAACGCGGTTGATGTAGTCGAACTTCTTCACGCTCCAACCGATCGAGTACCGAACGTACGACACCTCCGCGTTCAGCACACGTTCAGCTCGGTGACGTCCTCCGCCTTCTTGATCCAGCAAGACGGCGAGGTAGTGGATGAGTTTCGGCAGCACGACGGTGTGGTGACGGTGATGGTGAAGTGATCTCCACAGGGCTTCGCCTAAGCACTACGAAAATATGACCGAGGGTGTAAACGGTGGAGGGGGGCGCCGCACACGGCTAAGCAATTGTCGTGGTTGTGCTAGGCGCCCCCCTCCCACATATAGATAGGTGGGGGGAGGAGGGAGCAGCAGGAGGTGCCCCCAAGTAGGCCAAATCCTACTTGGGGTCCTCCCCAAGTGGCGCACCCCCTTCCTTATATAGGTGCGGGAGGAAGGCAGGAGGAGGTGGCGCCCCCCCCTCCTTTCCTTTCTCCCATGAGGAGGGAAAGGCAGGAGGGACCGCCCCTCCCCTTTGCATCCCCATAGGGCCTACCGGCATGGGAAGGGGTGCACCAGCCCCCTTGTGGGCTGGCCTGTGCCCCGCTTGGCCCATTAGGCCCATATACCTATCGGGGGTGTCCGGAACCCCTTCCGGTGACCCGATGACTACCCGGTGCATCCAGAAACACTTCCGGTGTCCGAATACCATTGTCCTATATATCAATCTTTACCTCTCGACCATTTTGAGACTCCTCGTCATGTCCGTGATCTCATCCGGGACTCCGAACAACATTCGGTCACCAAATCATATAACTCATATAACACTATATGGTCAACGAATGTTAAGCGTGCGGACCCTACGGTTTTGAGAACTATGTAGACATGACCGAGACACCTCTCCGGTCAATAACCAATAGCGAAACCTGGATGCCCATATTGGCTCCTACATATTCTACGAAGATCTTCATCGGTCGAACCTTATGACAACATACGTAATTCCCTTTGTCCATCGGTATGTTACTTGCCCGAGATTCGATCGTCGGTATCTTCATACCTAGTTCAATCTTGTTACCGGCAAGTCTCTTTACTCGTTTTGTAATACATCATCTTGCAACTAACTCATTAGTCACTTTTCTTGCAAGGCTTCTTATGATGTGTATTACCGAGAGGGCCCAGAGATACCTCTCCGATACTCGGAGTGACAAATCCTAATCTCGATCTATGCCAACTCAACAAACACCTTCGGAGATACCTGTAGAGCATCTTTATGATCACCCAATTATGTTGTGACATTTGATAGCACACAAGGTATTCCTCCGGTATCCGGGAGTTGCATGATCTCATAGTCGAAGGAATATGTGTTTGACATTAAGAAAGCAATAGCAATAAACTGAACGATCAATATGCTAAGCTAACGGATGGGTCTTGTCCATCACATCATTCTCCTAATGATGTGATCCCGTTATCAAATGAAAACACATGTCTATGGTTAGGAAACCTTAACCATCTTTGATCAACGAGCTAGTCTAGTAGAGGCTTACTAGGGACACGGTATTTGTTTATGTATTCACACATGTATTTAAGTTTCCGACAATACAATTCTAGCATGAATAATAAACCTTTATCATGAATAAGGAAATATAAAATAACAAATTTATTATTGCCTCTAGGGCATATTTCCTTCACATTGTGCCATTAAGTCTCTCCCATGCATGTCTTACATAATTGTCTCATATATTGGCTCAAGCATCAAGCATAGTGGAAAAACATTAAAAAAAGAGAAAAGGAGCAAAAGCTTTTAAGAAAAAGAGGAGATACAAAAGATCTTGTAAGCAATAGAAATAGCATTGAGCCATTTCGCATAGTATATCATCTTGGAGCAACCATACATAGCATAATTGGGATTGAAGACGGCACGGTTACTCGCATAGGTTGGTGCACAAGCGTATCTAGCCCATTGGAGAAATTGAGCTATTGTCTCTCTAGTATCCGTGCAACAAGAGCTTTTTGCGTGGTAACACACTTTGTGCTCATTCCTTGGTTGCACGGATCCACTTATCTATCCGTGTGCGTGTTCCTTGTGCCACCATATAGCTATTGATCTATTTGCTTTACATTGCGATTTTGTGAATCTTCCTCAACATTATCGATATCATTAACTAAGACTTGCTTGAATTTTGTGCCACTTGTCCTAACCAAGCCACTCGACAAACTTTACTTTGTAGGTGTGAGTGAAAAAATCTGGTACCAATTCCACTATTCTCTCACTTCACATTGAGTGACACGTGATACATCCTCAACTTTGGGAAAAGGTATCTTGGTATTGTTTCTCTCATTTCCTACTCACCTTTGCTCGAGTCTTGTGATGGATAGGCATAGCACATCTCCTTTGGTCTACAACCACAATGACGAGTTCGATGCCATGAAGAACCACTTGGATGCCAAGATGGATGCTCAAATGGAGGAGCTCAAAGCCCTCATCAATACCGCCAAGAGATCTTCCTCATCTTTGAGAAGACGCTCAAGTGCACATGCTTCCGAGCTACCATCTCCGGCAAGGTCACATCGACATCGACACCATCAACGACAAGAACATGAAGGTCGAGAGCTCAACACCAACCACCGCTCTATGATTTCACCATCTACCTTGGCATCTTCACCAAGCGACTTCAAGGCATCTTCACCTTTGGATATGCGGCATCTTCACCGACAAGACATCTCCAAGACCATCTTCCTCGAGAACTACGAGTCTCTCGACGACGCCTACATTGGTGCTCTCAAGGCGCAACAAGAACTCATGAAAGCCAAGGCTTCTCCACACCAAGTACACTTTGCGACGACCAAGCTCCACAACAATGAGCATGAGGATAGTACCACCAAGATGTCCAAGCACGATGACCTCCAAGACAACGCTCCCAAGTTTGACTTAACCGTCATACCTCTTTGTGGCATTGATGATCCCGAGTTTATCACGACTCTTTTTGAAGATGGTGCGGTGATGACTATGACTATGGAGCCAATCAAGGACAAAGATTCGGAGGCAAGCGACAAGGTGGTGAGCAAGGATGATGCTTCCATCTTTGCAGGCAAGAGTGAGATGATCCAGCATGGGATTTTCCCTTCGATCATGGAGGCGAGTGATGGTGTGTCATCTTCGGCCTTCATCCACGGCGACGGTGACGAGATGGTTGAGCACGGGATTTTCCCTTCGACCATGGTAGCGTGTGATGATGAGTTGCGAGACTTGTGCCACCATATTGAGAGTGAGAGCAAGTTCGCCACTAGCCCCATATTTGATGATTTGCCCCAATTCTCATGTGAGGAGAGCCACAACCCCCACCACTTGACTGAGATGAGTGACTCCACCATATGTGACTTTGAGTGCACCTACTTTGAGGGAGTGAGTGAGCCGCCACAAGAATTTAGAGAGGAAGTTGATAGGTCTTGGGAGGCCATTTTGAACTCTAAAGACTTAACCTTTACCTCTACTGTGTCTATGATGACGCACCGATCCTCGACGACTTCGTCCTTCCTATGGACAGAGATGATGACCATGGCGGAATATGATGCACTCCCACATAGTTCCATCATGATGAAGATGGCCAAAATTTGGTCTTTGCCACCTCACCTACACCACATGAGTGGAATGAAAAAGGTAACATAGGTGAAGATGATGCTCTTGTCCCACTACTAGACATTGATTACTTTCATGATGATGATCCACCTATTGCCATGCTTCATGCTAGTTTGACTTCCTCACGTGATTATTTATTGCCCATTTATGATGAGTATGATGATTCTCATGTGGAGTCTATTTAGTTGTCATGCCATGTTGCATAGAATTTCTTGTCATAGTTCTCTAGGCCACATCATGTTTGACAATGCGCTTGAGTTGTCATATGCTATGCATGAGATCAACCATATGTCATATTTTCAATCTCAACGTAGTAACTATGCATATGCCATTAAAATAAGGGTTTTCTATTTCTGTGCCCTTGTTCCTTAATTGTGCTCAGTTTTGTCCAAGCCAACTAACTTTGCTCACTTTTCCCCTCCTCACTCCACCACCTGCTCACAAAAGGCCAAACGGAGCACTGCTGTCCAGTCAACGCCATTGACCATTACATCCTAACTAGTGGGCCCACATAATATCGTGACAGGTGGGGCAACCTACTTCCTGCGCGATGTTTTTTCACGAGTAATAGAAGGAGAGAGACACATTTGGTGATAAGAAAAATGTGTGCGATGTTCGAAGGCAGAAATAACTAATTAACGGCCATGCGATAAAAGGTCGTCAACGTAATGAGCTTATGTTAAGGCAGGTGGGTCCCCCGTTGAAGACTGAACCCTCCCTGCTCCCCTCTTCTTTCTCGGCGGTGGGCGGCGGAGCTATCGTTCTCGGCTACGGCACATGTGGTGAGTGAATTCGGAACCCTACTCCGTGTGGAGTTAGATCTAACTGCGGTGCCTCTATTTTTGGATGATTTGGAATCTAGATTGTGGGGGCGCGGGTGGGCTGAACGAGGTGGAACCGGCGTTGACAAACAGGGGGGATGGTGCTGCAAGGATTGCTACCGTTGATTGGAATTCAGTAGAATTAGATGACCCTACAGATTTGTTCACTGCACCAATGGACGACACTAAGATGGCAATTTTTTTGGCATACCAGTAGATGATAGAGATAACGAGGAGAGGGGAGAATCTAGTTTGCCTGCTGATGATAATAGAGATTCATCCGAAGATGTGGATGAACAGTTGATGGAAGATGCTGCAGATGGTGTTGATGATGCACATGATGATGAGATGGTAAATGTCTATGACAAAGAAAACCATGTTATTTAAGTGGGGAAGTTGTGGCCAAACATGGATGAGTTTAGGATGTGTTTCAAGACTTATGCGGTCAAGCATGAGTTTGATGCCAAGACTAAGTGGCCTGATAGAAACAAGTTTTATGCAATGTGCAGAGGATTTGATGAAAACGCCAAGCCTTGCAAGTGGTACATATCTGCTAGACGCCAACCTGATGGAAGTACCATCAGGGTCAATCAAATTCCACATCAACATACTTGTATTACAAGTTCACAGAGAGTACCAACCATGACATCACACATTTGCATTGCAGAAAAGATCACTCCTATTTTAGCCAAGAAACCAAGCACTACTGCAAAGCAACTTTTAGTAGACTTAGAAAATCAGTACCCCATTAAGCTGAAAGATACCACAGCGTGGAAGGCAAAACAAAGTGCAATGAAGCAATTATATGGTAATTGGGAAAATGCCTTTAGGATGCTTTATAACTTCAAAGCAGAGGTGGAGAAGAGGTCACCTGGCAGTGTTGTTGAGATAGATACTAAGGTAACAGAGGATGGCAAAGTCATTTTCTCTAAGGTCTTTATGGCTTTAAAGCCTTGCATCGATGGCTTCAAAGCAGGGTGCCGTCCATATTTGAGCATAGGCTCTTCTTCTTTAACTGGCAAGTGGAATGGTCAATTGGCAGCATGCAATGCTCTAGATGGCCACAACTGGATGTCCCCTGTTTCTATTGGCTTGTTTCAGTCAAAGACAGAGGTTTCATGCACATGGTTCATGATGCAGTTGAAAAGATGCATAGGGCCTGTGTCGCCTTTGGCATTCCACACAGATGCATGTAAAGAGCTAGAAATTGCAGTCAAGAATGTTTTCCCCATGCTGAGCAGAGGGAGTGCTTCGGCCATATGTGGATGAATTTGATCAAAAAGATTAGCGGGTAAGAATTTGAGCACATGTGGCCAGCAGCAAGATCTTACACTACTCAGACACATTCATATCATCTTGGTAAGATAATGGCAGCATGAAGTGAGCTTGTTCCATGGATGAACACCTACCATTCTCTGTTATGGTACAGGTCAGGATTTAACACTGCCATCAAGTGTGATTATATCAACAACAACTTGGCAGAGAGTTTTAACAACAAGGTGAAGCAGTTTATAAACATACATGTGCATGACATGGTTGACCAAATAAGGATCATGATCATGCGTTTGTGGGTATTGAGAAAAAAGATTGGTGATTGTCTGCAAGGGGATAAGCTTCCTGTAGTGGTACAACAGTGGTCAACAGGAGCAGAAATGTTACACATTTTTTTGGTTAAAAAATCTATAGTGTGGGGTGCTGAAGTTAGAGATAAAAAGTCTGGAAGGTGGCATGTTGTTAGCACTGAAATGCATGACTGCACTTGCCTAGAGTGGCAACACACTGGAAAACCATGTGAGCATGCCATGCTTTTCTTGGCCTCCCGCCCGAATATAAATATGCACCAATATTTCCATGAATATTACTCGGTGGCAAGATTCAAGGCTGCGTATGCAGCTCCAATTCCAGCACTTACAGATCAGTCTCAGTGGCCTGAAGTGGAAATTGAATTTTCCATGCGTCCTCCCTTAATGAAAAGAAAGGCTGGCTGGCCTAAGAAGAGTGCATTCAAGGCATCGTTTGAGGAAGGTGAGAGTAGTAAGAAGGGGGAGAAAGATCCAAAGCCTAAAAGGTCCCAGAAAGGTAACAAGAATAGACAAGCTGTGCCAGGAACTTGGGCACCGAAAAGGATCTCCAAAATGCCATTACACTCCTGAAAGGCCAAAGCATGTTCATGTTTGTGATGTTTTTTGACTTGGCTATTTTTTCAATTACTAACCAAATGACATGCTTTGTTTGTCAAGAGGAAGCATGCAGGCCAGCCCCTGGTTGTTGAAACATTGCAAACTGAAGCTAGTCCAGTGATCAAAACCAAGAGCATTAGTGAGCTTTGTGCTGTGAAATCAAGAGCAAGCTGTCGTAAGAAGAAGTTAAAACTATTGGTTTAGGAGTCTCATTTTGTGTGATGTAATGCTACTTGTATTTTTATGTGTGCTATACTTTGAAAACTTTGCGCCATGTTCCAAATTTGAGCCAGATGTCAAATTTGAACTGACTTTCAAATTTGAGGCACATTTAAAATTTGTACTTTGATGTGTATTGATGTTCCAGTGCATTCTCAACTTTTATGCATGTTAGGTGATCAATCCGAGCACTTTTGTGAAGTAAAACACATATTCATGAAAAATGAGCTCCAAATGAGCTCCAAAGCTAGGGTAAACAACCCTTTTTCTAAACTTTTTTTCGAACTTCTCCAAATGAACTAAAATAAGAACTTAACATCTACTTCGCAAATATAGGGCCCATGCGCAATATGGGATCGTTTCGACAAACTATGCCATGGTTAACCCTAAACCCTAGCTCATTCCCCTTGAAAACCATACAACCTTGTCCATGATAGCTAAGTTATGTGAAGGGAATTTCATGAAAATATGCGTAGTCATGATTTCTTATTTTTTTCCTAGCAACTTAGTAACATAAAACGATGATGTGTGGAAGTTTCATATTTTTTGATTTTTTCGAATTAGTTATGCTCAACCCTAACCTTTGAAACCCTCTCAAAACCCCTCAAACCCCTCTCAAAACCCCGCACCATCAGGGCCGTTAGATCGCTATTCGGGGACGGTTTGGATCAGGCGCTAGGGTTTGCCATGGTCGATCCGCGAGAGGAGACCTGATTGGCTGGAGCAGACATTTTTTTAGGCAAGGCTGGAGCACAACGTGAGTGGCCCACCTGGCAGCAGCAGTAGGGACAATCGACAGAGGCCCCGGGCTGGACACCTTTTCTGAAACGCATTCACTCGTGGAGGCACTCGTCAGACCGATGGGCCTTCGTAGAAAGGCCCTAAGTCTCAGCCTGCCATGCGTGCGCGCAGCCACCCCATTGCCATGCATACGCGCGTAGCCACCTGGCGTAGACGCAACTTCGTCACATCAGGGCAATTAGTGCAGCCTAGGGACGTAGCTTTACCGGTCGGCACACCCCGTTTCAGTGTGAAAAGCGCATAGGGCTCCGGTGGGCTATTATTGCCATTGTCAGCGGGGGAAGTGCCCCGATGAACACATTCAAATGGGCGCGTCGCACCGACGAACGCATTCAAACGGGCGCGTTGCACCTCAGCTATTTAAACACCCCCCTCTAACATCTCCTTCTCAACTCGATCTCACATCCTTCTGCGCCCCCTTCTTCTTCTTCTTCTTCTCCAAAAGCCAAAGCAAAATTAAGCCAGATCCCGCCCGAGACAAGATGTAGCATTACGGCCTAACCTACCATCTGCCGACCACCATGCCGGAGACGCAGTACCCGGACGGGGTCATTGTGGAGGATACCCTACGCGTGTGGGTCATCTCAAGGTGGAGACGCCTGACAGAGCTGGCAAACTTCTTCCTCGCTGTCGGCTACTGCCACCTCCCACGCGGCTCTCTGGTCATGTCCCGCATGGAAGAGGTTCGGGGCAACGGAGGCCTTGTGATTGGCCTCACTGCTCGCTTCACCAACCGCTTTGACGCCTACTTCCTCCTCGGCAAAGTCTTCTGCTGTGGGTGCGACTTCATCACCTTCACCACCCACAACATCTTCACCAACTTCGACAACATCTTCCCCACCACCAACGGCATGCGCACTCTCCCCTACAACACTGAGGACGAGGAGTGAACATGGCGGCGGAGGCAGGAGATGTTTAGTGTTGCCCAATGTAGGGCTAAGCTATCTGTAAGGGCACTACTATAAGCCCTAATATTAATATCTATCTATGTAATGTGTGTCTTCCCTATATGTATGGGAGTATATCAATGGATGTTCTGTTCGTGCAGTTTGCTTAATATTAATATATGTATCTACGTAATGTGTGTGTTCTATTGCTTGCAAGTAGTCCTTCATGTGATTGAGATTAGTGCTGACCATTGCAAACATTAGGATAGCGGCTGCTCGAGCATCTCCATTTTTGTCTTGAACAAAAAGGGTTTGAGACCGATTTGTTTTGGTCAAACCAAACCAATGCAGTCAATTAAAAAATCCCACACCAAAACACGAGCTCATCCATTTAAAAATAAATAAAACTAAAAAAATTAAGAGAATATTTGGCGTTCATTTGAACCATAAAATTTAAATGTTGTAACAAATATTGGAAAACAAAAAAAAAGTGAAAGGAAAAGAACAATGTACACTCCTGGCAGCCAAGTAGATGGCCAAATTCGAACTTGTGCCATTCACTATTTTTAGAGATTTACATAAAGTAATTCAAATTTTAACTACAAGTGTGCTGTATTTTATTACCAATTACTTCACTATTTCTGGGCTTTTCTGTGAAGCAAGTAACAGAAATATGATAAAAATTACACAAGTACATTTTTTGCATCTTATTTGTTCCACTCGCTTCACACAAAACACCCTCGTTTTGGCAGTTGAGAAATGATTTTTATTGTAACAAAAATTGGGAGACTGCCTCTTTTGGAAGCTATCTTTTCAGTCTTATTTTTTAAATACAATTCTCTGAAAATAATTACGCAAATTAATGAGGTCAAATAAGGATTTATATACATTTTCGTAATGGAGTTGGACCAACAGGGAATTGATTAGGAATTTCTAATGAAGTCCTAAATAAATTTAATATGATTATATTGGTATTCTAAAATACTTATTTATGATTATATTTTTGTATCATAAAATTTATATGTCAATAGAGTATTTTTTATGTATCATGCCATATAGTTCTACAATATATAATTGTTTTATGGAAGCAATATGTTTAGACAGGAAATTATTTTTAGCCTTATGTTTAAATCTTTAGCCCTGATGTTTCCAGAACTGGTATTGGTTGATAGACTTATAATTGTTTACTTTTTTATGAAATGAAATTACCTTAGAACGACGGTTTCAGCTCAAAAAGAAAGACAACCAGCTCTACTGATTCTTCAACATCAATCTAATGGACGCCCTAACAAGTGGACCTACCCATGGAAGACAACAAGCTATTCATCTGAATAGATGTATAACCTAATGTAACAGGGTGCTGCAGCTCACTTCATTTTCAATAACATGTGGAAAAGTGCTGCAATTCTCAAGCATAAAATCTTCTTTTAGCTGTTGCTGCATGACAGAGTGAACTCAAGAGATTTGCTGCAAAGAAAAAACTTCCATTTGCCATCACACTATTGTGAATTCTCCAACCTGCACACTCGAGAAACCTCCTTGGGACTGCCCCTTTGTCCTGGTCTGCCGGGACACTATTTGCTTCTCCAGAAACAATGGCATTTCTTTGCTTAATAATACCATTCTAAGGGCATCTCTAATAACAACCCGCAAATTTCGTACCACATCCATCCACGGACAGGGGACCAGTCCGCGGACACGGATGCGGGAGGCCGCCATCCAACGCTGCACACATACATTTCAACCAACATTTAAACAAATCGGACGAAATTCATGCAAACCGACCGATATTCATCAAAGTTTGGATAGGAAATAGTCCAAATCATCCATACATAGCATGCAAATTAAGTCTGGCACAACTCAAATTCAACTAGATTCCGGATGTCGAACAAGTTTTTCATCAACGAGTCTTCCACACATACTCCCCCTTCAGCTTCATTCAATAGTGTGTGCACGTAAATGATCGTCACTCTGTCCTGTGGTACACCACGGCAGCGCGTGCGGGCTACATATAACGTGTAGACCAACACTAAGTGAATGAGTCAATCAACAAGTTGAGCAAGAGGAAGCAAAACTTACGATCTCATCCTCTGCCACGTGCAATGGCCACCTTGCCTCGAGCTGATGAACCACATCATAAAATTTGGTGACACTGGTCTGGATAGTGTACCAGCGATACGATAAAGCCCTCACGTTGCGTTGTTGAATTATGTACATGTCATAGGGCGCAATATGCTTTCGTGCGTGAAAGTTTTCACGCATTTGCTGCCAGAAGGTTGCCCCTCTACTGCTTCCTACGAAATCCACGGATACGGCCAACCACGCACCGCACAAGAACTCATCCTCCATGGTTGAGTAGCTCACCATCCTTCGTACTCTAAAAACAACACAACATTTGAAAAAAAGCTCAATGGCATTTGACCGAACACCTGCTGAGCGTGGTGTCCGCCATGGAGGTCGTCGACAGGGGGCGAAGTGTACCTGGGTACAAATGACTCCAGGGTGGACAGCTCTGTCGTAAAGGCGAGCAGGCGCGTCGGTGCTGGTTGTGGACGTCCGTCAATGCCTTTGTGACGGTTGGAGACGTACAACAACGGCGATGGAGGTGGAGGGTGCAGATGCAAAGCAAGGGGGAGGGTGGAGTGGAAGGAAATGAGACCGGGAGGGGGACTGGGTGGGCCAGGGGTGTCGAAGTCCTATGTGTCTGCTGTCCGAACTCCCTTAAACCTCCCCCAACTTTGTCTCCAGTTTGTGGGAGAAAACGTGTCCGGACCGCCCTACGGACCGATACAGACACACGTTGGATGGCTTCCGCGGTCCGGACGGCGTTGTCCGAATGGGTGCGAGCGGTTTGTGGGTCTGTCTTGGAGATGCCCTAACCATGCACACTCTGCCTAGCTCTTTTGCCCTAAATATCATTACCATGGGCTGTTGGAACATTTGGATTCAGAGAAATTCCAAAATCTTCAAGCATGGTATTCCTAGAGTCACTATGTACTTACTTAAGGATGATTTGCTTCTCATATCTCACACAACTAAAATCAAGTATGTCATGGAGTTCAGAACTTGGATAGAGCTACATCTCAGTTAGTTCCATCATACTAAACAGATACCCCGAGAATTGGAATTGGCTGAGCTCTAGGCTATTGTATTTATTTCAACGTTTATACTTTGTATATACTACTCCCTCCATTCCAAAATAAGTGTCTCAACTTTGTACTAAGTTTAGTACAAAGTTGTACTAGAGTTGAGACACTTAATTTGGGACGGAGGGAGTACTTGTTTATGTATATGAAAATACCGTAGAGCGATTGTTCTACCGTTCAGAGTTCAAAAAAGGGGGATATTTAGGCCGAAATCCTAACTCACGACTCTATCCCAAGAAGGTCCAAATTACTCCCCATCCCCTTCCCTGCCGCCCTTAGAGATCTGGGAGCCAAACTGATGCGGAACATCCTACGATCACCCCCATGGACCCACCTTCGTCTCCCCAAGTGCCAAGTGGATAGATGACACAAGCACGTGCAAGAGCTATCGAGACTGAGCTGACATCTCTCCTTAATGACATTTCGTATGACCCACGTGTGACATGGCTACTACCTCAATCCGGAATGCTATGTGCGCTTAGGTGCCAAGAAGACCCTCTCGGAGATGCACGGAATGATGGACAAGTTCCCAAGTACATGGATGAAGGAGCACGACGAGAGAAACCACTGAATGTCTACAGCGGCCGGACATCCGGCGCCTGAAGACAGCCACAACAGCAACAGTCTAGTAGCCAAGATGCTATAGGGCCCAGACATCCGGCCCGACGCGAGCCGCCGGACATCCAGCTCTCGTCCAGAAATCCGGCTCGAGACCTACAGAAGCTTAACCGAAACAAGCCCGGACATCCGTCCGTGACACCGGACATCCGGCTCGTCCCGAAGCCCCGGACATCCTGCCCTCAGCCCGGTCGTCTGCCACCTGCGCGTGCCTAACCGGGCCAGAGGCCCATGCACCCTCCTCTTCTCCCCTTCTACCCCGTGGACTACTATATACGGACCCCTACCTCCTCCTAGCTAGGGTTAGCAAAGGTTAGAGCTCATTTGAGATAAAGCTTTGATCATCCACTTACCACTCCCATGGAGGTCAAGACCTCCATGTGAGAAGATCCCCCAAGTGGATTCCAGACCCCTTCATGGGAAGATCCTCCTAGAATTCAAGACCTCTCTCCTTCAAGGATTGGGATGAACTAGTTACCCTTTGTATCCTCTTGTGTTGACTTTGGATCCTTATATCTCCTTATGTGTATGTGGATTTAGCATATGTGTGATTGGATCTTGTCTATTTGAGCGTTCTTCTTGTGTTCTTCTTTGGTTTGATCTCTTTCCCTCCTCAAAGTGTGAAAGATCGACCATTAGGTTCCACCTACATCACAAACCCTAGCCATAGGGTGACGCTCCCTTTATATGCCCTCCCCCGCCGCCGCCGGTGGGCGTTGTCGGGCAAAGCCCGCGCAGCGCTGGTGGCAGCGGGGTTAGTTCTCTTCGTCCGTTCACGTCGTGCGACGTGGGAGCCATGGGATTCTGCAGGCGCTCACTGCTTGGTGCACGTGGCACCGGGTGTTCGCGTGGTGGCATGGCGGCGTGGGCACGAGGCTGGCGTTGCATTGGGCCAGCACGGGGGTGCATGGCCGACAAGGCATGCGTTGGGCATGGCGGAGGTGCGGGTGGTGAGTGCTACTTGTGATATGCGTTAGGATTTCCCCAAAGAGGAGGCGTGATGTAGTATAGTAGCAGTTCTATTTCCGTCAGTTAAGAAACAAGGTTCATCGAACCAGTAGGAGACTTACGCAAACAAACGTCAACAGTACCTGCACACACATAAAACAAATACTTGCACCCAACACGGGCAAGAGGGCTGTGATACGTCTCCAACATATCTATAATTTATGAAGTATTCATGCCATGTTTGCAATAATTTTATATGGTTTTGGTATGATTTGATTAGAACTAACCCGGACTGACGCTGTTTTCAGCAGAACTACCGTGGTGTCGTTTTTTGTGCAGAAATAAAAGTTCTCGGAATGGGCTGAAAATTTACGGTGATTTTTTATGGACCAAAAGAGACCCCCGAAGCACCGGAGCTGGACCAGAAGAGTTCCGAGGAGTCCACAAGCCAGGGGGCAAGCCCTACCCCCCAGGGCGTGCCTCGAGGGCTTGTGGGCCCCTCGGGCACCTCCTTGACTTGTTTCTGACACCAAAAGTTCTTATAAATATAGAAACCTCCGAAAAGAAACCTAGATCGGAAGTTCCGCCGTCGTAAGCCTCTGTAGCCACGAAAAACCAATCGGGAGCCCGTTCCGGCACCCTGCCGGAGGGGGAAACCATCACCGGAGGCCATCTTCATCATCCCGGCGGCCACGATGACGAGGAGGGAGTAGTTCACCCTCGGGGCTGAGGGTATGTACCAGTAGCTATGTGTTTGATCTCTCTCTCTCTCTCTCTCTCTCTCTCTCGTGT
This sequence comes from Thinopyrum elongatum, assembly GCA_011799875.1. Classification (NCBI taxonomy): domain Eukaryota; kingdom Viridiplantae; phylum Streptophyta; class Magnoliopsida; order Poales; family Poaceae; genus Thinopyrum; species Thinopyrum elongatum. Next base: position 291,146,295 of record CM022299.1, on the reverse strand, counting down.
TCTTAATTTGGCACGATCTTGATGTATCGCGAGCTTTGTTTTTATAGTTGGATCATATGGTGTTCTTCCCCCTCTATCTTCTTGTGATGAATTGAGTCTTGCTCTTTGAGGTTTCGTTATGTTGGATTGAGTATTGGATTTGAGAACACTTGATGTATGTCTTGCGATGGGATATCTGTGGTGACAATGGGATGTTCTATTGATTCACTTGATGTATGTTTTGGCACTCAACTCACGGATTCCCGAGGTGACATTGGAGTAATCTATGCATAGGGGTTGATGCACGTTTTCGTCCTACGTTCTTCGATAGAAACTTTGGAGGGATTCTTTGTTGCACGTTGAGGGATTGTTATATGATCCAATTATGTTATCATTGTTGAGAGAACTTGCACTAGTGAAAGTATGAACCCTAGGCCTTGTTTTCAAGCATTGCAATACCGTTTTTGCTCACTTTTGTTACTAGTTACCTTGCTGTTTTTATATTTTCAGATTACAAAAACTTATATCTACTATCCATATTACACTTGTATCACCATCTCTTCGCCGAACTAGTGCACCTATACAATTTACCATTGTATTGGGTGTGTTGGGGACACAAGAGACTCTTTGTTATTTGGTTGCAGGGTTGTTTGAGAGTGACCATCTTCATCCTACGCCTCCCATGGATTGATAAACCTTAGGTCATCTACTTGAGGGAAATTTGCTACTGTCCTATAAAACTCTGCGCTTGGAGGCCCAACACGAGTCGACAAGAAGAAGGTTGCGTAGTAGACATCAGGCTGTCAATCCCCTTGTACTCATGAGCGTAGTAACGGTGGATGAACTCGTGTTGCAAATATATTGCAGGGATTAATTATGATAATATAGATAGATAAATTGCAAAACAAAATAAAAAAATTGCAGCAAGGAATTTAGGCTTTTAGTAAATACAAAGTGAATGGACCCGGGGGCCATAGCTTTCACTAAAGGCATCTCTCTCATGAGCGTAGTAACGGTGGGTGAACAAATTACTATTGGACAATTGATAGAAAAGTGCATAGTTATGATGTTATTCATGGCATAATCAATATATAGACATTACTTCCTAGACAAGTAGACCGACATCCATCTGCATCTACTACTATTACTCCACCCCTCGACCGCTATCCAGCATGCATCTTAAGGTATTAAGTTGATAACAAATAGAGTAATGCTTGGAGCATGATGACATAATATAGACAAAGTATAATCAATCAATATGATTAAACCCCCATCGTTTTACCCTTAGTAGCAACAATACAAATATGTGCCTCCCTACTCCTGCTGTCGAGTGAGGACACCGCAAGATTGAACCTACCACCAAGCACCTCTCCCACTGAAGATAAAACAATCTACTTGGCCAAAGAAGACGGATAGATCGAAGAGAAATAGAAGGCTATAAAACCACACATAATAAATCCCAGAACAGACTCAATTACTTTCAATGAATAATTTGATTATAAACCCACAATTCATTGGATCTCAACAAACACACGCGAATGGATTACATCAAATCGATCTCTGAAGAGAACATTGTATTGAAGATCAGAGAGAGACAGAGAGAGAGCCATCTAGCTACTGCTATGGACCCGTAGGTCCTGTGGGAACTACTCACGCATCCTCATGGAGGCAGCAAGGTTGATGAAGATGGCTTCCGTGATCGATCCCCCCTCCGGCAGAGTACCTATAGAGGTCTCCAGATGGGAGCGCGGAAGAACAGAGGCTTGCAGCGGTGATAAAATTGTTTCGGGTCTCGCTCTGGGGGTTTCTGGATTTTAGGGAATTTATAGCGCTGGAATTAGGTCTCGGGGGGGGGGGGGGGGTCTCCCGAGGGGGGCGCCATGTGAGCTTGTGGCTCTCTCGTGGATTTTTTGTCCTCCCCCCAAAGCTTCTAGGGTCTCTCTTGGTCTAGAAAAATCACTGTAAAGTTTCATCGTGTTTGGACTTCGTTTGGTATGGTTTTTCTGCGAAACAAAGAAATAGGCAAAAACAGGAACTGGCACTAGGCACTGAGTTAATAGGTTAGTTCCAAAAAATAATATAAAATTGCATATAAAGCATACAAGATTGATAATATAATAGCATGAAATAATAAAAAATTATAGATACGTTGGAGACGTGTCAGCATCCCCAAGCTTAATTCATGCTCTTCCTCGAGTAGGTAAATGATAAAAACAGAATTTTTGATGTTGAATGCTACCTAACATGTCTTAATCATGCAATCCTTTGGGTATGAATGCTGAGAAACGGTGACTTTATAAATATCAAAACGATAATATAAAAGAATGCTAGAAAATAATCATTAATCCTCAAAATAACAATGTTAAAGAACATTATTCCTACTCATAAGCAATGGCATAACTCGGTCTTCCTAGCGTAAAGTATAAATCATGAACACCCCGGTGCCAAGCCAAGCAATTGTATCATATTTTTTCTCGCTTCAGCATTTTCAGCTCCACTCATACCTGAGTATGAGCCATGGACTTAGTATTTTGGATAGCAAAGAGAATGATGGTAGGGGAAGACAAAAATTGAGAAAATCTCGCATCAGCCGCCGCCACGTGTCGTGCTCTAGGCGCTCCCTCCGATTTTTGTTTTTTCTATTTCTCCGCACGCTTTTTTGGGTTTTTTCGACTTTTCGGTTTTCCATCGGTCTTTCTTAGCTTTTGGACAAAAAAAAATTAAAAAAAATCATAAAAAACAATTTTTTTTCTTACGCGAGAGGCACGTCCATGCCTCTCGAAAACGAAAAAAATATGTTTTTTTCTTCCGCGAGAGGCACGGCCGTGCCTCTTGGAAACAAGAAAAAACACATTTTTTTCTTTCTGCGAGAGGCACGGCTGTGCCTCTCGGAAACGGAAAACACGTGTTTTCTTTTTTTTCCTTCTGTGAGAGGCAAGGATTTGCTTCCGCGATAGGCACGGCCGTGTCTCTCGAAAACGGAAAGCAACACATTTTCTTTTTTTTTTCTTCTGCGAGAGGCACAATTTTGCTTCCACGAGAGGCACGGTCGTGCCTATTTTCCGAAAGGGGAAAAAACGTGCTTTCGGTTGGTTTTTTCGTCTGTTTTTTTCCTGAAAAAAAGTTCGTCAAAACCTATCAACATGGTATCTAGTTTTAAAGACCTCGACGCGAGGAATCCAATGATGAAAACGATTCGAGATTTGGACGCACGGTTTAAAAGATAAAACGTTTTGAATAAACGGATCTACGAAAAAAAAGGACGACGATAACTGCCACACGTATGGCATCTAGGGGGTCTGCCCACACATTTTGTGTGGTGTCTAAGAGGATCAGTCCACACGCCTACGTGTGGGCGAAACAAGTAATGCCCACACGACTCTTTTTTTCCTCGCGGTTCCTCTCACACTTCTACGTGTGGGCAAAATAGATAACGCCCGCACGCCCGTACGCCAGGCCTCCTATCTCATGGTCCCGCACGCCCCGCGTGACAGTCACCACGCGTCCCGCAGTTGCCATGGTCCGGACCCTCTTTCATGTTCGTTTAACTGCAGTTGCCATGTCGCTGAACTACAGTTGCCATGTCGGACAACTACAGTTGCCATGGTTGCTCAACTGCAGTTGCCATCTCAGGTCAAGTGCCAGATGCCATTTTTGAACAACTGCAGTTGTTGCCATGTATGGTCTGGTTTACTATAGTTGCCATGATTTGAAAACTTTAGGGGTTGCCACCTACTAACACTAGGCAGTTGCCATGTATGGTCTGGTTTACTACAGTTACCATGATTTGAAAACTTTAGGAGTTGCCACCTACTAACACTAGGCAATTGCCGTGTAGCGCTACAAAAAGACATGGCAAAATAACATGTTCGGGTAAAGAGAGAGTTGTCATCTGCTTACAAACACACTAGGGCAGTTGCCATGTACCCTGCAAAACACATGGCAACTGACATGTTCGGGTAAAAGAGAGAGTTGCCATCTACTGACAAGCACACTAGGGCAGTTGCCATGTACCCTGCAAAACACATGGCAACTGGCAGCTTTGGGTGTGGGAGAGGAGACGGGCGTGTGGGCGAACTAATAAATGCCCACACACCAGCCCCTGTGCGTGGGTGAATGACGTGTGGGCGAACTGCTAAACGCCCACACACCGGTCCTTCCGTGTGGTGAAAACGGATGTGTGGGCGACCGGATGAATGCCCACACACCAGCCCAATCCTACATGGCACCACAAACATGCCAAGATTCGTGCAACCACAAACGGACGTGGATCCACGCGTGTGGGCGAGATGCAAACGCCCACACATGTGGGCGTTAGTATTTCGAAAAAAAACCCGGTTAGCATAGGGAGGGAGGTAGGGAGATTCTCAAAGAATATCCTACTTAGTGCTCACAGCAAAAGATATTCCGTTAGATGTAAAACCTGGACTAGGCCTTGCCCAAGTTGGTAGCTTGGGGGTACACATCGCATATTTGGTTCTACCAATTTTTATTTTACTTTTGTTCTTTTTGTTTTTGTGTTTGTTTTATCTTTCAATATTTTCTTCTCCTTTTAGTATTCTTATTTTCGAAAATTATATTTTTACATTCTAATAAAATAGTATTTTAATTCACTAACACTTTGAAAGCCCATGCATTTTAATATCCATGAGCATTACCTGAATTAAAAAGAATAAAATTAAATCCATTGATATTTTTAAAATTCATATATTTTTTAAAAAACACAAAGTTTTTTATATTCGTATTTTTTTTCAAATTCACAAAGATATTTTAGTTCATGAATATTGTTTTAAACTTGTGTACATTTCTTAAATCCTCGGATTTTTTTAAAAAATTTATGGAAAAAAACGGTGAGCATTTTTAAAAATCCATGATTTGTTTAATTTGTGCACATTTTTTGGATTGACGAATTTATTCAGATCAGGAAGGAAAACCTATTGTGTCCTAGGTTTTTCGAACATATATGCAAGCGAGCCTGTGATAATTCATGAATTGATTCAAATTTGAAAGAAAAAAGCTATTGGAGCGAGAATCTGCTGGTTTTTTCGAATGTACAGGAGACACGACCCACCTAGCATTATGTGATAATATGTCACTTAAGGATTACTACCTTTTTCCGATTTATTAGGTCCATGTGTATTCCTAGATTGATAATATGAATACAGTCATATATTATAAAAAATATACCATTAGAAACTTCAAAAACAATATTTTCTAATAATGATATAACTTTTGTGATACCTAATTCATATTACATTTGTAAAATTGATGACCTAAAGATATGCGTATGACCTAAATCGGAACGGAGGGAGCTCGATATGCACACAAAAAAGGAGAGCCACAGTTTGTTTGTTTTTTATAGGCAAAGAGAGCGACAGTTGTGGTTAGCCTTCTTTTCTGGGTTAGCTTGGGCCATCTACTAGGGGCTCTAATCCTGACCACTAGGCCCATTTGTCGTGAGACCATCTCTCACCATAGGCCAAGCTGCTTTGGAAGGCAGAAGTGGAAGCTAGGGTTTAAGAAGGTCCAGGACGAAGTGGATCACGGCGATGGCGTCGGCGAAAATCCTAGCGCGGGCTGGTTCCTCCCTCCTCGGCCGCCTCCTCGCCTCCCCACCTCCGTCTCTTCTGCGGACCGGACTTCCTCTTCCGTCGCTGCTCCATAGGATCCAGCCGCACGTCCCGCCGCCGCCGGCGTCGGTGGACGCACACGACGCGGAGGTGGTCGCGAGACTAACTTCGCTCCCCGGGGAGATCTCCTTCCCCTGCAGCCTCCCCTCTCTCCGGTTCCTCATTGACGATGGTATGACCTCTCGCCTGCTCTACCCCACTTTCCCCTTAAGCTTTCTAGAATATTTCGCTGCATCAGACATTTGGATCGTTGGGCTTTAGCTGTATCGTTGTCGGATCAATGGTGAATGAGAGATGTATAAAGTGGGGAAATGTTGCATACAACTCGCTGTCTACAGATTGCGGAACTCCTCATAAGTCTCTTGCGAGCTAGAAAGTTAATTTCGACACTAGCACTTGTCTGCGGCTGTGGGGGTGCTTGAAAGAACTGATAGGATTGCTTCGGAAATCCTACTTCACATTGATTGTCTGCTTTACTTGGTTGATTTGGTGCACGAGCAGCTTAGAGCATCTCCAACAGCCTCGCAACGCGCGGCGCGCTAAAAAAGTGTTTGCAGCGAGCTGATCGCCAGTTTTTGCGCGGCGAGGAGCGCTTGCTCCAGCGGCTGCTGAAAAGTTTAGCGCGCGCGAGCCGCTCCAGCAGCCGCTGCAAAAAAACTGCGCGCGCGCTTGCACAAACAACATATGCATTCCAAATACAACCAAGAAGATCAAACACAAATACAATAAATCAACAATAAATAGTTCAATTTTAATTATTACTCCCTCCGTTCCATAATGTAGTGCCTATAAATTTTTTATAAAGTCAAACTTTACAAACTTTGACCAAGTTTATAGAGAAAACTATTTATATATACAATGTCAAATATATAAAATATGAAAATACATCTTACGATGAATCTAATAATATATGTTTCGCATTCTAAATGTAAATGTTTTTCTCCATAAACTTGGTCAAAGTTTGTAAGGTTTGACTTTTCTAAAAATCTATAGGCACTACATTATGGAACGGAGGGAGTACAACTCAAACAAATAGTTTATCTTGCAATAGAACAAATAGTTCAACAATGCAACATCAAACATACAGCTCATGATGCTCTTTGTCGGCCATTCCATGCCCACCACTCCTCGATGTGATCCTTCTGAAGATCATCATGCGTTTCGGCACGTCGAATGGCATGATAGGAGGCAACAAAACGGGCCACCCTCGCAGCCCTCCGCCGCACTCGCACGGGATGTCCCAAGAGCTCATACTGAGAGTAGTCTAAATCTTGGCCACGCTCATTCTCGATGATCATGTTGTGCATGATCACACAAGCGTGCATGATGTACCAAAGCATCTTTTGATCCCAAAATCTAGCCGGTCCTCTCACAATGGCAAATTGGGCTTGCAAAATCCCAAAAGCTCTCCATATCTGTTCTAGCCGCCGCCTGAGCATTGTGGAAATCAAGATTTTTCTTACCTTCCGGTTTTTTCAACGGCTTCACAAATGTTTGCCACTTTGGGTAGATGCCATCCGCAAGATAGTAGCCATAGTTGTATGTATGGCCATTTGCTACAAACTGCACCGGTGGCAGTTCACCATTTGCAATCTTATTCATTAGTGGTGACCGATTAACAACATTGATGTCATTCAAAGATCCAGGCATTCCAAAAAAAGCATGCCAAATCCAAGTCTCTTGATCGGCCATCGCTTCAAGGATTATAGTGGAACCCTTTTTTTGGCCGTGGAATTGCCCATGCCATGCCTTAGGGCAGTTCTTCCAACTCCAATGCATGCAATCTATGGAGCCAAGCATACCTGGGAACCCGCGAGCTTTGTTCATCTCCAAAAGCCTTGCGGCTTCTTCAGCATTGGGAGATCTCAAATACTCCGGGCCAAACACTTGCACAATTCCGACTGCGAAGTGCTTGACACACATGATGGCTTGACTCTCACCCATGGCCAAGTGGTCATCAACTAGATCAGCCGGAATACCGTATGCCAACATACGCAAAGCGGCTGTCACCTTCTGAAAGGTGCTATGCCCGAGCTCTCCGGCGGCATTCCTCTTTTGCTGAAAAAACCGATCATGGCTCGCTAGTTTCTCTGCAATGCGCCTGAACAACTCGGTGCTCATCCTAAACCGGCGCCGGAAGTACAACTCGGGGTACACGGGATTATCCACAAAATAGTGCCTCATCAATCTGTTGTGGGCATCGATCCTATCCCTCCAAATCTTCTGCCGACCCATAACCGAACCACCATGCTTCGGTTTTTTATTGATGTGCATAGCTAGGATCATTGCAAGATCCTCCTCCTCGTCAATATCAAATTCTTCTTCGGAAGAATCATATGATGAACTCATCTACAATGTTCAATTTAAACTAGGCTATAAAAACTATGCACCAAATTCATGTAAAAAATGTGAAGTTGAAGCAATACATACCTATGTTTTTGAGTCGCCGAGTCAAGCCAAGTCGCCGAGGCTGCGGCTAGTGGCTTGCTGGCTTGAGTCTGCGACTTGGCTTGATTAGTCGCCCCAAGTCGCCATGGCTTAGAATAGGATTTAGGGGTAGAATTACGAGTGATATTACCTTGTAATCTTTTATAGTTGGCAATGGAAATCCCTTTCTGACCTTGTGCAAGCTCTTCTTTCTTGATTGTAGGTGCACCTTGCAGTATAAATGTAATAGCAAGCATGAGCATCAAGTTGTTTGCACCTTGCATTAGTAATGTATAAGTACATATGTAATAGGAAACTTGTACATTTGAGTTGAAATAAAGAGGATAACTTACTTCTTGTGTGTCCATCTGTCCCAATTTGTTTTCCTTGATCCATATTTCTTTGCACCTGATCACCTGATTCAGATAAGGAAAACAGCAGCAGTTCTACATATAAATACCATCACAGATCACAGCAACATACTTGACAACAGAAATTAAGCATTAGTTCATTACATTTAACTACGAACTACCAAGTTCTTAACTCTTAACAACCAGCCCCAAATCGCCCCCAACTCCATATGTCCAAAAAGAAGCCACACCAGCCCCAAATCCTATGTCCAAAATAAGGCACACCAGCCCCCCCAAGAGCCCCCAAGTCCATATGTCCAAAATGAAGCCACACCAGCCCAAGTTCCATCAATCGTCCTAGTAATCAAGATCATCATCAAAGCCAATGGAGCCTCTCTCGTCACCTTCACCTTGATTTCCCTCTTGATCATCTTCACTTGTTGAATAATCTTCAAGCTCAACCTCCTGATTTGCATCCTCCTCCTCGTCCTCATCTTCTCCAACTTGGTTTTGCACTCGAGATCGAGAATAGACATGGGTAACAGCAGCCTGGCTCCCACTCCCACGGCTTCTAAGGTTGCGCAATGGACCTTCAGAAGCACCGACAGCTTCGTCAACTTGAGCCCAAGTGATATCAGCCCCTTCATAAACCGGCTGGGCATTATGGTCAACCCATTCATTGTCCCATTGTAAGTCTTCTAGGACCAATGGGTCAGACCTAGTCCCTTTGGCGCCTTCCTCACGAAGCTTTTGGAACCTATCAGCATTCTTCCGGTTGTATTGAACATATGACAAATCATTAAGTCTTTGGAACTCCAACCTATTTCTCTTTTTGCTATGGATCTGAAAACAACATACAAGAAAACAATAAGCAAGGGCAAGGCTACTATGTGCGTTCAGCCGTTCACTAAGAAAACAATGACTTGGTGTTGGTACTTACTACTTACATTTTGAAAGCAAGACCAATTGCGTTCACAACCGGAAGCTGAAGCACAAAGGCTAACTATGTGCTTTGCTAAATATTGCAGCTCATAAGCAAGGCCACCATAAGCACCCCACCAAAGAACTACAGAAGTACAAATGAAGACAATGTTAGAATTCGTAAGCTAAAAAAGATAGGTGCTGAAATTTATGAAAAAGTAGAAGGCTAGAGCTGAAATAACTTACTAGGACTCTTTTTTGTTCGGTCTTTGATTGCCAACTTAGAGCTGAAGCATTCACCTTCACCTCTTTCATAGTCATCAGCCAATCTACTTATCAAGCTTGCTTTATCATCATCGGGCTCCATGTGCAATAGCACCTCATTGAACATATGCCTAAGCCTTTGACAATATCGTGCTTTCTCGGGCTTAGCTTTGAGATCATAGAACCTATTTGGGTTTAAGAATAGTGCAGCTCCATACAACTTCACCCCCATTTGAGATTCCCACTTGTCCTCTACTATTTTTGTCACCCTCTTAACCAACGTTGGTTTGTCATCTATCGCAGCCTTGATTCTCTCCTTTGCATACTCCATTGCTGCCATAACCTCGGGCATCGCCGGCTTCTCATCGCCATCAACAATCCTTAGCACCCTTAGAAGAGGTAGAGAAACTTTCATGCAAGTCTCTACCGAGTTCCAAAAACTAATGGACAACACATCTTCTTGAACTTTTTGTCCCACCGGTGAGGTTGACAACTTCTTATTGCTATGCCAAACATCACCCACAAACAATTCTTTGAGAGCTTGCCTATGTGAGTGCATGCTTTGCAAGTTGAGAAAATTTGTGGCAAAGCGAGTAGCTCCAGCCCTCACAAGATCATGGTTGCCGGTCTTCACTCTCAATTCATCTAAAACCCTGCCATGCCTGTAGATGAATGTAGTCACCCTCCTTCCATTTCTAATACACTCGCTGAATTGCTTGATTTTGCAAATGGACTCCAACATAAGGTTCAAACAATGGGCTGCACAAGGGGTCCACCATAATGTAGGGATCCTCTCCATTAAGAGTCTACCCGCTGCCTTGTAGTTAGCACCATTATCCGTGCAAATCTGAACCACGTTGCCTCTTCCAATGTCGTTGATCCTTTTCTCCATCAAATCTGCCAACAATTCTTTGTTGGCTACAAAGGCTGATATGTCAACGCTATCAATGAAGTAAGACCCGGCTGGACTATTGACAAGGAAGTTGACTAAGTGCCTAGTCTTCCCATCGGTCCACCCATCGGACATTAGTGTGCAGCCATACTCTTGCCAAGCCAGCTCATGTTGCAATCTCGATGCATGTGTCTTCTTCTTTGCTTTCGCAAGAAGTGGAAGCCTAAGAGCATGAATAGTTGGGGGGATGTAGCCTGGACCATATTGCCCGGTGGACTCCAATGCAATCTCAAAGGCTCTTGATCGGGTAACATTGAAGGGAATGGCATTAGCAAAGAAAAATGCTGCCCAATGATCATCAACTCTATCCTTATCCTCGGTGGTCCTTTTGAAGCAACCTGCGTTCAATGCGGCTTGAGAAGGATTCTTTGAGTGCCTTAGCTCAATGACTTCTTCCGGAGTCTTCCTAATCATCCCGGCAATTGTTCTTGAAGCCTTTTGTGTCGGTAATTCAGTTTGGACAGTCTCGGCCTTCCTTTTTGCTGTTGTCCTACTACTAGTTTGAGTTGCTGTTGCATCCTCTTCTTCATCATCAGTTGCTGCATTTTCTTTATCAGACTCCCCTGGCATATTATGCTTCTTTGCGTAGACCTTCATAAAATCCAGCATCTCCTTTGAAACAGCCTCTGGCACCTTCTTGCATTTTATAGAATTCCTCTTTCCTTTAGTACTAGCCCCAGCTAGGTGACGCTTGAACCTTGCTATTCCAGCATGCACATCTGTCCCGCAAAATGTGCATCGTATCCTATCCCTCCTGTTCATGTCATGCCAATACCCATACTTCCACCCAGGGTCTCCCGACTTTGCCTTCCGCTTAGGATCCTTGGATGGATCATACTGCTCATGCTCAGACCCATTGCCGCCGGCTGCACTATTGACAATTTGGTCAGTCATCCTCTACCTGCAGCCAAGGTGCCTGCAGAAAAACAGAGCAACACAAGTAGAAGTAGTAATTAGTAATTACTAATTAGAGCAGCAGAGCACATAGATATACAGCAGCAGCAGAGCACATATACAGCAGAGCAAATATACAGCCTAGCAGGCTAGCACACAACAGCAGCCTAGCACACAACAGCAGCAGCAGAGCACACCTAGGCACCTAGCACATATACTGATATACATCTAACAGCAGCAGCAGAGCACACAGCAGCAGCAGAGCACATATACTGATATACATCTAACAGGTAACAACAGAGCACATAAAGTCTATATAGAGCCCACCCCGCGCTCTCTCTGCCTCTCTTTCCTTCGGTCCTTCTCCTTCCCCAGTCCCCACAGCAGCAGCAACACATACAGCAGCAGCAGAGCACAGAGAGGCAGAGGGGGCGACGAGCCATACGGCCATACCTGCTAGGGTTTGCTGGCGCAGGCGCAGGAGAAGATGGAGGCCGAGGCGGCGGAGGCTAGTGGGGGCACGTCACCGGCGGAGGAGGCTCGTGGGGGCGCGCGTCACCGGCGGATCTGGAGGGGCGCGTCGCCGGCGGTCGCCGATCTGGAGCCCTCCCTTTCCCGCGCGGTTCCCTCCCTTTCCCTCTCTTTCTCTGTTTCACGCGGGGGCCGGCCCTCTATTTATCCCCACCCCCAAAAAATTTCTGGCAGGTGGGCCGATCTGGAGGCAAGCCACGCGACCGGCGGCTACTAGCCGCCGACTAATCGTGCCAAGTCGCCGGCGAGCCAGCGAGTCGCGCGACTCGCTTCCTGAGTCAAGTCGCCTGCGCGAGCCAGCCACGCCGCGACGACTCGGCGATTAGTCGGCGACTCAAAAACATAGATACATACCTTGCAAGCGTTTTGTCGAACACCTTGTGGGCGCCGAGCGGCAGTGGGCGGCCGGGCGCTGTTCGTCGGAGGAATGGCGCGCACGAGGGGCGGCGGCGACTGGAGGGAGACGGAGGAAGCAGCGTGTAACACCCCTGTGTAATAAGCACTGTGACTTTGTGTTAATTCTGCCAAGTCATCTTTATTTACATTGCATGATCACAGTGGTTAATCACTCCAAACTCAAACTCTTCTCTGAAACCAATTCAAACTTCAATTGCAAAATAAAGTTGCCCAAAAGTTGCTGGCAAAATGTTCACCTTCTAGCAAATATTCCAAAACAAATGGTGTTAAGGAAAACAACATCACCATCAACCTGAAATGGGCCTCAGCATTTAAATCAGTGCCAAAAACAGCACTATAAATGCCTAAATTCATTTTTGAAAAATGCCAAAGGATTCCAAAATTTCCCAAACTTTCTGTGGCAATGTGGAATATACCATAGTATTTATGTGACCAAGTTTCGCATTTTTACTAGGTCATTTGATGGCTCAAATTATTGCAAAATTGTCTCTGAAAATAAAACAGAAAATAAGAAATAGAAAAAGGCCTAATTGCTACTGTGCCACTGGGCCTAAGTTCAAACAGTATAGGCCCAGCCCACCAGCCGGTCGTCCTCCTCCTCGGGCAGGTGTCACCTAGCGCGCGCGCCCGAGCGCGGATCGTCGCCGTGTCGTTGATCCCGCGGCTCCCCGACGCCGTTAAGTGCTCCCCGAGCCCCTCTCGCCCTCCCCCGAAACCCTAGCCCCACTCCTCTTTCCCCTCGCGGCGCCAGATCCCCTTTCCCCAACCTCACCGAGCGCCGCCATGACCGCGGCACCGTGAAGCTCACGACCACCGTGCTCCTCGTCGCCTAGGACCCTGTCCAGGAGGCTCGCCGGCGACTGCTGCTTCGACTACGCCAACGAGCCCGAGCCAAGGACGCCTTTTTCGTCGGAATCGAGCCGCCGCTTCCCTTCGGCATCTCCGGCAAGTTCCGTCGACGCCGGCCCCTCCCCTGCGCTACGAAACCCACCGCCGGGCCTACTTGAGCCCCCTCGGTGAGCTCCAGTCCGCTGTTTGACCATGTTGACCGGGTCAACGCCGGGTTACTATTCCCCTCTGTAGCTGACATGTGGGCCCCTGCACTTAATTAGACTAATTAGGTTTTTAAATAAAATCTGTTAACTAATGATGGTGATGTTGTTTTCCTTAACACCGTTTGTTTTGGAATATTTGTTAGAAGGTGAACATTTTGCCAGCAACTTTTGGGCAACTTTATTTTGCAATTGAAGTTTGAATTGGTTTCAGAGAAGAGTTTGAGTTTGGAGTGATTAACCACTGTGATCATGCAATGTAAATAAAGATGACTTGGCAGAATTAACACAAAGTCACAGTGCTTATTACACAGGGGTGTTACACAGCGGCGGCGCGGGGATAGGCCGGGGAAGCGCCGGAATGGTCGCCGGAACAAATGGGGTGGTGCGGGCGGCGGCGCCAGCGCCTGGGTCGGGGTAGGTGGAAGTCGCGAGCGGCCGCTCGAGTGTGCGCCGCGCGGAAGCGGGCGCAGCAAATAAACGGCGCGCGATGGCGTTTCGGACCGCGCGCTGAACTCTTTATGCCGCGCGCGCGGTTATTGCGCTTCCGCTGAAGCTCCCGGAGCGGTTGCGCGCGCGCAAAAAACCCAAAATTTCCAGCGCGGCGCTTATATAGCGTGGCTGTTGGAGATGCTCTTAGTGTTCTGCAGTTCCATTATGTCATTAGTGCCTCTATTCATTTTTTTTTAATACCAAGTGCCTCAGACTCATGGTACGAGGTGTTGGTGGTTATTTGATATGTTTATTATACACTTAGCAGACATCTCCGGCGCATGGTAATTTGAGTAAATTGCTGATAAGTTGAGGAATTGTGTCCTGTTTGATCTGGCTCACTGAGCTTAGCAGACATCTCCGGTGCATGATAATTGGAGTAAATTGCTGATTAGTTTAGGAATCGTGTCGTGTTTGATCTGGCTCACCGATACAAATAAAGGTCCGGTGCCTAAAATAACCAGTACTTGGCCGTCACCCACCTAGTAGCTATTATACGACCTACCCAGCTTAACCAGCGAGTAGAGTGACTCATAGCTTTACCCATTCCTTATATATGGTTAAATATACAGTTTACTGGAACCATTTTCAGTACGCTGCCAATGTTTTGTAGGTTTGGTTCACATTTTCTCAAGCTACAAATGACAGAGTATAATCAATTCATTTCTTGCAAAGTTGCTTGCTTTCGATGTAGTGATGTTTCTTATATTTGTTCAGTTATGTACCTCACTCACAAAAAGTTTGCAATAACTGTTTTGTAGAGAATCATGCGAGCATAGGAATGCATTATACATTGTTTTAAATTTCCAACTTGTCTTTTTATGTTTGGATATCAACCAGGGTAACAGAACATAAATTTTAATACATCTGTTTATGGATCACGTGGAACCATGAATACTGTTCAGCAAACCATATGATAGTAAAGACTTCTGAATTTTGAAAATTCCTCAACACATGGACATGCGATTTAGGAAGGCTTAGATTCTCTGGAATCTAAAATGCTCAGAAATACTCCTGTTTTTTGCTATTATGAATAGTTTGACTGAATGGAGCATATATTGTGCTGATCTCTTGTTAGTTTTGCCGATCATATCGTTTCATTGTTTTTTGGTAGGTGCTGCAGAATTGATTATTAATTACTCCCTCCGTCCCATAATATAAGAGCGTTTTTTACACTAGTGTAGTGTCAAAAACGCTCTTATATTATGGGACGGAGGGAGTACCTTCTAAATGTATGACTGGAATCTGGAATGGTTATTTTTTGCAAATTGGATTATCTTCCTTAGTTGATACTTGGCTATCTGTAGGAATTGATCCTGTTGCTAATGAACCCCTTGAGTTACTTCCCAAAAGGACTTACCAACCCAGCACCATCAAGCGGAAACGAACCCATGGATTTCGTGCACGGTCTGTCTCCCTCCCCTCCCTCCCCCCTCTTTGCTTCATGTGACTAACTAAAATATGCCAATTTTTTATGGCAAGCAATTAGTTTGGCTGGTGTTTTTTATGGACCAGACTTTGTTCATAAGTTTCTGTGTTCTCAGTGTGCTGATATCTGGTTTTTCATTCCTTTTCTCATTTTGCAGCAAATCAACCACTGGTGGGCGTAAGGTGATTGCTCGGAGAATCGCTAAAGGAAGGCACAAAATTTCGTGGTAATGAAAACCGATGGCACCTATGGGAGTTTCACCTCAGCTTTGAATGATGCTAATGTGAACGTCTAGGAGCTTACAATAGATGTATTCTCCTTCGGAGGTGGGGTTAGAGCAAAGCCAGGAGACACCTGGATTTCTTCACCAAACAAAACGTTTGTTCCACTGAATAAACATGACAAAGCGATGGTTATCGATGATTTTACTGCTATTTGAGCTATGTACTTGTATGCTAGTTCGACTGCGTTATGCATTTGCTTGTGCTGTCAATCTTTCAGAGTAGCATCCTTGGGGTCATTTCCGTCCATCAAACTATGATGTTTTTTTTTTTTGAAGTTATCAAACTATGATGTTGGTTTAGCGTGTGAGATACCGTGGTAACCTATATGGTTGTTGTTCTTGGCGTTTTCCCTCCTTTAAGAAAAAGTTTTGGGTGCATACTACGGCGGCTAAACTCGAGGTAATTATCTGCTTTGTGCAGTGGCGGCCAGGTCGTGTCTGGCTCTGCCCCGTTGGTTTTAGGCTAGTCATAGGCTAGTCGTAGTGTGGGTATCTTAGTACCACCTCCATTGTAAAGGCGTATTTTGTTTCCTTGAGACACACATTTGACCAATAGTTACTCCATAAATACAAGGTTATATGACATGAAATTTGTGTCAGTAGATTCGTATTTAAAAGTACTTTGTTATGATAATAATTTTGTATCACATAATTCAAATATGAAAAGAATAATTGTTGTTCAAAGTCTTGTCTTAATGAAAAGAAATAATCAAATATTAAAAAAGTAATTGTTGGTCAAAGTCTTGTCTTAATGAAACGGAATACACCTTACTCATTGGATAGTAACTTAGGGTTCAGGTTTGCAATGTGGATTGGGGCCAATAAATTTCCTCAGGCTGCGGTCATAAATGAAGAACGCATACTGATCATCGTCCCCTCATGGGAATATGTTTAATCGCCCAAGGGGTCGAGTAAAACAATTTGAAGTTCTTTTTTTTTTGCGGCAAAAAACAATTTGAAGTTCGATGACTCAAAGAAGAGACGGTTGTAGAAATTATACGTACAACGTTGGATAAAGCGAAGATGATGGGTATTGGGCCGTCTCCCGCTGAGCGTACTCGGGCGGTGCATGCAAATCTGCATATTTGGGACCGTGGTATTTTGAAGGGACCGATTTTTTTTTAATAAACTAAAAAGAAAATAGAAAAACTGCGAAGGGGACCTATGTGTGCGGAGTCTCAAGCGCGACAAAAGGAGATTTTGTCCTTATTGAAAATCTGTTGGAACAAGAAGAGATTTACTGGCTATAACATGGTCGTGCAAACTGGCTATTGCATGGTATTGTAACACCTCTTTTTTCCATAATGCGGCAACGGCCAGAAAGAAAAGAAATCAGATTAAAAAATTGCTTGACGATAATGGTGTTTGGGTGCATGATACAGAGATGAAGGATCACATTATGGAGGATTTTTCAAACCTTTTTACTTCAGAAGTTTCCCAACCAAACCGGAGGTTCTATCTCTTGTCCAACAAAAAGTGACCGATGAAATGAATAGTGCTCTTCTTTCCCCTATACGGTCGAGGAGGTTCGAAAGGCCCTATTTGATATTGGTGATTTAAAAGCGTCAGACCCCGATGGCCTCGATGCTATTTTCTTACAAAAGATTTTGGTCTATGTTGGGGGATGACCTAACCGAAGAGGTTCTTCAGGCGGTAAATACCTGTTCTATACCGACTGGATGGAATGATACTGCAATTGTAATGATCCCAAAGATTAACTCTCCAGAAAAGGTAACTCAAATTAGACCAATCAACTTGTGCAATGTGATGTATAAGGTTATTTCAAAAATGATGGTTGCTCGTCTAAAGATAATCCTCCTATCAGATATTATCAGCCCAACTCAGAGTGCTTTTGTGCGTGGATGATTAATTACAAACAATATCTTAGTGGCATATGAATGTTTCCATACAATAAAGAACAAAAGGGCGATAAACAGGGTTTGTGTGCCATCAAATTAGATATGCACAAAGTGGAGTGGTGTTTTTTTAAAGGAAATTATGCTAAAATTGGGTTTTAAAGAGAATTGGGTGAATTTAATTATGCAATGTGTATCCTCTGTGGAGTACCGGGTCTGTTTTAATGATGAAGAGACTGAGACTGAGAGTTTTAAACCTACTAGAGGATTGAGGCAGGGAGATTCCCTCTCTCCCTACTTATTCTTGTTATGTACAAAGGGTTTGACTGCCCTTTTAGCTAATACTCAGGAGAATGGAAACATTTCTGGTATAAAGGTTAGCAGAGATGTGATGACCCAAAAGTATAGGGGATCAATCGTAGTCCTTTCAATAAGTAAGTGTCGAACCCAATGAGGAGCAGAAGGAAATGACAAGCGGTTTTCAGCAAGGTATTGTCTGCAAGCACTGAAATTATCAGTAACAGATAGTTTGATAGCAAGATAATTTGTAACGAGCAATAAGTAGTAACTGTAAAAAACGTGCAGCAAGGTAGCCCAATCCTTTTTGTAGCAAAGGACAAGCTGGAACGGTCTCTTATAATAAGCAAAGCGTTCTTGAGGACACACGAGAATTTCATCTAGTCACTTTCATAATATTTGTTTGATTCGCATTCGCTACTTTGATAGTTTGATATGTGGGTGGACCAGTGCTTGGGTGTTGTTCTTTCTTGAACAATCCTCCCACTTATGATTACCCCCTCTCGCAAGCATCCACAACTACGAAAGAAGAATTAAGATAAATCTAAACATAGCATGAAACATATGGATCCAAATCAGCCCCTTACGGAATAGCGCATAAACTAGGGTTTAAGCTTCTGTCACTCTAGCAACCAATCATCTAATAACTACTCCACAATGCATTCCCTTAGGCCCAAAAATGGTGAAGTGTCATGTAGTCGACGTTCACATAACACCACTAAGGGAATCACAACATACACATCATCAAAATATCGAACGCATACCAAATTCACATGATTACTTATGACAAGACTTCTCCCATGTCCTCAAGAACAAAAGCAACTACTCACAAATCATATTCATGTTCAAGATCAGAGGGGTATTGAATAGCATCATGGATCTGAACATATAATCTTCCACCAAATAAACCAACTAGCATCAACTACAAGATGTAATCAACACTACTAGCAACCCACAGGTACCAATCTGAGGTTTTGATACAAAGATTAATACACGAGATGAACTAGGGTTTGAGATGAGATGATGCTAGTGAAGATGTTGATGAAGATTGGTCCTCCCACGATGAGAGGATTGTTGGTGATGACGATGGCTTCGATTTCCCCCTCCCGGAGGGAAGTGTCCCCGACGGAATCGCTCCACCGGAGAGCAAAAATGCCCCTGCCCATGTTCTGCCTCGAGACGGTGGCGCTTTGTCCCGAAAACTTCCTCCTTATTTTTTATAGGTCAAATGGGGTTATATACCAGAAGATGGGCCTCGAAGGCCTGCCAGGGGCGCCACAAGCTCGGGAGGCGCGCCCAGGGGGTAGGGCGTGATACGTCCATTTTGCATCATGTTTTTATGTTGATATTTATTGCATCATAGGTTGTTATTACACTTTAGGATACAATCTCATGCCTTTTCTCTCTTATTTTACAAGATTTACATGAAGAGGGAGAATGCCGGCAGCTGGAATTCTGGACCGGAAAGCAGCAAATCTGAGATACCTATTCTGCACAACTCCAAATGTCCTGAAACTTTACGGAGATTTTTTTTGGAATATATAAAAAATACTGGGCGAAGAAAGACCAGAAGGGGACCCACCAGGTGGCCACAAGCCTGGGGGAGCGCCCTACCCCCCAGGGCGCGCCCCTTGAGCTTGTGCCCCCCCTGGACAGCCTCCGGTGCCCATCTTCTGCTATATGAGGGGTTTTGACCTAGAAAAATAAGAAGAAGGCTTTCGGGATGAAGCGCCGCCATATCGAGGTGGAACCTGGGCAGAAGCAAACTAGGGCTCCAGCAGAGTGATTCTGCCGGAGAAACTTCCCTCCGGGAGGGGGAAATCGAAGCCATCGTCATCACCAACGATCCTCTCATCGTGGGAGGACCAATCTTCATCAACCTCTTCACCAGCACCATCTCATCTCAAACCCTAGTTCATCTCTTGTATTCAATCTTTGCCTCAAAACCTCAGTTTGGTACATGTGGGTTGCTAGTAGTGTCGATTACTCTTTGTAGTTGATGCTAGTTGGTTTATTTGGTGGAAGATCATATGTTCAGATCCTTAATCATATTCAATCCCCCTCTGATCTTGAACATGAACATGCTTTGTGAGTAGTTACTATTGTTCCCGAGGACATGGGATAAGTCTTGTTATAAGTAATCATGTGAATTTGGTATTCGTTCGATATTTTGACGATATGTATGTTGTCTTTCCACTAGAGGTGTTATGTGAACGTCGACTACATGACACTTCACCATGATATGGGCCTAGGGGAAGGCATTGGGAAGTAGCAAGTAGATGATGGGTTGCTAGAGTGACAGAAGCTTAAACCCTAATTTATGTGTTGCTTCGTAAGGGGCTGATTTGGATCCACATGTTTAATGCTATGGTTAGATTTATCTTAATTCTTCTTTCGTAGTTGTGGATGCTTGCGAGAGGGGTTAATCATAAGTGGGAGGCTTGTCCAAGTAAGGACAACGCCCAAGCACCGGTCCACCCACATATCAAACTATCAAAGTAGCGAACGCGAATCATATGAGCATGATGAAAACTAACTTGATGATAATTCCCATGTGTCCTCGGGAGCGCTTTGCTTTATATAAGAGTTCGTCCAGGCTTGTCCTTTGCTATAAAAAGGATTGGGCCACCTTGCTGCACCTTTGTTACACTTGTTACCATTACTCGTTAAGAATTACCTTGCCACCAAACTATTTGTTACCGATAATTTCAATGCTTGCAGAGAATACCTTGCTGAAAACCGCTTGTCATTTCCTTTTGCTCCTTGTTCGGTTCGACACTCTTACTTATCGAAAGGACTACGATTGATCCCCTATACTTGTGGGTCATCAAGATTCTTTTCTGGCATCGTTGCCGGGGAGTGAAGCGCCTTTGGTGAGTGGAATTTGTTAAGATTTTTTTTTTATTACATGCTGAAATTTACTATCACTTGTTACTATGGAAAACCATCCTTTGAGGGGTTTGTTCGGGGTATCTTCACCTTGACCGGAAGCACAAAGATTTGCTCCTCAACCTATTGCACCTACTGAAAATATTAATTATGAGATCCCTTCGGGTATGATAGAGAAACTGCTAGCTAATCCTTATGCAGGAAATGGAACCTTACATCCTGATATGCATCTAATCTATGTGGATGAAGTTTGTGGATTATTTAAGCTTGCAGGTTTACCCAGAGATGAAGTTAAGAAGAAGGTTTTCCCTTTATCTTTGAAGGGAAAGTATTGACATGGTATAGGCTATGTGATGATATTGGAGCTTGGGACTGGAACCGATTGAAATTGGAATTTCATCATAAGTTTTATCCTATGCATCTGGTTCATCGTGATCAGAATTATATATATAATTTTTGGCCTTGTGAAGGAGAAATTATCTCTCAATCTTGGGGGAGGCTTAATTCAATGTTGTATTCATGCCCCAATCGTGAGCTCTCAAGAGAAATTATTATACAGAATTTTATGCTCAGCTTTCTCGTGATAATCAATCCATGTTCGATACTTCTTGTACTGGTTCTTTTATGAAGAAGACTATTGAATTCCGATGGGATCTTTTGAAAAGAATTAAACGCAAATATGAAGATTGGGATCTCGGTGAAGGTAAAGAGTTAGGTATAAATTTTGAGTTTGATTGTGTTAAAACTTTTATGGATACCGATGCTTTTCATAATTTTAGCACTAAGTATGGACTTGGCTCTGAGATAGTAGCTTCTTTTTGTGAATCTTTTGCTACTCGTGTTGATCTCCCTAAGGAGAAGTGGTTTAAATATCATCCACCTATTGAAGTAGAAGTAGAGGAACCTCCTAAAGCTGAAGAGGAAATTATTACTTATAGTGCTAATCAAGTTATTCCTACTACTTACATTGAGAAACCCCTTTTCCTGTAAGGATAAAAGAACATGCTAAGGTTTCAACTGTGGTTCGCAAAAGTTCTACAAGAACACCTACACCCTCTGAACAAATTAAAGTTGAACCTAATGTTGCTATGGTTAAAGATCTCTTGGTTGATAATATCGATGGGCATGTTATTTATTTCTGTGATGAAGCTACTAGAATTGCTAAACCCGATGAAAAGGGTAAAAATAGACCTGTAGTTGGCATGCCTGTTGTCTCTGTTAAAATAGGAGATCTTGTTATCATGGCTTATGTGATTTGGGTGCTAGTGTGAGTGCTATCCCATTTACTTTATATCAAGAATTTATGAATGATATTGCACCTTCTGAGATAGAAGATATTGATGTTACTATTAAGCTTGCTAATAGAGATACTATCACACCACTTCGGATTGTTAGAGATGTTGAAGTCTTGTGTGGGAAAATAAAATACCTTACTGATTTTCTAGTTCTTGGTTCCCCACAAGATGATTTTTGTCCCATTATATTTGGTAGACCTTTCCTGAATACGGTTAATGCTAAGATAGATTGCACTAAGGAAACTGTTAGTGTAAACTTTGGTGATGTGTCTCATGAGTTTAATTTCTCCAAATTCCGTAGACAACCTCGTGATAAAGAATTACCTAGTAAGGATGAAATTATTGGTCTTGCTTCTATTGCCATGCCTCCTACTGATTCGTTAGAACAATATTTGCTAGACCACGAAAATGACATGCATATGAAAGAAAGAAATGAAATAGATGAGATATTCTTTAAACAAATGCCTATTTTGAAACAAAATTTGACTGTTGAGACTCGGAGATCTTCTACCACCCAAGAGTGATGCCGTGTTTGAGCTTAAGCAATTGCCCGATACATTGAAATATGCTTATTTTGATGAAAAGAAAATATATCTTGTTATTATTAGTGCTAACCTTTCAGAGCATGAAAAAAAAGAGGTTATTGAAAACTCTGAGGAAGCACCGTGCTGCTATTGGATATACTCTTGACGATCTTAAGGGCATTAGTCCCACTCTATATCAACACAAGATTAATATGGATCCTGATGCTAAGCCAGTTATTGATCACCGGCGACGATTAAATCCTAAGATGAAGGAAGTGGTAAGAAATGAAATATTAAAGCTTCTGGAGGCAGGTATAATCTATCCTATAGCTGATAGTAGATGGGTAAGTCCTGTTCATTGTGTCCCTAAGAAGGGAGGTATTACTGTTGTCCCTAATGATAAAAATGAACTTATCCCACAAAGAATTATAACAGGTTATAGGATGGTAATTGATTTTAGGAAACTAAATAAAGCCACTAGCAAATATCATTACCCTTTGCCTTTCACTGATCAAATGCTAGAAAGATTATCAAAACATACACATTTCTGCTTTCTAGATGGATACTCTGGTTTTTCCCAAATACCTGTGTCACAAGAGGATCAAGAAAAAACTACTTTTACATGCCCTTTTGGTACTTTTGCCTATAGACGTATGCCTTTTGGTTTATGCAATGCACCTGCTACCTTTCAAAGATGTATGACTTCTATATTTTCTGACTTTTGTGAAAAGATTGTTGAGGTTTTCATGGTGATTTTTTCATTTACGGAACTTCTTTTGACGATTGCTTAAGCAATCTTGATCGAGTTTTGCAGAGATGTGAAGAAACTAATCTTTTCTTGAATTGGGAGAAGTGTCACTTTATGGTGAATGAAGGTATTGTCTTGGGGCATAAAATATCCGAAAGAGGTATTGAAGTTGATAAAGCTAAAGCTGATGCAATTGAGAAAATGCCATGTACTAAAGATATCAAAGGTATAAGAAGTTTCCTTGGTCATGTTGGTTTCTATAGGAGATTTATTAAAGACTTCTCTAAAATTTCTAGGCCTCTTGCTAATCCCTTGAAAAAAGATGTTCCATTCGTTTTTGATGATGATTGTGTAGAAGCATTTGAAATACTTAAGAAAGCCTTAATCTCTGCACCTATTGTTCCACCACCTAATTGGAACCTACCCTTTGAAATTATGTGTGATGTTAGTGGTTATGTTGTTGGTGCTGTTCTAGGACAAAGAGTTGATAAGAAATTAAATGTCATTCATTATGCTAGTAAAACTCTGGACAGTGCTCAAAGAAATTATGCTACCACTGAAAAGGAACTTTTAGCAGTTGTGTTTTCTTGTGATAAGTTCAGGTCTTACATAGTTGATTCTAAAGTAATTGTTCACACTGATCATGCTACTATTAAATACCTTATGGGAAAGAAAGATGCTAAACCTAGACTCATTAGGTGGGTTCTTTTGCTACAAGAATTTGATTTACATATCACTAATAGGATGGGAGCTGAGAACCCAGTAGCTGATAACTTATCTAGGTTAGAAAATATTCTTGATGACCCACTACCTATTGATGATAGCTTTCCCGATGAACAACTAGCAGTCATAAATGCTTCTCGTAATACTCCTTGGTATGCAGGCTATGCAAATTATATTGTTGCTAAATTTATACCACCTAGTTTCACATACCAGCAAAAGAAAAAGTTTTTCTTTGATTTAAGACATTACTTTTGGGATGATCTGCATCTTTATAAAGAAGGAGTAGATGGTATTATTAGATGTTGTATATATACCTGAGCATGAACAGGAACAAATCTTACGAAAGTGTCACTCCGAGGCTTACGGAGGACACCATGCGGGAAACAGAACTGCACACAAGGTATTACAATCTGGTTTCTATTGGCCTACTCTTCTCAAAGATGCTCGTAAGTTTGTTCTATCTTGTGATGAATGTCAAAGAATTGGTAATATTAGTAGATGTCGGAAATGCCTACGAATTATTCACTTGTTATCGAATCATTTGATGTTTGGGGATTTGATTATATGAGACCTTTTCCTTCCTCCAATGGATATACTCATATTTTAGTTGCTGTTGATTATGTTACTAAGTGGGTAGAAGCTATTTCAACTAGTAGTGCTGATCACAACACTTCTATTAAAATGCTTAAAGAAGTTATTTTCCCGATGTTTGGAGTCCCTATATACTTAATGACAGACGCTGGTTCACACTTCATTCATGGTGCTTTCCGTAAATTGCTTGCTAAATATGATGTTAACCATAGAATTACATGTCCTTATCATCCTCAGTCTAGCTGTCAAGTAGAATTAACTAACAGGGAAATAAAGTTGATCTTGCAAAAGACTATCAACAGATCTAGGAAAAATTGGTCTAAGAAACTTGATGATGCACTATGGGCTTATAGAACTGCTCATAAAAATCCTATGGGTATGTTTCCTTATAAAATGGTTTATGGAAAAGCATGCCACCTACCTCTTGAATTAGAACATAAAGCTTATTGGGAAATTAAAGAACTCAATTATGATTTTAAACTTGCCGGTGAAAAGAGGTTATTTGACATTAGCTCACTTGAAAAGAGGTTATTTGTCATTAGCTCACTTGACGAATGGAGAACCCAAGCCTACAAAAATGCTAAATTGTTTAAAGAAAAGGTCAAAGATGGCATGACAAAAGAATACAGAAGCGAGAATTTAATGTAGGTGACCAAGTCTTGCTATACAATTCTTGTTTAAGATTTTTTTGCAGGAAAACTTCTCTCCAAATGGGAAGGGCCTTACATTAACGAAGAAGTTTATCGTTTCGGTGCTATCAAGATCAACAACACCGAAGGCACTAACCCGAAGGTGGTGAATGGCCAAAGAATCAAGCATTATATCTCAGGTACGCCTATAAATATTGAAACTAATATTATTCATTCCATAACACCAGAGGAGTACATAAAGGAAATCTTTCAGAACACTCCAGAACCCTGAAAAGGAATAGGTATGTGATACGGTAAGTAAATCGACTCCAAAAGTTCCATAAACACAATTTTACTCTGTTTTGGAATATTTAAAAAATTAGGAAAATAATAAGTAGTCCGGAAAGCGCACGAGAAAGCGACAAGCATGGGGGGCGCGCCCTACCCCCCTGGGCGCACCTCCCGAGCTTGTGGAGCCCTCGTGTGCCATCAGGACTCCGTTTTCTCCCATATTAATTGTTTTGCATGGTAAAAATTCATTATATAATCTCCCCAAGGTTTTGACCACCATATCACGGCAATATCCTTTGCTCTTGTTTCGAGCTATTTTTCTGACAGATCTAGATAGCCATGACGTCTCCAAGTTCATCCAAAGACAAGTTCTACGAGAAGGTCATCAACCCCTACCTTCCGAAGGTGATGAAACACCCTCAAAACATTGAGATGCATGAGGGGGTGCTTCACATCTGGGATGTTCCAGGGCCAAAGAAGACCGGAAGCATGGAGACCAGGCTCGAAGCGGTGGAGCAGGAGGTCTTCAAGTGCCAAGGGATGGTGGAACGTGAACTCAATGCCAACCACTCCATGATCATGGAATTCACCCGTGATCACAAGTTGGACAACAATAATATTGGAGAGGCCATCTTCAAGCTTCACGAGAAAATTGAGCACCTCCAAGCCCAGATCTATGACCTGCAAAACCAAAACTGTGAGTATGAATCAAGGTTTAAGAGGATGAGTCTAGCTGCAGATTTCAGGATTCTGGAGACTTGTTCATCCTTCTACGATGGTGATCCTATGCCTTGGAAGACGGAGGACAAGCCTCCCACATCATCAACTTCATCATCACCACCTCCGAAGAAGGAGACTTGAGTAGACGGGTATGGGCACTACCCTTGGCTTGTGCCAAGCTTGGGGGAGATGCCGCGGGATCGTATCACCATCACATCTTTATATTTATCATTTATCTTAGTTCGATCCTTTTGGTTAATCATGATTTAGTAGAATAAAAGTTTTAGTATGATCTAGTCTTTAAGTTTTTGCTTCATGATCTATCCATGTAATCGAGTATGAGGGCTATATAATAAAGATTAGTTTTGAGTTGAGGGTTTACCTTCTTGCTTTGTTCTTAGAGATGGAAAAGAATAAAGAAAATAAAAGATTATGTAAACCGGTTACTCGTTACACTTGTTACCGGGTACTCATTACGAATTTCCTTGTCACCAAACTATTTGTTACCGATAATTTGAGTGCTTGCAGAGAATACCTTGCTGAAAACTGCTTGTCATTTCCTTCTGCTCCTCGTTGGGTTCGACACTCTTACTTATGGAAAGGACTACGATTGATCCCCTATACTTGTGGGTCATCAGGGCACGCGTAAGAGTGATACGTCTCCAACGTATCTATAATTTTTGATTGTTCCATGCTATTAAATTATCAATCTTGGATGTTTTATATTCATTTACTAGCAACTTTGTATCATTTTTTGGGACTAATCTATTGACATAGAGCCTAGTGCCAATTGCTATTTTTTGCTTCTTTTTTACTTCGCAGAATATCAATACAAACAGAGTCCAAATGCCATGAAACTTTTTGGAGAATTTTTCTGCCCAGAAGACACCCAGGAGGCCCAAGAAGTGCACCAGAGGGGGCCTGTGGGGCCCACTAGGCACCAGGGTGCGCCAGAGGCCCTTGGCACGCCCTGGTGGGTAGTGGAGCCCACAGGCACCCACTCCACTGCCTATCAACTCTATAAATACTCTAAAATCCCAAAAACCCTAGGGGAGTCGAGAGAAAACAGTTTCCGCCGCCGCAAGTTCCAGAACCACGAGATCCAATCTAGAGGCCTTTTCGGGCACTCTGCCGGAGGGGTCAACGATCAGGGAGGGGTTCTTCATCAACACCCTTGCCCCTCCGATGATGCGTGAGTAGTTTACTACAGACCTACGGGTCCGTAGGTAGTAGCTAGATGGCTTCTTCTCTCTTTTTGATCTTCAATACAATGTTCTCCTCGATGTTCTTGGAGATCTATTTGATGTAATGACTTTTTGCAGTGTGTTTGTTGGGATCCGATGAATTGTGAGTTTATTATCAGTTCTATCCATGAATATTATTTGAGTCTTCTCTGAACTCTTTTATGCATGATTGTTATAGCCTCGTATTTCTTCTCCGAAACTTTGGTTTGGTTTGGCGAACTAAATTGATTTTTCTTGCCATGGGAAGAGGTGCTTTGTGATGGGTTCGATCTTGCGGTGCTCAATCTCAGTGACAGAAGGAGACATGACACGCATGTATTGTTGCCATTAAGGATAAAAAGATGGGGTCTATTCCTAAATGAATAGATCTTGTCTACATCATGTCATCGTTCTTATTGCATTACTTAATTGTTGGGAAACGTTGCATGGAAAAACAAAAAAAAAATCTACGCACACGCAATGATCTATCCATGGAGATGCATAGCAACGAGGGGGAGAGTGTGTCTATGTACCCTCGTAGACCATAAGCAGAAGCGTTTAACAACGCGGTTGATGTAGTCGAACTTCTTCGCGCTCCAACCGATCAAGTACCGAACGTACGGCACCTCCGCGTTCAGCACATGTTCAGCTCGGTGACGTCCTCCGCCTTCTTCGTCCAGCAAGACGGCGAGGTAGTGGATGAGTTTTGACAGCATGACGGTGTGGTGACGGTGATGGTGAAGTGATCTCCACAGGGCTTCGCCTAAGCACTACGAAAATATGACCGGGGGTGTAAACGGTGGAGGGGGGCGCCGCACACGGCTAGGCAATCGTCTGTTGTGTGCTAGGCGCCCCCCTCACACATATATATAGGTGGGAGGGAGGGAGGAGTAGCCAAAGGAGGTGCCCAAGTACAAGGAATCCTACTTGGAGTCCCTCCCAAGCCGCCCCCCTTTCCTTATTTGGAGCGCGGGGAAAGGCAGGGGAGGGTGGCGCCCCCCTTTTCCTTTTTCCCATGAGAGGGAAAGGCAGGAGGGGCTAGCCCTCCCCCTTTTCCTTCCCTAGGGCTGGACAAACAAGGGAGGAGGCGCACCAGCCCCCTTGTGGGCTGGTCTGTCCCCTCCTTTGGCCCATAAGGCCCATAACCTGTCGGGGGGGGGGGGGGGTGCCCGGAACCCCTTCTGGTGACCCGATTCCTTCCCGGTACGTCCCGAAACACTTCCGGTGTCCAAATACCATCATCCTATATATCAATATTTACCTCTCGACCATTTCGAGACTCCTCGTCATGTCCGTGATCTCATCCGGGACTCCGAACAACATTCGGTCACCAAAACATATAACTCATATAACACTATGTCGTCAATGAACGTTAAGTGTGCGGACCCTACGGGTTCGAGAACTATGTAGACATGACCGAGACACCTCTCCGGTCAATAACCAATAGCGGAACCTGGATGCCCATATTGGCTCCTACATATTCTACGAAGATCTTTATCGGTCGAACCGTTATGACAACATACGTAATTCCCTTTGTCCATCAGTATGTTACTTGCCCGAGATTCGATCGTCGGTATCTCTATACCTAGTTCAATCTTGTTACCGGCAAGTCTCTTCACTCATTCCGTAATACATCACCTCGTGACTAACTCCTTAGTCGTTTGCTTGCAAGCTTATGATGTGTATTACCGAGAGGGCCCAGAGATACCTCTCCGATACTCGGAGTGACAAATCCTAATCTCGATCTATGCCAACTCAACAAACACCTTCGGAGATACCTGTAGAGCATTTTTATGATCACCCAGTTATGTTGGGGTGTTTGATAGCACACAAGGTATTCCTCCGGTATCCGGGAGTTGCATAATCTCATAGTCGAAGGAATATGTATTTGACATGAAGAAAGCGATAGCAATAAACTGAACGGTTATTATGCTAAGCTAACGGATGGGTCTTGTCCATCCCATCATTCTCCTAATGATGTGATCCCATTATCAAATGACAACACATGTCTATGATTAGGAAACCTTAACCATCTTTGATCAACGAGCTAGTCTAGTAGAGGCTTACTAGGGACACGGTATTTGTTTATGCATTCACACATGTATTTAAGTTTCCGGTCAATACAATTCTAGCATGAAATAAACCTTTATCATGAATAAGGAAATATAAAATAAAAAAATTTATTATTGCCTCTAGGGCATATTTCCTTCAGTCTCCCACTTGCACTAGAGTCAATAATCTAGTTCACATCGCCATGTGATTAACATCCATAGTTCACATCGTCATGTGACCAATACCCAAAGAGTTTACTAGAGTCATTAATCTAGTTCACATTGCCCTGTGATTAATACCCAAAGAGTACTAAGGTGTGATCATGTTTTGCTTGTGTGAGAAGTTTAGTCAACGGGTTTGCCACATTTAGATCCGTATGTATTTTGCAAATTTGTATGTCTACAATGCTCTGCATGGAGCTACTCTAGCCGATTGCTCCCACTTTCTATATGTATTCAGATTGAGACTCAGAGTCATCCAGATCGGTGTTAAAGCTTGTATCGACGTAACCCTTTACGACGAACTCTTTATCACCTCCATAACTGAGAAACATTTCCTTAGTCCCCTTAGGTACCTAAGGATAATTTTGATCGCTGTCCAGTGATCTACTCCTGGATCACTATTGTACCCCCTTGCCAAACTCATGGCAAAGTACACAATAGGTCTGGTACACAACATGGCATACTTTATAGAACCTATGGCTGAGGCATAGGGAATGACTTTCATTCTTTCTCTATCTTCTGTGGTCGTCGGGCTTTGAGCCTTACTCAACTTCACAACTTGTAACACAGGCAAGAACCCTTTCTTTGACTGATACATTTTGAACTTCTTCCAAATCTTGTCAAGGTATGTGTTTTGTGAAAGTCCTATTAAGCGTCTTGATCTATCCCTATAGATCTGGATGCCCAATATATAAATAGCTTCACCGAGGTCTTTCATTGAAAAATTCTTATTCAAGTATCCTTTTTATGCTATCTAGAAATTCTATATCATTTCCAATATGTCATCCACATATAATATCAGAAATGCTACAGAGCTCCCTCTCACTTTCTTGTAAATACAGGCCTCACCGAAAGTTTGTATAAAACCATATGCTTTGATCACCTCATCAAAGTGTATATTCCAACTCCGAGATGCTTGCACCAGTCCATAGATGGATCGCTGGAGCTTGCATACTTTGTTAGCACCTTTAGGATCGACAAAACCTTCTGGTTGTATCATATACAACTCTTCATTAAGAAATCCATTAAGGAATGCAGTTTTGATGTCCATTTGCCAGATTTCATAATCATAAAATGCGGCAATTGCTAACATGATTCGGATAGACTTAAGCATCGCTACGGGTGAGAAATTCTCATCGTAGTCAACCCCTTGAATTTGTCAAAAACCTTTTGCGACAAGTCGAGCTTTATAGATAGTGACATTACTATCAGCGTCAGTCTTCTTCTTGAAGATCCATTTATTCTCAATGGCTTGCCGATCATCGGGCAAGTCCACCAAAGTCCACACTTTGTTCTCATACATGGATCCTATCTCAGATTTCATGGCCTCAAGCCATCTGTCGTAATCTGGGCTCATCATAGCTTCTTCATAGTTCATAGGTTCACCATGGTCTTATAACATGACTTCCAGGACAGGATTACCATACCACTCTGGTGAGGAACGTGTTCTGGTCGACCTACGAAGTTCTGTAGTAACTTGATCTGAAGTTTCAAGATCATCATCATTAGCTTCCTCTCTGGTTGGTGTAGGCATCACGGGAACTGTTTTCTGTGATGTGCTACTCTCCAATTCGAGAGAAGGTACAATTGCCTCATAAAGTTCTACTTTCCTCCCACTCACTTCTTTCGAGAGAAACTCCTTCTCTAGAAAGGACCCATTCTTAGCAACAAAGATCTTGCCTTCGGATCTGTGGTAGAAGGTGTACCCAATAGTTTCTTTAGGGTATCCTATGAAGATGCACTTCTCCGATTTGGGTTCGAGCTTATCTGGCTGAAGCCTTTTGACATAAGCATCGCATCCCCAAACTTTAAGAAACGACAACTTAGGTTTCTTGCCAAACCACAGTTCATACGGTGTAATCTCAACGGATTTAGACGGTGCCCTATTTAACGTGAATGCAACTGTCTCTAATGCATAACCCCAAAATGATAGTGGTAAATCGGTAAGAGACATCATAGATCGCACCATATCTAATAAAGTACGGTTACAACATTCGGACACACCATTACCCTGTGGTGTTCCAGGTGGCGTGAGTTGTGAAACTATTTCACATTGTTTTAAATGAAAGCCAAACTCATAACTCAAATATTCGCCTCCACGATCAGATCGTAGAAACTTTATTTTCTTGTTACGATGATTCTCCACTTCACTCTGAAATTCTTTGAACTTTTCAAATGTTTCAGACTTGTGTTTCATCAAGTAGATATACCCATACCTACTCAAATCATCTATGAAGGTGAGAAAATAATGATACCCGCTGCGTGCTTCAACACTCATCGGACCACATACATCGGTATGTATTATTTCCAATAAGTCATTAGCTCGCTCCATTGTTCCGGAGAATGGAGTTTTAGTCATCTTGCCCATGAGGCATGGTTCGCAAGTATCAAATGATTCATAATCAAGTGATTCCAAAAGTCCATCCGCATGGAGTTTCTTCATGCGCTTTACACCAATATGACCTAAACGACAGTTCCACAAGTATGTTTGTGACGCCCGGATAATTAAGCTACAGTAACCCTCTACGAATGATGCCACATCACCTCGGTTATTGTTGTTAATCTCGCGTTAGTTCAAAACCGATTCGAAATTCAAATTCAAAATAAAGGCAAACAACAAAAGTTTTGAAACATTAAAACTAAAATGTTCGGTTTGTGGCAAATAATCCATACTAAATGTTGGTGAAGAAACCACACTTCTGTAAAGTATTTAAATGCACCATAGTAATTAAAACAGTAGCCGAAAACAATTATTAAATGCTTAAAAATAATAAACAAATATAAACATGTTTTATTAAAGTGCCAAATTATTTGTAGCAGTTGCTTAATTGTTAATGCTAATTTTAGGTGTAAGTGTTGTGTTTTATAAAAATAAAACTAAAAGGTATAAAACAGAAAAGTTTTTGAAAGAAAAGAAAAAGCAAAAGTATATAAAAAAAGAGAAAGGAAGAAAACCCCACTGCCTCCCCCCTGGGCTTTAGGCCACAATGGGCCACGGCAGCCCAGCCGCCCCCTCACCAGCTACCTAACCCTAGGCCTCACCCACTCTCTCCCGCACGATCCCCCACTCTCCCTCGTTCCCTCCCCGCGCCGTCACCCACAACGCACACACACACACAGACGCACGGAGGAGGGGTGCCCCTATTCGTTCCCCTCCTCTCGGTGCGCCCGCGCCCGAGGACGGCTGCTCCCTTCCTCCCGCGCCTCCCTCGTCGGCCTCGCCCCTGCACCGTCCTCTACCTCGTCATCGACCCCTCGGCCCCGACGAGCCCCACCACGCATTTCGCCACCACCACTGCGTCCCCGGCTTCCCCAAGCCGTCCCTCGCCCTCACTGTGAGCTTTGCCCTGTTTCCCCTCTCTCCCCTCCGACGATTTTGCGCTCTAGCTAGGACCCCGCCATGGACGGACCTCTCTGTCGCCGCTGCTCACGGCGTTGCTTCCACACCTTGCCCCGCCCTGACCGTAGCCTCGCCTCACCCGTGCGCTTCGCTGCACGCGCACACGCGCGCTCGGGCCGCGCCTTGCCTGCGTGAGGCCTCCCCGCAACCTACTCTACTGGCGCCCGTCGCGCCCTCCTCTGCAAGCCAGCGCGCCGCCCGCACCTCCGCCTCTGTCCCGTGTGCTCTGCTGCCTCTAGCCACGCCGGCCCTGGCCAAGCCGTAGCAGCCCGCCTGCACAACCCGCCTCGCGTCGCCCCACCGCGCCTGTTCCGGCAGCCGCCCGCGCCGCCGCGGATGTCGACTCTGCCGTCGACTCCGGCCAAGTTCGGCCGCCCCACGACCACCGGTCGACGTGGTCGACCACCAGCTACCCATCGGTCCCCTTCGCGCATCGAACCGACGCCTGTGGCGCAAGCCCGGCGGGTTCCCGCGTTGCTGCCGTCGCCGGCGCACTGTAACTCCTTGCCGGCTTTAACCACGATGACGTGGACGTCATTAACCCCCCTAACCAAATCCCTAACAGCCACTGACATCGGACCTCATAGTCCTAATTAACCTCACTGGTTTTATTTAAAAGTCTGTTAAACAAATCACTCAATGACACTTGGGCCCCACTGGACCCACTGACCAGTCAAACTGCTGACTGGGACTAGCCCAGTCAATGGCAGGTGGGACCCCATGCCCCACTTTGACCAGTGAACAGGGACCAGTCAACTACTGACTGGGCAGTTGACTGGGCCCACTGTCAGCCACTATGGCCCTAGTCTGGGTACAATTTTGGGTGTATCTAGCAATTAGTCTTTTATTTTTGAATTAATATTAAATCCAGGAAATTTCCAAAATGTATTAAAACTTTAAAAATTAATATAAAATAATCCATAACTCGGATGAAAATACTTTGTACATGAAAGTTGCTCAGAACGACGAGACGAATCCGATTACGCAGTCCGTTCGTCCGTCACACGTCCCTAACATAGCGAACATGCAACCGTCCCCCTCCGGTCATCTGTCTGACAAATGTCCGGAACCGGGAAAACATTCCCGGATGGGATCCCCCTTTCTCGGTAACATGCAACCCCACGTTAGAACACACCCGGCACTGCATATTGTCATGTCATACTTTGTGTAGCATTGTTTGCTTTGTATTTACTTTTTCCTCCCCCCCTCTTTCTCTCTCGATAGACGCTGAGACCGCTGACGACGCTGCCGTGAACGACTACAGTGTTGACGACCCGTCCTTCTCTGCCGAGCTTCCAGGCAAGCCCCCCCCCTTGATCAACCCGATATCGCCTATTCCTTCTCTCTACTGCTTGCATTAGAGTAGTGTAGCATGTTCCTGCTTTCGGTTAATCCTATTCTGCTGCATAGCCTGTCTTTGCTACTACTGTTGATACCTTACCTGCAATCCTAAATGCTTAGTATAGGTTGCTAGAATTACATCAGTGGCCCTACACTCTTGTCCGTCTGCCATGCTATACTACTGGGCCATGATCACTTCGGGAGGTGATCACGGGTTTATATTATATACTATTACATACTTATGTTTCTGTTCGGAGATGGGGGCTGAAGGGGCAGGTGGTTCCATCCAGGTAGTGGTGGGCCTGGGTTCCCGACGGCCCCCGAGTGTTACTTTGTGGCGGAGCGACAGGGCAGGTTGTGACCACCTAGGAGACAGGTGGGCCTGGTCCTGGTCGGCGTCCGCGGTTATATCAATTAACATGCTTAACGAGATTGGGTATTTGATCTGAGTCTGGCTACGAGCCTATACGCACTAACCACCACGCGGGAACAGTTATGGGTACTCGACGTCGTGGTATCAGCCGAAGCCTCCTAGACGTCAGCGACTGAGCGGCGCGCGCCGGGTTGGACCGCGTAACGCAACTTCCTTTGTAATGGAGGTCGCTAGGTCTGCTCACCGGCCGCCCACGCAACATGCAGGTGTGCAATGGGCGATGGGCCCAGACCCCTGCGCGCATAGGATTTAGACGGGCGTGCCGACCTCTCTGTTAGGCCTAGGTAGGGCTGCGATGTGTTGATCTTCCGAGGCCGGGTATGACCCAAGAAAGTGTGCCCGGCCAGAGGGATCGAGCGTGTTGGGTAATGTGGTGCACCCCTGCAGGGAAGTTTATCTATTCGAATAGCCATGTCCCTCGGTAAAAGGACGACCCGGAGTTGTACCTCGACCTTATGACAACTAGAACCGGATACTTAATAAAACACACCCTTTCAAGTGCCAGATACAACCCGGTGATCGCTCTCTCACAGGGCGACGAGGAGAGGATC
This sequence comes from Thinopyrum elongatum, assembly GCA_011799875.1. NCBI lineage: Eukaryota > Viridiplantae > Streptophyta > Magnoliopsida > Poales > Poaceae > Thinopyrum > Thinopyrum elongatum. The sequence goes on along the minus strand of CM022299.1, from coordinate 291,110,890 downwards.
GTCGGGTAGGTTTATGCTATGCGATGTTACTTGATGCGGCACTTGCTACTCTCTTCTACATGCTTCAAGATGGAGGCTGCCAGAAGCGTAGTCTTCGATAGGACTAGCTATCCCCCTCTTATTCTGGCATTCTGCAGTTCAGTCCACCGATACTACCCATTTCATTGATACCATTGCATATGTAGTGTAGATCCTTGCTTGCGAGTACTTTGGATGAGTACTCACGGTTGCTTTGCTCCCTCTTTTCCCCCTTTTTCCATTCTTCTCGGACGTCGCAACCAGATGCTGGAGCCCAGGAGCCAGACGCCACCTTCGACGACCCCTACTACACCGAGGGTGCCTACTACTACGTGCAGGCCGCCGCCGACGACCAGGAGTAGTTTAGGAGGATCCCAGGCAGGAGGCCTGCGCCTCTTCGATCTGTATCCCAGTTTGTGCTAGCCATCTTATGGCACCTTGTTTAACTTTATGTCTGTACTCAGATATTGTTGCTTCCGCTGACTCGTCTATGATCGAGCACTTGTATTCGAGCCCTCGAGGCCCCTGGCTTGTATTATGATGCTTGTATGACTTATTTATTTTTAGAGTTGTGTTGTGATATCTTCCCGTGAGTCCCTGATCTTGATTGTACACGTTTGCGTGTATGATTAGTGTACGATTGAAGCGGGGGTGTCACAAGTTGGTATCAGAGCCAGCTGCCTGTAGGAATCCCCTTCCAAACTCCTTGGCCAAAGTTGAGTCTAGTCATTGCAAAACTTTTACTAACATGGCTGTGTGGCTTACGGGCCCACATCGCCATTGGGTGGTATTAGGATCTTTGATTCCTCGACCTATACTCTGGGACTCTGATCTCTCTTCTATTTGGGTTAAATGATTTTACGAACTCTGACTCTAGGTTCTCGTAATTACTTCCTCCCGGAGAGCCTCTCACTCCAAATGATTGCTTCGTGCGCCGAAGGATTCCAAAGATTCTCTCCGATGCTATCCCGAGAACTTGTGCTCATTGCGTTTGCCATTCCCTTCCACCGTCAACCCCTATAGATAACTACATGCACTTGCCATTCTTACATTAGTCCCCAGTTGCTCTTGTTATTACAAGACCCCGAAATACTCGATGTTGTTCCGAGAATCCTTGTGCCTACTGCCTTGCAGCTCTTTTCCGCATTAATACCCCCATGAACAATTCCTCATACTTACCGGGGATCCGTCCATCCCTAGTTGTTCAGGTGTTTCACAAAATTCTTCGAAATACTATCCGATTTTTCGGGAATCCTCCACAGCCTATGGCTCTTGAAATTCTTGTCTGCCTGCAATTTGGTTAATTCCAAATGCCTAGCAATATTCTTTGATGTCCTTTGCCTTTATCATCTTGAGTCCCTTGATTCAATATGTTGCGAATGTACGCAATCCTTAATCAAATCCTAGAATTCATCCTTTCGGCTCAGATGTCATTTTAAACATGAGCTGGATCTCGACCAATCAAATTGCCATCGATTGTACCCCTGAGCCTACTCAACTTTTCCATCCTTGATCAGAGCATTTGCTTCTGATCCCTTGATTTGGAAATCATAATTCTTTTTGCATTTGAGCTTTGAGTTAGTCAGTTGTTTCTATAATATGATCTTTTTGCTTTCTTTCTTCTTCTGGTTGAGTACCGATGCTCAAATCAGACCACTTGTGGACTACCAGATCCTTTATTGGATTTTATCCGACAACGTCCTTTATATTCAATAGCTTTGTGAGTCTTTTCTTGGATACATAATGCCTTTGGTAAATTGTATCCTCTGCTTGACGAACATGCTCTGTTTTCGAGCTTGTGTTAATTACTCCTGAAGTTTGTGGTATATGTTACTAAGAGGCCCCGATGGGTTGAACCTATGCCTTTCCTAATCTGTGTGTACCCGGAAGCTACTACGGTTCATACTCTACTGGTGTCATGTCAGATAAAATTTCAACACTACAACTTCGTCGAAGGCGAGAAGTGAATGAAAGGTTATGCATTAGAGAAGTGGGAGTCGACCTTGAACTTTGTGTTCATGCCCATGGACCCGATGTGGAACTTATCATGGAAGCTTCTTGCAAAAATATTTAATCATTTGAATAATTCTTCCAGTGTCATTATATTGGATCCCTGGCAGCTATGGTTCCGACCATGCTAACTTTATTTAATATATTTCCGAAGTGAAACCATTCCAGTGCCTCATCTATTTTTGACAAGATTAAAGTATCTGTTATCGGTTGCTTGTGAGTACTTTGGATGAGTACTCACGGTTGCTTTGCTCCCTCTTTTCCCCCTTTTTCCATTCTTCTCGGACGTCGCAACCAGATGCTGGAGCCCAGGAGCCAGACACCACCTTCGACGACCCCTACTACACCGAGGGTGCCTACTACTACGTGCAGGCTGCCGACGACGACCAGGAGTAGTTTAGGAGGATCCCAGGCAGGAGGCCTGCGCCTCTTCGATCTGTATCCCAGTTTGTGCTAGCCATCTTATGGCACCTTGTTTAACTTTATGTCTGTACTCAGATATTGTTGCTTCCGCTGACTCGTCTATGATCGAGCACTTGTATTCGAGCCCTCGAGGCCCCTGGCTTGTATTATGATGCTTGTATGACTTATTTATTTTTAGAGTTGTGTTGTGATATCTTCCCGTGAGTCCCTGATCTTGATCATACACGTTTGCATGTATGATTAGTGTACGATTGAATCGGGGGCCTCACAATGTTGCGCTATCATTATCAACTTTGCATCTTTTGGCATCAATCTTATGAATATGTGTATCACTACGATCGAGATTCCATAAACCATTTACATTGGGTGTATGACCATAAAAGGTTTTATTCATGTAAACAGAACAACAATTATTCTATGACTTAAATGAATAACCGTATTGCAATAAACATGATCTAATCATATTCATGCTCAACACAAACACCAAATAACATTTATTTAGGTTCAACACTAATCCTGAAGGTAGAGGGAGTGTGCGATGGTGATCATATCAACCTTGGAATCACTTCCAACACGCATCGTCACCTCGCCCTTAACTAGTCTCTGTTTATTCTGCAACTCCTATTTCGAGTTACTAATCTTAGCAACTGAACCGGTATCAAATACCCAGGGGTTACTATGAATACTAGTAAGGTACACATCAATAACATGTATATCAAATATACCTTTGTTCACTTTGCCATCCTTCTTATCCGCCAAGTATTTGGGGCAGTTCCGCTTCTAGTGACCATTCCCTTTGCAGTAGAAGCACTCAGTTTCAGGCTTAGGTCCAGCTTTGGGCTTCTTCACGGGAGTGGCAACTTGCTTGCCATTCTTCTTGAAGTGCCCCTTTCTTTCCCTTGCCCTTTTTCTTGAAACTAGTGGTCTTGTTAACCATCAACACTTGATGCTCTTTCTTGATTTCTACCTTTGCTGATTTCAGCATCGCGAAGAGCTTGGGAATCATTTTCGTCATCCCTTGCATATTATAGTTCATCACGAAGTTCTAGTAGCTTAGTGATAGTGACTAGAGAACTCTGTCAATCACTATCTTATCTGGAAGATTAACTCCCACTTGATTCAAGCGATTGTAGTACTCAGACATTCTGAACACATGCTCACTGGCTGAGCTATTCTCCTCCATCTTGTAGGCAAAGTACTTGTCAGGGGTGTCATACCTCTCGACACGGGCATGAGTCTGAAATACCAATTTCAGCTCTTGGAACATCTCATATGCTCTGTGGCGTTCAAAACGTCTTTGAAGCCCCGATTTTAAGCCGTAAAGCATGGCGCACTAAACTATCAAGTAGTCATCATATCGAGCTTGTAAAACGTTCATAACATCTGCATCAGCTCCTGCAATAGGTCTGTCACCTAGAGGTGCATCAAGGACATAATTCTTCTGTGCAGCAATGAGGATAATCCTCAGATCACGGACCTAGTCCGCATTATTGCTACCATCATCTTTCAACTTAGTATTCTCTAGGAACATATCAAAATAAAACAGTGGAGCTATACACGAGCTATTGATCTACAACATAGATATGCAAAAACTATCAAGACTAAGTTCATGATAAATTAAGTTCAATTAATCAAATTACTAATGAACTCCCACTTAAATCAACATCCCTCAAGTTGTCTAAGTGATACATGATCCATATCAACTAAACCAAGTCCGATCATCACGTGAGATGGAGTAGTCTTTAATGGTGAACATCTTCATGTTAATCATATCTACTATATGACTCATGTTCGACCTTTCGCTCTCCAGTGTTCCGAGACCATGTCTGTACATGCTAGGCTCGTCAAGTTTAACCCAAGTATTATGCATGTGCAAAACTGTCTTACACCCGTTGTATGTGAACGTAGAGTCTATCACACCCGATCATCACGTGGTGTCTCGAAACGACGAACTGTAGCAACGGTGCATACTCAGGGAGAACACTTTTACCTTGAAATTTAGTGAAGGGATCATCTTATAATGCTACCGCCATACTAAGCAAAATAAGATGCATAAAAGATAAACATCACATGCAATCAAAATATGTGACATGATATGGCCATCATCATCTTGTGCTTTTGATCTCCATCTCCAAAGCATCATCAGGATCTCCATCGTCATCGGCTCGACATCTTGATCTCCATCGTTGCGTCGTGGTCATCTCACCAACTATTGCTTCTACAACTATTCCTAACTCATAGCGATAAATAAAGCAATTACATGGCGTTTGCATTTCATACAATAAAGAGACAACCATAAGGCTCCTGCCGGTTGCCTGATATCTTACAAAACATGATCATCTCATACAATAACGTATATCACATCATGTCTTGACCATATCACATCACAACATACCCTGCAAAAACAAGTTAGACGTCCTCTACTTTGTTGTTGCAAGTTTTACGTGGCTGCTACGGGTTTCTAGCAAGAACCATTCTTACCTATGGCAAAAACCACAACGGTGATTCATCAAGTTTGTTGTTTTAACCTTCTTCAAGGACCGGCCGTAGTCAAATTCGATTCAACTAAAGTAGGAGAAACAGACACCCGCCAGCCACCTTTATGCAAAACTAGTTGCATGTCTGTCAGTGGAACCGGTCTCATGTGCGTGGACATGTAAGGTTGGTCCGGGCCGCTTCATCCCACAATACCACCGAATCAAAATAAGACGTTGGTGGTAAGCAGTATGACTATCATCGCCCACAACTCTTTGTGTTCTACTCATGCATATCATCTACGCATAGACCTGGCTCATGATGCCACTGTTGGGAAACGTTGCATGGAAAAACAAAAAAAATTCTATGCACACACAATGATCTATCCATGGAGATGCATAGCAACGAGGGGGAGAGTGTGTCTACATACCCTCGTAGATCATAAGCGGAAACGTTTAACAACGCGGTTGATGTAGTCGAACTTCTTCGCGCTCCAACCGATCTAGTACCGAACGTACGGTACCTCCGCGTTCAGCACACGTTCAGCTCGGTGACGTCATCCGCCTTCTCGGTCCAGCAAGACGGCGAGGTAGTGGATGAGTTCCGACAGCACGACGGCGTGGTGACGGTGATGGTGAAGTGATCTCTGCAGGGCTTCGCCTAAGCACTACGAAAATATGACCGGGGGTGTAAATGATGGAGGGGGCGCTGCACACGGCTAGGCAATCGTCTGTTGTGTGCTAGGCGCCCCCCTCCCACATATATATAGGTGGGGGGAGGGAGGAGAAGCAAAAGGAGGCGCCCAAGTAGGAGGAATCCTACTTGGAGTCCCTCCGAAGCTGCGCCCCATCTTTCCTTATTTGGAGCACGGGGAAAGGCAGGGGAGGGTGGCGCCCCCCTTTCCTTCCTCCCATGAGAGGGAAAGGAAGGGGAGGGTGGCGCCCCCCCTTTCCTTTCTCCCATGAGAGGGAAAGGCAGGAGGGGCTAGCCCTCCCCCTTTTCCTTCCCTAGGGCTGGCCAAACAAGGGAGGAGGCGCACCAGCCCCCTTGTGGGCTGGTCTGTCCCCTCCTTTGGCCCATAAGGCCCATAACTTGCCGGGGGGTGCCCGAAACCCCTTCCGGTGTCCCGATTCCTTCCCGGTACGTCCCGAAACACTTCCGGTGTCCAAATACCATCGTCCTATATATCAATCTTTACCTCTCAGTCATTTCAAGACTCCTCATCATGTCCGTGATCTCATCCGGGACTCCAAACAACATTCGGTCACCAAAACATATAACTCATATAACACTATATCGTCAACGAACGTTAAGCGTGCGGACCCTACGGGTTCGAGAACTATGTAGACATGACCGAGATACCTCTCCGGTCAATAACCAATAGCGGAACCTGGATGCCCATATTGGCTCCGACATATTCTACGAAGATCTTTATTGGTCGAACCGTTATGACAACATACGTAATTCCCTTTGTCCATCGGTATGTTACTTGCCCGAGATTCGATCGTCGGTATCTCTATACCTAGTTCAATCTCGTTACCGGCAAGTCTCTTCACTCGTTTCATAATACATCACCTCGTGACTAACTCCTTAGTCGTTTGCTTGCAAGCTTATGATGTGTATTACCGAGAGAGCCCAGAGATACCTCTCCGATACTCAGAGTGACAAATCCTAATCTTGATCTATGCCAACTCAACAAACACCTTCGGAGATACCTATAGAGCATCTTTATGATCACCCAGTTACGTTGTGACGTTTGATAGCACATAAGGTATTCCTCCGGTATCCGGGAGTTGCATAATCTCATAGTCGAAGGAATATGTATTTGACATGAAGAAAGCAATAGCAATAAACTGAACGATCATTACGCAAAGCTAATGGATGGGTCTTGTCCATCACATCATTCTCCTAATGATGTGATCCCATTATCAAATGACAACACATGTCTATGGTTAGGAAGCCTTAACCATCTTTGATCAACGAGCTAGTCTAGTAGAGGCTTACTAGGGACACGGTATTTGTTTATGTATTCACACATGTATTTAAGTTTCTGATCAATATAATTCTAGCATGAATAATAAACCTTTATCATGAATAAGGAAATATAAAATAACAACTTTATTATTGCCTCTAGGGCATATTTCCTTCATTAATACACTAGATGCATGCTGGATAGCGGTCGATGTGTGGAGTAATAGTAGTAGATGCAGGCAGGAGTCGGTCTACTAATCTTGGACGTGATGCCTATATACATGATCATTGCCTTGGATATCGTCATGATTATTCGCTTTTCTATCAATTGCCCAACAGTAATTTGTTTACCCACCGTATGCTATTTTCTCGAGAGAAACCTCTAATGAAATCTACGGCCCCCTGGTCTATTTTCCTATCATATTAAACCAAAAATACCTTGCTGCAATTTTTCTTTATTTATTTTATTTTTTGTTTCTGTTAGATCTATTTATCAAATCTCATACAATTTAATCTATGTCAATACCGAGGAGGGATTGACAACCCCTCTTACGCATTGGGTTGCAAGTATTTGTTATTTGTGTGCAGGTGTTGTTTACATAGTGTGGGTGGATCCTCCTACTAGATTGATAACCTTGGTTTCATAACTGAGGGAAATACTTATCGTTGTTGTGCTGCATCATCCTCTCCTCTTCGGGGAAATATTAAAGTAGATACAAGCAATCAGGAAGAATTTCTAGCGCCGTTGCCGGGGAGGATCAATTCTTCCGTTCACGTGTCAATCTCTGGCACCGGGGAGACGCCATCAACATCTATCAAGTACCCAATCACAAATCTCATCTCCTTGCAATTTACTTTATTTGCCATTTGCCTCTCGTTTTCTCCCCCACTTCTAAAATGTTTTCAGAAAAACACAAAAATATTTGCCTTCTTTCCGATTGCCTTTTCTTGGTTGCTTCTTTGCTAGCTTTGAATTTATCATCAAGAGTGATTTTGGTATGGCAGAAACAGATGATGGCAGAACCCCTAAAACTGGACGTTTTGGTAATCTGGATGCTAAAACTTTTGTTTTGGGACACAGGAATGTTATAGGAAAAGGTGCCATCCAAGAATTCTTTAATTGTGTTGGACTTTTGACTTGTCATGATGCTCCTATACTTAAAAGAACTAAAACTTATGCTGAAGCTATTTCAGCACGAGTTCTGAAACTTGAGTATAGATTTATTTGTACACATCCTACCTTGCAAAGATTGTTTATGAGCTACAGGTAATAAAGGATCCTAGAGCTAAGAAAATAGCCACCCTTGTCCTTATGAATGAATTTGATCACATAGTACGGGAAGCTAGAAAGATCTTTGATTTTTATGGTATGAACCGTGAAAACCGGTAATAGATGAGATCCTTTACAATAGTGATTATGTTTTAAGACATTTGCTTGGCAATGATCACATCTTTGATGAGAACCTTAAAAAGGAAGTTCCTGTTTTGGATATGATCCAACAAGTTTTCAATGATGTAAATCAACAATATTCTTGGATCGTAGCCGGTAATCAAAGGGGATTTGCAAATGGACAACTTGATAATGCTAAAATTTCTATGGATAATGTGTTTCAAGTTATATTTTAAAAACCTCCCGAAAAAAACACATCTATAGAAAATAAGAAGAAAGATGACAACACTTGAATCTATGCATTATGCCTAGCTAGGGTCATAAAACAATAGCGTTTGTTGTGAGGCAACCCAATGAATAAAAAATATTTTTCTCTTTTTTATGTTATAGTGTGTTTACACAATTATGCATCTATTATGATTGTGTTTTTTATGTTTTAATTAGTGTTTGTGTCAAGTAATGCCTTTAGGATGGCTTGGGTGATAGTTGATTTGATCTTGTTGGAAAACAGAAACTTTTACATCCAGTAGCAGAATTGTTAAAAATCACTGGAGCGACGAAAAACTCTGATTTTTTTACACAAGATTGACATACGAATTGCCTATGTTATACTAATTTTACAGAATTTTTTCAGTTACACAATTATGAGAAAAATTCGAGTCTTTATAGACTGTTCTGTTTTTTGACAGATTATGTTTTCGTTGCATTGTGTGCTTATTTTGATGAATCTATGGACTATATCGGGGGGTATTAGCCACAGTAAAGTTAGAATATGGTAGGTATAATTCAATAACAAAATATGAATGGGTTTGTAACAGTACTTAAAGTAAAGATTGATTTTCTTATACTAACGGATCTCACGAAGGTTTTTGTTAAGTTTTGTGTGATTGAAGTTTTCAAGTTTTGGGTGAGATCACGATGGATGAAGGAATAAGGAGTGAAAAGAGCCTAAGCTTGGGGATTACCATGGCACCCCAAGGTAATATTCAAGGAGAACCAAGCAACTAAGCTTGGGGATGCCCTGGAAGGCATCCCCTCTTTCTTCTAACGACCATCGGTAATTTTACTTGGAGCTATATTTTTATTCGTCACATATCATGAGTTTTGCTTGGGGCATCTTGTATTATATGAGTCTTTGCTTGTTTTGTTTTTTAGTTTGTCACAATCATCCTTGCTGGACACACCTATTTGAGAGAGCCATAATTATGCCATGATTTGTTAGAATTGCTCTATATGCTTCACTTAAACAAAAAATTGAGCTATGGAATTGCTATAGTACTTCACTTATATCTTTTTGAGCACGGTGGTGATCTAGTTTTTAAAGAAATATTCTCTCAATTCTTCACTTAGATTATTTTGAGAGTTAGTAAAATTTTAAAGAAATATCCTCTCAATGCTTCACTTATATTATTTTGAGAGATGAAAATTGTTTTGAAGAAATATGTGCTCTCATGCTTCACTTAAATGTATTTGAGAGCTTTGTTCGTAGCAATGGTAAAATATGAAATTAGTCCCAAAGTGATAGATATTCAAGAGGGATATAATAAAAACTTTCATGAAGATCATTGGATATTATAAACTTGATTCCTTGTAACAGTTTTGAGATATGGAGATAGTAATATGTGAATCATGTTGGTGAGTAATTATGCTTTAGTAAGAATATTGGTGTTAAGGTTTGTGATTTCCTAGGCAAGCACGAAAGTCAATAGTTGTGCAATGACATTACATCCGACTTGTGGTGCATTATTTGGTGTTAGTTGTGTTTAATGCTCGTTTATGATCGTTTTTGTTGTTTGGTTGGTCGCTTCTCAATCTATTTGCTAGCCTTTCCTTGTACTAAGTGGGAATACTACTTGTGCAACCAAACTCCTTAAACCAAGTTGTGCCAAATGAGTCCACCATACCTACCTATATGCGGTATTTCCTTGCCGTTGCAAGTAAATTTGTATGTGCCAACTCTAATTTTCAAAATGAAATTCCTTTTTGTGTGCCCGTACTACTCATGAAGCGGCAGGGGGTGGCCAATATTTTCCATGCTAGATATTTTATTCTCAAGATGAGTGTTTATTCACTTGTCATTGCACGAGAGTGTGTCAAGGTAATAGGGATGCCCAGTCCCAAAATGAAAAAAAGTTATTTTATGTTGTCAATAATAAATTCCTTGGAAAGTGTTGGTATGGAAGGCACCCGTGGATACGGCTAGCCATGGATTGTGAAACAATGGTAGAAAAAGGAATAAACTTTATTTTAAGTTTGGGAACTGCCTATGATCTATCTAGCATGAAAAGTATTGGGGATTCTCGGTCGTTCTCGTTGACAGGAAAAGCATGCCTCTCAAAATAGTTTTATCTCTCAATTTAATCTTTGAGCTCTGGCACCTCTACAAATCCCTGCTTCCCTCTGCGAAGGGCTTATCTATTTACTTTTATGCAATTTTTATTTTTATTGAGTCTCCATCTTCTCTTATAAAGCACCAACTAGGGAACACTATTGTCATACTTGTGCATTGGGCATAGTTAATATTTGCGTGTGTTTCATGAATGGATCAATGATTGAGCATAATGGGCCAGGGATAGCTTTCTTTAGTGTTGATATTTTGAAAGACATGGTTGCTTGTTGATATGCTTGAGTATTGATGTCCTCATGTCAAATATAGACTATTGCTTTGAATCATCTAGAAGTCCAAATGTCCATTCTACAAAAGAAAAGAATATGTGATGAACATGTTAGGTAGCATTCCACATAAAAAAAATCTGTTTTTATCATTTACCTACTCGAGTACGAGCAAGAATTAAGCTTGGGGATGCTGATACGTCTCCAACGTATCTATAATTTTTGATTGTTCCATGCTGTTAAATTATCAATCTTGGATGTTTTATATTCATTTACTAGCAACTTTATATCATTTTTTGGGACTAACCTATTGACATAGTGCCTAGTGCCAGTTGCTGTTTTTTGCTTGTTTTTTTTACTTTGTAGAATATCAATACCAAACGGAGTCCAAATGCCACAAAACTTTTTGGAGAATTTTTTCTACCCATAAGACACCCAGGAGGCCCAAGAAGTGCACCAGAGGGGGGCTGTGGGGCCCACTAGGCACCAGGGCGCGCCAGAGGCCCATGGCACACCCTGGTGGGTAGTGGAGCCCACAGGCACCCCTCCACCGCCTATCAGCTCTATAAATACTCTAAAATACCAAAAACCCTAGGGGAGTCGAAAGAAAACAGTTTCCGCCGCCGCAACACTGGTACAACGAGGTGCTATACAAATGGTTTTTAACCCCTTTCCGTGACGGCATTTGGAACCGTCGCCAAGTGAATGTGGGCGATAGGGGGTTCCTTCCCACACGACCCAGAAACCGTCGGGGGGCCCTCCTGGCACACAGGCTGGGGCAAAATGAGCTCGTGTGCGATCGGGCGAGGCATCGAAACCCAATCGTTTCCGTTCGTATGTACATCCCACACAGTCAGTCCCAAACAAACGTTTCTGTTTGTTATGTACATTTCACACAGTCAATCCAAGGAATACATTTCCGTTCTTATGTACATCCCACAGAGTCAATCCAGGGAAAACGTTTCCGTTCGTATGTACATCCCACACAGTCAATCCAGGGAAAACGTTTCCGTTCGTATGTACATCCCACACAGTTTTATGTATAGGCTCGTGTGTGATAGGTGTAACTATCACACACGCTCTGCCTTGGTTAACCGTTTGCTTTTATTCAACTACATCACACACGATTTGATGAAGAAAACTGTGTGGCATTGGGCTATCCATCACAAGCGCTTTTACTGCTAGAACCGTTTGCAAAGTTCCATGACCCATTTAGCATGTTTATTAGTTTACAATTAATAATTCCAGTATTACGCAAATTCACATTTCATATCAAACAGCTGTTTGCCAATTTCATATCAGGCACATAAATATATTTTAACATCACAGTACGATAGCTACCTGAAAACAACACAGTACAACATATAGCTAGTTCAACTTCATAAGAACAATATATTCATTTCCCCAATCGAGATCATCCATGCTCGTCTTATCCACCTCTGCTTTCAGTTCAGTAAGAACCTGTTTTGCACTGGCCAACTAGGAAAGTGCCTCCTCCTTCGCCAACACCATCTTAGCAAAGTCTGATTTAAAAAATCTGAGCTCATTCTCCACCTTCCTCTTTTTATCCCGCATCTTCAAATATTCTTCAGCGTTGACAACACTTTCTCTAAGCCTACCTCTGTTCTCTTCCTCATACATGCTCCAGAGCTTTGCTAGGCACATCTTCAAAGACTGTGGCCACTCTTGATCAACCCACTCCAAGTAAGAACACTTCCGTTCATCCTATAATATTTAAAACTAGATCAGTAACAATTGTAGGGGAAATGGGTTTATAGCAACATAGAAAATCACCAATACTTGTTTTGAAAAACTGAAGAAACAGGTTAATTATGACATATCTTCTCAAAAAGATCAATGTGCAAATGAATTAATTGCTATTGAGACAACAACCAAATTCTGAAACATCAGAAGCTATAATTAACTACAACAACGCTACAAGTTCTTACTCATGTACTATAAATAACAAATTGAACATTTTATGAGGAAGGTAAATATAACTGCAACAGCATAGCGACAGTGTTTGGATGACAGCAAATTGATACTAACAGGTGTGTACATGCACAAATTTAGTAACATAGAACTAATAGCACTAAGGCCGTCCACTATGTATGCTAAAACCGGTGTAAAGACAACTATTGCTACATCTCGCACCGGTGCCCTGCACTAGCAAGCCGATGCAGTGGAAAAAAAATCAGGGACTCGGACTCCGGAGCACCTAGTTGCTCCGATGCCCAGTTCCTTCGTGCCATAAAGATTTAGTATTTTACTGCTTGGCTGCTCGGATGTGTAGACCAAAGTTGGCTGCACAAACTGCTGAAGCGGTGCCAAATAATTTTCTAATGGCATCGCTGATGAGATGGCAACATTTTTAGATACTAGGTACAAACTGTGACACTGTCTTAGGATGCGTTTGGTTGAAGGTGTGGTATGAATGGGTTGGGACCGTGACAGTGTCTGAATCACATCTAACAAATGATTTGTAACAACGAAAGAGGGTCTAACCATCTCTGCACATGCCAGAAACTTCCTCCCACTGTCCATAGATTCAAACGCAACTAGCTTCACGCATGGAGATTGATGGTGACAACGAGCAGACAGATCTTCAGCCACCCCGCTGCATTCGTTGCAACTGATGGTCCTAGGGAACTACAAGAGGAAGAAATGACTCAAATCGACCGTCGGGTTAAAATCCTTCATTCCAAGTCATAGCCTGAGAGAGAGAGAAGAGAGGCATACCCGGGTGGTGAAGGAGTCGTCGTCGGAGGAGGAACCGCTGGAGAGGTCATTGAAGAAGACCATGGCGACCCCGGCGGTAGGATGCGAGACGGCGAGAGCGAGGAAGCAAGCGAGGAAGCGGCTATAGCTTAGGAAGGAAGGAAGGTGGAAACAGGGGAAATGTGACTTGTGGTCGGGGAGAAAAGGGGGTGGGGAAGGGGGGGCGGGGGTAGATATTTTGGCGGTAGGCCAAAAATTTCGAAATGTGGAGGGAAACTTTGCGCGCGGTGCCGCCAGACACCATTCACTTTGAACGATTGTGTGCATCGCAAACGATTATTCTGCTTTATGCGCATGGGATGAGTTTGATAATTCAAATTTTGGTGGAAATTTCCCCGAGTACGTCATTGCATAATTTAACATCGCTTGCTAATTTGGGCACACAAAAGAGCGTAGAGCACACAGACCACACTTACTGAGTCGAGCAATTTTAGTAATTAAACAGAGCCAGTTGACCTAAACATTGCTCTAACAAAAGAACAGCATTAAAAACAAAGCCTAAGTACGCATAATTTTAACAAATCCGCCGCCGCGCCGGCCTATGCATCACCGGTGTGAAATGAGACGTCGATGACTTGTCCTGGCGACATGCTGCCGTTGGTGGACTCCGCGTCCCCCCTTCTGAAGTCGACCGCGTCCTCGTCCTCGTCCTCGGCGCCTTCCTTAAGGTTGTAGTACTCGTAGTAGTGGCTGCGCCAGAGCTCGTGTTGGTACTCCACCGCCGATTCCTCGACGGACAGACTCTTCTCTACCTCGACCTCGGCCACGCACAACTCCTCCTCCCGGCGCTCCTCGATCTCCGCCGCCTCCTGCATCTCCAGCTCCCGCTCGGCGATCTCATGAGGAAGCAGGTGCTCCATGGACACCGCCGCCTTTTCGGACGTGGGTTGCATGCTGGATTCCGAGGTGGCCTGGAATATCTTGGTGTTTGCATCCTCGATCTTGGCATGGATGGCCTCGACCCGGGCCAGGGCGACATCGGCGGCATGGACGGCAGCTTGAGCGCTCTCGGCGTTTGCAGCCGCCGTCGCAGCAGCAGCTGCAGCCGTCTCGGCTACTGCAGCTGCCCTGTCAGCTGCCGCAGACGCCCTCTCGGCGAATGCGGCCGTGCTCAATGCGGATGCGGCGGCACTCTCGGCGTAGGCGGCCGCGCCCTCGGCGCAGGCGGCGACGCTCGGGGAGGACGTGGCCATCGTACGGGCCTTCACGAAGCGTTTCAATGGCGTCATCTTTGCAAGAAGGGGTTGCGGGAATGGGGATCGGGATTCGTGGATTCGGGGGTTGCCGGCACTGGAGCAGAGGAGCCGGTGAAGCTTAAGGAGGAAGACTTAAATAGACCCAGGAATTTTCATCGCAAACGGTTCCTACAAAAAACTGTGTGTGATGTTGTTGATATTTTTTATTAGCTGTGAAAGACAAATTTGGAGTAAAGTGGCCATGGATGGTGTTTTAAATGTACGAGAAAATTTGTAGTACTAACACAACTGTCATGTCAAATTTTGGAAAATTTCAGGGGTCATTTGACCTTGTGTACTTGTGTGCGATTTAATTCCATGTGCAGTAAATTGGAAGGAACTTTCAAACATATTGGTCTAACGGCTATGACACAATTAAGCATGGAGTGCCATGGCATTTAAATTCCAAAAAAATAAAAAAAAATCAGAAACACATGAAACCTTGCTTGATGTAATTTCATGCCACCAAGATGATGTGGTAAAAAATTAGGCATGTTTAACGAAAGTTTGGACACACACCCCTCACAAACCGAAGCAACTCACTAGAAGGCTCGTGGTTCCGAGAGGGAACAATGCATATTTGATGATGAACGGGAGATAGCTTCCCCTTACGGCCTTTAATTTTTTTCTACATTTAACATGCACTAATACAACTGTCATGTGAAAATTTGGAAAATTTCAGGGGTCATTTGACCTTTTAAAGACATTTAAGTGATTTTCTAGCCATTTAATGACCGTAATTCAAATTTGAACTACATCTACATGCCACAACTAACCATAACGGTTTGAAAAATCATATTTGTGTACTTGTGTGCGAGTTAATTCCATGTGCAGTAAATTGAAAGGAATTTTCAAACATAATGGTCTCACGGCATGGACAGATGCATGGAGTGCCATGGCATTTTAATTCCAAAAAATTAAAAAATGATCAGAAAAACATGAAACCTTGCTTGATGTAATGTCATGCCACCAAGATGATGTGGCAAAAAATTGGCCTGTTTGATGAAAGTTTGGACACACACCCCTCACAAACCGGAGCAAACTCACTAGAAGGCTCGTGGTTCCGAGAGGGAACAATGCATGTTTGATGACGAACGGGAGATAGCTTCCTCTTACGGCCTTCAATTTTTTTCTACATTTAACATGCACTAATACAACTGTCATGTGAAAATTTGGAAAATTTCAGGGGTCATTTGACCTTTTAAAGACATTTAAGTGATTTTCTAGCCATTTAATGACCGTAATTCAAATTTGAACTACATCTACATGCAATGGCTAACCATAACGGTTTGAAAAATCATATTTGTGTACTTGTGTGTGAGTTAATTCCATGTGCAGTAAATTAGAAGGAATTTTCAAACATATTGGAGTCACGGCATGGACACATGCATGGAGTGCCATGGTATTTTAATTCCAAAAAGTTAAAAAATGATCAAAAAAACATGAAACCTTGCTTGATGTAATGTCATGCCACCAAGATGATGTGGTAAAAAAATTGTCCTGTTTGACAAAAGTTTGGACACACACCCCTCACAAACCGGAGCAACTCACTAGAAGGCTCGTGGTTCCGAGAGGGAACAATACATGTTTGATGACGAACGGGAGATAGCTTCCTCTTACGGCCTTCAAATTTTTTCTACGTTTAACGTGCACTAATACAACTGTCATGTGAAAACTTGGAAAATTCTAGGGGTCATTTGACCTTTTAAAGACATTTAAGTAGTTTTCTAGCCATTTAATGACTGTAATTCAAATTTGAACTACATCTACATGCAATAGCTAACCATAACGGTTTGAAAAATCATATTTGTGTACTTGTGTGTGAGTTAATTCCATGTGCAGTAAATTAGAAGGAATTTTCAAACATATTGGTCTCACGGCATGGACACATGCATGGAGTGCCATGGCATTTTAATTCCAAAAAATTAAAAAATGATCAGAAAAACATGAAACCTTGCTTGATGTACTGTCATGCCACCAAGATGATGTGGTAAAAAAATTGGCCTGTTTGATGAAAGTTTGGACACACACCCCTCACAAACCGGAGCAACTCACTAGAAGGCTCGTGGTTGCGAGAGGGAACAATGCATGTTTGATGATGAATGAGAGATAGCTTCCTCTTATGGCCTTCAAATTTTTTCTACATTTAACGTGCACTAATACAACTGTCATGTGAAAATTTGGAAAATTCTAGGGGTCATTTGACCTTTTAAAGACATTTAAGTGATTTTCTAGCCATTTAATGACCGTAATTCAAATTTGAACTATATCTACATGCAACGGCTAACCATAACGGTTTGAAAAATCATATTTGTGTACTTGTGTGCGAGTTAATTCCATGTGCAGTAAATTAGAAGGAATTTTCAAACATATTGGTGTCACGGCATGGACACATGCATGGAGTGCCATGGCATTTTAATTCCAAAAAATTAAAAAATGATCAGAAAAACATGAAACCTTGCTTGATGTAATGTCATGCCACCAAGATAATGTGGTAAAAAAATGGCCTGTTTGACGAAAGTTTGGACACACACCCCTCACAAACCGGAGCAACTCACTAGAAGGCTCGTGGTTCCGAGAGGGAACAATGTATGTTTGATGACGAACATAAGATAGCTTCCTCTTATGGCTTTCAAATTTTTTCTACATTTAACATGCACTAATACAACTGTCATATGAAAATTTGGAAAATTCTAGGGGTCATTTGACCTTTTAAAGACATTTAAGTGATTTTCTAGTCATTTAATGACCGTAATTCAAATTTGAACTACATCTACATGCAACGGCTAACCATAACGTTTTGAAAAATCATATTTTTGTGTACTTGTGTGCGAGTTAAAAAATCATCAGACGATGTAAATATCTGGTGTTCAAAAAAGAAAATGTAAAGATCTGGCAAGACAACCGCCCCCACACGATTGACACTCTATTTTGCGCCTCGAGGTTTGGAAGGTGAGTGGCGGGGGTTATTAATCAGACACAGTTCTGTATTGGAAACCGTCAGCTATTAAGTTCACACACGGATTTTGCTGCGGGAATCGTGTGTAATTCAAACTACAGTACTCGTAAATTCCGGCGACCGGCGTGTGTACTGTTCCCATCGATCTAGATTCCGGCCGCCAATAAATACTACCTTGCTCACGTCGTCCCGCCTGCATTCTCATCTACATCCTCCCCTCACTCGCCCTCTCTCTCTCTCTCAAATCTCTGCCATGGCGCCGCCGATCTGCCCACGCGCCGACGAGGAGTCGCCGCCCCCCGAGGACGCTCAGTTGAAGAGCAGCGACGAGGAGGACCCCTACGCGCCGCCGGACGAGGTTGCGTCGGACCCCCCAACTTTGGATTGGTTTTGGGGCCAGTACAATCTTTGTCTGTGGAAGTCGCTGCCGCCGACTGAGAAAGCCAGGCAAGTGGCGTTCAAGAAGGAGATGGCGGAGGAGGAAGCCAGGTACCAGGCGGCCTATGAAGCTCGTGATGCCGCCTGGAAAAAGGAGGCGGTGGAGCTTTGGGGGCGGGCGCGTCGTCGTGCGGAGGAGGTGTACGAAGACAGGTACTTCGCGAGGAAGGTCAAAGGCGCTAGGCACCTCATCACTGCCTGGAGGTGGGCTGATAAGCTCCAGCGTGCCACCGATGAGGAGCTCCGGTGGGCACCCAACGAAATGGCAAGATCGTTCGCCAGCAAGAGGCAGATCGGTACGTCAAGCGCTACGAGGCAGAGGAGGCGGAGTACTGCCTCCGCGCTGGGAAGACGCCGCGCACCAGGGAGCTGCTGGCGAGGGGCTGCCGGAATACTGCCCCCAGGAGGGATTATTAGTTTTAGTATTGTTCGTTTTCAATTTTATGCATTGTACCTAGTAGTTAAGTATCATCACGTATATGTGATGATATTATATATATTCTGTGATGAACTAATGAACAATTAATATATATATTATGAATTCCATTTTCTATCTGTTTTTGTATACTAACTTGTATCTAGCTGTTATCATCCACATATACAGAATGGAAAGCATATATACACATATTGAAACAGAACATATAAGAACGGAAAACAGAGTAAACACATTGAAACAGAGCAATAAATAGAGCAATATTATGATTGCTGTGAATACATAGCGATCCATGTCGAAACAACTCAACAAAATAAAACGCGTCCATGAGACCATGACCAGCCCTTGCCTACGGTAGCTCTTGGCTCTGCCTGAACTCGTGCAAGCATTCGTCCAAGCGGTCGACACGCTCGCGGTACATCTGGAGCGCGATCTCGAGCTCCAAGTTGGCTATTTCATCGGAGATCACCAGCTCGAGGATGCGACGGCCATGTTCCTCTACTGCGCCCAGGTGGACACCTGGGCCAAGGAGGCAGTCGAGCCTACCGACCAGCGCGTTGGCATCGAGCGGGCCGCGGACAAGGCGAACGGCGCGACCCATGCGAACGGCGTGGCGGGCGTCCGGTGCAAGTACGGCGCGGCCGGCCTCTGGTGCAAGTATGGCGCAGAGGGCCTCTGCCCACTCCTGGCGAGGAATGGGGGTACTGACGGGACATGTACCCAGCTGTGATGCCCTGTCGACAGCAGGCAAGCGCCGATGGATCCGCTCTTGCTATGCGGTGCACTGCGCCTCTCACTCTGCGGCGCTCCAACGGTCTTGCCGTGCGGCGACCCGCAGCCTATCGGCGCGGACGCGCCTAGCTTGCTCTGCGGCGCACCATCAATCATGTTGTGCGGCGAGCTACAGCCTCTTGGCACTGACATGCCTATCTTGATTCGCGGCGCTGAAGCGCCATGCGCCAAGGGTCTGCTCAACCCTGGCGATGATGCGCATCACGGTGCCGTCCATCGCGTTGTCGGGGAGCGCCTCGGCCTCGACGGGCCGTGGCACCTTCTCGTTTTCCTCGTCGACGAGGTTGATGGTAGAGGCGGCACTTTGGTGGGTTGGCATGCTTGGAAAAGGTGGATGTGCTACAGGCTGCGCTTGTTGCCTCCGTGCGTCGCGCGCCGCCTAGGTTTATGTGCAATATCGCTGGGTGGTAGGAAACAGGTGAGGAAATGGCGGGAAACGGTGGCGTGTTCATAAAACGCCATCAATTAATGGAAACTTAGCATAGAAGGAACATCGAGCTAGCACAAGAAATAGATGATGATCAGATGATCGTTTATCCTAGTTAATTATGCATGTAATAGTTTACTTTGGTGTGTGGAAATGTCATGTGTGTACTAGCCACCTATGTAATTGGATGTTTGCCGCGTATTACACACATCTTGTTTATGTGAAACGTTTATGTTCTCTTGGCTCAACACAAACAGTTTATCGCAATGAACCGTATGCCGTATATCGCACACACCTTGATCTGACTGACCGTTTGTTTTGTGTTGCCTAATCACAAACAGTTCATCCGAGTGAACTATATGCCGTATATCACACACACCTTCATCCGGCTGCCCATTTCTGATGTTCCGCCTCATCACAAACAGTTCATCCGAGTGAACTGTATGCCTTATATCGCACATGCCTTCATCTGGCTGCCCGTTTCTATTCTTCTTCCTCATCGCAAACAGTTAATTGAACTGAACCATATGCCCTGCATCACACACACAACTAAAATCGGAACCGTGTTTGATGGCTCCGCCATCGCAAACATTTTGCATCTTTTTTGACGGTTATTTTACATCACCGTTTGCGATTAATGCATCGCACACAGTTTTGTCAAAGGGTCTCTAATCGTAGTGTCGCATTAGCAGCATCCTGCAGTAGTGCAAGTTCCAGAACCACGAGATCCAATCTAGAGGCTTTTCCGGCACTCTGCCGGAGGGGTCAACAATCACAGAGGGGTTCTTCATCAACACCCTTGCCCCTCCGATGATGCATGAGTAGTTTACTACAGACCTACGGGTCCATAGGTAGTAGCTAGATGGCTTCTTCTCTCTTTTTGGTCTTTAATACAATGTTCTCCTCGATGTTCTTGGAGATCTATTTGATGTAATGACTTTTTGCGGTGTGTTTGCTGGGATCCAATGAATTGTGAGTTTATGATCAGTTCTATCCATGAATATTATTTGAGTCTTCTCTGAACTCTTTTATGCATGATTGTTATAGCCTCGTATTTCTTCTCCAAAACTTTGGTTTGGTTTGGCCAACTAGATTAATTTTTCTTGCCATGGGAAGAGGTGCTTTGTGATGGGTTCGATCTTGCGGTGCTCAATCTCAGTGATAGAAGGAGACATGACACGCATGTATCGTTGCCATTAAGGATAAAAAGATGGGGTCTATTCCTACATGAATAGATCTTGTCTACATCATGTCATCGTTCTTATTGCATTACTCCGTTTCTTCATGAACTTAATACACTAGATGCATGCTGGATAGCGGTCGATATGTGGAGTAATAGTAGTAGATGCAGGCAGGAGTCGGTCTACTAATCTTGGACATGATGCCTACATACATGATCATTGCCTTGGATATCGTCATGATTATTCGCTTTTCTATCAATTGCCCAACGGTAATTTTTTACCCACCGTATGCTATTTTCTCGAGAGAAGCTTCTAGTGAAATCTATAGCCCCGGGTCTATTTTCCTATCATATTAAACCAAAAATACCTTGCTGCAATTTTTCTTTCTTTATTTTATTTTTTGTTTCCGTTAGATCTATTTATCAAATCTCATACAATTTAATCTATGTCAATACCGAGGAGGAATTGACAACCCCTCTTACGCGTTGGATTGCAAGTATTTATTATTTGTGTGCAGGTGATGTTTACATTGTGTGGGTGGATCCTCCTACTGGATTGATAACCTTGGTTTCATAACTGAGGGAAATACTTCCCGTTGCTGTGTTGCATCATCCTCTCCTCTTCGGGGAAATACCAATGCAGATACAAGCAATCAAAGAGGTTTTTAGCAAGTCCACATACTTAACTATCATTTAGTCTTCTATGATTGCTAACACTCACGACATATATATGGAGCAAAAGTTTCAGCCAGACACATAGAAAGATAAGGGCTTATAATTTTGCCTCCCAACTTATTTACCTCAAGGGTAATGACCACAATAATAACTCATGATTACCCATATCCAACTGGATATATGTGCCTAGATCTTTCCCCACCACATGATGCTTGCAAAAGAGAAAAATAAAAGGGAATAGAGGAGAACACTATTGACTCTTGCATGAAAAGTAAATGCATACAAGTAAATGACAGGCCCTTCGCAGAGGGAAGCGGAGGTTCTCATGCGCTTTTTGTTTTTGGATGTGCAAGCTCTTAATGCAAAGGAGCGTCACGTCATATTGCTCCTTGTGATAGCAACCTTTATTATGCAGTCCGTCGCTTTTATTTCTTTGCCATCACAAGTTCGTACAACGCTTATTTTCCCTTACAATAAAAGATCATACATATTTAGAAGCAATTTTGATTGCCTTATGCATCGATGATAACTTACTTGAAGGATCTTATTCAATCCATAGGTAGGTATAGTGGACTCTCATGACATGAAACTAGGTTTAAGGTTTTTGGATGCACAAGTAGTATCTCTACTTGGTGTGGATTTTTGGCTAGCAAAGATATTGAGTAAGCACCACATGTTGGAGGATCTATAACAATATAACTTCTATGTGAATATAAGCAAACATAACTCATTACGTTGTCTTCCTTGTCCAACGTCAACAATTTGACATAAAATACTTAATGGGGGCTCACAATCATAAAAGATGTCCAAGATAGTATATTTATATGTGAATCTTCTCTTCCCTTATTAATTCTTGCATGATTGCATCATTGACCAATGTATGTTTGTTAACTTTCAATAAATTTTACCACTTACACTCTTCTTTATGTATTGTCATCACTTACCATAATATTAGCATATGATCTTTCTATTATCATTGAAACATAAAATTAAAGAAACAAAACTCAAACTACTCTTTATTATATAACTCTCAACTTGATTACATAGATAGATAGATCACTAAGCAAACACTCGAAATAGATCATACTAAAACTTTATTCTACTAAATCACAAAATAACTAAGGATCGAACTTAGATAGATAAGGATGATAAAAAGTGATGGTGATACGATACCGGGGCACCTCCCCCAAGCTTGGCACGAGCCAAGGTGAGTTCCCATACCCGTGCACTAAAGTTTCTTCCTTCAGCGATGATGGTGGTGATGAAGTAGTAGAAAGATTGTCCTTCAGCTTTAGCAAATATTCCAGCTTACGGATACTCCGGAGGGCGATGTTTTGCTCTTCCAACAAAATAACTTCACCAGTCAGAGACGTGTTTTGAGCGCAAATTATTTCGAAAACACTTAGGCTATCGATTTCAGATGGAGAGAGATAATCATAAAAAGGTTGAAGGATGTCCTCCTTCTCCATGACTCCCTCCATAGGTGCAGCTTGACCTCCCTCTTCAGCCTGGTTCTCCACGACTTCCTCAGCCTTGTCTTCCTTGTTGGGTTCCTCCTCTCCGGACGACCATTCATAGTAGACCTTGTTGTATGGGCGTTTGCCCGGTGAAGGTTGCACGATCCGACACTTGGTACAGAACTTTGGAGGGGCCATGGCAATCTAGATCTGTCAGAAGAATAGCACGAAACAAGAACAGAGGAGATTTCTGCGATTTGGTGGTCAAAACATCCGGGAGTATATATAATGAATTTTTTCATGCAGGACAAGTAACATGGAAGAAAACAGAGTCAGGAAAGTCCACAAGGGGGCCACAAGCCTGGGAGGCGCGCCGAGGGGTAGGGCACGCCCCTCGGGCTCGTCACTCCCTCGTGCACTTTTCAGACTATTTATTATTTTCTTAATTTTTTATATTTTCCAAAACGGACAGAAAGTACTTTTATGGAACTTTTGGAGTCGGTTCACTTACCGTACCACGTACCTACCCCTTTTTCAGGGTTCTGGAGTGTTCCGGAAGGTTTCCCTTATGTGTTCCTTCGGTGTCATAGTTTGGATAATATTGGTTTCAACATTAATGGGTGTACCTGAGGTATAATGTTTAATTCTTTGCCCATTAACCACCTTCGGATTAGTGCCTTCGGTGTTGTTTATCTTGATGGCACCGGAACGATAAACTTCTTCAACAATATAGTCCTTCCCATTTAGAGACGAGATTCCCTACAAAAAAATCTTAAACGAGAGTTGTACAATAAAACTTGATCTCCTATTTTGAATTCCCGTTTTTGGATTCTTCTATCGTGCCATCCCTTAACTTTTTCTTTAAACAACTTGGCATTTTCATAAGCTTGTGTCCTCCATTCATCTAAAGAACTAATATCAAATAACCTCTTTTCACCGGCAAGTTTGAAATCATAGTTAAGTTCCTTAATTGCCTAATATGCTTTATGTTCTAGCTCAAGAGGTAAATAACATGCTTTTCCATAGACCATTTTATAAGGGGACATGCCCATAGGATTTTTGTAAGTAGTTTTGTATGCCCACAATGCATCGTCTAATTTCTTAGACTAATTCTTTCTAGATCTATTAACGGTCTTTTGCAAAATTAGCAATATTTCTCTATTGCTCAGTTCAACTTAACCACTAGACTGAGGATGATAAGGTGATGCAATTCTATGGTTGACATCATATTTAGCAAGCAGTTTATGGAAGGCACCATGAATAAAATGTGAACCACCATCAGTCATTAAATATCTAGGGACTCCAAACCTCGGGAAAATAACTTCTTTAAGCATTTTAATAGAAGTGTTGTGATCAGCACTACGAGTTGGAATAGCTTCTACCCACTTAGTAACATAATCAACAACAACTAGAATATGAGTGTACCCATTACAGGAAGGAAAATGTCCCATATAATCCAATCCCCAAACATCAAATGGTTCAATAACAAGTGAATAATTCATAGGCGTTTCCCGACGTCTACTTATATTACCAATTCTTTGATATTCATCACAAGACAAGACAAACTTATGTGCATCCTTGAAGAGAGTAGGCCAATAAAAACCAGATTGTAATACCATATGTGTAGTTCTATCTCCAGCATGGTGTCCTCCGTAGGCTTTAGAGTGACACTTTCGTAGGATTTGTTCTTGTTCTTGTTCAGGTATACAACGTCTAATAATACCATCTACTCCTTTATAAAGATGTGGGTCATCCCAAAAGTAATGTCTTAAATTAAAGAAAAACTTTTTCTTTTGCTAGTATGTGAAACTAGGTGGTATAAATTTAGCAACGATACAGTTAGCATAGTCTGCATACCAAGGAGTATTATGAGAAGCATTTATAATAGCTAGTTCCTCATCAGGAAAACTATCATCAATAGGCAGTGGGTCATCAAACATATTTTCTAACCTAGACAAGTTATCAGCTACGGGATTCTCAGCTCCCTTCCTATCAGTAATATGCAGGTCAAATTCTTGTAGCAATAGAACCCACCTAATGAGTCTAGGTTCAGTATATTTCTTTCCATAAGATATTTAATAGCAGCATGATCGGTGAACAATTACTTTAGAATCAATTATGTAAGACCTGGACTTATCACAAACAAACACAACTGCTAAAAATTCTTTCTCAGCAGTAGCATAACTTCTTTGAGCACTGTCTAGAGTTTTACTAGCATAATGGATAACATTTAATTTCTTATCAACTCTTTGTCCTAGAATAGCACCAACAGCATAATCACTAGCATCACACATGATTTCAAATGTTAAGTTCCAATCAGGTGGTTGAACAATAGGTGCAGAGGTTAATGCTTTCTTAATTAAGTGTTTCAAAGGCATCTACACAATCATCATAAAAAACAAATGGAACATCTTTTTTGCAAGAGATTAGTAAGAGGCCTAGAAATTTTAGAGAAGTCCTTAATAAACCTTCTATAGAAACCAGCATGACCAAGGAAACTTCTTATACCTTTAATATCTTTAAGACATGGCATTTTCTCAATTGCATCAACCTTGCCTTTATCTACTTCAATACCCCGTTCAGAAATTTTATGCCCCAAGACAATACCTTCATTTACCATAAAGTGGCACTTCTCCCAATTCAAGACAAAATTAGTTTGTTCACATCTCTGCAAAACTCGATCGAGGTTACTTAAGCAATCATCAAAAGAAGTTCCATAAACAGAGAAATCATCCATGAAAACATCAACAATCTTTTCACAAAAATCAGAGAATATAGCAGTCATGCATCTTTGAAAGGCAGCAGGTGCATTACATAAACCAAAAGGCATGCGTCTATAAGCATAAGTTCCAAAGGGACAAGTAGAAGTAGTTTTCTCTTGATCCTCTTGTGACACATGTATTTGAGAGAAACCAGAATATCCATCAAGAAAACAAAAGTGTGTGTGCTTAGACAATCTTTATAACATTTGATCAATAAATGGCAAGGGGTGATCTTTTCTAGTAGCTTTGTTTAATTTTCTAAAATCAATTACCATCCAATAGACAATTATAATTCTTTGTGGTATAAGCTCATTTTTATCATTAGGAACAACGATGATGCCTCCTTTCTTAGGAACATAATGAATAGGACTACCCATCTACTATCAGCTATGGGATAGATTATACCTGCTTCCAGAAGCTTTAATATTTCAGTTCTTACCACATCCTTCATCTTAGGATTTAACCGTCATTGGTGATCAACAACCGGCTTAGCGTCAGGTTCGATATTAATCTTGTGCTAACATAAAGTGGGACTAATGCCTTTAAGATCATCAAGAGTATATCCAATAGCGGCACGGTGCTTCCATAGAGTTTTAAGTAATCTCTTTTCTTCATGCTCTGAAAGGTCAGCACCAATAATAACATGATATATCTTCTTTTCATCAAGATAAGCATATTTCAATGTGTCAGGCAATTGTTTCAACTCAAATACGGGATCACCTTTAGGTGAAGGAGGACCTCCAAGGGTTTCAACAGGAAAATTGTGTTTAAGGATAGGTGGTTGATCAAAGAACATCTTATCTATTTCATTTCTTTCATTCATGTGCATATCATTCTCATGGTCTAGCAAATATTGTTCTAAAGGATCAGTAGGAGGTACAACAATAGAAGCAAGACCAATAATTTCATCCTTAATAGGCAATTCTTTATCATGAGGTTGTCTACGGAACTTAGAGAAATTAAACTCATGAGATACATCATCAAAGTTAACACTGATGATTTCTCTATTGCAATCAATTTTGGCATTAACTGTATTTAAGAAAGGTCTACCAAATATAATGGGACAAAAATTATCTTGTGGAGAACCAAGGACTACAAAATCAGTAGGGTATTTTATTTTCCACACAAGACTTCAACATCTCTAACAATCCCAAGTGGTGAAATAGTATCTCTATTCGCAAGTTTAATAGTGACATCAATGTCTTCTATTTCAGCAGGTGGAATATCATTCATAATCTCTTGATATAAGGTAAACAGAATAGCACTTAGACTAGCACCCAAATCACATAAGCCATGATAACAATGATCTCCTATTTTAACAGAGAAAACAGTCATGCCAACAACATGTTTATTCTTATCCTTAGGATCGGGTTTAGCTATTCTAGCAGCTTCACCACAGAAATAAATAACATGCCCATCAATATTATCGACCAAGAGATCTTTAACCATAGCAACACTAGGTTCAACTTTAATTTGTTAAGAGGGTTGATGCGGCTTGAAACTGTGTCGGTATTTCCCCAAAGAGGAAGGGATGATGCAGTACAACTACGGTAGGTATTTCCCTCAGTTATGAAACCAAGGTATCAATCTAGTAGGAGAACCAAGCAACACTATGTAAATGGTACCTGCACACAAAGAACAAATCCTCGCAACCCAACGCGTAAGAGGGGTTGTCAATCCCTCCTCGATAAAAAGATAGATTAAATGGCATGTGTTTGGATAAATATATCTGAACAAAACACGAAATAAAAGATGCAAATAAAAAATGCAGCAAATTATTTTTGGGTTTTTGTAATAATAGATCTGAAAACAAACACGGTGAAAAGTAGATCTGAAAGCAATATGATGAAAGATAGACCTGGGGGCCGTAGATTTCACTAGTGGCTTCTCTCGAGAAAATAGCACACGGTGGGTAAAAAAATTACTGTTGGGCAATTGATAGATGATCGAATAATTATGACCATATCCAAGGCAATGATCAATAGATAGGCATCACATCCAAGATTAGTAGACCAAAACGATTCTGCATCTACTACTATTACTCCACACATCGACCGCTATCCAGCATGCATCTAGTGTATTAAGTTCATGGAGAAACGGAGTAATGCAATAAGAACGATGACATGATGTTGACAAGATCTATCATGTAGGAATAGATCCCATCTTTTTATCCTTAATAGCAACGATACATGCATGCCTCGCTACCCCTTCTGTCACTGGGTGAGGACACCGCAAGATCGAACCCATCACAAAGCACCTCTTCCCATGGCAAGAAAAATCGATCTAGTTGGCCTAACTAAACCAAAGATTCGAAGAAGAAATACGAGGCTATAAATAATCATGCATATAAGAGATCAAAGAAACTCAAATAATATTCATGGATATAGTTCTGATCATAACACTACTGCAGGATGCTGCTAACGCGACACTATAATCAGAGACCCTTCGATGAAACTGTGTGCGATGCATTAATCGCAAACGGTGATGTAAAAAAACCGTCAAAAAAGATGCAAAATATTTGCGATGGTGGATACATCAAACATGATTAAGATTTTAGTTGTGTGTCTGATGCGGGGCATACGGTTCAGTTCAATGAACTGTTTGCGATGAGGCAGAAGAACAGAAACGGGCAGCCAGATGAAGGTGTGTGCGATATACGGCATACAATTCACTCAGATTAACTGTTTGTGATTAGGCAACACAACAGAAACGGCCAGCCAGATCAAGGTGTCTGCGATTGAGGGCATAAACTTTAGACGGATAAACTGTTTGCGATTAGGCAACACAATAGAAACGGTCAGCCAGATCAAGGTGTCTGCGATTGACGGCATACACTTCACACAGATGAACTGTTTGCAATTAGCCACAACAAACAGAAACAGTTAGACAGATCAACGCGTGTGCGCTAGAAGGGCACACATTCTAATTAAAAGAAGCGTGTGCGATGGTAATAACGAGCGCACACGGTTGATGGAACAAGACGTGTGCTGACATCGCCTATTGCGGTGCACCCTGCAAACGCCACGTACGAGGCCGAGAATGCATGCCCACGTTACGCCATCCGGGAATAGTGCCGCACTTAGAAATTATAGAACCGTCAATAAATTTTGAGCTTGCGTCCCGTCACATTCCAAATTACTACCATGCTATATTTAATTGCAAACCTGTTCACACCGATCAAAACCTAAACGGTTTCCCACTTAGGAGCGTATTAGTACTCGGTTATAAATACTACCTATTCCAAGATGACTGCACATTCCTCCTCAACTCCTCATCCACAAAAACAAACAAGTCATTCATCGTCGTTCCCTTGCGTCTGCCATGGCCCGCATGAGTTCTGGGTCGAGAGATTACTACCAGGAAGAGGCGAGCATGGAAGCGGAAGCACGAGAGATGTCTCGCCTCGCCGTGAAAGCAGCCGACATGTCCTGCCACACGGCCGTAGCAGCACAGAGGTCCCGCTGCGCCGTCGATGTAGCAGACTGGTCCGGCCGCGCCGCGGAAGCAGCAGAGATGTCCTGCCGCACCGCGAATGCAGCAGAGATGTCCTCCCATGCCGCGGCGGCCTGGGAAAATGTCTTGCGGGTAGGCGAGGACTCTCATAGGCGCATGCGTGCTATGCTCGATGACTTGATGGGTCGGATCTCCGACTGGATGAAGTTGTAGGACGAGATGAATGCCTCATTTGAAAATGCTACCAGCGTCATCCGGGGACTAGGGGAGGACAAGGTTAAGCTCCACACCAAGCGCGACCTACTGAGGGCGAAGATCGCTGGAACGATGAAGCAACACGAGGAGACCACTGCCTTGTTGAAGAGGACCGGCGTCATCGTCAAGAAACTTATGGACGAGAATGCCATGCTCCGCATCAAGCGCCAAAGGCTGGTGGAGGAATCCGTGGATGCTCTCAAGCAGCGTCTTGAGGACACGAAAGAGCTCGTCGCCGCTCGCCGCGAGAACTAGTCTCCGTGGCCTGCAGCAATGCATCAAGAAAGTAGAGATCAGTGAGCCAGATCGTTGTCTGCGTCTTCCTTCTTATTTTTCCCTTGTGTATTTCAAGCATTGCCGCATGTGGCTTTTTTAATTATCTTCCTAAATATGTAAGACAATTATTATCCACTGTCATCGTCCTTATATTCATCAGTCTTGCTATAAGTCACAGTCGATGCTATATAGGTCCGTCGGATCTTACATCAAGATCCATGCAAAACTTTCTTTTTACATTTTCTTTTTTCTATCTTAAATCTCAATCGAGTGAGACATAGCCATGCCATTAAACAGGGGCTCGAGCGCCATTAATGGTGATGTTGGGAGAGAGGTGGGCGGCGGATAGAGGTCAAAGGGATCTCCTCCCGATGAGCACGCGCAGGGGTCTGATCGCACGCCTCCCGTACTCAAATAGCTACCCCGCACGGCACCTCCTAGCCAACAAAAAAAGGGGACACGTGGCGACACATATATGGTAAGTAGAACGACCACGGTTTCAATAATACTTGTGTTTCCGATTGTAACGTGACAACACTTGTTCCAAAATGACTTTGTTGATTGTTAATGTGTGAGCCTTCGCAAATCGGACAAAAAATCTACCACAACATGTTGGTGCCATGTCATGACACCATGCCTAGTTTCATGATTTTCAGGTGAGTGTTGGATTTACGGGAATTTTAAAACCAAGTTTCTCGATGTTTTCAGCCGAGCCAAGATGCCCAGATGTTTGAATTCCATTCCCATTTCTTGCATGGGACCTAGAAATTCACCCCAGTACACGTAAATGATTTTTCAACTAACTTTGGCGCACTGGAGCATGTGTTTGTAGTTCAAATTTGAATTATGTGCATTAAATGCCTGGAAATTCAATTAATGTATAAAAAGACCAAACGAACCCAGAATAATTCCAAAATTTAGCACGAAACTCCTATTGGTCTAAGCTGCCTGTGTAAAAAAAATCAAGGCGGGAGAAGGCAGTGTATGTCGTTTTGCACACGGAGGTGACACGTTCCCTCTCAGAACCACGAGCCTTCTTGAGAGAAGCTCCGGTTTGCAAGAAGCTTAGACCAAAGCTTGTCCCAATTCGGCCAAAAAAATTACCACAACATGTTGGTGCCATGTCATGACACCATGCCAAGTTTCATGATTTTCATGCGTGTTTTGGATTTACAAGAATTAAAAAACCAAGTTTCTCAATATTTCCGGCCGAGCCACGTCACCCAGATGTTTGAAATTCATTCCCATTTCTTGCATGGGACCTAGAAATTCACCCGAGGACACACATGTGATTTTTCAACCAACTTTGGTGCACTGGAGCATGTGCTTGTAGTTCAAATTTGAATTATTCACATTAAATGCCCAAAAACTCAATTAATGTATAAAAAAGGCCAAACGAACCCGGAATAATTCCAAATTTTAACACGGCACTCATATAGTTCTATGTTGCCTCTGTAAAAAATCAAGGGGGGGGGGGAGGCAACGTATATCGTTTCGCACACAAAGGTGACACGTTCCCTCTCAGAACCACGAGTCTTCTTGAGAGAAGCTCCGGTTTGCAAGAAGCTTATACCAAAACTTATCCCAATTCGGCCAATTTTTTTTACCACAGCATGTTGGTGCCATGAAATGACACCATGTCAAGTTTCATGATTTTCAGGCGAGTTTTGAATTTACAGGAATTTAAAAAAC
This sequence comes from Thinopyrum elongatum, assembly GCA_011799875.1. Taxonomy (NCBI): domain Eukaryota; kingdom Viridiplantae; phylum Streptophyta; class Magnoliopsida; order Poales; family Poaceae; genus Thinopyrum; species Thinopyrum elongatum. The sequence continues at coordinate 291,079,178 of CM022299.1, read as the reverse complement.
CAAGTTTCTCAATGTTACCAGCCGAGCCACGACGCTGAGATGTTTGAATTTCATTCCCATTTCTTGCATGGGACCTAGAAATTCACCCATGGACACACATGTGATTTTTCAACCAACCTTGGTGCACTGGAGCATGTGCTTGTAGTTCAAATTTGAATTATTCACATTAAATGCACAAAAACTTAATTAATGCATAAAAAGGCCAAACGAAGCCGGAATAATTCCAAATTTTAACACGACACTCACATAGTTCTATGTTTTCTCTATAAAAAAATCAAGAGGGGGGCAGCGTATGTCGTTTCGCACACAAAGGTGACACGTTCCCTCTCGAAACCACATGCCTTCTTGAGAGAAGCTCCAATTTGCAAGAAGCTTATACCAAAACTTGTCCTAATTCAGCCAATTTTTTTTACCATAGCATGTTGGTGCCATGAAATGACACCATGCCAAGTTTCATGATTTTCAGGCGAGTTTGGGATTTACAGGAATTTAAAAACCTAGTTTCTCAATGTTTCCAGCCGAGCCACGACGCCCATATGTTTGAATTTCATTCCCATTCTTGCATGGGACCTATAAATTCACCCAAAGTCACACATGTGATTTTTCAACAAACTTTGGTGCACTGGAGCATGTGCTTGTAGTTCAAATTTGAATTATGCACATTAAATGCCCAGAAACTCAATTAATGCATAAAAATGCCAAACGAACCCGGAATAATTCCAAATTTTAACACGACACTCATATAGTTGCATGTTCACTGCAGATAAATGTTCTAGCAATTCAAACACCATCCTTTGCCTCCGTAACACCATTTTGTCGCTCAAAACAGAATGAAAAAAAATCAGGTATACCACAAACAGTTTACTAGCAAGAATCGTGTGGGATGTGATATAAAATATCTTGGCGCACCGTCTTGTCTGGCTTACGCAGGAAGCTTCATCATCTACAGTCCACCGCACGCGCTTGAACCACACTTGCACGCAAGTTTCTCGCGGCACCGAGCGAAATTTTTCTGCCACCACGGAAATATCTATCTCCCCGCCCCCCACCACCACACCAAAAGCAACATTTCCACTGTTTCTCCTTGCTTTTCAAGCTCAAACCTTCACTGCTGCTTACTGGCAACGCCACCTCCTCGCCGGCGACCCTTCTTCTTGCAGCACCGCCTCCTCGCCGGCAACCCTTCTTCTTGTTGTGCCGCCTCCTCGCCGGTGACCCTTCTTCTTGCTGCGCAGCCTCGTCGATATGGTCAGGTAATCCACACCCCACCCACATCATCCTCCTCCTTCCCCGTCCCATATGCCCCGACCGACGGCGCGACACCTTCTGCCGAAATCACTGGCCCCGTCCTCCAATTAAGCGCCGCCCACAACCATTTTGCACGCAGTATAACGTGGAGCTCAGTAGCATCTGGCAGCGGAGAAGCAAATCGCGTCCGCAAGCATGGACGAGGTCGCTATGGCTGCCATGCGTGTCGATCGCCAGATCTTGGAGGAGCACCTCGTCTTTGAGGCCATAGTCGACACCACCACGCGGTTGTCTACTTTAAAATACAGTTCGTGCTGTTTTCTGGAGTCCCCCGCCAGTGCCTTCTAGTGATTTGTCCTTTGTAATGTTAATATGCAATCTGATATTCTGAAATGTAATGTTCAGTTAACAGTTTGGTCCAACAATTGCTACATTTCGTAGTACCGTTCTCAAGCATTCTTGGTTTCGTTAACTGTCTTATCTTCTAGTATATGTTCTATTCTGCAATGTCGTGCTCGGTTAACTATTTTGGTTCATTTGGTCTGCTATCCAGTTAACTATTTGGTTCAATTCTGCAATTTGATTTTTATTTGTTGTGGGTAGAATTTTGTATTGTTATGCATGTGAGAAATAAATCGAATTTGGCTGTACTCAATACATATTCTACTGATAGTATGACAACTCTCAGTTAACCTGATCAAGATCTTCCTTATATGTGTTGCAGGGAAACAATGGGAGACACTGCGGTTTACCATCGAGGTTTGCTCATGCATGGTCCTTTCGCTAATAGCACATTATTGTGCAGTTGCAGGAATCATTCTAACATTTAGGTTTCTTACAATTTGGTCTTGCACATGTAGGTCCTGTTGTCAGAGGCTTAGACCCACTGTTCGACCCATTTTGCGTATGGGGAAATGAGATGTCCATGAATATCAGTCAAGTCAAGAAACTCAGAAAGATTGTTAGGATAAAGAAACTTGCGACGAATAACAGCAAGATCTTTGTTTGCACAATGAAGAAGACATCAGTCAACTATAGGATGGTACTAACTCTTTTACCTTGTTTTTACCCCTTGCGCCATTTCAAAATTTATAACAACGATTTATGCATATCTTTGTTTTCAGTACTTTTCAAAGCAATTCACCGATGATTACCTCTCAAACCACCTGCATGGTCAAGAGGCGAGGAAGGTATTCATTCAACACCCACGGTACAATATTGAAGTCTTCCTAAAGAGGACGAAGGTTGGGCGGGCAATTATCCATAGCCACTGGCCTAAAGTTGCAAGGACATTCAACATCACTGAAGGCTCAATATTCGCCTTCCGCTTCTGTAGTTTCCCAGATGAGATTCATCTGTCTATTTACCATGTATGATGCTACTTTTCTAAAGGTTTTCGATGTTGCATGTGAAACTTGGTGTTGTTGTGTAATGACATAGCTAGCTATATCCCTCTTTGGTGTAACTGACTGCTGAAGCTATCTGATGTAATTCGATTATGAAATCCTGGTTGCCGTTATACGGATATGAAATATATGGTGTGTTTTATAAGAAATGTCAATTTGATTACTAGATGGATTATCAAATATAGGCTAATTACCCTGCTTATTGGGGTTTTCTATTGCATACGGTTACTCAGACAACACCGTGGGCGATGAACTCAAAGAACCCACACGGTTTCTAGAAAGTAGGCGTGTTGGATCAACTAACAATCACACACGGCTTCCGGCAGAGAACTGTTTGCGTTAGGCCACCTTGCACAAACGTTTCCACACAGAAAATTGTGTGTGATATACATACGAACAGAAACTTTTTTTTTCTGGGATTCACTATGTGGGATGTACGTACAAACAAAAACAATTGGGCTTCGATGCCTCGCCCGATCGCACACGAGCTCATTTTGCCCCCGCTTGTGTGGCCGGAGGGCCTATCCCCGACGGTTTCTGGGTCGTGTGGGAAGGACCCCCCTATCGCACACACTCACTAGGCGACGGTTTAAAACTCCATCGCGGAAAGAGGGTAAAAACCATTTGTATAGCATGTGTCTGCACTGGTGTAAACTCAAACTTCATCGGATCCCAACAAACACACCGCAAAAAAGGTTTACATCAAATAGATCTCCAAGAGACCATTGTATTGAGAATCCAAAAGAGAGAAGAAGCCATCTAGCTACTGCCTACGGACCCGTAGGTCTATGGTGGACTACTCACGCATCATCGGAGAGGCACCAATGATGATGATGAACCCCTCCGTGATGGTGTTAGATTGGATCTCGTGGTTCTGGAACTTGCGGCGGCTGGAATTGTGTTTCGTCTACTTCCCTAGGGTTTCTGGAATATTTAGGTATTTATAGAGCGAAGAGGCGGTGCAGGAGACCCCCGTGGGCCCCACAACCCACCAGGGCGCGCCTGGGCTCCTAGGCATGCCCTGGTGTCTTGTGGTCCCCACGGGCCTCTCCCCAGGTGCTTCATTGGCTCCCAAGTTGTCTTCTGGTCCAAAAAAAATCTCCAAAAAGTTTCGCTGCATTTGGACTCCGTTTGATAGGGATATTCTACGAAGTAAAAAACAAGCAAAAAACAGCAACTGGCACTGGGCACTACGTCAATAGGTTAGTCCCACAAAATGATATAAAGTTGCTATAAAATGATTGTAAAACATCCAAGAATGATAATATAACAACATGGAACAATACAAAATTATAGATACGTTGGAGACGTATCAAGGGTCTACGTGCTCTAATATTACTCTTATTAACCACAGTTGAAACTTTAGCATGTTCCTTTATCCTAACTGGAAAAGGTGGTTTGTCAATATAAGTCATAGGCACAACTGGGTCAACATTGTAAATAATAGTTTCATCTTTCACTATATAACGGGTTCCTCGATCTTTTCTTTAATAGGTGGATGATATTTAAACCACTTCTCCCTAGGGAGATCAACATGAGTAGCAAAAGATTCACAAAAGGAAGCTACTATCTCAGAGTCAAGTCCATATTTAGTGCTAAACTTATGAAAAGCATCGGTATCCATAAAAGATTTAACACAATCAAACTCAAGTTTTATACCTGACTCTTTACCTTTGTCGAGCCCCCAATTTTCAGAATTTCGTTTAATCTTTTCCAGAGATCCCATCTGAATTCAATAGTTTTCTTCATAAAGGAACCAATAGAAGAAGAATCAAGCATGGTTTGATCATTATGAGAAAGCCGAGCATAATTTTTTTGTAAGATAATCTCCTTTGAGAGCTCATGATTGGGGCATGTGTACATCATGTACTTAAGCCTCCCCCAAGATTCAGCGATACTTTCTCCTTCACGAGGCCAAAAATTATATATATAATTCTGATCACGATGAACCAGATGCATAGGATAAAACTTTTGATGAAATTCCAATTTCAATCGGTTCCAATCCCAAGTTCCAATATCATCACATAACCTATACCATGTCAATGATTTTCCCTTCAAAGATAAAGGGAAAAACTTCTTCTTAACTTCATCTCCGGATATACCTACAAGCTTAAATAATTCACAAACTTCATCCACATAGATTAGATGCATATCAGGATGTGTTGTTTCATCTCCTGCATAAGGATTAGCTAGCAGTTTCTCTATCATACCCGAAGGAATGTCATAATAAATATTTTTAGTAGGTGTAGTAGGTTGAGGAGCAACTCTTTGTGCTTCCGGTCGAGGTGAAGATACCCTGAACAAACCCCTCAAAGGATTGTTTTTCATAGTAACAAGTAACACTAAATTGCAGCACATAATATAAATGTTTTCTTACCAAATTCCACTCACCAAAAGCGCTTCACTCCCCAGCAACGGCGCCAAAAAAGAGCCTTGATGACCCACAATTATAGGGGATCAATCGTAGTCCTTTTTTAAGTAATAGTGTCGAACCCAACGAGGAGCAGAAGGAAATGACAAGCGGTTTTCAGCAAGGTATTGTCTGCAAGCACTGAAATTATCTGTAACGGATAGTTTGATAGCAAGATAACTTGTAACGAGCAATAAGTAGTAATAGTAAAAAACGTGCAGCAAGGTAGCCCAATCTTTTTGTAGCAAAGGACAGGCCGGAGCGGTCTCTTATAATAAGCAAAGCGTTCTTGCGGACACACGGGAAATCTAGTCACTTTCATCATATTTGTTTGATTCACGTTCGCTATTTTGATAATTTGATATGTGGGTGGACCGGTGCTTGGGTGATGTTCTTACTTGAACAAGCCTCCCACTTATGATTACCCCCTATCGCAAGCATCCACAACTACGAAAGAAGAATTAAGATAAATCTAACCATAGCATGAAACATATGGATCCAAATCAGCCCCTTACGGAATAGCGCATAAACTAGGGTTTAAGCTTCTGTCACTCTAGCAACCCATCATCTAATAACTTCTCCACAATGCATTCCCTTAGGCCCAAAGATGGTGAAGTGTCATGTAGTCAACGTTCACATAACACCACTAAGGGAATCATAACATACACATCATCAAAATATCGAACGAATACCAAATTCACATGATTACTTATGACAAGACTTCTCCCATGTCCTCAAGAACAAAAGCAACTACTCACAAATCATATTCATGTTCAAGATCAGAGGGGTATTAAATAGCATCATGGATCTAACATATAATCTTTCACCAAATAAACCAACTAGCATCAACTAGAAGATGTAATCAACACTACTAACAACCCATAGGTACCAATCTGAGGTTTTGATACAAAGATTGAATACAAGAGATGAACAAGGGTTTGAGATGAGATGGTGCTAGTGAAGATGTTTATGAAGATTGGTCCTCCCACGATGAGAGGATCGTTGGTGATGACGATGGCTTCGATTTCCCCCTCCGGAGGGAAGTGTCCCTGGCGGAATCTCTCCGCTGGAGAGCAAAAGTACTCCTACCCAGGTTCCACCTCGAGAAGGCGGCATTTCGTCCCGAAAGCTTCCTCCTTATTTTTTCTAGGTCAAATGGGGTTATATACAGGAAGATGGGCCCCGGAGGCCTGACAGGGGCGCCACAAGCTCGGGAGGCGCGCCCAGGGGGTAGGGCGCCCCCAGGCTTGTGGCTGCCTGGTAGGCCCCCCTCTGGTATTTCTTTCGCCAATAATTTTAATATATTCCAAAATAATTCTCCGACAATTTTCAGCTCATTTGGAGACGTTCAGAAAAGTTGCCTCCGATATAGCCCTTTCCGGTCCAGAATTCCAGCTGCCGGCAATCTCCCTCTTCATGTGATTCTCGCAAAATAAGAGAGAAAAGGCATAAGAATTGTATCATAAAGTGAAATAATAGTCCATAATGCAATAAATATCACTATGAAAACATGATGCGAAATGGACGTATCAAGATGCCCCATCAAATTCTAATCTCCTCTTTGCTGATGACTCTTTGATCCTTATGCAAGCCAATTCCATGAGTGCGGAGGCGTTGAAATAAATTTTGGATTCTTATTGTGCCGTCTCGGGGCAAATGCTTAGTGTTGAAAAATCTAGTATATTTTTTACTCCCAATACAAAAGTGGAAGACAAGGCACAGATATGTACAATTCTAAATATTATGACTGAAGCCCTTAATGACAAATACTCGGGTTTGCCTGCCAATGTGGGCATGTGCAAAAACGATTGTTTTCAATTCCTGATCGATCGAATTATTATGAAAATTAGTGGATGGATAGAAAAATTGTTATCCTTTGGAGGGAAGGAAATTTTGCTCAAATCTGTTGTACAAGCCATCCCCACCTATGCCATGTCTGTCTTTAAAATTCCTAAAAAAATGCAAAGGAATTATTGATGCGATGTCGCAATTTTGGTGGGGTGATGAGGACAATCAGAAGAGGATGCATTGGATGGCATTGTGGAAGATGTGTGTTCCAAAAGATCAAGGGGGTATGGGTTTCCGAGATATAAACTGTTTTAATCTGGCATTGTTAGCTAAACAAGCGTGGCGTCTTCTTGATAATCCTGATTCTTTATGTGCCACCATACCGAGAGCTAAGTATTTCCCTGAGGGCGATTTGATGAATGCAAGTTTAAGGAAGGGATCCTCTTTTACTTGGAAAATCATTATGGCGAGAAATGGTTATATCTGTAGAGTTGGAAATGGACAAAATATCGATATTTGGAGAGATGCGTGAATTCCGAGTTGTGCGAATAGGAAAATTATTACTCCTAGAAGTGGGCATCTTCTGTCAAAGGTGGCTGATCTTATTGATCCAATTACGAATTGTTGGGATGAAGATTTGGTGAGACAAATGTTCTGGCCAACTGATGTGCAAAGGATCCTCGTGATTCCCCTCCATATGCATAATATGTCTGATTGCATTGCGTTGAGCTATACAAAAAATGGTGTATTCACTGTTCGATCAGCTTATTTGGAGGAATGGAACCAACAACATAGGAGGAAATTGCAATATACTAATGGAAAAATGGTGTATTCACTGTTCGATCAGCTTATTTCGAGGAATGGAACCAACAACATAGGAGGAAATTGCAATATACTAATGGTATGGGTCGAATAAATGTCAATCCTATTTGGGGTGAGATTTAGAAATTATCATGTCCGACAAAGGTAAAAAATATATTTGGCGTACGTTGCATGGAACTCTACCGTGTCGTGTTACGCTTGCCAATAGACACATGAAAGTTTCGCCCCTCTGCCCAACATGCTCGAATGGGCAAGAAGATACAAAACAGGTTTTGCTTCCGTGTTAGAAGGCAAAAGAGGTTTGGGGTAAGCTGGGGATGTGCGAGGTGATTAAGAAAGCTTGTGTTATTGATCGTGCGGGTCAGTCCGTTCTTGAATTCTTACTTTTTATGCCACACCAAGAACTATCTATATTGGGTTGCCAGAATGCACGTGAATTAATTGCGATAACCGCTTGGTTTTATGGTGGGATAGACGCATGTTGGTTCATGAAGGAAAGTCTCAACTTGTAGACTAGATTTCGATGGGGGTTCGTGCTATAACGACAAACTATGTTCATGCCCACTCTCCTAGTGCGACTAATAAAAAAGGACGGAGCAGGCCTCCTGTGGGTTTTGAGCTGAATGTTGATGCTTCTTTTGACCATGATCTGCTCAGGGGCACAGTTGGTGTTGTACTCAGAGATGACAAAGGACAATTCATTGTTGGCGGAAACTGGAAGATCGATTGGTGTGTTGGTGTATTGACAACAGAAGCGATGGCTCTTAGGTTTGGTTTAGTTCTTGCACAAAAAGCGAGATGCAATCGTCTTGTTATTAACTATGGTAATATGGAAGTCATTGGCACAATGAAGAATGGAGGACAATCTGCGGGAGCGGCGACGGCAATCTTCGATGATTGCTACTTCATGGCATGTGATTTTTCTTTGACTAGATTTGAACATTGCAATAGGGTAGCTAATACGGTAACTTGCTAGGCTAGCGAATTTTTCTGTAACTAGAGATTGGTTTGAGGAGCCTATGAAGAATATTGTACCTCTTCTTACAGACGATGTAACCATTATTTCTAATTAATAAAGTGGGTGTTTTTTTCTTAAAAAAAGCAAATTTGCTTATGTGACAATGAATTAATGAGATTGCTTATGTGGCAATGAGTTAAGGGGTGCGCTAGGTATTGACTGGCGGATCTGTTTGAAAGATCTGTCGCCTCGACAACCGTTAGATTTGGTGACATCTAGGGGCCTGGTCTCGTCCTCACAATTGCAACAAAGTCAATGTTGTAGAACTCTTTGCAGCAGAGCTCATATTGTAGAAACATGTGCAATAAAGGTTGTGTTAGAGTTTTTTCTCATCTTCAACTTTTTGCAACATAGGCTATGTTGCAGAAGGACTTTTGCAACATGGGTGGTGTTGCAGGATATTTTTGCAATGAAATATATCACGAAAGTTGCACGGCCGCCGTTATCGTTGCCATAGATGTTTTGCAGCAAGAGTCTTGTTACAAACCTTCTTCGCAACAGAAGCCTTGTTACAAAAACCATTATGTGTGGATAAGTATAGACTGAGACGTGTGTGGGTCACAACCACGTGTCTTTTATGGGAAGCAGGGAACAAAATCTTTACAATTGGCCTGGTGAAGGGAATCATTTCCCATGAGTTAATGAGGAGAAACGATTTTTAATGCCAAATCGGTCCAGTTGGGCTATATTGTCAAAATAAAGGGAAAAAAATAGCGCGCCACAGTAAAATAGTGCCGGCTTCAAAATACGCTATTAACGTGCTATATCGCGCTATATTAGCGAGACGTTGTACACTGATTTATATAGCGAGCCAATTCTCAACATGCTATAGCATGCTTTTAGCGATGTTATAGCGCGCTATTTTTTCAGTGCAAAATATAACTCATCCAGTTCGACCTTCCCTTCCTCCCGGCCTCGGCTGCCATTCACCATCACTGACCACCTATTTAGCATGTGACGCTATAATGAAACTTTGGAGACCTCGGTCTTCGGCCAACGCCAATGCTTCACGACAAGCAATTGACTAAGATGATGGCGTCGTGCAATCCGAATATGACCAGAGAAGAGCTTCCCAAATTATTCCCATGATGGTCGCGACAAACAGCAGCTGCAGTTTCTCTCGATCTTGATTTTTTTTAGGACAAAGCTAAGCTTTATTGATCATAATCCACATGGAGTGGGATACAGTTCGGATTATGAGGGTTAGCCAACCACATATGACGCCCTGTACTGAGAGAAAGTGCATGCTTAGCTAGACTATGAACTTCACCGTTGACAGTACGGCTTTCAAAGATAAAATTACAAATAAAAATCGAAAAACTCTCGATCTTGATACACCAGGTCTGCAGTTCCTATATGGCGCGTACCGCGCCAGCCAGCAACGTAGCGCATACCCCCCCCCCCAATCACGAGGGCTACTGTTTCAACGGGCCAGCCCATTTCGGGGTTTCCCCACAACCGGGTTTTTTCCTTTTTTTTTTCTTTTCCTTTTTTCCTTTTTTATTTTCCTTTTTTGATCTTTTTTCTATTTTCTTTTTTTCTTTTTTTTCTGTTATTCTGTTATCATTTTTATTCTTGTTTTTCAATTTACGAAAATCTTCTAAATTCGCAATTTTTTTGTGATTTTTTTTAAATGATAAACATTTTTTTAGAATCATGGTTTTGTTTTTACAAATTTGTGAATATTCTCTTAAATCAAGTACTTTTTTTGAAACCATGATCATTTTTTATAACTCACGAACATTTTTTCGAAATCGTGAACATTTTTTAGAACTTTATTAACATTCTGTTAACTCATGAACATGTTTTCAAATTCATGAACATTTTTTAAACTCATGAACATTTTTGAATCATGATCAATTTTTAAATTTAAGACAATTTTTTGAAATCATGAACATTTTTTATAAATTCTTGATTTTTCTCCAAAATCATGAACATTTTTTTGAATCATGAACATTTTTAAATTCTAGAGAATTTTTTGAAATCATGAACATTTTTTACAAATTTGTGAACATTTTTCAATTTTACGAACATTTTTTGCAAAATTTGTGAATATTTTTCAATTTCATGAACATTTTTTGAAATCATGAACATTGTTTTAAATTCATGAACATTTTTAAAATTTGTGAACCTTTTTTCCAAATTAGTGAACATTTTTTGAATTACCAAACATCTTTTTGAAATCATGATTGTTTTATTCAAAATTAGCAACTTTTTCTAAAATTTAGAACCTTTTGATAGCCTAAAATTATTGAAAACAAAAGAAAAAAAGAAAAAGAAAACAGGCGGTGTCCCGGCCGCACATGGGCCGGCCCAGAAGGGCGCGAAGGGGGGAGCGGGGGGTGCGCGCCCGCTTCCTTCGCATCGCGTGCTGCCCCGTATAGGGGACCTCCACCAGGTCACCAGCATCAAACGTGTATTTTAGCCTGCTCACCCAAATTTATGGGCCAATTTGGCATCGTTAAGGCCGAAGTACCTATAGCTAACGGTATTACACTCTGGCCCAAACGGGACCTCCTATACGCCGCTTGCTGCGGCAAGCTGGCGGCGATTCGCACAGGAGGCGGCTCGCCTGGGCCGGCCCATTTACTGGTCCTTCGCGAGATGAATTATGGAAAAATAAAAGCGCGCACTAAGGAATCGAACCCGCGAGCTGCGAGTGATGCGCCCGATGCACTAGCCTCCGCGACATCTCAGGTATTGTGACATATCTGCAGCGCGAATATACTAGAAGCTACAGGCAGCGGCAAAAAACAAAAACAATTCGTGTAATAACCAGCTGGCGAGGGATCGAACACAAGACCTCCTGCCATGGAATCGCATCCATAGCCAGTTTTAGTAACTACCGTTAAACATGCGAACATTTTTTGATTTGTGGACAAAAATTAAACATGCGAACATTTTTTGAATTGTGAACAAATTTTGAACATGAAAAAATGTTTTGAATATGTGAACAATTTTTTAAATTTGTGGACAAAATTAAACATGCGAACATTTTTTGAATGGTGAACAAATTTTGAACATGAAAATGTTTTGAATATGTGAACAATTTTTTTAATTTGTGGACAAAAATTAAACATGCGAACATTTTTTGAATGGTGAACAAATTTTGAACATGAAAATGTTTTGAATATGTGAACAAATTTTGAAAACGAAAATATTTTTTGTATTTGAGAACAAATTTGGAAAGAAAGAAGAATTTTTGAAATTCCTGAACATTTATGAATTTGTTAACAAAAATTGGAAAAAGGAACATTTTTTTTAATTCCAAAAAAATTCCAATTTGCGAAGAAAATTTATACATGTGAACACTTTTTAAAATTTGTCAATTTTTTTCGAAATGGGAACTTCTTTCGAAACAAATTTTTGAACATTTTTTAAAATTGCAAACATTTTTTTGCTTGTGCGAACATTTTTCACAAAGACGAACATTGTTTTGAAAGCGCGAACATTTTTCAAAAAGATGCACATTTTTTCAAATTGCGAAACATTACCTTGAAAACATGAATTATTTTTGAAATTTGTGAACATTTTCTGAAAACACGAACATTTTCTGAAATTTTGGGAACATTTATGAAAATACGAACATTTTTTCAAAATTGTGAACAATTTTTTAACACATGAACATTTTTTTTAAAACCCCGAACATATTTTTGATTTTGATAAAAAAATTTGAATTCCGAATATTTGAGAAATAATTTAATTTTAGAAAAAGAAACAGAAAAAGGAAAGAAAATAAAAAAGAAGAAAGAAACAGAAAATATAAAAACGAAAACAAAAAAATAAACAGAAAGTAAAAAAAGAAAAAGAAAAAACCTAAAAAAATCAGCCTCGAAAAACAGCAGGAAAAAAGAAAACCGGTTCGGGGAACCTTCTGGAAGGTTCCCAAAACCGGGAGAAAACATCCCGGCCGCAACCGCTAAATGGGCCCCGGCCCACTGAGCTCTTAGCGTCGCTCGCCTGTGCGATTCTCGGTCAATTTTCCGCAGAATGCGGCGAATAGGGATTTCCGGCCCAAACTCTCTTATTTGCCGCCTCTGCCTTCCATGACAATGACAATGGGGCAGTTCCGTCGGCGCCGCCGAGCTCGCACGGCGAGGCTGACCACTGCTCGATATCCTAACTCCAACCCAGCCAACTCGCACGCCTAGACCCTAATTCTAAGGCAACCTAATCCCTCGCCATGGAGGATTCCCTCGTGCCGCCGGTGCCTCCTGCCCCAACCACCCTTTTCCTCACTCGCCGGCGATCACATCTCGACAGCGCCTCCTACCGCACGCTCTCCCGGCTCTTCTCCCACTGCCTCCACCACCGCCCCTCGCAGCTCGCTGCCCGGGCGCCCCTGGAAGTCGAGCCCGCCGCTGCGAACCCTATCTGCGACGAGTCACCACAGGGGTGCTCGGTGCTGCCTGAAGACGCCGAGTCTGAACGGGGAAAGGACTTAGGAGAAGAGGAGACTGCGGTAAGGACTTGTGTCATCGAGAACCCCTCACCCGCGGTAGTCGATGCAGCCACCGGTAACCCTATTGCAGACCCGGCTGTGGCACCACAGAGATACATGGAGCATCAAGTGGCCGGGGTTCAGCGGGTGGAGGGCGTAACAGATATGGTTGTTGGGGGAAACGTCTGCCGTGAGTTAGTGGAGGAGTTGGGGGCAGAGGATGTTTTGAGGTCGATGAAGGATTGTTTGGAGGGGGAGGTTGACGAATTGGCAGACCCAGATGTAGTGGTGGTCAATGATGATGAACATCTGCTGCTTGATACGATGATGACCAACTTCTCAGGGTTGATTGCTGATGCCAGTGATGGCACAACGTCAATGCTGAACTACGGGGTTTCTGGAGGTGAACCACACAATGATGGCAACATAGCTGAGGGGGTGAAAGAATTGGGAGCTGGAACTAAAGAAGACAGACCTGTGGGTGATTCAGATCAGCACTCAGTTGATGGTGGCGTGGTTGAGGAAGGAGAGATTGAGGGTGACATGCAGGCTCTGGATGTAGATGAATCTGATGATTCGGAGCTCAAAGATGCAGATGATGAGGAATTGGAAGAGGATTTTGCTAACAGAGTGTTGGGGGAGAATGAATCATCTGGCCAGGACATACCGTGTCTGAATTTGCTTTCAACGCCTAAAATTAAAGGAACCAGTGATCTTGTACTGAACAAGGAAGGTTATATCAAGGATGATGCACTAAAGCATGTTACCAGGGCGCAGGCAGTCAGTTATGATGAAATTGTGGAATGGAATGAGACACCGCTGCCTGATGCTGAGGTACTAAATATACCATTTTTTATTAACCAGTATTGGTTATTAGATGTTTCTTCACATGTTGCTTCTTCTTGTTTAATTTTGTGTTTGGATGAAAATATAGCTTGTGAGATGCAAGTTATCATGTGATACCGCATAACTGATTCAGAACCTTTTTTTAACACATTATTGATTTCTTGCTTAAATTCCATCACATGCACTTTTAGAAGAGTACAAAACTCACCAATATCCAATAAGTTATTCTCTTCTTGACAACAGAAGTACTGACATTACGGTAAAAAAAGAAGCACTGACATTAGATATGCCCCATGACAAACTTTGCAGGCTCCCAAACCAGGGAAGAGAAAACGGCATTTGACAGAGGAAAGAAAGGCTAAGAAGACGGTGTGTTCTGGTTTCACTACCATTTGAGTTCAACACATACTTTATTCAACTGTGCATTCTAATTGTATTTTTCGTTCTGGAGTATTAATCTTCCTTCGCGATGTTTTTGACATATAGAAAAACAAACGGGTTAAGAGAGCACAGCAGCGGATAGCGGATGGTGTAAAAAGACTGAAACTTGCACCAGTTATAAAGCCGAAACCAGTGAAGTTATGCCACTTCTACATGCATGGGAAGTGTCAGCAGGTAAGTTTTTCTCTGGCCACCAACTTATTGTTCACTTGGAACTGATAGTCATGTATTGCTGATTCTCAATTACATTTCTATCTTTTTAGGCCAATAATTTATGTGTTTTTCTGTGAACCACATATAGAGGTTTTTGCCTCGAAAGGTGATGGAGTAATGATCACAAAAGTCCTGGTTTCTAGGAACATTTTTTGTTTTGTTTGTATAGCATTGTGAGGAGCCGTATCATAGCGAATGATGTAACGTATGTTGAATTGCTTCTTGCAAAGCCATCCATTTTATCAGTAGACATTTTATTTTGATAAATCAACAAAGTTTCTGTACAAACACTGGATAATGAATTTGTTGTCAATAGTTATTTTACAAACCTAATTCTCTTTTCTCTTTGCAGGGCAATGCTTGCAAGTTCTCACATGATACTACACCTTTGACAAAATCTAAGGTATGTGCTTTATAGAAGTTTTTATGTCTGCCTGCAGTATTCATTATGCATTGCTGTGATATTAGTGCATGTCCATGTATGTATGGTTGCATCCATTTGTTCCACCTGCACATATTGTGCATACCTATATAAACCATCTTTCAATAACTATCGATGGTGCTTGAAATAGATGGTTTGGACAGGCATGCACGAAATGGTGGGTGCTAACTGTTGAGTTGTTCAGATGATATGAATAGATAATGTGTACAAGGCTGAAGTATAAAACTGTACACCAATATATCTTAATCCAAGTGGCAGCTAACTTCATTTCTTTACATTTTCTTACTTTCCTTTCTGTTTGTTTTGATGTATGACATGTTTTGGTGTCCGCTTATTTCTTTTCTTAATTTTACAGCCCTGCACACATTTTGCGCGCGGTTCTTGTTTGAAAGGAGATGATTGTCCCTATGATCATGGGTTGTCAAAGTACCCTTGCCACAACTTTGTGGAAAATGGAATGTGCTTCAGAGGTGATAAATGCAAATTTTCTCATGTGGTACGTGATTTACAAAATCATTTCCTATTGTTTATTTAGAAGTGAAATAGCCTGGTAAAATGTTTGTTCCACCCTGTGAATTGAGAAAACTGCGTTGTTTATCAGGTGCCAACTGCAGATGGTCCTTCCAAACCAGATGCAAAGAAATCTGATGCGTCATTGGTGTCTGAAAAACCCGGCAGAGAGCAAACAAGTAGTCAGAAAGCATCAACGGTCCATGATGGCGAACGTGTAACTTCTGCTCCTACCAAACATTACTCCATCCTTAAAAACCTTGCCGGCATCTCAGTAAATGCTCTAAAAGCATCAACCAGTACACCAAAGGGTGTACAGTTTCGTCCTTCCAGCAAAGACAGATCAAATTCTAGCATGCTGCATCAGGATGCTCTACCCATCGAGAAGCATATGTACACAAATGGCAGTAAACATCAGAATTTTGGTGGACCGCAGGCTGCAGAAGGGGATAAAAATGTCATTCCAAATAAACAGAGATTGGCTCCACTGTTCGATGAGAATAACTCATCAAAAGAAGCTAGTTCACATCCAAGTTCAGACCCAAAGAGAACTAGTTTGCCTACTGGCTCTACTACAGTGCTTGGATCAATCAGCACTCAGCACGAAGTTTCAGAGGCTTCAAGAATTTTGCAGGAATTCTTATTTGGTGCTGGCAGTTAGAGGAAAGTATGAATACACTACTCTGCCTTTGATACCTGTAGACTACACATAGTACTAGTTCTTTTTACCTCTGCAGTATGAGTTCATGCCATGAGTGTGCGGCTTGTTTTGGTACTTTTGACTCAGTTTCCATTTTGTAATTGCATATTGCAACTGCTATCTTTAGTAGATCAACATAAGTATAATATTGCAGTGATGCGTATAGTTTTTGGTTACCAAGAAAGTTCACAAACTTATTTTGCAGAATTAGGCTAGGTGCCACCGTGGGTACATGAAGATTTGTTATTATCCAGTCAACTCACTTCCAACTGCATATGGTACTTCCATTTAGCCAATCATTTGTAGCATTAGATCTAAGCTTACTGGTATGAATCGTATGATAAATGCCTTCCTGAATCGGTGCTTTGATGAGTCATCTCTCACATATGATTCATTTTAACCCCGCTTTGGAAGTTGCTCCGAGTTTAATGAGTGCGGATTTTTACATGTTACCTTGTCATAGTTGAGATTTTAGTAATTTTTAGTTCATTTTGTTGAATCTTGATACTTGATGCCACTAATTTAGTGATGAATTGTATATCTCTGGTAATAGTATTAGAGCATCTACAACCACAGATAGCTAATCCGAGCCCCTATACGCCCGCGGACAGTGACCAGGGGACATCAAAACTTGGCATTTGCAACCATGGTCCCTATTTTCAAAACACCAAAACCATGCAAACACATGCACGTCGATCATTTTGGACAAACATAGCTTAGTGCACACAAATACAAATAGTTCGTACTTAATAGTACATAATCCAAATATAGTTCAAACATAAATATTGTTCATAGTGCATAACTGATAAAATAAAAAGACAAGTTTATTGATTTCCAGTGTGCGTCCACATTTGCTCGACAAGATCATCCAGAAGTTGCATATGCACTTGTTGATCTCGCAGCTGTGGATGCTCATCATCATCATCATCATTTCGGCATCCTCATCCTCCGAATCCGATGACGTGATGAACTCGTTGAATATGAATTCTTCTAGATCATCGTTTCCATCGCCATCATTCCACGACGATTCCATTGGTGACCTAGAAGTAATGACCGAAATAATAAAAACCAGCTCGGTCATTTCAACAAACACGTAGAGCGCGGGGTGAAAGTATGGTGGAGTTTGACGTACCGGGGCGGCGTCCGGTGGCGGTGTGCGTTGGGGCGTCCGGTGGCGAAGCCCTGAGTTGGGGATGGCGGCGGAGCACCTATAGCGGCAGAAGTCCGGTGCGGCTGTGCGGAGGAGGGCGAATAGAGAAGAGGAGAGGGCTTCTCGGGCAAGGAGAGGGGAGGTGGATATGAGCGAATTGGGCGGGCCCTAGTGGTCGGTCCGACGTGGCGGGCGCGTCCGGGCGTCCCCATATCCGCCCCATATTTGGGCCGGATATGGGTAGTGCCGGTCAGTTCGGGCGTTTGGGCCGGCTATAGGGAGGCCGGTTGGGTGGCGTTTTTCCGTCCGGGCATTGACCGGACAGCCCGTCCGGGCGTTTGTGGTGGGTATGGGGAGTCCGGTTGTAGATGCTCTTAGATTGTGTTTTTTGACTTGGCATTGCTCACTTACGCCCAAGTATAATTTTGACAATGAGTTGTATCATAATTATTTGAAACCGTTGGGCAAGTGATTGGTCAAGCGGCTGGTTTGCTGGTGCAACCGATCGTTGAAATGGTCTAAAAAAACAGTTCAATGTTTAAATATTTATCTACTAATTAATTCAGTTTTCATTTGTATGACATAGTAGACCACTGATATAAGTTGTAGTTCTTTCTCTGGAAGCACTGGAGCTTTCTGCCACCTGTTTTCTTGGGTCCTTGGAGAGCATTTGTAGTGGAGGTTTGATTTCTGGCTCAGCACTAAGTTGAATGCAATTTTTATTCTTTTTTGTTCCTAAAATGGTATTTTACACTAACTGGACAGGAGCAGTCTTTGGTACCGGTTTTCACTAGTTCTACAGGCGGCCTAATTTCATGAAGAGTTTTTGCAACAATATATGTTCATGGTATAAAATTTGTAAGATTGTTAAAGTATTTTCATTTTATGACCAATTTTCTTCTTCACTTATGATTTGTGAGATAAATTCAAAGATTAAAAACCAATGTTTGAGTGCATTCTTCCCACGGCAACATGTTCTCTCAGACCAGCTCACAAGTATTAGCTTTCTACTCTATTTGTAACTGGTTCTGGCAACTGAATTTTCAGACTGGGTCAGTGGGATGTTACTAGTACAATATAACTGTTTGTGGTTCCTTGTCAAACAAAGCGTTAGCTTTCATCCAAGATTTTTGTGTGGACAACATATTTATCTGCAGAGCCTTGTGGAAATCTTGAACCAGATCTCGTTTATTATTTCCCTTGACTATTGAGAGTGCTAGATTATCTGCTGTGTCGGTACGTGATCTAATGCTGTTTTGGTTCACTAGGCGAAGCAGTGGAGATTTGAGGTGTCATTATTCAGTTCCTAACAAAGGCTGCTTTCTAAGGCACCTCGGGTTGATTCAGTACACACACATTTCTTTCTGTTGGGCTGTCTGTAGAAAGATGCTACACCGTGCACTAAATGATTTCTAGCTGCTCTTCTATCAGTATCAAGTATCCAATGTGCTTATCAGAAGTGGAGAAAAGAAAAAAAATATCCATATTTTTCTGCTTTCAGGCCCTCCGGACTCTCCAGGCAAAGAGAGCATTACTGGACACTGGTGCTGGCCTGGTGCATTGGATGGTTTGAACTTGCATGCATGCAGTACCCGGGGTTATCTCTTGGTTGAGAATTGCTTGTGGAACTAGTCTGGAGACTGTGGGGCACAGGGGCAGGCAGAATCCAAGGTGTCCCAGGTATGAGCTGGACTGCGTATGATTGTTTTTTGCTTCATTTCAAGCTTCCTCCCGACCTGTCCCGTGCCTACTCGCTGTCGAACTCACAGCTGTTGTCGCATCAATTCAGATTACATTCACATGATCACTGAGGAGGCTCACATGGCGTTTTATCACCTCCAGATTTGTCGCAGGCATATGAGTTTACGCTCCTTGGTGACTCTTAACTGGCTATCTCATTACTCAGTCAAGAGTTTTTCTTCCAATGATGATGATGCATGTTAAACTGTGTTATTTCGTCATGCTGCTCATGTCAGCTTTGAGTGGCTTGTGCAGGAGGTGCAATTTGTTATCTTGGTACTGGAATAGCTCTATCGCACTCGTGAAAGCAACTGATTCAAAGGTTTGAGTGGCTTGTGCACCTGAACCTGTATGTGTTGCCTGTCATGGGAACTGGATTACGTGTGAACCTGGTGAAAGCCCCCCCTCCCTGAGGATGTGATGGACTGATAGGTAGCCACTTTGTTGCTTTCCTCCTATGATAAATACTCTCACTTAGTTGGAAAACAAATGCATATTTACCAGTACTTCAGGGCCCTTCCATATACTCCATTCTTGGAGGATTTGTTACCATCTACACCTAAGGCCCTGTTTGGATTATCGTTTTCCTTTTGAATACCCCTATAAGAAATACAGGACTCGACCCGTTGTTTTGTTTCTGGCCGGGAATTGCTCAGTGGCCGGTGAGATACACCTGTAAGTTAAACACCTCCGTTACATCGATCCCAAGCGCGGCCTAACTGTGGAGTAAGGGGATATGGCGAAATATGGTTGACCAGAAAAATATGGTATGTATGTAACCTTTTGTGCCCAGCATTTTTTGGTGCATATCAGCTGGAAGAGCAAAAGACAAGCAACTACTCCGTCCTTTACAAAATGTAGGTGTGTTTTGATTTATTAAGGAAAGCCTTTGATCAACAGTTCTTATATTAACTCCTACGTGTTCTTTTGTGATACAAATCACAATCATATTTGAGTATTCTTGAATACAAATCTAATGATATAAAAATATGTTACATAAACCACATATACTAATAAAGTAAGTATTGGTCGTTAATGAATCAAAACATGTCTTATATTTTGAAACAGAAGGAGTTTGCATAATTTTTGAAAATAAATAGATAATTAAAATAACCGATACTGCTCACTCATCGTGCAATTCTCCTCCGGCGTCATGTACAACTCGTTCTGAGACTAATCGCTGTCAAGCTATGTTCCCCAGTTCGCAACCATCTCTACATGGGCAATGACAATCCACAGCCAACTTCGTTTGTTTTGTTGCCAGCATTTTCCGGCCATATGTAGTCAGCCATGCCATACTCTATTGCAAAGTCCAGACTACATGCCATACTCTATTGCAAAGTCCATATAAATAAGTTCGCCTGAGAAAATCTATTTCGCTATTCAGAGTAATCATGTCGCCAATCCGCATACATTTTTGTTGAATTATACTTCCTCTGTCCCATAATATAAGACGTCTTTTGACATTGTGTAGTGGTGAAGTCTTTATCTGATTATTAAGGCTACAGCCTGTTGCTGACTTTTATCAACGATTGTACAACGCACCGACAATTGATTTATGTCATTTGACAGGATTGATACCTCCTGTTTTCTTTTACCTTGTTACATTTGACATGAACTCTTAACATCTTGTTGTCTTGATCCTTTCTTCATTGCTGATGATGGCAATATCGTTTCATTGAGCTGCTTTTGTTTCATAGGACCAAATTGTTCAGCAGACTGCCATATGCTAGTTTTTTTTTTCCAATGATGCCAAATCTGACATTGAGTCGTCGACCGGAGTCGCTGTTTGACACAGCTTTGCTGCTTGTCTTTCTCACTTTAGCACGGTCACATACATAAATCCTGCACAGAGAGTACTCAGGCTGGCTGACAAAAACAACACCTCTGGAGTGATCTGATTCATCAAACTGGCAGCCTCCCTCAGCAAACAGGGAACTCCTGCATCCGTTCAGTTCATGTCCAGAGACCAAGGCCTCCGAATTCAGCCGGCACACCCTCTGTTGAATTGCTAATAGGACCATTCCTGTATGTATTCTGCAATTCACTGTTCTTGAATTATCTCAGTAATGGACTGAGTCAATGCCAACAGGAAGAATGATGAGGTGGAATCCACGAACACGGTTGGAAAATCTTAAGACTTTGTTCGTGTCTGTTCTGCCCGGCCGTCCATCCTTGTCTGATGGTAAATAGGAGGTCTATGTACTTGAACTCGAGGTATTTATTTACATGTCTAAATCATGGAGTGCTCAACTGTATCTTTTAATTAACATGTCCAGATCAAAGCCTTGACCCATTCGTGTCTGGATTACACTCAGGCTATTATGAATTTTTCAGGAAATTATGTACAGCTGATTACTTCGATTGGTCGCCATTTCAGAGATAATAAGCAGGAGGGTTAGGCAATTATGGGTTTCAATACCTCCGGAGAGGTCAGTGTCATCTCCCTCATATTATACTCTACATACAATATTTTTTGAACCGCAATTTTCTTATGACAGTTCTGCCTATAATGTAGCCATTACATTCCTCAGTTAGAAATGGAGCCTATCACCCGAGACCCTTCTTGAACATGACAGCGACACTCCATGAATCCTGGCTACTGCCATGTTCTCATGCTCACCGCGTATCATCACACAGTTGAGCCAAGAACTACAGTTTGTTCTCTTCTCTTTCGATGACGATAAAAATACACATGGTTTCATTGGTCACGCGAGCGTGCAATTGCCCCGTTGATCCGGAGATCCGGCTTTCATGGCTCCTGTTACTGAATCATGAGTTTTCTTCTCCAAACTAGTGCAGTAATTCTTCCTGCTACCAGATTCAACTGAGCCTGCAATTTGCAGGAGGGGCCTGTCCTTTTCTTGATGCGGACATGCTTATATTCGGGCTCATAATTCGCACCTTGACCGCTTTTAAAAAATCATACATGACCATAATTCTAGCAGATTGATATTGACATGGGTAGGCAGGCCAGGAGGGTTCTCTCTTTTACTATTGTCTGGAGATCTTTGATTGTGTTCATGACTAATTGCACAATGTTTTGGATTGCTCATCTTGCAAGAAAAAAATCTAGCCTCGCTGTTTTGGTTGACTTGATTCAGCAAAAGCTAGCCCAACTACACTGTGCCAATTATGGGTCTTCTCCTTTTGGGCATCTGCTGGGAAAGTCAAATCCCGTCTTTGGATGCTAAAAAGAATTGAAGCTTTGCTACTATCTGAATGATGATGTGCTGTAAAAGACGGACCAAAGAACTAGAGGTCATGTGTGGATGAGTGCTTTGTAGTAGTACAAAAGATCAAAACAACCAAACACATGATACATGTAACACTTCGGTTCAAAGCAAATCATATTTCTTAGTTTAATTTAAGGGCACTATGCGCCGGTCGACCGGCCTGAGCGCTGGACCGGTTACCGCGTGAGCCATCGGATAGCTTTCTCGTCAACGGGTGAGCCCATAAGTTAGCCAGGTGCGCGTAGCAGTTTAGGCACGTTGCATGCCTCCGCTAGTTGCTGCGATCACAAGGAAATGTTTAAGCAGGCAGGGGTGAGATGGCACATGGCATGTCTCTGTTGACCCTTGTCTGCATGCCATCAGCAGAATAAAATACATCTGCGGCATCAGACAGCGACCTACCCTACTCTACTGTACCCAAGTATACTCTCCTGACTCCTTTGATATGATTAATATGCTGTTTCCTTTCGAGAATTGATTACCACAACTCTCTTAATTTCTTGTACCATTCGTCTTGTCCATGACGCGCGGAGAAAGTACAACCATCTTGTCCCCTCCATCCTAGTTTGATGTTATCGAAACAAGTTTCAAATGGTAGTATATGTGGTGTATAATTCACAACTTATCCATCAAACTATTTGTCAATGTTATACCATGGAGATTGAGGGCAAGAATATTCTACCATCTTAGCAAAAATCATGAACTGAGCATAGCTCAGATAGTCAGGGTGCTTGTGGCGGAACTAGCCCATCAGAATTTAAATTCTAAACTTGACATGATATTCAGATTTATTTTATTTTTAAATGTGCATGCGTGTATTTGTAGGGGTAATTATAGCAAATTGTGTGGCAAATGACAACACCAAACGAAACCAATAGCTATATAACTAGTACTGCCCTCGATTCACTTGCCTCGACGCAGACACGTACGAGCCCACAGGCCTCCTGCACGACGGGTAGATGCAGCCGGCGACACGATGGATCCAAAAAGCTGCGACCTGTTCTGATCACCTCATAATCTATCCAGTTTGCCTGAGTGGTTAAACACTATATTTAATGATCGCGTAATTAGTTAACATTTTTCGCTCTGGCTCCGACCCAATCTTTGTTTTGTTTTATATAGGGGTCGGGAGCAACGTAGGCCTGCTGCTGCTTGTATACCTGGCTTACGTACACGTACTGCTGTCCAGTGGTGATGGTGGTAGTATTTCTATATGCGTTTTTGTCTTGGCCATCATATTTTTTTTTCGCTTTTATTTCTTTTCAGTGGTTAGGAGGAATCAAACATCAAAGTATCCGATGTGATGTGACAAGTTTGATTGCCATGTACTTTTATTTTGTTCTGACAAACGTTCAGTCGTGTTCACCGTTTATTTACTTGGCACATATACCTGTAATACATATTTACGACTGCTCCCTCTGGTCCGGATTAATACGGTTGGCTTTGATTTTAGTCATCAATTTCACTAACAAAATATGTGTTATATACCATCAAAAGCCTATCATTGGATTTACATTTAAGTAGAGTTTCTAGGCATATAATTTTGATGTGGCAAACAACAATTCGTGAGCCAAATTGACCATCTAAGAAATCACGTACACCCTGTACATCCACCCGGAGGGAGTACTTGTACCTCAAATATATACTTGTATGAACCCCTCATGAAAATCGAGGCGTGTACTATAAATTTAATTTTGCAGATGAAGGTGTATTTTACATTTCAATCATATATATTTGTCAGATCAGTATTTCAGCATTTTTTCACTAACATTGTCACACACATAAATAAATACGTATTTGGTTAAACTTACTACTAGGACTTACTAAACCTCTTGTCCCAAACAAGTTGGGGTAGGCTAGATATGAAACCCTTTCACGAGGATTTCCCAGGAGGTCACCCATCCTAGTACTACTCTCGCCCAAATGGGTTTTATACCCAAAGGACTGGCTAGTTTTTACGTTGGCTCGCCAAGCCTATCACAACTCTTAGATATGAAACCCTTTCACGAGAACTTCCCAGAAGGTCACCCATCCTAGTACTACTCTCGCTCAAATGGGTTTCATACCCATGGGACTGGCTAGTTTTTACGTTGGCTCGCCAAGCCTATCACAACCCTCCTCCTTTACCCGGGCTTGAGACCGGCTATGCCTAGAAGACAACACTTCAATAAAATGAGAAAACACGTCATGTGAAATCGAAACTTCTCCAAAAGTCAAGAAATTTTATTTTTCTTGTGAACATCAGTGACCCTCTTATACGGGCAAAGGCGAAAAATATGCAATACCATGGTTCGTGGAAGTCTTTTTTTAATGAAACTGGCGTTATTCTCCACCATGAAAAAAAACTGGTGTTATTCTGTTGCAGCCTAGCTAATATACGTAATCTTTTCTAGATATATGATTTTAGATGTTCTAAGAAAGAAGAAGCCCAGAGGATAAGGATGGGTAAGGTACTAACAAAAACAGCTCAATAACTAAGTCTAAGAAAATATTAGTCCGGCCAAGAGAGATAATAAATGAAAGAAAAAGGATATCCCTATTGTATATACATTGTAGACCCATGTAGCCTATTTGCTCTTTTCAAGATTCCCACCTACACATAAATGCACGCACCATGCATCGCTCGAAAAGATGGAAAGTGTTTCCCGGAAATATAACACTGTTTTTATGCGCATGTTTCTTCAGACAACTATCACAGCGAACAACGTAGCGTGCATATCTATTGTGCTGGTGATTTTCTCGGGTGAAAAAACCCTTCACGCCCCACACTCCACTCTCTTCCCACATCTAGACCCCGACACACCGCCACACCAACCTCGGAACACCCCGACCGAATATCACCACCGTAATGGATCTCTCCAACCCCACAAACGCATTCATGTCCAACATCTTCGAAATGTAGTGGTCGCCAGGCAAAATCCGGAGAGCACCAAACACAAGAGCAACACACCAACGCCAAGGCCCTAGAGGCCGGTGCGGATGCGTGAGTGAAAGCTCCTCCTACCCGCTATGCCGCCGTATCGAATCCGCTCACACACAAGGCCTCCCCAGCCTCGCAATACAGGTCAATGTCGCAGTTCGCCGCCTCATCCTAGTCCGATTCGGATTCATTCACCGTCGACCTCAACTCCGATTACAACTTCACTGAGTCATCATAGCTCATCCGGTTGCGGACACGCCGAAATACGTCATCTCGGCTGACGACTGCAACCTATTCGACAAAATGCCCCACCTCCAAGATCGACGGCGAAAGAGATGCTGATGTCGATGATAAAAAAGGGCAATTGTCCAGAGAGGTGGAAGATTAATACTCGCCGAAGCCCGATGCAAAAACAAGGAAAGCGAAGAGAGGAGTCGCATACAGATGAAGGATGGCGAGTTGTTGTGCTTGGCATGGTTGGGCTCAACTGCTGATTCATTTCAAGGCGACGAGCAAAGGGGGGCGACCTTCTGGAGGAAGGTGTACGAGTTCTCACAAAATGAAGAACCACACACCGTTTGATGTGACAAGAATTGTGGCGTGAGAGCTCCCTCACTAATGGGTGATATGCCATTCAAGAATTGATTAACAAATATTCTGGTGCATATGCCCAAATTAAGAACTGTGCACCAAGTGGAATGGGTCTGGTCGATACATAACTTTTGCCTCCTATGAAGTTCATCATACTATTATCTCTATGTCGTAAATTTCTCATCATGTGATTCATTTGTAATCCATTTGCTAGCCCACATTGGCGACGACAATATACAAGCAAACCAAAAATAAGATATTTACCATGCATCATTGTTGGAGCAAGTTGAATGACCAAAGCAAATGGAGTTATTTGGCTAGTTCACTCAAGACTGCTAATGCTAAGTGACTCAAGTACCCTTGTGGATTAAGATGGTGCATCAAGTGGACGATGTCTGGCACCAATAACCCGCGTGCCAAGGGAGAGGGGAAGAAGGGGAAGACCAAAAGGGCGAAGTTCAATGGGGCAGCTAGTCAAATGTCAGAGAAGTAGGAGGTCATCTTGGACAAGAAAGAAATGGCAAATGCGACTAGGAGGTATAATCTAGTTGCGGGAATCGTTGCGCTACACCAATTCTCTTTCCTTTACTTCCATTGTGTGGATTTGTTGGTGAGTTGATCATTACACATAACCTGGGATGATTGTGTGCATATTTTTTTGTTGCGTAGCATGTTCCCCTACACGATCAATGCCGCAATCGCACACCCATAACTTGTCGTGGTCATCGGCAATGAAATCCAAACTCTTGAAGCAAAAAGCCTGCCCCTTAGCGAATGAGGTGGCATGGATCCGGGCCTTTGCTGTTAGGGCATATTTCCCCCTTAGTGGTTTTGGTGATTGATGACAATGCATTTGCGGACTAATCGTGTGCATTGAGCATTTAAGATAATCTATCATATGGAACAAGACGATTCGAGCCGCTCGGAAATATAGAGCGAAGACAGTTATTTTTCCTATGTTTTTTGTGTGGAATTGAGTCGTAGGAAAACCGTACTATTAAGAGGAGGTCCGCATCGGAAAGGTTTGGGTGGAATCAACACATACACATCCTCATTTGCACCCACTTTCATTCCCGCATCTCTGGAGTTCATCCCCTGTTTTTCTAAGAACAAGTCCTCAGGCAGCGGTAGTACCGCTCTGGGCAGCAGTAGTACCGCTTGTGCGGTACTTCCGCTGATCTAGTTCCACACGTACTACCGCTTATTTATTATATTGTCTATTCGCGCTCAGCAGCAGTTGAGCGGTAGTACCGCTTGCGGTACTTCCGTCTCTACTATCGCCCCACTTCCGCGGATCTCGCTGTAGCTCAGAATCATAAGCGGAAGTGAGCGTTACTACCGCCCAATCACTACTGCTTATTCATATGCCTCTAGGCTAGTTTGCCACATCGCGGCAGTAGGGCGCAGTAGTACCGCTGCTGTGGTACTGTCGCCGTACTCTGTTTTCTTCCTTTACACTGCACCCTAAGCGGTAGTACCGCTCCCGCGGCACTACCGCCTCGGGGTGCTCTGCCCATGCAGTGTGTTCTGGAATCTGCCGCCCATGCGGTAGTACCGCTCCTAGAGCGGTAGTACCGCTTGTGTGCGGGCTGTGGACAGAAAAATGGTTGGATTTGTCCTCACTACATATAGGGAAGAAGACCCACCTCTTTCTTCCCCAAACTCCATTGTTGCTCAAAGCTCCATTTTCACCCGATCTCTCTCCCTAGCCAACAAAACTTGTTGATATTCTAGGGTTTGGTTGAGAGGGCGCCGATCTACACTTCCACCAAGAGATATTTGATTCCCCCCACTAATCCCTTGCGGATCTTGTTACTCTTGGGTGTTTGAGCGCCCTAGACGGAAGAGGTCACGTCGGAGCCACAATCCATTGTGGTGAAGCTTCATGGTGGTGTTGGGAGCCTCCAACTAAGTTGTGGAGATTTCCCCAACCTTGTTTGTAAAGGTTCGTTTGCCACCTTGAAGGGAACCACTGGTGGAATCACGGCGTCTTGCATTGTGTGAGGGCGTGAAGAGAATACGGTGGCCCTAGTGGCTTCTTGGGGAGCATTGTGCCTCCACATCGGTCCAACGGAGACATACTTCCCCCTAAAGGGGAGGAACTTCGATAACACATCCTCGTCTTCACCGGCTCCACTTGTGGTTATCTCTTACCTTTGCTTTGTGCAAACTTGTATTGTGTTGTATCCTTTGCTTGCTTGTGTGGTTGTTGTTGTTAGCATCATATAGGTTGTCAGCTAGTTGCATATCTAGACAACCTATTTATTGCTTAACCTAAATTGACAAGAAAAGCTAAAAATTGGTAGTTGCCTATTCACACCCCCTCTAGTCAACCATATCGATCCTTTCAATTGGTATCAGAGCCTCGTCTGTTTTTAAGGGCTTAACCGCCTAAAGAGTATGGTTGACGACGGGGTTAGTGGGGATGGACTACCCGCGGCCGAGGCGGTGGCCACGGTCACTAGAGAGGATTTAAATGAGGCTATTGCCTCACTTAAAACCTCTATGACGACCGAGGTCAAATCCTTGTTTAAAGATTTCCTTGAGGGCCTCAAACTTTCTACCGATCTGCTTCAAGTGGTTAAACCCACTACCACGAAGTCAGATGCCAACTCCGGTAAGGAGGGGGCTAGTAGTGATAAGAATCCTTTGCCTCAAGGAAAGAATGGGACGGGCACCCATGCCGCGGTTGCCCCTCCTTCGACCTACGGAGGGCCATTCCAAGCACCTCATATCAACCATCTTGGTCCTCCTCCTAAGCTTGTGTTAAATGATTTTCCTAATTGGGTTTTTTCGTATCAAGTCTCATTTGAATCACATCTCAACTCATCTTTGGAGGATCATTGAGAATGGCTTCTACCCGCATGATCGAAACAACTTCACTCCAAGAGAAGAAGCAGACAATCAATACAACCATTCTGCTTTGTTCATTCTTCAAGCCGCAATGCCTCCCGAAGAGCTAGCTCACTTGTGGCCATTCACTCTTGAAAAAGATGCTTGGGAACACATTGTATCTTTGTACAAGGGAAGCTCGAGCATTCAACGCTCCAACTTTGAAGTGGTGCTTGATGAGGCCGATGAGTTTGTGATGAATTGTGATGCCCCTGACTCAATCGTGCACTAATCATACGCGCAAATGCGCACGATCAATATCAGAGACTCACGAGAAGATATCACAACACAACTTTAGACACAAATTCAAACATAAAGCTTTATATTACAAGCCAGGGCCACGAAGGCTCGAATACATAAGTCAGCGGAAGCAACAACATCTGAGTGCAGACATAAGATAAACAAGTTTGCCTTAAGAATGTTGAGCAAAACAACGACATCTGGATCGAAAAGGCGCAAGCCTCCTGCCTGGGGCCTCCTAACTAGTCCCGGTCGTCGGTGGTCTCCACGTAGTAGTAGGCTCCATCGGGGTAGTAGTAGTCATCGGCGGGATCAGCTGGCTCCTGGGCTCCGTCATCTGATCGCAACAATCGGGTAGAGGGGAAAAAGGTAGCAAAGCAACCGCGAGTACTCATCCAAAGTACTCGCAAGACTTACATCAGATCTATGCTAAGTATGCATCAGTATCAAAGGGAAGGGGCTGTATCTGTGGACTATACTGCATAATTGCCAGAATAGAGAGGAAGGCCTAGCCTATCGGAGACTAGCATCTTGCATCGTCTTGCAGCAACAGAAGAGGGTAGAGTAACATAACATATAGTAACAAGCATATATTAGCCTCGCCCAGAGATCCTTCCTCGACTCCCTGCGAGAAAGCGATCCCGGAGCCATCATATCCATTTAGTGTCTCAAGTATCCAGTTTTAGTTGTAGTAGATCGGGATACAACTCTAAGCGTCTGTTACAATGGACACGACTATTCAAATAGATATACTTCCCTGCAGGGGTGCACCAACTTACCCAACACGCTCGATTAACTTTGACCGGACACACTTTTCCGGGTCATGTCCGGCCTCGACTGATCGACACACCGTAGTCCTACATAGGCTCAGCAAAGAGGTCAGCACGCCGATCTACATCCTAAGCGCTCAGGGGTCTTGGGCTCATCACCCTTTGCACTCCTGCGTGTTGCGCGACTGGCCGAGGACTAGACCCACCCCCTTATACAAGTGCAGGTGGTTACAGTCCACCCCAACAATCAGCCCGCATCTCTGAATTGTGACATCTGAAGAGCTTTCAGGAGAATCATACGACGCCGAGTGCCCATACTTATTCCCGCGTGGTGGTTAGTGCGAAAAGGCCAGAGGCCTACTCAGATCACATACCCAAACCCGTTAGTGTCTTGGGAGCGCGCGGAGATGGTCAGTGATCCTATCGCCCCGTCTTGCGGACTTACGACAAGGGTTAGGCCCATCCCTCTCTAGGGCGGTCCGCCTGCCCGGTCGTGCCGCGTCATTATCTCGCGGGTACCCTCGTGGTCAACCCGACTTCCATAACTCTCACGGGTACCCCTTGGGTCAACCCGACTTCAACAAAGGACTGAGGTGAAGGTCAAGGAATCAGTGTGTCCAAAACATCAAGGGGGAATCCGAGGAGTCACCGTCGATGGATTCCTACTCGATGTAACCGCCAAGGTGACCTTGGAGGAATCACCCTAGAAGGGTTCACACTTGAGGTGTTGCACAACAGAGTCATCATCGGGAGTGGTGAATGAGGAATCACCCTCAGCAATCCACGACCGATTAGCTACACTACAGAGATATCATCAGGAACGCCGAAAATGATTCCTTGATGATCCCCTTGTCGGTGGAGGAGATTGAGGCAGTGATTAATTCGGCTAATGCTAATTCGGCCTCGGGCCCTGATGGGTTTTCTATTCCTTTCTTTCGTCATTTTTGGCTGGTCCTGCACCCGCTCGTCTGTGCGATTATCCAAGGTTTTTGCCTCGGGACGGTTGATATCTCCCGTCTGAACTACGCTATAGTTTCTCTTATCCCCAAAGTCAAAGGTGCTGACCAGATCACCCAGTTTCGCCCGATTGCTCTGATTAATAATTTTGCTAAGTTTCCCTCAAAAGGGCTGGCTACCAGATTAGCTCCTGTTGCTCACCATATTATCAGCCCCACCCAGACTGCCTTTATCAAAGGGAGGTACATTTTGGATGGGATTCTCTGTCTACATGAAATTGTTCATGATCTTTGGTGTAGGGGAGCTAGAGCTGTCATTCTAAAACTTGACTTTGAGAAGGCTTACGACTCTGTCAGCTGGAACTTCCTTCGTCAGGTCCTCCTCGCTAAGGGCTTCCACGCCGGATTTGTACATAGGCTGATGCAGCTGGTCTCGGGGGCCACATGGCTGTTGCGGTGAACGACAACATTACTAAATTCTTTGCCAATGGTCGCGGCCTGCGGCATGGGGATCCAGCCTCCCCCATCCTTTTCAATTTCGTGGCTGATGCCTTCTCATGTATGCTGAGCCGGGCGGCCTCGGCTGGGCACAGTTCTCCTGTGGTATCTCACCTACTCCCCCATGGCGTAACCCATCTTCAACACACTGATGACACGATAATCTTGGTGGAACTGAATGATGCATGTCTTGCCAACCTTAAATTCATTTTGCTTTGTTTCGAAGCCTTGTCGGGGCTGAAGATTAACTTTGCTAAAAGTAAGGTAATTGTAACCGGGGCTGATGAGGAGGAAGCTTCTAGGGTTGTGCATCTCCTAAACTGTTCGCTTGGCTCCTTCCCCTTCAAGTACTTAGGGATGCCAATCTCTCCCTTCCGTCTTCATTCCAAGGTTTTTAATCCTCTGGTTGCCAAGGTGGGCAACAGAGTTATGCCCTGGCGTGGTCGCTACAACACCCAGGCAGGGAAAGTGAATCTCACCAATGCTCGTCTATCCACCTTGCCTCTTTTCACCATGGGTTTTTTCTTGCTATCCCTGGGAACCCACGCGGGCTTTGATAAGCACAGGGGAGCATTCTTGTGGAACTCCGCGGATAACAAGAAGAAGTACATGATGGTTAAATGGAAAACTATTTGTAGGCCCAAAAGCTTCGGGGGGCTGGGGATCCTAAATACGGTAGTAATGAACAAATGTCTCATTATTAAATGGTGGTGGTGCATCATGACAGGCAGTCCTGGCACGCTATGGTATGATCTTTTAAAGGCTAAATATTTCCCCACCACTAGCCCTATGTTTGCCCCAGCTACGAATGGCTCCCAGTTCTGGAGGGATTTGGTTAAGGTTTGGTATGTGTTTCGTAATCATGTAAAGTTTGCTGTCAGGAACGGCTCTTCGACTCGGTTTTGGTTGGATTGGTGGGTTGGGGACGGTACTTTAGCTACTTCCTTTCCGGTGTTGTTTTCTTATTGCCTGACCCTGAGATCTCAATCTCTGAGCTCTCTTGTGTTGGTTGGGATCTGGGTCTACGGAGAACTCTTACTCCTGCAGAGTTGGCAGACTGGCACCGACTCGCTGCTCTGTTCCCTGTTCTCTCGGGGGAAGAGGAGTCGGTGACCTGGCCTCATGTGGCGTCTACCTCTTTCTCAGTCAAGTCCCTCTATTCTAGGCTTATTGCTGGGACACCTACGTCCAAGTTTAGGCAGATCTGGGCGGCTAGGATCCCCCCGAAGATCAAGGTCTTCCTCTGGCAGGCCTTCAGAGGTCGTTTGCCGGCGGCCAATCAGATTCGCAAGCGCAATGGCCTGAGCTCTGCCTTCTGCGCCCTGTGCTCTGATGTGGAGAATACTAATCATATCTTCTTTACGTGCCCTCTGGCCAAGATGGCCTGGGGGTGTGTCCGATCATGGATGGACATTAATTGGGACCCTCACTCCTTTGGTCACCCGCGCTCTATGGCTAGTACTATTAGTGGGCAATCGAAGAGGATGTTCTGGGTTGTTCTGGCGGCCATGTGTTGGTCTTTGTGGAACATTAGAAATAAATTCACCATTCAGGGTGTTTTTCCTAATAAGCCGGCTGACGTGCTATTTAAAATGTCTATCTTCTTGCGGCAGTGGAAATTATTGACTAAATCGGCGGATATGGACGGCATGATGGAGCTTATCAACAAAGTTAGGGCATCGGCCAACTTGTTATCCAATCCTCCCTCAGAGTGACTGCCGGCGATCGTCTTGTCCTTTCTTTTTGTAGTAGGTTGTTGGCCTGCGTGCCTCCTATGTCTGGTTTGTTGGGTCCGCGTGCCTGTTATCTTAGATGTTATATTGGGCTCGGTGCCTTGGTTGTTGTTAGTAGTGCTAAACTCTGGTTGTTGGTTGTTACTCTGCCTGGTGGGTTTATCTATAAAGTCAGGTGCTAGCCTTTTCTCTAAAAAAAAGTGAGATACGAGGTATCACCCTCGGAACTCGATAGTAGCTCTGCAGAGTCGTACAACTAAGGGGGGTGCCGGTGATGTGTCAGTCTCTGCATGTCACATTGATCGAGTCATCTGGTAACAAAGCGGGGCAACAAGTACAAGGGTGAGGGGTCACTGATGGATCACTAACCAACCTATACTAAGCATATATGATATCAGGTAAAGTAACAATCACAGGTTACAAAAGCAGGCTATGCATCATAATAGGAGATATCGAACAACAGTAGCAAAATCTAATGCAAGCATGAGAGAGAAAGAATGGACGATATAGGAATGATCAAGGGGGTTTTGCTTGCCTGGAAGCTCTGCTGAAAGGGGCTGGTCGTCAGGAGTGTAGTCGTACTCGGAAGCAGTGTCGGTCTCGGGGTCTACCGGAGAGAAGAGGGGGAAGGAACAGTAAATATAAAGCAAACAAATGCATCACGATGCATGACATGGCAATATGCTGTGCTAGGGGTAACCAAATGCAGTGCTAAGCGTTACAGACGAAGCAGGAAAATATCTGGGAATGTTTTCCCGGCTTTAGGTAGTTATCGGATAGATGAACCGAAGGGGAAGGTTCCATGTTTCCAGTGTTGGAGGAATGTGGTAGGTATGTGGAGGGCATAAACAGATTTGTCTTGTTTTTCTGATAATTTTTCATATATAAATTATTTTCATCCGAGTTACAGATTATTTTATATGAATTTTCAAAGTTTTAAACATTTTCTGGAATTACTGAATTAATTATTAAATAAAAAATAAACAGTAAATTACTTTTTATACCCACTGTGGGCTAGCCATAGTGGATGACAGGTGGGGCCAGGGGGCTGAGTCAGGAAGTCAACTAGGTCAAAGGGACCCACATGTCATTGTCTAGGGTTAGCCCAGTCAGCAATTTGACTGGTCGACGTCAATGGGACCAGTGGGACCCATATGTCATAGATACATAATTTAACAAAGCTTTATTAGTTTACTTAATTAGGTGGGATCCATCAGTCAGTGTCATAGGGTAAACTAGTTTTAGTTAATACTTTAATTAGTCTAATTTGTGGGGGCCCACATGGTAGTGGCAGTGGGGGTGGTTAGCACTAACTTAACCCGCGCCACATCAGCAAGTGAACGGCGGCGAGGCAGAGCTCGCCGGCGTTGCTCGTCTGGCCGTTCTCGGTGACGGCCGTACGCGTAGGTGGACGCGTTCGAGAGCTAGCGTCGCCGCGTGTCGGGTGGTAGCCACGGGGTGGACAGAAGCAGGAGGCCGGGGCGCTGGGGAGGCGCGCAGGTGGCGCTGCGGGCGACGACGACTGGAGGCGGGCGCGAGGCAGCGGCGACGGCCAGCGGCGGCCAGAGGCGGGTTCGGGGCTGGGACGTGCGCGGGCAGGCGAGGCTGCATGCAGCGGCGACAGAAGCAGCAGCAGGGCGGGCGCGGGGCAGTAGCAGCCGGCAGCAGCGGCACACGGGAAGGCTAGCGGGCGCCGTAGCAGGCGCGAGTGGTGCGCGGCCTGGCGGCGCGAGCGGCTGCAGCACGGGGCAAGCATGGGCGCGTGAGCGTAGGCACGGTCGTGACCAGGGGCGGGCGAACGCGGCCAAGAACGGGGCTCCGGCCATGTCGGGCAAACTCGAGGGGGCGACGTACGACGTGGAATGGGAAAAGGAGGGGATCCAGATGAGGGACTCACAGGGAGGACGAAGGAGAGCTCGGGGAAGTCGGGGGGGCGGACCAGAGAGGCGCCACCACGGCGAGTTAGTGGCGGTAGCCGGCGGGTGGGGCGAGGTCGATCCGGCTGAGGCAAGCTCCCTAGCTCGATCTGGAGGCGCAGACGATGACGGGGCGCGACGGAGCTAGCGAACACACCTGCAGCTGGAGGGGATGACGGTGGCCATGGCGACGATGACGGCCATGGCGAGCGTGACACGGTGGGGTACTATGAGGGAGAGAGCGAGGTGAGGGGAGAGGGGGAAAGTATCTAGGGTTCGTCATAGGGTCGAGGAGGGCCTTATCCAGCTCGGGGACACGCGGGATGGCCGACGCGTGCGGTAGCCGCGCCATGGACGACGCACGGGCGTCCACCGTGCTCCTGTGAGTAGTAGGAAGGAGAAAACAGGGGGGTTGTTGGGCTGGGCTGCATTGTGCACTTGCGGCCCAGTCCAACAGTGGGAGTTTTCTTTTTTTCTTTTATATTTTGTGTTTTCTCTATTTCTATTAGTTTTACATTTTACTTTTATACTAAATGAATTTAGTTGACTATAAGACTTGACCCATAAATACTAGGCAGTGTAATGAGCTAGCCCAGAAAGTTATAATTTATTTTGAACAATTTTCACATTTGTTTAAATTGGAAGGCCCCAATATAATGCTGCTAGTCCAATTTTAATTGGGTTAATGGCATTATAAATATTTCAAATGATGTTGAATTATTCATGACAATTAGTTAGTGAATATTTGTAATTTTATGAACACTTTTGTCTGCATTTTTTGAAGATGTAAATATTTGACTTGCATTTCAAATTGAATTTTGAATTTGATTTTGGGCAAGTGGTAATTAGCAAGGTAATCATGATGACATGACAACCATTAGGGGGAGATTACTGTAGCATGATTTTGGGGTGTTACAAATCTCCTCCACTACAAGAAATCTCGTCCTGAGATTTAGGAGGTAGAATTAAGAGGAAGGAATTGGTTACGAAATTCTAACGAGTCTTCTCGGTCTTGGTTGCTCTCCTCGAAGAAGTTGATCCATTACATTGATGTCTTCAATTTGCTGCATCAGTGCATCCTGACGAGGTTGTCATCCTTTCTTTGGGAACTTCATCGAACTTAGGAAAAGGAAAAGGGGTAACTATAAGGACGGAAGTCTGGAAGGATTACCATCCGGTAATTATCTCAGGGAAGAAGATTTTAGAAGCACCAGTAAACATATCGAGAGTGATATAAGGAGGTTCAACAAGTTTCAACCAGGTAGGCATCCAGCTGATGCCTAAAATAGGTGATGAAGGGGTTCAGAGCAATGAAGAATAATGTTGCATCTGATACCGGAATGAAACATGGTAAGGAAATTAGCTCGTGAATTACATACAAAGCCAAGTGCAAAGGATACTTCAGAATCAAGGTTGTACATGAGAGTCAGGTTTCGATCCTGTGGAACTGTGGTGAGTGTGGAGTACAAGTAGGAAGGGCGGTGACATCTTGCACGGTCATGATAGCAAGGCATGTCATAGGAAAGTCTGCCAACTATGTTGGCAACAACGTCGGTACCAAGGGCGGGGGATGAAGAGAACCATTTTCCTGCTCGTTGAAACGAGGCGGACCAATAGGCAAAGTTCTCGTCCACCGGTGGTTACAGGAATGTTAACAACAATACTAACATGGTTTTTCTCACAGGGTTGTGCACCAGGTGTTTACATAAGCAAGGCATTGTTACTGCTTAGATCATATAATTCACAAGAAAGGTTAAACAAACGAATGGAAAGGAAAAAATTGTGTTTACACACAAGTATTATGAGTGTATCTTTCCCAAGGACGAGCAGAGCATGATATACATGCCAGGCTAGCAAGTAGATAACCATTTAGGTAAAGGGGCATGGAAATTCATGATGTTACCCATACAATGGTGTTTGGATTATGGATCAATAAACATTTAGCATTGTGCTTCCAATGTTCTTCTTGATATTTGAAATACCACAGTCATGCTTCAGGGTAGCATCGACATGGTCATCAGGTAAAGGTTAGAGTTTGGAAACACAAAGGATCCATTAGGAACAACTTCTAGGATAAGTCGTACAATTTTCTCATGGGAGAATGGCTAATCTTGTTGAACAAGATACTATAACATTAGGTTCTCTGGCCAGGGTGCTAGCCATAACATCGTATTATCGGGTTACATAGAGACCAATGTTATAATTCTTGGAAAATGTTCCAACTGTCAAATATGCCCGAGATTCAGATCTGGTTGGTGTCAGGATACTCCAGACTCAATATGAACCATGAAGAAGATAAGGATGTGGTTGATGGGCTAAACAAAAATTCATCAAGATTTCCATAAGGATAGATTTCCATAATTATGTGAACAAGGTGATAGCAATGATCCGACCAACTGATATAATGCGTATGCTCGAGGAAAATATCCACAATTAAACACTGATCGAAAAGTGCACCCGGAAATGTGGACTGAGCAGCACGTTCAATGTTAGAATGGTGATTCAGCAACCAACACACTGAGAATGGACTTATTGTTCATTAACTTCAACGCAATAGGGTTGATAGAAGTTTTAAATTTACACATCACTGTCCATTTGTCGGTATTCCGGTTAGAAACAACACGGGGACCAAGAAAAGAATGGTGATGGCGATAAGTATCACTTGTATCAAGAATTCTTAAGAGGTGATGAAATTCTCATGACATTCTTGACATACAAGACGGTAATACTCGAAGGTAGAACATAATAGAAGCTGAACTGGCTCGTTGACCTGCGACAACAGATACTTTAACCTTGTCGAAAAATAGAAGAGGCACTGGAATGGATTCTTTTCAGATATATTGAATAAGGACAACATGTTCAGAACCGTAACTGCAAGGGATCAAATTTAATGATATCGGAAGAATTATTCAACTAATTAAATATTTTACAAGAAGCTTCTGTGACGGTCTACATCGTTTCCATGGGCATGAACACAAAGTTCAAGGTCGACTCCCACTTCATCCATGCATAACCTTTCATGTACTTCTTGTTTTGATGAAGTTGTAGTGTTGAAATTTTATCCGGCGTAACACCGGTAGAGTATGACCTATAGAAGTTTTCGGGTTCACACAAATTAGGGAAGGCATTGGTTCAACCCATCGGGGCATCTTAGGAACATATACCACGAACCTCATGATCAATTAACACATGCTTGAAGCAGAGCATGGTTGACAAAAGCATAGGATACAATTTGCCAAAGGCATTATGTATCAGGGCAAGAACTCATAAGGTTTTTTAAATGTGAAGGACACTGTCGGATAATAACCCAGTAATGGTTCCGGCGGTCCACAACGGAGCTGATGTGAGTATTGGCACTCTATCAGAAGAAGAAGGAATACAAAGGCATCAGATTATAGAAACATCTGAATAATCTGATGTATAAGCACTACTAGGGAAATGCTTATACACAGGAGCTCACCAGTAGCGCTTTTACAAAGTAAGCGCTGTAAATAGCAGTAGCGCTTTGGTAGTAAGAGCGCTGCTACTATGCACATAGCAGTAGCGCTGTATGTACAAAACACGCTACTATTATAATTGCCAGACCGTTGCAGGCAGGCTAGGTATACTAGTAGCGCTCATACATAAAAAGCGCTACTGCTATTGAACTTAGCAATAGCGCTTTCCTCTAACCAGCGCTACTGCTAAATTCAGTCCCGTCCTAAGACCAAAGTTTAGTCCCACCTCGCTCCACGAACAGAATGTTTACCACCTTAAATATGGTGCTTCTCAAACTATCACAACCACTTGGTCTTCATTGTACTCTATGTGTAGGATCTGTGGCAATATGAATCTTCGCCGGTTCCTAAACCGGCGAAGATTCATACTGACAATTTAGATTCTACACAAAAAGATCAATGATGACCAATGCTTTTTTTAATTTGATGCTTTTTTTACATGCTAATGATCATAGTCTTAGTAGTAGTGCTGGTTCCACAAAAATGCTACTGCTAATGATAGTAGCAGTAGCACTTGTTCCATTAAAGCGCTACTGCTATGTATCTTAGCAGTAGCGGTGGTTACGGACCAGCGCTACTACTACAGGTACCTTATCCACATGCCCCGGCCCGCGCGCCCTCCTCTCACTCTCCCCTCACACTCTCACTTGCCCACTCCGCCGCGCGCCGTCGCCGCCGTCGCCCACCAGCGCCCCCAAGGTACGTATCTGCTTCCCTCCCTCCCTCTCCGCCCTCCTCTCCCCTCCCTCTCGCTGCCCTCCTCCTCTCGCCGCCCTCCTCTCCCCTCCCGTCGCCCCACCTCCATCCGCCGCCCCTCCTCCATCCTCCTCCTCCCTCCTTCCTCCCCCTCCATCTGCCGCCATCTCGGCCTCCTCCCTCTCTCCTCCTTCCCTCCCTCCTGCCTCCCTCCCTTCCTCCCTCCCTCCCTCCTGCCTCCCTGCCTTCCTCCCTCCTCCCTTCCTCTCTCCCCCATCTATGTTAATTATTTTGAGTAAAATAGAACATATAAGTTATATGAACAGAATGTAGGTATTTTGAATAGAATAAAATAGAAAATATAGGTAGAATGTAGGTATTTTGAATAGGATAGAAGACTAGTGAATAGGTTTTTTGAATATAAAAAAGTTTTAGTAATAGAAAATTTATATTTTTTTAGGTATAGAAAAATTTCAATTATAGAAATCTATTGGAATGCTACACAAGAAATTTTTAGGTATCAAATTTAGTAATAAAATTTTTTAGTAAGAAAATTTAGGTATATAATTTTTTTGTAATTTTTATTTTCAATATAGAAATGTATTGGAAAATTTAATTATTTTTATGTCATTATCACTTTGTCATCAAAGAATGCTATATGAGATTTGATGATCTAAAATTTTCACTCGGTGGAATATGCAGGCTTTGTAGAGTCGTGTCTCCTTGGAGTGATCGTCATCCGAGCTACATCTACTTCCTCTACACCCGAGTCGGTGAGCTAAAAGTCCACCTCCTCCGTGCTCGATATGTCCTATTTCAGGCGCTTGATATGTACTATTTTAGCAAAGGTCATGCCGGATTTTTCTGTGAATTTAAGCATGACTTGTGCTAGAATATGTAGGAAATATCGAGTGCCCCGGATTTTCTAGAAAGAGAATTAAATGACATTTCAAGTTGACTTTAAGTCTGTCGGGGCTCCATACATGACAGTCAAAAAATCAGTGAGAGAGAGTCTCCACCATATATGAGAGAAGAAGAATGCCGACTGTTGTCGTGGGGGTCGCTTCTCCTTCTTCTCTTTGTGCTAGACCTTTGTTATGCACTAGGGGAAGAAGGAGTAGCGACCATCATCGACGGTCGAAAAATGGGTGAGGGAGTGTCCACCATATATGAGAGAAGAAGAATGCCGACTGTTGTCGTGGGGGCCGCTTCTCCTTCTTCTCCTTGTGCTAGATATTTGTTGTGCACTAGGGGAAGGAGGAGTAGCAACCATCATCGACGGTCGAAAAATCGGTGAGGGAGTGTCCACCATATACGTGAGATAAGAGTTTAGGAAGGAAGACTCGACAGACCTAAAGTCAACCCGTTGCATATTGAGTAATAGTGATCTGTGTGTTGAGTTTCCTGGTAGTTGCCTTCGATCGATTTTAAATGTTTCAACTATGAACATAGGAAATGTCTGACGACGAAAGGGAATTCGTTATGTGCGAATACTGCGAAGATGAGCGCGACCTGTGCGACAGGCCTCACCTAGTTGGTGGTAGGCGCTTCAGCATCATGCTGGATGAGACCTTCGAAGTGGATACAGTAAGTCACAACGACAAGTCTTTTTTCGTAATTAAGCATGACTTCTACTTCTTTTGCTTCAACTTATAATTTTAATTTTTAACAATTCTACTAGCGTATCCCCTGCCATGCAATAATTTATGTCTTGGATAAGATTGGTTTCAGTACTATGGACAGTATGGAGGTAAAGAGAGTTCACTTGAGGACCGAGCATGGTTATACTTTTGCCGTAAAATTATACAATGCAGACACCTACTCCTATTTTGAATGCAAAAATTGGAGAGCACTATGCAAGGCTTATGCATTTGAGCCTAATATGCTTATCACCTTTGATATTCGTCCGGAAGATGAAATTGAAGGTAATATCGACATCTGGGTCGATGTGCAGACGCCTCCAGTTCTACCTATATGTGAGTTTCTCAACCATATTTATTAAGTAATTTATATTGTTTATTTAAAAATAGTTGACAACTAATTTCTATTGACAACTTATTTCCAATCAAGCAAACATGTCCGGCGCTTGGTAGACAGCACCTACTACTGTCCCGGGGCTGAACTAAACTGCGAGGAGATAAGTCATTATGTTTCATGGCTTGAGGATCTTGATACTGTCAAGACAGGTTATTTTCCTGGACTTCGAAATATTAGTACTCAATATGTGCGACCACTAGTGTGCGTATTGAACTACGGTCACATCTATTTAGGAAAGATGGTAAGATTTTTACTATTTGTCCTCAGTGCATCTTTTGCATACATTATTTTTTAAGCTAAACTTCATTGCTAAGCATGTTACTATGATGTTCTTCAACAAGGACTCCTGATGAATGTTGTGCCTCGTTGGATCGAGCCTAAAGGTCGCATGACAATGGTTAGCTTACGGCCAAGACATCCTGCATTGCACATGAGTGCATTCATGATTTCTCAAAGCGAGCAAGTCTTAATAGTCAAAGACTGGAGCAAAATTGTGAAGGATCACAGCAGATAAGTACTAGGGGGCAACAATCAGAAGTGCAGCCCACAATTAGGAGTCAGGTTCATCTGCATTCTCCAATATGATGAAGCAAGAGTGCTACACATGTTTTATGCTATTTTACCTGAGAGAGAGCAGTAGGAGTGATTAGCTAGCTAGAATGAGTTTGAAGATGATGATGTGCTACACTATGACTATGATGATTAAATAGCTAGTGTTGGTGGTAATGACTATGATGATTATTATTAGCTAGTGTTGGTGGTGATTAGATAGTACACTATGACTATGATGATTAAATAGTGTTGGTGGTAATGACTATGATGATTATTAGCTAGTGTTGTTGGTGATGATATGATGCAGGAGTTTTTATATTAATATGACGATGATGTTGATCATGATTATCATGATGATTTGTTATTATGATCATGATTAGTTATTATATCATTGGTGGAAGGAACACGGATTAGATTCATGTGGATGGATCAAAAGTGACCAAAAGTTGAATTAGTAGGATCGTCATCCTAATTCAACTTTTGATTCATCCAAATGAATCTAATCCATGTTTCTTCCTCACATGAGCCTGTATAAATACATCACAAATACGTAGAGGGGGTATAAATCTGTGAAAGCAGGAATACTAGCAGTAGCGCTGGAAAGCATCTACTAGCAGCGCTGGATTAGCAGCAGTAGCGCTGCCCTGACCAACGCTACTGGTACAACTTAGCTGTAGCGCGTTAGCAGTAGCGTTGGACCCAGCACTACTGCTATATGTATTTCAAGCGCTACTACTAGGGTTTTCCCTAGTAGTGAAGATATAGAGGAATTAAAATTCTTCCAATAACGTGAGATGAGAAGCAGGCGCTTTGATCAGAGGATGATCAAGCTGAACAAATGTAGTTGCACAACCAATCAAGGGTTGATTGGCTGAAAACATGCTCATTTTCGAATGACGTCTGAACCGGAATGATGAATTCTAGGTATCAACTAATGATTGAGTGCGTTCGCACACATGATGAATCAATAGGATCAGAATGACAATGTCAAAGGATGTCAACGAAGATTTCATATGGAATTAACCACAATGCAGTAAGGCAAGAACTTCAAGAGAAATAGGCTATAGAGTATTTTTGGAAGATCGAATAGCATTATGAAGTATTTTGCAAAACACATGAACAACTAGGGATGAGCGGATCCCCGGTAAGTGCGAGGAATTATCCGTAAGGGCTTTCATGCGGTAATGAACTGCAATGCAGTATGCTCAAGGGATTCTCTGGACAACGGAGAGTATTTTGGGGCATCTTGTAATAACCAGAGCAACTGGGAATGAATGTATGAATGGCAAGTGTATGTAGTTATCCATAGGGACTTATCGGCGGTAGGGAATTGCAAAGGCGGTGGGCACAAGGGTCTCGGGAAACATCAAAGAGTATTTTTGAAATCTTCTGGTGAATCAAGCAATCATCTACAATGAGGGGCTCTCTAGGAGGAAGTAGTTACGAGAACCTAGAGTTAGAGTAAAATCTTTAACCCGAAGAGAAGAGATCAGAACCCCAGAGCAAAGGAGAGGAATAAAAGATC
The DNA here is from genome assembly GCA_011799875.1 of Thinopyrum elongatum. Classification (NCBI taxonomy): domain Eukaryota; kingdom Viridiplantae; phylum Streptophyta; class Magnoliopsida; order Poales; family Poaceae; genus Thinopyrum; species Thinopyrum elongatum. The sequence continues at coordinate 291,035,944 of CM022299.1, read as the reverse complement.
CTAAACCCATCCATTTGTGATGTGGGCCCGTAAGCCACACAACAATGTTAGTAAAATAGTTTTTCAAAGACTAGACTCAACTTCGGCCAAGGAGTTGGAAAGGGGCTTCCTACAGGCAGTCGGCTCTGATACCAACTTGTGACATCTGAAGAGCTTTCGGGAGAATTGTACAACGCAGAGTGCCCATACTTATTCCCGCATGGTGGTTAGTGCGAAAAGGCCAGAGGCCTACTCAGATCACATATCCAAACCCATTAGTGTCTTGGGAGCGCGCGGAGACGAACAGTGATCCTGTCACCCCATCTCGCGGACTTACGACAAGGGTCAGGCCCATCCCTCACTAGGGCGGTCCGCCTGCCCGGTCGTGCCGCGTCATTAGCTCACGGGTACCCTCATGGTCAACCCGACTTCCATAACTCTCGCGAGTACCCCTTGGGTCAACCCGCCTTCAACAAAGGACCGAGGTGAAGGTCAAGGAATCTGTATGTCCAAAACATTTGGGGGGAATCCGAGGAATCACCCTTGATGGATTCCTACTCGATGTAACCGTCAACGTGACCTTGGAGGAATCATCCTCGAAGGGTTCACACTTGAGGTGTGGCACGGCAAAGTCGTCATCGGGAGTGGTGAATGAGGAATCACCCTGAGTAATCCACGACCGATTAGCTACACTACAGAGATATCATCAGGAGTGAGATACGAGGTATCACCCTCGGCACTCGATAGTAGCTCTGCAGAGTCGTACAACTAAGGGGGGTGCCAGTGATGTGTCGGTCTCTGCACGTCGATCACATTGATCGATTCATCCGGTAACAAGGAGGGGCAAAAAGGACAAGGGTGAGGGGTCACTGATGGATCACTAACCAACCTATACTAAGCATATAGGATATCAGGTAAAGTAACAATAACAGGTTACAAAAGTAGGATATGCATCATAATAGGAGCTATCGAACAACAGTAGCAAAATCTAATGCAAGCATGAGGGAGAAAGAATGGACGATATAGGAATGATCAAGTGGGTTTTGTTTGTGTGGAAGCTCGGTCGTCAGGAGTGTAGTCATACTCGGAAGCAGCGTCGGTCTCGGGGTCTACTAGAGAGAAGAGGGGGAAGGAACAGTAAATATAAAGCAAAAAAATGCATCATGATGCATGACATGGCAATATGATGTGCTAGGGGTGACCTAATGCAGTGCTAAGCAATACAGATGGGGCGGGAAAATATCTGGGAATTTTTTCCAGGCATTAGGTACTTATCGGACAGATGAACCGAAGGGGAAGGTTCCATGTTTGCAGTGTTGGAGGCATGTGGCAGGTATGTGGAGGGCATAAACGGATTCGTCTTATTTTTCAAATCATTTTTCATATATAAATTATTTTCATCCGAGTTACGGATTATTTTATATGAATTTTCAAAGTCTTAACATTTTCTAGAATTAATGAATTATTTATTAAATCAAAAATAAACAGTATATTACTTTTTATACCAACTGTGGGCTAGCCACAGTCGATGACAGGTGGGCCAGGGGGTTGAGTCGGCAAGTTAACTTTTGATCAGTTGACTGGTCAACTGGGTCAAAGGGACCCACATGTCATTGTCTAGGGTTAGCCCAGTCAGCAATTTGACTGGTCAATGGGACCAGTGGGACCCATATGTCATAGGTACATAATTTAACAAAGTTTATTAGTTCACTTAATTAGGTGGGGTCCACCAGTCAGTGTCATAGGGTAAACTAGTTTTAGTTAATACTTTAATTAGTCTAATTTGTGGGGGCCGGATGGCAGTGGCAGTGGGGCCGGTTAGCGCTAATTTAACCCGCGCCACGTCTGCAAGTGAACGGCGGTGAGGCAGAGCTCGCCGATGTTGCTTGTCCGGCCATTCCTGGTGATGGCTGGACGCCTAGGTGGGCGCGTTCGAGAGCTAGCATCGCCGCGGGGTGGCCAGAAGCAGGAGGCCGGGGCGCTGGGGAGGAGCGTAGGTGGCGCCGCGGGCGACGGCGGCTGGAGGCGGGCGCGGGGCAGGGGCGGCCGGCGCGTGCGGGGCAGTGGTGATGGCAAGAAGCGGCCGGAGGCGGGTTCGGGCCTGGGACTTGCGCGGGCGGGCGAGGCTGGAGGCGGCGGCGACAGAAGCAGCAGCAGGGCAGGCGCGGGGCAGCAGCAGCCGGCAACAGCGGTGCACGGGCAGGCTAGCGGGCGCCGTAGCGGGCGTGAGCGGCTGCAGCACGGGGCAAACAGGGGCGTGCGGGAGCAGGTACGGTTGTGGCCAGGGGCGGGCGAATGCGGCCAAGAGCAAGGCTCCGGTCATGGCGAGCAAACTCGAGGGGGCAATGTACGGCACAGAACGGGAAAAGGAGGGGATCCAGATGAGGGGCTCACGGGGAGGCCGAAGGAGAGCTCAGGGAAGTCGGGGGCGGACCAGAGAGGCGCCACGACGGCGACGTAGTGGCGGTGGCCGGCAGGTGGGGCGAGGTCGATCTTGCTGAGGCGAGCTCCCCGGCTCAATCTGGAGGCACAGAGGACGATGACGGGGCGCGACGGAGCTAGCGGACACACCCGCAGCTGGAGGAGACGATGGTGGCCACGACGACGACAATGGCCAGGGCGATCGCGACGCTGTGGGGTACTGTGAGGGAGAGAGCGAGGCGAGGGGAAAGGGGAAAAGCATCTAGGGTTCATCACAGGTTTGAGGAGGGTCTTATCCAGCTCGGGGACACACGGGATGGCCGACGCGTGCGGTAGCCGCACCCTAGACGACACACGGGCGTCCACCACGCTCCTGTGAGCAGTAGGAAGGAGAAAACATGGGGGGGGGGGTTGTTGGGCTGGGCTGCTGATGTCGCTTGAACTACGTCGGTATTTCCCCAAAGAGGAAGGGATGATGCAGCACAGCTACGGTAGGTATTTCCCTCAGTGATGAGACCAAGGTTATCGAACCAGTAGGAGAACCACGCAACACTACATGAACGGTACCTACACACGAAGAACAAATACTTACAACCCGACGTGTTAAAGGGGTTGTCAATCCCTTTTGGGTAACGGTGCCAGAAATTGTCACGTAGACGGTATACTAAATGTGATAGATTGGATAAATAGATCTCGCGGGAACGCGAGATAAAATAAACAAAAAAAAATTGCAGCAAAGTATTTTTGGGTTTTTGGATTAATAGATCTGAAAATAAAAGATGCAAATAAATAAAAAGGCAAATAGCAATATAGATCTGAAAGTATATGATGGGAAAATAGACCCGGGGCCGTAGATTTCACTAGTGGCTTCTCTCGAGAAAAATAGCATACAGTGGGTAAACAAATTACTGTTAGGTAATTGATAGAACTTCAAATAATTATGACGATATCCAGGCAATGATCATTATATAGGCAACACATCCAAGATTAGTAGACTGACTCTTGCCTGCATCTACTACTATTACTCCACACATCGACCGCTATCCAGCATGCATCTAGTGTATTAAGTTCATGGAGAAACGGAGTAATGCAATAAGAACGATGACATGATGTAGACAAGATCTATTCATGTAGGAATAGACCCCATATTGTTATCCTTAATAGCAACGATACATACATGTCATTTCCCCTTCTGTCACTGGGATTGAGCACCGTAAGATCAAACCCATCACAAAGCACCTCTTCCCATGGCAAGAAAAATCGATCTAGTCGGCCTAACTAAACAAAAGATTCAAAGAAGAAATACGAGGCTATAAGTAATCATGCATATAAGAGATCAAAAGACTCAAATAACTTTCATAGATAAAAACATAGATCTGATCATAAACTCAAAGTTCATCGGATCCCAACAAACACACCACAAAAAGAGTTACATCAAATAGATCTCCAAGAGACCATTGTATTGAGAATCAAAAGAGAGAGAAGAAGCCATCTAGCTACTAACTACGCACCCGTAGGTCTACAATGAACTACTCACGCATCATCGGAGAGGCACCAATGAGGATGATGAACCCCTCCGTGATGGTGTCTAGATTGGATCTGTGGTTTCTGGAACTTGGGGCGGCTGGAATTGTGTTTCATCGACTCCCCTAGGGTTTCTGGAATATTGGGGTATTTATAGAGCAAAGAGGCGGTGCGGGAGGCCACCGAGGTGGGCACAACCCACTAGGGTGCGCCTGGGCCCCCAGGCGCGCCCAGGTGGGTTGTGCCCCCCTCAGGGCACCCCTCTGGTACTTCCTTGGCCCACCTTGTGTCTTCTGGTCTAGAAAAATCACCAAAAAGTTTCGCTGCGTTTGGACTCCGTTTGGTATTGATTTTCTGTGAAGTAAAAAAAAGCAAAAAAACAGCAACTGGCACTGGGCACTATGTCAATAGGTTAGTCCCAAAAAATGATATAAAGTTGCTATAAAATGATTGTAAAACATCCAAGATTGATAATATAACAGCTTGGAACAATAAAAAATTATAGATACGTTGGAGACGTATCAGCATCCCCAAGCTTAATTCCTACTCGTCCTCGAGTAGGTAAATGATAAAAACAGAATTTTTGATGTGGAATGCTGCCTAACATGTTCATCACATAATCTTTTCTTTGTAGCATGGACATTTGGACTTTTATATGATTCAAAGCAATAGTCTAGTTTTGACATGAAGATTTCAATACTCAAGCATATCAACAAGCAACCATGTCTTTCAAAATATCAACACTAAAGTAAGTTATCCCTAGCCCATTATGCTCAATCATTGATCCATTCATGAAACACACTCGCATATTAGCTACACCCAATGCTCAAGTACGATTATAGTGCCCCTTAGTTGGTGCTTTATAAGAGAAGATGGAGACTCAAAATAAAAAATTGCATAAAGTAAATAGAAAGGCCCTTCGCAGAGGGAAGTAGGGATTTGTAGAGGTGCCAGAGCTCAAAGCGAAAAAGATAGAGATAAAAACATTTTGGGTGGCATGCTTTTCCTGTCAACGAAAACAATCGAGTAGTTCCCAATACTTTCCATGCTAGATATATCATAGGCGGTTCCCAAACAGAAAATAAAGTTTATTCCTTTTTCCACCATACTTTCACATTCCACGGCTAATCAAATCCACGGGTGCCGTCCATACCAACACTTTCCAAGGAATTTATTATTTGACAACATAAAGTAAATTCATTTTTCATTTCGGGACTGGGCATCCCTAATACCTTTGCCGTACTCTATGCAATGACAAGTGAATAAACACTCATCTTGAGAATAACACATCTAGCATGGAAAAATATCGGCCACCCCCTACCGGTTCATGAGCGGTACGAGCACACAAAAGAGAAATTTATTTTGAAAATTAGAGATGGCACATATAAATTTGGTTAGAACGGCAAAAGAATACTGCATATAGGTAGGTATAGTGGACTCATATGGAAAAACTAGTTTAAGGATTTTGGATACACAAGTAGTGATCATACTTAGTGCAAATGAAGGCTAGCAAAAGATTGAGAAGCATCCAACCAAGAAACGAAAAATCTCATAAGCGAGCATTAAGCATAACTAACACTGAATAATGCACCACAAGTAGGATATAATTTCATTGCATAACTATTGACTTTTGTGCTTGCATAGGGAATCACAAACATTAACATCAATATTCTTACTAAAGCATAATTACTCATCAACATGCCTCACATATTATATCATCATCTCGCAAAACTATTACAAGGAATCAAGTTTATTTTGTCCAATGATCTTCATGAAAGTTTTTATTATATCCCTCTTGAATATCTATCACTTTGGGACTAGTTTAATATGTTGCTTTTGATAGCTCAAACAAATCTAAGTGAAGAACATGAGCATAAATTTTTTTCTTCTCTCAAAATAATATAAGTGAAGCATGAGAGAATTTCTTAAAAATTACTACTCTAAAATTAATCTAAGTGAAGCATGGGAGCATTTCTTCAAAAATACTAAAGCACACCATGCTCAAAAAGATATAAGTGAAGCACTAGAGCAATTCCATAGCTCATAAAGATTTAAGTGAAGCATAGAGAGCAATTCTAACAAATCATAGCATCATTTTGGCTCTCTCAAATAGATGTGTCCAGCAAGGATACTTGACTAAAAATTAAAAGTAAAACAAGCAAAGACTCAAATCATACAAGACGCTCCAAGCAAAACTCATGATATGTGACGAATAAAAATATAGCTCCAAGTAAAATACCGATGGTCGTTAGAAGAAAGAGGAGATGCCACCCGGGCATCCCCAAGCTTAGTTGCTTGCTTCTCTTTTAGATAATAGCTTGGGATGCCATGGGCATCCCCAATATTAGGCTCTTATTACTCCTTATTCCTTCATCCATCGTGATCTCATCCAAAACTTGAAAACTTCAATCACACAAAACTCAACAAAACCTTCATAAGATCCGTTAGTATAACAAAGCAAATCACTACTATAAGTACTGTTGCAAACCCATTCATATTTTATTTTTGCATTATATCTACTATATTCCAACTTTACTATGGCTTATACCCTCCAATACAAACCATAGATTCATCAAAATAAGCACACAACGCAAAGAAAACAGAATCTGTCAAAAAACAGAACAGTCTGTAGCAATCTGAAAACTTCGAATACTTCTGTAACTCCAGAAATTCTGAAAACTTAGGACAACATAGTAAATTTGTATATCAATCTTGTGTAAAAAATTCAGAATTTTTCGTCGCTTCTGTGAATTTCTAAAATTATTTTACTGGATGCAAAAGTTTCTGTTTTTCAACAAGATCAAATCAACTATCACCCAACATGATCCCAAAGGCTTTGCTTGGCACAAACACTAATTAAAACATAAAAAACACAATCATAACAGTATCATAATTTTGCAAACACTCAAGAACAGAAAGAAAAATACAAAAATAAATTTTATTCATTGGGTTGCCTCCCAACAAGCACTATCGTTTTATGCCCCTAGCTAGGCATAATGATTTTAATGATGCTCACATGGAAGACAAGAATTGAAGCACAAAGAGAGCATCATCTAGCATATGACAAACACATTTAAGTCTAACATACTTCCTATGCATAGGAATTTTATAAGCAAATAAATTATCATGACAAGAAATATCTAACATATGCAAAGGAAAGGAATAAAACATTGACAATCTCAACATAACGAGAGGAAATTTAGTAACATGAAAATTTGTACAACCATATTTACCTCTCTCATAATAATTAAATGTGGGATCATATTCAAATTCAACAATATAACTATCACATAAAATATTCGCTTCATGATCCTCATGCATGCAAAGTTGACACTCTTCCAAAATAGTGGGATTATCATCAAATAAAGTCATGACCTCTCCAAGCCCACTTTTATCAAAAATTTCATAAGATTGAACATACTCCAAAGTAGTGGGATCATTATTACCTAGAGTTGACACTCTTCCAAACCTACTTTCAATATTATCGGAAACATATTCATCATGAGGCTTAAATAAATTTTCAAGATCATAATAAGAATCACCGCAATCATGATCATTGCAATAAGTAGTGGACATATCAAAATTAGCATCCCCAAGCTTGGGGTTTTGCATATTATTAGCACAATTGACATTAATAGAATTTATAGTAAAATCATTGCAATCATGCTTTTCATTCAAGGACCTATCATGAATCACTTCATAAATTTCTTCATCACAATTTTCAGATTCACAAATCTCAAGCAAAACTTCATAAAGATAATTAAGTGCACTCAACTCACTAGCAATTGGTTCAACATAATCAGATCTTTTGAAAAGATTAGCCAGTGGATGAGGATCCATATCAATAGATTTTTAGCAAGCAAAGATGCACGCAAATAGAAGGCACATGGTAACACAAGCAAACATGAGATCTGACGAGAAAAAGGCAAACAAAAAAGAAAGCGAATATAACGGCAAATTTTTGTGAAGTGGGGGAGATGAAAATGAGAGGCAAATGGCAAATAATGCAAATTTCAAGGAGATGAGATTTGTGATTAGGAACCTGGTAGATGTTGATGATGTCTCCCCAGCAACGGCGCCAGAAATTCCTTTTGATGTCGCTTGAACTACGTCGATATTTCCCCAAAGAGGAAGGGATAATGCAGCACAGCTATGGTAGGTATTTCCCTCAGTGATGAGACCAAGGTTATCGAACCAGTAGGAGAACCACGCAACACTATGTGAACAGTACCTGGACACAAAGAACAAATACTTGCAACCCGACGTGTTAAAGGGGTTGTCAACCCCTTTCGGGTAACAGTGCCAGAAATTGTCACGTAGACGGTATACTAAATGTGATAGATTGGATAAAAAGATCTCACGGGAACGTGAGATAAAATAAATAGCAAAAAATTGAAGCAATTTTTTTGGGTTTTTCGATTAATAAATCTGAAAATAAAAGATGCAAATAGCAATATAGATCTGAAAGTATATGATGGCAAAATAGACCCGGGGGCCGTAGATTTCACTAGTGGCTTCTCTCGAGAAAAATAGCATACGGTGGGTAAACAAATTACAGTTGGGCAATTGATAGAACTTCAAATAATTATGATGATATCCAGGCAATGATCATTATATAGGCATCACGTCCAAGATTACTAGACCGACTCCTTCCTGCATCTACTACTATTACTCCACACATCGACCGCTATCCAGCATGCATCTAGTGTATAAAGTTCATGGAGAAACGGAGTAATGCAATAAGAACGATGACATGATGTAGACAAGATCTATTCATGTAGGAATAGACCCCATCTTGTTATCCTTAATAGCAACGATACATACGTGTCATTTCCCCTTCTGTCATTGGGATTGAGCACCGTAAGATCGAACCCATCACAAAGCACCTCTTCCCATGGCAAGAAAAATTAATCTAGTCGGCCTAACTAAACCAAAGATTCGAAGAAGAAATACAAGGCTATAAGTAATCATGCATATAAGAGATCAAAAGACTCAAATAACTTTCATAGATAAAACATAGATCTGATCATAAACTCAAAGTTCATCGGATCCCAACAAACACACCGCAAAAAGAGTTACATCAAATAGATCTCCAAGAGACCATTGTATTGAGAATCAAAAGAGAGAGAGGAAGCCATCTAGCTACTAACTACGGACTCATAGGTCTACAATGAACTACTCACACATCATCGGAGAGGCACCAATGAGGATGATGAACCCCTCCGTGATGGTGTCTAGATTGGATCTGTGGTTTCTGGAACTTGCGGCGGCTGGAATTGTGTTTCATCGACTCTCCTAGGGTTTCTGGAATATTGGGGTATTTATTGAGCAAAGAGGCGGTGCGGGAGGCCATCGAGGTGGGCACAACCCACCAGGGTGCGCCTGGGCCCCCAGGCGCGCCCAGGTGGGTTGTGCCCCCCTCGGGGCACCCCTCTGGTACTTCCTTGGCCCAACTTGTGTCTTCTGGTCCAGAAAAAATCACCAAAAAGTTTCGCTGCGTTTGGACTCCGTTTGGTATTGATTTTTTGTGAAGTAAAAAACAAGCAAAAAAATAGCAACTGGCACTAGGCACTATGTCAATAGGTTAGTCCCAAAAAATGATATAAAGTTGTTATAAAATGATTGTAAAACATCCAAGATTGATAATATAACAATATGGAACAATAAAAAAATTATAGATACGTTGGAGACGTATCAGCTGCACTGTGCACTTGCGGCCCAGTCCAACAGTGGGGGTTTTCTTTTTTTCTTTTTTCTTTTCTGTTTTCTGTTTTCTTTATTTCTATCAGTTTTGCATTTTATTTTTATACTAAATGAATTTAGTTGACTATAAGACTTGGCCCATAAATACTAGGCAGTGTAATTTTATAATTTATTTTGAATAATTTACAAAGTTGTTTAAATTGAAAGGCCCCAATATAATGCTGCTGGTCCAATTTTAATTGGGTTAATGGCATTTTAAATATTTCAAATGATGTTGAAGTATTCATGACAATTAGTTGGTGAATATTTGTAATTTTATGAACACTTTTGTTTGCATTTTTGAAGATGTAAATATTTGACTTGCATTTAAAATTGGATTTTGAATTTGATTTGTGGGAAAGTGGTAATTAGCAAGGTAATCATGATGACATGACAACCATTAGGGGGAGATTACTGTAGCATGATTCTGGGGGTGTTACATGAATGATGATGAAGATCCTCGTGAGTTTTACTGGAGGTTGGCCACTCTCACGGTCTCACTTCAAGATCATGGGAGTAAAGATACGGATGATAGTTGGATCAAGCGCAAGTTCCTCAAGGCCATCATGCCTCACAACAAGGCCATGTCCTCTATGATTCGTCAAAGACTGGACTTCCACACCTTGTGCTCAAGTGATGTGTTGGATGAATTCATCGCTATGAATATCTTGAATAAGACCGTTGATAATGTCCTTGCACGAGCTCAACAGTCAAAGAAGCCCAACCTTGTTTTGAAGGCCAAGGCCATTCTGGAAGAAGAAGAAGAAGAGGAAGAAGAAGAGAGTTGCCCTGAAGACACTAAATATGCTTAGCACGAGCACATGGCTCTTGCGTCAAGGAAATTTTGGGGCAACAAGAGAAACTCAAGGCCCAACTTCTCCAAGAACAACTCAAGTGGCTCCAAGGGCAAGCAACGTGTGAGAACGTGCTACAATTGTGATGATGTGAGTCACTTTGTGGTGGATTGCCCCTATGAGAAGAGGGAAGACAATGGTGGAAAGCTTATTCGCAAAGACAAGGCCAAGTCCTTCCCAAACAAGAAGAACTTCACCAAGAAGGTGCCACAAAAGGGGTTGGTGGTGCATGAAGAGTACATCTCCGATGATGATGATGCAACTGGTGAAGGGATGCCGATGGTGTCCGTGGCCATTGCCACCTCTTCTCCAACCCCGATGTCACTCTTCAACGCCCCCAATGAGAACCTCATCCCCAACTGCCTCATAGCTAAAGGCATCAACAAGGAGTTTGCTTCCGATGGGGTGTCATGGTTGCTCGATAGTGGAGCAACCAATCATATGACCAGGATCAAGGACTTGGTGGTGGACGTGCAACCAAGCCCATCTAATCCCACTCATGTCCAATTCGGTGATGCTTCAAAATCCAAGGTATTGGGTCTTGGCAAGGTGGTCATCTCTCAAGATTTATCTATTGAGAAGGTCATACTTGTTGAGACCCTTGCATACAATTTACTTTCCGTTTGTCAGCTTGCACTCATGGGCTTTGCAAAATTCTTTGATCTTGATACCGTGGCCCTTTTGTGGAGCAAGACTCTTAAAGTAGCTTTTGTTGGGCATGTCGAGAATGGTCTTTATGTGGTTAACTTTTCGGAGCGACCCACTAAAACTGCGACTTTCCTAATGGCTAAAGTTGACGTGGGGTGGCTTTGGCATCGCCGTTTAGCCCACGTCAATATGAGATCTTTGCAAAGTCTCCCCAAAGGGGATCACATTCATGGACTAATAAATGTGAGTTTTGCCAAAGATCGTGCTTGTTGTGCTTGTATTGAAGGAAAGCTACATGAAATGGCTCACCAACCCACAACTATCATTTACTCAAAGAGGCCCTTGGAGCTCCTTCACATGGATCTCTTTGGTCCTCCATCCTTTGATAGTCTTGGGGGAAGAAAATATTGCTTGGTGATTGTGGATGATTACTCAAGATACACATGGGTATACTTCTTAAAGAGGAAGAGTGACACCCAACAAACCGTCATCGACTTTGCAAATGAAGCTCAACATCAACATGATGCAAAGGTATTGATGATTAGAAGTGACAACGGCACTGAGTTCAAGAACTATACCTTGGATGAGTTCCATAGTGATGAGGGGACCAAGCACAAATACTCCGCACCATATACCCCTCAACAAAATGGTGTAGCGGAGAGGAAGAACCAGATGTTGATGGATACGGCAAGGACCATGATGGCAGAATTCAATTCTCCATACAACTTTTGGGCCGAAGCCATGAACACTGCATGTCATGCATCCAATCGGCTCTACCTCAGCAAAGGCTTGAAGCCATGCATGATGAACTCAACAACTTCGATCGCAACAAAGTGTGGGAGTTAGTGCCAAGGACAAACACTACAAAAAAAGACACATCCGTGACATTATGGGCCGAACGGATTTTTTTCTGTCATGCTTATGACACTTCTATGACGATAATTGTGAAAAAACCATGTATCATCATAGATGTGGTGGGCTCCTACTTCTATGACAAAAAATCATGACAAAAAATGGGCTTTTCATCCTGAGTGGGCCGGGGACGTACCTGCATGACATTCTTTGGGCCGTCCATGACGGAAAAAATCATGGTAGAAGCGAGGGCGAGGAAAATATCGGGGAGTTTCTGGTTACAATGGGTAGTCGGGGCCGAGCGATGCATGGAGGTTTGTGCGTTTCTCTCATACACGTATGCGTGTGTGAGGCGTTGGGCTCTAACTGAAGCCGAGCGAGGCGTTCGCTTACTGAACCCGAACGATTGCACTAGCTACATTACTGAACCCGAGCGATCGATCCCTTGGTTGTTAACTGAACCCGAGCGATTCCTTCACTACTGCTGCTAACTGAAGCCGATCGAACCAGCTGCCTCTTGATGAATAGTGACCGTTGTTGGGGGTTGGATGAACAGTCCCCAGTGGGGGTTGGATGAACAGGTCCCCATGGTAGTAGAGGCCGTTGCCGCTGGATGAACAGGACCCCGATCGAGGAGGCCGCCACACCCAAGCCGGTTGGGGGTGGATGAACAGGACCCCGTGGAGGGTTGGTTGAATAGTAGCCGGTGGAGGCTGGATGAAGAGTAGCCCATGGATGAACAATAGCCCGTGGAGGCAGAGGAGGAAGACGCGGTGGATGAACAGTAGTAGGTGGAGGCTGGAGGAAGTCGACGGTGGATGAACAGTAGCCCGTGGAGGCTGGAGCGAGGCAGTAGACGGTGGATGAACAATAGCCCGTGGAGTCTCGTTGTGCGGTACGCCACACCCCTCCCAATGAACAGGACCCTGTTTCGACCGTAGGCGCTCCAACAGAAGCCCTCTTCCTCCGTTTTGCAGTACGCCATACCCCTCCCGATCAACAGGACCCTGTTTCGACCGTAGGCATTCAAACAAAAGGCCGTTTCCTCCGTTCTGCGTTACGCCAGACCCCGTTTCGGCTGTTCCGTACAAGCCGGTTGGCTCCCGATGAACACGACGCATTCCGTTGCCTCCCGAACACGACGCAGTTTCTCTGTTCCGATCCAGCCGGTTGGCTTCCGATGAACAGGACGCAGTTGGTGCCGTCCGTTGCCTCTCCATGTACACGAGCCCTGGCCGTACATATGCGTGAGTAGGCGTTCGAGAACCCGCCCATATGTACGTACATGGCCGTATTTTTTGGCATGTGGCTGTACGTACGTGCACACAATTTAGAAGGGACTGCCTGAATTGCTACGTCGGGGCTCTACTACTACACGTGCCGCTGCTTTCTCGGCCACGGTTCATCGTTGCAGAGATACCGATCGACAAGTATGTACGTACATGTTCACTACCAGACAGATAACGCTACGTACGCTTTGTCCGGGTGGGTCCCAGCTGTCAGGGAGGATAAGGACGCACTTCCTTGCATGCGAAGATATAACTGGTGGGTCCCGGCTGTCAGGGGGAGGAATCAGTTTTATTTTGCGAGTAATAAGGAGACACTTCCTTGTGTTCGAAGATGTAGCTGGTGGGTCCAGCTGTCAGCCTCACCGCCTAAAGTCCTCTTCCGATGGCTGTCGTTCATTAACCTCGTTGACCATGAGGCGTCGAGAGCATCAAGGCGGTGGACGACGACGAGGCCTAGGAAGGGAACGACGCGGAGCCAGAGAATATGAGGCAGGTGGATGCCCACGCGGAGGGGAGTACGAGGGTTCACTGGTTCGGCTGCGGCATAAGGCTGCCGTCGCCGGAGAATAACAGGGAGTGTGGGTGAGTAGAGGGAAGGCCTGGCCAGTGGTAGTATGGTCGGGCTATGAGGCCTGCGCGGCAGCACAGTCGGCCATGGGAGGCTGGAGTAGGCGGTACGGCGGGCGCTAGTTTGGCCAGCTGGAGCAAGAAGACCAGAGGTTGAAGACGTAGCACAGCCGTTGATTTAACATCCAACGGTCATTGCAGCTAGAATCGTTTTGACTAAGTTGACAAAGCCCGTACGCGTCAACTTAGTTGGCCCACAAGTCAGCCTCCAAATCTGGTGGGTCCCAGCTAGCAGGGGGAATCATTTTTTTGCTCGTAATAAGGTGGCACTTTCTTGCGTGCGAAGATGTTTTCTGATTTTTTTAATTTCTTCCTTTTTGAGTTAGAATAAAAAGAAAACATTTTAGCATCTTTGGTACAATCTATATTTTCATGAAATGGATCAGAATAAAGATGGTGGGTCCCAGCTGTCAGGGAGAGGTAACTTTTTTTCTGCGTAATAAAGGAAACACTTCCTTGCGTGCGAAGATGTAACTGGTGGCTCAAACCTGTCAGGGGGAGTAATCATTTGTTTTCGCATAATAAGGAGGGACTTGCTCGCATGCGGCCATGGGCCATGTGGGTCCCTACTGTCAGCCACTCCACGTACATGCCTCTTCCGATGGCTGTCGTTTGTTGACAAAGTTGACCACGCCACACCGAGAGAACCGACGCGGTGGACGATGGCGAGGCCTAGGAAGGGAACGACCCAGAGCCGGCGAAGACACAGTAGTGGATGCCCACATGGAGGGGAGTAAGAGGGTTCACTGGTTCGGCTGCGGTGTGAGGCTACCATCGCCGGAGAATAACAGGAGGTGTTGGTGAGTAGAGGAATGGCTTGGACGGCGATGGGAGTAGGGTGGGCCGGTGGGGCCTGCGTGGCAGCATAGCCGGCCATGGGAGGCGGTAGCAGGCGGTACTGTCGGCGGTGGTTTGGGTGGCTGAAGCATGAATATCCGAGATTGAAGAAGCACCACAGCCGTTGGATGGACATCCAATGGCCACTGCTACTAGAATCATGTGTTGACTATTAGTTGACAAAGCCTTGCGTACGTGTCAACTTAGTAGGCCCACAAGTGACCATCACATCTGTGGCAGTGAACATATAGCCCATTTGCGATTTGTTATAATGTACAACCCATTTTTGAATTCTAATGGAATTTACTGCAGCCCGTTTACTGTTTGTTAAAATTACAGCCCATTTTCTAGCCAGGACAACGGTTAATAATTTCAACCAACCGCTCAAAAAAAAATTCAATAAAATTTCCCACATTTTGATGGATTCCGAAATATTTTTTATACCGAAATTTCGAGTCAAATTAAATATAATTTCAAAATAAATTTGTATTAGGTAAAAATCCAACGAAATTTTGCGCGCGCAACAAGTAATGAAATTAAAAAATTTAAAATCAGAAAATAGTAATTTTGAAACTAACTACCTGTTCGGTGTGTTTTTTATATTTACAGCCAAATTTTTATAATTACAGCCCATTTATTATTTCTTAAATCCCATTTTCTTGGCAATTCTAATGTGGGGTGGAGAATAACAAGTTGACCTGGGTTGGGTATTCCGCAAAAAAAGTATAGTTGGGCTAGCCATTTTCACATTGAAAAATTAATATCTGGGCTGTATATTTGGTCGATATAAAATAATAGCCTGGGCTAGACGTGCCACAGCCCGCCCAGTTGATACCATGTTCCTCTGAACAACAACAAAAATATCGCTCAACAAAAACTCTGCTTACACCTCAAAAAACAAATACTGCTTCAGCTGCTGGGTCCCAGCTATCGGCCCCTCCTTGTGCAATTCTCTCATTTATTGACTATATAGGTTGACTATGGTGTGGGACCGTGATGTCAGGAAACTAGGAGGAAGCAAAAAAAATTATTGTTGTATATAATGAGGCACTTGCGTACGTACGGCTATGGCTGTGGTGGGTCCCTACTGTCATCCTCTCCAAGTAAAGTCATCTCCTGATTCCTCATGTTTGTTGACCATGTTGACAATGCGAGACGGCGGCGCCACGGCGAGCGCAACAACTCGAAGGACGACGGAGAGGGCCTTGCGGGCCCTACGGATGGTCTGATACAGCGCCCGCTGGTCGTTCAGGAAGCCAGGATCATCGGACCCCTATGACCACCTTCGGGAGACTGAGCCGGCATGAAACGGTAAGGCTACGCTTGGGAGCTCTGGATTGTTTCACACCTGTATTAAGGATACAAGTGTAATTTACTCGTCACCAGAAACAACGCGTAAAATACAGGTGTAATGAAACCAATGGCCCGAGGTCTGTAACAAAAACCGGTGAGTTACGCGTGTAATCTGAGAAACCAGTGTATAGTTTACTAGTCGAAAACGACCAACCAAGCACTTCGCCCAAGACCATCTGCTTTTATTTAGAAGCATCAGTTTTACAAGCGATTTTGGTTGGAAAACGACGATCCAATCACGGCCTAAGATGGTGAGTTGGTCGGAAGATCATATGGTTTCACCTCTAACCTACCCGAGTTGTCGTATAGGCTATGAATGAAACATAAGACGATGAACTTCTTAAGCACAGAAACAACAGAAGAGGATGATCTTCTTGACATGCAAATCACTGGCATTAGATCAACATGCAAAACAATATGAAGCATTATTCTCAGGAGGTATGGTGAACAGCTTGTGATGCCGCATGCCACAACATTCCAAGCTCAACTTTGCAATCAAACTCACAAGGCCTGGCATTTCATAGACAACATTCAGAACAAACTCTTAAAATACCTTACATAAGTCAATATTCATGACTATGCATCTCATTAGAGTAAATATTTACTTCTGAACTGAACACATGAATAGGAAAAAACGATCGACCCTGCTCACAGCAAAGGGCGTCCCATTCCAAAATATCAAATGCATGTCTTCTGGCTAACATCAATGAGCAAAATTTGACAAGGTTTTCCAATTCCAAAATATTAAATGAATGTCTTGTTGCTAACATCAATGATTAAACTTTGACAAGCTTTTCCCATTCAAAATATGCAATGCCTATGATTCTGGAATGGACAGGGTTTGTCATCAGTTTGCACATTGAAATAGCACATGGAGCCGGATTAACCAGCGTATCTTTTTGTGCAGTTCCACTGAAATCAAACAATGTCTTGCGTAGCACGGTGGATTTCGTATTTATATGTTGGAAGGCCTTGAAGACATTGGCAGCTCCATTCAAGTAGATAGTCCGGTGGCTCAAGGTGACGATGAATGATTAGAGAACCATTCGATGTATTGTGCATGATGAAGTATTATGGAGGACACAAAGCATCTGAACATTTTGTGCAGTTCCACTGAAATCAAGCTGCGCATCCCTGTCTGCATAAATACAGAAAAAGTGTGATGAATATAATAGTGGTACTAGTTGATTAAACATACGCTCACAACTATAATCATCTTCATTATTTTAATAGGAAAAGATAACAATACAATAGCTTCAATTAAACATTTATTCAAAACAATACAACAATATAATTAGCACAACATAACAAAGCACGATCATGTGGATGAAGGCCGATACTGACCTTGTTTGTTACAGTTGCGTCGGCCACTGACTTGGTCATACCTGTCCTTATGGAGTGAATTTTGCACCCCACGTGCTATTGAGTTGGGTTTTCCTTGGTCTGCAGACTAGTCATGTCACCAGCGTCTACTAATACTCTAAAGCTTCTCGATCATTCCTTCTGTAATGTAGTGCAAACAGTGACTGCTTCTTTCTGCAAAGTGGAAAGACCAACTAGGCCCAATAATGCAATAGTTTGCCTTAAACACATTGGCTCCTTTTGTGCAGTTCAACTAAAATCAAAGTCGAAATAGAACCGAGCAGAAGTTTTGATATCCATGTATGCACAAATAGGTATAAAGGAAACAATTACTGAGAAATAACGGTTGATGACTTATACTCTCAGAAGAAAAAACATCTACCTTATCTTAATGGCAAACAAAGTAGGACAATAGCAATTCTCAAACATTGTGATTCATTCATATTAACTGAGACATTATCTTAACAATACCTTGTTTCAACATGTATAAAGAACGACAAAGCAGAAAAGTACCATTCCTAAAATAGTGCAACTGATTCATATTAACAGAGACATTATCTTAACAATACCTTGGTTAAACATGTAGAAAGAACTACAAAGCAGGATAGTACCATTTGTAAAACAATGTAACTGATATATAATAATAGAGACATTATCTCAACAATACATTTCTTAAACATGTACTCCCGTCGATCCCTAACAGAAATGGTACTCCCGCCGATCCCTAACAAGTGTTGCAGTTTTGAAATAAGATTCAGTAGTTAATTCTAAGAGTGGCATTGCTTAATTTTACCAGTGGCATTATATTAACAAAAAGCATAAACATTTGCAGGGGAGAATGGGCGCAACAGCACTATGTGCTTCCATCTACTTATAAATGGGGTGATGCAGAGTTTGTTGTAACAAAGCAACAAGCATCATGTCTAGGTTGGTCCCATTTTTGTTCACTTAATGGGAAAATACAGCAATACAATAGCTTCAATTCAACATTTATTTAAAAGAGTACCACTACAAGTAGCACATCATCTCAAAGCACACTACACAATCATGTGGATGAAGGTCGGTACTGACCTTTCATGAGGCAAACAAGATCAAATATGAATCTGCCAACACGAATAGGAAATCCAATCTCGTTTTGTGTAGTTCAACTAAATCAAGCAAAGTTGCCGGTGTGACATTTAAGTTGAACTGCACAAAACACTCTTAAAACAAAAGTGTTTTGCGTAGTGAAGGAAAAGGTCGCAATAGCAATGAGTTGAATAGATATCCATGTTTTCAGAGGTAAAAAAAGAAACAATTACTGGTCGATAAAGGAGGATGAATCATATGGCCACAAAAAGAAGCATCTACCTTATCTTAATGGAAAACAAAGTAGGACAGTAGTGTTGGAAATATGCCCTAGAGGCAATAATAAAATGGTTATTATTATATTTCCTTGTTCATGATAATTGTCTGTTATTCATGCTATAATTGTGTTATCCAGAAATCGTAATACATGTGTGAATACATAGACCACAACATGTCCCTAGTAAGCCTCTAGTTGACTAGCTCGTTGATCAATAGATGGTTACGGTTTCCTGACCATGGACATTGGATGTCATTGATAACGGGATCACATCATTAGGAGAATGATGTGATGGACAAGACCCAATCCTAAGCCTAGCACTAGATCGTGTAGTTCGTTTGCTAAAGCTTTTCCAATGTCAAGTAACTTTTCCTTAGACCATGAGATTGTGCAACTCCCGGATACCGTAGGAGTGCTTTGGGTGCACCAAACGTCACAACGTAACTGGGTGGCTATAAAGGTGCACTACGGGTATCTCCGAAAGTATCTGTTGGGTTGGCACGAATCGAGACTGGAATTTGTCACTCCATGTAACGGAGAGGTACCTCTGGGCCCACTCGGTAGGACATCATCATAATGAGCTCAATGTGATCAAGGAGTTGTTCACGGGATGATGTGTTACGGAAACGAGTAAAGAGACTTGCCGGTAACGAGATTGAACAAGGTATCGAGATACCGACGATCGAATCTCGGGCAAGTATCGTACCGATAGACAAAGGGAATTGCGTACGGGATTGATTGAATCCTCGACATCGTGGTTCATCCGATGAGATCATCGAGGAGCATGTGGGAGCCAACATGGGTATCCAAATCCCGCTGTTGGTTATTGACCGGAGAGTCGTCTCGGTCATGTCTGCGTGTCTCCCGAACCCGTAGGGTCTACACACTTAAGGTTCGGTGACGCTAGGGTTATAGAGATATTAGTATGCGGTAACCCGAAGGTTGTTCGGAGTCTCGGATGAGATCCTGGACGTCACGAGGAGTTCCGGAATGGTCCGGAGGTAAAGATTTATATATGGGAAGTCCTATTTTGGCCACCGGAAAATGTTCGGGATTTTTCGGTATTGTACCGAGAAGGTTCTAGAAGGTTCCGGAGTGGGGCCCACCTGCATGGGGGGACCCACATGAACGTGGGTAGTGGGGGCAAGGCCCCACACCCCTAGTCAAGGCGCACCAAGATTCCCCCTTAGAAGGAATAAGATCATATCCCGAAGGGATAAGACCAAGATCCCTAAAAAAGGGGGATAACAATCGGTGGGGAAGGGAAAGGATGGGATTTCTTTCCTTCCACCTTTGCCAACGCCCCAATGGACTTGGAGGGCAAGAAACCAGCCCCCTCCACCCCTATATATAGTGGGGAGGTGCATGGGAGAAACAGCTCAGCCCCTGGCGCCTCCCTCTCCCTCCCGTGACACCTCTTCCTCCTCCAGTAGCGCTTGGCGAAGCCCTGCTGAAATCCCGCTGCTTCCACCACCACACCGTCGTGCTGCTGGATCTCCATCAACCTCTCCTCCCCCCTTGCTGGATCAAGAAGGAGGAGACGTCTCTGCTCCGTACGTGTGTTGAACGCGGAGGTGCCGTCCGTTCGGCGCTCGGTCATCGGTGATTTGGATCACGACGAGTACGACTCCATCAACCCCGTTCTCTTGAACGCTTCCGCTCGCGATCTACAAGGGTATGTAGATACACTCCCCTCTCACTCGTTGCTAGATGACTCCATAGATTGATCTTGGTGATGCGTAGAAAATTTTAAAATTCTGCTACGTTCCCCAACAGTGGTATCAGAGCCAGGTTTATGCGTAGTATCTTGCACGAGTAGAACACAAAGTAGTTGTGGGCGTCGATTTGTCAATCTTCTTGCCGTTACTAGTCTTATCTTGATTCGGCGGCACTGTGGGATGAAGCGGCCCGGACCGACCTTACAGGTACGCTTACGTGAGACAGGTTCCACCGACTGACATGCACTAGTTGCATAAGGTGGCTAGCGGGTGTCTGTCTCTCCCACTTTAGTCGGATCGGATTCGATGAACAGGGTCCTTATGAAGGGTAAATAGAAATTGGCATATCACGTTGTGGTTTTGGCGTAGGTAAGAAATGTTCTTGCTAGAAACCTATAGCAGCCACGTAAAAACTTGCAACAACAATTAGAGGACGTCTAACTTGTTTTTGCAGCAAGTGCTTTGTGATGTGATATGGCCAAAGGATGTGATGAATGATATATGTGATGTATGAGATGATCATGTTCTTGTAATAGGAATCACGACTTGCATGTCGATGAGTATGACAACCGGCAGGAGCCATAGGAGTTGTCTTAATTTATTATATGACCTGCGTGTCATTGAAATTCGCCATGTAATTACTTTACTTTATTGCTAACCGTTAGCCGTAGTAGTAGAAGTAATAGTTGGCGAGACAACTTCATGAAGACACGATGATGGAGATCATGATGATGGAGATCATGGTGTCATGCCGGTGACGATGATGATCATGGAGCCCCGAAGATGGAGATCAAAAGGAGAAAAGTGATAATGGCCATATCATGTCACTATTTTGATTGCATGAGATGTTTATCATGTTTTTGCATCTTATTTGCTTAGAACAACGGTAGCATATATAAGATGATCCCTTACTAAAATTTCAAGAAAGTGTTCCCCCTAACTATGCACCGTTGCGAAGGTTCGTTGTTTCGAAGCACTACGTGTTGATCGGGTGTGATAGATTCTAACGTTCGAATACAACGGGTGTAAGCCAGATTTACACAGCAATACACTTAGGTTGACTTGACGAGCCTAGCATGTACAGACATGGCCTCGGAACACAAGAGACCGAAAGGTCGAGCATGAGTCGTATAGAAGATACGATCAACATGGGGATGTTCACCGTTGATGACTAGTCCGTCTCACGTGATGATCGGACACGGCCTAGTCGATTCGGATCATGTAATCACTTAGATGACGAGAGGGATGTCTATCTGAGTGGGAGTTCATTACATAATTTGATTAGATGAACTTAATTGTCATGAACTTAGTCTAAATGTTACATATATATCTTGTAGATCAAATGGCCAACGCTAATGTTACCCTCAACTTCAACGCGTTCCTAGAGAAAAACAAGCTGAAAGACGATGGTAGCAACTATGCGGACTGGGTCCGTAACCTGAGGATTATCCTCATAGCTGCCAAGAAATCATATGTCCTTGAAGCACCGTTAGGTGACCCACCTGCTCTCCCAGCACTGCCAGACGATTTGAACGTTTGGCAGACACGCACCGATGATTACTCCTTCGTTCAGTGCGGCATGCTCTTCAGCTTAGAACCGGGGCTCCAAAAGCGTTTTGAGCATCACGGAGCATATGAGATGTTCGAAGAGCTGAAAATGGTTTTCCAAGCTCATGCTCGGATCGAGAGATATGAAGTCTCCGATAAGTTCTACAGCTGTAAGATGGAGGAAAATAGTTCTGTCAGCGAGCACATACTCAAAATGTCTGGGTTGCACAGCCGCTTGTCTCAGCTGGGAGTTAATCTCCCAGATGACGCGGTCGTTGACAGAATCCTTCAGTCGCTTCCACCTAGCTACAAGAGCTTCGTGATGAACTTCAACATGCAGGGGATGGAAAAGACCATTCCTGAGGTATATGCGATGCTGAAGTCAGCGGAGGCAGAGATCAGAAAGGAACATCAAGTGTTGATGGTGAATAAAACCACTAAGTTCAAGAAGGGCAAGGGTAAGAAGAACTTCAAGAAGGACGGCAAGGGAGTTGCCGCGCCCGGTAAGCCAGCTGCCGGGAAGAAGTCGAAGAATGGACCCAAGCCTGAGACTGAGTGCTTTTATTGCAAGGTAAACGGTCACTGGAAGCGAAACTGCCCCAAGTACTTGGCGGACAAGAAGGCCGGCAATACCAAAGGTATATATGATATACATGTAATTGATGTGTACCTTACCAGCACTCGTAGTAGTTCCTGGGTATTTGATACCGGTGCGGTTGCTCATATTTGTAACTCAAAGCAGGAACTGCGGAATCAGCGTAGACTGGCAAAGGACGAGGTGACGATGCGCGTCGGGAATGGTTCCAAGGTCGATGTGATCGCCGTCGGCACGCTACCTCTGCATCTACCTACGGGATTAGTTTTAAACCTCAATAATTGTTATTTAGTACCAGCTTTGAGCATGAACATTGTATCTGGATCTCGCTTAATGCGAGATGGCTACTCATTTAAATCTGAGAATAATGGTTGTTCTATTTATATGAGAGATATGTTTTATGGTCATGCCCCGCTGGTGAATGGTTTATTTTTATTGAATCTCGAACGTGATGTTACATATGTTTATAATGTGAATGCCAAGAAATGCAAGGTTGATAACGATAGTCCCACATACTTGTGGCACTGCCGCCTTGGTCATATCGGTGTTAAACGCATGAAGAAACTCCATGCAGATGGACTTTTGGAGTCTCTTGATTATGAATCATTTGACAGATGCGAACCATGCCTCTTGGGCAAGATGACCAAGACTCCATTCTCCGGAACAATGGAGCGAGCAACCAACTTATTGGAGATCATACATACTGATGTGTGTGGTCCAATGAGTGTTGAGGCTCGCGGTGGTTATCGTTATGTTCTCACCCTCACCGATGATTTGAGTAGATATGGGTATGTCTACTTGATGAAGCACAAGTCTGAGACCTTTGAAAAGTTCAAGGAATTTCAGAGTGAGGTTGAGAATCAACGTGACAAGAAAATAAAGTTCTTACGATCAGATCGTGGAGGAGAATATTTGAGTCATGAATTTGGCACGCACTTAAGGAAATGTGGAATTGTTTCACAACTCACGCCGCCTGGAACACCTCAGCATAATGGTGTGTCCGAACGTCGTAATCGCACTCTATTGGATATGGTGCGATCTATGATGTCTCTTACCGATTTACCGCTATCCTTTTGGGGTTATGCTTTAGAGACTGCCGCATTCACTTTAAATAGGGCACCATCAAAATCCGTTGAGACGACACCGTATGAATTATGGTTTGGGAAGAAACCTAAGCTGTCGTTTCTGAAAGTTTGGGGATGCGATGCTTATGTGAAGAAACTTCAACCAGAG
This sequence comes from Thinopyrum elongatum, assembly GCA_011799875.1. Lineage (NCBI taxonomy): Eukaryota > Viridiplantae > Streptophyta > Magnoliopsida > Poales > Poaceae > Thinopyrum > Thinopyrum elongatum. Next base: position 291,012,017 of record CM022299.1, on the reverse strand, counting down.
AAGCTCGAACCCAAGTCGGAAAAATGCGTATTCATAGGATACCCTAAGGAAACTATTGGGTATACCTTCTACCTAAGATCCGAGGGCAAGATCTTTGTTGCCAGGAATGGATCCTTTCTAGAGAAAGAGTTTCTCTCGAAAGAAGTAAGTGGGAGGAAAGTGGAGCTTGATGAGATGACCCTCGAACCGGAGAGTAGCGCAGCACAGGAAAATGTTTCTGTGGAGCCTACACCGGCTAGAGAGGAAGTTATTGATAATGACCATGATCAAGCTACCACTGAACTTCGAAGGTCCACGAGGACACGTTCCGCACCAGAGTGGTATGGCAATCCTGTCCTGGAAATCATGTTGTTAGACAACAGTGAACCTTCGAACTATGAAGAAGCGATGGCGGGCCCGGATTCCGACAAATGGCTTGAAGCCATGAAATCCGAGATAGGATCCATGTATGAAAACGAAGTATGGACTTTGACTGACTTGCCCGATGATCGGCAAGCCATAGAAAATAAATGGATCTTTAAGAAGAAGACTGACGCGGGTGGTAATGTGACCATCTATAAGGCTCGGCTTGTCGCTAAGGGTTATCGACAAGTTCAAGGGGTTGACTACGATGAGACTTTCTCACCCGTAGCGAAGCTGAAATCCGTCAGAATCATGTTAGCAATTGCCGCATACTATGATTATGAGATATGGCAAATGGACGTCAAAACGGCATTCCTTAATGGTTTTCTTAAGGAAGAGTTGTATATGATACAACCGGAAGGTTTTGTCGACCCTGAGAATGCTGACAAGGTATGCAAGCTCCAGCGCTCAATCTATGGGCTGGTGCAAGCATCTCGGCGTTGGAACATTCGCTTTGACGAGATGATCAAAGCGTTTGGGTTCACACAGACTTATGGAGAAGCCTGTGTTTACAAGAAAGTGAGTGGGAGCTCTGTAGCATTTCTCATATTATATGTGGATGACATACTGCTGATGGGAAATGATATAGAATTCTTGGAAAGTATAAAGGCCTACTTGAATAAGTGTTTTTCAATGAAGGACCTTGGAGAAGCTGCTTATATATTAGGCATCAAGATCTATAGAGATAGATCGAGACGCCTCATAGGTCTTTCGCAAAGCACATACCTTGATAAGATATTGAAGAAGTTAAATATGGATCAGTCCAAGAAGGGGTTCTTGCCTGTATTGCAAGGTGTGAAATTGAGCTCGGCTCAATGCCCGACCACGGCAAAAGATATAGAAGAGATGAGTGTCATCCCCTATGCCTCAGCCATAGGGTCTATTATGTATGCCATGCTGTGTACCAGACCTGATGTAAACCTTGCTGTAAGTTTGGTAGGTAGGTACCAAAGTAATCCCGGCAAGGAACACTGGACAGCGGTCAAGAACATCCTGAAGTACCTGAAAAGGACTAAGGATATGTTTCTCGTATATGGAGGTGACGAAGAGCTCGTCGTAAAGGGTTACGTCGACGCTAGCTTCGACACAGATCCGGATGACTCCAAGTCACAAACCGGATACGTGTATATTTTGAATGGTGGAGCGGTAAGCTGGTGCAGTTGCAAGCAAATCGTCGTGGCGGGTTCTACATGCGAAGCGGAGTACATAGCAGCCTCGGAGGCAGCACACGAAGCAGTATGGATGAAGGAGTTCATCACCGACCTAGGAGTCATTCCAAATGCGTCGGGTCCAATGGCTCTCTTCTGTGACAACACTGGAGCTATTGCCCTTGCCAAGGAGCCCAGGTTTCACAAAAGGACCAGGCATATCAAGCGTCGCTTCAACTCCATACGTGAACATGTTCAAGATGGAGACATAGATATTTGTAAAGTGCACACGGATTTGAATGTAGCAGATCCGTTGACTAAACCTCTTTCACGAGCAAAACATGATCAACACCAGTACTCTATGGGTGTTCGATTCATCACAATGTAACTAGATTATTGACTCTAGTGCAAGTGGGAGACTGTTGGAAATATGCCCTAGAGGCAATAATAAAATGGTTATTATTATATTTCCTTGTTCATGATAATTGTCCGTTATTCATGCTATAATTGTGTTATCCGGAAATCGTAATACATGTGTGAATACATAGACCACAACATGTCCCTAGTAAGCCTCTAGTTGACTAGCTCGTTGATCAATAGATGGTTACGGTTTCCTGACCATGGACATTGGATGTCATTGATAACGGGATCACATCATTAGGAGAATGATGTGATGGACAAGACCCAATCCTAAGCCTAGCACTAGATCGTGTAGTTCGTTTGCTAAAGCTTTTCCAATGTCAAGTAACTTTTCCTTAGACCATGAGATTGTGCAACTCCCGGATACCGTAGGAGTGCTTTGGGTGAACCAAACGTCACAACGTAACTGGGTGGCTATAAAGGTGCACTACGGGTATCTCCGAAAGTATCTGTTGGGTTGGCACGAATCGAGACTGGGATTTGTCACTCCATGTAACGGAGAGGTACCTCTGGGCCCACTCGGTAGGACATCATCATAATGAGCTCAATGTGATCAAGGAGTTGTTCACGGGATGATGTGTTACGGAAACGAGTAAAGAGACTTGCCGGTAACGAGATTGAACAAGGTATCGAGATACCGACGATCGAATCTCGGGCAGGTATCGTACCGATAGACAAAGGGAATTGCGTACGGGATTGATTGAATCCTCGACATCGTGGTTCATCCGATGAGATCATCGAGGAGCATGTGGGAGCCAACATGGGTATCCAGATCCCGCTGTTGGTTATTGACCGGAGAGTCGTCTCGGTCATGTCTGCGTGTCTCCCGAACCCGTAGGGTCTACACACTTAAGGTTCGGTGACGCTAGGGTTATAGAGATATTAGTATGCGGTAACCCGAAGGTTGTTCGGAGTCTCGGATGAGATCCTGGGCGTCACGAGGAGTTCCGGAATGGTCCGGAGGTAAAGATTTATATATGGGAAGTCCTATTTTGGCCACCGGAAAATGTTCGGGATTTTTCGGTATTGTACCGAGAAGGTTCTAGAAGGTTCCGGAGTGGGGCCCACCTGCATGGGGGGACCCACATGAACGTGGGTAGTGGGGGCAAGGCCCCACACCCCTAGTCAAGGCGCACCAAGATTCCCCCTTAGAAGGAATAAGATCATATCCCGAAGGGATAAGATCAAGATCCCTAAAAAAGGGGGATAACAATCGGTGGGGAAGGGAAAGGATGGGATTTCTTTCCTTCCACCTTTGCCAACACCCCAATGGACTTGGAGGGCAAGAAACCAGCCCCCTCCACCCCTATATATAGTGGGGAGGTGCATGGGAGAAACAGCGCAGCCCCTGGCGCCTCCCTCTCCCTCCCGTGACACCTCTTCCTCCTCCAGTAGCGCTTGGCGAAGCCCTGCTGAAATCCCGCTGCTTCCACCACCACACCGTCGTGCTGCTGGATCTCCATCAACCTCTCCTCCCCCCTTGCTGGATCAAGAAGGAGGAGACGTCTCTGCTCCGTACGTGTGTTGAACGCGGAGGTGCCGTCCGTTCGGCGCTCGGTCATCGGTGATTTGGATCACGACGAGTACGACTCCATCAACCCCGTTCTCTTGAACGCTTCCGCTCGCGATCTACAAGGGTATGTAGATACACTCCCCTCTCACTCGTTGCTAGATGACTCCATAGATTGATCTTGGTGATGCGTAGAAAATTTTAAAATTCTGCTACGTTCCCCAACAAGTAGCATTTCTAAAACGGTTGCATTGATTCATATTAACAGAGACATTCTCTTAAAAATAACATTCGTTAAAAATGTAATTTACTTTTAATAGTGGCATTGCTTCAATTTTCCAGCGGCATTCTTAGATTAACAACAGCAAAATAGTTGTATGGGACATGGGACATGCCAACACCATGTGCGTCCACACGTATAAATGGGTGATGCAGAGTATGTTGCCAGGCAGCATATCTGTGTTGGTCCCATATTTGTTCTCTTTGAACCTTTTTCCTATGTGAGGGCAGCAAATCTAGTCCTGCACAAACTACCCGACCCCCAAGTTTCTTTCCTTTTTCAACAAAGAGATCGATTCCTTACATATGTGCGTACTGGGTTACCCCCTTTTCCCCTTTTTGACCAACAGAGTGGTTGGATAGCCAGTCTATACTACTTTCCCTCCCTCCTTTCCTCATTGAAGCACGTCCTAGATTCATGCTCCATCCCACCCCCCTTCTTTCCTCTTTGAACCAAGACCTAGATTCGACTACAGAATCGAAAAAGATCTGCATGCAGCTAGAGCAATGACGGTTTCAAAGAAAGTTATTCCTTAGGGTCGTCGGGATGTGGCTAGGCGGCGGGAGGCTGGATCTTCCCACAATACGTACGGTAGCGAGGAAGAAGGGGTCGGAGGCCCTCCCGCATAGGCACTGGGTGAAAGTGAACATCACAGCCGGTAGTGGATTGCCTCCCTCGCCGAGGGCGACAGAGTGAACGCTGCACCTCCTCCCCTTCCCGGTGCGACGGGATCCGGACGGCTCCTTCACCAGTTGTGAGGGGGGAGGGGGGAGGAGAGGCCAATGCAGTCTTGTTTAGATCTGATGAAGAGGGTGAGAAATTGTGAATAGAGCAAACCCTAGCAAAAGAACACTGAGTCTCCAGTGTGTATATATATGTAGTGCAGCGAGAGTGTGAAGAGTGCAAACACTAGTGAACAAGCGCTGAGGCTCCAGCTTATATAGTACTCGTATATAGTACTAATATAGTGGAGTGGTTTTCTTTTTCTCTCCATAACAATCGTTTTAAATTGTGTACGAAAAGAAACTCTTTATTTAATGTACCAGTGAAGAAAACTATGATCAACTAATGATCCACGCGTCCTGGTTGCACTTCCTATCGTTCACGTGCGGTACACTACCCTCCGTTAAGTGAACAACCACACACGCGCCAAATTATCGGAAAGGTGTGAGAGTGTGTAAAAATAAAGAAATTTAATTTCAATTATTTTGTATGTACAGTTTGCCCTCTCTCAATAATTATGGTTTGTTGTGTTCGGCCTAAACTTGGTCAAACTTTACAAAGTTTGACTTCAATCAAATCTAATATGCAAAGTACATAAAAACGGATGGGTACTACCTCCATCCGGGTTTTTAGTCCACACCATATTTTTAATCAAAGTCTGACCACATATTTAGTTAAAAGCTGGACAAATAAAATTATAGGGTAGCTGAAGACAAAGTTGTGAGAAGGCTTAGAAATCAATACAAAACTTTTGCTCTTAGTACCAACGTCGATGCTTCTTCGAGGAAACATTTGGTTCATATCCAATTGTGTGATAAAATTGCACCAACGTAAATGACTGCTCCAAGATGAACTGATGAAGGATATCGTCTTTGTGGTAACAAGCAAAGAGCACTAATGGAAGACAACCCATTCTTCATTGACCATCGATCAGCTTCACCAGCCGATGCAACCATGAGACGCAACCATGAGCATCGATAGGTCATCGTGGTGATGCATCATCGATTTTGGCATCAAGTTTGGGTCAGACACCAATGAAGTTTGATAATCCTCACTGTGGTTTGTTTCTTCTCGGTAATCAAGCTCGAGAAAGGAAGAACCACTTGGCAGAGGATAGGGAGGCTAAGCAACAGTGGCCATCCAATTTTGTGCAGTTCCACTAAAGTTGAGGGAGACATGCCCGAGTATGGAGATACGGATCCCTGTTTGCAAAAATATAAAAAAATGATATTTTAGTAGTGTCGTTACTTTGTTTTAGCAGTGGAACAAGATTAATAGTGGCATCTTAATTGTCAATAAGAATTAATGAAACATATACCAAAAATAGAAGCATCATGATTATCTTGATGGGAACTAAAGCAGGATACCAAAAAAAACTAAAGCAGGACAGAAGCATTTATCGACGCCTCTACATGGGCATTGCTTCATTTTACCAGTGATAGTTTTAGATTAGCAACAGCAATAGGAGCATATGGACAATGACCGCACAACCACCATGTACTTTTTGTCGAAAAAAAATATGTATACCTCCATCGATGCATAAATGATAAACCGGGACAACTTTTGGAGTGGCCTTTCCTCTATAATAGTAAAAAATAGGTGATGTTGGACCAGCCAACGAACCCTAGCTACTGTACATGGGGAGCTGGGGAGTAGTGGTATCGAAGAAAACCCGCATGCAGAGTACAATGAAGCATGAAATCCAAAAGAAGTTATACCTCAGGTGGGCGAGATGTGACTTAGGCGGGCGGGCGGGATCTGCCCACACGAATGCAGCGAACAAGGGCGCGGAGGGCCTTCGTCCGCGCCGGCGCCGGCTCATAGAGGACGATGCGCATCGACTTCCTCCATCACCGACGGCGACAACGTCAACGCTGGACCTCCTCACCTCATGCAGCGGACAGGATCCGGCCGGATCTGTGACCACCGGTGAGGAGAGAGATAGAGTGGACACTGTCATCATGTTTAGATACGGAGAGGGTGAGAGAGCGAGACGCGAGAAACCCTATCAAAAAAGAGGCTATATATATAACGAAGTAAAAAAAATCTCTCCATAGCAGTGGTTTTAAATAGAATATGCGCGTTCCCAGAAAAAAAGAAACGAAATCTGGCGGACTAATCTTTTTTAAACGTACCAAGAAAGAAAACTTGATCAATAACACACCCCGCTTCCAGGTCGCAGTTTGTATCGCTCACGTGTGGTCCCCGACCCTCCATTATTAAGTGAACAAATTAAAGGGTCAAATTATTACGTACGTAAGCTGCCTCTTCGTGTACAAATGCGCTCCATCGTGTACTCGCGGGTATGTCGGAGGCAGAGTGAGTGCATGTACATTTCTTCTTGTACGTAGTACTCCATTTATCTCACTTCATATTGTTTCCCACTCCTATGATATTCCTATCCTAGGAACAAAATGAGGCGGTACTAAGTTTGTGTGTGTGTAGAGAGAACGAGACATCGATGATGTGTACGAGTAGTCGCAAGAGTTGTCACTATGTGTGTGTGCGCACACACACACATAGACATGCATATCCGTGTTTACGTAAAATTCTTACTTTCATCTTCATCTCCAATCATATTTGTCCAACTGGCACATTATTTACGTTATTAATTACGCAACAATATTTACGTACGTCCAACATCTCTCGTTTGCGGGCATCCGGACCGCTGCCACGCCCGCTCCTGACCGCCCTGGCCAACCCGAACCCTCTTCATCACCCGCGCATGCTTCCCGCCCGACATGGTCAGTGCCGCTTTCATGCCCGGCCAGAGCAGACGTGTCCTCTCACTGGCGCCGGCATTGAAGCGGCACGCCGGACGAGAGAGCACCGCCCGCGCCGCTTCCCGGTGCACGCGACTGCTCCGCGTTCAAACGTCACCACGGCCGACCGCAACATGCATGTAAAAAAGTTCTTGGGAGTCCGTGCTACAGCTAGCTGTCCTCCCCCTCCTCGTCTATCTCTTACAGTAGTGCTAGTACTCCATGGCGCGATCCATCGCCAAGCAGTCGGGAAAGTTTGCGTATACTCGGTTTGCGATGAGTGGCATGCCGAGCGACCGTGTTGGGTGGAGGAGGGTGAGACACGAATGCGACAGACGTGATTTAAACATTGGTTTTGCTTGATGGCGGGATCCAACGAAACGAAACGTTGGTTTCCAAAAGAATACTGTATTGCATGAGGGAGAAGCGGATTCAACTAACTACCGGGTCTATGTGATTTGACAGCTCATTGGTCACTATTACTACGGTGGTAGAGCGTCGTAGAGCATCTGCACTCTTATTTATTTATTCGGTGATAAAACTAACTTCCTCCACTCTTACACCGGAGGAGTACGAAACACGCCAGCCCAGTGACTACATGGCCCACCTCCCACTATAACCATATTCCTTGGACAGCCCGCATGCCAAGAAAAAATTACTATACACCAGAGTGTATAGACTATTTTGCCCTCAGATTTGCTTTGGAGGAAATGCTGAGTAGTTACGCGCATGCAAAGCACACAATTCTTGCAAACAATTACTCCTCTCTCCATCTCTCTAGATGCAGGCTCACTAGATCTATCTGCATGCAGCTCTCTCTCTCCGGTTTTGCATGCATGCGACGCGACTCTCTCTCTCTCTGTGTGTGTGTGTGTGTGTGCAAGCATGCCTTAACCATGGTTAATAATATAGCCGGTTGATGGCTAACATGTTGCCATGTCATCTATAGCCAATGTAATAGTCAACATGCATAGTAATGGGCTACAAGAAAGTACTACTCCCTCCATTCCCTAATACAAGAAAGTACTATTGCCTCGATTACTGTTAGTGGCCTTGTATAGATGCAAAATGTATTTTTCGTAGTGGCCAATGTAATAGTCAACATGTATAGTAATGTGCTACAAGAAAGTACTACATTTTACCACATGACCCACCATACACTCTCACATACTACCTCCGTCCTGGTTTATTAGTCCCCTATGTAATTTATGCATGATACTAGTATATGATACTCCCCACTATGAGTAGCCTTATATGCATACAAAAAAGGATCAGAGGGAGTACGAAGCTTCAAGATTTTGTTTCATGTATGTATCCTGACTCCAAGGTTGTCCCATTACAACATTCCATCAAATACAAAGGAAAACTAACACGCATGCTGATGCATCTCAATGATTCACATATCATAGCCAATATTTACTTCACAACTAAAGAAAAAAGTTGTGAGAGTGTGTACAAAAAAAAAATATTGATGGAGTCTCTACGCCTTAAACCCTAAACCCTAAACATGATTTAATTTCCTGGCTAGGTAGAACCCGTCGAAGGAAAGAAGCCTGGCACCCTCGGATCATACGATGCTTTTGTGCAGTTCCACTAAAATCGAGCTGAGCATCCGTGTTGGCAAAGATATTGAAGAAGTGTGATTAGAATAATAGTAGTGGCATTAGTTCATGAGACATAAACTCATCACAAATAGAAGCCGGTAGAAGTAGAGAAAGATCCACATGGAGATGGAGCTACATGGGGAGTTGCGGCAGTGGAGCAAGCTGGCTCCAAAAGGAAGTTGTACCTGGGACATCGGGGTGTAGCTGGAAGGGCGGTCGGAGGCGACATCAGCCCATACCGCGGGGACCCCCCGATCGGCACGCACCGACAGTGGGTTTTCTTCCTCGCCGTTGTCGACCGCATCTACGCAGAACATCGTCCGCTTCCCTCGGTGGCGGGATCAGGCTGGATCTGTGACCAGCGGTGTGGCCACCATCGTTCTATGCTTGTGAAGAGAGCAACCCAAGCAAGCAGGCTTGTAGCTTAGGCTCCTACTAGTGTATATATAGTGGAGCGGTTTTCTTTTTCTCTCCATATCAACCTTTTTATATTGAGTACGTGTCATTGAAGAGTGAAATGATGGTTGCTTCGTCCGACTAACTTACTGTTTGATTTGACTGCTCCTGAGTGGCCCCTCCACATACTCCCCCTACGTGTATGACCGTTCCTGAGTCTCACTTGTACTTATCTCTATTTTCTTGCATGACACGTAGATAGGATGCGCATAGAGGAATTTTGTTACTGCACGTTGTTACGTACCTACTCCCTCCTTCTGGTTCACTACTAGTACTCCCTCCGTCCTGGTTTATTGGTCCCCTTTGTAATCAATTCATGGGCTCGTTTTCCTCAAGAAATTGTCTTTGCCAACGTATTAATATCAAGAATGCATGCATGAACAACGAATGATTAAACCTTGCATGCAACGTTTTGACAAAGCATTGACATATGAACATGTGAATGTGAGGGACTACAATCTCGTGCATGCATGCAACAGTCACACGTACACATGCACGCAAAAACGTGCGTGACGCCCTAATGCATGCATGTCCGAGCACACGATGGAACATACACGGTCACGCTTCAGTGCTCAACCTACACCTGCATGCACACACATACTCAGCCAGGGCGAGCTAGTGACCGTATAAACACCAGAAAATGTATATATTGCCCACCGACCGTATTTTTACAAATATACAGTGACAACCAGTGTATTTATCTCGTTTCAAATTAAGCCATATTAACCGGAAAGGAGGCAGTATGGACTAGCATTACTTTGTTGTGTCCTGTCAACTTGCAGAATGAGGAGAAGCTTGCGCGTGGTGGCTTGCAGGACAAGGAGAAACTTTTGACTAATGCAAGCTCTCCCTCACTCAGGCGGTGGACGTGCAACAGTTAATTCGGTATTAGATTGCCACAAGCATACACTGTACTAGTACCATCATTGTTCGACTTCCCGAAGAGGCGAAGAGCCAAGCGCAAAGTTTACTACATTAGTACTCCGAGTAGTATTACGTACTACTAGTACTACTTACTATATAGGTACTACTAGGAACCACATGCTGGAGCGTCTGCACTCTTATTTTATTTTAATCTGTGATAAAGCAATCTTCAACACATTTGCTTCTCTTCAAGGGCTCTCACATGTGATAATGGAAGTTGATTGCATGGAACACTCGCCACAATTCTCGCTTAATTCTGGCTCCTATCATGTTAGAAATAGGAGCGCTCAGTAATATTTTCTCTTTTTTTGTTATTCAACATGTAAACAGGTCAGCAAACCTTGCGGCGCATCTTTGTGCGAACCGTGCTTGCTGCACTTTGAATGTGACCGAGAGATGGCTTGATGAAACACCTCGCTTCCTTTTTTGCGGGGTACCTCGCTTCCTAGTGACCAGTCTCTTGGCTGATTGTCCTAAGAATGCTTATATATGAATAAAGCTCTCTCATTTACCCGCAAAAAGATTAAGCCATATTAACCGAAAAGGAGGCAGTATGGACTAGCACTACTTTGGTGTGTCCCGTCAACTCGCAGAACAAGGAGAAGCTTGCTTACGCCCTCTCCGTCTACCTCCAGCGCGGTGGCTCATAGGACGAGGAGAAGCTTTTGAATAATGCAAGCTACCCTCGCCCAGGCGATGGACGTGCATCAGTTCATTTGGTATCAGATTGCTAGAGGCATACACTGTAGTTCCATCATTGTTCGACTTCCCGAAGAGGCGAAGAGCCAAGCGCAAGGTTTAGTAGTACGAGTAGTACTACTAGTATACAGGTAATAGGAACCACATGGTGGAGCGTCTGTACTCTTATTTTATTTTAATCTCTGATAAAGTACACATTTATTCGGGAGAAGTGCGGAAAATGGCAGCCCAATAGTACTATTAAAAAACATCAAACATGTAATGATGACATCGATCAACCATGCTCGAATATATCTTGGCCTCCATGCGACACCTAGCCTGTCTATGTTCTCGCTCCTCGTCTCTCTCAAGGAGCGGCGGGTTGGCCATTTTGCCGTCAATTGAGATCGGTTTGCTCACACTCCGGTCCCACATGTCAGTGATATGCCAAGAGGAAGCGCGTTAACCGACAGGCCATACGCAGACTTGGTTTTGCACCTTCATACTAGTATGAGCGGATTCAAAGAAGAGCGTATTGATGGTTGCTTCTTCCGAGCAACTTACAGTGGGAAAGGTGGGGCTTATGATTTGACTGCTCATTACTCACTATTAGTGCGGTGCAACGACCGGGCTGAGTCTCCCATGCAGTTGTGCACTCTAATTTGGTGCATGGCACATGGACCCGGATGCTGAATGGCTTCTGGCAATGCTATCAAGCTTCCAACATTTGTTTACATAATTGACGTATACAAATAATTTTCCAGCGACATGAAATTGTACAATGCTCTGAAGCTTTCAGCTTTTGTTTTGTGTGTCTTGCCAGCTGGAAGGTTGTCTTGTTACAACATCAATCAAATACTAGAAAGGAAACTAACATCCATGCTCTTACGGAAAAATAAAAAAACTAACTTCCTTGCTAATGCATCTCAATGATTAGCAGATCAGAGCTAATATTTACATCACAACTGAAGACAAAGTTGTGAGAATGTGTTAAATTAAAATTGATCCATGCTTTCATTGGCAGCAACTTCCCCCCAGCTCTGTCTAAATCAACAAGGCATGTTGGGAAAAAAAGTAGCTGTCAGGAGCATGCAACATTCCGATCATTTTGTGCAGTTCCACTAAAATAGAGCTGAGCGTCCCTGTTCCAAAGATATTGAGTAAGTGTGATTACAATAATAGAGGACTGTTGATGAAACAATAAGCACACAAATAGAAGCCGGTCACCTTTGTAGTCTCCCTTAAGACTAACTAGTTGGAGAAGATTAAGCAAATAGTTGGAGAAGATTAGGCTCGAAGTTGGATGAGGAGGATAGAGCAAAACCAATCTCCCTTTGTGCAGTCGCACTGAAATGTAGAGACGTTGCCCGTGTGACATTTTAGTAGAACTACACAAAACACTCTTAAAAAAAGTGATTTGTGCATTTCACCAAAAGGTCGCAATAGCAACGAGGTGAAATGGATAGCCCTGTTTGCAAAAAAGAGGTAGAAAGGAAACAATTACTGGCCAATAACAGTTGATGACACATACAACGACAAAAAGGAAGCATATTCCTTGTCCTAAGGGAAGATAACAACCCGGTTGTTTATCTAAAACGGTGTGAGGACGAGATTTAAATATGGAAAGTACGTCGGACGAGCTACGTTTTGGGCAAAGAACTAGGGAAGATCCACATGCAAGATTTTCCACATGCAGCGACATGGGAAGATGGGAAGTGGAGCAAGGCCGGAGGGGAGGAAGCTGTACCTGGGGGTCGTCGGGATGTAACTAGGAGGGCGGCGGCGGGCGGGATCTGCCCATACTGTGGCAGTGAGCAAGTGGCGAAGGCCCTACCGCACTAGAGCTTGGCCAGAGAGAACAGTGGGTACCGCAGATCGGGACGTGCTGCCTCGACGCCGTCGAACGAAGAAACGATGCACATCCTCCCTTTTCGCCGGTGGACGGGATGCGGCCGGATCAGTGACCAACGGTGAGAGAGAGAGAGGCCACCGCCGCCTTGTGTGAGATAGTGTGACGAGAGACAAACCCCGGCAGGCAGGATCCATTGTATATAGTGGAGCGGATTTCTTTTTTCCCGATAACAATCGTTTTATATTCTGTACGTGCCATTGAGGAATATAACTTTATTTAAAACTAACACGTCATGTCAAACTTTGTTCCGTGTACGCATGGTATACGCCCCTCCTTCAAGTAAACGACGGCTACACGCGTCAAATTATCATGTGGGCTGCCTTTTCGTATAGAAATGAGCTCCACCGTGTCCCCACGCGGGTGTGGCTGGGAATGAGACATAGACATGAGTACGTGTGTCATGCATGCACCTCTTCTCTACGTGCAGGTACGTACGTGGGTGTGTGTGAGAGAGATGGTTTGTGCGAAACAGAGGCAATGTGTCGATGATATCTCAAACAAAAAAATGTAACATATGCAATGTGTGTGAAACAGAGGCCTGGATATATCATATATAGAGGGAGCGATCCACAAGAAGAGAGTGTAGGGATCATCGGCGTGAGATATCGATAGAATCGATTTGCCCACATCAAATATACAGGGCGGCTGGCCTACTAGAATTCGAGAGGGGAGAGGTGCAGTTTGTCTCTGTGGCATGGATACCTAGCTACAGCGTTCGACTCTCGGTGTGTGTGTGTGTGGGGGGGGGGGGGGCAGAGACCTAACTATAGAGAGGTAGATCGACTGGTATATGTGTGGAGAAGGAGAGAGACCTAGCTATGTATTGAGGGAGATCGATCGACATCCATGCATATGTGCAGCAGAGGAATAAGGTTGGGAGAGAGACAAAGCTAGAGTGTCGGAGGGTTGGTTGTGGAGTTGCTTATCACAAATGGTGGGAGAGGCCTGCTAGACAAACGGAGGGTATGACTGCAATAGCAATAAGAGAGGGGATGCTTGCCTGTCTGTGCACATGCGTGTGAGAGACAGGTCGGGAGGCATGCAAGGATGATGAGGGTGGACGATATGGTTGTGGTAAGCAGACGTAACTACATAGGAATATCAATCGTCGTGTGTCAGAGAAAGGGAGAGACATAACTAGTGAGGTACATCGATTGCTGCGTGGGGAAAAAGACTTATAGTCGACCTAGCTATATGTAGGGAGATCAGTAGGTATACATGCATGCATGTGTTAGAAGCAAATAAGGTCCGGAGAGATGGATAGAGAGAGAGGGATGCGGCTAGGGGGTGGTGCGAGAGGCCTACTATATCGAGGGGGAGGAGTGTGCGAGTATGAGATCGATGAAAAGAGGGGCGGGAGTGTGCACGTGCGTGGAACCGTATTAGACAGACGGGGCATGGACGGTGAGAAGAGAAGAGGGAAATCGTGTGTTTATGGTAGGCACACTTGGCTAGAGAGGTATATCGACCGGTGTGTGCTGGAAAGAAGGAGCCGGGGGCTTACACACACCATAGGTGAATGACCTAAAGAGAAATAACGAATGTGCACGATGGAGGGGACGCTGAGGGAGCGTGGGAGGGGGGCTAACGTGTGCACGCACGAGAGAAAGTTAGCGCTAGCTACAAAGAGAAGAGGATTGTGTGGGTGTAAAAGACGAACAGAGATCATAATTCATTATAAAAGTGGATTCGGATATTTGAAGAGATCATAGTGTTTTAAACCGACACATGCATGAATATAATGGTGATACGCATGGTGTGGTTATGACATGTTATACTATATATAATATATATAACATTTATTTGAATTTGTGATAATGTGCGGCTTTTGCAGCTCAGGGCTACATACTTGACATAATGTAGGGGGCGGGTCACTATACTTTGTGTTATAAACACAGTGTACAAATGAAACATGGTTTAGATTATGCAGATCTAGCTAGTACTTCAAATGTACTATTATTTGGAATCTACATCAAGTGTATTCAAAAATTTGAATTCGAGTTCATATAGTACACATAGTTCATATGTAACTCTATAGTAATCATGTGGTGTGTTGTTAAGATAATGTACAAATGATGGTTTAACTTGGCAACAATCATGATTGTAGATTCTTATTCAAATAGAGAAATAAAGTCAAATTTAATTTGAATTGCAGCGGTAGTATATACATTTGGAATGCACTAAAATGTTCGTATGAGTAGGTTACATGCATTATACAAACAACAACAAACAACAACAACAAAGCCTTTAGTCCCAAACAAGTTGGGGTAGGCTAGAGGTGAAACCCATAAGATCTCGCGACCAACTCATGGCTCTGGCACCTGGATAGCAAGCTTCCACGCACCCATGTCCATAGCTAGTTCTTTGGTGATACTCCAATCCTTCAGGTCTCTCTTAACGGACTCCTCCCATGTCAAATTGGGTCTACCCCGCCCTCTCTTGACATTCTCCGCACGCTTTAGCTGTCCGCTATGCACTGGAGCTTCTGGAGGCCTGCGTTGAATATGCCCAAACCATCTCAGACAATGCTGGACCAGCTTCTCTTCAATTGGTGCTACCCCAACTCTATCTCGTATATCATCATTTCAAACTCGATCCTTCCTCGTGTGGCCACACATCCATTTCAACATACGCATCTCCGCCACACCTAACGGTTGAACATGTCGCCTTTTAGTCGGCCAACACTCAGCGCCATACAACATTGCAGGTCGAACCGCTGTCCTGTAGAACTTGCCTTTAAGCTTTTGTGGCACTCTCTTGTCACAGAGAATGCCAGAAGCTTGGCGCCACTTCATCCATCCGGCTTTGACTCGATGGTTCACATCTTCATCAATACCCCCATCCTCCTGCAGCATTGACCCCAAATATCGAAAGGTGTCCTTCTGAGGTACCACCTGCCCATCAAGGCTAACCTCCTCCTCCTCACACCTAGTAGTACTGAAACCGCACATCATGTACTCTGTTTTAGTTCTACTAAGCCTAAACCATTTCGATTCCAAGGTTTGTCTCCATAACTCTAACTTCCTATTTACCCCCGTCCGACTATCGTCAACTAGCACCACATCATCCGCAAAGAGCATACACCATGGGATATCTCCTTGTATATCCCTTGTGACCTCATCCATCACCAAGGCAAAAAGATAAGGGCTCAAAGCTGACCCCTGATGCAGTCTTATCTTAATCGGGAAGTCATCAGTCTCGACATCACTTGTTCGAACACTTGTCACAACATTATCGTACATGTCCTTGATGAGTGTAATGTACTTTGCTGGGACTTTGTGTTTCTCCAAGGCCCACCACATGACATTCCGCGGTATCTTATCATAGGCCTTCTCCAAGTCAATGAACACCATATGCAAGTCCTTCTTTTGCTCCCTGTATCTCCCCATAAGTTGTCGTACCAAGAAATTGGCTTCCATGGTCGACCTCCCAGGAATGAAACCAAACTGATTTTTGGTCATGCTTGTCATTCTTATTAAGCGGTGCTCAATGACTCTCTCCCATAACTTCATTGTATGGCTCATCAGCTTAATTCCACGATGATTAGTACAACTCTGAACATCCCCCTTGTTCTTGAAGATTGGTACTAATATACTCCGTCTCCATTCTTCTGGCATCTTGTTTTCCCGAAAAATGAGGTTGAAAAGCTTGGTTAGCCATACTATCGCTATGTCCCCGAGGCCTTTCCACACCTCAATGGGGATACAATCGGGGCCCGTCGCCTTGCCTCCTTGACCTCAGACTCCTAGATTCGCCGCACAAAATGCATGCTGGTCTCATCAAAGGAGTCGTCCAGTTCAATGGTAGAACTCTCATTCTCCCCATTGAACAGCTTGTCGAAGTACTCCCACCATCTATGCTTAATCTCCCCGTCCTTCACCAAGAGTTGGTCTGCTTCGTCCTTGATGCATTTGAGTTGGCCAATATCCCTCGTCTTCCTCTCTCGGATCTTGGCCATCTTATAGATGTCCCTTTCGCCTTCCTTCGTGCCTAACCGTTGGTAGAGGTCCTCATATGCCCGGCCCCTTGCTTCACTGACAGCTCGCCTTGCGGCCTTCTTCACCTTCTTGTACTTCTCTATGTTGTCTGCACTCCTATCCAGGTATAGGCGTCTGAAGCAATCTTTCTTCTCTTTAATCGCCTTCTGGACATCATCATTCCACCACCAGGTATCCTTATCTTCACTTCTCCTTCCCTTGAACACTCCAAACTCCTCCGAGGCCACCTTACGAATGCAAGTCGCCATCTTCATCCACACATTGTCCGCATCCCCTCCTTCCTCCCAAGGGCCATCCTTAATGACCCTCTCCTTGAACGCCTGAGCTACCTCCCCCTTGAGCTTCCACCACTTCGTTCTAGTGACTTTGGCACGCTTATCCTGCTGGACACGAATCCGAAAGTGGAAGTCAGCAACCACAAGCTTATGCATTATACAGCAAGCAAAAAATTTAATTGGACATAACATGAATTCATTGTTTTGAATAGCATTTGTACAGTAAAACGAGACAAGACTCTCCCTTTGTGTGGTGCGAATAGTTTTTGTTCTTGTTTTTTTCGTCGAGGGAAGTGCGAATTGATTTGGTACGTACATTATTACACATTAGGATTGTCCCAAAATTTCAACCCGCGCCTTGTTATCCCAAAAATTCAAATATCGCTTTGTCTCTTTAGGCTCCGAAAACTCGCGCCTTCACAACCCGCGCCTTGCTATCCCGAAATTACAACGCGCGCGAAAACTCCCTCCAGCTTCCAAATCCAAACACGTGAAATCCCCCTTCTAACCCTGAGCCGAAAGGGCCACTAGTTCAAATAGGTGGGTGTACTTTCGTAACACACCCTACATTTTGGACAAGCGCCTCCCTAAGTCATGGTTCCCCCTCCAATCACCTCCGTTTCGCCATTCAAAAACCCACGCCACCATAACCTCTCTGCTCCAGCCGCGAAACCCCACCCTTCGCCATCCGCCACCCCGCCGCTGCCTAGCCGGAGCCTCTTCCCCGACGACGTCGTCCACCGCAACAGCTCGGCGTCCCTCATCCACCGCCCCGGATGGGGATCCGTCGTCGATCTCATCGTCCCGCCGGTTCAGCCGCCCCATCCTCCACCTCCAAGGAGCTGCTCCGACGATCGCCTCATCTATCACGGCTGCTCCATCCCCACAGCGCCGCCTTAACCTGCTCCACCGGAACCGCAACATCCTCACCAACTCCTTAGACGAAGCCGAGGCTTACTCGGCGCCACCAAAGAGGTTGTACACTCATCCCATCGCACCTTCTCCTTAACTCGACCTCCCGGCGCCGCCGGTGGTCGATCCAGCTCCCCCATGGCGCGGCTACCTTGTAGTCGGCGCCGCCGACGACATCTTCATGGCGGCTCTCCCCTAGTGCCAGGTTCCCTCGGCGGTGGCATCGATACCAGCCGGAGTTGTTGCTGCTGCTCCGGCTCTCGCTCGTGCTGCTGCTGCTCTGGCTCTTGCTCGCTCGCGCTGCTACTGCTTCGGCTCTCTCTCACTCGCGCTGCTGCTGCTGCTGCACTGGCTCTCGCTCGTGCTACTACTGCTGCTACTCGGGCTCTCACTCGCGCTGCTGCTGCTGCTGCTCTGGCCCTCGCTCGCTCGCTCGCTCGTGCTGCTGCTATGCTCTTCCTCTCTCGCTCGTGCTGCTACTCTGCTCTTGCTCTCGCTCGCGCTGCTGATACTGGTACACCGGCTGCTGTTTCTACACAAGTTGCTGCTCTAGCTCTAGTTCACG
Organism: Thinopyrum elongatum; assembly: GCA_011799875.1. Taxonomy (NCBI): domain Eukaryota; kingdom Viridiplantae; phylum Streptophyta; class Magnoliopsida; order Poales; family Poaceae; genus Thinopyrum; species Thinopyrum elongatum. Next base: position 290,993,448 of record CM022299.1, on the reverse strand, counting down.
CTGCTGCTCCAGGCGCTGCTGCTCCGGCTGCTATCAGCTAGTGTCTTCCATGTCGATCGCTCGCTGATTTAGATCACTGTTTCTCTACTACTAGTGCTCGAGTGGCCTAAACTACATGTGAAGTGCTTCTCTGCTACCAGTGCGTTCAGGTTTGACAGTAACATTTAGATTCCACAGTAAATTTCAGTTTCTACAGTTAAGTTCAGAGTCAACAGTTTTTACCTCATCTGTTGGAGTCAGGTGTTTTTTGGTGATGTAAATTTTACATCTACCACTTTTTGGTAATGTATTTTACAACATCTATTGGAGATGCTATTAGAATCCCACTTGAGATTAACGATGTCTGTCTTGTACTGCTTCAGCCTCGACGTCTTACAGCTCGCCGGAGCTGCTCCAACAACGGAACCATCCATCAAAACAAAGCAGTACCCTAGACACCGTCTACAGACGCCTCAGATCTTCCTCCACACCTCCGACAGCCACCTCTGCCGCAACTTCTTCAGCGACCAACCCAATGATGCTGAGGTTGACACGGCTACGCCAAAGAGGTTGTACACTTGTCGCATCACTTATTACTCTACATTCATGTTGATCCATTAGGGCTATTTTGGTTCAAAGGAAAAAGTGAAGGAAAAACATAGCAATAGGAAATTTTCCTATGGTACTCTGCCCTTCAATTATTCATGCATTTGGTTGAAAGGAATGGAGCAAAACATCCACCTGGACCTACTTTTCAAAATCCTATGAATGAAAACAAGACTAAGTGCATTAGTGGCAGAATAACAATGTAACTATACACATTTTCATATGGTTTCACTTTAATTTGGCCATGTTTCTTTACATTCCTCTGTTCTTCCAATTCATATGAACCAAACACCCAAGTTGACCCAAATCCTATGTTTACAAATGCTCTGTTTCTCATGTGCATTCCTATCCTATTCCGGTGTTTTTCCTATCCCTGCGTTTTTAGAATCCTGCAAGTTAAAGGAGCCCTCACATAATTACTTCAGTAACAAATAGGTGTCGAAGAAAACTTTGTGTGGTTTGTCCTGCTCCTGCCGCGACATTGTCCACCTCACCTGAGCTGCTCCATCGACAGAAGCATCCACCCTACTGGACATCACGACTCCTGACCGTCTTTTGCTGCCTCAGATCTCCTTCCCTGCTGCTGGCACCCACCGCAACTGCATCACCATCATCGACTCAGCAGATGAACCTGAGGAGTACACGGGTCCGCAAGAGAGGTCGCACTCATTTGTTTCTTTTTATGTTATGCATTGCTTAATATTACCTTCTACTTTATCGTCCTGTTCACCTCTTAGACTCCAAGTCAGGTCCAAATTAATGTTCAATCTTGAGTTTCAAAATGCTCGTGGGGCACATATCGAGGCAGCAATGAATAGTATCTCTGTCTATTATCTGGTTCACCTAGGGTATGTCTATGTTGTTCATCTTGGGTGGGGAAAAACAGTATGTTCATCTTGGGTGGGAAACAAATAGTAAAGCAATCATCATGTGTCTTTTTATTAAATTAAAGCTATCATCAGCCTACTATCATTGTTTTTGGATCTATCCACTGGTTTTTACCATCACTCTAGATTTCTGCATGCTCTCCTTACATAATCTCACTATATTTTTTTCGTATGCATGTCAGATATTGCACACAGTAATGCTGAACATGTAGAGAAAAAGAGAAGAGTTTTGCGCGGCAATACAATGTCATGCAGACATCACTCCATGGTGGGTGCAATGGCAAACCCTCCCCCCTCCTCTAGATTGTAATCCAGAGGAAGATATCTGTTCAGACGCGGATTCAGACGGAGCTGACCACTCCTATTTACCCCCCGAGGTGTTTGGTCTAACTTCGCATGATGATGTTGGTCATATCATGCATACGTTGCCTTGCAGTGCTTACTTTCGACATCATATATGTCATCTGCTTAGTTTGGGCATGTTCTGTAATGCCACATGTTTAGTTTCTATATCATATATGTGAACTATGCAATCTCATCTTTTGCAGCTAGCCATAATATATGTGAAATATGCAATGCCATCCTGTTTAGCCAGGTATGATATATTTGAATTATAGCTTGCCATTCCTTTTCTTCATTACATTTCCTTTTTCGACAATGTTTGTACATTCAACTACTCTTCCTGTGAATCAGCCATTTGAGTGGGTGATGGAATAATCTGGAGTGAAAACAAGGTCTTCAGAGCAGACAATGCTACCTATCGAAGCAGATCTCTTGCTGGGTCCAGATAGCTCCTCAGAGATGGATTCAGAGAGAGATGACCAGTCCTATTCCCCCACCAAGGTGTATGCTCTAACTTGGCATGGTTACACTGCTCATATCATGCATATGGTGTCTTGCATTGCATAGTTTAGACATCATATACACAATATTCAATGCCATGTTCTTAGTTCAGACATCATATATGCGAATGCCATCTGCTTAGTATATAAATCACATATGTTAATTATATCATGCGATCCTGATTACTTAGATAACATGTATGTGAATTATCTCATGCGAAGCTGTTTACTTAAGACATCGTATAATTATCTCATGCCATCCTATTTAGTTAGTCATCATATGTTTGAATTATGTCATGCTATGCTATCTAGTTTAGATAGACATCATATATGTGAAATTATGTCATGCTATCCTTTTTAGTTAAACAATATATATGTGAACTATTTCATGCCCTCGTTTTTCCACACTATCTATTGCATCTGTCTCTCATACAAGGTCTGTACATTCAACTAATTTTCTTGTTTATCAGCCATTTGAATTGGAGAGGGTGATGGCAGTATCTAGCGGAGTAAAAACACAGTCTTCAAAAAAACAGTGCTACCTCTTGGTGGAGATAGCACCCCGGTTGTACATGCACAAGAACCAGCCCTACCACACATAACCCAAACTCTCGTAGATTGTACCCCTACTCCGATGGACAGAGAACCAGCTTCACCCAATCTAACCCCAACCCCAGCAGATAGTAATCCAGTTCCAGTTGACACAACACCATCTCCAACACAGAGCTCCCAAACAACAGCAGTTAGTAAGGCAGCTCCAGTGCCCAAAGCTCCAGGACTACCACGGCGAACCCCAACTCCACCAGTTAGTACACCTATTCCTATGGACGAAGCACAACTAGCCATTCGTAGTTTAGCATCTATCGCATTTGATGTTGTTAAATCCTATATGTGTATCTTCCCATCATGGAAATATTATACTGAAGATGAAGGAAAAAACCAGTTGTAGGTGTTCGTCCATGAGTTATGTGTAAGTAATGTTATTCATGGCAATTACTTTGCTTTGTCCCATACATTCTACTTCCATGCTGGTTATAATATAGCAAATGTTCCGATTTTTATCTGTAGAGAAGGATCAATTTGGAAACTCAGGATGAGGTAACCTGTGCTAATACCTCTGCTATCTTCAAGAATGCTTTGTGGAAGTATCGTAATTACCTAAAGAAAATGTACTTCACTGGCAAGGAAACTCATCAAATTCCCTTACTTTCTACTGAGACACATTTACGGGGCGATGACTGGGAACGCCTTGTTCTGTATTGGTCCCGAGGCAAGAATGTGGTAAGGTCTACGGGATCATTTTTTACTTTGAAGTACTATATGCCCGCGTCTTACTGTACTCTGTTCATGTAGAACAAGTGCTTAAACCTGACGAACAACTGTTCTCATTTTAGATTCCATTGCTATGGTGCATACTGCTTTGCTCTTGTATCACTGTATTTACTCATACAAATTTATTTTTAAATTGAAGGATCCAAACGAAACTCCAATGGCACAACATGTATGTTTAAACATGTTTCTTTAACTGGTTTGCTATTCTAAATTGCTATGTTGATTTCAATTTCAATTGTGTATACAGTTGACTTCTCATATCATGCACATTAGTAGCATCACAACATAGCCAATAGTGTTGGTGTACATGTATACCGTGGTACCCATCTGAAATCTTGTTATGCCATGTAGTTTCCCACACTTGTATTCTTTCAATGCTGCTTTGTCTTGAACTGATATGATTTGAACCGTGTCTCTATTTTGATTTGGCAAGACAATGCAGTGACCACAGCACATAGATATATGTTTGTTTGATGCTTTTATCATGTACTACTTAGCAATAGAAGACTTGGTAGTTTAATCCTGTCCACCTTACTACTGAACTGGTTCATCGAAATGAGTTTCATATACTGCATGCTAAACCTGTTATGTGTCTGCTTGTTTCTTCTTTTAGAATGCTGACAGAATATTGGGGAAGAGTACCTTATTAAGCAATGGTAAAGGAAGTAATGCATATATAGGATAGTGAGACATCCTTGTTGGTCTCCAACAAAGCTGATAAAATAGCTAAGGAAAACTATCTTGAAGACAGTGAGACAACCCCAAAGTCTTGTCTTGATGTAGTGTTCGAGTTACTGGCCACTACCGCTGGCACAAGCTCTTCGAAATCACTGTCTGAATAAATAAGCAAGCAACTCGAAATCACCTAGCGTAAGTTGCTTGCTTATTTATTTCCTTATTGTCTTCTTTATTTATTTGGTTGTAGTCACTGCAGTTCTTTTTCCGCGGTTTGCTAGTGGCCACAATAAAATATTTTTTAAAACTAGGCCACAATAACCATGGGCAACATATGGACCGTTGTAACCATGGTCCCGCTACCTGCTGTAGTGACCATGGGCCGTAGGATCTATGGGCCTTCTACGGGCCGTAGGATCCATGGGCCTTCTACGGGCCGTAGAATCAATGGGACTTCTATGGGCCGTAGAATCAATGGGCCTTCTATGGGCCGTATGATCGATTGCCCAAAAATGGGCCGTACTTATTCGTGGACCATTAACGGACCGAGATATGGGCCGTAAATGGGCTAGAATCGTCATTTTATGGCCCGAGCATAATAGGCCATTAATAGGCCGATATGTATAGCGGGCGTAATTCTATCGACAGGTATAATGGGTCTTTATTGGGCTGTATTTGATGATGCTATGAAACAACCCAATGGACTAACGGGCCACAAACGGGCCGACTGTAACCACGGGCTGAATTTGGCCCACAAGCGGAACTAGCCAGTAGACCGTAAGTAATCGAATGCTGGAAATGAGCCAAAGAATAAATGGGCCCTTAGAAGGCCGAAAGATAACACAGGCTAGAAACAGCCCAATGGAATAATGGGTCGTTAATGGGTATAAAGTGATACACTGTTCATTCTGGGCCAGTTTCACCACGGGCCTTTATTGGGCCCAGAGTTACAAAGGGCCTCATATGGGCCGAAAGACGTCATGGGCCATACATGGGCCGGAAGTTACAACAGGCTAGAATCATATTAGATGGCCCAGATGACGCTACTAGGCCTAATTTGGATAGGCCATAACCGGCCGTGAGTTAGCGGTCTGTAAATGGGCTATACGCGAACATGCCGTTAACAGGCTTTCTGTGGGTCGGCCCGCTTCCTTTTGACCAAGTCAAACGGGCCAGCCTTTTGACCTGAATGGGCCGCTGCTGGGCTGAGCCACGTGTCGACGTATCATAGGCGCATCCCGTCGATTCGCTGGATGACATCTGTCCCAACGCGGAGCTGACACATGGTTCCTCCGATGAATGAGAATTTTACACGTGGAAAATCCCCATTGGTCCGGCCTGTTAACGGGTTAGCGGATCCAAACCGGAACCTGATAGCTTAACGGCGACCCGTTATGGTGGATGGAACATGTCGGTTACCCTTGACGAAAGCACTTCTATGACACGCCATTTATCGTCATGGAAGTGGACACTTCCGTGATGATAATTTTGGTATTGTCATGGAACACTTCTACGATAGCACAGGTATGACTATTGATAACCCACTAGTATAGGGGATTGTTTATAGCCTTTTTCGATAAATAAGAGCGTCGAACCCAATGAGGAGCTAAAGGTAGGACAAATATTCCCTCAAGTTCTATCGACCACCGATACAACTCTATGCACACTTAACGCTTGCTTTACCTAGAACGAGAATAAAACTAGAAGTACTTTGCAAGAATAAAACTACAAATAAATTGCAAGGTAATAAAAGTGGATAGCTTTTGTCAAACAAGAAAGTCATTTGTCCCTAGGTGATCGATAACTAAACCGGTAATCATTGTTGCAATTTTATATGAGGGAGAGGCATGAGCTAACATACTTTCTCTACTTGGATCATATGCACTTATGATTGGAACTCTAGCAAGCATCTGCAACTACTAAATATCATTAAGGTCATAAAACCCAACCATAGCATTAAGTATCAATTCCTCTTTATCCCATACGCAATGACCCCAAAACTCTGGTCAGTGTATTCCGTCACTCACGCCACCCACCATAAGCGAACCATTAATGTATTGCAACACCCTATAGCGGGGATCCCTCCGTTTGTGCGACACAGAGGGCACCGTAGGACAGCACCAAAATAAAATATACAACTCAAACCAATCATGATCATCTATCAACCCATAGGACAAAATGGATCTACTCAAACATCATAGGATAGCCACATATCATTGGGAAATAATATATAGTATTGAGCACCATGTTTAAGTAGATATTACAGTGGGGAGAAGGGGTGTTACACCGCTGCACAGAGGGGGAGAAAGTTGGTGTTGACGGTAGCAAGATTGTTGATGTAGATCGCCGTCACGATCCTTGCCCCGGCGGCACTCCGGCACCACCGGGAGAGAGGGGGAGAGAGCCCCCCTCCTTCTTCTTCTTCCTTGGCCTCCCCCCCAAGATGGGAGGAGAGTTCCCCCTCTGGTCCATGGCCTCCATGGCGGCGGAGGGGCAGGAGCCCCTCCGAGATTGGATCTATCCCTCTGTTCTCTTTTGTTTCGCGTTCCTGTTTTCTGGCCGAAAACCGTTTCTTATATTCCCGGAGATCCGTAACGCCGATTGTGCTGAGATTTTAACACATTTTTTTTTCTGGATATAAGCTTCCTTGCACTCGAAGTAGAGCGCCAACCGATGTACGAGGAGGGCACAACCCACCACCACGCGCCTTGGCTGCCTGGCGCGCCCAGGTGTCTTGTGGTGGCTGTGGGCCCCAGTTTGCGTTGATTCCAAGTCCCAAAAATCACATATATTCCAAAATAATTCTCCGTAAATTTTTATTGCATTTGGACTTCGTTTGATATGGATATTCTGCGAAACAAAAAACATGCAAAAAAACAGGAACTGACACTGGCACTGGATCAATAGGTTAATCCAATAAATCATATAAAATGTTGCCAAAAGTATGTGAAAGTTGTATAATATTGGCATGAAACAATCAAAAATTATAGATACGACGGAGATGTATCAGCATCCCCAAGCTTAATTCCTGCTCGTCCTCGAGTAGGTAAATGATAAAAAAGATATTTTTTTATGTGGAATGCTACCTAGCATAATCTTGATCAAATATCTAATCATGGCATGAATATTAAGACATAAGTGATTCAAAGCATTAGTCTATAATTTGACATGAAGACATTAGTACTCAGGCATCCCAACAAACAATCGTGTCTTTCAAAATATCAATGCTAATGAAAGCTATCCCTACAAAATCATATAGTCTTGTCATGCTCTGTCTTCTTAACACAAAGTATTTATCATGCACAACCCCGATGACAAGCCGAGCAATTGGTTCATACTTTTTAACGCGCTTCAGCATTTTCAACCCTCACGCAATATGTGAGCGCAAGCCATGGATATAGCACTATGGGTGGAATAGAGCATGATGATAGGGGTATATCATGCTAGCTATCTTACGATCATGCAAAGCAATATGACAATAAATGCTCAAGTCATCAAAATGGAAGCGGTGGAAGTTGCATGGCAATATATCTCGGAATGGCTATGGAAAGCCATAATAGGTAGGTATGGTGGTTGTTTTGAGGAAGATATAATAAGGCTTATGTGTGATAGAGCTTATCATATCACGGGGTTTGGATGCACCTGCGAAGTTTGCACCGACTCTCGAGGTGAGAAAGGGCAATGCACGGTACCGTAGAGGCTAGCAAATTGCGGAAAGGTAAGAGTGCGTATATTCCATGGACTCACATTAGTCATAAAGAACTCATATACTTATTGCAAAAGTTTATTAGCCCTCGAAGCAAAGTACTACTATGCATGCCCCTAGGGGGATAGATTAGTAGGAAAAGACCATCGCTCGTCCCTGACCGCCACTCATAAGGAAGACAATCAATAATAAATCATGCTCCAACTTCATAGCATAGCGAGAGACTATACGTGCATGCTTTGGGAATCACAAACCTTAACACCAATATTCTTATAACCACAACCATTTACTAGTACCTCCCACATATTACCATCTCTATATCGCAAAACTATTGCAAGGAATCAAACATATCATATTCAGTGATCCATAAGTTTTATGTAGGATTTCATGACTAACCATGCAATTGACCAATTCCTGTTGACTCTCTAAATATATATAAGTGAAGCATGAGAGTTTAATTCTTTCTATGAAAGACCACTCTCTAACAAATATAAGTGAAGCAAAAGAGCATTCTACCAATAATGGTTTTCTATGTGAAGAGAAACAGGCAATCCAAACTTCAAATAATATAAGTGAAGCACATGAAGCATTCTATAAAGCCATACTCAAAAGGTATAAGTGAAGTGCAATGAGCACTCTATAAATCAACCATGGACTATCTCATACCAGCATGTTGCATAAAACAAAAGTGAAAACTAAATGCAAAAGACGCTCCAAGATTTACACATATCACATGAACGAAACAAAAACGAAAACATACCGATACTTGTTGAAGAAAGATGGGATGCCTTCTGGGGCATCCCCAAGCTTAGACGCTTGAGTCTCCTTGGATATTTACTTGGGATGCCTTGGTCATCCGCAAGCTTGAACTCTTAGCTCTTCTCCTTCTCTTCATATCGAGACCTCCTCGATCTTTTATCACTTCATCCACACAAAACTCAACAGAAAGCTCGGTAAGATCTGCTAGTATAATAAAGCAAATCACTACTTTAAGTACTGTTGCCTACCCATTAATATTTTATTTTTACATTATCCCTGCTGTATTATAACTTCTCCATGGCTTATACCACAGATAAAATCGATAGTTTCATCAAAACAAGCAAAACAATGCATCAAAAACAGAATCTGTCTTAAACAGTACAGTCTGTAGTAATCTGAACTTTGACCGTACTTATGTAACTCCAAAAATTCTGAAAAATTAGGAAAAGGTAAAAAAAAATTCATATCAATACTGTGCAAAAAGTCTCAGAAATGTTTGACGTTCCAGCAAAAAAATGTAAAATCACGCACTACAGCTAAAGTTTCTGTTTTTGCACCGCACATACCAAGAAGCAATCTAATCATCCTAAAGGCAAATCTTGGCACATTATTTTTATAATACAATGGATTTGTACAAGGGGATAATTATTTTTGTTGAAAAGTTTCTGTAATTCAAGATTCACAAAGTTTCCATGGGCATGAACAAAGTTCAAGGCATGCCCCCGCTTCCACGGTGCTCGTCTTTCTCACTTTCACTTTTCTTTTTGTGAGGTTTTAGGTTCCCCTCTATATTTTTTTGTTTTTAAAGTTTATAAAATAACTCAACAGAATAAAATGACTTCCTAAAACTTCCGGGTTGTCTCCCTGGTAGTGCTTTCTTTAAAGCCATTAAGCTAGGCATAAAGTGCTCAAGTGATGGATCCACCCGGATCCCAAGGTATATCAAAGCCAATTTTAATTAGCAATGATTTGGCATTTAGTAGCGAGCACAAAGCAACATATATCATGCAATGACGAAGTCTAACTCTCTTCCTATGCATCGTCATGTCATAAAAGAACAATTCATGCACATCAAGTAAAGGCCAATACATAGCATAAGCAGTATCTTGCAATTTTATCGTGTTGGAAACATAGAGAGGTGGAGATTTAGTTCCTCTCTCATAATAATTGCAAGTAGGAGCAGCAAGCACATGCATATTATATTCATCAAAATCATCATGTGTAATGGTAGAATGCAACCCATCAATGTAATCTTTAATAAATGCAAACTTCTCCAATATAGTGTAGTTTGGAGAATTCAAAAAGATAATAGGACTATCATGTGTGGGTGCAATAGCAACTATTTCATTCTCAACATAAGGAACTATAGCAAGTTTAGCTCCATAAGCATAATTAAAATTGGCATCATGGCCACAAGCATAGCAATCATCAAGTTCATCAAAAAGGGATATTTCAAATGAATCAACGAGATCATAGCAATTATCATAGCATTCATCCTTTGGTAAGAACGAATGGATATTAAACAATGTATGAGTTGAAGAGTTACTCTCATTAGAAGGTGGGCACGGGTAGCTAATCCGCTCTTCCTCCTTTTGTTCTTCGCTCCCCTCGTCATCGTTTTCATCCAATGAGCTCACAGTTTCATCAATTCCTTCTTCCATAGACTCCTGCAAAATGTTAGTCTCTTCTTGGACAGTGGAGAAGTCCTCAATATATGGTTTAATATAAGCATTAGAAGAATAATTTTCATAGCAATATTTAAGTATGGCAACATTTTCAGATTTGTAAAGAGTAGCATCATACTTTTCAATCAAAGAAGCAATTTCATAAGCACCCTTAAAAGCAACAAATTCTTCAATTTGTGCAATATTATAGTAATTATAAACACCTTTGGCATAAGAAGATAAGATTGCATTCTCCTTAAACTCACATTGGAAGGGAAGGTGTTTTTTAGGATCTTCAGAACAACAAGTAAAATCATGTATTATGCATAAATTCAAAGCATAGCAATACAAACTATTAATATGATGCCAAAAAAGTTTCCCTTTTTGAGATAAGCGGTGTCGCACAAAATAAGCATGCTCATTTAATGATTTTTGCTCAACTAAGCTAGTTGGGGTTTCAGCACGAGCACAAAGGGATCAAAGATGATCCAAGTAAAAAGCTTCAGTAGTATGATAGATTTTGGGTGGTTCTTCAACCATTGGTTTAGCAGGTACAACTAATTTTTTTGGTATTTTTCATTTCCTACACATAACTAGAGATAGAAAACAAGAGCACAAACTAAAATCTACTTAGTGATAAAGCAAACAAGCACACATGAGAATATTCACCCCACGATGTTGCTCCCCGGCAACGACGCCAGAAAAAGGTCTTGATAACCCACAAGTATAGGGGATCGTTTGTAGCCTTTTTTGATAAATAAGAGTGTCGAACCCAACGAGGAGCTAAAGGTAGGACAAATATTCCCTCAAGTTCTATCGACTACCGATACAACTCTACGCACACTTAACGCTTTCTTTACCTAGAACGAGAATAAAACTAGAAGTACTTTGCGAGAATAAAACTATGAATAAATTGGAAGGTAATAAAAGTGGATAGCTTTTGTCAAACAAGAAAGTCATTTGTCCCTAGGTGATCGATAACTAAACTGGTAATCATTGTTGCAATTTTATATGAGGGAGAGGCATGAGCTAACATACTTTCTCTACTCGGATCATATGAACTTATGATTGGAACTCTAGCAAGCATTCGTAACTACTAAAGACCATTAAGGTCGTAAAACCCAACTGTAGCATTAAGTATCAAGTCATCTTTGTCCCATACACAATGACCCCCAAACTCTAGTCTGTGTATTCTGTCACTCACGCCACCCACCCTAAGAGAACCATTAACGTATTGCAACACCCTACAGTGGGGATCCCTCTATTTGCGCGACACGGAGGGCACCGTAGGACAACACCAAAATAAAATATACAACTCAAACCAATCATGATCATCTATCAACCCATAGGACAAAACGGATCTACTCAAACATCATAGGATAGCCACATATAATTGGGAAATAATTTATAGTGTTGAGCACCATGTTTAAGTAGAGATTACAACGGGGAGAAGGGGTGTTACACCGCTGCATAGAGGGGGAGAAAGTTGGTGTTGACGGTAGCAAGATTGTTGATGTAGATCGCAGTCATGATCCTTGCCCCAGCGGCACTCCGGTGCCACTGGGAGAGAGGGGGAGAGAGCCCCCCTCCTTCTTCTTCTTCATTGCCCCCCCTAGATGGGAGGAGAGTTCTCCCTCTGGTCCATGGCCTCCATGGCGGCGGAGGGGCAGGAGCCCCTTCGAGATTGGATCTATCCCTCTATTCTCTTCTGTTTCGTGTTCCTGTTTTCTGGCCGAAAACCGTTTCTTATATTCCCGGAGATCCGTAACTCCGATTGCACTAAGATTTTAACATGATTTTTTTCTGGATATAAGCTTGCTTGCGCCCTAAGTAGAGCTCCAACCGATGTACGAGGAGGGCACAAACCACCACCACGCGCCTGGGCTGCCTGGCGCGCCCAGGTGTCTTGTGCTGGCTATGGGCCCCCGTTTGCATTGATTCCATGTCCAAAAATCACATATATTACAAAATAATTCTCCATAAATTTTTATCATGTTTGGACTTCGTTTGATATGGATATTCTGCGAAACAAAAAACATACAAAAAACAGGAACTGGCACTGGATCAATAGGTTAGTCCAATAAATCATATAAAATGTTGCCAAAAGTATGTGAAAGTTGTATATTATTGGCATGAAACAATCAAAAATTATAGATATGATGGAGACGTATCAACTATCTTGATTCTGTCATAAAATCATCATGGATGTACATGCATGACAGAAAACGTGACCTACTGTGACAAACACGTATCATCACGGAAGTGGTTTTTTTTGTAGTGAAAGGAGAACCATAATGTCATTGGAACCAAATGGATCTTCAAGAACAAGCAAAATGTGAATGGTGTGGTCGTTCGAAACAAGGCAAGATTGGTAGCACAAGGCCACTCCAGAGTCGAGGGTATCGACTACGGTGAAACCTTTGCTCCCATTGCTCGTCTTGAATCTATTCGCATGTTGCTTGCATATGCATCTCATCATGATTTCAAGTTGCAACAAATGGATGTGAAGAGTGCATTTCTTAATGGTCCTTTGAATGAGTTGGTGTATGTCAAACAACCCCTCGGGTTCGAGGATCCTGTCGTCGGTTTAACACGGTAGATGCCCTAGCAAAATGACTTAGGTGTGGAGCCATCGCTACGATGATTAGCTTGAAGGTGTTGAACGGGATGAGAGACACAAGTTTACCCAAGTTCGGCCCCTCACCAACGATGTAAACGCCTACTTCCTGCTTTGTGTTGTATTTATTGAGTATCGATTACAAGGGAGCGGAATCGCTTAACCTAGCACTCGATCGATTGTCATTTGAGTTAACCCGCCGCAGGGTCTCGCCTTTATATACACAGGTCGAGGCCCTGGGCGTACAAGAGTCCAGATCGGATCATGCAACGTGACCGACCCTGGTTCTAAGTCGCCTTGCCTTGCTAGGCAAGTCACCATTGGGCGGCTCATACTTCCGGGTTTTGCACCATCTCCGGGTCTTGGACCTTCAACTGGCCCGCCTTGTAAGCCGCCTCTAGTCTCTCTGGTCTTGGCTTCTTGGGCCTATTTAGGCTTTCACTTATGAGTCGCCAATAGTGTAACCCGGCCCCTCCTAGGTGGGTCACATCGTGGGGTTATATCCCCAACATTAGGCCCCAGATTGATTTGAACTTGTTCATGTCAATCTTCATCCTCTGGTTGGCGAGTCTTCTTCAATTCTTCTGGAGCTTGACCTTGAGCACACCTTTATAACCCGCCATAAGAAAAGATGACGTCATGTTATTAAATTCAGAAAAAAACCTCATGACGCCACAACGGATATTTGCATTAACCAGCCACTCTGAAAACTGAGGCTCCCTGATGCTATAATAATTATCATGCCTCCTCGATCTTCATGCATGCCGTTTCACTGTTTCACTTTCCCTTATAAATAGGCACGGGGAGCTTGCCTTTTCTCTTTTTACCCACATCACCTTTGCCTCTTCTTCTTCCTCGCGACCTCAGCCGCGACCGGAGCTCCGCCGCGCCAAGCGAATCTCGCCGACCACTCCACCAGGGCCGCTGCATCGACCTGTTGGGACCAGAAATCTACGGTGCTCCTCCGCTCTTCATTAACACCGTTAGGTATCATTCTTTTCCTTTTACAGTTCCACATTAGGGCACTCAAGTTCATAGAGTTCATCATCATTCGTCCAAATTCATCCAAGTTCATCCATCCCCTGCCTAGAAGTCGTATTTCAGTCCGAAAACAGAATAGGACCATAGCGGTAGCAGTTTTAGTCCTTATTTTGCATCTTGGATAGATCCCCTTTTTCCTCAGAATCAATATACAGTCTGCTAGTTCTTCCACTGCCGCCTGTTAGATTTAGTGTTTATTCTCCTTTTTTGAGCTGCCGTAGATCCGAAAACATAGCTGTAGATTGTGAAACCTGTTTATCCCATACTTAACAAAATTCAGCAAATATAAGATCCATAGAAGATTGACCCGCCCTTCACTTTATGGGCGGCTTATCAATGAACTCGTAACCCGCCAGTATGCTGCCGGCTTAGATTATCACAACTTAACCTACTATGCCTCAATCAATCTGAGAGTCGCCTTACCCTCTTGACTAGGACGGCTTACAATATCTCCACGATTCGTCATAATGATCTTATAACCATAACCGGCTTGCTGCTGCTGAAATGTCATTGCAATCATTTAGGCGGCTTAGCATTGCAATATTAACCCGCCATACTTTTATTCCTTGGTTGTAGCTTTTTAATCCGGCCAACCATGACTAAGACTCCCACTTCTTGCGACTGGGCGGCCACCAGAGTCTCCGAGCTCTCATTAAATGAGTACGTAGACATGGGAGTTTTGCCATCTAAAGAGGTCATTCACTGGCGAGTTCCCGGCTCTGAAACCACTCCTCAACCCGGAGAGGGTGAAGTTGTTATCTTTGCAGATCACCTTCTCCGTGGCTTTTCACCACCCGGGTCAAAATTCTTCCAGGACATTCTGCATTTTTACAAACTTCATCCTCAAGACATTGGTCCCAACTCTGTCTCCAACATATGCAACTTTCAAGTTTTTGTGAAGTGTATCTTCAAGAAGAGCCCGATGTTGATTTATTCAGAGATTTGTTTTATCTCAACCGCCAGACTGAAATGACAGACGGGCCTAGTCTCGAGCTTGGATGGGTTTCCATTCAAAGGCGAAGAGACGTCAACTTTCCCGCAGCCGCACTGCCTAGTCACCCCAAGGACTAGAATTATAGTTGGTTCTATTGCAAGTATACCTCTCCAGCTGGTGAAAATCCCATGCCGGGTTTCCACTCCTTCCGGCTCAGCTCCAGCCACGAGCTCTCGGGTCGCCTTACTACCGCAGAACATGCTAAGTATTCAGCCACATTTTCAAAGATAAGGGCCTTGCTAGCCAACGGCTTAACTGGAATTGATCTAGTCCGCCGCTGGGTTGCATGGAGAATTTTACCCCTGAGTCATCGCACCGGCTTAATGTACCAGTATACTGGTGATACAAAGGACCAACAGCGCTACAACAAAACACGCCTGACTAATAAATAGGTCAATGATACAGTTAAGACACTGCTCGAGGAGTCTCTAGAGAACTGCAGTAAAGTGGGATTGAATCCTTTCTGCACTCTTAACCCGGCTCCTCCTGTAAGCATTTTGAACAAATCTTCATTTTGTTTGTCTACCTCTTGCATTTCACATCATTTAACCTATTGCTCATATATATACATGCCAACTCTCCCTTCTGGAAGAAGAAACTGCCAGCCACCACTCCAGCCAAGAAGCCTAGAGGGAAGACCTGTGCTACGGGCCGCCGTAAAAAACAAACAGCTCAAGATCTTCTCGAACTAGATGAGTCGGAGGTAGAACTTGACTCCCTTGGCCTTTTCCTTATGCAACTTACTGATGCTGATTCCTCTCAGGACGAAGTGGAGACGAGCCATGTGTCGGCGTACGACACCTATGGGATCTGAAGGGCCCCTTTACGATTTGGCAGGGAGAGAGGTATGCACAAAGAGCAGAGCCAATGATCAACGCGAGGGGATTTTTACCCAGGTTCGGGCCGCTGATCCGCGTAAAACCCTACTCCTGCTTTAGTTTATTATCAGTGTTTTCGTCCCAGTTCTTGGAGCGCTTGCAATGAACAGTGTGTTTGTGCAGCAGATACACATGCAGAATGGGCCGAGAGTGCTCTCTCCAAAAGTCCTCCCCCTGTAGCAGCTGCCTTGGGCCTCCTTTTATATGCTCAAAGGGGTCACCACAGTGGCAAACTGTTCATATGCGAGGTGTGAAGTAGCTACAGGGTTATCATACCTAACCACTGACGGTTTAGGACAAATGCATTTAATGCACCGTGAGGTGTCCGTTTAGGTGTCCTTACTTTCTTGGGGATGGAAAAAGGGGCCATCCCATCAGCACCGCTTAAGCTCGCCTCCACTAGCGCCTTGCCACGCATCCAGAGAGGGGACCAGAATGCTAGATTGGTCGCCGCGCTAGAGCGATGGCACAGTGGCGGAACCTTGCCGGGCTCCGCAGGCTACCCCGGCAAGATCTTGCCGGGAGCCGAGCCTCTGGTCTCCAGTTCTCCTATCTTCTGATCCTTGGCTTGAATGTCTCTTTGATAACCTTGGATTAATCTTCAGCTGTTCCCCCGACAAGCCTTGCCGCAGGTATGCTACAGCTGCCCGTGCATAAGTATGGGGTACTAAAAGCCCAATATTTAGTACACCGACAGGAGCCCCCGGGCCTAGGCCACACATGAATGCGAGGCATTGTTGGGCTAGGCCCAAATAGTGCGCGAGCACGCGTGGCAGGGGTTAACTGCTTGTAATTATCCCGCTTACTGCGCTTCCCCACTACGCGCGTTGAATGCGCGACGTGGGAAGCGTGCGCTGAACGGCCGCGGCTGCAGCGCGCTCGTATAGGCGTGTTCACATTGGGCAGTAAAAGAGGCAGCCTTGCTCCTTCCCCATAAAAAGGAATCCGCAGAGGCGCTGCCCATTTACCCCCTCTTCTTTCCAATCTGGAATCCGCCATTACCTTCTCTCTCCCGAGCCCAGAGCAGAACTTCTCCTCATCCGCTCGCCGCCTCCGCACCCGCTCTATCCTCGGCTTCCGCCCTCGCAACCGCCATGCCGCCCAAGACTAGCAAGGGCAAAGGCAAGGGCAAGGAGATGAAAGCTGATGTCCCGGAGAGCGAGCTGGCGAAGATGCGGAAGAAGTACGTCGTCTTTGCTCCGACGCTCGATGCGAAAACCTTGAAGAACCGGTACCAGTGCATGTGGGCGAGGAAGACGAAGGCTCACCCCGTGACTCGCGTGGCTCCAGGTTCTTCTTCCAAAGGCGGAGCAGATAGATATCCCTTCTTCGCCGCTTATTTTTATTGCGGGCTCTGTCCTCCATTCTCCGATTTCTTTATTGACATCATGTACACATATGGCTTCCATCTCCTGGATTTCACGCTGAATGCCGTAACATGCATGTCTATCTTTGCTCATCTTTGCGAAAACTTTGCCGAAGTAGTTCCCAACACTGCCCTCTTCCGCCATTACTTTATTCCTCGCATCCAAAAAGGGGAAGCCCTTTCCGGTTCTATCGCCTGGATTCCAAGGGCATGGAACAAGGAGATATATCCAGATGGGGTTTACCGCGAGAAGTGGGAAGAATGGCGGTCCGAGTGGTGCTGGATCAAGGAAGCAGATCCCCATCCATTCTGTTTACCTCGACAGTAGAAGGCAGTCTGTGGCGAGAACTGGAGTAATCTCGATGCTCAAGATGACAAGATCATGATCGCCACCACCAGGATCCTTCGTTTGAAAGCTGCCAGGCTCACAATAGAGATGATTGGCTCTGACTTCCTTCGCCGCCGCATCGCCCCTCTGCAGAATAAGGGGAGACCAGCCTGGGAGTTCCCGAACGCGGCAGACATCCTGAGGTTGTGCCCCGGACTGAACAATAACTTGACAATCATGCAGCTTGGCGCTCTCCGCCACAGGCTATTTCAGCACGAGGACAAGCATAAGTTGCCGGCGGGAATTATCCCTTTGTGCAACAACTCCGCCCTGGGGTCAATCATCGCCACAATGCCAATGTTTAACGCCCATGGCCTTGACGCGACTTGGGTCGAGCCATCTGCGGAGCAGGCACAAAAGTTCTTCGACGACTTGTCGGAGAGGGCCGTCCGGGAAGAAACAAACCTCGTCTGTGCCACCACTGATGAAGAAGTGGCATATATTGCCACTAGGGTGGAAGAGGCGAATCTTGCCACGGAGGCCGGTAGCGTCAGTTTCACGGAATGGGAAACCAGCGACACAGAAGTTATATTGGAAGAGAACCCTGCCAGAGAGGATGAGGTTGCCGAGGAATAGAGCGGCGCAGCCGCCGAGAGCTCATCTGACAAGGACGCAGCCAAAGAATAGGCGTAGGAGGAGCCCCCAGCTCCAAAGAAGGCAAAGTGTGTCCTTCGGAAAGCTGCCTCTGGCGTCCCAGCAAACCAACCTTCTTCGAGCAGCGAGGCTCCCGGCAAGAAGGCGGCCGGCAAGGCTGCACCGCGGCAAGGAGTTCGACAGCAACCCGTGCGGCGCACGAGACACACATCTGCGGCAACCACTGGGGCGGCAGGGGCGTCTCACACAATAGCACTGGAGGCTGAGGCGGCAGAGTCATGCCAACCCCCTGCACCTGCCGCAGCCAAGCGATCCAGGACCCCTCCTCCGCCTCCCCATACGGACACTGCAACGGAGGTCGATTTCGACATCTCCGGTTTCAGCCCGGAACGAGAAGAGGAAGAGTAAGTATCCTGTCACAGCCTTTATCTCCCAAATTCTGAATTCGATTGATCTCATTGCCTCGCTTTGTCTTGTCTCTGCAGCGATGCAGAAACTTTGGCGGAAAGGATGGCAAAGAGGGCGAAGACTTCCATGGGCAACGAGCCCCCGACAAGCTCTGCAAGCGTGCCAGAAACTATCATCATCAGCCCGGAGCTTAGCCCTTGACGTAGCCCCCAGCGCAGCCCCCAGCGTGAGTCCACTACTCGTTTTTCGCTGGTGGGTGCTGAGGTTTCTACCTTCGCCGCTGATATCTTTGGGCTTGCAGGAGAAGAACAGCAACAGGGAGAGTCATTGGAGGATGCCCCCGTCGCGCCACCTCCATCAACCACGCCGCCCGCAAGCGCATCTCCGGCAAGAGCTCCTACCGTCGAGCCTACCTTGGTGGAGGAGGAGCCGACAAACAAGGGCACCGGCAACCTTTCCCCGGCAACCAATGTTGCCGGGAAGGGTGAAGCTACCCCTCAACAGCTCGACGCAGGTGACTGCTTGCCTCAGAGCACTTGTTATTCTTTCTTTAATCTTTCTTTCTTTCTGTCTTCTTGAACTTCAACCTTGATCTTTTTGTTTCCCTCCTTCGTCCTTCAGAATTCCCTGTGATGGAACACATGGACGTCGACGTTGTCATCGAGGAGATCGCCAGAGATGTTGCCGCCGAAGCCGACAAGATCGCTGCTAGCGAGGCCGCCAAGGGTGCCACTGTCGAGGCCGGCAGAACTGCTGCTGACGAGGCCGCCAAGGCTGCACAGGAGGAGGCCGCCAAGGAATCTGCTGAGAGGGCCGACAAGGAGGCTAGTGACCGCACTGATGGCATTCCTGCCGCAGGAGCGCCAGGCGCTACACCAGCCACAGAGCCCCCAGCCATCGGTGAGACGATTGTCAAGGACCAACCATCGACATCTGAGGCTCCCTCATCGAGAAAATATCTCAAGGTTGGCGACAACCTGTTCGTCAACTTGCCGGGGACGGCAAGCATTAGGGCACCGACCGAAGGGGAAACTTTTGACGAAGAAATCATCACCGCTGCCGGGCTCGAGATCGTCGATGAACCAAGTTCCAGCGGCAGCAAATCTGAGGAAGATCAGCTCCTCCAGGCCATGGGCGATAATTTTCGCAAGCTCCAAGCGCTCCACCGTGCTCGAAAGGAGAAGGCAGACTCGAGAGCTGCAGTTGTCGAAGAAGCCGAGGCAGATTTCCAGAAACGCGTTGAGCAAGTGCAGATCTGGTACGCCGAGGCCCTTCAGGAGTTGACTGCCAGCCGGGAACAAGTGAGCCAAAGCTGGATGGAGCTCCTCCTGAAGCGATCTGACATAGAGAAGGCGCAAGAGGAAGCTGCGCAAAGGGTTGCCGCCGAGGATATTCTCTTGACGGAGCGCCGCATTGGGCTTGACACTCACGAAGAAGATCTTGCCGTGCGCGAGCAGGCACTTACTGCCAAACTCCACGGCAAGGACGAACAAATTGAAAAGCTTGTCGCGCAGCGGACCCAGGAGCTGGAGCAGAAGCACAAGGAGGCGCTTGAAGCTTTAACTGTGGATCATGCCAGCAAGCTCAAGGAAACCATCGATGCCGCCGAGGCCGCCGAGGCCGCCAAGAATGAGCTGAGCAACAAAGTGAAGAAGCTGGAGGCGGATCTTGAGGAACACAGCAAGGAGCTCTCGACGCTCAAAGGTGACAGGGAGAAAACTCTCCACAGCCTGGCGGAGATGCAAATTGCTATATCCGACAAGACCAAGCAGCTCTCTTCAGCCAACGATGCCATTGCCGATCTAAGGCTGAAGCTGACCACGCTGGAAAAGTCTCTTGAGGACGGCAGGGCTCGCGAGAAGGCCCTGAGCAAAAATCTCCAGGATGAGAGGAACTTGCTTAAGAGCGCTGCCGCCGCCCAAATTGACTATGAGAAGGGTGTGAAAATCTGGACTGATCGCCTTGTCGACGCCGCGGAGAAGCTCACAGCACAACTGTCAACCATGGGCTGGGATGGCCTGCAAAACTTCAGGTATTCCTCTGAAGAAAGGATATCCCCGAGCGCTAGGCTGACCATGTTCTTCAAAAGCATCATTGATGCTCTGAAGCTGCTCCAGTCCAACCGAGCGACCCAACTGGCCAATGAATCCCGCAAACTTTGCCGGGCCGTCCTCCGCAAGGTACTCATCAAGGTGGTGCATAGGAACCCTGGCGTTGACCTCACCAACGTGCTCGACCGCTTGCCGGAGGATGCAGATCTCAAGGTACTTGAGGAGCTTGTCGCGCCCATCCTTGAGAAGGTAGATTCAATTAAGAGGGTTGAAGGCCAACGCAGGGACTAGCCGTCTCACTTTTTCTTGCCGCCACCATTCCATGCTAAGGACAATTTAGTCTTAAGTTAGAACTGCGGCAACTATTGATGTAATATAACTTACTATGATTGAGTATATGCATGCTATTTTCCCTGTCCGATTTCTTTCCGCCCTACGCTTACTGGAAACTTGCCGGCGCGCAACCTGCCGTGAGCGCTGGGTGCGGGACTTCAGCAGCCTGCTGGAGGTGTAGCAGCCGGTAAGACTCCTTGACGTTCTTGGCGCAGCCACTTAGACTATTGAGCGGACTCAAAACAAAATAAGGGCGCAACCAATTACGACAAGGGTTCCTTCGCGTGCAGGTTTTCCATACAAGAGCCAAAATCGTTTAAAGAAAATAGTCTGATAGTAAAAATTGAAAAACTTGCTCAAAGTTTCACAACTTAGCTTTCTGTCGCTGTACTCCTTCCGGCAAGACGTCAATCCTGAACATCGTCCATTGGTATCCATACCTTCCTTCCCCCCCCGGCAAACTTGCGCGCGAGGGAACCTTCTATCTCTTGAGAAAAAGAAAGAAGAGAAAACAAAGATATGGAACCTTGGTGGTTCGTTAATGCTTACCGGGAGCAAGTGTCATACAATATCTCAGACAAGCATGCATATATATAAACATGGAGATCAACAAGAAATGTACAACACTTAAGCTTATTCAACTGCGCACAGGGTCTGCGCCTGACTTTGTACAAAGGATTACATGCCTTGCCGGCAAGACTTGTACAAAAAGTGTTTGCCGGGAGCCCCCGGCAACCGCGCCTCATGGGTAGAACTTGCGAAGATGTTCGATATTCCAAGAATTGCTCACTGGAACGCCATCCTTGGTCTCCAAGCGGACAACACCGGGCCTGGTGACTCGCACTACCCGATAAGGGCCTTCCCACTTTGGCGTCAACTTGTTTGAATTCTTGGTGGACT
The DNA here is from genome assembly GCA_011799875.1 of Thinopyrum elongatum. Taxonomy (NCBI): domain Eukaryota; kingdom Viridiplantae; phylum Streptophyta; class Magnoliopsida; order Poales; family Poaceae; genus Thinopyrum; species Thinopyrum elongatum. Next base: position 290,971,428 of record CM022299.1, on the reverse strand, counting down.
GAATCCGCCGAAGAACAAGGTCGCCTTCCTCAAGACTTCGGGCATGAACTTTGCGGCTGTGGTAGCGGCGCAAAGCTTGCTGGTAGCGTGCAGCTCGCACAGTAGCCTGAAGACGATCCTCCTCAAGGAGCACTACGTCATCTTGCCGCAGTTGCTCTTGCTCAAGCTCATCATAAGCGAGCACTCGAGGTGACCCTTATATGAGTTCCGTGGGGAGAACTGCTTCCGCTCCGTAAACTAGAGCGAAGGGCGTCTGGCCAGTGGCTCGATTTGGTGTCGTTCTGATTGACCAAAGAACCGCCGGCAACTCATCAATCCAGCGCCTTCCGCACTTTTTCAGCTTGTAAAAAGTCCTGGTCCTGAGACCGTGCAGCACTTCAGCATTAGCCCTCTCCGCTTGGCCGTTGCTTCTTGGGTGGGCAACAGAGGCAAAACAAATTTTGCCGCCAAGGTCTTGGACGTATTGCATGAAGGCGTGGCTTGTGAATTGTATGCCGTTGTCAGTGATGATCCTGTTGGGCATACCGAAATGGCAAACTATTCCTTTAAAGAACTTGACGGCTGATTGTGCTGTCACCTTCCTCACCGATTCCACCTCCGGCCACTTTGTGAACTTGTCGATTGCAACGTACAAGTACTCAAAGCCCCCGGTAGCACGGGGAAAAGGGCCCAGTATGTCGAGCCCCCAGACCGAAAATGGCCCAGTATGTCGAGCCCCCAGACCGAAAATGGCCAGGAGAGAGGAATTGACTGAAGGGCTTGAGCTGGCTGATGCGATTTCTTTGAACGAAACTGGCACGCTTCACACTTGGTTACTAGTGCAGCTGCATCCTGGAGAGCAGTGGGCCAAAAGAAACCTTGTCGGAATGCCTTTCCGACAAGCGCTCTTGATCCTATGTGAGAGCCACATATGCCTCCATGTATCTCTGCCAACAGCTCCAGTCCATCCTCCCGAGGAATACACTTCAATTTCACACCGTTCGGTCTCTTCCTGTACAGAACACCATCGACGAACAGGTACATGCTAGACTGACGGGCTACTTTTTCCGCTTCTTCCTGCTCCTCAGGGATCTCTCCTGTCTGAAGGAAATGGACAATGGGCTGTGCCCATGCTGGAGCCTGGGGCTCGACAACTAGGACTAAAGGCATCTCTTCTGCAGGGGGAACGTTTGTCTCGACGGCAAGGGCCTGAGCCTCTGCCAGAGCCTGTCGTTCCCCGGCAGGCTTGTCGCTGATCCCAGCAACTTCTTTACCGGTGGCTCCCGGGAGCTCTGCCGAAAAGTACTGACCAGAATTCAACTTCCTTCTCTTATCTTGCCTCATTGATGGCGCTATAGATGGTTGAGTTAAATGGAGCACAAACGTTCCTGGTTCCACAGGTAACTTGAGGGCAGCGCGCTTTGACAGGTCATCAGCAATACTATTTTCGGCATGAGGAATGTGCTTTGTCTGCAGACCATCAAAGCGCTCTTCCATTTTTCTCACTTCATCCACATAGGCTTGCATCAATGGAATCTGATAATTTTTGTTGACTTGCCTGACAACAAGCTGCGAATCGCCTCTGATGATGAGCTTTTTGATACCAAGGTCTGCCGCGATCCTAAGACCGGCAAGTAGCCCTTCGTACTCCGCAGTGTTGTTCTCGAGCTCTCCCGGGGAAAATGCATCTGAATTACATACTTGAGGTGCTCTCCGGTGGGTGCGACAAGCAGCACGCCAGCACCGGCGCCTTGCAGCGAGATGGCCCCATCAAAGTACATAATCCATTCTTTATCTGTTTCCTTGCCGGGAAGAGTCGTTTCTTGAATCTCTTCATCTGGCGTTGGGGTCCATTCCGCAATGAACTCCGCCAAGGCTCTGCTCTGAATTGTTGAAATACTTTCAAACTTGAGACCAAAGCTTGATAGTTCCAACGCCCACTCTACAATCCTGCCGGTTGCCTCTGGATTCCGCAAAATCCGCTGCAACGGGAAGCGAGTGACGATGGTAATCTCATGTGCTTGAAAATAATGGCGCAGCTTCCTCGAGGCCATGAGAAGGCCGAAGAGCAACTTCTGCACACCAGAATATCTTGACCTAGCTCCCTGTAAAAGGGAGCTGACAAAATAAACTGGGCGCTGCACCATCTTCTTCTTTTGCACTGATTCCTCTGACTACGCAGATCCTGTCTTGCCGGCACCAGACCTTGCCGGGGAAGATCCCGGCGCGTCACTTGACGGTCCTGCCGCTGCAGTTGCCTCCTCGTCGGTTTCTCTCTGCGCCACTAACGCAGCACTAACCACTTGATTCGTTGCCGCTAGATACAACAACAACGACTCTTGTGGCTTAGGTGCGACTAGCGTCGGCGGAGAGGAGAGGTACCTCTTCAAATCCTGCAGCGCTGCCTCCGCTTCCGGAGTCCATCTCATTGGACCTGCCTTCTTCAAAATTTTGAAAAAGGGCAGGGCGCGCTCAGCGGATTTGGAGATGAACCTGCTTAAGGCAGCAACGCAACCGGCAAGACGATGTACATCCTTGACACGTCTTGGCGCTTCAATCTGCTCAATATCTTTGATCTTGTTGGGATTAGCCTCGATCCCTCACTGAGATACAAAGAACCCGAGAAGCTTGCCGGAAGGAACGCCAAACACACACTTCTCAGGATTGAGCTTTAAATTGATCTTGCGCAGATTTGTAAATGTTTCTTCTAGATCTTGTATGAGCGTCGTTTTATCCTTGGTCTTGACCACTATGTCATCCATGTATGCTTCCATATTTCTATGTAGCTGAGGCTCAAAACCAATTTGGACCGCTCTCGCAAATGTAGAACCAGCACTTTTCAACCCGAAAGGCATTCGTATAAAATAATAGGTACCACATGGGGTGATAAATGCGGTCTTTTCTTCATCTTCTTTTGCCATGAAGATCTGATGATATCCTGAGTAGGCATCAAGGAACGACAGTAGGTCACAACCAGCAGTAGAGTCCACAATCTGGTCGATGCGCGGCAAGGGGAAAGGATCTTTTGGACAGGCTCTATTGATGTCTGTATAATCAATACATAGCCTCCATTTCCCATTCGCCTTGCGCACTACAACCGGATTGGCCAACCACGTTGGGTGAAGCACTCCTCTGACCAAACCTGCTGCTTCTAACTTCCTGATTTCTTCGGCAATGAATTCTTGCTGCTCCAAGGCTTGCTTCCTCACCCTCTACTTGACGGGCCGCGCGTGAGGACAGACAGCAAGGTGGTGCTCAATTACCTCCCTGGGAACACCAGGGATGTCAGATGGTTGCCATGCAAACACATTGACATTCACCCGTAGGAAGGCAACGAGCGCGCTTTCCTATTTGTCATCTAGGGTGGAACTTATGGTGAAAGTTCCTCCTGTTCCGTCCTCCTTGACGGGCACCTTCTTGGTCTCTGGTGGAGCAGCCTTGGACTTCTTGTTCTTGCCGGTAGAACTCTCTAGTGCGTCCTCAATGGAAGCGCAGCACTCCAAGGAGGTGCGCTTGCCTGGGTTTGCGCCAGAGATCTTGCCGGTCTTCTTCTTCTTCCCCCCGGGAGTTCCAGCGGCAGGAGCAGATGCCTTGACGGCAGGTGCTGTGGCTGCCTCCTGATAGAGTTGGTCGGTTCAGATTAGTGCATCCTTCTTGTCTGAGTGGACAGTGATGACACTTATCGGTCCGGGCATCTTCAACACATTATACGCATAGTGTGATGACGCCATGAACTTGGCCAGCGCTATGCGGCCAAGGATCCCATTGTATGACATGGGGATCTTGGTGACATCGAACACTACCTTCTCTGTCCTGTAGTTGAGCTCGCTACCAAATGTTACCAGTAGTGTAATCTTGCCTTTTGGCTGGGTCCTTCCTGGATTGATCCCTTGAAATGTGCCCGTTTCCTCGAGATCTTCATCAGGAATTTGCAGCTTCTTGAGCACGTCCGGCGAGATTAAGTTCAGCCCAGCCCCACCGTCAACTAGCATTTTTGTCACCTTGAGGTTGAGGATTGTTGGTGAGACCAACAAAGGCAAGCACTCGACCGCAGTTGTCCGATCATGGTGATCCTCGGCATAAAAAATGATAGGCATGTTGGACCACTTCAAAGGTTTTTGTGCATCAAACGATGACTCCGTTGCACTAACCTCACGCACCCACTGTTTGAGTTGGCAGTGAGAAGAATGCAACGAGGCGCCCCCGTCAATACACATGGCCTCTGTGGCTCTCTGAAACTCGTGCTCACTGGATTCGTCGTCTTCCTCATCATCATCGCCCCCCTCGTCCTTGTCGTGGCCTCGGGCGGGCCTCTCCTTCTATTGCTTAGCCTTGCCGCGGCGGCCTCCTCGGCCACCACGCTTCTTGCGAGATCCCTCAGCACCGTCTTGGGCCTTCTCCTTGTCTCGCCTTTTGTACTCAGCTCTTTGCTTCTCGACAAGCTGCTCAACTTGCCGGCAGTTTTGGAGATCGTGGCCCTTGGTGCGATGGATCTTGCAATACTGTTTACCGGAGCCTTCCGGCTTGTCGGCAGCCGCCAAGGCCTGACAGGAGGCGCACCTGGCAACTTCCTTGCCGGGGTCGTCAACCTTGGCCTTCTTGGCGGTGCCGGGGTTGCCGGATTCCTCGACAGCAAGCACGGCCTTGCCTTTGCGCTTCTTGTTCCGCCGCCGGCCTTTCTTTGACGGGGCTGCAGCATCTTCATCCTCAGATTCGCCCCTTGCGCCAACACCCTCGCCGGGGAGTTTCCTCCCTTCTTCAGCTCGAGCGCACTTGTCGGCCAAAGAATAAAGCTCGGCAATACTCTTGACCTTGTTCATCGCCAGCTCTTCGCGCATCTTGCGGTTACGCACGTTCTGATGGAACATGCTAACAACAGCGGCAGGATGAACGTCTAGAATATTGTACGGCACTCGGCTAAATCTCTGATAAACTTGCGCAGGGGCTCACCCTCCTTTTAAGGGAGGAGATGCAAATCACTTTCTTGGCCAGGAGCTTGGTGGCCTCCAACAAAGGCGCCAACAAACTGATGGCACAGATCTGACCAAGAAGAAATGGAATTCTCCGGCAGATGCATCAACCACGACCTGACGTTGGGTTTGAGCACCAACGGGAAGTAGTTGGCAAGTATCTTGTCATCTCGGCCCCCGGCAGCCTGCACCGCAATGTTGCAGATGCTCAGGAACTCCGAGGGGTGAGTCTTGCCGTCATATTTCTCCGGGACCTCTGGTTTAAACGTTCAGGAGTTGGGCCACTGGACTCGCCGCAGCTCACGGGTAAACGCTGGACAACCTACCTCATAGGGCAAGTCGCCTGCGTCCCCCGGCGCAGGCTCGTCGATAGTAGGCCCTGCGCGTTTATCAGACTGATGACGTGCCTCCTGTCGCCGCTCGATGGTAGTTTGAGCGTCCTCTTTGCTTCGTTCCAGAAGAACTTGACGCTGATCGCGGCGCATCCGCGGCTCGGACGATGCCGTGGAATCATCATCACGGCCGTCGGGTCGATGACCGCCGCTGCTGTCGTGGAGGGGAGTGCATCGTGGTCGCACCGCCTCCAGTCTTCTCACCATCGGCTCGCGTCGGATCGATAGACCGCTGTCGCGAGGACCCCGCTTGCTGTGGCCCATCCTTGTCGACGAAGCCGATGAGGCTCTGGATAGTAGATCGCCACTCCTCCATCTTCTTCGGAGCAGGAGGAAAATCGAGGAGCAGTTGCGCACGTGCCAAAGCTTCCGCTGGTGTAGGTGGCGGCGATAGGTGCGAGGTACGTGAGGTGCTCTGACTCCTAACAGTGTTAAAAGGAGCACCGTCACAATCACGCGACCGCGCACCACTTCCATCGGCAGTTTGGCGTGCATGCTGGGCCTGCGCACCTTGGGATTGATGCGCAGAAGTCTTTCCATGGGGATGGCCAGAACCACCAACGCCACGGCACTGCTCGTCGCGCACGACCTGGGAAGGCCGTGACGCTTGCGCCGGCATGGGAGTCCTGGAAGGCGTCCTCCGATCTCTGGAGTTCGCTGCTCCGCTCGTAGGCAGCACAGCTCCATCTCTGGATCTAGTGGCGTGCGGGTTGCCGTCACCGCTGCAAACGACGCTGCTCGCCTGGCTCGGATCACCAGAATGCCGTGGAGGCTCTAAACCTCCACCTCCTGCATCCACGCCGTTGCCCGTCCGAGTAGGCACGGGCAAGACGGACGTAGACGGAACAGCCGCTGCCACACCCTTCTTCTTGGGTGGCATGGTGACAAAGACGGTGAAGAAACTGATGCGCTGATCACTGGATCAGGTTCGCGCAACCTCGATCCCCCTACCTGGTGCGCCAAAGATGTCAGCGTACGACACCTATGGGATCCGAAGGGCCCCTTTACGATTCGGCAGGGAGAGAGGTATGCACAAAGAGCAGAGCCAATGATCAACGCGAGGGGATTTTTACCCAGGTTCGGGCCACTGATCCGCATAAAACCCTACTCCTACTTTAGTTTATTATCAGTGTTTTCGTCCCAGTTCTTGGAGCGCTTGCAATGAACAGTGTGTTCGTGCAGCAGCTACACATGCAGAATGGGCCGAGAGTGCTCTCTCCAAAAGTCCTCCCCCTGTAGCAGCTGCCTTGGGCCTCCTTTTATATGCTCAAAGAGGTCACCACAGTGGCAAACTGTTCATATGCGAGGTGTGAAGTAGCTACAGGGTTATCATACCTAACCGCTGATGGTTTAGGACAAATGCATTTAATGCACCGTGAGGTGTCCGTTTAGGTGTCCTTACTTTCTTGGGGATGGAAAAAGGGGCCATTCCATCAACACCGCTTAAGCTCGCCTCCACTAGCGCCTTGCCACACATCCAGAGAGGGGACCAGAATGCCAGATTGGTCGCCGTGCTGGAGCGATGGCACAGTGGCGGAACCTTGCTGGGTGCGAATCTTGCCGGGCTCCGTAGGCTACCCCGGCAAGATCTTGCTGGGAGCCGAGCCTCTGGTCTCTAGTTCTCCTATCTTCTGATCCTTGGCTTGAATGTCTCTTTGATAACATTGGATTAATCTTCAGCTGTTCCCCCGACAAGCCTTGCCACAGGTATGGCTACAGCTGCCCGTGCACAAGTATGGGGTACTAAAAGCCCAATATTTAGTACACCGACACCGTGCCGATGCAACAGAGGTAATTCCTGTCTCCTCCGACTCAGAACCCTTGCCAAGAAAGAAAACACGGCGGGTCATCCGGAAAGTAAGATTTTCTCATCCTCTTGCTTATCTGGACCCCAACTTTCTTTTGAAGAGACAACAACATGAATCGAGGCGTATGGCCCGGAGTAATGGCGCTGAAGATCTTGTGTCCGGCTTACCCAACACCCCAGCTCCTCGAAAGCGTCGCAATGAGGTGCCACATAGCCTGACTCTATCTCTTCCACAAGCCGGTTTATGCGTCAACCTCTTAACTCTTCTGACTCAAACTATTAGGGAACGCCACCATCATCTGGTGACTCAAGTGGAACTCAAATGCCTTCCATCATTGTTGCCCATGGGTAAGTACTTTCATTTATTCATAAAGGACTTCTGGTGATATACTCATGAACTCTTGTATTCTTGTCATAGAGGTGTAGCAAAGGCGGGCAAGAAACAAAAGGTGGGCGGCTCTTCAAAGGACCCCAAGGCTTCTGAGCTGGAGACACAGGTGCCAGAGGCCCCTGAGGCTTCAATCCAAAATCCTGAAGATCCTGTCAATGATCCGCCACCGCAAACTGACGCTGCGGTCTTTGAGCAAATGGATACTGAGATTAACCCGGCTGCCAGTCATGACCCGCCAAGTCCTAAGCCATCCAGTCCTACCAAATTCACTGACAAGAGCCCTGCCACTGCTGATGTTGACGACATCACCGTTACCAAGTTAGCCTTTAAGGCGCTCGAGGTCTCCAGAGTGCTAACCAAGCACTCAACGATGGAAGAAATACCCTCATTGGAGAAGGGCAAGGCAAAATTGGACCTGGAGAGTTACTCCTCTTTCAATGCAGACGAAGTGTACGTGGGCTATTTAAGCCGCCTTCACACAAGCCGGGACATGGAAGCCGGGTTAGTCCAGCCGGCGAAACAATAAATACGTCAAACCCCTCTTTAGCCTTGCATACATATATATCCATAGTAGCCCCCAAGTCTTAAGTATAGGAATGATATTGAGTATGCTTGAGACTTGTGAAAAAATTCCAAAATGTAGCCCCCAAGGGCTGGCTTATCTTGATAAGATGAGCCGGGTCTTATAATCATTGCTAAGAACCAAACATGTAACCTCCAAGGGCCGGCTTGTCTGAATAAGATGAGCTGGGTCTTATAATCATTGCTTAAAACCAAATCCGCAGCCCGCAAGGGCCAGCTTATCTGAATAAGATGAGCCGGGTCTTATAGATTGAACTGACCTATATTAGCCCCCAAGTGCCAAGTGTATTGCTTGCAATGTGCTTGGGACTTGAATACCATTGTTGACTATGAACTTAACCATCTTATCATTGTATACCACCCTTTGCAGGAAGCATTGAGTGTAGGCGAGTTAAACATCGCTGAATTGAAGAAAAATCTGGAAACACAACAAAGTGAGCGCGACAAGGCTGAATTAAGCCTGAAGTCATCATAAGAAGATATTGAGAAGATCAAGGCCAAATTTGATGAAGAAAGAGCCACCTTGGAAACTGAGAAGGCTAATCTTCTGAAGAGGGCAGAAGATCCTGAGGCTCAGCTTAAGCCGGTGACTGAAGAGTTATCTGGTTTAAAGCAACATATCTCTCACATGACAACCGCCATCTTTGGTAAGTGTAATGTGCAACTCATCATCTGTTGTCAAATTATGTAACTCGCCTGGCGACTCACAATATATATGAACTCTAACCCGCCTAGCGACTCTTGTTCAAAATCTTAACAGGCCCCAGAAGTGCTAGTCTTGGTCAGAACATGCTGCTCAAGTTGAAGGCGGCTTATTCATTGACTGAGCAGTTATATGCTGGAACTTTGCGCAGTCTTGTAGCCTTATCAGGTGGCAAAAAACCTCCAACCCTCATCAAGACTGTTCTGGATCATCTTTCAACGGTGCCATCTCAAATTGAAGAAATTAAATTATCAGCCGCCCGTGCAGGAGCGATTGTTGCTCTAAGCCGGGCCAAAGCTTGGCAATCAGAGCTACACCTGGAAGAAAATGGCTACCGGGTGTCCAGAGTTCAAAGATGATGGGTCTATCTTCGAAGAAGAAGACTTCAACAGATACATCAGAGAGATGCGGCCCTTGGCATGCAAGCTTGTGCAGGAGCTGGATCTGAACAAGTACCAGCCGGCTTATGATAGCAAGAATGCTAAGATTAAGCTGCCATCCCATGATGTGATAGAACTTATTCTGCCAAGGCGTAAGCATATCTTTATTCATGATCTTGATCCTTCTGTTATACTTAACAATGAAGCAACATTTGAAGCTTTAACCGACATCGACTGGACATCGGTGAATCTCCAGATGGTTATCGACGAAGAGCCGGCACAGGATGATTTTGGGGCTTCAAGCCTAAGGCACCAATATGACAATAACCCGCCAGGCCAAAACCTAGACGGCGCTGACACCGGCTCAATGGAGTAACTTAACTCCAAAAACACTTGGTCACAAACATTTGGGCTCAGCTGAAGCCTTGTAATAGGTAGCTGAAAAACAATTATCTGCTCTGCCATGCCTTCGTGCATGTTCTTATCAACTTATGCTTCAATAGCTTGAACTTCCGTGATCTTAGCATACACAGCTACTTTTGCAATATTACCAAAGACTTTGGAGGCTTATATAATCCGTCAAAGAGCCGTTAATCCTTCAATTGGTGGCTCATAATCATAATCCAGGGCGAGTTAGATAACTCAACAACCAGGGTGACTTATAGTCATATCCAGTTTTTGAAAAGATCCCCTTGGTGGCTTATAATCGCAATAAACTCAATATAGAGCAATATAACCCGGATCAGTATGACCCGGCAACTTCTCACTTGTAAAAGGTTTCTGCAAAACAAAAGTATATAGTATGCATAACTCAAATATGTATTAAGGCGGCTTGCAAGGCATGACCAAAATAGATTGGTTTTTGAAAAAACTCATTTTTTTGCTTCAAAGAAGCTTGGCATGAAAAGCCTTTTATCCCGTAAGCCGGCTCTCACATGACATAAATCCGTCATTTAAACCTTAACTAGTTCAGGGTCTTATTGAAAAGATTGACTGTTAAGAGTACGAACGGGCCACATAGCGGAGAGACTACAGTAGACGGGTGAGTTTATCCTAGCTCACTGTAAGCCGGCCCTCACGTGACATAAGCCGCCGTTTTAACCTTGACTAGTTCAGGGTCTTATTTAAAAGATTAACTGTCAAGAGTTTGGCGGGTCACCTGGTGGAGTAGCAAGTTGCAAGCAGGCAAGTTTAACTCAGTCATGGAATAAAAGCCGGTCAAAGTGGGTTATGAAGCTATACTCATAGAGTAGGAAGACCCCAAATGACCAATGGCATGAAAGCCGATCAAGTGGGTTATGTAGCTATGCTCATAGAGCAGGAAGCCCCCAAGTGACCTTAACATGGCATAAAAGCCGATCAAGAGGGTTATGTAGCTATGCTCATAGAGCAGGAAGCCCCCAAGTGACCTTAACATGGAATAAAAGCCGATCAAGAGGGTTATGTAGCTATGTTCATAGAAGAGGAAGCCCCCAAGTGACCTTAACATGGCATAAAAGCCGATCAAGAGGGTTATGTAGCTATGCTCATAGAGTAGGAAGCCCCCAAATGACCTATAACATGGCATGAAAGCCGATCAAGAGGGTTATGTAGCTATGCTCATAGAGCAGGAAGCCCCCAAATGACCTATAACATGGCATGAAAGCCGATCAAGAGGGTTATGTAGCTATGCTCATAGAGTAGGAAGCCCCCAAATGATCTTATGAGTAACCAATAATGACTCTTGCTCCAATGAATTGAGATGAAATGACAGAGGCCCCGAATTTTTGGGATGCCGGCTTTATTATATTGATCATAAAAAGTATGTACATCAACGAAGGTATATACAATGATGGGAGCCTATGACTCAAGTGTAGTAAGGCCGAAGATGAGCAATGTTCCACGGCCTGTTGGTCTCCTTCTCAGACATGCGGGAATCTTTGTTCTCTCGTATGTTGATGAGGTAGTAGGACCCATTGTTAAGATTTTTGCTGACCACAAAAGGTCCTTCCCAAGGTGGTGAAAGCTTATGCATCCCTGTCTGATCTTGAATCAAACAGAGCAATAAGTCGCCCTCTTGAAAAGTCCGGCTTCGAACCCTACGGCTATGATAGCGACGTAGGTCTTGCTGATAGATTGCTGAACAAGCCACCGTAAGATCACGCTCCTCATCCAAAGCATCAAGTGCATTCTGACGTGCCATCTCATTATCAGCTTCAACGTAAGCCGCCATCCTGGGCGAATCATGACGGATATCACTTGGGAGAACCGCCTCTGCGCCATAAACCATGAAGAAAGGCATATAGCCTTTTGACCTGTTAGGGGTGGTTCTGATACTCCAAAGGACTAAAGAGAGCTCTTCAACCCAACAACCCGGCGTTCGTTGCAAAGGAACCATAAGTCGGGGCTTAATGCCTCTCAAGATTTCTTGGTTAGCCTGTTCTGCTTGACCATTAGACTATGGATGACCCACTGAAGAAACATCAAGACAGATATGCTCTCTTTGACAGAACTATTTCATAGCACCCTTAGACAGATTAGTGCCATTATCAGTGATGATACTATGAGTGTCGGCGTACGACACCTATGGGATCCGAGGGACCCCTTTATGGTTCGGCAGGGAGAGAGGGACGCACAAAGAGCAGAACTGAGGATCAGCGCGAGGGGATTTTTACCCAGGTTCGGGCCGCTGATCAGCGTAAAATCCTACTCCTGCTTTAGTTTATTATCAGTGATTCTTCCCAGTTCTTGGAGCGCTTGCGATGAACAGTAAGTTCAAGCAGCAGCTACGCATGCAGAATGGGCTGAGAGTCCTCTCTCTCTGTAGCAGTTGCCTTGGGCCTCCTTTTATATGATCCAAGGGGTCACCACATTGGCGAACTGCTTATTTGCGAGGTGTAAAGTAGCTACATGGTTGTCATACCTAACCACTGACGGTTTTGGACAAATGCATTTAATGCACCGTGAGGTGTCCGTTTAGGTGTCTCCACTTTCTTGGGGATGGAAAAAGGAGCCATCCCATCAGCACCACTTAAACACGCCCCCACTAGTGCCTTGCCACGCATCCATAAGTGGGGCCAGAATGCCAGGCCGGTCACTGTACTGAAGTGGTGGCACATCGACGGAACCTTGTCGAGTGCGAATCTTGCCGGGCTTGTCGGGCTACCCCGGCAAGATCTTGTCGGGAGCCAAGCCCTTGGTCTTCAGTCCTCTTTATCTTCTGGTCCTTGGCGTGGATGTCTCTTGATAATCTTGGATCGATCTTCAGCTGTTCCCTCGACAAGCCTTGCCGCAAGTATGGCTACAACTGCTCGTGCACAAGTATGGGGTACTAATGGCCCAATATTTAGTACACCGACAATGAGGATAACCAAAACGGAAGATCAACTTTTTAACGAACTGAACCGCAGTCGCCGCCTTACAATTGCTAACCAGCTCTGCCTCCACCCACTTGGTAAACTTGTCAACCGCCACCAAAAGGTGGGTCTTCTTATCTTTAGACCTCTTGAACGGCCCAACCATATCAAGCCCCTAGACTGCAAACGGCCAAGTTATTGGGATCATACGCAATTCCTGAGCCGGCACATGAGCTTGTTTGGAAATTTTTTGACATCCATCACACTTGCTAACGACATCCTCTGCATCAGCATAAGCCGTTAACCAATAAAACCCATGATGAAAGGATTTAGCCACCAAAGATTTTGAGCCGGCATGATGACCGCAATCGCCTTCATGAATCTCTCGTAAAATTTCACGGCCCTCCTCAGGAGAAACACAGCGTTGGAACACGCCTGTCACACTACATCGATGTAACTCGTCGTTGACAATAGTCATAGACTTAGACCTCCTGGTGATCTGTTGTGCCAAAGTTTCATATTCGAGTAACTCGCCCCGGGTCATATAAGATAGATAAGGCAACGTCCAGTCAGGAATAGCATGAAGAGCCGCCACCAACTACGCCTCCGGGTCAGGGACATCAAGGTCTTCTTCAGACGGTAACTTAACCGAAGGATTATGTAACACATCGAGGAATACAGTAGGGGGCAGCAGCTTATGTTGAGACCCAAGCCGGGATAGTGCCTCAGCCGCCTCGTTCTTCCGTTGATCAAGGTGATCCACCAGATAACCCTTAATGTGACCAGCAATATTATCAACCGCCCGGCGATAAGCCGCCACGAGCGATTCTTTAGAGTCCCACTTGCCAGAGACTTGTTGCGCCACAAGGTCTGAGTCGCCCAGGCACCTGACTCGGCTTAAATTCATTTCTTTAGCCATACGAAGGCCATGGAGCAAAGCTTCATACTCAGCTGCATTGTTAGTACAAGGAAACATTAATCTTAAAACATAACAGAATTTGTCACCTCGTGGGGAAGTCAAAATAACTCCGGCCCTCGAGCCTTCCAACTGCCTGGATCCATCAATGTGGATTGTCCAATATGTGTTGTCGGGCTTCTCCTCAGGTGTCTACAACTCTGTCCAATCATTGATAAAATCCACCAAAGCTTGAGACTTGATGGCTGTTCTTGGCACATACTTCAAATTATGAGGTCCAAGTTCAATTGCCCACTTAGCAACCCGGCCCGTGGCTTCTCTGTTTTGAATAATATCTCGTAAAGGAGCAGAGCTAACCACAGTAATAGGATGTCCAAGAAAGTAAAGATTCAGCTTACGACTCACCATGAACACCCCAAACACCAGTTTCTGCCAATGTGGATATCATTGATTAGACTCAGTCAACACCTCACTGACATAGTAAGCCGGCCGCTGAACTGGGTACTCCTTACCTGCCTCCTTGCACTCCACAATAACTGCCATGCTGACTGCCCTATTATTAGCAGCCACATACAGGAGCAAAGGCTCTTTTTTGATCGGAGCAGCAAGGATGGGTGGCTCAGCTAATTGTTTCTTGAGCGCCTCAAAAGCTCCATTGGCAGCACCACTCCAAACAAAGTGATCCATCTTCTTCATCATCTGATATAAAGGTATTGCCTTCTCTCCCAGGTGACTTATGAACCGGCTTAAAGCCGTGATGCGACCCGCCAAATGCTGGACATCATTGACACACGCCGGCTTAGAGAGTAAACTGATGGCCTTTATCTTCTCCGGGTTAGCCTCAATGCCCTGTTCTGAGACCAGAAATCCCAATAGTTTACCTGCAGGCACACCAAAGACACACTTGGCCGGGTTAAGCATCATTTTATAGACCCGGAGATTGTCAAAAGTTTCCTTCAGATCATCCAGGAGAGTTTCCTTCTTTCTAGACTTAACCACAATATCATCCACATAAGCATGAATGTTGCGCCCAATCTGACTGTGAAAACAATTCTGAACACAATGCTGATAAGTCGCCTGAGCACTCTTGAGCCCAAAAGGAATAGAAACATAGCAGAAAGCCCCAAAAGGTGTGATGAAAGCCGTCTTCTCTTGGTCTTTGACTGCCATCTTGATCTGATGATAACCAGAATATGCACCCAGGAAGCATAAACTCTCACAACCCGCTGTTGCATCAATGATCTGGTCAATACGGGGGAGAGCAAACGGATCAGCTGGACAAGCCTTGTTAAGATCTGTGTAATCAACACACATACGCCATGTGCCGTTCTTCTTGAGTACAAGCATAGGGTTAGCCAACCACTCAGGGTGAAAAACTTCCACGATAAACCCAGCCGCTAAGAGTTGGGCCACCTCTTCTCCAATAGCCTTACGTCGCTCTTCATTGAAACGACGGAGGAACTGCTTGACCAGCTTAAACTTAGGATCCACATTAAGAGTGTGCTCAACGAATTCTCTCAGTACACCTGGCATGTCAGAAGGTTTCCATGCAAAGATGTCCCGATTCTCATGAATGAACTCGATGAGCGCGCTTTCCTATTTAGGATCCATATTAGCCCCCACTGTGAACTGTTGAGATGAGTCGCTAGGGACAAAATCAACCTGTTTGGAATCATCAGCCGACTTAAATTTCAAGAAAGGGTCTTGCTCAGTGATGGGCTTCTTCAGAGGGGTCATATCAGCCGGGTCAACATTATCCTCGTAGAACTTCAACTCTTCAGTGGCATAGGCCGACTCTGCATAAGTTGCATCTCCTTCCTCACACTCCAAGGCGACTTTCCGATCCCCATGGACCGTAATTGTGCCCTTCTGCCTTGGCATTTTGAGCTGTAGATAAACATAACAAGGGCAAGCCATGAACTTAGCATAAGCCGGCCGTCCGAACAAGGCATGATACGGACTCTTGATTTTGACCACCTCAAACCACAATGTCTCTGCTCTATAATCATAGTCATTACCAAAGGCTACTTCCAGGGCAATTTTTCGGACAGGATACGCCGACTTACCAAGCACCACACCATGGAAGACTGTGGAAGACGGCTTAAGATCCTTGTTCATTAAATTCATCCGACGGAAAGTGTCATAATACAGGATGTTGATGCTACTGCCACCATCCATAAGCACCTTAGTAAACTTATAACCACCAACTTGAGGGGCCACCACAAGGGCTAATTGACTCGGGTTATCAACCCACAGCGGGTGATCCGTCCTGCTCCACGATATCATGTGCTCAGACCATCTCAAGTTCCCCAATCATGTATATAAACTCAATAAGGTGCTCTATGGCCTTAAACAAGCCCCATCGCTTGGTATGAGCACCTTACTGAGTTTTTGCAAGATTGTGGGTTTGAAATTGGGAAAATTGATCCATCTCTTTTTACTAAGAGGGTCAAAGGGGATTTGTTCATATGCCAACTATATTTGATGATATTATATTTGGTTCTCCTAACAAATCTTTCAATGAAGAGGTTGCCGCACTAATGACCAAGAAGTTTGAGATGTCTATGATGGGAGAGTTGAAGTTCTTTCTCGGGTTCGAGTCAAGCAAAGTAGAGAAGGAACATTCATCAACCAAGCCAAGTATACCCAGGACATGCTCAAGAGATTCAAGCTAGATGATGTCAAGCCGGCCAAGACTCCAATGCCAATCAAGTGCCAAGTTGACATTGATCCCAATCGTAAAGCGGTGGATCAAAAGGTACATTGCTCCATGATTGGATCCTTGCTTTACCTTTGTGCATCTAGGCCGGATATCATGTTGTGTGGGAATGTGTGCAAGGTTCCAAGCCGCACCTAAGGAAAGTCACTACCCCAAGGGAGCAACCTTTGATCTCATTGGATGTTCAGACTCGGATTGGGAGGGAGACTATGTGGATAAGTCAACTTCCGAAGGGTGCCAATTCCTTGGTCTCTCTTTGGTGAGTTGGTCTTCGAAGAAGCAAAAATGTTTGTCTCTCTCCACCACCGAGGCCGACAGGCGCAAGTTGCTATGCACAATTGCTATGGATGAGGCAAACTTTAAACGATTACGATGTCACTTGTGACAAAGTGCCTCTTCTATGTGACAATGAAAGTGCTATCAAGATCTCCTACAATCCGGTGCAACATAGCAAGACGAAGAATATTGAGATTCATCGTAATTACATCCGGGATCACATCAAGCATGGAGAGATTGATATTATCTACGTCAACACTCAGGAGCAACTACCGGATATTTTCACGAAGCCATTGGATGAAGCAAGATTTCGTGAGTTAAGGCATGAGCTAAATACCATTGATTCGAGCAATGTGGCTTGAAACTAGGCAAACCCCACAGCATTCATCATGTTATCTTGTTCTAGATGTAGGCATGGACATAGGGGGGTGTTGTTCTCTCAATGAACTCTCCTACCCCAATTATGCATAAATAAATCAAAATCGTTCACATTATCTAGTTTTTTATGGTACGTGTGCTTCAAAGATGAGTTTTGCTCATGGGCCCAAGTTTAAAATCTTCGCGGTGCCATACCAATTGACTCAAACATAGGTGTCTTCGGCCACCGCCCTCTCCTTGATAGGTGTGTGCTCGAGTTGGTTTTCTTTGGTCATTTCGAGTCTTTAGGGCTTTTGTTTGTATTTTGAGTCACTCCAAGTTTGTTGTCCTTTGTTTGTCTTTTTGAACTTGGAGTGTCTCTTCCTAATTGCTGGTGCTTGTGTCTCTATCCCATGCCTTCTTACTTACAACCTCTCATAATTGCATAAGCCACCCTTCTTGATACTCTCCTTGCAAGTTCTGTCCCAACGGCGGTACTACCGCTGGGTCGGGGACGGTACTACGGCTTATAAGCGGTACTAACGCTGCCATCCATGGTACTACCGCTGGAGCGGTACTACTCGGCCTCCTACCACGCAGTAGTACCGGGGTGGTACAACCGCTCATCCGAGCGGTACTACCATGTTGCAGATTTGTGGGGAGGGGGGGTTATGAGTCGGGCAGGGGGAGATCTAACTACCCCATACCCATTCATCTCTCTCCCCCCATGCTCTCCTCTCTCCAAGCGATGAACTTGCTCTAGCGGCCGCCCCGGACCGCCGATTCCGTGTCGTCTTCCGTGATTCCGACCGGTGGGATCGATCCCCACCCTCTCCTCTTGCCATGGATGCTTGTATTGCCCCTGTTTTCCTCTCCTATGATTCTCTCTTTTGAATCTAGGTTCTAGGGCAATATGTGTTGTATTCTTTGATTTGTGGCCAAATCAGGGCAAGAGTAGGACGTGGAAGACTGCTAGAGTAGGAGAATCGAAGTTTGGTTGGAGAAAATTTGAATTTGGCACCTCCGGTAGTGCCGGATATTGCCGGGGTAGTAGCTGCTCCATTGAATTCTGCCTCAAGTGGAGCGGTACTACTGCTGCAGGGTAGTGGTACTACTGTTCTCAGCTGTCAACTTCAAATTTCCTCAAATCCAACTTAAATTCTTTTTACTTATTCCTTTTGGCTTATGCAATATTTTACACTTGCTTTTCACTCATGCTGTTTTGTGGGTTCTAGGTTGTCGTGGTTTTGTCACGATAGATGCCCTTGTGAAAGGAGTTAGGTGTGGAGCCATCGCGACGTAGGTTAGCTCGAAGGGGTTAAACGGGACCAAGGACACAAGGTTTACCCAGGTTCGGCCCCTCTGAACGAGGTAAAAGCCTACTCCTGCTTTTGTTGACTATAGCTTGGATATCGATTACAAGGGAGCAAAATCACCTCACCTAGCTCTCGATCAATTGTTTCTTAAGTTAAGCCGCCACAGGGTCTCGCCTTTATATACACAGGTCGAGGCCATGGGCTTACAAGAGTCCAACCCAGATCACACAACGTGATCAACTCGGTTTCTAAGTCACCTTGCCTTACAAAGCAAGTCACCATTATGGCGGTTCACCCTTTCCGGGTCATGATTACACCATCGGGTCTCGGGCCTCCAGCAAGCCGACCTTGTAAGTTGCCGCTAGTTTTCATGGACCTTCTTGGGCCTTCTTCATGCTGAGTCGCCAACGATGTGACCCGGCGGTGGGTCACACCTCAGGGTTATATCCCCAACATTAGGCCCCAGATTGATTTGAACTTGTTCATGTCAATCTTCATTGCTTGAGTTGGCGAATCGTCTTTCCAAAACTTAACCTGAGATAAACCACTATAACCCGCCATGACGTCACGCGAATTAAATTCATAAAAAACCCATGACATCACAATGGATCTCTTGCATTAACTGGTCGTCCGAGAATCGAGGTGCCTGCACTGTTGAGATAATCATGTTGCCTCCTCGATTTCCACGCATGCCATTTTACTGTTTCCTTATAAATAGGGACGGGGCCCCCTCTTTTCACTTTTTACCCCGCCCTTCTCTCTCATTCTTCCTCCTCATGTCGTCCGCCGCCGCCGGAGCTCTGCCGCTGTCGTTCCTCACCAACGACTCGAACCAGGCCACTGCATCAACCTGACTGTGACCAGAGATCACGGCGCTCCTCCGCTCTTCAGTTAAGCATCTAGGTAAAGCTCTTTCCTTGACCTAGATCCACATTAGATTGATCCTGTTCATAGGGTTCGTTGGAGTTCGTCGAGTTCATGCAAGTTCATCCACCATGCTGCTTAGTTCAATCCACAAAACGATACTGAAACCTTGCGGCGGTAGTTTTGGTATTTGCTTCAAATGATAGATGCATCCCTTCTTCCTGAGATTCAATCTCCAGCCTATATGTTCTTCTACTGCCATGTTTTAGGTTCAGGAATTATTTTTCATTTTTGAATCACCATAGATCCAAAATCATAGGCAGAAATCGCGAAACTTGTTTGTCCCATACTTAGGAATTTTTTTCATTAATCCCAGATCTATAGATAACTGCCTTGTTACTGTTGTTTAGGCGGCTCATATAATACTTTTATAACCCGCCAACTTCCAGCCGGCTTGGTCATGACCTTGTAAACCGCCAGCATCCAACCAACTTAATTTGTCGGAACATGACCCGCCATATATCAATCACCTCACCAGATCAACATTCAATTTCTGCATGCTCCATAATAATGTTTTAGCTTTATGTGCATAACCTGCCTACAATCATAAAATTGTCATTATAACCATTCAGGCGGTTAACCATCGTAATACTGATCCACCATATTTTTAACTTTCAGTCCACAACTTTTAACCTGCCAACCATGACTAGGACTCCCACTTTTTGCGACTGGGTCGCCACCCAAGTCTCCGAACTCTCATTGCAGGAATATGTAGACATGGGGATTTTACCACCCAAAAATGCCATACACTGGCGGGCCCCTGCTTCTGAAACAACTCCAGAACCCCAAGAAGGCGAGATCATGATTTTTGCAGACCACCTCCTCCACGGCTTTTCCCCACCCGGGTCAAAGTTTTTCCGCGATGCTCTGAATTTTTACCAACTCCATCCTCAAGATATTGGTCCCAACTCCGTCTCCAACTTGTGCAATTTTCAAGTATTCTGCGAAGTGTACCTTGGAGAGGAGCCCACTATTGACCTCTTCAGAGAATATTTTTATCTCAATCGTCAAACCGAGATGACTGACGGACCCAGCTTGGAACTTGGAGGAATTTCTATTCAGCGGCGGAGAGACATAGTTTTTCCTGAAGCCAAGCTGCCTAGTCACCCTAAGGATTGGAACTTTACTTGGTTCTATTGCAGAGACACTTCTCCGGCCGATGAAAATCATTTACCTGGTTATCGCCCCTTCCGGCTCAACACCCATAGCAAACTTCCAGACCGGTTAACTGCCACAGAGCGCATTAAATATGCTGCCACCTTCTAAAAAATAAGGGCATTGGTAGCCAACTGCATAACTGCAGTGGACCTAACCTACTGCTGGGTTGCTTGGAGGATAATACCTTTGAGCTGGTGCAACGGCTTAATGTGTGAATACACTGGAGATACCAAAGATCCGCAGCATTTTAATCAGACATCCTTGAGTGATAAGGATGTCAACGATGTAGTCAAAACACTGCTTGGGGAGCCCATGGACAACTGCCGCAAAGTGGGACTGAACCCTTTCTGCAAACTCAATCCACCTCCGGCTGTAAGTATTTTATACCACCTTTCCTTTTGCTTGCTTTACTTCTTGTATAGCAAATTCCTTACTTTTCCTGTCTATGTGTAAACAAGCCAACTATCCTTTTTGGAAGAAAAGACTGCCTGCTGCTGCCCCAACCAAGAAGCCCAAGACGAAAACTCGAGGTCCGGGTCGTCCCAAGAAACCATCCGCTGAAGTGCTGCTCAAGCTTGATGACGAGTCAGAGGTAGAACTTGACTCCCTTGGTCATCCTTTTATGCAACTTATTGACGCCGACTCTTCTCAGGACAACGCAGGAACAAGTCAAGCTGATGCAGCAGAGGTAATCCATGTTTCCTCCGACTCAGAACCCTTGGCAAGACAGAAAACTCGGCGGGTCATCCGGAAGGTGAAATTTTCTCATCCTATTGCTTACTTGGATCCCAACTTTCTTTTGAAGAAACAACAACATGAAGCAAGGTGCCTGACCCGGAACAGCGGTTCTCACGACCTTATCTCTGGCTTACCGAATACGCCTGTTCCTCGCAAGCGTCAACATGAGGTGCCACATTATCCAGACTCTCTCTATCCATTAGCCGGCTTCATACGTTAGCCTCTTAATCCTTCTATCTATAATTATCAAAAGACACCTCCATCGTCTGGCGACTCTACCGGAACCCAGATGCCTGTCTTCAAAGTTGCTCATGGGTAAGTATTTTCCATTTGTTTATCAATGACTTGTAACGATATACTCATGTACTTTGTATCTGTGTTGCAGAGGTGTTGCCAAAGCAAGCAAGAAACAAAAACTGGGCGGGTCTGCAATGGATCCCAAAAATGCTGAACCAGAGAAACAGCGTGTAGATATTTCTGAGGCCCACACTCATGACCCGGAAGAGCACATTGATGACCCACCACCATGAGTCGATGCTACCATCCATGAGCAAATCGATGCTGAATTTAAACCGGCGGCCAACCATGACCCACCGAGCCCTAAGCCGCCGACTCCGAAGCCAGCTGAAGAGATCCCTCGTGAGAAGGACTCTAATGACGTAACCATCACTGGGACGGCTTACACTGCGCCAGGGGCTTCCACTGTGCTAGCCAAGCATGTTGCCAAGGAAGAATCTCCTTCCTTGGACAAAGGCAAGGCGAAGCTGGATCTAGAAACTTATGCTGCCCTCAGTGCAAGTGACATCCATGTCGGTTATCTGAACCGCCTTCATACTAGCCGTGATCTGGAAGCCGGCCTAGTGAATGTTATGAAGGAACACTATGAGGTATGTTGCTAACCCCTTTCCATATGCATTTATATAGCCGCCAAGTCTAGAGTAGAGGAAAATATTGAGTATGCTGTAGACTTGATAAATATGTCCAAACTGTAGCTCCTCAGGGCCGGCCTATCTTATCAAGATGAGCTGGGTCTTCAAATATCAATCTTGAATGAACCTTGTACAGCTTGTCAATCATTAATTTATAGTAACAAGATGAATCACATTGATAATTAGCTCTAAGATCCAAACATGTAGTCCCCAAGGACCAGCTTAACTTATCAAAGTGAGCCGGGTCCTTATGAAATTGAAATGACCTACATTAGACCCCAAGTGCCAAGTATATTGCTTGCAATGTGCTTGGGACTTCAATTAATCTGCATCACAAAAAACCTGTCTCCTTATGTTGTAACCATTGTCTTATTGTTGTCTTTCAGGCAGAATAGAAAATGAAGTAGTCACAAGTAGGCGACTTAAGGAATAACATAAAGATGCAACAAGCAGAGACTTCCAAAGCCAAATCAGAGCTGAAGACCTCCTTGGAGGAGATTGAAAAGCTTAAAGCAGGCTTTGCTGTTGAGAGAACCGCCTGGGAAACTGGCAAGGTTGCTCTCACTAAAAGGGCCGAAGATGCTGAAGCTACTCTTAAGCTGTCAGTGTACTAAGTATTGGGCCACTAGCACCCCGTACTTGTGCATGGGCAGTTGTAGCCATCCTCGCGGCAAGGCTTGCCGGGGAACAGTTCGAGGTCGATTCAAGCCACCAAAGAAATCATCAAGTCAGAGATCTGAGGATCAGCACATAAGAAGAGCTGGAATCCGAAGGCTAGCTTCCCCGGCAAGATCTTGCCGGCGTGGCCTGCAGAGCCCGGCAAGGATTGGCGCCCGGCAAGGCTTGGCGCCTGGCAAGGCTTGGTGCCCGGCAAGCTTCGCCGCCCGGCAAGGTTTTGTTGCTGTGCCACTGCTCTAGCACAGCGACAAACCTGACATTCTGGGTCCTTCTTTGGACGCGTGGCAACGCGCCAATGGAAGAGAGCTTAAGCGGTGCTGATGGGATGGCCCTTTTTCCATCCCCAAGAAAGTGAGGACACCTAAACGGACACCTCACGGTGCATTAAATGCATTTGTCCTAATCCGTCAGGGGTTAGGTATGATACCCTGTAGCTACTTTACACCTCAATGTATGTACATTTTGCCACTGTGGTGACCCCTTTGAGCGTATAAAAGGAGGCCCAAGGCAACTGCTATAGGCGAGGAGAACTTCGGGCCCATTCTGCATGCGTAACTGCTCTTTGAACGTACTGTTCATAGCGAGCGCTCCTGAAGGTTGGGCTCTAGAACACTAATAAGAACACAAAGCAGGACTAGGGTTTTACGCTGATTAGCGGCCCGAACCTGGGTAAAATCTTCCCGCGTCGATCATTGGTTCTGCTCTTTGCGTATACCTTTCCCCCCCGCCGAATCGTAAAGGGGTCTCTCGGGATCCCATAGGTGTCGTACCCCGACATCTTTGGCGCGCCAGGTAGGGGGATTGAAGGTTGCGTGAACCTGATCTAGTGATCGGCGCCTCAGTTTCTTCATCATCATGCCGCCCAAGAAGAAGAGCGCCGCGACGGCGCAACCGTCCACGTCCGTTTTGCCTACGCCTTCGCGTACGGGCGACGGCGTGGGTGCAGAAGGAAGAGGATTAGAACCCCCGCGGCGTTCTGGTGATCCGAGCCAGGCGAGCAGCATCGTTCACAGTGGCAGTGGTAACCTGCACGCCGCTGGATCTAGAGATGGCGCTGTGTTGCCTACGGGTGGCACAACGAATTCCAGAGATCGGAGGGCGCCTGCTGGAGCTCCCGCGCCGGCGCAAGCCTCACGACATACCCAGGTCGTGCACGATGAGCGACGTCATGGCGCTGGTGGTTCAGGGCGTCCCCATGAAAAGGTTTCTGTGCATCGATCCCAAGATGCGCGGGACCAGCATGCACACCGAGCTACTGGCGGAGGTGGCGCGCGGTCGCGTGACCGTGGTGGTGCTCCTTCTAATATGATTAGGAGTCAGAGCACCTCATGTACTTCGCACCTGTCACCGCCGCCTACACCAGCGGAAGCCTTGGCACATGCGCAGCTGCTCCTTGATTTTCCTCCTGCCTCGGAGAAGATGGAGGAGTGGCGAGCTACTATCCAGAGCCTTATCGGCTTCGCCAACAAAGATGGACCACAAGAGGCAGGGCCCTCGCAGCGAAAGCCCATCGATCCGGCGCGAGCCGATGTGGAGAGAACCGGAGGTGGTGCAACCACAGTGCACTCCCCTCCGCGGCACCAGCGGCGGCCGACAACCCAGCAGGTCGACTACCGTGAAGAAGTTTCCACGACATCATCCGATCCACGGATGCGCCGCGATCAGCGTCAAGTTCTCCAGGAACGAGGCAAGGAGGACGCTCGAACTACCATCGAGCGGCGACGGGAAGCGCGCTATCAGTCTGATAAGCGCGTGGGGCCGGCTGTCGACGAGCCTGCGCCAAGGGACGTAGGAGACTTGCCTTATGAGGTAGGGACTCCAGTGTTTACCCATGAGCTGCGGCAAGTTCGGTGGCCCAATTCCCGAACCTTCAAGCCGGAGGTCCCGAAGAAATATGACGGTAAGACCCATCCCTCGGAGTTCCTGAGCATCTACACCATTGCGAGCCCCCGGGCCTAGGCCATACACGAGTGCGAGGCGTTGTTGGGCTAGGCCCAAACAGTGCACGGGCATGCGTGGTAGGGGATTAACTGCTCGTAAATATCTCGTTTACTGTGCCCCCCACTACACGCACCGAGCGCGCGACGTGGGAAGCGTGCCTCAAAGGCTGCAACTGCCATGCGCCTATAGAGGCGCATTCACATTGGGGAATAAAAGAGGCGGCCCCGCTCCTTCCCCATAAAAAGGAGAAGCCGCAGAGGCACAAGCCTATTTACCCCCCTCTTCTTCTCAATCTGGTCGTCGCCATCGCCTTCCTCCTCTCGAGCTCAGAGCGAAGCTTTTTCCTCTTCCGCCCGCCGCTTCCACGCTCGCTTCACCCCCGGCTTCCGCCCTCACAGCCGCCATGCCGCCCAAGGCCAGCAAAGGCAAGGGCAAGGAAGCGAAAGCCGACGTCCCGGAGAGCGAACTGGTGAAGATGCGGAAGAAGTGTGTCGTCTTCCCCCCATCGCTCGATGCTGAAGCTCTGAAGGGGCGGTACCAGTGCATGTGGGCGAAGGAGACGCAAGCTCACCCCGCCACACGCGTGATTCCAGGTGCATGTTCCAAAAGTGGATCGGACAGATACCCTTTCTTCGCTGTGTATTTGTATTGCGGGCTCTGCCCCCCATTTTCCGACTTCTTCAATGACATCATGTACACATACGGCTATCATCTTCTCGATTTCACGCCGAATGCAGTACTATGCATGTCCATCTTTGCCCATCTTTGTGAAAACTTTGCCAGCGTGATTCCCAACTCTACTCTTTTTCGCCATTACTTCTTCCCCCGCATCCAAAAGGGAGAGGCCCTCTCTGGTTCTATGGCCTGGATTCCAAGAGCTTGGAATAAGGAAATATACCCAGAAGGAGTTTACTGCGAAAAGTGGGACGAATGGCGGGCTGAATGGTGCTGGATCAAGGAAGCAGATCCCCATCCGTTTTGTCTTCCCCGGCAACAGAAGGTGGTCCGCAGCAAGGACTGGAGCGATCTCGCCGCGGAGGACGAGAGGCTCACAATCGCCACCACCAGGATCCTTCGCCTGAAAGCTGCCGGGCTGACAATGGAGATGATTGGCTTCGACTTTCTCCGCCGCCGCATCGCCCCCTTGCAGAGCAGGGGAAGGCTAGCTTGGGAATACCGAAACGCGGCAGATATCATGAGATTGCGCCCCGGGCTGAATAATAATCTGACCGGTATGCAGCTTGGCGCTCTTCGTCAAAAACTATTCCAGCGCGAAGACAAGCATCGGCTGCCGGCAAGGATCGTCCCTTTGTGCAACAACTCCGCCTTGGGGTCAATCATCGCCTTCATGCTGATGTTCAATGCCCACGGTCTTGACGCGACTTGGGCCGAGCCAACCAAGGAGGAAGCATAGAAGTTTTTTGACAACTTGACTGAGAGACCCGTCCAGCAAGAGGCAGATTTCATCCGAGCCACCACCGACCAAGAAGTAGATTACATTGCTACTAGGGTGGAGGAGGCAAATCTTGCCGCGGAGGCCGGCAACGTTGGCTTCACAGAATGGGAAGCTAGCGACGCAGTGGTA
The DNA here is from genome assembly GCA_011799875.1 of Thinopyrum elongatum. Classification (NCBI taxonomy): domain Eukaryota; kingdom Viridiplantae; phylum Streptophyta; class Magnoliopsida; order Poales; family Poaceae; genus Thinopyrum; species Thinopyrum elongatum. The sequence continues at coordinate 290,945,352 of CM022299.1, read as the reverse complement.
GTAGTGGAAGTAAAACCTGCCGGGAAGGACAGAGCTGCCGCGGAACAGAGCAGCGCAACCACTGAGAGCTCGTCCGACGAGGACACGACCGAAGAAGAAACGCGAGAAGAGCTCCCAGCCCCGAAGAAGACGAAGCTTGTTCTTCGGAAGGCTGCGTCTGGCATCCCGGCAAGCCAGCCTTCTTCGAGCGGCGAGGTTCCCGGCAAGAAAGTAGCCGGCAAGACTGCACCGCGGCAAGGGGCTCGTCAACAACCTGCGCGGCGCGCGAGACCCACACCAGCGGCTACTGCTGGGGCGGCAGGGGTGTCTCGCAGCACCACACCGGAAGCTGCTCCGGCGCCTGCCACAGCCAAGCGGCCTAGGACCCCTCCTCCGCCTCCCCACTCAGACATTGCAGCGGAGGCCGATTTCGACATCTCCGGCTTTAGTCCGGAGCGAGAAGAAGAAGAGTGAGTACTTTGCCACAGCCTTTATATTCCAATCTTGGGTCGATCTTACTGACTTGCTCGTATTGTCTCTGCAGTGATGCAGAAACCTTGCTGGGGAGGATGGCGAAGAGGACAAAGACTTCCACGGGCGACGAGCCCCCGGCAGGCTCCACGAGCGTGCCAGAAACCGTCGTCGTCAGCCCGGAGCCCAGTCCTCAACGCAGCCCCCAGCACAGCCCCCAGCGTAAGTTCACTGTTCTTTTTCCGCTGGCGGGTGCTGAGGCTTCCATTCTTGCCGCTGATATCCTTGGGCTCGCAGGAGAAGAACGGCAACAAGGAGGGTTGCCGGAAGACATCCCCGTCATGCCACCTTCATCGACCACGCCGCCCACAAGCACGTCCCCGGCAAGAGTTCCTACCGACGAGCCCATCTTAATTGAGGAGGAGCCGGCAAGCACGAACACCGGCAACCCTCCCCCGGCAACCAAAGTTGCTGGGAAGGGCGAGGCCACCTCTCAACAGCTCGACACAGGTAATCGATTGCCTCAGAGTGCTTGTTACTCTTTCCCTTATCTCTCTGTCTTTAGTTGCTTCAGACTTCAATCTTGATCTTATTCTGTTCTCCTCCTTCGTCCTTCAGAGTTCCCTGTAACGGAATACATGGATGTCGACGTTGTCATCGAGGATACCGCTAGGGACACCGCTGCCAAAGCAGACAGGATCGCTGCCAGCGAGGCCACCAAGGATGACACTTTCGAGGCTGGTGGTGCTCTTGACGGGGAGGCCGCCAAGACTGCACAAGAGGAACCCGCCAAGGAACCTACTGAAGGGGGCGACAGGGAGGCTGATGACCGTACTGATGGCATTCCTGCCGCAGGAGCGCCAGGCGCTGCACCGGCCACGGAGCCCCCTGCCACTGGTGAGGCGGTCGCTGAAGACCAACCGTCAACATCTGAAGGCCCCTCATCCAGTAAATACCTCAAGGTTGGCGAGAACCTGTTCGTCAACTTGTCGGGGACGGCAAGCATTGGGGCACCAGCAGAAGGAGAAGTTTTTGACGAAGAAATCATCGCTGCTGCCGGGCTCGAGGTTGTTGACGATCCCAGCGCTAGCAGCGGCAAATCTGAAGAGGATCAGCTCCTTCAGGCCATGGGCGAGAATTTCCACAAGCTCCAGGCTCTCCACCGCGCCCGGAAAGATAAGGCGGACTCCAGAATGGCAGTTGTCGAGGCGGCCAAAGCAGATTTTCAAAGGCGCGTCGAACAAATGCAAGTCTGGCACGCCGAGGCCCTCCAAGAGTTGGTTGCCGGCCGGGAACAAGTGAGCTAGCAGTGGACAGAAATCCTCCTGAAGCAATCTGATATGGAGAAGGCGCAGGATGAAGCTACTCAAAGGATTGCCGCTGAAGATGCCCTCCTGACGGGGCGCCGCGTTGCTCTTGATGCTCATGAGGAAGATCTCACCACACGTGAGCAGGCGCTCGCCGCCAAGCTTCGCAGCAAAGATGAAGATATCGAGAAGCTTGTCGCGCGGCGGACCCAGGAGCTGGAGCAAAAACATAAAGAGGCGCTCGAAGCTCTGACTGCAAGTCACGCCGGCAAGCTCAAGGAGGCCGTCGATGCTGCCGAAGCTGTAGAGGCCGCCAAGAACGAGCTGAGCGACAAGGTGAAGAAACTGGAAACAGATCTCGAAGAGCACGACAAGGAGCTCTCGACGCTCAAAGGTGATAGGGAAAAAACCCTCCACTCCTTGGCGAAGATGCAAGTTGCCCTATCCAACAAAACCAAGCAGCTCTCCTCTGCGGCTGATGATATTGCAGTTCTGGAATTGAAGCTGACCACGTTGCAGAAGTCTCTCGAGGCCGGCAGGGCCCGTGAGAAAGCTCTACTCAAGGATCTCCAAGGAGAGAGGAACCTGCTCAATAGCACCGCCGCCGCCCAACTCGATTACGAGAAGGGGGTGGAGATCTGGACTTTGCAATAAAAGAAACTTGTTCTAAGTTTTTAGAACTTAGCTTTCTGTCACTGTCCTTCCTCTGGCAAGCGTCGATTCCGAACATCGCCAACTGGTACTCATATCTCCCTCCCCCCCGGCAAATGTGCACGCGAGGAATCCTTCTGTCTTTTAAAAAGAAAGAAGAGAAAATAAAGACATGAAACCTTGGCGGTTCGTTAGAACTTACCGGGAGTAGGTGTTATACAACATCTTAGACAAACATGCATACATAAATATGAACATGGGAATCAATAAGGGAATGTACAACACTTAAATTTATTCGTCAGCGGTCAGGGTCTGCGCCTGGATAGTTTGCCGTTTCGGTGTCGTTCTGATTGACCAAAGAACCGCCGGCAACTCATCAATCTAGCGTCTTCCACACTTTTTCAGCCTGTCAAAGGTTCTGGTCCTGAGACCGCGCAGCACTTCAGCATTGGCCCTCTCCGCTTGGCCATTGCTTCTCGGGTGAGCAACAGAGGCAAAACAAATTTTGCCGCCAAGGTCTTGGACGTACTGCATGAAGGTGTGACTTGTGAACTGCGTGCCGTTGTCGGTGATGATCCTGTTGGGTACACCGAAACGGCAAACTATCCCTTTAAAGAACTTGACGGCTGATTGTGCTGTCACCTTCCTCACTGCTTCCACCTCCGGCCACTTTGTGAACTTGTCGATAGCAACGTACAAGTACTCAAAGCCCCCGGTAGCATGGGGGAAAGGGCCCAGTATGTCGAGCCCCCAGACCGAAAATGGCCAGGAGAGAGGGATTGTCTGAAGACCTTGAGCTGGTTGATGTGATTTCTTCGAATGAAACTGGCACGCTTCACACTTGGTGACTAGTGCAGTTGCATCCTGGAGAGCGGTTGGCCAAAAGAAACCTTGCCGGAATGCTTTCCTGACAAGTGCTCTTGACCCTATGTGAGAGCCACATATGCCTCCATGTATCTCTGCCAACAGCTCTAGCCCATCCTCCCGAGGAATGCACTTCAATTTCACACCGTTTGGCCTCTTTCTGTATAGGACGTCATCGACAAACTTGTACATAATAGACCGACGGGCTACTCTTTCCGCTTCTTCCTGTTCCTCCGGGAGTTCTCCTGTTTGAAGGAAATGGACAATGTGCTGCGCCCATGCTGGAGCCTGAGGCTCGACGGCTAGGACTAAAGGCATCTCCTCCGCTGGGGGAACGTTTGTCTCAACAGCAAGGGCCTGAGGCCCTGCTGGAGCCTATTGTTCCCCGGCAGGCATGTCGATCCCGGCAACTTCCTTGCCGGCGGCTCCGGGGAGCTCTGCCGGGAAGTACTGGCCAGAGTTCAACTTTCTTCTCTTTTCTTGCCGCATCGATGGCGCCACGGATGGTTGAGTCAATTGGAGCACAAAAGTTCCTGGTTCCACAGGCAACTTGAGGGCAGCACGCTTTGACAGGTCGTCAGCAACACTATTCTCGGCACGAGGAACGTGCTCCATTTCAGACCGTTAAAGCGCTCTTCCATTTTCCACACTTCATCCACGTAGGCTTGCATCAATGGACTTTGATAACTCTTGTTAACTTGCCTGACGACAAGTTGTGAATCGCCTTTGATGACGAGCTTTTTGATACCAAGGTCTGCCGCGATCCTGAGACCGGCAAGCAAACCCTCGTATTCTGCAGTGTTGTTGGTAGAACTCTCCCGGGGAAAATGCATTTGGACTACGTACTTGAGGTGCTGTCCGGTGGGTGTGACAAGCAGCACACCAGCACCGGCGCCTTGCAGTGAGAAAGCCCCGTCAAAGTACATAACCCATTGCTGATCGATTTCCTTGCCGGGAAGAGTCGTTTCCTGAGCCTCTTCGTCTGGCGTTGGGGTCCACTCCGCAATGAACTCCGCCAAGATCCTGCTCTGAATCATCGAAGTGCTTTTAAACTTGAGACCAAAGCTCGACAACTCCAACGCCCACTCCACGATCCTGCCGGTTGCTTCTGGATTTTGCAAAATCCGTTGCAACGGAAAGCGAGTGACGACGGTGATTTGATGAGCTTGAAAATAATGGCGCAGCTTCCTCGAGGCCATAAGAAGGCCGAAAAGCAACTTCTGCACACCAGAATATCTTGACCTAGCTCCTTGTAAAAGAGAGCTAACAAAATAAACTGGGCGCTGCACCACCTTCTTCTTCTGCACTGGTTCTTCTGTTTGCACAGATCCTGTCTTGCCGGGATCAACCCTTGCCGGGGAAGATCTTGCCGCGTCACCTGGCAGTCCTGCCGCTGGTGTTGCTTCCTCATCAGCCTCTCTCTGCGCCACTAGCGCAGCACTAACCACTTGATTTGTTGCTGCCAGATACAGCAGCAACGACTCTTGTGGTTTAGGCGCGACTAGCGTCGGCGGAGAGGAAAGGTATTTCTTCAAATCCTGTGGCGCAGCCTTCGCTTCCGGAGTCCATTTCATTGGACCTGCCTTCTTCAAAATTTTGAAGAAGGGCAGGGCGCGCTCAGCAGATTTGGAAATAAACCTGCTTAGAGCAGCAACACAGCCGGCAAGACGACGCACATCTTTGACGTGTCTCGGCGCTTCAATTTGCTCAATAGCTTTGATCTTGTCGGGGTTCACTTCGATTCCCCGGCAAGATACAAAGAATCCAAGGAGCTTGCCGGAAGGAACACCGAACACGCACTTCTCAGGATTGAGCTTCAAGTTGATCTTGCACAGATTTACAAATGTTTCTTCTAAATCTTGAATGAGTGTCGCTTTGTCTTTGGTTTTGACCACTATATCATCCATATACGCCTCCATATTTCTATGGAGTTGAGGCTCAAAACCGATTTGGATTGCTCTCGCAAATGTCGAACCAGCACTTTTCAACCCGAAAGGCATTCGTATAAAACACTACGTACCACATGGGGTGATAAATGCGGTCTTCTCTTCATCTTCTTTTGCCATAAAAATCTGATGATACCCTGAATAGGCATCAAGGAAGGACAGGAGATCACAACCAGAGGTGGAATCCACAATCTGGTCGATGCGCGGCAAGGGAAAGGGATCTTTTGGACAAGCTTTATTGATATCTGTATAATCGATACAAAGCCTCCATTTCCCATTCGCTTTCCGCACTACAACCGGATTGGCCAACCAGGTTGGATGAAGCACTCCTTTGACCAATCCTGCCGCCTCCAACTTTCTGATTTCTTCGGCAATGAATTCTTGCCGCTCCAAGGCTTGCTTCCTGACCCTTTGCTTGACGGGTCGCGCATGAGGACAGACAGCAAGGTGGTGCTCAATTACCTTCCTGGGAACACCGAGGATGTCAGACGGTTGCCATGCAAACACGTCGACATTCGCCCGCAGGAAAGCAACGAGCGTGCTTTCCTATTTGTCATCTAGGGTGGTACTTATGGTGAAAGTTCCCCCCGTCCCGTCCTCCCTGACGGGCACCTTCTTGGTCTCCGGCGGAGCAGCCTTGGATTTCTTGTTCTTGCCGGTGGAACTCTCTGGTGCGTCCTCGACGGAAGCGCAGCACTCCGAGGAGGTGCGCTTGCCGGAGTTCGCACCAAGATTCTTGTCGGTCTTCTTCTTCCCCCCGGGAGTTCCAGCGGCAGGAGCAGGTGCCTTGATGGCAGGTGCTGCAACCGCTTCCCGGTAAAGTTGGTCGGCACAGATGAGCGCATCCTTCTTATCAGAATGGATAGTGATGACGCCCAATGGCCCAGGCATCTTCAAGACGTTGTACGCGTAGTGTGATGCCGCCATGAACTTAGCCAGTGCTGGCCGACCAAGGATCCCATTGTATGACATGGGGATCTTGGCGACATCAAACACCACCTTCTCGGTCCTGAAGTTGAGCTCGCTACCAAATGTCACCGGCAACGTAATCTTGCCCTTGGGCTGGGTTCTTCCCGGATTGACCCCTTGAAACGTACCCGTTTCTTCGAGGTCCTCGTCGGGAATTTGGAGCTTTTTGAGCACATCCGGTGAGATTAAGTTTAGGCCGGCCCCACCGTCAACTAGCATTTTCGTCACCTTGAGGTCGCGAATCGTTGGGGAGACCAACAATGGCAAGCACCTGACCACAGTTGTGCGATCAGGGTGATCCTCGGCGTCGAAAATGATAGGCGTGTTGGACCACTTCAGGGGCCTACATGCATCTGGGGATGGCTCTGCTGCATTGACTTCCCGCACCCACTGTTTGAGTTGACGGTGGGAAGAATGCAGTGAGGCACCTCCATCGATACACATAGCCTCTGTAGCTTTCTGGAATTCTTGCTCACTGGACTCATCATCTTCTTCATCATCATCTTCTTCTTTGTCTCGGCCCCGAGCGGGCCTATCCTTCTATTGCTTGGCCTTGCCGCGGCACCCCCCTCGGCCACCGCGCTTCTTGCGGGATCCGTCAGCACCATCTTGGGCCTTCTCCTTGTCTCGCCTTTCGTATTCGGCCCTCTGCTTCTCGGCAAGCTGTTCAACTTGCCGGCAGTTCTGGAGGTCGTGGCCCTTGGTGCGATGGATCTTGCAATACTGCTTGCCGGAGTTTTTCGACTTGTCGGCGGCCGCCAAGGCCTGACAGGAAGGGCACCCAGCAAGATCCTTGCCGGGGTCACCAACCTTGGCCTTCTTGGCGGCGCCGGGGTTGTCGGATTCCTCGACAGCAAGCACGGCCTTGCCTCCGCGTTTCCTGTTCCGCCGCCGGCCTTTCCTTGACGGGGCCGCGGCATCTTCTTCTTCGGATTCGCCCGCCGCGCCAACAGCCTCGCCAGGGAGTTTCCTCCCCTCTTCAGCTCGAGCGCATTTATCGGCTAGAGCGTAAAGCTCGGCAATACTCCTGACTTTGTTCATTGCCAGCTCTTCCCGCATTCTGCGGTTATGCATGTTCTGGTGAAACGCGCTAATGACAGCGGCAGGGTGAACGTCAGGAATATTGTACTGCACCCGGTTGAATCTCTGCATAAACTTGCGCAGGGACTCGCCCTCTTTCTGACGGATGATATGCAAATCACTCTCTTGGCCAGGAGCTTGGTGGCCTCCAACAAAGGCACCAACAAACTGATGGCACAGATCTGACCAGGAAGAAATAGAATTCTCCGGCAGATGCATCAACCACGACCTGACGTTGGGTTTGAGCACCAACGGGAAGTAGTTGGCAAGTATCTTGTCATCTCGGCCCCCGGCAGCCTGCACCGCAATGGTGTAGATGCTCAGGAATTCCGAGGGATGGGTCTTACCGTCATATTTCTCCGGGACCTCCGGCTTGAAGGTTCGGGAATTGGGCCACCGGACTTGCCGCAGCTCACGGGTAAACGCTGGAGTCCCTACCTCATAAGGCAAGTCTCCTACGTCCCCTAGCGCAGGCTCGTCAATAGCCGGTCCCGCGCGCTTATCAGACTGATAGCGCGCTTCCCGTCGCCGCTCGATGGTAGTTCGAGCGTCCTCCTTGCCTCGTTCCAGGAGAACTTGACGCTGATCGCGGCGCATCCGTGGATCGAATGACGCCGTGGAAACTTCTTCACGGCAGTCGACCTGCTGGGTTGTCGACCGCCACTGGTGCCGCGGAGGGGAGTGCACCGTGGTTGCACCACCTTCGGTTTTCTCCACATCGGCTCACGCCGGATCGATGGGCCTTCGCTGCGAGGGCCCTGCCTCTTGCGGTCCATCTTTGTTGGCGAAGCCGATAAGGCTCTGGATAGTAGCTTGCCATTCCTCCATCATCTCCGGGGCAGGAGGAAAATTGAGGAGCAGCTGCGCACGTGCCAAGGGCCACGATCTCCAGAACTGCCGGCAAGTTGAACAGCTTGCCGAGAAACAGAGGGCCGAATATGAGAGGCGAGACAAGGAGAAGGCCCAAGATGGTGCTGACGGATCCGGCAAGAAGCACGGTGGCCGAGCGGGGCGCCGCGGCAAGGCCAAGCAACAAAAGGATAGGCCCGCTCAGGGCCGAGACAAAGAAGAAGATGATGAGTCCAGTGAGCAAGAATTCCAGAAAGCTACAGAGGCTATGTGTATCGATGGAGGTGCCTCGCTGCATTCTTCCCACCGTCAACTCAAACAGTGGGTGCGGGAAGTCAATGCAGCAGAGCCATCCCCAGATGCATGTAGGCCCCTGAAGTGGTCCAACACGCCTATCATTTTCGACGCCGAGGATCACCCTGATCGCACAACTGCGGTCGGGTGCTTGCCATTGTTGGTCTCCCCAACGATTCGCGACCTCAAGGTGACGAAAATGCTAGTTGACGGTGGGGCCGGCCTAAACTTAATCTCACCGGATGTGCTCAAAAAGCTCCAAATTCCCGACGAGGACCTCGAAGAAACGGGTACGTTTCAATGGGTCAATCCGGGAAGAACCCAGCCCAAGGGCAAGATTACGCTGCCGGTGACATTTGGTAGCGAGCTCAACTTCAGGACCGAGAAGGTGGTGTTTGATGTCGCCAAGATCCCCATGTCATACAATGGGATCCTTGGTCAGCCAGTGCTGGCTAAGTTCATGGCAGCATCACACTACGCGTACAATGTCTTGAAGATGCCTGGGCCGTTGGGCGTCATCACTATCCATTCTGATAAGAAGGATGCGCTCATCTGTGCCGACCAACTTTACCGGGAAGCAGTTGCAGCACCTGCCATCAAGGCACCTGCTCCTGCCGCTAGAGCTCCCGGGAGGAAGAAGAAGACCGGCAAGAACCTTGGCGCGAACTCCGGCAAGCGCACCTCCTCGGAGTGCTGCGCTTCCGTCGAGGGCGCACCAGAGAGTTCCACCGGCAAGAACAAGAAATCCAAGGCTGCTCCGCCGGAGACCAAGAAGGTGCCCGTCAGGGAGGACGGAACGGGGGGAACTTTCACCATAAGTTCAACCCTATATGACAAATAGGAAAGTGCGCTCGTTGCTTTCCTGCGGGCGAATGTCGACGTGTTTGCATGGCAACCGTCTGACATCCCCGGTGTTCCTAGGAAGGTAATTGAGCACCACCTTGCTGTCTGTCCTCATGCGCGACCCGTCAAGCAAAGGGTCAGGAAGCAAGCCTTGGAGCGACAAGAATTCATTGCCGAAGAAATCAGAAAGTTGGAGGCGGCAGGATTGGTCAAAGGAGTGCTTCATCCAACCTGGTTGGCCAATCCGGTTGTAGTGCGGAAAGCGAATGGGAAATGGAGGCTTTGTATCGATTATACAAATATCAATAAAGCCTGTCCAAAAGATCCCTTTCCCTTGCCGCGCATCGACCAGATTGTTGATTCCACCGCTGGTTGTGATCTCCTGTCCTTCCTTGATGCCTATTCAGGGTATCATCAGATTTTTATGGCAAAAGAAGATGAAGAGAAGACCGCATTTATCACCCCATGTGGTACGTATTGTTTTATACGAATGCCTTTCGGGTTGAAAAGTGCCGGTTCGACATTTGCGAGAGCAATCCAAATCGGTTTTGAGCCTCAACTCCATAGAAATATGGAGGCGTATATGGATGATATATTGGTCAAAACCGAAGACAAAGCGACACTCATTCAAGATTTAGAAGAAACATTTGTAAATCTGCGCAAGATCAACTTGAAGCTCAATCCTAAGAAGTGCGTGTTCGGTGTTCCTTCCGGCAAGCTCCTTGGATTCTTTGTATCTTGCTGGGGAATCGAAGCAAACCCCGACAAGATCAAAGCTATTGAGCAAATTGAAGCGTCGAGACGCGTGAAAGATGTGCGTCATCTTGCCGGCTGTGTTGCTGCTCTAAGCAGGTTTATTTCCAAATCTGCTGAGCGCGCCCTGCCCTTCTTCAAAATTTTGAAGAAGGCAGGTCCAATGAAATGGACTCCGAAAGCGAAGGCTGCGCAGCAGGATTTGAAGAAATACCTTTTCTCTCCGCTGACGCTAGTCGCGCCTAAACCACAAGAGCCGTTGCTACTGTATCTGGCAGCAACAAATCAAGTGGTTAGTGCTGCGCTAGTGGCGCAGAGAGAGGCTGATGAGGAAGCAACACCAGCGGCAGGACCGCCAGGTGACGCGGCAAGATCTTCCCCGGCAAGGGTTGATCCCGGCAAGACAGGATCTGCGCAAACAGAAGAACCAGTGCAGAAGAAGAAGGTGGTGCAGCGCCCAGTTTATTTTGTTAGCTCTCTTTTACAAGGAGCTAGGTCAAGATATTCTGGTGTGCAGAAGTTGCTTTTCGGCCTTCTTATGGCCTCGAGGAAGCTACGCCATTATTTTCAAGCACATGAAATCACCGTCGTCACCCGCTTTCCGTTGCAACGGATTTTGCAAAATCCAGAAGCAACCGGTAGGATCGTGGAGTGGGCGTTGGAGTTGTCGAGCTTTGGCCTCAAGTTTGAAAGCACTTCGACGATTCAGAGCAGGGCCTTGGCGGAGTTCATTGCGGAGTGGACTCTAATGCTAGACAAAGAGGCTCAGGAAACAACTCTTCCCGGCAAGGAAATCGATCAGAAATGGGTTATGTACTTTGACGGGGCTTTCTCGCTGCAAGGCGCCGGTGTTGGTGTGCTGCTTGTCGCACCCACCGGAGAGCACCTCAAGTACGTAGTCCAAATGCATTTTCCCCGGGAGAGTTCGACCAACAACACTGCAGAATACGAGGGTTTGCTTGCCGGTCTCAGGATCGCGGCAGACCTTGGTATCAAAAAGCTCGTCCTCAAAGGTGATTCACAACTTGTCGTCAGGCAAGTTAACAAGAGTTATCAAAGTCCATTGATGCAAGCCTACGTGGATGAAGTGAGGAAAATGGAAGAGCGCTTTGACGGTCTGCAAATGGAGCACGTTCCTCGTGCCGAGAACAGTGTTGCTGACGACCTGTCAAAGCGTGCTGCCCTCAAGTTGCCTGTGGAACCAGGAACTTTTGTGCTCCAATTGACTCAACCATCCGTGGCGCCATCGATGCGGCAAGAAAAGAGAAGAAAGTTGAACTCTGGCCAGTACTTCCCGGCAGAGCTCCCCGGAGCCGCCGGCAAGGAAGTTGCCGCGATCGACATGCCTGCCGGGGAACAACAGGCTCCAGCAGGGCCTCAGGCCCTTGCTGTTGAGACAAACGTTCCCCCGGCGGAGGAGATGCCTTTAGTCCTAGCCGTCGAGCCTCAGGCTCTAGCATGGGCGCAGCACATTGTCCATTTCCTTCAAATAGGAGAACTCCCGGAGGAACAGGAAGAAGCGGAAAGAGTAGCCCGTCGGTCTGTTATGTACAAGTTCGTCGATGACATCCTGTACAGAAAGAGGCCAAACGGTGTGAAATTGAAGTGCATTCCTCGGGAGGATGGGCTAGAGCTGTTGGCAGAGATACATGGAGGCATATGTGGCTCTCACATAGGGTCAAGAGCACTTGTCGGGAAAGCATTCCGGCAAGGTTTCTTTTGGCCCACCGCTCTCCAGGATGCAACCGCACTAGTCACCAAGTGTGAAGCGTGCCAGTTTCATTCGAAGAAATCACATCAACCAGCTCAAGCTCTTCAGACAATCCCTCTCTCCTGGCCATTTTCGGTCTGGGGGCTCGACATACTGGGCCCTTTCCCCCGTGCTACCGGGGGCTTTGAGTACTTGTACGTTGCTATCGACAAGTTCACAAAGTGGCCGGAGGTGGAAGCAGTGAGGAAGGTGACAGCACAATCAGTCGTCAAGTTCTTTAAAGGGATAGTTTGCCATTTCGGTGTACCCAACAGGATCATCACCGACAACGGCACGCAGTTCACAAGTCGCACCTTCATGCAGTACGTCCAAGACCTTGGCGACAAAATTTGTTTTCCCTCTGTTGCTCATCCGAGAAGCAACGGCCAAGCGGAGAGGGCCAATGCTGAAGTGCTGCGCGGTCTCAGGACCATAACCTTTGACAGGCTGAAAAAGTGCGGAAGACGCTGGATTGATGAGTTGCCGGCGGTTCTTTGGTCAATCAGAACGACACCAAATCGAGCCACCGGCCAGACGCCCTTCGCTTTGGTCTACGGAGCGGAAGCAGTTCTCCCCACGGAACTCACGTACGGATCACCTCGAGTGCTCGCTTATGATGAGCTTGAGCAAGAGCAACTGCGGCAAGATGACGCTGTGCTCCTTGAGGAGAATCGTCTTCAGGCTGCTGTGCGAGCAGCACGCTACCAGCAAGCTTTGCGCCGCTACCATAGCCGCAAAGTTCATGCCCGAAGCCTTGAGGAAGGCGACCTTGTTCTTCGGCGGATTCAGTCCGCCAAGAATTCAAACAAGTTGACGCCAAAGTGGGAAGGCCCTTATCGGGTAGTACGAGTCACCAGGCCCGGCGCTGTCTGCCTGGAGACCGAAGATGGCGTACCAGTGAGCAATTCCTGGAATATCGAACATCTTCGCAAGTTCTACCCATAAGGCGCGGTTGCCGGGGGCTCCCGGCAACCACCCTTTTGTACAAGTCTTGTCGGCAAGGCATGTGATCCTTTGTACAAAGCCAGGCGCAGACCCTGAGCGCAGACGAATAAATTTAAGTGTTGTACATTCCCTTATTGATTCCCATGTTCATATTTATATATGCATGTTTGTCTAAGATGTTGTATAACACCTACTCCCGGTAAGTTCTAACGAACCGCCAAGGTTTCATGTCTTTATTTTCTCTTCTTTCTTTTTAGAAGACAGAAGGATTCCTCGCGTGCACATTTGCCGGGGGGGGGGGAGGGAGATATGAGTACCAGTTGGCGACGTTCGGAATCGATGCTTGCCAGAGGAAGGATAGTGACAGAAAGCTAAGTTCTAAAAACTTAGAGCAAGTTTCTTTTATTGCAAAGTTATTTCCTTGGACGATTCCGACTCTTGTATGGAAAATCTGCACACGAAGGAACCCTTGTTGTAATCAGTTGCGCCCTTATTTTGTTTCGAGTCCGCTCAATGATTTAAGTGGCTGCACTGAGAACGCCAAGGAGTCTTGCCGGCCGCTGCACCTCCAGCAGGCTGCTGAAGTCCCGCACCCAGCGCTCGCGGCAGGTTGCGCGCCGGCAAGTTTTTCAGTAAGCGTAGGGTGAACCCCATACATAAAGGAATCAGACAAGAAAAATAGCAAGCATGAACCTAAACATAGGCGAGTTACATTACATTCATGAGTTGCCGCAATTCTAACTTGAGACTTAATTGTCTTTTACATGGAATGATGACGGCAAGAAAAGGGGGAGCAGTTAATCCCTGCGCTGGCCTTCAATCCTTTTGATGGAGTCCACCTTCTCAAGGATAGGCGCGATGCATTCTTCAAGCGCCTCAACATTTGCGTCCCTTGGCAGATGGCCGAGTGCGTTGGAGAGGTCGATGCCGGGATTGCTGTGTACCACCTTGATAAGCACCTTGCGAAGGACGGCCCGGCAAAGCCGGCAAGTCTCGTTGGCCAATTGGGTCGCCCGGCTAGACTGGAGCACCCTCAAGGCGTTGATGATGCTTTCAAAGAACATCGTCAACCAGGCACTTGGAGATATTCTTTCCCCGGAAGAATACCTGAAGTTCAACAGGCCCATGGTTGACAGTTCTGCCGTAAGCCTCTCAGCAGTGGCGATGAGACGTCCAGTCCAGATCTCCAGCCCCTTCTCGTAATCAAGTTGGGCGGCGGCAGCGCTCTTGAGCAGGTTCCTCTCTCCTTGGAGATCCTTGAGTAGAGCTTTCTCACGAGCCCTGCCGGCCTCGAGAGACTTCTGCTACGTGGTTAGCTTCAATTCCAGAACTGCAATATCATCAGCCGCAGAGGAGAGCTTCTTGGTTTTGTTGGACAGGGCAACTTGCATCTCCGCCAAGGAGTGGAGGGTTTTTTCCCTATCACCTTTAAGCATCGAGAGCTCCTTGCCGTGCTCTTCGAGATCTATTTCCAATTTCTTCACCTTGTCGCTCAGCTCGTTCTTGGCGGCCTCTGCAGCTTCGGCAGCATCGACGGCCTCCTTGAGCTTGCCGGCGTGACTTGCAGTCAGAGCTTCGAGCGCCTCTTTATGTTTTTGCTCCAGCTCCTGGGTCCGCCGCGTGACAAGCTTCTTGATATCTTCATCTTTGCTGCAAAGCTTGGCGGCGAGCGCCTGCTCATGTGCGGTGAGATCTTCCTCATGAGCATCAAGAGCAACGCGGCGCCCCGTCAGGAGGGCATCTTCAGCGGCAATCCTTTGAGTAGCTTCATCCTGCGCCTTCTCCATATCAGATTGCTTCAGGAGGATTTCTGTCCATTGCTGGCTCACTTGTTCCCAGCTGGCAACCAACTCTTGGAGGGCCTCGGCGTGCCAGACTTGCATTTGTTCGACACGCCTTTGAAAATCTGCTTCGGCCGCCTTGACAACTGCCATTCTGGAGTCCACCTTATCTTTCCGGGCACGGTGGAGAGCCTGGAGCTTGCGGAAATTCTCGCCCATGGCCTGAAGGAGCTAATCCTCTTCAGATTTGCCGCTGCTAGCGCTGGGATCGTCAACAACCTCAAGCCCGGCAGCAGCGATGATTTCTTCGTCAAAAACTTCTCCTTCGGCTGGTGCCCCAATGCTTGCCGTCCCCGACAAGTTGACGAATAGGTTCTCGCCAACCTTGAGGTATTTGCTGGATGAGGGGCCTTCAGATGTTGACGGTTGGTCTTCAGCGACCGCCTCACCAGTGGCAGGGGGCTCCGTGGCCGGGGCAGCGCCTGGCGCTCCTGCGGCAGGAATGCCGTCAGTACGGTCATTAGCCTCCCTGTCGCCCCCTTCAGTAGCTTCCTTGGCGGGTTCCTCTTGTGCAGTCTTGGCGGCCTCCCCGTCAAGAGCACCACCAGCCTCGACAGTGTCATCCTTGGTGGCCTCGCTGGCAGCGATCCTGTCTGCTTCGGCAGCGGCGTTCTTGGCGGTCTCCTCGATGACAACGTCGACATCCATGTGTTCCGTTACAGGGAACTCTGAAGGACGAAGGAGGAGAACAGAATAAGATCAAGATTGAAGTTTGAAGCAACTAAAGACAGAGAGATAAGGGAAAGAGTAACAAGCACTCTGAGGCAATCGATTACCTGCGTCGAGCTGTTGAGAGGTGGCCTCGCCCTTCCCGGCAACTTCGGTTGCCGGGGGAGGGTTGCCGGTGTCCGTGCTTGCCGGCTCCTCCTCAATTAAGATGGGCTCGTCGGTAGGAACTCTTGCCGGGGACGTGCTTGTGGGCGGCATGGTCGATGAAGGTGGCACGACGGGGATGTCTTCCGGCAACTCTCCTTGTTGCCGTTCTTCTCCTGCGAGCCCAAGGATATCAGCGTCAAGAATGGAAGCCTCAGCACCCGCCAGCGGAAAAAGAACAGTGAACTTACGCTGGGGGATGTGCTGGGGGCTGCGTTGAGGACTGGGCACCGGGCCGACGACGACGGTTTCTGGCACGCTCGTGGAGCCTGCCGGGGGCTCGTCGCCCGTGGAAGTCTTTGTCCTCTTCGCCATCCTCTCCAGCAAGGTTTCTGCATCACTGTAGAGACAATACGAGCAAGTCAGTAAGATCGACCCAAGATTGGAATATAAAGGCTGTGGCAAAGTACTCACTCTTCTTCTTCCCGCTCCGGACTAAAGCCGGAGATGTCGAAATCGGCCTCCGCTGCAATGTCTGAGTGGGGAGGCGGAGGAGGGGTCCTAGGCCGCTTGGCTGTGGCAGGCGCCGGAGCAGCTTCCAGTGCGGTGGTGCGAGACACCCCTGCCGCCCCAGCAGTAGCCGCTGGTGTGGGTCTCGTGCGCCGCGCAGGTTGTTGACGAGCCCCTTGCCGCGGTGCAGTCTTGCCGGCCACTTTCTTGCCGGGAGCCTCGCTGCTCGAAGAAGGCTGGCTTGCCGGGATACCAGATGCAGCCTTCCGAAGAACACGCTTCGTCTTCTTCGGCCGAGTCCTCGTCGGACGAGCTCACAGCGGCTGTGCTGCTCTGTTCCCCGGCAGCTTTGTCCTTCCCGGCAGGTTTTACCTCCACTACTACCGCTGCGTCGCTGGCTTCCCATTCTGTGAAGCCAACGCTGCCGGCCTCCGCGGCAAGATTTGCCTCCTCCACCCTAGTAGCAATGTAAGCTACTTCTTGGTCGGTGGTGGCTTGGATGAAATCTGCCTCTTGCCGGACGGGTCTCTCCGTCAAGTTGTCAAAAAACTTCTGTGCTTCCTCCTCGGTTGGCTCGGCCCAAGTCGCGTCAAGACCGTGGGCGTTGAACATCGGCATGAAGGCGATGATTGACCCCAAGGCGGAGTTGTTGCACAAAGGGACGATCCTTGCCGGCAGCCGATGCTTGTCTTCGCGCTGGAATAGTTTTTGACGGAGAGCGCCAAGCTGCATAGCGGTCAGATTATTATTCAGCCCGGGGTGCAATCTCATGATATCTGCCGCATTTCTGTATTCCCAAGCTGGCCTTCCCCTGTTCTGCAAGGGGGCGATGCGGCGGCGGAGAAAGTCGAAGCCAATCATCTCCATTGTCAGCCCAGCAGCTTTCAGGCGAAGGATCCTGGTGGTGGCGATTATGAGCCTCTCGTCCTCCGCTGCGAGATCGCTCCAGTCCTTGCCGTGGACCACCTTCTGTTGCCGGGGAAGACAAAACGGATGGGGATCTTCTTCCTTGATCCAGCACCATTCAGCCCGCCATTCGTCCCACTTTTCGCGGTAAACTCCTTCTGGGTATATTTCCTTATTCCAAGCCCTTGGAATCCAGGCGATAGAACCAGAGAGAGCCTCTCCTTTTTGGATGCGGGGGAAGAACTAATGGCGAAAAAGAGTAGAGTTGGGAATCACGCCGGCAAAGTTTTCACAAAGATGGGCAAAGATGGACATGCATAGTACTGCATTCGGCGTGAAATCGAGAAGATGAAAGCCGTATGTGTACATTATGTCATTGAAGAAGTCGGAAAATGGGGGGCAGAGCCCGCAATAGAAATACGCAGCGAAGAAAGGGTATCTGTCCGACCCACTTTTGGAACAAGCACCTGGAATCACGCGTGTGGTGGGGTGAGCTTGCGTCTCCTTCGCCCACATGCACTGGTACCGCCCTCTCAGAGCTTCAGCATCGAGCGATGAGGGGAAGACGACATGCTTCTTCCGCATCTTCACCAGTTCGCTCTCCGGGACATCGGCTTTCGCTTCCTTGCCCTTGCCTTTGCTGGCCCTGGGCGGCATGGTGGCTGTGAGGGCGGAAGCCGGGGGTGGAGCGAGCGTGGAAGCGGCGGGCGGAAGAGGAAAAAGCTTCGCTCTGAGCTCGAGAGGAGGAAGGCGATGGCGATGGCCAGATTGAGAAGAAGAGGGGGGGTAAATAGGCTTGTGCCTCTGCGGCCTCTCCTTTTTATGGGGAAGGAGCGGGGCCGCCTCTTTTATTCCCCAATGTGAATGCGCCTCTATAGGCGCGTGGCAGTTGCAGCCTTTGAGGCACGCTTCCCACGTCGCACGCTCGGTGCGTATAGTGGGGGGCACAGTAAAACGAGATATTTACGAGCAGTTAATCCCCTGCCACGAGTGCCCGTGCACTGTTTGGGCCTAGCCCAACAACGCCTCTCACTCGTGTATGGCCTAGGCCCGGGGGCTCCTGTCGGTGTACTAATTATTGGGCCACTAGTACCCTATACTTGTGCACGGGCAGTTGTAGCCATCCTCGCGGCAAGGCTTGCCGGGGAATAGTTCGAGGTTGATTCAAGCCACCAAAGAAATCATCAAGTTAGAGATCTGAGGATCTGCAGATAAGAAGAGCTGGAATCCGAAGGCCAGCTTCCCCGACAAGATCTTGCCGGGGTGGCCTGCGGAGCCCGGCAATCTTCGCCGCCCGGCAAGGTTTTGTTGCTGTGCCACTGCTCTAGCACAGCGACAAACCTGACATTCTGGGTCCTTCTTTGGACGTGTGGCAACGCGCCAATGGAAGAGAGCTTAAGCGGTGCTGATGGGATGGCCCCTTTTTCCATCCCCAAGAAAGTGAGGACACCTAAACGGACACCTCACGGTGCATTAAAATGCGTTTGTCCTAATCCGTCAGGGGTTAGGTATGATACCCTGTAGCTAATTTACACCTCAATGTATGTACATTTTGCCACTGTGGTGACCCCTTTGAGCGTATAAAAGGAGGCCCAAGGCAACTGCCACAGGCGAGGAGAACTTCTGGCCCATTCTGCATGCGTACCTGCTCTTTGAACGTAATGTTCATAGCGAGCGCTCCTGAAGGTTGGGCTCAAGAACACTAATAAGAACACAAAGCAGGAGTAGGGTTTTACGCTGATTAGCGGCCCGAACCTGGGTAAAATCTTCCCGCGTCGATCATTGGTTCTGCTCTTTGCGTATACCTCTCCCCCCCGCCGAATTGTGAAGGGGTCTCTCGGGATCCCATAGGTGTCGTACCCCGACATAAGCCGGTAACTAAAGAGTTATCCGGCTTAAAACAACACATTATTCAAATGACAGCCGCCATCTACGGTAAGTATAACATGCATCCAAATCCGGTAACCCGTCTAGTTTCTCATATTTATGCAGTGCTAAGGCAACTCTTTTATAACCTCTTAACAGGCCCTGGGAGTGCCAACCTTGGTCAAGACATGCTATTGAAGCTAAACGCCATTTATTCTTTAACAGAGCAGTTATATAGTGGCACTCTCCGCAGTCTTGTGACCTTAGGAGGGAACAGAAAACTGCGAAGTCAAACCAAGCCTGTTCTAGATCATCTCTCTATGCTCCCGAGCCAGATTGAAGAACAAAGATTATCCTCTGCCTGAGCCAGAGACATCATTGCTCTAGGTCGGGCCAAAGCACGGCAATCTGAGCTTGACCCGGAGGAAATAGCCACCGGCTGTTCTGTATTCAAGGATGACCAGTCACCCTTTGAAGAGAAAGACTTCAATAACTGCGTTCGGGAGATGCGGCCCGTGGCCTGTAAGCTTGTCGAAGAGCTAAATTTGAACAAATATACAGCGGCTTACGACGGCAACAATCAGAAGATTAAGCCGCCAGCTCATGATGTTGTCAATCTCATTCCTCCTCGGCGTAAGCACATCTTAGCCCCTGACGTTGATCATTCTATTATACTCAATGATGAAGCCACTTTCGAAGCTTTAACCGGCATCGACTGGACAATGGGTGATCTTCAGATGATCGACGAGGAAGAACCGGCGCAGGATGATCGACAATCCTCAAGACGGCCGGAAGAAAGCTAATCATAGCGATGATGATCCAGGTGGCTCTCAGGCCGGCTTACAGGAGTACAGCTCCAAAAACATTTGAAGTTAAAAAGTTTTGTGGGCTCAAAACAAAGCCTTGTAATGGGATAGTTGAAAACAATGATCTGCCATGTCATGCCTTCGTGCATGTTAATCTTTGTCTTTTGAGCCACCAGTTTAATCTTTATGACCTGCCTGATGCGATCATACATATGAGCCATACCAGAACTCTTATTTCCATTTAAAGTTTTGCATGTCCTGCACAAAGTTTAAACAACATTTGTCGTAGCGACTTAAGGTCAAAAGCCAGGCACTACAAAAAAAAGACACATCCATAACATTTTGGGCCGAACAAATTTTTTTTTGTCATGCTTATGACACTTCTATGACGATAATTGTGACAAAAGCACGTATCATCATAGATGTGGTGGGCTCCAACTTCTATGACAAAAAATCATGATAGAAAATGGGCTTTTCATCGTGGGCGGGCCGGGGACGCACCTGCATGACATTCTTTGGGCCGTCCATGACGGAAAAAATCATGGTAGAAGCAAGGGCGAGGAAAATTTCGAGGAGTTCCCGGTTACGGTGGGTGGTCGGGGCCGAGCGATGCACGGAGGGATTGCGCATTTCTCTTGTACACGTACGCGCGTGTGTGCGAGGCGTTGGGCTCTAACTGAACCCGGGCGAGGCGTTCGCTTACTAAACCCGAGCGATTGCACTAGCTATGTTACAGAACACGAGTGATCGATCCCTTGGCTATTAACTGAACCGAGCGATTCCTTTGCTACTGTTGCTAACTGAACCCGAGCGATCGATCGCTGCTGCTGTTGCTGCTTACTGAAGCCGATCGAATCTGATGCCTCTTGATGAACAGTGAACGTGGGGGTTGGTTGAATGAGTCGAGGCGTACGTGGTTGGGGTTGGATGAACAGTTCTCGGTGGGGGTTGGATGAACAGGACCCCGTGGTAGTAGTAGTAGTAGGCCGTTGCCGCTGGATGAACAGGACCCCGAGAGGAGGCCGCCATAGCCGAGCTGGTTGGGGGTGGATGAATAGGACCCCGTGGAGGGCTGGCTGAACAGTAGCCGGTGGAGGGCTGGATGAACAGTAGCCCGTGGATGAACACTGGCTGGTGGAGGCAGGAGGAAGACGCGGTGGATGAACAGTGCAGGTGGAGGCTGAAGCAAGTCGACGGTGGGTGAACAGTAGCCCGTGGAGTCCCGTTTTGTGGTACGCCACACCCCTCCAATGAACAGGACCCCCATTTCGACCATAGCGCTCCAACACAAGTCCGTTTCCTCCGTTTTTCGGTATGCCACACCCCTCCCGATGAACAGGACCCCTGTTTCGACCGTAGCGCTCCAACACAAGTCCGTTTCCTCTATTTTGCGGTATGCCACACACCTCCCGATCAACAGTATGCCGTTTCGACCGTAGCCGGTCAAACAGAAGGCTGTTTCCTCTGTACTGCGGTATGCCAGACCCCGTTTCGGCTGTTCCGTCCAAGCCGGTTGGCTCCTGTTGAACATGACGCATTCTGACCCAGTCTGTTGCCTCCCGATGAACAGGACGATGTTTCTCCGTTCTGACCCAGCTGGTTGGCTGCCCGATGAACAAAATGTCATTGCTGCCGTCAGTTGCCTCTCCATGTACACGAGCCCTGGCCGTACGTATGCACGAGTACGCGTTCGAGACCCCACCCGTATGTACGTATGTGGCCGTATTTTTTGGCATGTGGCTGTACGTACGTGTACACTGTTTAGAAGGGACTGCCTTAACTGCTACGTCGGGGGCTCTACTACTACATGTGCCGCTGCTTGCTTGGCCACGGTTCATCATTGCAGAGAGACCGATCGACCAGTATGTACGTACACGTTCGCGACAACGCTACGTACGCTTCGACTAGGTGGGTCCTGGCTGTCAGGGAGGATAAGGAGGCACTTCCTTGCGTGCGAAGTTATTGATGGTGGGTCCGAGCTATCTGGGAGAGGATTCATTTTTTTTGTGCCTAATATGGAGGCACTTTCCTTGCGTCCGAAGATATAGCTGGTGGGTCCCAGCTGTCAGGGGGGAAAATGTATTTTTCGCAAAATACAGCTAAGCCAAAATATAGAGGCCCTTCCGGTAGGTCCCTGCTGTCAGGTGGAGGAATCATTATTTTGTGTGTAATAAGGAGGCACTCCCTTGCTGCGGCCGTGGACCCAGCCGTCAGCCTCTCCACGTACAATCCTCTTCCAATGTAAGTCGTTCCTTGACCACGTTGACCACGCCGCGCCGAGAGCACCAAGGCAGTGGACGACGGCGAGGCCTAGGAAGGGAATGATCCGGAGCCGGGGAAGACTCGGCAGTTGTTTCCCACGCGGACGGGCGTACGAGGGTTTACTGGTTGGGCTGCAGTGTGAGGCTGCCGTCACCGGAGAATAACAGCAGGTCTGGGTGAATACAGGGATGGCCAGGACAGCGATGGGAGTAGGGTGGGGCGGTGAGGCCTGCGCGGCAGCAGAGCCGACCACGGGAGGCAGAAGCAGGCGGCACGACCGGCGCTTGTTTGGGCGGCTGGAGCAAGAAGACCAGAGGTTGAAGAAGCACTACGGCCGTTGGATGGACATCGTACGGTCACTGGAGCTAGAATTGTTCATATTGACTAAGTTGACAAAGCCCTCCGTCCGCGTCAACTTAGTAGGCCCACAAGTCAGCCTTCAAATATGGTGGGTCCCACCTAGCAGCGGGGGTATTCATTTTTTTTGTGCATAATAAGGAGGCACTTCCTTGCATGCGAAGATATAGTTGGTGCGTCCGAGCTGTCAGCGGGGGGAATGTTTCTTTCGTGAAATACAGAGGCCCTTCCGGTGGGTCCCAGCTGTCAGGGGTAAGGATCATTTTTTTTCCCGTAATAAGGATGCACTTCCTTGCGTGCGAATATGTAGCCGGTGGGTCCCAGCTGTCAGGGGGAGAAAACATTATTTTCAGGGTAAAAGGATGCAGTTGCATGCATGCGTCCATGGGCGTGGTGCGTCCCCACTGTCAGCCTCTCCACATATAGTCATCTTCCGATGACTCTCGTTTGTTGACCACGTTGACCACACCGTGCAGAGCGCACCAAGGCCGGTGGATGATGGCAAGGCCCCAGACTGGAATGCCCCGGAGATGGGGAAGACGCGGTAGTGGAGTCGCAGGCGGAGAGGAGTATGAAACTTGACTGGTTCGGGTGTGGGGTGGGCCTACACTCGGCAGAGAATAACAGGAGGTGCGGAGGAGTGGAGGGATGGCCTGGCCGTCGGTGGGGTAGCGTTTCGGTGAGAGGCATGCAAAACAGCGCCGCTGGACGCCGGAGGCTGGAGCAGGCGGTCCCGGCAGCACTGGGGGAAGAAGACGAGAGATTGAAGAAGAATGCCGGCCGTTGGATGTAAATCCAACGCCTTGCTTAGGCTTCGACCTTCGTATTTTTATTTTTTGCGAAAGTGCTTAGGTTTCGACCTACTAGCCCACATGTCAGCCAGTCCATTTGGTTTTTTAGTCCATTTGGTGGGCTGGGTGAAACAATGATGTAGCGTCTATGCAGCCCGTTTATATATTATGTTAGAATTTAAAGCCCATTTGCATTTTTCTCGAAATCTGCGGACTTGCTGGGCTGGGTGAAAATATCATGTTGGGTTGGACGGAGAAATGTTATAAAAACATAAACACATGATTGCACGTCTATTACTGCATTGGTCAGTAAAATCTTTGCAAGCTTATGTACGAACTCACCAGGAGTTAACTTGCCAAGTTATATATAAACAATTATTATTATTATTTTGTAAGAACTTTCGATTTATGAAATAAAATATCATTTTAATTTGATGAGTTAATAGGACGTAGGGTATTATTATTTTGTAGGCTAGACGTGGGACAGTTGAGTTGGTTCTAGGGAAAAGTACTACGGGAAAACTCAGATTACATCGAAAAAGAAAGTGGGAGAAAATTCAGATATAGGAAAATAAAGGAAGTGGGAAGGTCTATACAATGGTTGGACGAACGACAGGTTTAACGGAACCTTATGTTGTTTCTATTATATATATGGAATAAAATAAGATATAAATATAAATACAAATAATATATATACTATTATAGAAGGGAAAACATAGGTTCATTTTTGCATTCTTATAGAAAAATAGAACTGAGCTGTGCGTCGTCTTGAAAAAACAAACATAACTTGGGTTGCTGATGTTATAGACAAGCTAGGCTGGGAGGCCCAGAAGCCGCTTGATACCTGCTGGACCCCAAAAAAAAATTGAAACCAGCTGGATCAACTGTGTCTGCATGTCGTGGGCTGCGCATGTTAAACAACAAAACCTAGGCCATGGACCTGGTGGGCCCGGGACTGTCAGCCTCTCGACGAATAGTTGTCTCCTGATTCCTCTCATTTTGTTGACCATGTTGGGAATGATAGATGACGGCGCCACGGAGAGAGCACCAAGGCGGAGGATGACGTTGAGACCTCAGACCGAACGAACCAAAGCTAGGGAAGACGCAGGCGGAGGGGAGTACGAGGGTTGACTTGTTTGGGTGCAGGGTGGGCCGGTCGAGCTGCCGCCGCCGATGTGTGGGAGTAGAGGGATGGCCTGGCCATTGCCATAGGCTAGGATGGGTCACCGAGCATTCGTGGCAGCGCCGCCAGCCGCTGTAGGAAGAGGACGAAAGATTGAACAAAATAAAGAAATACAAATGGATAGGTGGTTGGTCCCAGATGTCTGTGTACGAGACCTGCTGGGTCCACCTGAGAAGGGGAATATGTTGGGAGGAAGGAGATTCAAAGCATGGCAGCACAGTGAACTAGTTACATAGATAAGCAAATAGCCACTAAAAAAACAGGTTAATGGGTTCTTAGACAAAATATTTCAGACAAAACAGATAATTATGACACATAGGCTAATGCATGAAACACAAAGATGATAAAGGTGCTTAAACAGATAAAGTACATCATCTAGACCTTACTGGCACGCTTGATCATGACGTTGCGGCTGTTCGTGTACTCCTCGGTTACGGGAAGCAGACACACCGTCATGTCCAAGATCCGCCTGTACATGTCGTAGCATGCGTACGCGTCCTTGGCCGCGTAGGTTATGTAGGCTAGATTCAGAGGTACCTCTCACGTGTTCAGGTTCTTGGTATCGACGTCTTCTTTCATGTTGGCGTAGCAGGGGTTGATGATGGTCGCGGCAAGGTCAACCATGGAGTCCTCCTGCCCGTTGCCGATGATCTTGTATTGCTTCTGGATGTCGACAAGCTTATTGCACCAAATGCTCCAGAACCTCTGGAGGCCCTACAGCAGTGGTAGACGAGAACCTCGTCCCGCACGCATACGTGGGCGATGGCGATCCGCTGGTCCCTGTCAGGAGATGAATGGATGGGCACAAGGCCTAGTCCCGCGACCTTGTGCTTTCTCCTCCTGTGGGTACTACTTGAACTTGGTGAGGTAGAGCTTCACCGAGTCCGGATCATTGGTGCACAACACATTCAACTTGGTGCTGCCATGGGTCTGAACGGCGAACTCAAAGGTGAAGTCCATATCCAGCAGGCTCGCCCCTCGGATCGCCATTGGAGTCTCTTCTCACGCAAAGTTGATGTGGCGGTTCTCGTTTGTGGGGATTGGGGGCAGGGGGATGAAGACGATCGGTGTGTACTGGGGTACTAGGGGGCGGCACCACCGTAGCAGCAGTTCATTTTTCCAATCTTGGGGAACTGCAATCAACGATGAACGAGTGGGTAGGTGGCGGCAACAGCTAGTTTTTCAGCTCTTGGGGAACTGCATCCAACAGTAAAATGAGTGTGTACAGGCGACAATAGTTACTACACCTCCCTCACCCGCTGCACGCCCGGCAGAACATACCCCCTCGGGTTCACGAGCAGGTCTATATTGGTACTATTATAGCAAGTGTTAGCGGTCACTTTACATACATTTTATTATCTTTAATTAAAATTTATTATTAGAACAACCAAAGCATTGGCTCGTTCTATCAGTGACACAGGAGAAACATGCACATCAATTAGAATTATTATTCTCAGGAGGAAAACGATTAGCTCATTTGCCGCACTTTCACACAGACAATACTACCAAGTTTGAACAACTAGTTATGGTTGTTGTCCTCTGCATCATCATGTCGTGTTTCCCAGCTTGCAAGATTCAGAACCAACCAATATGATTCAAATAATAAGTAAAACAAAGATGCCTACACATCACAATGATTCCCAGCTTGCAAGATTCAGAACCAACCCATTAGATTAAAATAATAATAAGTACAACAAAGATGCCTACACATCTCAATGATTCACAGCTCAGAGCCAATCGTAACTGTACAACTCAAACGTTGTGAGAATGTGAACAAATAAATAAAAATTGATTGATGCTTCATGTAAGCAATTTGATCCAAGGATTTGCTTAAACATTGAAACCAGTCCTTTTTAAGGCCATGCATGTCAAACATTGGCACCTGAAATATTCTGCAGCACCAGTGGCACTACCACTTCCAATATATGCACAAGAGGGCCTTCTAGATTTTGAAGTAGTGTGTATAGAGCCTCATCCTTAGTATTTAACAAATACACATAGCAGAATCTAGTGGAATCATCAATCATCGTCCTAAAATATCTCTTTCCACCTTGCACACACGCATGGCACTTTAGAGCCTTTGGATAAAGTGAATCTCATGATTAAATCCATCTTGGCTAGCCGTGTCATACAACCCTGGGCGAATGCTTTTGACCATCACAACATCTATAGTTGAGTATTCCTATTTGCATAGATAAGAAAGAGCATGATTACTATAATATTGGCACTAGTTAAATCAACTTTATTTCCAAAACGAGAAAAGATTGCGATAGAATAGCTTTATTAAAAAAATACAATGTTGGCACAATATGAAAAAGCACAATCATGTTGATAAAGGACAGTACTTGACCTATGTGAGATGACTTTGGGAGATCAAGTTATCCTTCATGCCCCCGTATCTTGCCATGAAGACGATTCGTTGACATCCATTAACACCTCAGTGTAGCAGTAAAAGGAGGAGCGTCGACTCATTTCAATCACTTTTTTTGTGCAGTTCAACTAAAATTATGGCGCCCGCCAGTTAGAGAGGTGGCCTGTGCCACCTCAATGGTAGGTGTGATGGACTCAACTAGCTCAGTGCAGCTATGTGATTGATGTAGTGCACATGGACTTGATTCTGCCGAATAGGTCTTCTACAAGTTATCTACATTGGAAATGAAATGGTAGCTAAGACAGTAGCTCTATTTTAAATGTATTATTACTTCATTTTATCAGTGGTAGTAGCAGTGCCAAAACAGTAGCAGAAGATCACTAGCTGGATGCAGAGTCAAAATCAACCAAAAAGGAACATACCCGGTCATGGGAACCATAACTGAGGGGCACTATGCCGCCACGACTCGATGTGGTGAACCTACACCTGCAGATCCACTCGGATGATTCCATTCATGCGACCTTTTTCTGCAGTCCGCCTGAAATGAAGCAAAGATTGCATCATGCAGCTAGCAAGAAGTACTTGCTCTCATGAGCTGGCAGGTTCTTCTTTAGTAGTTGCACAAAAATTGAGTAACATTAAGGTTAGCTGTCCTGCTCATGCAAGGTGCAACTATAATTCAGTTATCCTTTTGTTCAGTTCCACTAAAATAAAGTTCCATTATGGTGACAGTGACGGCTCATCTTGCAAAGGCTAATAAAATGTTGCACGATATTACCAGCAGAGTTTGATGGAGATGCTGGAAACTCCAATCAACCTTTGTGTAGTTCAACCAAAATTGAGAGATGTTGCCCACGTGACATTTTAGTTGAACTGCACAAGACACTCATTAAAAAAAAAGTGTTTTGTGCAGTTCACCAAAAGGTCACAATAGCAACGAGGTGAAGTGGATATCCCTATCCGCACAGAAAGATAGAAAGAAAATAGTTACTGGTCAATAACAAGATACAAAACATACACGAAATGAAAAGAAGCATCTTGATTATGTTCATGGCAATCACGCAAGAACAGTAGAAATTTTAAAACGGCGGCATTGCTTCATGTTACCGGAAGCATTACGATCAACAATGACATTCGTCAAATATGGGATTACTTTAATGGTGCCATTGCTTGTTTACCAGATACAGTAGATCAACAGCAGCTAAAGAGTTGGTTTAAGGGCATGGGACAGTGGGGACACCAGGACACTTAGCAGTGTAAAGAAGCAACTTACTTATCATACTGGTAAAAATAGCAGGAGTACCATTTGTAACACAGTTTAATTGCATCATATTACTGGAGGCATTAGATTAACAATAACATTGGTTAGACATGTCCTTACGGTAACAGTGTGATTGCTTTGTTTTACATGCGCCCTTACATTAACAACAACAAAAAGTTGGTATAAGGACATGCGACAGTGGACGTATTAGCACAATGTACCTACAAGGAGGCATAAAGTGGTGATGCCGAGTTTGTTCATACTCTGTGAGGGCAGCAAATCTAATCCTGGAGACCTTTTACTATGTGAGGGCAGCAAATCTAATCCTGGACATAGTGACATACTCTGTTGACTTGTCCACCAGCCGCCACTTTCTATTCTTTTTTCAACCAATAATAGATCTGTTCCTTATCCAGTTTGTACTGCCTTTGCCCTTTATTTTCCTTTTCAACCAAGAGACTGGTTGGGTATCCAGTCTCTACTACTTCCCCCCTGTTATTTCCTCTTTGAATCAAGTCCTAGATTCGTGCTAGTACAACTTTACCCCCTTTCTTCGCTGTTTGAACCAAGTCCTAGATTTGACTGCATGACGTAGCTTTACCTCTAATAATACTAAAAATTTAGGTGGCTTTGGAAGAGCTAATGGAAGTAGAAAAATATCCACATGCAGACACATGGGGAGCTGGGGCAGTAGAGCAAGGCCGCTTTCGAAGGAACTTATACCTGAGGGTCATCGGGATGTGGCTAGGAGGCCGGCGGCAGGTCGGATCTGCCCACAATATGGCAGGGAGGAAGAAGGGTCGGAGAACCTCCGGAGGCGGCGCTGTGTTGGAGAGAACGGCACGGGCAGAGGATCGAGACCCGCCGGCAGCTGTGGGTTTCCTCCCTCGCCGCCAATGACCGCATGAACGATGCACCTAGTCCCCTACACACACCGGCCGAAGGGATCCGGCCGGATCTGTGACCAGTGTGAGCAGAGAGAAAATGTCGCTACCGCTGTCTTGTTTAGATCTAGAGAGGATGAGAGAATGAAGAGAGCAAACCTAGTAAAGCAAGCGCTCAGGCCCCTGCCTACATATATAGTGGAGTGATTATCTTTTTCTCTCCACAACAATCGTTTCAATTTGTGTATGTGGCATTAAAGAAAAGAAACTCTCTATTTAACGTGACTAACTGTACTACTCCTACTTACTAGTACTAGTATTGTTCACTTGTGCTCCCCGGCCCTCCATTCATTGGACAACCCCACGGGTGAATAAACATACAATACTATTTATATAGAACGAAGAAGCTCGAACTATTTTGGCTTTGAGATATCGATGGTACAGTTTGACCACATTGCAACAATGGACTCAGTACTTTGAAGTAACCTATACGTACAAACACATGCATAGTTTACATTCCGAATCGCTAGCTAGAGCTTGAACTGTACTCCCTCCGTCCTTGAAAGAGTGTACTTCCAACTTTGTTGGCAAGTCAATTTTTTTAATGTTTGGCCGTATTTATACATTAATAGACCAACATTCATGCCATCAAATTAGTAGCATTAGATTCATGATAAAATATATTTTCGTTATATACCTATTTGGTTTCACAAGCTTTAACATATTTTTGCACAAACTAGGTCAAACTTTGAGATAGTTTGACCCTCCAACAAAGTTGGAAGTACACTTTTTCAAGGACGGAGGGAGTATTTGTTTACATGTACCACCTTTTTCTTTTGGTTTTCTACTCCATGGCGCAATTCATCGATACAAAATTATACTATGAGTAGTTAAAAGTTGAGGGCGGGGCTTTTCCCGGGCAGTACGCACGGCAGTTTTCGCGTAGCCGGTTTGACAGAGAGGCGAGGAGGGTGAGGGAGTAGCGGATTCAACTTACTGCTGGAAAGGTAGGGTTGTGCGATTTGACGGCGCGTTACTGCTTGAAAGATGGGGTCCTGTGATATGACTACTCACTATAGTCATTAATTACTGGCACTACAACCGGGGTGATTCCCCCCCTTCCGTTCGCCACTCTAATCTATTGCATGACACGTCGACCCGGATGCTGGCTCTCCCACATGTCGGCGAAGTAAGAAGGAGCAAAGAATCATGCGGTATATATAGTGTATATACTAGTACTACTACTCACGTCCCAGTGGACTAGTAGTGGATAGGCCATAGAAAACAATGTGGTGATATGGCCATAAAAACAATGTGCTACAGTCCAGTCTCTAGCATGTACAATACTCCTCCTCTTCCTCCTCCTCTCGGTTCATCGCCATCATACTTTCCCCATTCCTGTGTTTTCAGTATCCTGCGAATCAAAGAGGCCCTTAGACTGGTTTAGGTCCGGTCGTTTTTTATAAATGTGTTATGTCCAAAATTTAATGAACGTGCTCTGATTTCTATGAAAATAGTCCGGTTTGCATGTAGTAATTCATTTATTTATTTATTTATTCTTCTGCGGGGGGTTTGCAGGTAATTCGTGAGTCTGAAATGTAAAGTACGCTGGCATGGTTGCATATGCTCCAAGTCGTGCATGCACTACGACCCAGATGCTCTATGTCCCACATGTCGGCAAAAGGAAGCACGTGGAAATAGCCTATGAGTACATATAGGAGGATAAATGCGTGAAAAAATATGTACTATGAAGCGTAGCCGCGGTTCGAAAATGAGACCTAAAGTGATGACAGGTATAGGTCGCGCGCACCGAACTAGTGGTAGTACTCGTACTAGACGTACGACTACTTTTTCCCTAAAAAAAAGAGGTACAAGTACTCAATAGTCCTATTCTATCAACACGAGTCCCATCTGACAACAGCGTCCGTGCTACAGCTAGCTCTTCTCCCTCGTTTCTCTCTTCCAATTCTAACTCAGCCGACGCGTGGTGGGCGGGGTGGGGATTTGCCGAAAGTCGGTTTGCTCAACTGCGGCCCCACCTGATAGTGAAAATGCTAAGACAACAAGCGTTCCCTAGCTTGAGCGGCGTGCCGGACAGACCCCGTGGGGGTGCGACACGAATGGCGGGGTTGAGATCCTCTGTCGTACTGTATGATGCTGTAATGCGGATGCAGAGGATCCTAACCCGGCACAGGCATGCTATACTTGTTCCACTTTCTCGTTTTGAACTCATGACTTGTGGTAACGCTCAGTTTTGAATATATAAGTTTGGTTGTCGTGCCAATATATACAGTACTCCCTCCATGTAGGTTGGGTCGCTGAAGTCAAAATTAGACACAAAACACGATGGTGACGGACCAGTCTACCTCCATCTTGGTTTATTGCTCCCCATCGTAATCTGTGCCAAATTTTGACTGTAAATTTGACTAACAAAAGGTTCATGCATGTCACCAAAATTATATCATTGAAAACTATGTTCAAATACAAATTAAACGATATAATTTTTGTTCACATGCACTAACATTTTGTCAGTTAAATCTTTGGTCAATATTTAGCACAAATTACAAAAGGGACGAATAAACCAGGACCTAGGTAGTACACCAGGACGAAGACAGTGATAATACATATAATTAACGCCAAATAAGAGCGAGGGATCACACATGTCATTTACGACTGGAATAAAAATGCCATACACTAATAAAACATTAAGGCCACGAGGCGATGCAGTGCTGGTTACAGGAGGCAAGAAGAAAGATGCATCCATCGATGACGCCCACCTGCTCGACTCAGGGCGCTGGCCCACCGAATGGCGGCTAAGTAGCAGCGGCTTTCGTGGCCAGGTCGACGTGCTTCTGAACAATGGCGTCCAAAGATTCCAGCCGCTGGAAGAAGGCCAACGTCTTTCTGTCCTTGCTGGCCTTGTAGTGGCCTAAGTAGATGATTTCCTCGTAGACGTGGATGTGCAGGTCGATGGTTTCTTGCATGGCGAGGCACTGCGCGGCGAGCGCGGCCTCGAGGTGCACATTCTTCGTCGCGACCTCCAGCAGCTGCAGGGCCATCAGTGCTTCAAAGAGTTCATCACCTTGGAGGCCGATGAGGGTGGGAGGCAACGAGGAGCCTGGGCGCGCGTGCTGGAGCAGTACGGTAATGTCGTCCACGCGCTTCTTGACGGCGGTGAACTTGCAGATGGAGCCGACCATCATCTCGTACATGCGAGAGGCGAAGCCGGCGTCGACGAGGGCTATGACACCGGCGGTCGCCAGCACCGTCTGGAAACATTCACGGTGCGGGGCCACAGGCCGGCGTCTTGTACGATCTGGCACAGCCGACTGCCGCTCGCGTCCATCGACGCCATGGGTGCTTGTGGCTTCTGGTCACTTGGTCTTGGTCTTGGATTGGAGTGGGCAGTGTTGCACAGAGACTAGGTATAGATGGATTGGACTAGTGGGGCGCCTTTATATGAGAGTCCAAACTGCATTGCATTCACATCGTGCTGGCTCCATTCTGCTTCTCCAATTACTTACCGTACCTTTGCATGCTAATTTAATGCGGAGGCATCATTGACCATTCAACATTTCGGGAACCGCTACCCTCTCCCTCGTTGGCATTCAAGCCGTACCAACATAAATGCGTGTCAAAAAGAGACTAGTAAGTAGTAGTAGTATACTCAATATATTGTGCACCGCGACCAAGGCAGAGAGGAAAACGAGAGAACTTAATATGTATTTATTTACGGTGTAGATTCACTCATTTTGCTCCGTATGTACTCATTTACGGTGTAGTCACTTGTTGAAATCTCTAGAAAGACAAATATTTAGGAATGGAGGGAGTAGTCCCTCCTTTCCGGTTTACAGGGCTATACTATTAGGTAGTAACATGACACATCCCAAGACAAATTTGCTTATGTGGCATGGAGTTAATGAGGGGAGAGATGCTTGTTGTAACATAATAAGACCTCCTCCAATGCACTAGTGCTAAGATGAGGTGCTAAGCATATTAAAGAGCTAAGCAACTAAAGTCCCCAATGCAAAGGTGCTTAACTTGTTGTAGCTAAGCATCCTTCATTTAATGATTTAGCAACTAAAGTTATCCATGCATTGGTGGGCTTCTTTCATTTAAGTGTTTTCTCTAGGTTCCTGCGCTTAGCATTGTTTCTTCCTGGGGTCACCACACCCATCTCTCTCCTCTAAATTACTTTGCCACATCATCTTTTTTGCCTTAATGGCAGGCTTAGCACCTGTACAAGGTGGAACATTGGGAGGGGCCTAATATGTTACTGTAACATAACACACCCCGAGGTAAAATGAGTCTATGTCTCAATTAATGAAGGCTTGTATGTTACCATCCATATGTTACTACCCATTATAAAGGTAGTAACATGGACTAGTAACAAAAGCATGTTACTAGTCTAAGTTACTCCCCACTATGACCAGCCTAGGAGCAAGTACAATAGTGGGCTTATAGCCTGCTTACATGGCAATTTTGTCTAGGTGGAGGAGAGAGACATAAAAAAGTAAGGGGAGTGGGCTCTCATGCAAGAGCCTGGCTATATGCGTGCTCCAAGGCAGATGCAATAAATGTGAGGAAAGAGATAGAGAGAAGATGCGTGCTCCAACTGACCGCTGCATGCCGTGCTAGGTACTATGTCCCACGTCTCTCATTGGTTGATTCCTATTCATGTCTAGAAACAAGAAACATGGTCGGGTTTGTTTTGGGATTATTTGATTTTCGTACGATGACTATTACTAGCAATCGCCACAATAACCGTAAGATCTGCATCCGACGGTGGCACCTATTGGACGCAAATAGCAGTAGAAAAGAATTGCCACAAAACTGCCGCACCACGCCCCACCCCTACACAACTACCACGTTCGGGGTGCACTTTGCTCTTCGCCTCTTTGAGAAGTCGAACAATGATGTTACTACTTCTACAGTATCGAATCAACTGCTGCATGTCCCGTCCACCGCGTGGGCGAGGGAGAGCTTGTTGTAGGAGTAGTAAAAGCAAAAGCCTCTCCTTGTCTGCGAGCCACCGCGCGCATGGGCGAGGGAGAGGGCGTACTACTAGTAATCAAGATTCTCCTTGTTGTACGAGTTGACCCGACACATCATAGCACGGGCCCCACATGCTTACCTCTAAACTTGGCTAAAAGACACACATTGTACAATATTTGCTGCAAACTCTAACATTTACCCCACCACAAATTAAAGTATATATTCCTCTCTTGACCAGTTCAGCGTGCAAACTACAATAACCAGGATGACAGGTAGGGCCAGAAGATTATTTTAATCAAAAAAATGCTTCGAGACGGCCTCATAGCATGGAGCCGACTCCAACGATTTTAAGTTTGGTACACGCTATCCTAGACTATGTTACTATACCACCTCCCCTACACATGAAACTGCCACATGAGCGTTCGGGCTGTGCTTGGCTCTTCGCCTCTTCGGGAAGTCGAATAATGATGGTACTACCACAGTGGAGTACTATAGTATGCTTCTGGCCATCTGACACCGAATGAACTGTTGCATGTCCACCGCGTGCGGGAGGGAGAGCGTGTAGCGAAAGCTTCTCTAGTCCTGCGAGCCACCACGCTCATGGGCGAGGGAGAGGGCGTTGCAATCAAACTTCTCCTTGTTGTACGAGTTGACGCGACACATCAAAGCAGTGCACTCGATATATTTCAATAATTTGCATTTACCGATGCATTAATTACAACGCATGCATGCATGCCGTGACTTTCCTTTTGATACTTGCATGTGTTGATTTAATACACCATGAAGTAGTATGAATATGTGATGGTAAAACTTTCTAATGCCCCGGCCCTAAAGCGAGAGATGGTGGTGCACGAGGAGGGCGAAATCATGCCGACGGAATAGGACCCGACGATGGAGCTCTCTATGGTCTCTATGGACCTCACCTTGCTCCACTGCCCCTTGTGCCTCCGCCCCTTGAAGCCTCCAGTGTATGAGGTTTGAATACACCTCGTCTGTTCGGCTGATTGAGCAAGGTGCAGGTTTCTTCATTGATGTGTTGTTTGATTGATTTGTGCAGTGCAAGGGATGGCACCTGGCCTGCGCGGACTGCCGCGGTGAGCGCCCCAGGAACCAGCGGCAGTGCCAGAAGTGCGAGCGCGATGGCGGCTTTGACATGCGGAACACGGCGATGGACGCCGTCCTATCCTCGGTGAGGGTGGAGTGCCCGCATGAAGGCTGTGGGCTCTACGTCACTTACCACAAGCTCACCGATCACCAGAGTGTGTGTCCGCTCGCGCCCTGCAAATGCCCGTTCCCGTCTGTGGCTACGAAGGCCCGCCGCCGGCGCTCCCCTACCACATCAGCATCGTGCATCCCATGCCCGTGCATAGGATCCAGTACGGCAAGGTGCTCCAGCTGCAAGTGCCAGTGTCAGAGCCGCGACTCTTGCTGTTCGTGGAGGAGGACGGTCACGCGTTTTTATTGGTCGGCGATGTGCTCGACGTCGGCGCGCCTATCGCTGTGTCAGTCGTCTGCATCAGAGAGGGGGTGTCCCCACCGCCGCACTATGCGGCCAAGCTATGGGCGAACGGCCCACCGAGGGAGGCCAAAGGCAGGACCGACGCCGTCAAGGTGGAAATCGAGGTGACAAGCAGCAAGGATCCCGGCGCCGTCGCCGTGCAGGAACTGACCTTCTTCACAGTTCCGGCCAAGCTGCTGGCCAGGGCTGGGTTGTCGAGGATGGTGTCCCTCCACATTCAGATTGACAAGCTCACCTCCTAAATGATTCTACAGTGCCTTCTGTTTATCTTAGTAATATGCTAATATAGGGTTAGCCCGGTCTACTTTAGCTTAAGAGATGGTGGATTTTGGTGGCGATGCAGCAATTACTTCGACATCAGATCAACAGTTAAAGTAATTTCCAACAGTGGAATGGATATTTTGTGTCTGTTGGATATAAAGATCCTTTGGGTAAGAAGTATAAGCTGCTTATATGCTTGTTTGTTGAGGAAGTGTTGCATACTTCTGCGAGTTGACGCGACACATCAAAGTAGTACTACTACTAGTAGTACTCACCCGACTGCGCACCAGGCAGACGAAGCTCGTGTCGTGTTGGTGCCTTGTGCGGCCCACACACTAAACAAAACAATTCGCCTCCAGCTTAGCCTCCGCGTTTTAAACTTCTCAATCTCAAGGCCAAGGAGCAACGGGAACCTATGATAGAGCCAATCGGATGGTTGAGAACACTACAATTCGTAGCTACAGATGCATGTGTGAGAGAGGACGAGTGCGTGCGTGCACATCTTCTCTTCGTGCATAACGTACTAAACCCAAAGTATAAGTGTATGTGGGTGGCATCAACCTAGGGAGCTAGAGATGGTGCGTGCGAGAAGTCCTGAGAGACTATAGGTGTGTGCATGGGAAAGAGGTAGAGAGATGATATGTGTCGATGTAATGCATGTGAAAAAAAGACTAGTCTATAGCTCGCCATGAGGCTATTCCTGGCGAATGCCCCTATAACCGTAAGATATGTATCTGACGGTGCCAGTTATTGCACGTACACAGCAGTAGAAAAAGAAGTACTGTGGCATATTACAAAACTGCTACACCACGGCCGAGAACGCGTGTCCACATTACGCCATCCGGGAATAGTGCCGCACTTCGAAACTAGAACCGTCAATAAATTTTGAGCTTGCGTCTTGTCACATTCCAAATTACTACCACGCTATATTTAATTGCAAACCTATTCACACCGATCAAAACCTAAACGGTTTCCCACTTAGGAGTGTATTAGTACTCAGTTATAAATAATCTACTCCAAGATGACTGCACATTCATCCTCAACTCCTCATCCACAAAAACAAACAAGTCTTTCATCGTCGTTCCCTTGCGTCTGCCATGGCCCGCATGAGTTCTGGGTCAAGAGATTAGGACCAGGGGGAGGTGAGCATGGAAGCGGAAGCACGGGAGATGTGCCGCCTCGCCGCTGTAGCAGCCGACATGAAGCTGCAGGACGAGATGAATGCCTCATTGGAAAATTCTACCGCTGTCATTCGGGGACTAGGGAAGGACAAGGCGAAGCTTCGGACTGAGCGCGACCTGCTAAGGGCGAAGATCGCCGGAAGGGCAAAGCAGGCGGAGGAGACCGCGGCCTTGTTGAAGAGGACGGGCGTGATCGTCAAGAAACTTATGGACGAGAATGCCATACTCTGCATCGACCGCGAAATGCTGGTGGAGGAATTCGTGGATGCTGCCAAACAACGTATTAAGGACATGAAACTGATGAAAGGGATCATCGCCGCTCGCCGCGAGAACTAGTCTCCGCGACCTGCAGTGCATCAAGAAAGTAGAGATCAGTGAGCCAGATCGTTGTATGCGTCTTCCTTCTTCTTTTGCCCTTGTGTATTTCGGGCGTAGCCGCATGTGGCTTTTTAAATTATCTTCCTAAATATGTAAGACAATTATTATCCACTATCATCATCCTTATATATTCATCAGTCTTGCTATAAGTCGCAGTAGATGCTATATAGGTCCGTCGGATCTTACATCAAGATCCGTGCAAAATTTTCTTTTTAGATTTTCTCTTTTCTCTCTTAAATCTCAATCGAGTGAGACATAGCCACACCATTAAACAGGGGCTCGGGCGCCATTAATGGAGACCTTGGGAGAGAGGTGGGCGGCAGATGGAGGTCAAAGGGCTCTCCTCTCGATAAGCACGCGCAGGGGTCTGATCGTACGCCTCCTATACTCAAATAGCTACCCCGCACGGCGCCTCCTAGCCAATAAAAAAAGGGGACGCGTGGCGGCACGTAAATGGTAAGTAGAATGCCCACGGTTTCAATAATACTTGTGTTTCCGATTGTAACGTGACAACACTTGTTCCAAAATGACTTTGTTGATTGTTAATGTGTGCGCCTTCACAAATCGGACAGCAAAATTACCACAACATGTTGGTGCCATGTCATGACACCAAGCCAAGTTTCACGATTTTCATGCATGTTTTGGATTTACAGGAATTAAAAAACCAAGTTTCTCAATGTTTCCGGACGAGCCACGACGCCCAGATGTTTGAATTTCATTCCCATTTCTTGCATGGGACCTAGAAATTTACCCGAGGACACACATGTGATTTTTCAACCAACTTTGGTGCACTGGAGCATGTGCTTGTAGTTCAAATTTGAATTATGCACATTAAATGACCAGAAACTCAATTAATGTATAAAGAAGGCCAAACGAACCCAGAATAATTCCAAACTTTAACACGACACTCATATAGTTCTATGTTGCCTCTGTAAAGAAAATCAAGGGGGGAGCGTATATCGTTTCGCACACAAAGGTGACACGTTCCCTCTCAGAATTATGAGCCTTCTTGAGAGAAGCTCCAGTTTGCAAGAAGCTTATACCACAACTTGTTCCAATTTGGCCAAAAAAATTACCACAGCATGTTAGTGCCATGACATGACACCATGCCAAGTTTCATGATTTTCAGGCGTGTTTTGGATTTACAAGAATTTGAAAACCAAGTTTCTCAATGTTCTCGGCCGAGCCACGACGCCCAGGTGTTTGAATTTCATTCCCATTTCTTGCATGGGACCTAGAAATTCACCCGAGGACACGCATGTTATTTTTCAACCAACTTTGGTGCACTGGAGCATGTGCTTGTAGTTCAAATTCGAATTATGCACATTAAATGACTAGAAACTCAATTAATGTATAAAAAAGGCCAAACGAAACCGGAATAATTCCAAAATTTAACACGACACTCATATAGTTCTATGTTGCCTCTGTAAAGAAAAATCAAGGGGGGGGCAGCATATATCTTTTCACACACAAAGGTGACACGTTCCCTCTTAGAACCATGAGCCTTCTTGAGAGAAGCTCCGGTTTGCAAGAAGCTTATACCAAAACTTGTTCCAATTCGGCCAATTTTTTTACCACAACATGTTAGTGCCATGACATGACACCATGCCAAGTTTCATGATTTCCAGGCGGGTTTTGGATTGACAAGAATTTAAAAACCAAGTTTCTCAATGTTCTCGGCCAAGCCACGATGCCCAGGTGTTTGAATTTCATTCCCATTTCTTGCATGGGACCTAGAAATTCACCCGAGGACACACATGTTATTTTTTAACCAACTTTGGTGCACTGGAGCATGT
Source organism: Thinopyrum elongatum (assembly GCA_011799875.1). Lineage (NCBI taxonomy): Eukaryota > Viridiplantae > Streptophyta > Magnoliopsida > Poales > Poaceae > Thinopyrum > Thinopyrum elongatum. The sequence continues at coordinate 290,906,670 of CM022299.1, read as the reverse complement.
GCTTGTAGTTCAAATTTGAATTATGCACATTAAATGGCCAGAAACTCAATTAATGTATAGAAAAGGCCAAATGAACCCGGAATAATTCCAAAATTTAACTCGACACTCATATAGTTGTATATTGCCTCTGTAAATAAAATCAAGGGGGGCAACGTATATCGTTTTGCACACAAAGGGGACACGTTTCCTCTCAAAACCACGAGCCTTCTTGAGAGAAGCTCCGGTTTGCAAGAAGCTTATACCAAAACTTGTTCCAATTCGGCCAAATTTTTTACCACAACAGGTTAGTGCCATGACATGACACCATGCCAAGTTTCATGATTTTCAGGCGAGTTTTGGATTTACAGGAATTTAAAAACCAAGTTTCTCAATGTTCTCGGCCGAGCCACGATGCCCAAATGTTTGAATTTCATTCCCATTTCTTGCATGGGACCTAGAAATTCACCCAAGGACACACATGTGATTTTTCAACCAACTTTGGTTCACCAGAGCATGTGCTTGCAGTTCAAATTTGAATTATGCACATTAAATGACCAGAAACTCAATTAATGTATAAAAAAGGCCAAACGAACCCAGAATAATTCCAAAATTTAACAGGGCACTCATATAGTTCTATGTTGCCTCTATAAAGAAAATCAGGGGGGAGGCAGTGCATATCGTTTCGCACACAAAGGTGACACGTTCCCTCTCGGAACCTCGAGGCTACTTGAGAGAATCTCCGGTTTGCAAGAAGCTAATACCAAAACCTGTCCAATTCGGCCAAAATTTATCATATGAAAACAGGGTTTAGATTATCCCGAACATCTCGCTACCTAGACCAATGTACTGTGATTTGAATTCAACATAAAATGGATACAAATATTTGAATTGGAGATCGTATGGTACATGTAGTTCATATTGAAATATGATTACTATTATATGCATGTTTTCTATTATCAAGATAATATTTAAATGATGGTATAACTTGACAACAATCGTATTCAAATAAGGAAAATTGATTCAAATTTAGTCCATATGGTAGACGGCAATATATATATTCATAGGGTGGAGTAAAATGTTCATATAAGATAGAAGATGAAAATGTAGGACTACATCCATTATAAACCGCAAGATCACCTAACGGTATATTCGAATTCAACATAACGTGGATTCAAAAATTGAAATTTGAGATCCTGGCATTTGTAATCATATAAAAAGGGACATGACTCTTTCTTGTGGTGGGAATTGATTTGTTTTTTGTTGTTGTTGAGGGAAGTACGAATTGATTTGGTACTGTATAGGCTAATCTTGTACTCCCGATTTTTTTTACATTTTTCTTGTAGTTTTTTCAATCGCATTTATAGCAATATCATAAAAGGGGGCATGACTCTCTTGTGTCTTGTATGAATTGTTTTTCTTTTGTACATGTTAAGTTTGTTCTGCCGAACATGGAATCCGCGCCTTGTTATCCCGAAATTTTCGAGCTCGAGTATCTTTTGTCTCTTCTGCTGTGAAACTCCCACCTCTTCAACCCACGCTGCGCCTTGTTATCCCAAAATTTTGATGCACGCGAAAACTCCCTCCTCATCCAAAATCGGTCCCGCAGCCCAGACACGCGAAATCCCCCTTCTACCCCTCAGCCGGAAATGTCGCCTCGATGTCGCGTGGTCAAAACCGGTGGGGGTACGTTCGTAACTTACCCCACATTTCGGACAAGCGCGTCCCTAAGCCATGGCTCCCCCTACCTCCCCCTTCGTCCCCCCCCATTCGTACACCGAGGCCGCCAAAACCCGCGAAACCCCACGCTCCTCCGTCGGCCTCCCGACCAACGCCCAGCCGGAGACTCTTCCACGATGACGTCGTCCACAGCAACAGCTCGACGTCCCTCATCCACCACACCGGATGAGTATCCATCGTTGATCTCATCATCCCGCCGGATCAGCCGCCCCGTCCTCCACCTCCAAGGAGCTGCCTCGACGTTCACCTCGTCTATCGCACAACCTCCATCCCCACAGCGCCGTCTTGACCTACCCCACCGGAATCGCAGCACCCTCACCAATTCCTCCGATGAAGCCGATGCCTACTCAGCACCACCAAGGAGGTTCTGCACCCACCACTGCATTTTATCTTTTATTCGATCTCACGGGGCTGCCGATGCTTGATACCGAGCAGCCATGGCGGGTCTCCATCGACGGCGCCGTCGCCGGCCACTTCCTCCACGGTGTCTCTCCCCCATGTTGTTGCTTCCTCGGCGGCGACTTCCACACCAGCACTAGCTGCTGCTGCTCCGGCTCTCACTCGCTCGCGCTGCTGCTGCTGCTCCGGCTCTCGCTCATGCTGCGGCTCTGTCGGTCGCGCTGCTGCACTGCTCTTGCTTTCGTTCGTGCTACTGGTCTGCTCTGCTATTGCTGTCGGCCGTGCTGTTGCTCCGCACTTGCTCTTGTTCGTGCTGCTGCTCTGCTCTTGCTCTCGCTCGCGTTGCTGCTGCTGTTGCATGACCTGTGGCAGCTACAGGAGTTGTTGCTTTAGCACTTGCTCGCGGTGCTGCTGCACAAGTTGCTCTTTGCTAGTGCATTCCCTGCTCGAGCGGCTGCTGATTTAGATCACTGCTTCTCTGCTACTAGTGCTCGAATGCCCTAAACTTCTATTGCAATGCTCTGCTACTAGTTCAATCAGTTTCGACAGTAAAATTCAGTTTCGACTGTAAAGTTCAGTTTCTTCAGTTAAGTTCAGAGTGAACAGTATTTACAGCATCGGTCGGAGCGGCCGTGGCGCGGCTGATGCATTTTACATCTAGCACTTTTCGGTGATGTATTTTTCATCATCTATTGCAGATGCTATTAGAGTCCCACTTTAGATTAACGTTGTCTGTCTTGTCCTGCTTCAGCCTCGCTGTCGTACACCTCACCGGAGCTGCTTCAATGACGGAACCATCGATCACAGCAGAGCAGTACCCTCGGCGTCGTCTCCAGAGGCCTCAGATCTTCTTCCCCACCTCCGACAGTCACACCAGCATCACCATCCTCCATGTCCAACCCAATGATGCTGAGGTCGACAAGGCTATGCCAAAGAGGTTGTACACTCATCGCATCACTTTGTTACTCTGCATTCATGTCGATCCCTCAGGGATCCTTTGGTTCAAAGCAGTTGCAAATCTAGAAATAAATGAATCGTGGTCACAAAGTTAACATGGAGAAAACTAAATGCTCTTTTGAACCACAATTTGAATTGGTTTAGCAAGATAGCCATTATATGATACTCATGTGGACCAAATCTAAGCTCACAAAATATTTCGAGGGCAGGCTTCAGCCTGTTGAAGACTGCCTACTAGAATCGCCACTGGTTCAAAGAAAAAGTGAATGAAAACATAGGAATTGGAAACTTTACTATGGTACTACTATTCGTGCATTTGGTTAGAAGGAATGGAGCAAAGCAAAACTGGAGGATTTTTTTTCCGATGGTGTCTCTTTCAAAGAAAAAATGTAGGAATTTTAATGTCCACTTGGACGTCCTTTTCAAATTAATATGCATGAAGAATAGGACTAATTGCATTACTGGCATAATAAGAGTCTTATTTTACATTTTCATGTGGTTTGACTTTAATTTGACCATCTTTCTCCATTCCCGTGTTCTTCCAATTCATGTGAACCAAACACCCAGGTTGACAGAAATCCTATGTTTGCAAATACTCTGTTTTGCACATGCATTCCTATCCTATTCCTGTGTTTTTCCTGTCCCTATGTTTATAGAATCCTCCAATTCTAAGGAGCTCTTACAGATTTACTTCATTTTCAGATAGGTGTCAAAGAAAACTTTGTGTGTTATGTCCTGCTCCTGCCGTGCCGTCATCCACCCCACCTGAGGTGCACCATCGACAGAAGCGTTCACTGCAGCAGAGATTCCCCCTGTAGACTTTCTTTCGCCGCCTTAGATCATCTTCCTCATTGCCAGCAGCCACGCCAACTGCATTACCATCATCAACTGAGCAGATGAACCTGAGGACTACACAGTTCTGGAAGAGAGGTCGCACTCTTTCGTGTCTGCTTATGTTATACATCGGTTATTATTACCTGCTACTTTATCATCCTGTTCACCTCTTAGACTCTGAGTCAGGTCCAAACTAATGTTCAAACTTGAGTTTTAAAATGCATGTGGGGCACATATCGAGGCAGCAACGAATAGTATCTGTCTACTATATGGTTCATCTGGGGTCTTCTATGTGGTTCATGTTGGGTGGGCAAAAAATAGTAGATGATCCATCATCTATCTTTTTAAACTAAAGCTATAATCTGCCTGCTATCATTAGTTTTGGATCTATCCACTCGTTTGCTACCATCAGTCTTGATTTCTGCATGCACCTCTTAGGCCTTACATAATCTAACTATGTTTTTTTTATTATGCATGTTAGTTATTGTACACAATCGTACTGAACATGTAGAGAAAAAGAGAAGACCGTTGCGTGGGAATATAATGTCATGCAGACGCCGCCCCATAGTGGGCGAAGTGGGCCCCCCTCCCCCCATTCCAGATTGTATTCCATAGGAAGATAACTGTTCAGAGGAGGATTCAGAGGGTGCCGACCACTCCTATTTACCCCCTGAGGTGTTTGCTCTAACCTGGCATGCTGATGTTGGTCATATCATGCATATGGCGCCTCGCATTGCTTACATTATACATCTTATATGTCATCAGCTTAGTTTAGATTTGCTTTGTGTGAATGCCACCTGTTTGGTTTCTATATCATACTCCCACCATTCCTAAATATTTGTCTTTTTAGAGATTTCAACAGGTTACTACATACGGAGCAAAATGAGTGAATCTACACTCTAAAATATGTCTATATACATCCGTATGTGGTAGTCCATTTGAAATCTCTAAAAAGACAAATATTTAGGAACGGAGGGAGTATATGTGAATTATGCAATGGCATCTTCTTTAGCCAGGCATCATATACGTGAATCATGCAATGCCATCCTGTTTAGCCAGTCATCGTATATGTGAATTGTATTGTGCCATATTTTTTTTCATAATGTATTCCATTTGTCAGCAATGTTTATACATTCATCTTCTCTTCTTGTGCATCAGCCATTTGAGTCGGTCATGGGAAAATCTGGAGTGAAAACAAGGTCTTCTGAGCAGTCAGTGCTACCTGTCGATGCAGATTTGTTGCTGGTTATAGATAGCTCCTCAGAGGAGGATTCAGAGACAGATGACTAGTTGTATTCCCCCCTGAGGTGTATGCTCTAACTTGGCAGGGTTATATTGCTCATATCATGCATATGGTGTCTTGCATTGCCATGCCATCTGCTTAGATTAGACATGCTTTGTGTGAATGCCTCCTGTTTGCTTTCTATATCAGATATGTGAATTATGCAATGCCATGTTTTTCAGCCAGTTATCATATATGTGAATTATGCACCGCCATGTAGCCAGGCATCATATATGTGAATTATCTCATGCCATCCTTTTTTTTCATTACGTATTCCATTTGTCGACAATCTGTGTATATTGAACTACTCTTCATGTGTATCAGGCATTTGAGCCGGTTATGGGAAAATCTAGAGTGAAAACAAGGTCTTCAGAGCAGGCAATGGTACCTGTTGAAGCATATATCTCGATGGTTACAGGTAGCTCCTCAGAGGAGGATTCAGAGATAGATGACCAGTCCTATATCCCACCTGTGGTGTATGCTCTAACTTTCAATGTTTATATTTCTCATATCATGCATATGGTGTCTTGCATTGCTTAGTTTAGACATCATATACACAATATTCAATGCCATCTGCTTAGTTTAGAGATCATACATGCGAGTGCCAGCTCCTTAGTATATGAATCAATTATGTGAATTATATCATGCCATCCTGTATAATTAGACAACATGTATGTGAATTATTTCATTCCAACCTATTTTAGAAAGACATCATATAGTTTTGTCATGTCAACATGTTTAGATACTCATCATATGTTGAAGTATGCCATTATATCCTGTTAAGTTATCCATCATATATCTGAAACTGTGTCATGCTATCCTGTTTAGTTAGCCATCATATATGTGAAATTGTGTCATGCTGTCCTGTTTGGTTAGACAACATATATGTGAATTACCACATCTGTCTATCATACAATGTCGGTACTTTCAATTTCTTTTCTTGTTTATCAACCATTTGAATTGGAGGGGGTGATGGCAGTATCTACGGGAGTAAAAACCCGTTCTTCACAAAAGACGGTGTTACCCGTCGATGCAGATAGAACCATGGTTGTACTAGCCCACGAACTAGCCCCACCACACATAATCGAGACTCTTCCAGATTGTACACTTACACCGTTGGACAGAGAACCAGCTACACCCCATCTAACCCCAACCCCAGCGGATAGTAACCCACTTCTAGTTGACACAGCACCATGTCCACCATAGAGTACCCCCACATGAGTAGTTTGTAAAGCAACTACAGTGCCCAAAGCATGAAGAAAACCACAGTGAACCCAAACTCCACGTTTAAAGCAGAAGAGCAACTATTCTCAGGTCAGATTCCGTAGCTATGGTCTATACTCCTTTGCTCTTGCATCACTGTATTTACTCATACCAACTAATTTTGAATTTGAAGGATCCAATTGAAACTCCAATGGCGCAACAGGTATGTTTTAAACCTATTTCTTTAACTGGATTGTTGTTCTAACTTCTTGCTCTATGTTGATTTCAGTTTCAGTTGTATAAACAGTTATGTTCTCATGTCACGCACATTACAAGTGTTGCCAGTGATGTGTAGTTTCCCACACTTATATTCTGTCTATGCTGATGTGTCTTAAAAATATATGATTTGAACTATGTATCTATCTTAATTTGGCAACATAAACTAGAATGATATCGACAATACAGTGACCATAGTACATAGATATATGTTTGTTTCATGTTGTTATCCTGTCCACCTTACTACTGAACCGGTTTATCAAAATGAGTTTCATATACTACATGCTAAGCCTGTGATGTGTCTACTTGTTTCTCTTGTAGAATGCAAACAGAATATTGGAGAAGAGCACCCCATTATGCAATGTTAGAGAAAGTAATGCAGATAAGGTTCAAGATAGTGAGACAACCCTGTTGGTCTGCAAGAAAGGTGATAAAAACTATCTTGTAGACAGTGAGACAACCCCAAAGTCCTGCGTTGATGTAGTGTTCGAGTTACTGGCCACTACCGCTGGCACAAGCTCTTTGAACTCGCTGCCTGAATCACTTCGGCTTCTTCAGTCTAAGCTACAAGCTGAAAGGCATCAGTCAGCTGTGCTGCGGCAAGAAGCCGAAGGACTGAGGGAGTCCCTGCAGAATTCAGATGCATACTTTCTGGTGCAATAGCAAGCGTTGGACGATCTTAGCGCCAAACAAGAGAAAAGTAATAAGCTTGCTAAGCTTCTTGCGAGCATGGTGGGTATCCAGGATATCGTTTCTTGAGCTCTTCTGAAGTGGTTTCAGTTCTGGACTTGTTTTGCTGCCGCGTTTATTTTCACTATTGGCCAATTTAGACGCCCAGTGTATGTAATATGCTGCTTTGTTCACTATATTTGCAATGATGGCGAACTTTGATGCCGAGTGGATGTAATATTTGTAATAGCCGTAATAGCCTAGCGTAAGTTGCTTGCTTATTTATTTCCTTATTGTCTTGTTTATTTTTTTGCTGGTAGTCGCTGCAGTTCTTTTTCTGCGGTAACCTTTTTATTTAGAACTAGGCCACAGTAAACATGGGCAACATACTGACCGTTGTAACCATGGTCCTGCTGCCTGCTATAGTGGGCCTCCTAAGGTCCGTATGATCCATGGGCCTTCTACGGGTCGTAGATTCAATGGGACTTCTATAGGCCGTATGACCGATTGGCCAAACATGGGGCGTACTTTCGTGGACAATTAACGGACCGCAATATGGGTTGTAAACGGGCTATAATGGGAATCGTCTGTTTATGGGCCGTTAACAGGTGCATGTGTACAACGGGCTTAATTCCAACGGCAGGCATAACGGGTCGTTAATGGGCCATATTTGATGACGCCATGAAAACGGCCCAACGGATTAAAGGGCCACAGACGGGCCGACTTTAACCACGGGCTGAATTTGGCCCACAAGCGGAAAAGGCCAGTAACGGACCGTAAGTAATCGAATGCCGGAAATGAGCCCAATAATAAATGGGCCCTTAGAAGGCCGAAAGATAACACGGGCTGAAATGGCCCAATGGAATAATGGGACGTTAATGGGTATAAAGTTATATACTGTTCATTATGGGCCAGTTTCACCACGGGCCTTTTATGGGCCAAGATTTAGAAAGGGCCTCATATTGGCCGAAAGACGTCATGGGCCATACATGGGCCGGAAGTTACAATGGGCTGGAATCATATTGGACGGCCCATATGGCGCTACTGGGCCAAATTCGGATAGGCTATAACGGGCCGTGAGTTAGCGGGCTGTAACGGGCTATATACGAACATGCCGTTAATAGGCCTTCGGTGGGCCGGGCCGCTACCTTTTGACTAAGTCAAATAGGCAGGCCTTTTGACCTGAATGGGCCACTGTTGGGCCATGCCACGTGTTGACGTATCATAGGCGCATCCCGTCCATTCGCTGGATGACATCTGTCCCAGCACTGAGCTGACACGTGGATACTCCAGCGAATGAGAATTTTACACATGGAAAATCCCCACTGGTCAGGGCTGTTAACGGGTATCGGATCCAAACCGGAACCCGATAGCTTAACGGCGACCCGTTACGGTGGATGCCACGTGTCGGTTACCCTTGACGAAAACACTTCCATGGCGCGTGATTTATCGTCATGGAAGTGGACACTTCTGTGATGATAATTTTGGTAATGTCGTGAAACACTTCTACGACAGCACATGTATGACTATCTTAATTCTGTCATAAAATCGTCATGGATGTACATGCATGACAGAAAATGTGACCTACTGTGATAAACACGTATCATCATGGAAGTGTATTTTTTTGTAGTGAGGGCGGGTGACAACCCAAACATATATAGCCTTATACGATTACTAAAAAGACTAGAATAAAGGCCATTCAAGCCGAAATATACTGGCGACTTAAAGTCCAAAGCCAGGGCGGGTTACCAAACCCGAAGACCCATATGACAGTTGAAAACATACCTATAGAGACAAATCATGCTGGCGGCTTGAAACATCCACAGCCAGTGCGGGTAATAACCCAAAGATTTACAGCCTTATAATCTCAGGTATTCAAACCAAATATACTGGCGACTTAAACTCCAAAGCCAGGGCGGGTTACCAAACCCAAATATACTCAAACATGAGCAGCATAACCCGGAGCCTCATGACCCGGGTAGTCAAAAGATGCATAGAAGCAAAATTCAAGAGCACAAAAATATCTGAAAGATCAAAAAACAGAGACTGTGTAAATCTCAAAAATTAAGCCGACTTTTCAAAGGCACAGCTTAAAAAGTTGGCACACAGGCCTCAAGTTTGCTTTCAAGGCTGCAAAAGCCGTGGTTTATCCTAGCTCACTGTAAGTCGGCTCTCTCGTGACACAAAACCGTCGTTTTAACCTTGGCAAATTCAGGGTTTTTAAGAAGATTGACATGCCAAGAGTTCGGCGGGTCACATAGCGGAGTAGCAAGTTGCAAACAGGCAGGATGAAACCATAATTTGGCATCTCAGGCCGGGCCAAAAGGGTATGAAAGCTAAAGCCGGTGGGTTGGAAGCCCCCAGATGAACTTATGATTAATTAATAAAGACTCAGATACTCAGAAATGAAACGACAGAGGCCCTGAATTTTTCTGGGATGCCGGCTTTATTATATTAATCATAAAAAGGAATATACACATCAACCAAAGTATGTACAAAGAGAAGAGCCGGTGGCTCAAGTATAGTAAGGCTGGAGATGAGCAATGTTCCACGGCCTATTGGTCTCCTGTTCAGAGGTGTGTGACTTCTCGTGCTCACGTAGATCAATGAGATAATATGAGCTATTGTTGAGGTTCTTACTGACCACAAAAGGCCCTTCCCAAGGTGGAGACAGCTTATGCATGTCAGTTTGATCTTGAATCAGCCGAAGCACCAAGTCGCCCTCTTGAAACGCCCAAGTCTTAACTCTGTGGCTATGATAGCGACGCAGGTCTTGCTGGTATATTGCTGAACGAGCTGCCGCAAGGTCACGCTCTTCATCCAAAGCATCAAGTGCATTCTGTCGAGCCGTCTCATTATCAGCTTCAACATAAGCCGCCACTCTGGACGAGTCATGACGGATGTCACTTGGTAGAACTGCCTCTGCACCATAAACCAGGAAGAAGGGCATATAGCATGTCGATCTGTTGGGGGTGGTATTGATACTCCAAAGTACTGAAGGTAACTCCTCAACCCAACAACCCGGTGTTCGTTCCAAAGGAACCATAAGCCGGGGCTTGATGCCTCTCAAAATTTCCTGGTTAGCCCTTTCTGCTTGACCATTAGACTATGGATGGGCCACAGAAGAAACATCCAGATGAATATGTTCTCTTTGACAGAATTCCTTCATAGCACCTGTAGACAAATTAGTGCCATTATCAGTGATGATACTATGAGGGTAACCACAGCGGAAGATCAGTTTTTTCACAAACTGAACTGCAGTCGCTGCATCACATTTACTGACCGGCTCAGCCTCAACCCACTTGGTAAATTTGTCAACCGCCACCAGAAGGTGGGTTTTCTTATCTTGATACCACTTAAAAGGTCCAACCATATCAAGCCCCCAGACTGCAAATGGCCAAGTAATTGGAATCATCCTCAACTCCTGAGCCGGCACATGAGCTCATCGAGAAAATTTCGAACATCCATCACACTTACTGACGAGATCTTCAGCATCAGCATGAGCCGTCAACCAATAAAAACCATGACGAAAAGCTTTAGCCACTAAAGATTTAGAGCCGACATGATGACCACAATCACCTTCATGGATCTCTCTTAAGATCTCACGTCCCTCTTTAGGAGAAACACAACATTGAAACACGCCTGTTACACTGCATCAGTGTAACTTGCCATTGACAATAGTCATAGACTTAGACCTCCTGATTATTTGTCTTGCTAACGTTTCATCCTCGGGTAACTCACCCCGGGTCATATAAGCCAAGTAGGGAAGCGTCCAATCAGGAATAGCATGGAGAGCCGCCACCAACTGTGCCTCCAGGTCGGGGATAGCAAGATCCTCCTCAGATGGCAGCATGACCGAAGGATTATGTAAAACATCAAGGAACACATTAGGAGGCACTGGCTTATGCTGAGACCCAAGCTGGCTTAAGGCATCAGCTGCCTCATTCTTCCTTGGATCAAGGTGATCCACCTGATAACCCTTGAAGTGACCAGCAATATTGTCAACCGCCCGGCGATAAGCCGCCATGAGCGGGTCTTTGGAATCCCACGTGCCTAAGACTTGCTGAGCCACAAGATCTGAGTCGCCTAGACACCTGGCCCGGCTGAAATTCATCTCTTTGCCATACAAAGGCCGTGGAGTAAAACCTCATATTCAGCTGCATTGTTAGTATAAGGAAACATTAGCCTTAAAACATAACAAAATTTGTCACCTCGTGGGGAAGTCAAAATAACTCCAGCCCCGAGCCTTCCAGCTGCCTGGACCCATCAAAATGAATCGTCCAATATGTGTTATCAGGCTTCTCCTCAGGCATCTCCAATTCTGTCCAGTCATTGATGAAATCCACCAAAGCCTGAGACTTGATGGCTGTTCTTGGCACATATTTCAAACCATGAGGTCCAAGTTCTATTGCCCATTTAGCAATCCGGCCTGTGGCCTCCCTGTTCTGAATAATGTCTCCCAAGGGACCAGAGATGACCACAGTAATAGGATGACCAAGAAAATAATGCTTCAGCTTGCGACTCGCCATGAACACCCCATATACCAGCTTCTGCCAATGTGGATATCATTGCTTGGACTCAATCAACACCTCACTGACATAATAAGCCGGCCTCTGGACTGGGTATTCCTTACCCACCTCCTTGTGCTCCACCACAATCGCCACACTGACAACCTTACAATTAGCTGCCACATACAGAAGCAAAGGTTCTTTCTCAATGGGAGCTGCAAGTATGGGCGGCTCAGCTAACTGCTTTTTGAGCGCCTCAAACGCCTTATTCGCAGCATCACTCCAGACAAAATGATCTGTCTTCTTCATCATCTCGTATAAAGGAAGCGCCTTCTCTCCCGGTCGGCTTATGAACTGGCTTAGAGCTGCGACACGACCCGCCAGGCGCTGGTCATCATTGACACATGCCAGCTTAGCCAATGAAGTGATAGCTTTGATCTTCTCCGGGTTAGCTTCAATGCCCCTCTCTGAGACCAGAAAACCCAAGAGCTTGCCTGCAGGCACACCAAATACACACTTGGCCAGGTTGAGCATCATCTTATAGACCCGGAGATTGTCAAAAGCCTCCCTTAGACCATCCAGGAGAGTCTCCTTCTTTCTGGATTTGACCACAATATCATCCACATAAGCATGCACATTACGCCCAATCTGATTGTGAAAGCAATTCTGAACACGGCGCTGATAAGTTGCCTGGGCACTCTTAAGCCCAAAAGGCATAGAAACATAACAGAAGGCTCCAAAAGGGGTGATAAAAGACATCTTCTCTTGGTCCTTAACTGCCATCTTGATCTGATGATAACCAGAATAAGCATCCAGGAAACATAAACTCTCACAACCCGCAGTAGCATCAATAATCTGATCGATACGGGGGAGAGAAAATGGATCAGCCATGCATGCTTTGTTAAGATCTGTGTAGTCAACACACAAACGCCAGGTGCCGTTCTTCTTGAGCACCAGCACCGGGTTAGCCAACCACTCAGGGTGAAGAACCTCCATGATAAACCCAGCTGTTAAGAGTCGGGCTACCCCCTCTCCAATAGCCTTACGGCGTTCCTCATTGAAATGACGAAGAAATTGCTTTACCGGCTTAAACTTAGGATCCACATTAGGAGTGTGCTCAGCGAATTCTCTCGGTACACCCGGCATGTCAGAAGGCTTCCATGCAAAGATGTCCCAATTCTCACGGATGAACTCGATGAGCGCGCTTTCCTATTTAGGATCCATATTGGCCCCCATTGTGAACTGCTGAGATGAGTCGCCAGGGACAAAATCAACCTGCTTAGTATCATGAGCCAACTTAAATTTCAACAAAGGGTCTTGCTTAGTAGTGGGCTTCTTCAAAGGGGTCATATCAGCCGGGTCAACATTGTCTTTATAAAACTTAAGCTCCTCTGTGGCGCAGGCCGACTCAGCATAAGCCGCATCCCCTTCCTCACATTCTAGGGCTATTTTTCGATCACCATGGACCATAATAGTGCCCTTACGCCCTAGCATCTTAAGCTGTAAATAAACATAACAAGGCTGGGCCATAAATTTGTCGTAAGCTGGCCGTCCAAACAGGCGTGATAAGGGCTCTTGATCTTGACCACTTCAAACCATAATGTCTATGTTCTGTAGTCATAGTCATTGCCAAAAGCCACCTCCAAAGCAATCTTACCAACCGAATATGCCGACTTACCCGGTACCACGCCATGATAAACTATAGAAGACGGCTTAAGCTCCTTATCAATTATGTTCATCCGGCGAAAGGTGTCATAGTAAAGGATATCGATACTGCTCCCACCGTCCATGAGCACTTTAGTGAATTTATAACCCCCGACCTGAGGGGCTACCACCAATGCCAGCTGACCCGGATTATCAACCTAGGGTGGGTGATCCTCTCGACTCCATGTGATTGGATACTCTGACCACCGCAAATACTGAGGCACCGCCGGCTCAACAGCACTGACCGCGTGTTTATGAACCTTCTGATCTCGCTTACAGAGACTTGTGGTGAAAACATGATACTGGCCACTATTGAGCTGCTTTGGGTTACTCTGGTATCCTGATTGATGCTGCTAATTACCCTGACCAGGCTGTTGGTTATAACCACCCTGGTTGCCCTGTCCTTGATACCCAGAAAATGAGCCACCACCACCAAAGCTGGGCCCCTGTGAGCCGGATCCTGACCCGCCAGGCGGGCCATTATTGTTGCCATGATTCTGATTGAAGTTGGAATTCCTGTACTCCCGCATGATGAAACAGTCCTTCCAAGCATGAGCCGCCGGTTTATTGGGCAGGCTGTGTTTTGGGCAAGGCTCATTCATCATCGCCTCAATATTAAAGTTCTTCCCTCCAAAGGCCTGCTTACCATTACCATTACGGCGCTGGTTTTTATATCCAGTGTTGGTGTTAGCTACAAGATCCGACCCGCCATTAGGCTGTCTACGCTTACCACGCTTACCATGGTTATTACCATTATGCCCTGTCACGTTCTGCTGCAGACCCTTACCATTGCCACCCTTCTTTCCCTTGTTGGATTTTTCATCATCAGATCTGGGATCCTTGGTGGTGTCAGAGTCGACATACTTAATGAGAGCCGCCATGAGCTCTCCCATGTCATTACTATGATGCTTAAGCCGCCCGAGCTTCTGCTTAAGGGGGGGCGGGTAAATTGACAGTTCTTCTCCAAGACCAGAACCGCCTGACCCGCCGCAATACTATCTGACGATTGCATAATAGCTGAGACCCGCCGGACCCAATGGTGAGCCGACTCATCCTCACGCTGTACACAGTTATCAAGATCAATAATTGTTAAGGGCTGCTTGCATGTTCCCTTAAAATTCTGGATGAACCGTGCTTTCAACTCTGCCAATGAATCGATGGAGTTGGCGGGTAATCCTTTTAACCAGGTCCGAGCCGGCCCGTCCAACATCATAGTAAAGTACTTAGCACACACATCATCATTGACATCCAGCATCTCCATGGCTAACTCATAACTCTCAATCCAGGCCTCAGGGGGGAGATCCGCTGTATAGTTAGCCACCTTGCGAGGACCCTTAAAACCCTTAGGCAATCGTTAATTACATAAGGCTGGTACTAAACAAGGCACTCCAACAGATCTAGAAATTATACCAGCTCCTACTAACATCGAAGGGGTCACTGGAGGCTGCTGATAAGCCCCCAGCTGAGCCGCCACTGCGGCCTCCGCCTCTCGGCGTGCTCTGGCATCATCCACAATCGCTTGAGCATGAGTTAGGGGCGGGTTATTCCCACGGGGCGGGTCATCTTGATTTGGCCGATGTCGTCGCTCGCTACTAGAAACCGCCGGCGACTCAATGCGCCGGCTGTAACTGCGGCTTGGGAGGGGCGTCGAATGCACCCTCTCACGAATATGTGTATATTTCTCCTGCTGTGCAACTTCTGTTCGCAAAAGCTCAATTGCGTTCCGCGCCTCAGCTGCAAAAGGCATCTCTTCTGTGATAGGGATTGCATTGAGCCGGGTGGCCGCTGCTATCATGTTATCCACTAGGTTGGAATAATGACCAGACGGTGTCGAAAAACGCCGGGGCGGGGTTCGATCCCTATGGGGAGGGTCATGCAATCGGGGCTGAGCCGCCGCTGCACTCCCTGGGATTTTAGCCGCTCGGGTTGTGCCTGGCGGGTTACTTGGCCCCGCACCAGGCGTGTTAAAAAGATTCCGCGCCTCATACTGTGCAGGCAAACGGGTTTGATACCTCCTTCGAAGAACCGCATTAGAGGCGTTTTGATCCAAACTTAAGCGAAAAGCCTCTGCCATGATACGCCGTGACTCGGCATCCATCTTGGCTCGTTCCTCTGCCATCTTTGTGTTCTCTGCATTAAAATCCTCTTGGGCCTTGGCCACCTCATCCCGCACCTTTTCAACTTCCGTATTATGTTGTGCTTGATTCACCGCAGTAACCTCTGTGGCTAACAGAGTCGCCAAAGTGCCCAAGAGCTCGGATAAAACTTGAGCCGGCGGCCGAACTGAGCCACCCGCCCCAGCTGTCGCAGCAGCAGTTGAACTGGATGTCATAGCAGCAGCCGTTGATAAGTTTACCATTGGTTATGTACCAGCCATAAAAATAGTGGCCCTGCTCGGCGGCTCATAAGGGTCTGGAATACTGTCACCATCAGAATAGCCTCCAAGTCCGCCATCCTGAAGCTGATAGATTGACCCGGTTTCTCCGGTCGAGGAATCATCACCTGAATAGATGGCCGTCTCTCCACCGGATGCAGAACCTTCCTCAAGATCCGCCCCACGAACAAAGCCAATGAAAACATGCTTTCGGCCGGGTTGAACCCCGGCGGGTCGCGCGCGCTGAGCCATCTCGACGATGTCGGTGCAGGTGTCCGGCTCAGGCTCTAACTCGCCGATCTTGCCGATGGAGACATGGATTCCGCCAAAGGGGACCCGGTACCCGTACTCAATTGAATCGGCCTCAGGGCCCCAGCCAGCGTCGTCGATGTAGAGATTGCCGCGATGACTCTTAGTCATCCGGCCCACGGCGTATCCCTCGATCCCTGAGAAGTTGCCCTTCAAGAACTCGAAACCACCATGCTCTGGCCCCACAGTGGGCGCCAACTATCATGGTTTTGTCACGACAGATGCCCTTGTGAAAGGAATTAGGTGTGGAGCCATCGCGACATAGGTTAGCTCGAAGGGGTTAAACGGGACCAAGGACACAAGGTTTACCCAGGTTCGGCCCCTCTCAACGAGGTAAAAGCCTACTCCTGCTTTTGTTGACTATAGCTTGGATATCGATTACAAGGGAGAAAAATCACCTCACCTAGCTCTCGATCAATTGTTTCTTAAGTTAACCCGCCGCAGGGTCTCGCCTTTATATACACAGGTCGAGGCCCTGGGCTTACAAGAGTCCAAGCCGGATCACACAACATGATCAACTCGGTTTCTAAGTCACCTTGCCTTACAAAGCAAGTCACCATTATGGCGGCTCACCCTTTCTGGGTCATGATTACACCATCGGGTCTTGGGCCTCCAGCAAGCCCACCTTGTAAGCCGCCGCTAGTCTTTGTGGACCTTCTTGGGCCTTCTTCATGTTGAGTCGCCAACGATGTGACCCGGCGGCAGGTCACACCTCGGGGTTATATCCCCAACATAGGTGGTAGTAGCTCCGGTCACCAAGCCCGTCGCAAGAATCCGGATCGTCAAGGTGGCTCCAAGCGCTTTTGCACCGCAGATGATGCCGGTGCCACTTCCAGTGCTCAGCCCAAGTAGAGGTCCAAGCAAGTTGTGAGCAAGTAGAAGGAGAAAGCCAAGTCCATGAGTGAGTTGTCTGCCAAGGAGTTCTATGTTGTTCGCCTCCGCAATCGATATCGCCATGAGCAAGATCCAGCTCTTATCAACCGTCCGTTCTAGAACAAGCAGCAATGCTCCGTCTATCTTGATGTACTCAAGGGCAAGAGGAATCTATTTGTGATTGCCAGGTCTATTGATCTTGGTCATTTGGAGAAGGATCCTCAATACTTTGAAGAAGCCCTAGCTCTCTGTGCTCAGCTTGACATCCTCAGGATTATCTCATTCAAGAAGGACTTTGATGTTGAACTTGTGGCCCAATTCTATGCCACGGTTCACTTTGGCACTAATGATGAGAGGACTCTCAAATGGATGACAAATGGGAGTGTCTTGACTGCAAAATGGAAGGATTTCATGGCTAGCTTGAGCTACAATGATGAGGGGCTCAATAATCCTATTGGGTTGCACCCTCACAAGGAGGATGCGGCCACACACAAGTCCGCTCCCTGGTGCTACTGTACTGAGAAGATTTTTCCCACCACCGGCAAGAAAATGTATGAGTTGTGCCCTTTTCTGGATATCATGCATCACATCTTCATGAACAAGCTTTTCCCATGCATTGGGAATTTGGACCAGATTCACTCTTACCTCGTGGACATGCTGCTTATCTGCGAGAAGGAGAAGAACACACAATAGGTGTTGGATGTTTCTCACATCATGTGGTCTGAGCTTCACTCTGCCGTCGCTGAGCGCAAGTGCCCTATCTATGGCCCTTATCTAATGCAACTCATTGAGGACACTTGGGCCTCTACTTTTCCAAATGAGATGTTTGTGACTGGTGATCTAACTTCACATGAGGTTATACGATTGAGGCAGAAGGAGAACTGGGGTACTCCGGCTGCTCCTGAGATGGAGGCTCCTGAGGTAGAGTGTGAGGGCGGTGATGAGCTTGACTATGAGTTGTCCGGCGAGGGGCCGATACGTCCATTTTGCATCATATTTTCCTACTGTTATTTATAATGATTTTGATACAAGAGTAGTTTGAGTTTTGCTTCTTTACTTTTATGTTTCAATCTTAGCAATGAAAACAATAAAATATCATATGCTAATCCCATGGAAAGTAACAACTTTACATAAAGAAAAGTATAAGTGATAAAATTGTTGGACGTTAACAAACATAGTATTGGTCAATGATGCAATTCATGAAAAATTAATAAGGGAAGAGAAGATTCACATATAAATATACTATCTTGGACATTAGAATTGCATCATAAAGTGTTCTAATAATAAAAAAAAACATTGTAAATAACAGTAGGCAAACATGATGCAAAATGGACGTATCAGCCCCTCACCGGACAGCTCATAGTTGAGCTCATCACCGCCCTCACACTCTACCTCAGGAGCCTCTATCTCAGGAGCAGCCAGATTACCCTAGTTCTCCTTCTGCCTTAGTCAGATAACCTCATGTGAAGTCAGATCACCAGTCACAAACATCTCATCTGGAAAAGTAGAGGCCCAAGTGTCCTCAATGAGCTGCATTAGATAAGGGCCATAGATAGGGCACTTGCGCTCAGCGACGGTAGAGTGAAGTTCAGACCACATGACATAAGAAACATCCAACACCTGTTGTGTGTTCTTCTCCTTCTTGCAGATAAGCAACATGTCCATGAGGTAAGAGTGAATCCGGTCCAAATTCCCAATGCATGGGAAAAGTGTGTTCATGAAGATGCAATGCATGATATCCAGAAAAGGGCACAACTCATACATTTTCTTGCTGGTGAAGGGAAAAATCATCCATTGATGACTGTTATGTTCTTCTGTGAAAAGATTGTTGAGGTTTTAATGAATGATTTTTATCTTTATGGGACTTCAAGAAATGACTATGAATTATTCACTTGTTATTGAACCATTTGATGTTTGGGGATTTGATTATATGGAACCTTTTCCTTCCTCTAATGGGTATACACATATTCTAGTTGTTGTTGATTACGTTACTAAGTGGGTAGAACCTATTCCAACTAGTAGTGCTGATCATAACACTTATATTAAAATGCTTAAAGAAGTTATTTTCCCGAGGTTTGGAGTCCCTAGATATTTGATGACTGATGGTGGTTCAAATTTTATCCATGGTGCTTTCCGTAAACTTCTTGCTAAATATGATGTTAACCATAGAATTGCATCCCCTTATCATCCTCAGTATAGTGATCAAGTTGAATTGAGCAATAGAGAAATCAAGTTAATCTTGCAAAAGACCGTTAATAGATCTAGACAGAATTGGTCTAAGAAACTTGATGATGCACTTTGGGCCTATAGAACTGCTTATAAGAATCCTATGGGTATGTCTCCGTATAAAATGGTTTATGGAAAAGCATGTCATTTACCTCTTGAGTTAGGACATAAAGCATATTGGGCAATTAGAGAACTTAACTATGACTTCAAACTTGCCGGTGAAAAGAGGTTATTTGATATTAGCTCGTTAGATGTGTGGAGAACCCAAGCTTATGAAAATGCCAAGATGTTTAAAGAAAATTTTAAAAGATGGCATGATAAAATAATTCAAAAACAGGAATTCAAAGTAGGTGGGCATGTTCTATTATTCAACTCTCGTTTCATATTCTTTGTAGGAAAACTTCTCTCTAAATGGGAAGGACCGTATATCATCAAAGAAGTTTATCATTCCAGAGCTATCAAGATCAACAACTCCGAGGGCACTAATCCGAGGGTGGGCAATGGACAAAGAATTAAGCATTATATCTCAGGTGCACCTATTAATGTTGAAACTAACATTTTTCAAACTATGACACCGGAGGAGCACATAAGAGAGACCTTCCGGAACACTCCAGAACTATGAAAAGGAGTAAGTATGTGATAGGGTAAGTAAACCGACTCCAAAAATTCCATAAAGCATTTTCTGTCCATTTTGGAATATTAGAAAAAATACCAAAATAAGAAAGAACCGAGGGGACCGACGAGCTGCCCACAAGGCAGATGGGCGCGTCCTGGTGCCTTGTGGGCCCCTCATGTGCCTCCCTGACTCCATTTTCTTCTGGAATACTTGTTTCGCAAGATAAAAATTCTTTATATATACTCTCGGATGTTTTCACCACCGTATCACAGAAATTTCCTATGTCTTTGTTTCGTGCTATTTTTCTGACAGATCTAGATCGCCATGACTCCACCAAGCTCTTCCAAGGACAAGTTCTATGAGAAGGTCATCAACCCCTACCTACTAGAGGTGATGAAACACCCTCAAGCCATTGAGATGCGTGAGGGGGTGCTTCACATCCGGGACGTTCAAGGACCTAAGAAGACTGGAAGCGTGGAGGCCAGGCTTGAAGCAGTGGAGCAGGAGATCTTCAAGTGCCAAGGGATGGTTGAACTTGGACTTAACGCCAATCACCCATGATCACGGGATTCACCCATGAGCACAAGGTGGATGGCAAAGAGATTGGAGACGCCATCTTCAAGCTCCATGATCGAATTGACTATCCCAGGCTCAAGTCTATGATCTCCAAAATCAAAATATTGAGTATGAGGCTAAATTTAAAGGTATGAATTTAGCTGCAAGTTTCAGGACCCCGGAGACTCGCTCACCCTTTTATGATGGGGAACCTATGCCATGGAAGACGGAGGACAAGCCCACTACTTGATCATCACCATCATCACCGAAGAAAGAAACTTGAGTACACCGGTATGGGCACCACCCTAGGCTTGTGCCAAGCTTGGGAGAGGTGCCCTGGTATCGTATTACCATCACATTTACTATGTTTACCTATCTTAGTTTGATCCTTAGTTATTTCATGATTTAGTAGAATAAAAGTTTAGTATGATCTACTTTCGAGTGCTAGTTTCATGATCTATCTATCTATTTAATCGATTTGAGATTTATATAATAAAGAGTAGTTTGAGTTTTGCTTCTTTACTTTTATGTTTCAATCTTAGCAATGAAAACAATAAAATATCATATGCTAATCCCATGGAAAGTAATGACTTTACATAAAGAAAAAGTATAAGTGATAAAATTGTTGGAAGTTAACAAACATAGTTTTGGTCAATGATGCAATTCATGAAAAATTAATAAGTGAAGAGAAGATTCACATATAAATATACTATCTTGGACATCTTTTATGATTGTGAGCCCCCATTAAATATTCTATTTCAAATTGTTGACGTTGGACAAGGAAGACAATGTAATGAGTTATGTTTTCTTATATTCACATAGAACTTATAATGTCATGGATCTTCCAACATGTGGTGCTTGCCCAATATCTTTCTAGCCAAAAATCCGCACCAAGTAGAAATACTACTTGTGGATCCAAAACCCTTAAACCCAATTGCATGCCATGAGAGCCCACTATATCTACCTACGGATTGAAAAAGATCCTTCAAGTAAGTTGTCATATGTGCGTAAAGCAATAAAAATTGCTCCTAAATATGTATGATCTTTTATTGCAAGGGAAAATAAGCTTTGTACAATCTTGTGATGGTAAATAAATAAAAGCGACATACTACATAATAAAGGCTGCTATCACAAGGGGCAAAGTGTCATTCCTTTACATTAAGAGCATGCACATCCAAAAATAAAAAGCGCATGACAACCTTTGCTTCCCTCTGCAAAGGGCCTATCTTTTACTTTATGTATTTACTTTTCATGCAAGAGTCAATAGTGTTCTCCTCTATTCCTTTTTCATTTTTCTCTCTGCAAGCATCATGCAATACAGGAATCAGCTTCTTTGCCGTCTGCCATGGCAGACGGCAAAGGAGCGAAAAGCGGACGACAAACCTCTTTGCCATCTGCCACTAACGGCAAAGGTGCCCGGCAAAGAAAGCTACGATAAACAGGTTCTTTGCCGTCTGCTTTCTCAAAGCGGACGGCAAAGACCCTTTGCCGTCGATGGCAGACGGTAAAGAACATGGACGGTAAATAACAGGCGTTAGCCATGTTAGGTGGCTAACGGGCGGCTTTGTCGTCTGCCAGTAGACGGCAAACATGCCCTCCCCTTTGCCGTTTGCCTTGTGACGTCAACAGACGCGTCAGCATACCCGTCAGCAGACCCAGCTCTTTGTCGTCTATCACAGACGGCAAACCTCTCCAGCCTTTGCCATCTGCCACGAACGGCAAAGTGACCAAATGGGTCAACTCCCAGGTTGCACAGGTTGCTGCCACGTGGCCTCTTTGCCGTCTGTGGCGGACGGCAAAGGCCCCTTTACCGTCGGTGGCAGACGGCAAAGAGCTGCATTGCCTCTTTTTGTTCTGTTTTTTCTTATATCCAACCATTTTCACAGCAAATATATGATATTTCACAGCAAACATATATATATTTCACACCAAACTTATGAGATATCGAACACATAGATAGCAAGTTCCACATACATATGACATATCCAAATACATAGCAAGTTCAACATACATAGTTCATCCATACATATTACAAGTTCCACAACCCAAGTTCCACATTGTTCGAAAATGAAAACAGAAAGGGAAAACAAGCCCTCCATCAATGCAAAGCTTCCGTGAAGTTAATGAAATCTACAAAAACTTAGAAGAAGAAGAAGTATATGACATTTATGAGCTAACTTAGGTAAAAATGACATTTATGAGCTAACTTAGGCAAAATGGATCATTTTGGAGCTAACTTAACTAAAATGGGTCATTTTGGAGATAACCTAGGTAAAAATGACATTTATGAGCTAACCTAAGTAAAATGGATCATTTATGAGCTAACCTAGCTAAAATGGATCATTTTGGAGCTAACCTAGCTAAAATGGATCATTTTGGAACTAACTTAGGTAAAATGGATCATTTTGGAGCTAACCTGGGTAAAATGAATCATTTTGGAGCTAACTTAGGTAAAATGGATCATTATTGAGCTAACCTAGGTAATTATGCCATTTTTGAGTTCACTAAGCATATTATGCAATTTTTTACATAAGTAAGCTAAGTATAGGTATTTATTGAGCTAACCTAGGTAACTATGCATATTAGAGCTAACTTAGCATATTAGAGCTATCTTAGGTCATTTTGGAGCTAACTTAGGTAAAATTGATCATTTTGGAGCTAATTAAGCTTATTATGTCATTTTCGAGGAAAATAAGCTAAGTATATGACATATATGAGGTTACCAAGGTTGTTATGCCATTTCAAACCTAAGTAAGCTAATTATGCCATTTTTGACATAAGTAAGCTAAGTGTATGCCATTATTGAGCAAACCTAGGTAACTAAGCATATTAGAGATAACTTAGCATATTAGAGCTAACTTAGCTCATTTTAGAGGAAACAAAGCTAAGTATAGATCGTTTTAGAGCTAACTAAGGTGAAGTGGTTCATTTTGGAGCTAAGTAAGCTTATTATGTCATTTTGGAGGAAAATAAGCTAAGTCTAGGTCATTATGGTAAGCATATTAGAGGAAATAAAGCTAAGTCTAGGTCATTATGCATTTGTTAAGCAAAACACTAGAGAAAACTTACTGTCATCACGGAGGTGAAGCACCGGCGTGGCTCGTGCCGGTACCACCTGGAGAAGGATCGTGTGATGCTTGTCTGGAGGTACGCTGCACCAAAGATCATTTGCAATGTCTCGTTAGCATGACAACACTCAAATGTTAAGACTAGTAACTAATGACCATTCAAATTAAACTCACCGTGGTCCCCGGAGCAATCTCTGGTATCGGCGGAGGGGTCTGACCGGCCTTCTGGCACACAGACTGCACATTTGGTTTTGACGGGTCAGTCATACTAGTTAGTAATGAAACGAACATTACGTGAATGATTTGGCTAATATGCAGAAGAAACTTACCACGAGGAGCTCGTACATGGCCCGGTTCTGCATGTCATTCCGTGCCCTCTCCTCCTCCAACATCCTTGCTGTCGGTTGAACACCTTCACTGTGAGCATGGTGCGGCTGTTGTCGTAACTTAAGATGCGTACGTGGCCAAGCTGAAGGTCATCAGCGCGGGCGAACTGCTTCCATCCATTCTTCACGCACGGATGGAAGCAGTTCACCCGCGCTCATGACCTTCAGCTCGGGGACGTCCGCATCTTAAGCTACGACACCAGTCGGTCAGCACTCGGACCGGAAGATCCTCGACCATCGACCCCTCGACCCTCGACCCCTCGCCCCTCGACCCCTCGGCAACCGTCGCCCCCTTGGCAATCCTCGACCCTCGACCCCTCGGCGGTCATGTTTAACACCTTCACTATGAGCATGGTGCGGCTGTTGTCGTAGCTTAAGATGCGGCCGTGCCCGAGCTTAAGGTCATCAGCGCAGGCGAACTGCTTCCATCCGTTCTTCGCGCACGGATGGAAGCAGTTCACCCGCGCTCATGACCATCAGCTCGGGGACGTCCGCATCTTAAGCTATGACACAGTCGGTCAGCACTCGGACCGGAAGATCCTTGACCATCGACCCCTCGACCCTTGACCCCTCGCCCCTCGACCCCTCGGCGACCCTCGACCCCTCGACCCCTCGGCGACCATCGAACACTAACTAAACTACACTAAAATAGAACACTAACTAACTACAACTAAACTAGATTAACTAAACTATACTAAACTAACTAAACTACACTAACTAAACTATAGTACACTAACTAACCAAACTACACTAACTAAAAAACACTAACTAAACTACACTACACTAACTACACTAACTAAACTACTCTAACTACACTAAAAACAAACTACAATTAACAAAGAAAAATTTGAAAAAAAGAGAGGGGGAGGGGCTCACTGGAGTGGGGGAGGTGGAGGCCGGCGTTGGTGGAGGAGCCACACCGGCGGACCGGGGCGGCGGGGCATCGGGGGGGGAGGGCGGCGGGCCAGGGCGGCGTGGCGGAGCGTCGGGTCGTCGGGGGGCCGGGGCGGCGTGCCAGAGCGGCGTGGCGTAGGGGACGTGGCGGGGTGCGGTCGGGGGCGGCATGGGGTGGGGGGAGGCGGCGGTGTGGCGGTCGGGGGCAGTAGGGGTCCGGGGCGGGCGGCGGTGTGGCGGTCGGGCGGGGGCGTTGTGGGGTCGGGGGCGGCGGCGGCGGCGTGGCGGTCGGGTCGGCGGCGGCGGGTGCAGTCGGGGGGCGGGGCGGCGTGGGTCGGGCGGCAGGCCGGGGCGGCGGGGTGCAGTCGGGGTCGGGGGCGGCGGCGGGGTGCGGTCGGGGAGAGGGAGGAACAGAGAGAGAAGAGAGAGAGAAGAGGGGCCGGGTGGGTAACGGCCCGTTAGGTAGTGGCTACTTTGCCGTCTGCTAGTGAACGGCAAAGAAACTTTGTCGTCAGCTAGCCGACGGCAAAGAGGGGGGATGGGCTAGGCCCCACGCGCCGGCCTCCACTGGACCCTACCCCACCTTTTTCCCGTCCGCTAGCTGACGACAAAGAATCTTTGCCGTCAGCAGGCTGATGGCAAATAATATCTTTGCCATCAGCCAGTTCTTTGCCATCTGTTTTTTGTAAGCAGACGGCAAAGACCTTCTTTGTCGTCCACTAGCAGACAGCAAAGAACTGGCTGATGGCAAATTCTCTGATTCTAGTAGTGATGTGGTGGGGAAAGATCTAGGCATACATATCCAGTTGGATATGAGTGATCATGAGTTATTATTGTTGATATTACCCTTGAGGTAAATGAGTTGGGAGGCAAAAATATAAGCCCATATCTTTCTATGTGTCCGACTGAAACGTTTGCTCCCTATATATGTCGTGAGTGTCAGCAATCATAGAAGACTAAATCATAGTTGAGTATGTGGACTTGCTAAACAAAAGCTCTTACATGAGACCTTTCCTGAAAATATGATGAATTGTAATTGCTTTGTTGACTAAGATCATAGTTTGTTAGTTTTCAAGAAAGTTTAAGCTTTATACCTCATTATTGTGATGAATTGTTACTTGCTCATGAGAAGTTCTATGATAATATATATTGCTGCTATGATAATGATCATGATGCTATTATGTCCGTATTTGGTTTTTATCGACACCTCTCTCTCTAAACATGTGGTCATGATTATCGATATTGGCTTTTGCTTGAGGACAAGCGAGGTCTAAGCTTGGGGGAGTTGATACGTCCATTTTGCATCATGTTTTCCTACTGTTATTTACAATGTTTTTGATTATTATAACACTTTGTGATGCAATTCTAATGCCTTTTCTCTCTTAATTTGCAATAATTACATAAAGGGGGAGATTACCGGCAGCTGGAATTCTGGACCAGCAAAAGCTATATCAGAGATACCTATTCTGCACAACTCCAAATGAGCTGAAATTTGACAGAGAAATATTTTGGAATATATAAAAAATACCAGAGGGGACCAGAGGGGACCCACCAGCTGCCCGCAAGGCACTTGGGTGCGGCCACCCCCTGGGTGCGCCGAAGTACCTTGTGGGGCCCCTGGCCGGCCTCCGAGGCCCATCTTCTCCTATATTATGCCATTTGACCTAGAAAAAAATCAAGAGAAGACTTTCGAGATGAAGCACCATCATCTCAAGGTGGAACCTGGGCAGGAGCACTTTTCCTCTTCGGCGGAGCGATTCCACCAGGGATACTTCCCTCTAGGAGGGGGAAATCGAAGCCATAGACATCACCAACAACCCTCTCATCGTGGGAGAATCAATCTTCATCAACATCTTCACCAGCACCATCTCATATCAAACCCTAGTTCATCTCTTGTATTCAATCTTTGTCTCAAACCTCAGATTGGTACATGTGGGTTGCTAGCCGTGTTGATTACATCTTGTAGTTGATGCTAGTTGGTTTATTTGGTGGAAGATTATATGTTAAGATCCTTGATGATATTCAATACCCCTCTAATCTTCAACATGAATATGATTTGTGAGTAATTACTTTTGTTCTTGATGACAGAGGAGAAGTCTTGTCATAAATAATCATGTGAATTTGGTATTCGTTTGATATTTTGATGATATGTATGTTGTTGCTTCCTTTAGTGGTGTCATGTGAGCGTCGACTACATGACACATCACCATATGTGGGCCTAAGGGAAGGCATTGTGGAGTAATAATTAGATGATGGGTTGCTAGAGTGACAGAAGCTTAAACCCTAGTTTATGTATTATTCTGTAAGGGACTGATTTGGATCCATATGTTTCATGCTATGGTTAGAATTATCATAATTCTTCTTTCATAGTTGCAGATGCTTGCGGGAGGGGGTAATCATAAGTGGGAGGCTTGTTCAAGTAAGAACAGCATCCAAGCACCGGCCCACCCACATATCAAATTATCAAATTAGCGAACGCGAATCAAACAAACAAGCTAAATTCCAATGTGTCCTCGAGAATGCTTTGCTTAATATAAGAAACCGTTCCAGTCGGTCCTTTGCTATAAAAAGGATTGGGATAACTTGCTACACCTTTGTTACAATTGCTACTTATTGCTCGTTACAAATTACCTTGCTATCAAACTATCTGTTACCGATAATTTGAGTGCTTGGAGAGAATACCTTGCTGAAAACTGCTTTTCATTTCCTTCTGCTCCTCGTTGGGTTTGGCACTCATACTTATTGAAAGGACTACGATTGATCCCCTATACTTGTGGGTCATCAGGAGCCATCTTGGGCTAAGAAGCTCAAGAAGAAGATGAAGAAATTGTTCTGTCTCGAGACGCATGGTCAGTACAAGACTCATGTGGCACACAAGAAGGCCCGCGGTCGCGACAAGGCCATCATGAGGCACCTTGGCATGGAGGTCCCCAATGGTTCAGAGGATAGGATCACCTCAGAGGCAGAGTGGGTATCGAAGAACTGCAAGTGGACAGACTCAGATGATGATCAGCCAGCTGCCGCGGAGGAGGAGTCCGAGGATCACGAGGAGGAGGAGGAGCACATTGATGATAATGACATGGAGTGATTGATGTAGGGTGGAACCCTAATGGCCGATCTTTCACGAATTGGAGGGGATGCCGCGAAGAACACAAAGAACACGAGAGGGAAACACTCAATCAACAAGATCCAAATCACACATGTGCTAAATCCACATACACAAACAAGAGAATAGCTATGGTGGAGCTTGAAGTTGGCGATGCGAAAGTGGGGCGGTGGCTGAATTTTGTGGCCAAAAAATTTAGTTTGGACAGTGGAAGCCGAATGATCTGGGTCGGGGTCCGGATCATCCACTCGATGTCCGGATGATCCGGGACTTTGTCCAGATGATCCTGGCTGGTCAATCTGTTTGGCTATGGGGTCGGGAAGAACTCCAAATCGTGGATAAAAAGCAAAATTGGGGCAATTTCGGCGTGGATTTCATGGTGGAGATGGTGGGGGAATGCTAGATCCACTTGCAACACAACGAATCCATGGATCAAAATCAACAAAACATCATCAAATGTACCGTGGGCCTGCCAAAGTGATCCAAATCTCAAAGGTTGGGATGTCGTTTATGAAGTGCCGCCACATGTTAGACCACCTCCCCCCCAATGAAGAGGATTATGAACCTCACATTAACCCAGACACATATGAAGGAGAATTCTTCCAAGAAACACGTCTTTCCAAAAAACATTTCAAGAACCGCTCTACTTCACCCCAGAACATTGAAGTAGACAGCGGCAGTGAATCCGAGCCTGAGCCGGAACAAGAAGAGCCGGAACAAGAAGAGGTTACTACTGCGGATGACCTGTCAATGCTTGACCGATTACGTACAGGAGGCCTTCCACATGTTGATGCATTTATTGATGATGATGAGCACGTCATTACTGATAGTGATGATGATGATGCATTTATTGACCCCGAAGCATATATAGACGATGATGATGATGCATTTATTAATGATGACGATGAAGATTAATATTACAGTTCATGTCAGGTATTCAATTATTATTATGTACATATATATTATTAATTAGTTCATGTTAGGTATTCAATTTTTTATTATGTTCATGATGATGATACACTAAAATTATATACATATTATTCATGTCAGGTATTCATTCTTTTTATGTTGTACTAATTTCGTTTACTCTTTGTCATTGCAGGTGTTGACAGATGGTACACCTTCCTCGCCGCCACCCCCGGCTGATTCACCCGACCACAGGAGTGCTCCGTCTGAGATGGAGCCGCCTAAGGTGGAGCCGTCTCGGACTCCGGTCCACGAGCCTATGGCAGACGCGCCTACGGCCGACGAGCCTCGGGCCGACGAGCCTCGGGCCGCCGAGCCTTCGTCCCGCGAGACTCCGTCCCACGAGACTCCGGAGCTCAGCAGGGATCATGCTGAGTCGCAGCAGAACCCTTTGGAGGACTCGCCGGAGTCGAGTGGCCATGTTGAGGGTGGCTATAGCTCTGATAGCTATAGCGAGGGTGAGTGGGTTGAGGGGCGCAAAGTCTACCAGCGTGGTGGTACAAAGCTCCCTGACACCCCGACGACCCCCGACCAGAGGTGGTTGATTGCGCCTAGCGGGGAGAAGTAAGTGCATTTACTCTTTTTTAACCTTTTGTCTTCACGTTTCTTCGAATATCTAATGCGTTGGCCTTGTCATACTGCAGGTCTTGGACACACGAGCCGAATGTCCGCAAGCCCAATAGTGTCCTTGGTGTGATTTGTCGCCAGAGCTTCCCGGGGTGGGTCACGTTGCCCGGTGAGGGCCGGGTTCGAGAGCTAGGAATGACCTGGGAGCACTACTTGGCTGCCCCGGCCCCGCCGGGGCATAGGATCGGCGATGTCGAGTGCCACACGGTCGCCGACATTGTGATCCAGACGTTTTGGGTAATTTCTCCTTTGCCGTCTACGTTGTGTTTTCTTCTTTGATTGGCAACCCTAGTGATTGTACTAATCCGTGTTTTCTTGTTTGATTGCAGACCTTCTACAGGTGTGCTGAGGGACAGGAGGAGGCCGTGGCTCGGGTTATCGACACCGAGTGCAGGCGCCTACTTCAAAACTTTCGGCACGAGGCTCGGACGCAGGCTGTTCGAGACTACTTCGCCTCGGCTGGTATTAGGAGGAAAAAAGGGAAATGCCGCGTCAAGTATCTGAGTAAGGAGAAGTACATGAAGGTAATTACCTATTCTTAAGGCCTTGTACTTAGTTTCCTTGATTTGATTCGTAGGCATAGCGCTCAAATTTCTCTTGCTTAACTTAGGTGCCCCCGAGATGGTGTGCGGATAGGACGGACTGTTGGGAGGCGTTGGTGGAAGAGTGGTGCACTCCCGAATGGCGCTCCGTCCACGACACTGCAAAGAACAAGCGTGCCCAAATGAAAGGTGTCCCACACCATCTAGGCAGCGTCAACCTACGTCAGTTCGGGGAAAACTGGGTATGTGGTTTGCTTCATGATTCATGCAAATTCATTCTTCATGCTAGCTTGAGCCCTTAACTAATACTCTGTTCCTCTCTTTTAGGCGCGACACAACAAGGCTCCAGTGCCAGAGTTGTTCGACCTCTATGCCATGTCCAATACTGCCTCGTACAAGAAGGCCAAGGCATTCTCTGAGTCTGACCTCGATGATCCAGAGAAATTCACCAACCACACCTCCCACCACAAGCTTGTGATGTACAGAGACCAGGGGAAGGCGAGGAAAGGGCCGGACTTTAACCCGAGCCAACCTCTTGATCCAGAGCTGGTGATGATATCTGGTGGCGGGAGGTCCCATGGCTCGTTAGCCATTGGGAATGGACTGATACATTGTAGTAGCACTCTCCCGCAGATCAAGAAGTGCCAGACCAGCTCTGATCCTAAGATATTGCCTCGTGCACGGCCAGTGGAGCTCCAATTCAAGGTTAGTTATACGGAATCAGATACCTTTCCTCCATTACATTGTGTGTGCGGTCGTAGATTATTACAATGCTAACGAGTGGTGTTGCAGGCTGCTATTGAGGCAGAGAGAGCGAAGACCCAAGCTGCTATTAAGGAAGAGAGAGCGAACACGCGGGTGCTTCTAGCGGAGAGGGACCGGCAGACGGCTAAGCTGTTGGAGGAGGAGAGGAACCGGAATATGATGGCTACCCGGGCCCTATACGAGATGTTCGCGGTAATTTTCTTTTGCATGTTAGCCAAATCATGCACATAATGTTCCTTACATTAGTATCTAATATGACTGACTCGTCAAAACCAAATGTGCAGACCATGTGCGAGAAGACCGGCACGACTCCTCCGGCGATGCCAGACATTGTTCTGGCGGGCACGGTGAGTTTCATTTGAATGGTCATTAGTTACTAGTCTTCATGTTTGAGTTGCATCATGCTAACGATACATTGGAAATGATCTTTGGTGCAGCATAACTCCCGACAAGAATCGACCGATGCTTCTCCGTCTGCCACTGGCGCGACCGGTCCTACAGCTACACCTCCTTGATGACGGTAAGTTTTCCCAAGTGTTTAGCTTACCAAATGCATACTTAGCTTAAGAAATGACCTAGTCGTGTGCCTTTGGTAGCCTTCCATACAGGGAAATGCCTCCTAGTGCTTCCACTGAGCCATGGTAGTTCGCTACTGCTCCGGAACACATGGATTGACCGGCATGTGTCCTTCTTTGCTACTGTGTCTGTCCCTACAGGGAAATGTCACACGGTGTATCACCGAAGTCCTTGTAGCTTGCTACGACTTGGTTGCACTCGCTGATGACCGACACGTGCATTGCTGGGTCATGTATGCCTGTCCCTGTACGTTTGTGCCACCTTGGTTCTATGACTAGTCATGTCGGCCTGGGTTCTCTGCCATATGGATAATAGCGACATAATCATATACTTAGCATTTTTCCTTCCAAAATGACTCAATATGCTTAGCTAGCTCAAAAATGACATAATAAGCTTAATTAGCTAAAAAATGACCTATTTAACCTAGGATAGCTCTAAAATGACCTATACTTAGCATTTATTCCTCCAAAATGACTTAATATGCTCCAAAATGACCTATGTAGCTCCAAAATGACTTAATATGCTCCAAAATGACCTATTTAGCTCCAAAATGACTTAATATGCTCCAAAATGACCTATTTAGCTCCAAAATGACTTAATATGCTCCAAAATGACTTAATATGCTCCAAAATGACCTATTTTGCATATTAAGTCATTTTGGAGCATATTAAGTCATTTTGGAGCATATTTAGCTCCAAAATGACTTAATATGCTCCAAAATGACCTATTTAGCTCCAAAATGACTTAGTATGCTCCAAAATGACCTATTTAGCTCCAAAATGAGTTAATATGCTCCAAAATGACCTATACTTAGCTTATTTAGTTCATTTATGACATACTTAGCCTATTTAGGTCAAAAATGGCCTATTTAACTAGGTTAGCTCTAAAATGACACAAGTAAGCAATAAGAAGAAGAAAAAGAAAGAGAAGAAAAATTCTTCTTCTTTTTCTTCTTCTTCTTCTTCTAGTCTTCTTCTTCTTGTTCTTCTAACTTTCTTCTTTCCCATTTTGCAGATTTGCTTCAGATCACGGAAGCTTGCGTTGGAGTCTACTCTTCTCCTTGTCCTTCCTTTTTGTTTTGATTTTGTAGGATGAACAATTTGAAACTTGCTACGTATATATGTATGGATGGTGGCTATATTGTATATGGACCTTTTGCTTAATTGTTGGATATGTTGGACTTTTCATTTGGTGTATATATGTGTTGGATGATGATATATGTGTTGGATATGTTGGATGATCCATATGGCAGGGATATGTTGGCTATATGTACTTGCTGAAATATTTTGAAATGAATATATATAAATATATATCTGTGAAATTGATTGAATTTAAGAAAAAACAGGGGCTATATAGCCAATTTGCCGTCTGCTAGCAGACGGCAAATTGGCCACGTGGCAGCAGACTGTTCAACCTGGGCTGGCCTATTTGGCCTCTTTGCCGTCTGCTAGCAGATGGCAAAGAAGCAAAGGTCTTTGCCATCTGCTAGCAGACGGCAAAGAAGCAAGGTCTTTGTCGTCTGCCAGCAGACGGCAAAGAAGCAAAGGTCTTTGCCATCAGCTGGCAGACGGCAAAGAAGCAAGGTCTTTGCCATCTGCCAGCAGACGGCAAAGAAGCAAAGAGCGCCGTTAGCCCCCTAACGGGGCTGCTACCTTTTTTGTGCCGTCCACAAGCTTTGCTGTCTGCTAGCAGACGGCAAAGAACTTTCCTTCTTTGCCGTCCGCTAGCAGACGGCAAAGCGGCCTTTACCGGCATCAGTTCAGCCGGAGTGTTTGCCGTCAGCTAGCGGACGGCAAAGCCTTTGCCGTCCGCCAAGCATGCCTTTGCCGTCTGCTATGGCAGACGGCAAAGCAGCTGATTCCAGTAGTGGGAGATGGTGGGGAATGCTAGATCCACTTGCAACACAACAA
This sequence comes from Thinopyrum elongatum, assembly GCA_011799875.1. NCBI lineage: Eukaryota > Viridiplantae > Streptophyta > Magnoliopsida > Poales > Poaceae > Thinopyrum > Thinopyrum elongatum. Next base: position 290,873,329 of record CM022299.1, on the reverse strand, counting down.
ATCCATGGATCAAAATCAACAAAACATCATCAAACCAACAAATCACAAAAAAAATTGGTATGCTTATTTTTGTGGGAATTTTTGAAATTGGACAAAAACACACAAAATTAGGCTAGAAAATGGGGGAGGGACTCCAAATTTGTGATCAACGTGGCTCATGATACCAAGATGATGTAGGGTGGAACCTTAACGGCCGATATTTCACGAATTGGAGGGGATCTCGCAAAGAATACGAAGAACACGAGAGGGAAAACACTCAATCAACAAGATCCAAATCACACATGTGCTAAATCCACATACACAAAGAGGAGACACAAGGATCCAAATCCAACACAATAGGGTACAAAATGGTAGCTAGTTAGTCCCAATCCTTGAAGGAGAGAGGTCTTGAATCCTAGGAGGATCTTCCCATGAAGGGGTCTTGAATCCACTTGGGGGATATTCTCACATGGAGGCCTTGATCTTGATGGGAGAGGTAAATGGATGAGCAAAGATCTATCTCTATCTTGAGCTAATTCTTTGCTAACCCTAACACGTGGGCAGAGGAGGAGTATATATAGTCTAGGGGTAGAGAGAGGTACATGGGCCTCGGCCCAAGTCATGCACGCATGCAAGGTCTGGATGATCCGGATGGCGGTCCAGATGATCTGGTAAATATCCGGATGATCCAAGTTCTCATCCGGATTGTCCGGTTGTGTCGCTATGGTTGTGGCTGGCCCGGATGTCCGGGAACTGGTCTGAACGTCCTGCTTGGTTCAGATGATCTGGGTAAAGTCCCAGATGATTCTGCTTCATCGAGGAGGGTGTTGTACTCTTCGGGTGTGTTGTCTGATTGTTCAGGAGAGGGTGTGGATCATTCGGGCTTGGTCTGGATTGTCTAGCTGGGGGTCCGGACGATCCGGGCAAGTCCTGTCTTGCTCCATTTCTTCTCTGTCTTCGTGTCCTTTTCCCTCCATCGTTCAGCCTTGCTCCTTAGCTTCTCCATGGCTGGTTCCTTGGTACTTGAGTATGCAAAGTGTCTCCGTTTGAAGTAGTAGCCATGTCTCATGTGATTCGAATGGGAGTTGCGAGAGGAGAGATGTCACCTCAGTCTCGAGAGCTCTTGCACGTGCTCGTGTCATCGGTCCACTTGGTAGTTGGGGAGACGAAGGTAGATCCATGGGGATGACTGTAGGATGCTCCGCATAAGTGATGATACCACCTTGGACCGTAGTAGTGCTCTTTGCCCTTTTGGTGTCCTGATGCCAAAGGGGGATAGAGTTTAGGGATTTGTTGAGTCACGAGTGTGTCTTATTTGCCTCCCCTTTCTTCGCTTGTGAACTCTTTTATCGCTTGTTTTCATTTGTGCTTTGGTTTGTGTTTGTGAGACCCGGAGACCCTATCCATATGGTGTGAGATATATGCTATCTTATCTTTATCTTTATGTCAAGTACTATATTAGCTTATGATATTATATTATATTGTGCCCTTATCTTTATGCTCACATGCTGTCACTTGCATCCATGGTTATCTCTCTTATTATGTTGTTGCAAGTGTTGCCTTGTCTATAAAATATAGGGGGAGTGTTGATCCTAGTGTGTGTCCTTTGCATGCCAAAAGCATACCTAAATAGTGCACACATCTAGGGTAGCCCCTCTATATTTTGTAGATGTTGGGTTTGCTTATTTTCTCGTTATATCCTTCATGCAAATCTCGTATTGTCATAAATCCACCAAAAAGGGTGAGATTGCTAGGGCATATTTCTCCCTTAGTGGTTTTGGTGATTGATGACAATGCATTTGCGGACTAATTGTGTGCATTAAGCATTTCAGATAATCTATCATATGGCACAAGACGATTCGAGCCCTTCGGAGATATAGAGCGAAGACGGTTATTTTTCCTGCGTTTCTTTTCTGGTGGACTTGAGTCATAGGAAAATCATACTATTAAGAGGGGGTCCGCATCGGAAAGGTTTCGGTGGAATCATCGTGTGCACATCTTCACTTGCACTCACTTCCTTTCCTGCGTCTGTTGAGTTCATCCCCTGTGCTTCTAAGAACAAGTCCTGAGGTAGTGGTAATACCGCTCTGGGCAGCAGTAGTATCGCTTTTGCGGTACTTCCACTGATCCAGTTCCGCGCATACTACCACTTATTTATAGCGTTCTATTGTCTATGCGTGCTTAGTAATACGTCTCCAACGTATCTATAATTTTTGCTTGTTCCATGCTGCTATATTATCATTCTTGGATGTTTTACAATAATTTTATAGCAACTTTATATCATTTTTTGGGACTAACCTATTGACATAGTGCCCAATGCCAGTTTCTTTTTTTTTTGCTTGTTTTTTTACTTCACAGAATATTAGTACCAAACGGAATCCAAACGCAGCGAAACTTTTTGGAGAATTTTTATGGACCAGAAGGAACAGCTTGGGCCAAAGAAGTACCAGAGGGGTGCCCCGAGGAGGGCACAACCCACCTGGGCGCGCCCAGGCGCGCCCTGGTGGGTTGTGCCCACCTCGGTGGCCTCCCGCACCGCCTCTTCGCCCTATAAATACCCAAATATTCCAAAAGCCCTAGGGGAGTCGATGAAACACAATTCCAGCCGCCGCAAGTTCCAGAACCATGAGATCCAACTAGACACCATCACGGAGGGGTTTGCCATCCTCATTGGTGCCTCTCCGATGATGCATGAGTAGTTCATTGTAGACCTACGGGTCCATAGGCAGTAGCTAGATGGCTTCTTCTCTCTTTTTGATTCTCAATACAATGGTCTCTTGGAGATCTATTTGATGTAACTCTTTTTGTAGTGTGTTTGTTGGGATCCGATGAACTTTGAGTTTATGATCAAATCTATATCCATGAAAGTTATTTGAGTTCTTTGATCTCTTTTATGCATGATTACTTATAGCCTCGTATTTTTTCTTCGAATCTTTGGTTAAGTTAGGCCAACAAGATCGATTTTTCTTGCCATGGGAAGAGGTGCTTTGTGATGGGTTTGATCGTGTGGTGTTCTTTCCCAGTGACAGAAGGGGCAGCAAGACACGCATGTATCATTGCTATTAAGGATAACAAGATGGGGGCTATACCTACATGAATAGATCTTATCTGCATCATGTCATCGTTCTTATTGCATTACTCTGTTTCTCCATGAACTTAATACACTTGATGCATGATGGATAGCGGTCGATGCGTGGAGTAATAGTAGTAGATGCAGGGAGGAGTCGGTCTACTAATCTTGGACGTGATGACTATATAATGATCATTGCCTAGATATCGTCATAATTATTCGATCTTATATCAATTGCCCAACAGTAATTTGTTTACCCACCGTATGATATTTTCTTGAGAGAAGCCACTAGTGAAATCTACGGCCCCGGGTCTATTCTTTATCATATTTGCTTTGAGATCTATTTTTATTCGCTTTTATTTTCAGATCTATTATACCAAAAACACAAAAATACCTTGCTGCAATTTTTTGCTATTTATTTTATTTCGCGTTTTATCGAGAGCTATCTATCCAATCTATACAATTTTTATCTCATCAACTTGACAACTTCTCGCACCGTTACCTGTAGAGGGATTGACAACCCCTCCTAATCATCGGGTTGCAAGTATTTGTTCTTTGTGTGCACGTACCGTTTACATAGTGTTGCTTGGCTCTCCCACTGGATGGATACCTTGGTTTCATAACTAAGGGAAACACCTACCATAACTTTGCTGCATCATCACTTCCTCATTGGGGAAATACCGACGTAGTTCAAGCGACATCAAAAGGAATTTCTGGCGCTGTTGCCGGGGAGACATCATCAACATCATCAGGATCCTAATCACAAATCTCATCTCTTTGCAATTTACATTATTTGCCATTTGCCTCTCATTTTCATCTCCCCCACTTCACAAAAAATTAACGTTTTATTCGCCCTCTTTTTCGTTCGCCGTTTTCTCGTCAGATCTGTTTTTGTGTGCAATCTTGTTTGCGTAGTCACGATGACTCAAGAAAACACCAAGTTGTGTGATTTTTCCAATACCAACAACAATGATTTTATTAGCACTCCGATTGCTCCTCCCGCCACTAGTGCGGAATCTTGTGATACTAATGCCGCTTTGTTGAATCTTGTTATGAAAGATCAGTTTTCCGGTACTCCTAATGAGGATGCTGCGTCCCATCTTAACACATTCGTGGAATTATTCGATATGCAAAATAAAAAAGATGTGGACAATGATATTGTGAAGTTGAAATTATTTCCGTTTTCTTTGCGAGATCGTGCAAAAATTTGGTTTTCTTCTTTGCCTCGCAATAGTATCGATTCTTGGAATAAATGCAAAGATGCTTTCATTACTAAGTATTTTCCGCCCGCGAAAATTATTTCCCTTAGAACTCAAATCATGAATTTTAAGCAACTTGAGCATGAACATGTTGCGCAATCTTGGGAAAGAATGAAGTTGATGCTAAGAAATTGTCCTACTCATGGTTTAAATCTTTGGATGATCATACAAAAAATTTATGCGGGATTGAACTTTATTTCTAGAAATCTTTTAGATTCCACCACGGGTGGTACTTTTATGGAAATTACTTTGGGTGAAGCTACTAAATTTCTTGATAATATTATGGCAAATTATTCACAATGGCATACCGAAAGAGCACCTACTAGTAAAAAGGTTAATTCGGTTGAAGAAATTAGTACGTTGAGTGAAAAAGTTGATGCACTTATGAAATTGGTTGCTAATAAACGTGCCCCCATTGATCTTAATGATGTGCCTTTTGTCTACTTTGATTGAGCAAAATAGTGATTCCATAGATGTGAATTTTGTCTCGTGAAACAATTTTAATAACAGTGCTTATAGAGGTAATTTAAATCCTAGGCCTTTTCCTGGAAATTCCTCTAATAATTATGGTAATTCCTATGGTAATCCTTCTTACAATAATAATAGGAACACCTCTGATCTTGAGAATAACATGAAAGAATTTATCAATGCTCCAAAAGTTTTCAATGCTACGATAGAAGAAAGTTGAATAAGATTGATGATATGTCTAGAAGCATTGATAGAATTTCTCATGATGTAGAAAATCTCAAGTTGAAATTTTTTGTACCCAAGGTTGATGAATCAATTAAAGCTTTATATGTTTCTATGGATGAAAGTAAGAAAAGAACCACTATGCTTAGAGCTAAACGAGAATTTTTAGAAAGAGCATTTTATAGTGATTGCTTTCATAAAAATGACGAAGATCTTAAAATGATTGGTGTTTCTTCTATTGATTCCTTGTTTAGTAAAATTAAAATTTATGATAAAGGGACTGAAGAAGAGTCAACTTTAGTTAGAAGGCGTCTCGATAATTCAAAGGGTGAAAATCTTGATGAAAAAATTGATAAAAATGGGTTTGGAGAGGTCAAAACTTTAACTAGTGATGTGCCCACTCTTTCGGATTACAAAGACTTTAATTATGATAATTGCTCTTTGATTGATTGTATTTCTTTGTTGCAATCCATGATTAATTAACCTCATGCTTATGAACAAAATAAAGCTTTTACTAAAAATATCGTTGATGCCATGATGAAAGATTTGGAAGAAAAGTTGGAATTAGAGATTTCAATTCCTAGAAAACTACATGATGAATGGGAACCTACTATCAAAGTCTAGATTAAAAATTATGAATGTTTTGCTTTATGCGATTTGGGTGATAGTGTTTCCACTATTTCGAAATCTTTATGTGATGTGCTTGGTCTTACCGATATTGAAGTATGTTCTCTTAATTTGCACTTGGCGGATTCTACTATTGAAAAGCCTTTGGGAAGAATTAATGATGTTCTTATTCTTGCAAATAGGAATTATGTGCCCATAGATTTTATTGTTCTTGATATTGATTGCAATCCGTCTTGTCCAATTATACTTGGTAGACCGTTTTTACGTACTATTGGTGCCGTGATTGATATGAAAGAAGGCAACATTAAATTTAAATTTCCACTAAGAAAGGGTATGGAACACTTCCCAAGAACAAGAATTAATCCACCATATGAATCAGTCATGAGGTCATCCTATGGATCTAAGACTAAAGATGATAAAACTTGAATCTATGCATTATGCCTAGCTAGGGGCATAAGAGGATAGCGCTTGTTGGGAGGCAACCCAATGAATAAAATATTTTTTTGCCTTTTTCTTTCTGTTCTTGAGTGTTTGCACAATTATGCCTCTATTATGATTGTTTTTTTATGTTTTAATTAGTGTTTGTGCCAAGTAAAGCCTTTGGGATAGCTTTGGTGATAGTTGATTTGATCCTGTTGAAAAATAGAAAATTCTGCGTCCAGTAACATAATTGTATAAATTCACAGAAGCGACGAAAAATTCTGAATGTTTTACACAAGATTTATATACAAATTTCCTCAGATATCCAAAATTTTCAGAATTTTTGGAGTTACGGAATTATGAGAACAATTCGTATCCTTATAGACTGTTCTGTTTTTGACAGATTCTGTTTTCTTTGCATTTGTGTGCTTATTTTGATGAATCTATGGATTGTATCGGGGGGTATAAGCCATGGTAAAGTTAGAATACAGTAGATATAATGCAATAAAAAAATTTGAATGGGGTTTCTACAGTACTTCAAGTAAAGATTGGTTTTCTTATACTAATGGATCTCTTGAAGGTTTTGTTAAGTTTTTTGTGATTGAAGTTTTCAAGTTTTGGGTGAGATAATGATGGATGAAGGAATAAAGAGTGAAAAGAGCCTAATATTGGGGATGCCCCATGGCACCCCAAGTTAATATTCAAGGAGAACCAAACAACTAAGCTTGGGGATGCCCCGGAAGGCACCCCCTCTTTCTTCTAGCGACCATCGGTATTTTACTTGGAGCTATATTTTTATTCGTCACATATCATGAGTTTTGCTTGGAGCGTCTTCTATTATATGAGTCTTTGCTTGTTTTGCTTTTTATTTTGTCACAAGTATCCTTTCTGGACACACCTATTTGACAGAGCCAAAATTATGCTATGATTTGTTAGAATTGCTCTATATGCATCACTTAAATTTTTTGAGCTATGGAATTGCTCTAGTGCTTCACTTATATCTTTGTGAGCACGGTGTGCTTTATTATTTTTGAAGAAATGCTCTCATGCTTCACTTAGATTTATTTGATAGTTAATAATTTTTAAGAAATTCTCACATGCTTCACTTATATTATTTTGTGAGATGAAAAACTTTTATGCTCATGTTCTTCACTTAGATTTGTTTGAGCTTGTCAAAAGCAATTGCAATATATGAAACTAGTCCCAAGGTAATAGATATTCAAGAGGGATATAATAAAAAATTTATGAAGATCATTGAGCAAAATAAAATTGATTCTTTGTAATAGTTTTGAGATATGATGATAGTGATATGTGAGTCATGTTGGTGAGTAATTATGCTTTAGTAAGAATATTGGTGTTAAGGTTTGTGATTCCCTATGCAAGCACGAAAGTCAATAGTTGTGCAATGAAATTATATCCTACTTGTGGTGCATTATTCGGTGTTAGTTATGCTTCATGCTCGCTTATGTGATTTTTCGTTTCTTGGTTGGTTGCTTCTCAATCTTTTTGCTAGCCTCCACATGTACTAAGTAGAAATACTACTTGTGCATCCGAAATCCTTAAACCCAGTTTTGCCATATGAGTCCACCATACCTACCTATATTCTGTATTCCGTGCCATTCTAAGCAAATTTGTATGTGCCATCTCTAATTTTCAAAATAAATTTCCTTTTTGTGTGCCCGTACCGCTGATGAAGCGGCAGGGGGTGGCCAATATTTTCCATGCTAGATGTGTTATTCTCAAGATGAGTGTTTATTCACTTGTCATTGCATAAGAGTAGTCTCGAAATGAAAATGAAATTTACTTTATGTTGTCAAATAATAAATTCCTTGGAAAGTGTTGGTATGGACGGTACCCATGGATACGGCTAGCCGTGGAATGTGAAAGAATGGTGGAGAAAGGAATAAACTTTATTTTCTGTTTGGGAACCGCCTATGATATATCTAGCATGAAAAGTGTTGGGAATTACTCGGTCGTTTTCGTTGACGGGAAAAGTATGCCTCTAAAAAAAATTATCTCTTAATTTAACCTTTGAGCTCTGGCACCTCTACAAATCCCTACTTCCCTCTGCGAAGGGGCTATCTATTTACTTTATGCAATTTTTATTTTTATTTGAGTATCCATCTTCTCTTATAAAGCACCAACTAAGGGGCACTATGATCGTACTTGAGCATTGGGTGTAGCTAATATGCGAGTGTGTTTCATGAATGGATCAATGATTGAGCATGATGGGCTAGGGATAACTTTCTTTAGTGTTGATATTTTGAAAGACATGGTTGCTTGTTGATATGCTTGAGTATTGAAATCTTCATGTCAAAACTAGACTATTGCTTTGAACCATATAAAAGTCCAAATGTCCATGCTACAAAAGAAAAGAATATGTGATGAACATGTTAGGTAGCATTCCACATCAAAAATTCTGTTTTTATCATTTACCTACTCGAGGACGAGTAGGAATTAAGCCTGGGGATGCTGATACGTCACCAACGTATCTATAATTTTTGCTTGTTCCATGCTGTTATATTATCATTCTTGGATGTTTTACAATCATTTTATAGAAACTTTATATCATTTTTTGGGACTAACCTATTGACATAGTGCCCAGTGCCAGTTGCTGTTTTTTGCTTGTTTTTTACTTCGCAGAATATCAGTACCAAACGGAGTCCAAACGCAGTGAAACTTTTTGGAGAATTTTTCTGGACCAGAAGACACCTGATGGGCCAAAGAAGTACCAGAGGGCGGCTCCGAGGGGAGCACAACCCACCAGGGTGCGCCTAGGAGCCCAGGCGCGCCCAAGTGGGTTGTGCCCACCTCGGTGGCCTCCCGCACCGCCTCTTCACCCGATAAATACCCAAATATTCCAAAAACCCTAGGGGAGTCATTGAAACACAATTCCAGCCGCCGCAAGTTCCAGAACCACGAGATCCAATCTAGACACCATCACGGAGGGGTTCATCATCCTCATTGGTGCCTCTTCGATGATGCATCAGTAGTTCATCATAGACCTACGGGTCCATAGGTAGTAGCTAGATGGCTTCCTCTCTCTCTTTTGATTCTCAATACAATGGTCTCTTGGAGATCTATTTGATGTAACTCTTTTTTGCGGTGTGTTTGTTCGGATCCGATGAACTTTGAGTTTATGATCAGATCTATATCCATGAATATTATTTGAGTCTTCTTTTGATCTCTTATATGCATGATTATTTATAACCTCGTATTTCTTCTTCGAATCTTTGGTTTAGTTAAACCAACTAGATCAATTTTTCTTGCCATGGGAAGAGGTGCTTTGTGATGGGTTCGATCGTGCGGTGTTCTTTCCCAGTGACAGGAGGGATAGCAAGACACGCATGTATCGTTGCTATTAAGGATAACAAGATGGGGGCTATTCCTGCATGAATAGATCTCGTATACATCATGTCATCGTTCTTATTGCATTACTCCGTTTTTCCATGAACTTAATACACTAGATGCATGCTGGATAGCGGTCGATGTGTGGAGTAATAGTAGTAGATGCAGGCAGGAGTCAGTCTACTAATCTTGGACGTGATGCCTATATATTGATCATTGCCTTGGATATCGTCATAATTATTCAATCTTATATCAATTTCCCAACAGTAATTTGTTTACCCACCGTGTGCTATTTTCTTGAGAGAAGCCACTAGTGAAATCTACGGCCCCCGGGTCTATTCTTTATCATATTTGCTTTGAGATCTATTTTTATTCGCTTTTATTTTTAGATCTATTATTCAAAAAACCCAAAAATACCTTGCTGCACTTTCTTGTTACTTATTTTATTTCGCGTTTTATCGAGAGCTATTTATCTAATCTACCACAAATTTATCTATCTTTTTACCGTGGAGGCATGGACAACCCCTCTTACACGTCGGGTTGCAAGTATGTGTTCTTTGTGTGCAGGTACCATTTACATAGTGTTGCTTTGTTCTCCTACTGGATTGATACCTTGGTTTCATAACTGAGGGAAATACCTACCGTAGATGTGCTGCATCATCCCTTCCTCTTCGGGGAAATACCGATGTAGTTCAAGCGACATCAGTCCTCAACGCCAACCTCTGCCAGGCTCCGGCCAGGCAGGCCACTCTCGGTGCCGGCCTTCCCAACATTGTCCCCTGCAGCACCATCAACAAATTCTGCTCCTCGGGGATGAATCGTATCCAAAAATCATCTCCTCACCTGCAATGTCTCGGTAGTTATTTGCCACTGCTGCTAAAAAAATTATTTTGTTGCTTGTTGGCTTGCACTTTGCAGTTGTCATGCTTGTGGTGCAGTCGATTCAGCTAGGTATCAACAATGTCGTGGTCGGCGGCAGCATGGTGAGCATGTCCAATACCCCCATATACACTGCAATGGCAAGGTTCCTACTAGTTTAAGAAGAATGGCTCTGTAACTGCCGGGAACACTTCTAGTATAAGGTTTGTTGTTCATTCTGTGTAAAGCATTTGAATTTAAGCTAGTAGATATTGGGCTCTGTGATTGAAGTATCTCTATTGAATGCTTCTAAACTGAATAGTTCCATTCAGAATTACGACACTTCTTGGTGTAGCATTGTAGCTTGTTTTTACACGATAAACTACCTTCTGTACGAAGTATGCAACCAAACTATGTTGTATATCTTCAATAGTAAATGTATCATCTTAATAGTATACATAAGCTAGATTATTTCGTACCTCAAAATTTAGGCTATGCATCAGAATAGGTAAAGCAGTAGCAGCAGCAATTTCTAATGCAAGCATAAGAGAGAAGAGAATAGGCGATATCGGAATGTTCAAAGGGGGGGTGCTTGCCTGGTTGCTCGGCGGCAAAGGCAAGGTCATCAGTGGTGTCGTCGGTCTCCGGAGCAGCGTCGCTGTCGGGGTCTACCGAAAGAGAAGAGGGGGAGGAAATAAATAAATACACAACAATCATATGCAACACAGAGCATGCTATGCTATCGTGCATTGCAGGGTTGCCTAAAGACATGTCTAAATCATATTAGTTATTTTAGGATTAAAGTTGGATTTAGTAACCGGTATACATGCACTATTCATCTACCGGAAACAGACTAAAAGTTGCGGGTTCACCTCCGTAGAGGGTTCCTACACGGAAACTGATAGCATGGTCGGATTCGTCTCGTCGTTCTGATCAACTTTCATGTAGAAAGTTTTTCGATCTGAGCAACGGTTTATTTTTTATGATTTTCTAAAGTTTTAAACATTTTCTGGATTTACTGATTTATCATAATTTTGAATTAATTAGCAGAAACACTAAGTGTACCCACTAGTGTACCCAGCCAGAGGGGCTGTGAGGTTGACAGTGGGTCCCAGTTGACTGCCCAGTCAGCAGTCAACTGGAGATTTTGACTGGTCAAAGGGGCCCAGGGGGTCCCACATGTCATAGTCTGGGCACTGCCCAGTCAGCAGGTGGACTAGTCAACTGGGTCCAGTGGGACCCAGCGGTCAGTCTCTAATTAATTTAATAGTATTTATTTTAATCTAATTAGTCTAATTAGCCCATGGGCCCAGTCTGTCAGTGAGTCATTTAGTTAGGATTTAATTAACACTAATCCTAAAAGCTAAAGTATCGGGACCCACCAGTCAGTGGCTGTTAGTGGTCGGTTCCTGGCTAATGACCTGACGCGCGGGACCCACCGGCGTTTGAACGCCGGCGCGCGCCGGAGTTGCTCCGACGAGCAACAGAGATGGCGGTGCCTCGCGGGAACGGGCGTTCGGCCACGGATCGGCGCGCGGAAGAGTTCTACGGGATGTTGGCGCTCGCGTGCATCCAGGGGTGGTGGTCGCGGGTGCTGGGGACGACCGGAGGGGCGTCGGCAACGAGCCTTGGCGGCAGACAGAGCTCGGGGGGGAGAAGCGAGTAGCGCGTGCGTAGAATCTCGCAATCGAGCGAGCTAACGCGTTAGGACGCGTCTACGGGCGGCGACGAGGCGATTGGAGGCACGCACGTGACCCGAGGGTCATCAGAGCGCGGACGTCGATGGGCTCGAGCGGCGTCGTGCTCGGCCATGGCGGGGGAACTACCTAGCGGGCGCGTGCGATGGCAGAGAGAGGGGAGGGCGAGTGGAGCTCACCGAGGGAGCACAAGAGGGCTTGTTGGTGGCTTAGGAGCTGCAGGGGGCGGCGACTCCGACGCGGCGGAGCTCGGTGGTCGGAGGTTGAAGACGACCTCGTCCTCGGCGTTGCGGTGGTGCTGAGCTCGTACCAGCGGTCGTGGACGACGAGGCAGTCGACGAGGGAGCCCGGGGACCCGTTGGTGCGGTGCGGCGGGGACGGTGGCCGCGCCTACGCGACGGCTACGGCCATGGGAGCGCTCAGATGGGCGGATCTGAGGAGGGGGTAGCGAGAGGTAGAGAGCGAGTGCGAGATAGAGAGGGAAGGTGAGAGAGTGAGGCGAGGCGGCCAGGGGCTCGGGCCGCCCTTATCCTCTCCGCGGCGTCCGGGGACGGCAGCTGTCAAGCGCCGGCTGGAACGGGCACGCCCGGCCATGGCGACGTCGACACGGCGAAGGAGAGAGAGCGGGAGGAGAGAGATGGGCCGGCTGGACTGGGCTGAGTGCACTGTGCACTTAGGCCCAGCCAGTTAGGCCTTTTTCATTTTTATTTTCTTTCTGTTTTCTATTTTCTTTTGTTTTTCTGTTTTTTACAAAATGTGTGGCCCCATTTATAGTTTTGTAAAATATGTGAACTAGCCACAATATTTCAGTGCAACCTTTGCTACTGCCATAAAAGGTTTTGAATCCATATAATTTCATTTGGATTTTATTTAATTATAAATGGATTAAATACTTCTGTTTTGTTGATGTATATTGTTGTTATATTTACTTAACTAATTTAGTTAATGTTTCTGTTATTTTTCCAATTGCTTTGGGAATATTTGGAACATTATGAACATTTTTATTCAGCTAATTGAAGAAGTAATAATTTGACTTGCATTTGAACTTTGAATTTGAGTTGAATTATTTCCTAAATGCAATTTATTTAGGACGATCATTATGACATGGCTAATTAATTAGCTTGATGTCAGGGTTGAGATCTGGGGATGTTACAAATCTCCTCCACTACAAGAAATCTCGTCCCGAGATTTAAGTGGGGAAGTAAAGATTAAGAGGTGACTTCGGGAGAACGGACCTTTGCCAGGTAGTTTATCTGGCATATAGCTCAGGGGATGTGCCAGAAAGAATCTCTTGAGTTGAAACATAAGAAAACATCGAGAGCAAAGTATGAAGGTGCAATAGGAAGTTTCAAGCGAATAGACAAACGTTCGATACCTGAACAGAGTGTGAGAAGAGGGTTCAGAGTATCGGGAATAGATTATCACTCGGAGAGTGGCTCGTGATAACACACAAAACCAAGAGCAAAGGATACTTCGGAACCAAGGATGTAGAGGAGAGTCAGGTTCCGATCCTGTGGAACTGTGGAGGGGTGTCGGTAAAAAGTAGGGAGAACGGTGGCATCTTACCGGTCACGACAACAAGATATGTCAGAGGATAGCCTGTCAGTTATGTTGGCGACAACATCGGTACCAAGGGCGAGGGACAAAGAGAACCATTTTCCTGCTCGTTGAACGAGGCGGACCAATAGGCAAAGTTCTCGTCCATCGGTGGTTACCGGAATGTCATCAACAATGGTAACGGGGTCTCACTGACAAGATTGTACTCCGGGGTGTTTTATAAGCAGGGAATTATTTCTGCTTATATCCTATAGATCACAGGAAAGGTTAAACAAACCAATGGAAAGGAAAATGTGATTATCAGAATTAAACAGACCATTGGAAAGGTAAATGTGTTTTCTCACAAGAACTAGGAGCATATCCTTCCCAAGGAAAGGCGAAGCTTGATATACATGATTGGACAGCAAGTGCAAAATCATTTAGAGAAAGGGGCGGAAAAGTTCACGAGGTTTACCCATACAACGGTGTTTGGATAATAGAACAAAAAACATTTGGCAATGTGCCTCCAATGTTCTTGTTGATATTCGGAATACTACAGCCATGCTTCGAGGTAGCATTGGTATGGTGTTTCAAGCAAAGATTGCATTCGAACATCGCCAGAAGTGCAAAGGAATAATTTCAAGAGTAGCAGGGAGAACAAGGTGTAAGCAAAGCAATATGACGAAAACAGTTTGACACAAGCTTAGCCCATTGTCGGAAAAGTGCACCGGGAAAGAGGACCAGGTAGCACGGATAAGATTAGCATGATAATTATATAGCCGATCAGGCTAGGAATGATGTGATGGGGTATCATTCCAATAAGAATTCACAAGAGGTAGTGCAATGATAGGATGACATGGGGCAAAACTTGTAGGTAGATCAGAATAGAGGTTGGACAGGTGAAATGATCTGCAGAGGACAAGTACTTTTAACTTGTCCGGGAAAAGGAATCAAGGAGAAAGTATGGTCGGAACCACGATTGCAAATGATCAATTCACAGATACAAGATGAACTTGTATATCAAGGGGATAATTATTTGCTATGAGAAGCTTTCATGATAAGTTCCACACCGTGTCCATGGGCATGAACACAAGGTTCAAGGTCGACTCCCACTTCTTCAATGCATAACCTTTCATTCACTCCTCGTTTTCGAAGAGATTGTAGTGCGGAAGATTTATCTGGTGAAGCACCAGAAGAGTATGACTCGCATATCTTTCGAGTTCATACGGATTAGGGAAGGCATAGGTTCAACCCGTAGGGGTATCTTAGGAACATATACCACTAACTTCCAGAGCATATAACATCAGCTCAATAGCAGAGCATGGTTGACAATAAGCAGAGGATACAATTTACCGAAGGCAATATGTATCAGGGGAAGAGCGCACGAGATTTTGAATATGAAGGACATTGCCGGATAATAATCCAACAAAGGATTCAGCGGTCCTCAATGGATCTGATGTGAGCATCAGTACTCAATCAGAAGAAGAAAGGAATGCAAAGGCATGAGATTATAGAAACAGCTGAATAATTCGGCGTTCGAGTTGAAGGGAACTAGGTGGACAATCAATTGCAACATGATTGGCCGAGATCCAACTCATGTCCAGAATGACGTCTGAGCAGCAAGATCAAATTTCAGGGTTCGACTGATGATTGCGAGCATTCGCAACATAATGAATCAATAGGCTCAGGATGACAATAACAAAGGATGTTAATGAATATTGCCGGACATATGGATTTAACCATAATGCAGGCAGACAAGACTTCCAGGAGCACTAGGCTGTAGAGGATCTTCGAGAGATCGAATTGCAATCGACGAATTTTGTGAGACATATGAACAACTGGGGATGAACAAATCCCCGATAAGTGTGAAGAATTATTCGTAGGGGTATTCAGGCGGAAAAGAGCTGCAAGGCAGTCGGAAAAAGGATTCTCGAAAGTCGGAGAATACTTTCGGGTATCTTGTAATAACAAGAACAACTAGGGATAGAAGTATGAATGGCGAGGGTACGCAGTTATCCATAAGGATTCAACGGTGTTAAGGGATTGCAAAAGGAATGAACACAAGTTCTCGAGAGAAGATCGGAGAGTATCTTCGAAGTCTTCTGGTGAAGCAGGCAACCATCCGGAATGAAAGGGCTCTCCGGGGAAAGTCGTTACGAGAACCTAATGTAGTTAGTAAATTCATTTAACCCGAATAGAAGAGAGATCAGAGTCCCAGAGTAAAGACGAGGAATAAAAGATCCTAATACCACCCAATGGCGACGTGGGCCCATAAGCCACACAGCCAAGTTAGTAAAACAGTTTTGGACGACTAGACTCATCTTCGACCAAGGAGTTGGAAAGGGGGATTCCTACATGCAGTTGGCTCTGATACCAACCTGTGACGACCCCGGCTTAATCGTGCACTAATCATACATGCAAATGCACACGATCAAGCCTAAGGACTCACTTGAAGATATCACAACACAACTCTAAAACAAAAATAAAGTCATACAAGCTTTATATTACAAGCCAGGGGCCTCGAGGGCTCGAATACATAAGCTCGCAGACAAGCGTCAGCGGAAGCATCAGATATTTGAGTACAGATATGAAACAGAAACAGATAAGCCTTTAGAAAGGCGGGGCAAAACAAAAGCTACGACCGAAAGGCGCAGGCCTCCTGCCTGGGACCCTCCGATCCTACTCCTGGTCATCGGCAAGATCGTAGTAGTAGCCACCCTCGGGGTGGTAGTAGTAGTCGTCGGCAGGGGCAGCTGGCTCCGGGTCTCCATCCTCTGGTTGCGTCAAAAGGATATGGGGAAAAAAGAGGAAGCAAAGCAACCGTGAGTACTCATCCGAAGTACTCAGCAAGCAAGGATCTACACTACATATGCAACATTATCAAGGAGAGGCTGTATATGTGGACTGGGCTGCAGAAATGCCAGAATAGAGAGAAGGCCTAGTCCTATCGAAGACTAGCATCTTCAGCGGTCTTGCAGCATTAGAAGAGTGTAGATTAGTACAGTAAAAAGTAGTAGTAATATTAAGTATTAACCTCGGCCAGAGATCCTTTCTCGACTCCCTGCGAGAAAGCAATCCAGAGCCCTAGTATCCATTTCTCATCACAAGTATCTAGTGCTAGTTGTATCGATCGGGATACAACTCCGAGCGTCCGTTACCGAGGATTGGCTATGCATAGATTGTTTCTTCCCTGCAGGGGTGCACCAACTTACCCACCACGCTTGATTAACTCCGGCCGGACACACTTTCCCGGGTCATGCCCGGCCTCGGCCAAATGATACGCCGCAACCCGACCTTGGCTTATCAGAGAGGTCAGCACGCCGGACCCTTGAGCGCTCCTACATGTTATGTTCATGGCCAAGAGCAGACCTAGCAGCCTCCAGTACAACGGTGGGTGCTTAATGCGGTCCAACCCGGCGCGTGCCGCTCCTTGCTGACGTCCAGTAAGCTTCGGCTGATGCCACAACGCAGAGTGCCCATAACTGTTCCCACGTGATGGTTAGTGCTATCGGGCTAGAGGCCCACTCGGATCAAATATCCAAACCGTTAGTGAATTAGGAGCGCGCAATAACAAGCAGAGACTCATGATCGATGTGACCCCGTTGCCCCATCTCGAGGACTTGCGGCAAGGGCTAAGAATGCCCGGCCATGCCTCATAATTATCTCGCGGGTACTCTCTCTGGTCACCCGACTACACATCAATCGCATCACTTGCTCGCGCGGGTACCCCTCAGGGCCGACCCGACTTTATCATGGTTCATGGTCAAAGTCATAGTAACTGTGTGTCCAAACACCAGGGGGAAAACTGAGGAATCACCCTCGACGGATTCCACATGATGTAGTCGTCAGGGTGAACTTAGGAGGAATCACCCTCGAGGTTCACACTTGATGTGTTGCACGACGGCGTCGTTATCGGGAGTGGTGAAGGAGGAATCACCCTCGATGACCACAACCAATGAACTAACCTACAAGGTTAACATCAGAAGTGCTGACGAGGTATCACCCTCGGCACTCGATAGTAACCCGGTAGTATCGTACAACTAAGGGGGTGATGTGCGGTGCCGGGGCCTGGTCTTCAATCCCGCTGATCGGGTCTTCTGATAATCCAGCGGGGCAGTTGGGTCAAAATGGGGTCTCTGACGGGTCTCTAACCAGCCTATGTTAAACAGTTTAGGAAAGCAGGTATTTATCAACAGCAGGTTACAAAATCAGGCTATGCATCAGAATAGGTAAAGCAGTAGCAGCAGCAATTTCTAATGCAAGCATAAGAGAGAAGAGAATAGGCGATATTGGAATGTTCAAAGGGGGGTGCTTGCCGGGTTGCTCGGCGGCAAAGGCAAGGTCGTCAGTGGTGTCGTCGGTCTCCGGAGCAGCGTCGGTGTCGGGGTCTACCGAAAGAGAAGAGGGGGAGGAAACAAATAAATACACAACAATCATATGCAACACAGAGCATGCTATGCTATCGTGCAGTGCAGGGTTGCCTAAAGACATGTCTAAATCATATTAGTTATTTTAGGATTAAAGTTGGATTTATTAACCGGTATACATGCACTATTCATCTACCGAAAACAGGCTAAAAGTTGTGGGTTCACCTCCGTAGAGGGTTCCGACACGAAAACGGATAGCACGGTCGAATTCGTCTCGTCGTTCTGATCAACTTTCATGTAGAAAGTTTTTCGATCCGAGCTACGGTTTTTTTTTATGATTTTCTAAAGTTTTAAACATTTTCTGGATTTACTGATTTATTATAATTTCGAATTAATTAGCAGAAACACTAAGTGTACCCACTAGTGTACCCAGCCAGAGGGGCTGTGAGGCTGACAGTGGGTCCCAGTTGACTGCCTAGTCAGTAGTCAACTGGAGATTTTGACTGGTCAAAGGGGCCCAGGGGGTCCAACATGTCATAGTCTGGGCACTACCCAGTCAGCAGGTGGACTAGTCAACTGGGTCCAGTGGGACCCAGCGGTCAGTCTCTAATTAATTTAATAGTATTTAGTTTAATCTAAATAGTCTAATTAGCCCGTGGGCCCAGTCTGCCAGTGAGTCATTTAGTTAGTTGTTAATTAAGACTAATCCTAAATGCTACAGTATCCGAACCCACCAGTCAGTGGTTGTTAGTGGTCGGTTAGTGGCTAAGGACCTGACGCACGGGACCCATCGGCGTTTGAACGCCGGCGCGCGCCGGAGTTGCTCCGGCGAGCAACAGAGATGGCGGTGCGTCACGGAAACGGGCGTCCGGCCATGGATCGGCGCGCGGAAGAGTTCTACGGGATGCTGGCACTCGCGCGCATCCAGGGGTGGTGGTCGCGGGTGCTGGGGACGACCGGAGGGGCGTCGGCGACGAGCCTTGGCGGCGGACAGAGCTCGGGGGGGGGGGGGAGAAGTGAGTAGCGCGTGCGTAGAATCTCGCAATCGAGCTAGCTAACGCGTTAGGACGCGTCTACGGGCAGCGACGAGGCGATTGGAGGCACGCGCGTGACCCGAGGGTCATCAGAGCGCGGACGTTGATGGGCTCGAGCGGCGTCACGCTCGGCCACGGCGGGGGAACTACCTAGCGGGCGCGCGTGATGGCAGAGAGAGGGGAGGGCGAGTGGAGCTCACCGAGGGAGCACAAGAGGGCTCGTCGGCGGCTTAGGAGCTGTAGGGGGCGGCGACTCCGACGCGGCGGAGCTCTGTGGTCGGAGGTTGAAGACAACCTCGTCCTCGGTGTTGCGGTGGCGCTGCGCTCGTACCAGCGGTCGTGAACGACGAGGTAGTCGACGAGGGAGCCTGGGGACCCATTGGTGCGGTGCGGCGGGGACGGTGGCCGCGCCTACGCGACGGCTACGGCCATGGGAGCGCTCAGATGGGGCGGATCTGAGGAGGGGGTAGCGAGAGGGAGAGAGCGAGTGCGCGAGAGAGAGATGGAAGGTGAGAGAGTGAGGCGAGGCGGCCAGGGGGGAGGGCTCGGGCCACCCTTATCCTCTCTGCGGCGTCCGGGGACGGCAGCTGTCAAGCGCCGGCTGGAACGGGCGTGCCCAGCCATGGCGACGCCGACACGGCGAAGGAGAGAGAGCGGGAGGAGAGAGATGGGCCGGCTGGACTGGGCTGAGTGCACTGTGCACTTAGGCCCAGCCAGTTTGGCCTTTTTCATTTTTATTTTCTTTCTGTTTTCTATGTTCTTTTGTTTTTCTGCTTTTTGCAAAATGTGTGGCCCCATTTATAGTTTTGTAAAATATGTGAACTAGCCACAATATTTCAGTGCAACCTTTGCTACTGCCATAAAAAGGTTTTGAATCCATATAATTTCATTTGGATTTTTATTTATTTATAAATGGATTAAATACTTCTGTTTTGTTGCTGTATATTGTTGTTATATTTACTTAACTAATTTAGTTAATGTTTCTGTTATTTTTCCAATTGCTTTGGGAATATTTGCAGCATTATGAACATTTTTATTCAGCTAATTGAAGTAGTAATAATTTGACTTGCATTTCAACTTTGAATTTGATTTGAATTATTTCCTAAATGCAATTTATTTAGGACGATCATTATGACATGACTAATAATTAGCTTGATGAAAGGGTTGAGATCTGGGGATGTTACACTGCCGCCTCGGTGGCCTCCCGCACCGCCTCGTCGCCCTATAAATACCCAAATATTCTAAAAACCCTAGGGGAGTCGACGAAACACAATTCCAGCCACCGCAAGTTCCAGAACCACGAGATCCAATCTAGACACCATCATGGAGGGGTTCATCATCCTCATTGGTGCCTCTCCGATGATGTGTGAGTAGTTCATTGTAGACCTACGGGTCCGTAGGCAGTAGCTAGATGGCTTCTTCTCTCTTTTTGATTCTCAATACAATGGTCTCTTGGAGATCTATTTGATGTAACTCTTTTTGCGGTGTGTTTGTTGGGATCCAATGAACTTTGAGTTTATGATCAGATCTATATCCATGAAAGTTATTTGAGTTCTTTGATCTCTTTTATGCATGATTACTTATAGCCTTATATTTCTTCTTCGAATCTTTGGTTTAGTTAGGCCAACTAGATCGATTTATCTTGCCATGGGAAGAAGTGCTTTGGGATGGGTTCGATCATGTGGTGTTCTTTCCCAGTGATAGAAGGGGCAGCAAGACACGCGTGTATCATTGCTATTAAGGATAACAAGATGGGGGCTATTCCTACATGAATAGATCTCGTCTACATCATGTCATCATTCTTATTGCATTACTCCGTTTCTCCATGAACTTAATACACTAGATGCATGATGGATAGAGGTCGATGTGTGGAGTAATAGTAGTAGATGCAGGCAGGAGTCGGTCTACTAATCTTGGACTTGATGCCTATATAATGATCATTGCCTGGATATTGTCATAATTATTCCATCTTCTATCAATTGCCCAAAAGTATTTTGTTTACCCACTATATGCTATTTTCTTGAGAGAGGCCACTAGTGAAATATACGGCCCTGAGGTCTCTTCTTTATCACATTTGCTTTGAGATCTATTTTTATTTGCTTTTATTTACAGATCTATTATACCAAAAACCCAAAAATACCTTGCTGCAATTTTTTGCTATTTATTTTATTTCGCGTTTTATAGAGAGCTACCTATCCAATCTATACAATATTTATCCCGTCAACTTGACAATTTCTAGCACCGTTACCCATAGAGGGATTGACAACCCCTCCTAATCGTCGGGTTGCAAGTATTTGTTCTTTGTCTGCAAGTACCGTTTACATAGTGTTGCTTGGTTCTCCTACTGGATTGATACCTTGGTTTCATAACTGAGGGATAGACCTACTATAGTTGTGCTGCATCATCCCTTCTTCTTTGGGGAAATACCGACGTAGTTCAAGCGACATCACTTAGAGGCAGTTGAGCGGAAGTAGAGCGGTAGTACCGCTTGCGGTACTTCCATCTTTACTACCGCTCCACTTCCATGGATCTCGTTGTAGCTCCAAATCATAAGCAGAAGTGGAGCAGAAGTAAAGTGGTAGTACCGCTTGTAAGCGGTACTACCGCCCAATCACTACCACTGTCACTACCGCTTATTCATATACCTCTGGACTGGTTTGCCACATTGCGGCAGTAGGGTGTGATAGTACCGCTGTTGTGGTACTGCCGCCGTACTGTGCCCTACCACCGCTTTTTCCTTTACACTGCACCCTAAGAGGTAGTACCGCTGGGGAGAGCGGTAGTACCGCTCCTGCGGCACTACCGCCTCGGGGTGCTTTTCCCATGCACTTTGTTTTGGAATCTGCCGCCCGAGCGGTAGTACTACTTGTGTGCGGGCTATGGACAGAAAAATAGTTGGATTTGTCCTCACTATATATAGGGTTTCTTCTTCCCCAAGAAGACCCACCTCTTTCTTCCCCAAACTCCATTGTTTCTCAAATCTCCATTTTCGCCCGATCTCTCTCCCTAGCCAACAAAACTTGTTGATATTCTAGGGTTTAGTTGAGAGGGGCCCGAGCTACACTCCCACCAAGGGATATTTGATTCCCCCACTAATCCCTTGCGGATCTTGTTACTCTTGGGAGTTTGAGAACCCTAGACGGAAGAGGTCACCTCGGAGCCACAATCCATCATGCTGAAGCTTCGTGGTGGTGTTGGCAGCCTCCAATTAAGTTGTGGAGATTGCTCCAACCTTGTTTGTAAAGGTTCAGTTGCCACCTTCAAGGGCATCACTAGTGGAATCACAACGTCTTGCATTGTGTGAGCGCATGAGGAGAATACAGTGGACCTAGTGGCTTGTCGGGGAGCATTGTGCCTCCACACCACTCCAACATAGACGTACTTCCCCCTAAAGGGAAGGAACTTCGGTAACACATCCGCGTCTTCATTGGCTCCACTTGTGGTCATCTATTACTTTTGCTTTGTGCAAGCTTTTATTGTGTTGTATACTTTGCTTGCTTGTGTGATTGGTGTTGATAGCATCATACAGGTTGTCACCTAGTTCCATATCTAGACAGCTGCTACTTCTTGAGCTTGCGTTGGTTTTTCCCTTGAAGAGGAAAGGGTGATGTAGCAAAGTAGAGATAAGTATTTCCCTCAGTTGAGAACCAAGGTATCAATCATGTAGGAGGAACACATAAGTCTCCAATAATTGCACCTACACAAACAAATAAATACTTGCACCCAACGCGATAAAGGGGTTGTCAATCCCCACGTTTACTTGCAAGGATGAGATCTGATAGTGATAGATATAAAAGATAAGTAAAAGTGTGAAATAAAATAAACGTAAATAAATTGCAGCAAGGTATTTTTGTGTTTTTGATTTTATAGATCTGAAAATAATATGATAAAAGATAGACCCGGGGGCCATAGTTTTCACTAGAGGCTTCTCTCTTGAAAGAAAGCATACGGTGGGTAAACAAATTAATGTTGAGCAATTGATAGAAAAGCGCATAGTTATGACGATATCTAAGGCAATGATCATGTATATTGGCATCACGTCCGTGACAAGTAGACCGACTCCTGCCTGCATCTACTACTATTACTCCACACATCGAACACTATACAGCATGCATCTAGTGTATTAAGTTAACAAGAACGGAGTAACGCCTTAAGCAAGATGACATGATGTAGAGAGATAAATCCAATCAATA
Organism: Thinopyrum elongatum; assembly: GCA_011799875.1. Taxonomy (NCBI): domain Eukaryota; kingdom Viridiplantae; phylum Streptophyta; class Magnoliopsida; order Poales; family Poaceae; genus Thinopyrum; species Thinopyrum elongatum. The sequence continues at coordinate 290,850,251 of CM022299.1, read as the reverse complement.
TGAACAAACCCATCTTTTTATCTTTAATGGAAACAATACAAATACGTTTCATGTCCCTTTCTGTCACTGGGAATAAGCACCGCAAGATTGAAACCATTACAAAGCACCTCTCCCATTGCAAAAAAAATCAATCTAGTTGGCCAAACCAAATCAATAGATCGGAGAGAAATACAAAGCTATATAAATCATGCATAAAAGAGTTCAGGGAAGACTCAAATAATATTCATAGATAATCTGATCATAAACCCACAATTCATCAGATCTCAACAAACGCACCGCAAAAGAAGATTACATCGAATAGATATCCAAGAACATCGAGGAGAACATTGTATTGAAGATCAAAGAGAGAGAAGAAGCCATCTACCTACTAGCTATGGACTCATAGGTCTGTGGTAAACTACTCACACATCATCGGAAGGGCAGCAAGGTTGATGTAGAAGCTCTCCATGGACGAATCCCCCTCCGGCAGAGTACCGAGAAAGGTCTCTCGATGGGATCTCACGAAGACAGAAACTTGCGGCGGCGGAGAAGTATTTTTGGTGTGCCCTCTGGTCTACGGGGAATATTTGGGTATTTATAGAAGAAAAATTAGGGTTGGAAGTGCCACGGGGGGAGGGGGCACAAGCTTGGGCCCCCTCCTAGGGCGCACCCTCCGAGCTTGTGGCCATCCCGTGGCTCTTCTGGCCTCCTCCCGAAGCTTCCAGGGTGTCTTGTGGTCCAAAAAAATCATCAAAAAGTTTCGTTCCATGTGGACTCCGTTTGGTATTGATTTTTTGTAAAGACAAAAACAAGGAAAAAATAGCAACTGACACTGGGCACTTGGTTAATAGGCTAGTTCCAAAAATGATATAAAATAGCATAATAATGCATATAAAACATCCAAGATTGATAATATAATAGCATGGAAGAATAAAAAATTATAGATACGTTGGAGACTTATCAAGCATCCCCAAGCTTAATTCCTGCTCATCCTCGAGTAGGTAAATGGTAAAAACAGAATTTTTTATGTGGAATGCTACCTAACATGTTTATCATGTAATATTTCTTTATGTGCCATGAATATTCAGATTCGTAAGATTCAAAACAAAAGTTTAATATTGACATAAAAATAATAATACTTCAAGCATACTAAAAAGCAATCATGTCTTTTCAAAATATCGTGTCTAAAGAAAGTTATCCCTACAAAATCATATAGTCTTGTCATGCTCCATTTTCTTAACACAAAGTATTTATCATGCACAACCACGATGACAAGCCAAGCAATTGGTTCATACTTTTTAACGTGCATCAGCTTTTTCAACTCTCACGCAATACATGAGCGTGAGCCACGGATATAGCACTATGGGTGGAATAGAGTATGATGTTGGAGGTTATGTGGAGAAGACAAAAAGGACGAAAGTCTCACATTGACAAGGCTAATCAACGGGCTATGGAGATGCCCATCAATTGGTATCAATGCAAGGAGTAGGGATTGCCATGCAACAGATGCACTAGAGCTATAAGTGTATGAAAGCTCAAAAGAAAACTAAGTGGGTGTGCATCCAACTTGCTTGCTCATGAAGACCCCGGGCATTTGAGGAAGCCCATCATTGGAATATACAAGCCAATTTCTATAATGAAAAATTCCCACTAGTGATATATGAAAGTGAAAAAATAGGAGACTCTATATCATGAAGAACATGGTGCTACTTTGAAGCACAAGTGTGGAAAAGGATAGTAACATTGTCCCTTCTCTCTTTTTCTCTTTTTTTCATTTTCTCTCTTTTTTTTTGGGCTCTTTGGCCTCCTTTTTCTTGGGGTCTTTGGGCCTTTTTTTCTCTTTTTTTATTTTTGTCCGGAGTCTCATCCCGACTTGTGGGGGAATCATAGTCTCCATCATCCTTTCTTCACATGGGAAAATGCTCTAATAATGATGATAATCACACTTTTATTTACTTACAACTCAATACTAGAAGAAAAATATGACTATATGAATGCCTCCGGCGTTGTACCGGGATGTGCAATGATCTAGTGTTACATATGTAAAAAATATTAACGGTGGCCAAGCCACAAATACTATGTCAACTATATGATCATGCAAAGCAATATGACAATGATGATATGTGTCATAATAAAACGGAACGGTGGAAGTTGCATGGCAATATATCTCGGAATAGATATGGAAATGCCATAATAGGTAGGTATGGTGACTATTTTGAGGAAGATATAAGGAGGTTATGTGTGAAAGAGCGTATCATATCACGGGGTTTGGATGCACCGGCGAAGTTTGCACCACAACTCAAGTTGAGAAAGGACAATGCACAGTACCGAAGAGGCTAGCAAAATGCGGAAATGTGAGAGTGCGTATAATCCATGGACTCACATTAGTCATAAAGAAGTCACATACTTATTGCAAAAGTTGATTAGCCCTCGAAGCAAAGTACTACTATGCATGCTCCTAGGGGGATAGATTGGTAGGAAAAGACCATCGCTCGTCCCCGACCGCCACTCATAAGGAAGACAATCAATAATAAATCATGCTCCAATTTCATAGCATAACGAGAGACCATAAGTGCATGCTTCAGGAACCACAAACCTTAACACCAATATTCTTACTAAGCCACAATTACTCACTAGCATGACTCTAATATTACCACCTTTATATCTCAAAACAAATGCAAGGAATAAAACTTCTCATATATTCAATGATCTTCATGGAAGTTTTTATTATATCCCTCTTGAATACCTAGCATATTAGGACTAAATTCATAACCTAAGCAAATTGCCATACTATTTATAAGACTCCCAAAATAATATAAGTGAAGAATGAGAGTTCATCAATTTCTTTAAAATATAACCACTGTCGTGCTCTAAAAGATATAAGTGAAGCACTAGAGCAACTACCTAGCACAAAAAATATAAGTGAAGCACATAGAGTATTCTAAAAGATATAAGTGAAGCACTAGAGCAAATACCTAGCTCAAAAAATATAAGTGAAGCACATAGATTATTCTAAAAAATTCATGAATAATGTGTGTCCCTCTCAAAAAGGTGTGTCCAGCAAGGATGATTGTGGCAAACTAAAAATCAAATAAAGCAAAGACTCATATAATACAAGACGCTCCAAGCAAAACACATATCATACGTTGAATAAAAATATAGCCTCAAGTAATTTACCGATGGATTGTAGACGAAAGAGGGGATGCCATCCGGGGCACCACCAAGCTTAGACGCTTGGTTGTCCTTGAATATTACCTTGGGGTGCCATGGGAATCCCCAAGCTTAGGCTCTTGCCACTCCTTATTCCTTAGCCCATCGAAACTTCACCCAAAACTTGAAAACTTCACAACACAAAACTCAACAGAGAACTCGTGAGATCCATTAGTATAATAAAACAATTCTCCACTTTTAGGTACTATTCTAAACTCATTACAATTTCATATTTTCATTATATATACTGCATTCTAACTTCACCATGGTTTATACCCCCCGATACGACCCATAGATTCATCAAAACAAGAGAACAACACAATGAAAACAGAATCTGTCAAAAACAGAATAGTCTGTAGAATCCTGAATTAAGCTCATACTTATGTAACTCCAAAAATTCTGAAAACTTAGGAACACGTAGGAAATCTTTATATCAATCTTTTGTAATAAATTCAGAAATTTTCCATGTTCCAGCAAATTTTAACAATTCTGCTAATGGACGCAAAAGTATCTGTTTTTTTCCTCAGAATCAAATCAATGATCCTCCAAATCATCCCAACGGTCTTACTTGGCACAAACACTAATTAAAACATTAAAACACAATCATAACAGAAGTATAATTGCATATTTATTGAAAAACAGAAGAAAAAGCAAAAACATAAATTAAAATTGGGTCGCCTCCCAACAAGCTCTTTCTTTATAGCCATTAAGATAGGCTTGGGGTTTTATTGATGCTCACATGAAAGATAATAATTGAAACACAAAGAGAACATCATGAAACATGTCACAAACACATTTAAGTCTAACACTCTTTCAATGCATAGGCATTTTATAAGCAAACAAATTATCAAGACACGAGATATCTAGCATATGCAAGTAAGAAGAAATAAACAATAACAATCTCAACATGAAAAGAGGTAATTTAGTAACATGAAGATTTCTACAACCATATTTTCCTCTCTCATAATAATTACATGTAGGATCATAATCAAATTCAACAATAGCTGTCATATAAAATTTTCTCTCCATGATCCACATGCATAAAAGTTTTACAATCTTCCAAGGTAGTGGGATTAACATCAACTAAAGTCATGACCTCTCCAAACCCACCTTTATCAGAAATTTCATAAGATTGAACATTCTTCAAATATGTGGGATTATGTTTACCTAAAGTTGACGCTCTTCCAAACCAACTTCAATATTATTGCGACATTATTATCAATATCATATTCATCATGAGGCTTAAATAAATTTTCAAGATCATAAGAAGCATTATCACCCCAATCATGATTATTACAGTAAGTACTGGACATAGCAAAATTAGCATCCCCAAGCTTGGGGTTTTGCATATTATTAGCACAATTGACATTAATAGAATTTATAATAACATCATTGCAATCATGCTTTTCGTTCAAGGACCTATCATGAATCACTTTATAAATTTCTTCTTTTAACACTTCATCACAATTTTCAGATTCATGAATTTCAAGCAAAACTTCATAAAGATAATCTAGTGCACTCAACTCACTAGCAATTGGTTCATCATAATTGGATCTTTTAAAAAGATTAGCAAGTGGATGGGGATCTATATCAATAGATTTTTAGCAAGCGAAGATGCAAGCAAATAGAAGGCACATGGCAACACAAGCAAAGATAGAAAAGAAGCAAAAGGCAAACGGAAAAGCGAACAAAAAGAAGGCAAATAAAAAGGCAAATATTTTTGTATTTTTCTGAAAACGTTTTAGAAGTGGGGGAGAGGAAAACAAGAGGCAAATGACAAATAATGTAAATGCAAGAGATGAGAGTTTATGATCGGTACTTGGTAGGCTTGATGTAGATCCTCCCCGGCAATGGCGCCAGAAATTCTTCCTGCTACTTCTTGAGCTTGCATTGGTTTTTCCCTTGAAGAGGAAAGGGTGATGCAGCAAAGTAGAGATAAGTATTTCCCTTAGTTGAGAACCAAGGTATCAATCCAGTAGGAGGAACACACAAGTCTCCAATAATTGCACCTACACAAACAAACAAATACTTGCACCCAACGTGATAAAGGGGCTGTCAATCCCTTCACGGTTACTTGCAAGGATGAGATATGATAGTGATACATATAAAACATAAGTAAAAGTGTGAAATAAAATACAAGTAAATAAATTGCAACAAGGTATTTTTGTGTTTTTGATTTTATAGATCTGAAAATAATATGATAAAAGATAGACCCGGGGGCCATAGTTTTCACTAGAGGCTTCTCTCTTGAAAGAAAGCATACGGTGGGTAAATAAATTACTGTTGAGCAATTGATAGAAAAGCGCATAGTTATGGTGATATCTAAGGCAATGATCATGTATATAGGCATCACGTCCGTGACAAGTAGGTTGACTCCTGCCTGCATCTACTACTATTAGTCCACACATCGACCGCTATCCAACATGCATCTAGTGTGTTAACTTAACAAGAACGGAGTATAGCCTTAAGCAAGATGACATGATGTAGAGGGATAGATCCAATCAATATGCACAAACCCCGTCTTTTTATCCTTATTGGAAACAATACAAATGCATGTCATGTCCCTTTCTGTCACTGGGAATAAGCACCGCAAGATTGCACCCATTACAAAGCACCTCTCCCATTGGAAGAAAAATCAATCTAGTTGGTCAAACCAAATCAATAGATCGAAGAGAAATACAAAGCTATATAAATCATGCATAAAAAAGTTTAGAGAAGACTCAGATAATATTCATAGATAACCTGATCATAAACACACAATTCATTGAATCTCAACAAACACACCGCAAAAGAAGATTACATCGAATAGATCTTGAAGAACATCGAGGAGAACATTGTATTGAAGATCAAAGAGAGAGAAGAAGCCATCTAGCTACTAGCTATGGACCCATAGGTCTTTGGTAAACTACTCACACACATCATCGGAAGGGCATCAAGGTTGATGTAGAATCTCTTCGTGGTCGAATCCCCCTCCGACAGCGTACCAGAAAAGGTCTCCAGATGGGATCTCACGAAAATAGAAACTTGCGGCAGCGGAAAAGTATTTTTGGTGTGCCCCCTGGTTTACGGGGAATATTTGGGTATTTATAGAAGAAAAGTTGGGGTTGGAAGTGCCACGGGGGGCCCACGAGCTTGGGGGTGCCCCCCTAGGGCATGTCCTCTGAGCTTGTGGCCATCCCATGGCTCTTATGGCCTCCTCCAGAAGCTTCCAGGGTGTCTTGTGGTCCAAAAAAAATCGTCAAAAAGTTTCATTCCGTTTGGACTCCGTTCGGTATTGATTTTCTATAAAGACAAAAACAAGGAAAAAACAGCAACTGGCACTAGGCACTAGGTTAATAGGTTAGTCCCAAAAAATGATATAAAATAGCATAATAATGCATATAAAACATCAAAGATTGATAATATAATAGCATGGAACAATCAAAAATTATAGATACGTTGGAGACGTATCAACAACATATTTGTTGCTTATCCTAAATTGACAAGAAAAGCTAAATATTGATAGTTGCCTATTCACCCCCTCCAGTCAACCATATCGATCCTTTCAATTGGTATCAGAGCCTCGTCTCTTTTCAAGGGCTTAACCGCCTAAAGAGTATGGTTGACGATGGGGTTAGTGGGGATGGGCTACTCGTTGCCGAGGCAGTGGCCACGATCGCTAGAGAGGATTTAAATGAGGCTATTTCCTCACTTAAAACCTCTATGACGACCGAGGTCAAATCCTTGTTTAAATATTTCCTTGAGGGCCTCAAACTTTCTACCGATCCGCTTCAAGTGGTTAAACCCACTACCGCGAAGTCAGATGCCAACTCCGGTAAGGAGGGGGCTAGTAGTGACAAGAATCCTTTGCCTCAAGGAAAGAATGGGACGGGCACCCATGTCACGGTTGCCCCTCCCTCGACCTATGGAGGGCCGGTCCAAGCACCTTTTATCAACCATCTTGGTCCTCCTCCTAAGCTTGTGTTAAATGATTTTCCTAATTGGGTTTTTCGTATCAAGTGTCATTAGAATCACAGCTCAACTCATCACGGCGTCTTGCATTGTGCAAGGGCGTGAGGAGAATACGGTGGCCCTAGTGGCTTCTTGGGTAGCATTGTGCCTCCACACCGCTCCAACGAAGATGTACTTCCCCCTAAAGGGAAGGAACTTCGGCAACACACCCTCGTCTTCAGCGGCTCCACTTGTGGTTATCTCTTACCTTTACATTGTGCAAGCTTGTATTGTGTTGTATCCTTTGCTTGCTTGTGTGGTTGTTGTTGTTAGCATCATATAGGTTGTTCACCTAGTTACATATCTTGACTACCTATTTGTTGCTTAACCTAAATTGACAAGAAAAGCTAAAAATTTGTAGTTGCCTATTCACCATCCCTCTAGTCAACCATATCGATCCTTTCATTCGCCTTCTTAGAGATGAAGCGAAGATCGCCAAGGGAAACTACGATCCTGACGTGAGGCTACAGATCTTGACAGAAAAGGCCATCCCAATCTCTTCGATGGTTCCATGAGTGTGAGCCCCTGCCCGGTGCGCCAATTGTCGGAGTTTTATTCCGGCAGTGCCATCGAGCAACATCAGATTTGTTAGTAGGGGCGCGTGTGCTGCACCTAGAGATGGTGAGGCATGCAACATACAATTTACCCATGTTTGATCCCTCGGGGAGGAAGTAATACCCCAGTCCTACCTCTGATGTCTATATTAATGGGTTGCTCGTCAGCGATTGACAAGGTCGCCGGAGAGATCTTATGCTTGGGGTTACAAGTCTCCTGTCTGGTAGTGGAGAGGAAGGAGAATATGATAAAGGAAAACCCTAGCTCTAAATATGTCCAGAATGCCTCTCTCAACCCGAGAGGGCCACTTAGCCTACCTTATATACCCTGCTTAGGCTAGGGTTACATGGATCGGGTTGGACCGTCGATGGGCTTGCTCCATGGGGTTGCATCGGGTTTCTAGCAATTTAGCCCTTCGTCATCTTCCAGGTCATCTGCCTCGCTATTGAGTCCCTTTAGTGACACAGTAAAGGAGAAGAAAGGATTATCACCTTTTTCCCTAAAGGTGACCCTGAGTTTCGAACCCATGAGAGGAAGTGCACCTTTAAGACAAGGGTTTCTACCAAGTTTTGCAAGAGAACTAAATTCTAGTTTTTGGACTAGATCGAATTCAAGTTACATAGTTGAACACTTATAAATAAAATTAGGCATGGGTATGAGGACTTATTCTTACAACCATATATTTGTGAACAGGGTCATCATGATATTCGTTTGTGTGGAAGTCATCATCAAGATATCCTTGCAACATTATCAAAGTGGGGGATGTATCCAAATCATGTCTTGACCGACACGCATCCTGCATCAAGAGTTAGTTGTACAACCAAAGGCCCTATTCGTCGGGTGGGGTTGTCTCGGTAATTAAGGCAAAAGTAGAAGAAAAAAGCATTAGGTGTTTAATGACTGACGAGGATATGTACTAGGGATAGGGTCACATGCCAGACCTACATACCGTACCCAAGGACACCATGCACTTCAAACTGGGCCCCAGGGCCAGGTTACCGATTGTAGCTACTTCAACCTAAGTATCACTCGGAAGACGTCGACCACTCAGAATCTAAACAATCCACTGAACCAACTCATCTCACTCGGAGTACCTGAGTCCACTCGGACAGAGAAGACCAGGAGCCTCCCCGGGATCGCAACGGTCAGGAGGTGCATCCACCACCTTCAAGGGCAATCAATGAAAGCATTACCAGTAATTGTAGCCCTTAAAACCTCCCTTTAACCCTTGGTTATGGGGGCATTCATCAGGGGTCGGGCGTACTCTATATAAGCCACCCCTCAGCTCCATAAAAAGGGTTCACAATCTCTTATAACGATACACTCCAGTCAATCAAGCTCCAGAGCATCGAGACGTAGGGCTGTTACCTCCTCCGCGAGGGGCTTGAACTCGTAAATCCGAGTGTAAGAACTGTGCCGTAGCTAGACTCTGCCCTCTAATCCGTACCCCCATACACTATTGTCAGACCTATACCCACGACAGTTGGCGCCCACCATGGGGCAGGCGTCTAACTGACTTCCGGCGTAGTTGCGATCACCTTCACCAAGGTTTTTGGCGGCGGACTGTCATTCGGCCATGAGATCCGTCTCGGCGCCCTCAGCTTGCTAACGATTCAGCATGGCTCTAGGAAGCCCCGTTGGACATCGACGTGCTGCTCGTTCATGGAGCAGCGCACTTCCGCATGAGTACCTTTGGCATTCTCCTTCGTCAGCAGTCGACCCCATACCAGTCGACAGATCCAGCGACATCGATCCGCTTCGTTGTTCAACGCTGCAAGCGCTCTGGGCGCTCGTGGCTCCAGTGGTGGATCAAGCACGCGGTGACCCTCCAGGTGGCGGCCCCGCAGATCATGGTGATTGAGCCCGACGAGTCCATCCTCGACTTGCTCGACTCCGTGCATTATCACTCGTACGATGCATCCGAGTGCGAGAGCAGTGATCATAGTGCAGAAGTGCTCATGGCCGGCTCCCAGCACAGCCTGCCCGGGTAACCCCGTGGCAGCGCGGGAATCGATGGCCCGTCGCATGGTGACGACGATGGCAACAGGGGCCATCACGATGATGAGTACTACCCTCAACCCCTCAACCCTCAGCAGAGGGAAGAGCTGTAGCGTATGAATGAGCACGCCCTCCGGACACCCATCGTTGGGATGACACCTGAAGCCAGGTCTTGGAGGCCGCGCGCTTGGCCAACTTGGCCGAGCGCACTCGTCTAGACGAGCTCCAGAAATCACTCGACGACCGCGCGCGCAGACAGTAACAACCCAGCTCCAGTCGGCGACTACGACAGCTGTTCTTGAGTGATCCGCAGCATGATTACCAGGTATTCCGCACTCCAATTCAGAATTTGGTGGCTGCCACTCAGATAGCAGATTCCATCCAGCTGTCCTAGTCATAGGCAGGGGAAGGCCTTCGGCAGATTAGAGCCTTACTCAAAGCAGTTGAAGAGCAGAATTCGGCTGTGTCCCAGTCGCGTAACAGAATCCACAGCAGATATGTCAGAGCCGACACTATCCAGTCGGCCCACAGCCCAGGAACCCTGAGGAGGGACAGACGGTCACCTCCATAGTGGGACGATCGGGGCCACCACCAGGATCAGTACCCGGATCAGGGCCACGATCGGTTCGCGCCTCCGCGGCATCATGATGACCGACGATGTATGCCAACACCCCCTCCGAGGAATGACTCGTATGCACCCCGACCGTATGATGGTAGACGTCCGTATGGTGATGACCCAAGAGCCAGTCCTCCTCGCCATGGTGGTGGTGGTTACTAGAGGGAACCAGTCGATCTTCGGGATCAACGGTTCAATGCGAGGTTAGTCCTCGCCTAGAATCTGGTTGACAGAGGCAAAGGTCACAGGGAGAACATGGACAGAGAGCGTCCGAGTGGAAGCAGATCCTTCGTTTCTGGGCCCGAGTGTTTCAGCAGAGCCATCAGGGCTGCAGAGATTCCCCCAACTTCAGGTTGGCGGTGGGAATAAGCAAGTTTACCGGTGAACCAAACCGGAAACATGGTTGGAAGATTACCAAGTGGCTGTGCAGATTGGCGGGGGTAATGATTACGTGGCTATGAAGCATTTGACTATGATGTTAGAAGGTTCAGCTCGGGCTTGGCTCAATCAGCTAACCCCCGCTAGCATATATTGTTGGGAAGACCTGGCTCAGGTGTTTTTCAAGACATTCGAAGAAACCTGCAAGCGTCCTGCTGGACTGACTGAATTGCAGCACTGTGTTCAGAAGCCATGAAACTTGGAGGGAGTACATTTAGCATTGGACGACACTGCATCATGTGGTTGAGAATGTCACCGAGCATCAGGCAGTATGCGCCTTCAAGGCAGGGGTCACATATCGAGAGCTCATCCTGAATTTTGGTCGGTCAGAGCCCTTGACCATGAGCAGAATGATGGAAATCGCCACTCGGTATGCGAATGGCGAAGAAGAAGACCGTCTTCGTAGCGGCAAGGGAAAGGCTAGTGAGCCCAACCAAGGTAACAATAATTCCAATCGGAAGCCAAAGTGCAAAGCTGAAGGCTCGAGTCAGGCAGAAGCAGCAGCCTTGGTTGGGCAAGCCAAGAACAAGGGAAAGGCCAAGGAGAAGTGGGTCGCCAAAAAGAAAAAGGATCAGTCAAGTCAAGATGTCCTTGATTTGCCGTGTCATATTCACACCAAGAAAGATGAAGAGGGTAACTTAATATTTCCCAAGCATACCACTCAACAATGCAGGCTGCTGATTCAGCAATTCCGTGACAGCCAGTCGAGCGACAAGAGTCCGGACGATGACGATGACGAAGGCAAGAATGAAGCATACCCCACCGTCAATGCGACTTTGGTAATCTTTGCAGATGTGGAGAGCAAAAGCTGGTTGAAAGTCATTAATTGAGAAGTAAATATGGCCATGCCAGCAACGACAAAGCTTCTCAACTGGTCGAATACCCCCATCACTTTTGATCAGTCAGATCACCCTGCCTATATAGCCACCCCTGGGCGGCAAGCGTTGGTAGTTGATCTTATTGTGGGAGGCACTCGACTGTGCAAGGTCCTCAAAGACGGTGGGAGTGGTCTAAACATACTCTACGCTAAGACCCTAAAGGGAACGGGCATCCCGATGTCCCGACTTAGCGAGAGGAGCATGCAATTCCATGGTGTGATTCCTCGAAAGAAAGCAAGGTCACTCGGGCAGATCGCATTGGACGTGGTCTTTGGGGATGAAGAGAACTTCCGAAAGGAAAGGTTGACTTTTGAAATGGTAGACTTCCACAGCGCCTATCACACCATTCTCGGTCGGCCAGCTTATGCACGCTTCATGGCCCATCCATGTTATGTGTACCTCAAGTTGAAGATGCTCGACCGTAAAGTGTGATCACTGTCACCGGGAATAGGCAGCGTGCCGAAGAGTATTTGCAGCAGGGGTCAAAGATTGCTGATGAGCAGATGGCTATGGTAGAATTAGAAGAGTACAAGAAAAACACTGATCCGAGTGATCTGTTGTGCTCCAAGAAACCGGCCACAGAGTCTGCTTTTCAGTTGGCCAGGGAGACGAAGCTGGTGCACATTCATCCGGAGGATCCCAAGGCTGCACCTACTAACATTTCAACAATGCTCGACAGCAAATAGGAAGTCGCGCTCACCCAGTTCCTTCGTGAGAACTGGGACATCTTTGCATGGAAGCCATCCGACATGCCAGGTGTACCCAGGGGACTGGCTAAGCACCGCTTGAGAGTCAACCTGAAGGCCAAGCCAGTAAAAGAGCAAATTCGTCGTTCAGCTGCAGAAAAGAGAAAGGCAATTGGCGAGGAAGTGGCTCGGCTTCTCGCAGCCGAGTTTATGCGCGAAGTATACCACTCTGAGTGGCTCGCCAATGTTGTCATGGTTCCGAAGAAGGCAAAGTCCCCCCGTATGTGCATTGATTTCAAGCACATCAATCAGGTCTGCCTAAGGATCATTTCCCGCTCCCCCGTATTGACCAGATAGTCGATTCCACTGTGGGATGTGAGCATCTTTCTTTTCTGGATGCGTATTCCGGATACCACCAGATCTAACTGTGCGGGCCAGACGAAATAAAAATGGCTTTTATCACCCCATTCGGGTGTTTCTGCTATATCACAATGCCATTCGGTCTCAAGAATGCCGGCGCCACTTTTATGCGCATGATATAGAAGTGTTTGCACGCACAGATCAATCGGAACATTGAGGCCTACATGGATGATATTGTGGTCAAGTACAGAAAGGGTTCCGACCTGTTGGCTGACCTCGCTAAGACCTTTGCAAATCTGCAAAGATATGACATCAAGTTGAATCCAGCGAAGTGCACCTTTGGAGTACCCGGAGGAAAATTACTCGGATTCCTTGTTTTCGAATGGGGAATAGACGCCAACCCTGAGAAAATCAGTGCGATTGTCCGAATGAAACGCCGTGAGCGCGTGCACAATGTACATAAGCTCACAGGTTGTCTGGTAGCTTTGAGTCGATTCATCTCTTGTCTTGGTGAGAAGGCATTGCCCTTGTACCGACTAATGAAGTTCGAATGGACTCCTAAGGCCAAAGCAACGCTTGTTGAACTCAAAGCTCTACTTTCCAACCAGCCGGTACCTGCTGCTCCGAACAGCAAAGAGCCACTGCTCTTATACATTGCGGCCACTGGACAAGTTGTCAGCACAGTCCTCATAGTGGAACGGGCAGAAGAAGGCAAGGCCTACAAAGTTCATCATCCAGTCTACTACATCTCTGAAGTTCTGACTCCATCCAAGCAGAGATATCCTCATTACCAGAAGCTTGTTTATGGTATTTATTTGGCGACAAAGAAAGTAGCCCATTACTTCCAAGAGCACTCGGTTTCGGTTATTAGTGATGCCCTGTTATCCGAAATCATGAGAAATTGGGATGCGACCGGTCGTGTGGTGAAATGGGCTATTGAGCTCCTTCCATTGGACATCAGATTCAAAGCGAAAAAAGCAATCAAGTCCCAGGCATTGGTAGACTTCCTAGCCGAGTGGACAGAACAACAACAACCTACTCAGAGTCACCTGGAGCACCGGACCATGTTCTTCGTTGGTTCCAAGATGTTGAATGGTTCAGGTGATGGAGTGGTCTTAGTGTCCCAGAAAGGTGATCGGCTCAGCTACGTCCTGCAGATCCACTTTGATTCCTCTAATAATGAGGCCGAGTATGAAGCGCTCCTTTACGGGTTACGTATGGCCATCTCAATCGGCATCCATCGCTTGATGGTCTACAGTGACTCGAATCTGGTGGTAAACCAGGTGATGAAGGAGTGTGACGTCAGAAGCCCTGCCATGAAAGGATACTGCAATGCAGTGAGGAAACTAGAGAAGAAATTTGAAGGTTTGGAGCTTGACCATATCCCTCAAATCAAAAACCAAGCAGCTGGTGATTTAGCAAAGATTGGATCCACTCGGAAATCCATTGCAAGCAATGTGTTCCTCGAACACCTTCATTCCGCAACGGTGAATGAAGACACCTTCACTGAAGAGCCCCCGCAGGCAGTCAGCCCTTCTGACCCGACTGAAGTGGAGTTCCCCGCAAATGTTGATCTGGTCATGGAGATTCTGGCCATCACACCCGAATGGACCGTGCCGTACATCGCATACATGCGTAGGCAAGAACTTCCGGAAGATGAAGTCGAAGCGCGTCAGATTGTTCGTAGGTCCAAAGCTTTCACTATGATGGGCGATCAGCTATACAAGAAGAGCGTAACTGGTGTGACTCAACGCTGCATTTCCCCAAAAGAAGGTCCTAGAAGAGATTCACTCGAGAACTTGCACACACCACGCGTCCTCTCGGACAATCGTGGCTGAAGCTTACCAAGTTGTTTTTTAATGGCCACCCGCCAACAAAGCCGCCCAAGAGATAGTCCAGCATTGCACCGGCTGCCAGTTCTATGCGAACTTGTCACACAAACCCGCGTCTACTTTGAAGACTATCCCACTCGTCTGGCCGTTTGCAGTTTGGGGGCTCAACATGGTAGGGCTCCTCGGGACAGGGGCGAGTGGGTTCACTCATTTGCTTGTAGCAGTCGACAAGTTCACCAAGTGGATCGAGGCCAAACCCATCAAGAAGTTGGATTCTCGGACTGTCATCAAGTTTATGAAAGAGTTGATCTTCAGGTACGGGGTCCCCCACAGTATCATTACCGACAATGGCTCGAGCTTTGACTCGGAAGAGTTCATAGCGTTCTGCGCCACCCAAGGCACTCGGGTAGTTTCTGCGTCTATCGCACACCCGCAGTCAAATGGTCAGGCTGAGAGAGCGAATGACCTGATTCTTCAAGGGCTGAAACCGCGGCTCCTGCATGATTTGGAGCATGCAGCCGGAGCCTGGGTCACCGAACTACCATCAGTTTTGTGCGGCCTAAGGACGAATTCCAACCGGTCCACCAATCGCACTCCCTTCTTCATGGTGTATGGGGCTGAGGCTGTTTTGCTGAGTGACCTCCTCCACAATTTGCCTCGAGTGGACCTGTACTCTGAAGCCGAAGCTGAACAAGCACAACAGGATGCTGTGGATCTCCTTGAGGAAGAACGAGAGATGGCCCTCATTCGGTCGGCCACGTACCAGCAAGACCTGTGGCATTTTCACGACAGACACATCAGAAGTCGCGCCTTTCAAGAAGGAGACCCCGTACTCCGAGTGGATCAGCAGAGACCGCACAAGCTTGCTCTGGCATGGGAAGGTCCTTTTGTTGTTTCCAAAGTGCTGCATAATGGAGCCTACCATCTTTACAACCTCACGAAGAAAGTTGACGAGCCCCGCGCTTGGAATGATGACCTAGTTCGACGATTCTATACTTAATGATTGAGATGCCAAGATGTAATTAAAAGCACTTGACTGATATTTGATGAATAAAGGCAAGACTTTTTCAGTACTTCGTTGGGTTCACTTGTATGCGTTTACCGACTTAAAACCCCAGTGGGTTGGCTTAGCTGCGAACCAGCATTCGCCTAAGTTAAAAAACCTCTCCGAGTGACGAGCGCTCCTCTCACTCAGGGGCTTAGTTGCGAACCAGCCTTCGCCTAAGTTAAAAAACCTCTCCGAGTGACGAGCGCTCCTCTCACTCGGGAGCTTAGCTGTGAACCAGCCTTTGCCTAAGTTACAAACCACTCCGAGTGACGAACATTCCTCCCACTCAGAGGCTTAGCCGCGAAACAGCCTTCACCTAAGTTAAAAACTTCTCCAGGTGGCAACCGTTCCACTCACTCGGGGGCTTAGCTGCAAACCAGCCTTTGCCTAGGTTAAAAAACCTCTCTGAGTGACGAGCTCTCCTCTCACTCGGGGGGCTTAGCTGCGAACCAGCCTTCGCCTAAGTTAAAAACTTCTCCGAGTGGCGAGCGCTCCTCACACTCGGGGGCTTAGCTGCGAACCAGCCTTCACCTAGGTTAAATAACCTCTCTGAGTGACGAGCGCTCCTCTCACTCGCGGGCTTAGCTGCGAACCAGCATTCACCGAAGTTAAAAACTTCTCCGAGTGGTGAGTGGTCCTCACACTCGAAGGCTTAGCTGCGAACCAGCCTTCGCCTAAGTTAAAAACTTCTCCAAGTGGCGAGTGTTCCTCTCACTCGGGGGCTTAGCCGCGAACCATCCTTCGCCTAAGTTAAAAAACCTCTCTGAGTGACGAGCTCTCCTCTCACTCGGGGGGGGCTTAGCTGCGAACCAGCCTTCGCCTAAGTTAAAAACTTCTCCGAGTGGCGAGCGCTCCTCACACTCGGGGGCTTAGCTGCGAACCAGCCTTCGCCTAAGTTAAAAAACCTTTCTGAGTGACAAGCGCTCCTCTCACTCGTGGGCTTAGCTGCGAACCAGCCTTCACCGAAGTTAAAAACTTCTCCGAGTGGCGAGTGCTCCTCACAATTGGAGGCTTAGTTGCGAACCAGCCTTCGCCTAAGTTAAAAACTTCTTTGAGTGGCGAGCGTTCCTCTCACTCGGGGGCTTAGCTGTGAACCAGCCTTCGCCTAAGTTAAAAAACCTCTCCGAGTGACGACTGCTCCTCACACTCGGGGGATTAGCTGTGAACCAGCCTTCGCCTAAGTTAAAAACTTCTCCGAGTGGCGAGCGTTCCTCTCACTCGGGGGCTTAGCTGCGAACCAGCCTTCGCCTAAGTTAAAAAACCTCTCCAAGTGACGACCACTCCTCTTACTCGGGGGCTTAGTTGCGAACCAGCCTTTGCCTAAGTTAAAAAAAACTTCTCCGAGTGGCGAGCGGTCCTCACACTCGGAGGCTTAGCTACAAACCAGCCTTGGCATAAGTTAAAAACTTCTCCAAGTGGCGAGCGTTCCTCACACTCGGGGGCTTAGCCGCGAACCAGCCTTCTCCTAAGTTAAAAACTTCTTTGAGTGGCGAGCGTTCCTCTCACTTGGGGGCTTAGCTGCGAACCAGCCTTCTCCTAAGTTAAAAAACATCTCCGAGTGATGACCGCTCCTCTCACTCGGGGGCTTAGCTGCGAACCAGCCTTCGCCTAAGTTAAAAAAAACTCTCCGAGTGACGAGCGCTCCTCTCGCTCGGGGGCTTAGGGGCTTAGCTGCGAACCAGCCTTCACCTAAGTTAAAAACTTCTCTGAGTGGAGAGCGCTTCTCTCACTCGGAGGCTTAGCTGCGAACCAGCCTTTGCCTAAGTTAAAAACTTCTCCGAGTGACGAGTGTTCCTCTCACTCGGGGGCTTAGCTGCGAACCAGCCTTCGCCACAAGCAATCAAAAATTCATAGAAAGGCATTCGAATAAATCCAAAAGTTCAAAAGTAAATGCGAATACTCAGGCCTGAAGCCCAAAAGACTTCAATGGATAAAAGTCATTCGGCATACCGAGGCAAATGGGTGAAGCTTAAAGTTTTTCTCACGCATAAGAAGGACTGACTGGCTCAACCAAAGTGTCCAGATAGATTCCGTCCGCAATCCGGGTGGCCGCTTCAATGAACGTCTCCATGAAGTCCTCAAACTTTAGCTTCTTCGTGTTGGCGACCTGGCGAGACTTCAACTTCTCCTCCTTCGCATCCTTGTAGTGGACACGAACGAGGGAGCACTACAAAAAAAATGACACATCCGTGACATTTTGGGCCGAACGATTTTTTTTCCTGTCATGCTTATGACACTTCTATGACGATAATTATGACAAAACTCGGTATCATCATAGATGTGGTGGGCTCCTACTTCTATGACAAAAAATCATGACAGAAAATGGGCTTTTCATCCTGGGCGGGCCGGAGACGCAGCTGCATGACATTCTTTGGGCCGTCCATGATGGAAAAAATCGTGGTAGAAGCAAGGCGAGGAAAATATCGGGGAGTTCCCGGTTACGGTGGGTGGTCGGGGCCGAGCGATGCACAGAGGTTTCCGCGTCTCTCTCGTGTACGCACGTATGTGTGAGGCGTTGGCTAACTGAACCCGAGCGATCGCACATTACTGAACCCGAGCGATCGATCCCTTGGCTGTTAACAGAACCCGAGCGATTCATTCGCTGCTGACTGAACCCGAGCGATTCCTTCGCTGCTGCTGCTATTTGAACCTGAGCGATCGATCACTGCTGCTGCTTACAGAAGCCGATCGAGCCCCCGTGCGAGAAGTTGCTAGCCAGTGTTGGGTTGCCTCTTGATGAACAGTGACCGTTGCTACCTTGCACGCGGTATGTAGAACGAGTGGAGACGTGGTGAGTTGAGCTGGTTGGTTGGCTGTGGATGAACAATTCCTGGTGGGGGTTGGATGAACAGGACCCCGTGGTAGTAGGCCGTTCCGCTGGATGAACAGGACCTCGAGGAGGCCGCCGCACCCCAGCCGGTTGGGGGTGGATGAACAGGACCCCGAGGAGGCTCTATGAACAGCAGCCGGTGGAGGTTGGATGAACAGTAGCCATGGATGAACAGTAGCCCGTGGAGGCTGGAGTGAGGCAGTAGACGGTGGATGAACAGGATCCCGTTTCGACCGTAGGCGCTCCAACACAAGTCTATTTCCTCCGTTTTGCAGTACGCCACACCCCTCCCGATCAACAGGACCCCGTTTCGACCGTAGGCACTCCAACACAAGTCCGTTTCCTCCGTTTTGCGGTACGCCAGACCCTTCCGGATGAACAGTACCCCGTTTCGACCATACGCGGTCGAACAGAAGGCCCGTTTCCTCTGTTCTGTGGTACGCCAGCGTTTCGGCTGTTCCGTCCAAGCCGGTTGGCTCCCGATGAAAATGAAGCCGTTGCTGCCGTCTGCTGCCTCTCCATGTACACGAGCCATGGCCATACGTATGCGCGAGTAGGCATTCGAGACCCCGCCCGTATGTACGTATGTGGCCGTATTTTTTGGTATCTGGCTGTATGTACATGTACACAGTTTAGAAGGGACTGCCTGAACTGCTACATCGGGGGCATGCCGAGTCTTCCTCCGCCGCCAACTCGACGTCGTCTACTACTACACGTGCCGCTGCTTGCTCGGCCACGGTTCATTGTTGCAGAGAGACAAATCGACTAGTATGTACGTACACGTTCGCGACAATGCTACGTACGCTTCGACAGGGTGGGTCCCAGCTGTCAGGGAGGATAAGGATGCACTTCCTTGCGTGCGAAGATATAGCTGGTGGGTCCTGGCTGTCAGGGGGAGGAATCATTTTTATTTTGCGAGTAAGAAGGAGGCACTTCCTTGGTTTCGAAGATGTAGCTGGTGGGTCCAGCTGTCAGCCTCACAGCCTAAAGTCCACTTCCGATGGCTGTCGTTCATTGACCTCGTTGACCACGAGGCACCGAGAGCATCAAGGCGGTGGACAACGGCGAGGCCTAGGAAGGGAACGACGAGGAGCCAAAGAAGACAAGGCGGGTGGATGCCCACGCGGAGGGGAGTACGAGGGTTCACTAGTTCGGCTGCGGCGTAAGTCCGCCGTCGCCGGAGAATAACAGGGGGTGTGGGTGAGTAGAGGGAAGGTCTGTCCAGTCGTAGTATGGTTGGTCCGTGAGGCCTGCGCAGCAGCACAGCCGGCCACGAGAGGCTGGAGCAGGCGGTACGGCGGGCCTGGTTTGGGCGGCTGGAGCAAGAAGACCAGAGGTTGAAGACGAAGCACGGTCATTGATTTAACATCCAACGGTCAGTGCAGCTAGAATCGTTTTGACTAAGTTGACAAAGCCCGTACGCGTCAACTTAGTTGGCCCACAAGTCAGCCTCCAAATTTGGTGGGTCCCAGCTAACAGGGGGGAATCATTTTTTTGCTCGTAATAAGGTGGCACTTCCTTGCATGCGAAGATGTTTTCTGGGTTTTTTAATTTCTTCTTTTTCGAGTTAGAATAAAAAGAAAACAATTTAGCATCTTTGGTACAATCTATATTTTCGCGAAATGAATCATAATAAAGCTGGTGGGTCCCAGCTGTTAGGGAGAGGTAACTTTTTTTCCATGTAATAAAGGAAACACTTCCCTGCGTGCGAAGATGTAGTTGGTGGCTCAAACTTCTCACGGGGAGAAATCATTTGTTTTCGCATAATAAGGAGGGACTTGCTCGCGTGTGGCCATGGGCCATGCGGGTCCCTACTGTCAGCCACTCCACGTTGATGCCTCTTCCGATGGCTGTCGTTTGTTGACAAAGTTGACCACGCCGCGCCGAGAGAACCAACGCGGTGGACGATGGCGAGGCCTAGAAAGGGAATGACCCGGAGCCGGCGAAGACACAGCAGTGGATGCCCACGCGGAGGGGAGTACGAGGGTTCACTGGTTCGGCTGCGGTGTGAGGCTGTCGTCGCCGGAGAATAACAAGGAGGTGTCGGTGAGTAGAGGAATGGCCTGGATGGCGATAGGAGTAGGGTGGGCCGGTGAGGCCTGCGCGGTAGCACAGCCGGCCACAGGAGGCGGTAGCAGGCGGTACCGTCGGCGGTGGTTTGGGCGGCTGAAGCATGAATATCCGAGATTGAAGAAGCACCACATCCGTTAGATGGACATCCAACGACCACTGCTAATAGAATCGTGTGTTGACTATAAGTTGACAAAGCCTTGCGTACGCGTCAACTTAGTAGGCCCACAAGTGACCATCACATATGTGGTAGAGAACATATAGCCCATTTGTGATTCGTTATAATGTACAACCCATTTTTTAATTCTAATGGAATTAACTCAGCCCATTTACTGTTTGTTAAAATTATAGCCCATTTTCTAGCCAGGACTCTGTTAATAATTTCCGCTCAAAAAAAAAATTTCAACAAAATTTCCAACATTTCTATGGGATCCAAAATATTTTTTAACCTGAAATTTAGAGTCAGATTAAATATAATTTCAAAATAAATTTGTATTAGGTAAAAATCCAACGAAATTTTGCGCGCGCAACAAGTAATGAAATTAAAAAATGTACCTTTTTTTAGAAGAATTAAAAAATGTACATGTTCGGTGCGTCTTTTATATTTACAGCCATTTTTTTAATTACAGCCCATTTATTATTTCTTAAAGCCCATTTTCTTGGCAAGTCTAATGCGGCCCGAAGAATAACAAGTTTACCTGGGTTGGGTATTCCGCAAAAAAAGAATAGCTGGGCTAGCCATTTTCATATTTAAATATTAATATCTGGGCTGGATATTTGGTCGACATGAAATAATAGCCTGGGCCAGACGGACCACAGCCAGCCCAGTTGATACCCTGCTCCTCTGAACAACAACAAAAACATCGCTCAAGAAAAACTCTGCTCACACCTCAAAAACACAAATACTGCTCAAGCTGCTGGGTCCCACCTGTCGGTCGCTCCTTGTGCAATTCTCTCGTTTATTGACTATATAGGTTGATAATGGTGTGGGACCGTGAAGTCAGGAAACCAGGAGGAAGCAAAAAAAAATTTAGTTGTATATACTAATAAGGAGGCACTTGCGTACGTGCGGCTATGGCCCTGGTGGGATCCACTGTCATCCTCTCCAATTAAAGTCATCTTCTGATTCTTCATATTCGTTAACCATGTTGACAACGCGAGGCGGCGGCGCCACGGCGAGCGCAACAACTTGAAGGACGACAGAGAGGGCCTCGCGGGCCCTACGGATGGTCTGATACAGTGTCCGCTGCTCATTCAGGAAGCCAGGATCATAGGGCCACATGTCCGCGACGGCATTGTCGTTCGCTTGTTCGCCGGTGATTCGTCCTTCCACGAGCCGGTGCTCGTTGAGGAAACGGAGGTTGCAGCACAGGTCCTCCTGCGCTGGTAGCTCTTCCGCCATTAGGGCGTCGAAGTGCGGCCGCAACTGCTCTATGGTGAACACGGCATGAACCGGCTTGGGCGGTGGCGCCGGCTCCTGGTCGAAAACCACGTCCATCGTCTGATTGTCGTCGCTCAGCTCGGCGAGCTCGCTCGCGAGCCAGCATGTCCAGCTGCTGGACCGGACCGCTGCCAAGCACGAGTCTGACCGCCCTGGCCCACCCAGACAACCTCCCACGCCCGCGCGCGCTTTCTGCCCTAAACGGTCAGTGCCGCCAGCGCCGCTTCTCGGTGCAGGCGATTACTCCGCGTTCAAATGACACAAGTGTCGTCCGGCCGTCCGTCTGCCGCCCACATTAATGATACATGGTTGCCAAGGCGGCTACTCCAGCGCCACCCGTCCGTCCCTCTGCCGCCCACAATTGCTATATAAACTGCTGCACCGGCCATAGCCGCAGTCATCCGCCTCCGTTCCCTTTCTCCTGTCCACACTACTACTGACCACCATGGATTCCTCGCGCTCCAGCGCTCTTCGAGATGGGCGTACGACGGACTAGAAGGAGATGGCAGCCATTGCTGCCGACTAGCTGGCCGGTAGGCAGCCGAAGGACGACGACGTCCCAATGGAGAACGTGGTAGTCGATGATCCGGCGCCACCCCCTCCTCCGCGCCATCCTCGCCGGTGCATTGCACCATGACCATCGGCGAGGCCCGTGCCCAATACATGGACA
This sequence comes from Thinopyrum elongatum, assembly GCA_011799875.1. Classification (NCBI taxonomy): domain Eukaryota; kingdom Viridiplantae; phylum Streptophyta; class Magnoliopsida; order Poales; family Poaceae; genus Thinopyrum; species Thinopyrum elongatum. Next base: position 290,827,650 of record CM022299.1, on the reverse strand, counting down.
CGGTGAGGCAGAAGCGTGAGGAGTAGTTCCAGGAGGCGCAGGCCGACGCCGCCTACAACCACCATCTCCTCTAGGTGCACCTGCAGGCGGAGGAGCAGATCGCCGCGGAGCGGGCGGAGCAGGAGGCGCTGCTTGAGTCATACCGCTCCGCCCGCGAGAGCAGCCTCGCGCGCTGGTGGTACTGCATGCGGGTGGCGAAGGTTGCGGCCACCTACAAAGAGGACGATGAAGCGGGCGAGGCACTGTTTGGCGAGACCGACGAGGCCCTGCCCCGCCAACAACGAGGTAGAGGACATCGCTGGCTCAGCCGAGGCCCCGCCCCGTCGGCACCGAGGCAGAGGACTTCGCCGGCTTCGGCGAGGCCCTGCTCTGCCGAGGTCCTGCCCCGCCAACAAAGAGGCAGAGGACATCGCCGGCTCCGCCGAGGCCCCGCCCTGTCGGCAACGAGGGGGAGGATTTCCCCCGCTCCGCTGAGGCGCCGCCCCGCCGGCAACGAGACAGAGGACATCGCCGGCTCCGTTGAGGCCCCGCCCCGCTGCCAACGAGGCCACGCCACACAGAAAACGAGGAAGAGTAGAACACGGTAGGTCGCCGCCGCTCGGGTCCAAGTAAGGCCACCGCTACTACCCTCCGGTTGAAGCCATGCTTGGCGGGTTGACCATTGTCGGCCGATTAGCTTCTTGGCGGCGACGTGGAGTCGAAGAGCTGTGCTGGAGAAGAAGCTTCTGTTCGGCTCAGCCGGACACGGGTGGGTAGCTTCGGTTAATTAATTATACCTCCAGCGCACCCCTTTTTAGTTGAAGAATGTATGAAATGTAATGAAATCCGGCATGTTTATATGAAATCCGGCCGTGTATGAATGAATTTAGTTTGATTAGTTCAAATTCTTGTATCACTGGCATTGGATGAACATGCAAAACAATACGTACTAGCATTATTCCCAGGGTGATCACCTCGTTTGCAGCAGTTTCACACGTACTCCCTCCGGTCCTTTTTAGTCTGCATATAAGTTTTGTTTGAAGTCAAAGTATCTCTACTTTGACCAATCTTATAGAAAAAAGTATCAACATTCACAATGTAAAATCAACTGACTTGAAAGAAATCTAATATGCGAAGTACAAAGGAATAGAGGGAGTACAAAAAGTTTGATCAGCTTTTTAGCGTTCCTGTACATTGCAATCAAACACACAGGCCTGGCAATTCATAGAGAACATTCAAAACAATCGATGATTATGCATCTCACCGATTCACATGTCAGAGCCAATATTTACGTCACAACTAAAGAATAAAGAAAAATCGATCGATGTTGCTGACAGCAAAGGGTGTCCCATTCGAAAATATCAAACGCATGTCTTCTTGCTAACATCAATGAGCAAAATTTGACAAGTTGTCCCATTCCAAAATGTCAAATGCGTGTTGTTTTTCGTACACCAATGAGCAAACTTTGACAAGGTTTTCCCATTCCAAAATATCAAATGCCTACGATTGTGGAATGGGTAGGGTTTGCCATCAGTTCGGACATTGACATGGCACCTCGTGCTAAATAAACCAGCTATTTTTTTTGTGCAGTTCCACCAAAATCAACCAAATTCGCGTGTAGCTTGTATGATTTTGCCTTTATATGTTGCAACGCCTTGAACATATCGGCACCTCCTTTCTTGTGGTGGAAATGAATGATTCGAGAATATTCGATGTATTCAAGAACATTTTGTGCAGTTCCCATTGAAATCAAGCTGAGCACCCCTGTTTGCATAAATACAAAAAAAGTGATTAGTATAAAGCAAATTGTACTATGAATTGACAGTTTAAACAGGCAACCTACATGATCCATGCAGAGCACACATTTAAAAAAATGGAACTCACTGGAAAGAATCCTAAAACAACATGAAAGTGCGTTATATCGACTAGAGGGGGGGTGAATAGGCGATTTTTACAAATTCGTCACTGAGGAATTTCACGGTGAGGAAATTCCTAAGTAACGAACTACTTAGCAGCGGAATAAGTACTCAGATGCAAACATAACATGGCATAAGGACAGTCATCATGATGAAATGAAAAAGGCACCGAGTACAGGTAGCATGAAACACAGGATAAGCAGGCTGAAGACTAAATGACTGAAGAAATAGGATTGAGGAAATTGACAAAGTCTTCACACAGTAATGATCAAGTACATTAACACATGAATGAGGAAATGAAAGGGTTGAGGAAATAGAACCAGTAGCTCGGTGAAGACGATGATTTGGTAGACCAGTTCTAACTGTTGTGACAGTTGTACGTCTGGTTGGAGCGGCTAGGTATTTAAACCTGAGGACACACAGTCCCGGACACACAGTCCTCACCGTATTCTCCTTGAGCTAAGGTCACACAGACCTCGCCCAATCACTCGTGGTAAGTCTTCAGGTGACTTCCAAACCTTCACAGACTCGGTCACTCGGCGATCCACAATTTCCTCTTGGATGCTCTAGACCATGACGCCTAACCGTCTGGAGGATGCACATTCCTCAAAGGTAACAAGCGTCGGTTCCACACAGGAACAGTTTCTTCAGTGATGCTCAATCACTTTGGGTTTGTAGGTGTTTGGGTTTTTGGGTTTTTGGGTTTTTCCTCACTTGATGATTTTCGCTCAAAGTCCTCGGAGGATGGGATGCTCTAAATGACAAGTGTCAGTCTATCTCTCGGAGCAGCCAACCAGCTAGTGGTTGTAGGGGGCGGCTATTTATAGCCTAGGGAGCAGCCCGACATGATAAGACATAAATGCCCTTCAATGATATGACCGTTAGGTGGGAAGGATATTTGGACATAAATGCCCTTCAAATTCCTCAGGGCTATCATGTTCCTCACTTGTAGGCAATCCGCACTCGCGAATTCCTAACTCCTCAGTCAGAACAAATTCCTCAGAGAACAGAAGAACTTCGTCTCTGTCACTGAAGAAATTGACTGAACTGTATGAGATTTCCAATGGCTTCACTCGAAAGGATTGGGTAGGTGTAGGATTTTGAGATGAGCATCACTTGGAAACTTTTCCTTAGTTTTACCTCGACCCCCTTTAATAGTACGGTGTTTCCTATGACTCAAGAAGAAGAAAATGAAACTACGAAAACAAAAGTCTTCACGCTTCATAATCCTCGCATGAATATGAAGTCTTCAGGGTCACACCAATTTCTTCACTTTCAAAGTCTTCAAGAAAACCAAAGTCTTCAGTTGAAGACATTCATTTTTAGGGGTCGACTTTCATCATAAATATCAAACTCCTCATAGACTTATAGAACCTGTGTACACTCACAAACACATTAGTCCCTTAACCTATAAGTCTTCAATACACCAAAATCACTAAGGGGCATTAGATGCACTGACAATATCCCCCTTTTTGGTGATTGATGACAATATAGGTTAAGTTTTCAATGGGGATAAACATATGAAGTGTAAATACTGATAATGAGGAATTTGATTGCAAGATATAGAACAACTCCCCCTGAAGATGTGCATATTGAGGATTTTGCTTTGGATTGCAAATGCACATTGTAGAGTAATATCATGGAGATCTCCCCCTATATCTTGTAATTCATACACGCATTTAACATATGATGTGAAGAATTTGAAATGCATGATGAAATATGGTGACTGATGTAATTCAGCATGCGTGCATTAACATATTGATGAAATAGCATGCAGAAAAACAGAGCAAAAGTATCAGACCACCATAGGACTTAAGTTTACAACTCGATCCAACAAATACTTCAGGAGAACAAGAGTTGTAACTTAGCAAAAAATTGCCCATATATAGAGACCCACTTGAAGACTAACTCAAATTTCTCCCCCTTTATCATCGAATGACCAGAAGGGACGAAAAATGAGGACTAACGCCCCTGAAGAATATCATGATGTCGATGGAGGAGTGCCAGCGTTGTTGGGGTCGTCCGTTGGAGTAGGGCCTGCCGCGGTGTAGTTTAAGTCTTCAGCTTCATGCGTCTCGCGCGATGAAGAATATGAACTGGCAACAAGCTGAGGAACTTTGACCTTCTTGAACTTCTTCGAAGGTGGCTGAGACCAGTCAAAGTCCTGTTGGAAGCCCATCTCCTTGAGTTCTTCAGCACTATGAAGATTAGACAGAATCGCCCAAGTGCGGTCAAAGACTTCATGCAAGTAGTAGTGATTCTTCTTCACAGTATTTTGAGTGACTGTCATGTTCTGAAGAATTGCACCAAACTGACGCTTGACCCACTTGTGATTTCGATCAACTTTCTGATGAAGACTAAGGAGAAGTTCATGATCAGTCATCACACGCGGAGCTGTGGCTTGAGGATTATGTTCTAAAGCTTTGGCGGCAGAATCTTGTGTTGCAGAGTCATCATTGGTGGAATATGAAGTAGCTTTGCGAAACTGTCCATCCAATGGACGAGTGCCTTCATCAATAACTGCAGCCTTGCCCTTCTCATCAGCTGAGGAAATAGTCCGTTTGAGGACTTCAATAGGGGGCAAAAAGCTAAGATGATTTTGAAAATCAGCCTTATAATGAATTGAAGACCTTGATCTGATGAACTTCATGATCCAGGGAGCATAAGGCTTCAACTCAAAAGGTGACAGAGCTGCATTAGCCAAAGTCTTGATGAAGAAATCGTGGTAGTTGATAGGAATACCATGAATGATATTGAACAGCAGATTCTTCATAATGCCAACAACCTCTTCGTCATCAGAGTTGTGGCCCTTGATTGGACTGAGGGTTTTGGTCAAAATGCGATAAACTGTCCTTGGCACATAGAGCAATTCCTTGACGAGGAATTTGGTCCTTGGAGCTTGGCCTAGCTTCAAAGGCTTCATCAGCACTTGCATCAGATGATCGGATAGTTTAGGTTCAACATAGAGAAGCCTAGCACCTTCAGTGGGAGGACTGACTGGGACGACATGAAGCAATTCAGAGGCCGGTGCTTTGAAATGAGTATTTTCAGTCATCCAGTCCAATACCCATGAATTGACATCCTCAACATTTCCAGTGATATGCAGCATGGCAAAGAATTGAAGAATGAGTTCTTCATTCCAATAGCAGATGTCGGCGCAGAAGTTGAGTAACCCAGCGTCATGAAGAACACTAAGGACTGGGGTGAAGCAGGGCAGCGATTCCATATCCACATGAGGAATTTGCTCATGATCAAAGATCTTGTCCTTATCAAACAACAGTGAGGAATAGAAGTTCATCTGGCTAGCAGTCCAGAAGCGCTTGCGACGAAGTCGAGCAGAGTCATAGGGATTGTAGTCAGTGAAGAATATGTGCTCATTGAAGAAATCTTCAGCATTGAACTTCTGCTTCTTGGAGTGAGGGTTCTGGGGCTTGGGCTGAAGATTTATAGTTGAAGTCTTCATAGCCTCTTGAGGTATAGCCACTAGAGCCACAGGTTGAGGAATTTCAGTAGCTGTATCAGCAGCAGCCTTGGCCTCCATTTCTTCAGCACTAGCGGCTGGAACTTCTTCAGGAATAGATTGAAGTGAAGATTGAGGTCCATCAGAGCCCGTATGAATTTCTTCAGTTGGCACAGGGGACTGAGGAACTTGATGTAGTGGTGTTGTCAGAGGTGAATTGGGGTGATGACTTTCCCAAAAGTCATCATTCAGAATAGGAGTTGTAGACCCAATATCCACATCCTCATCTTTATCATCAAATTCCTCAACGCCTGCCTCTTCAGCTGTGAACTGAGGCATGGGCGATGATACCAACGGATTTGAAGTGATATTGTCCACTTCAATGTCTTCATCCAACTGCTTTGTCGAAGCAGCAGAAGGATCTTCTTCATCAGTTTTACTTGGAATTGCATATTCCTCACCAAAGGGAATAATCTCCTTTGATGGCATGCTTGATATTGGAACAGCATCAATTGGGTTTTCAGTTGAGCTCGTCAAAGTCTTCACTTTCTTGGGAGCTGAAGACTCTGAGGAGGCAGATGCTTTCCTTTTCTTCACCGCAGCCTTCTCTGCGGTTTTGGTCTTCTTCTCTTCTGATGCCGAAGGAAGGACATTTTTCATCTGTGATGACTTTGCAGGAGGAGCAGATGGAATTGGTTGAATTTCTTCAGGCGCAACATTGGTGGTTGCCCTGGCATTTTCGTCAGAGACTGGAATTTCTTCATCAGCCCTGGTGCTTTCATTTTCTTCAACAGTCTGATTTTCATCAGCTGTACTTGCATGTTCTTCAGTAGGCTGAGCAGATGTGTCAGTCTGAGGAAATTTGGGTTGCGATGAAGCTGCAACATTTGGAGTGAATCCCTTTGCCATTCTGACGAATCTGACTTTGGCACCTAGCCAATCGGCACGGTATGCGTGAAATTCATCACTGAGTGCTTTGATCTCAGCCTGCATAGTCACAAGTTCTTCAGGAGACATTTTCACAACATTGTTCTTCAGAAAACGCTCCTTCTTGTACTGAGCCTTCTTCACCTGCCTGGCCTTTTCAAACTTCCATTTCTCTTCATTAATGAAGGCCGTCAACATGTGACTTTGACCAGGAGTGAGGTTTAATTCAGGCAAAGGTGTATTTGGATCCTTGTGCCATAGATCGATGAAATCAAGGATCTTCCTTGGATCCAGCATGAGGGGCACAGCACTGCCTTTGGCACTAGCAGCCATTTGTTGTCGATCTCTGATGATCTCAGCTAATTCTTCATCATCAGCTTCGTCTTCACTTGACGGAACCTGAAAGGTGACCTGCTTTTTGTGAGGACTTGGCCTTGTGTCTTGTCCAGCAGTGGCCTTTTTCTTCAGCAAGGTCGGAGCTGTTGAAGACTGAGGTGGAGGTGAGGAACCTGCAGAGACTCGAGAAGCAATTGAGATTCCAGTAGTCCTTTGGCACGTGGCAAGATGCACAGGTGCTGAGGACTTTGCAGGAGCAGCTGATGACTTTGCAACTGAGGGAGTTGGAGCTGCTTTTGAAGAAGTTGCTTGAGGATTAGGCTGTGAGGGCATTGTAGCTGAGGAATTTGTCTTGACAACTGGTTTCTTTGTCATAGCCTTCTTAGGCTTGCTAGCAGAGGCCTTAGCAGTGGCACCAGCAGACTCTTCGTTGAATTTCTTCACTGCCTCTTTAGCCACTTTGGCCAGCTTGGCTTGACACTTAGCCCACTCCTGAGGAAATTGCTCACCTCTTCTGATGCTTGTGGGATCAGCTTCTTGGCCTGGAGCCAATGGAGGTCTTGGGCATGGAGGGTTAACAGCGAATTTCTTCATGTACTTTGGAGTCACATATCGATACTCTCTCCATTCTCTTGCCCATCTTCTCTCAATCTTCTGAATGCGCACTTTGCGCTGATTTTTGTTCTCCTTGCCATGAGTTGCTTCATCAGGAGTACAATATTCATCATAGATGTCTTCAGGGATCTCAAAAGCAGTATTTGTTTCTGGCCTCTTTCCTCCCTTCTGAGATCTTTTACCATCAGCCATTTTCTTCACTTGAGGATTTTGAACAATGGATGTTTCTGAGGAAGTGTGCAACTTTTCTTCGAGGAACGCTGCAAATGAGTTAAGTTGATGACAACCTAGAGATTCAGCAGCGGACATGTGTACCTGTGAACAGAGTATAGGTGCGAAGAATTTGGAGAGGTCATATGCGTTCTCAGAAGTTTTTCAAAAGTATCAAGTTTGAGGAATTTGACCAAGGGTGTCTTGAAGAATTTCACTAAGCGCTCTTTGACTTAGGTTCTAGAGTTGTATAGATTGAAAATCCACACAATTGAGGAATCTTGAAGAAAAACATTGCTTAGAGAAACAGATCAAGAACAGAAGCAAGTTGGTGTTTAAGAACATGAAAGTTGAAGAATAAACACCTTTTGAAGATTTTGTGGAAATCATCAGAATCAACAAGGGTAGTACAAATAGATTTTATTTACCCTTGACGAAGAACACGACGAACTGAGGGTAGCAGTGGGGAAGCTTGTCCGTTCAGATCTTCCACGCCCTAACTTGGCGATGGAAAACAGCTACGGCGGCGGCGGAGTGAAGATTTCCGCGGCCGGCGTGAGTACGACGGCGACGAGGTCAAGGCAGTGAAGCTCTTCCTCACCGGCAACGATGGAGTGTAGCGGCGGCGCTAGGTCTGAGAGCTCGAGCGAGGGAGTAAGATCGAGCGGGGTAAATGAGATCTGAGGAGGGCGAGGGGTCTTTATAGCCCAGGTGAAAAACTGCTCGTCCGAAGAAAATGGACGAACATGCCCCTGACCCTTCTCATCCTAACGACATGTGTCACCCACATATTGTGAAGTGGAGATCGTGTTAGATCGTGGGTGAATAGATAAATCTTATCGAGGGATATGGAACGGTTTGAGCGGCAAAAGCCAAAAATTCAGATAAGAATATTTTAATGTTTCATTCGTGAATTCTTCAGCTGTCAAGGACACAGTGAAGACTTTGAACGGGTTTCAAATAGAACGCACATGAAGAATTTGTGAACAGACTGGATTGAGTTTAGCATAGAGGGGGAACGGGTCCGATCACATTCACTTAGAAGAAAAACAACTTGAAGAATTAGCAATAAGTGAATGCTGTAGAGGACTAAAAACTCAAATATATATATAGTCAATGAAGAACACAGTCGGAAAGAGTAAAGACTTTGCAAAGTTGAAGAATTTGAAAATTTGAAGAATTTGCAAAAATGAAGAAAAACTCAATTTTTGAAGATTTTCAACTTTTTGTGGTGGCGTGACCCACCGTATAAGAATGATGATTTTAGACGCCGCGTACAATTGTTGTAGGGCTCTAAGAATCAGATTCTTCATTAATTTCTTCACACTTAGAGGGTTAGTCTTCATTGATTGAAGAAAAACGTTTCTTCGTGTGTTGCACATCTAAGTCATCAATTTGCATAAGTGTTAGGATGTGTGTCCTTTTCAAAGGACATTCGAAGATTCTAAGATATTTAGCTCACACCGCAACTTGCTAAATCTCTTCTCATCCAAGGGCTTGGTGAAGATATCCGCTAGCTGTTCTTCAGACTTCACTTGATCAATAGAGATGTCACCCTTCAACACATGATCTCGAAGAAAATGATGACGAATCTGGATGTGCTTTGTCTTCGAGTGCTGAACTGGGTTATGAGAAATCTTGATGGCACTCTCATTGTCACAGAAGAGTGGCACATTCTTCACATTGATGCCGTAGTCCTTGAGGGTTTGCTTCATCCACAGTAGTTGAGCACAGCAAGAACCAGCAGCAATGTACTCAGCTTCAGCAGTAGAGAGTGATACGCAGTTCTGCTTCTTTGAGGACCAACATACTAAGGATCGTCCGAGGAAATGGCATGTGCCTAATGTTGACTTGCGGTCCACACGATCACCAGCATAGTCAGAGTCAGAATATCCAATGAGACCAAAAGCCGAGCCCTTGGGATACCATAATCCAAGTGTTGGAGTGTGAGCTAGATATCGAAGAATATGCTTCACAGCCTTATGGTGTGATTCCTTCGGTGTAGCTTGAAAACGGGCACACATGCAAACACTAAGCATAATATCTGGCCTAGATGCACATAGATACAGTAAAGAGCCAATCATGGAGCGGTATACCTTTTGATCGAAGTCTATACCATTTTCATCAGTGCATAGATGGCCATTTGTGGGCATAGGGATTTTGACGCCTTTGCATTCTTGCATACCGAATTTCCTCAGAACGTCCTTGACGTATTTCTCTTGAGAAATGAAGATGCCATTGCGTTGTTGACGAATTTGAAGACCTAAAAAGAATTTCAATTCTCCCATCATGGACATTTGATATTCCTCACTCATCATATAAGCAAATTCGTCAGTATAACGTTGGTTAGTACAGCCAAAGATAATATCATCAACATATATTTGGCACACGAATAATTCATCATCATATGTTTTGGTGAAAAGAGTTGGGTCGAGTGAACCGGGTTTGAAGCCTTTCTTCATGAGGAATTCCTTCAGAGTATCATACCATGCCCGAGGGGCCTGCTTGAGGCCATAGAGGGCCTTATTGAGTCTGAAGACTTGATCGGGATGCTTAGGATCTTCAAAACCTAGGGGTTGAGCAACATATACTTCTTCCTCAAGCTTACCATTGAGGAATGCACTTTTCACATCCATTTGATATAAGATGATATTATGATGGTTAGCATAGGCAAGCAATATGCGAATAGCCTCAAGTCTAGCAACAGGTGCAAAAGTTTCATCGAAATCAATTCCTTCAACCTATGTGTAGCCTTGAGCTACAAGACGAGCCTTGTTCCTCACTACTAGGCCATTTTCATCTTGTTTGTTGTGGTAGATCCATTTGGTGCCGATGATATTGTGCTTGCGAGGGTCTGGTCGCTTGACAAGCTCCCACACATTGTTTAGCTCGAATTGATGTAATTCCTCTTGCATCGCTTCAATCCATTCAGGCTCCAGAAATGCCTCATCTACTTTGGTGGGCTCTGTGATAGAGACGAAAGCAAAATGCCCACAAAAGTTAGACAAATGTGAAGCTTTTGAGCGAGTGAGAGGACCTGGTGCGTTGATGTCGTTGATGATTCTCTCAATCTGTACTTCATTTGCAACGCGAGGATGAGCAGGTTGATGACTTTGATTTGGCTCAGCATTTTCTTCAGAGCCATTTTCTTCAGATGCACCAGCCTGATTTTCTTCATGATCTGGAATGACTTCTTCAGCAGATTCTTCGGTAGGAATAACATCCTCAGTAGCCTTTAGCTTGATGGATTCCTTAGGAGACATTTCATCTAGCACAGGAGGTAGGTGTTCTCTTTGCGAGCCATTAGTTTCATCGAACCGCACATCTACAGTTTCAACAACCTTGTTGTGATAGGTGTTGAAGACCCTGTAGGTGTGCGAGTCCTTTCCGTAACCAAGCATAAAACCTTCATGTGTTTTCGATGCAAATTTAGAAATGTGATGGGGATCTCTAATCCAACATTTAGCACCGAAGACTTTGAAATAACTCACATTGGGTTTCTTGTCAGTGAGGAGTTCATATGAGGTCTTCTTGAAGAATTTGTGAAGATATACCCTGTTGATAATGTGGCATGCAGTATCAATTGCTTCAGGCCAGAAGTGACGAGGTGTCTTGTATTCATCAAGCATAGTGTGAGCCATCTCAACAAGAGTCCTGTTCTTGCGCTCCACGAAGCCATTCTGCTGAGGAGTGTATGGGGCAGATAACTCATGAGTAATACCGAGTTCATCAAGATAGTCATCAAGACCAGTATTCTTGAACTCAGTCCCATTGTCACTACGTATATGCTTGATCTTCACACCGAAATTCATCGAAGCCCTCGAAGAAAATCGTCTGAAGACTTCCTGCACTTCAGTTTTGTAAGTAATGACATGCACCCATGTGTAACGAGAATAATCATCAACAATGACAAAGCCATATAGAGATGCAGCATTTGTTAGTGTGGCATAATGAGTAGGACCAAAGAGGTCCATATGAAGCAATTCAAAAGGACGAGAGGTAGTCATGATAGTCTTCGAGGGGTGCTTGGCTCTGGTCATCTTTCCAGCCTCACAAGCCCCACAAAGATGATCTTTGAGGAATTTGACACCCTCAATGCCAATGACGTGCTTCTTCTTCACGAGCGTGTGTAAGTTCCTCATGCCAGCATGACCCAGTCGTCGATGCCATAGCCAGCCTTCTGAAGCTTTCGCAAGTAGACAAGTGGCAGGCTGTGGTCCTGCAGAGAAATCAACAATATACAAGTCTCCTCTCCTAAAGCCTTCGAAGACTTTGGAATTGTCAGATTCCATGAGCACTAAGCAGCGATATTTGCCAAAGACAACAACCATATCCAGATCACAAAGCATTGAGACAAACATGAGGTTGAATCCGAGGGACTCGACAAGCATGACTTTGTCCATGTGTCGATCCTTTGAGATTGCAACCCTACCTAGACCCAATACCTTGCTTTTGCCTTTGTCTGCGTAGGTGATATGCTTCAAATGTGATGGAGATAAAGGAGTGTTCATCAGTAAGCTCTTGTCACTAGTCATGTGATTAGTACATCCACTGTCGAGGACCCACTCAGTAGCTTTGGGTAAGTCATCCTGCAGATGAATTAGTGCATCTTACGAACACATATCTTCGGAGTGAAGAATATGACATCAATTTCATCAGACAGAAATTCATCAGTTAATGCAACATATGTATATATAGCAGTATAAGGATGTGAGAAATGAATGATTCATTTCTTCATGATTAGCTTGCGTCCTTTCAAGCATTTCAGGTCTCCAGAAAATTCTTCAGATGATTTAGTTCGTCTGGAGACCTGACCCTGCATAAGAGGTTAGTTCTTTTTCTTCACCACCCACATCTGGAGGGGTGGCAAAGAGTTCATCATTCTGCGAGCTCCATAAGAGAAAGGTGGCATTGAAGCCAAAGCGCTTCGTTTCACAGGAGAGGGATTAGTATAGGCATATGAGTAAGCAGAGAAATTCTTCGAGGACTTATGAACATAATGATTTGAAGAATAATGCACATAATCAGAACTCTTAGATTTTCCCTGCGAAACAGAAGCATTAGCATGATGATCATATGAGGACATGGATCCACGTGAGGAATTTCATCCATAAGAGGACTTGGATCCATATGAAGACTTTGGTCCATATGAAGAATTTGATCTGGGGTTCTTATTCTTCACAGGTGGTGTCATGAGGACATTCACCTAAAGACTTTCAAGGCACCTTTTGGGAACCCAGATTTTCTTCATAGGGGGACCATTCCTGCAGTTAGTTCCAACATATCTGGCAAATACTTCACCATTCTGATTTTTGAACAGTTTATAGTTGGAGTCAAATGACTCATCAGATGAATATGAGGATTCACAAGTAAAACTAGATAAAGTGGATGGATCTACGGGAGGTCCCTTCGCAGCAACCCATGAGGTTTTGGGATACTGCTCAGGTTTCCAGTAGGTTCCATCAGCATTGAGTTTCCTCTCAAATGCAATACCCTCTTTCCTAGGGTTCCTGTTCAAGATCTGCTTTTTGAGCACATCACAAAGAGTCTGATGCCCTTTGAGGCTTTTGTACATGCCTGTCACATACAATTCCTTCAACCCTGCATTTTCGTCAGTGATACTAGTGGTATCCTCAGATGAGGAATTTGTGACCACAGAGATAGTTGAAGAATTTGCAGCAATAGAAGCATTTGAACATTCAGGTGAAGAATTAGCAGTTTCATGTTCAATGCATTTCAAGCATGGTGGAATAAATTCTTCCTGAGCGGAACTGATCTGTTGAGCAAGCAATGAATCATTTTCCTTCTGAAGATCTTCATGACTCACCCTCAGCTTCTCAAGATCTTGCTTTCTTTGAAGAAATTCATAAGAAAGCTTCTCATGATCGGCTAAGAGAGTTTCATGACGACCTTGAATGTTGTCAAACTTAGACTGTAGTTGCTGAAGATTATCAGTCAGTGTTTGAGTTCGATCCATTTCCTCACCTAACAGATCATCGCTTTTGTTTAGCATATTTTGAACCTTTTCCAAAGCCTTTTGTTGTTTAACAGCAATATTAGCAAGTTTGGAATAGCTGGGTGTGAGGTTATCATCAGATTCATCCTCACTTGATTCAGAGGAGGGATATTTGAATACCTTGGCACCTTTTGCCATGAAGCAATAGGTGGGAGCATAGTCATCATTGCCGTCATCAGCAGTGTTGGGGAAGCCATTTTCCTCAGTGTTGAAGATGGACTTGCTGATGTAAGCAGTAGCGAGGGCTAGGCTCGCCACACCAGAGTCTGACTCCTCAGATGCCTCCTCTTCCTCATGTTCCTCAGATTCAGCTTCAGAGTCCATTTCCTTGCCAATGAATGCCCGAGCTTTCTTGGAGCTGCTCTTCTTGTGAGATGAAGACTTTGAAGATTTTGACAATGAGGACTTTGAAGATTTCTTCTTCTTCTTAGAGTCATCTGAACTATCATCCTTGTATTTCTTCTTCTTTGATTCCTTCTCCCACTGAGGACAATCAGTTATGTAGTGACCAGGTTTCTTGCATTTGTGGCAAGTTCTCTTCTTGTAATCACGGGATGAGGAATCTGATTTCATGTCATCACCTCTTGAGGATTTTCCAAATCGGCCATGTTTAGAGAACTTCTGGAATTTCTTCACGAGCATTGATAGCTCCTGACTCAGTTCTTCAAGATCACCAAGGCTGCTACCAGAATCTTCGTCTTCAGATTCAGAGACTGCCTTGGCCTTCAGTGCACGAGATCTGCCATAGCTCGGTCCATAGAGATCTCTCTTCTCAGCAAGTTGGAACTCATGAGTATTTAGCCTCTCGAGGATATCAGCAGGATCAAGTGACTTGTAGTCTCCACGTTCTTGAATCATCAGTGCCAGTGTATCGAATGAAGAATCAAGTGACCTTAGCAATTTCTTCACCACCTCATGGTCGGTGATGTCAGTGGCACCCAGTGCTTGAAGCTCATTTGAAATGTCAGTGAGGCGATCAAAGGTTTGCTGGACATTCTCATTGTCGAGTCTTTTGAAGCGGTTGAAGAGATTGCGAAGAACGTCAACTCGAGAATCACGTTGAGTTGAGATTCCTTCGTTGACCTTGGACAGCCTGTCCCAGATAAGCTTTGCAGACTCCAAAGCACTCACTCTGCCGTACTGTCCTTTGCTCAGATGGCCACATATGATATTCTTCGCTTGAGAGTCGAGTTGCTTGAATCTCTTCACATCAGCAGCATTCACGGAAGGAGTGACAGCGGGAACACCATTTTCCACAATGTACCACAGATCGTTGTCAATTGCCTCAAGATGCATGCGCATCTTATTCTTCCAGTAGGGGTAGTCCGTCCCATCAAAGGTAGGGCACCCAGCTGAGACCTTGATCATGCCTGCAGTCGACATAACTAAAACTCCACGTGGTTAAACCAAAATCACACAGAACAAGGGAGTACCTTGCTCTGATACCAATTGAAAGTGCGTTATATCGACTATAGGGGGGGTGAATAGGCGATTTTTTCAAATTCGTCACTGAGGAATTTCATGGTGAGGAAATTCCTAAGTAACGAACTACTTAGCAGCGGAATAAGTACTCATATGCAAACATAACATGGCATAAGGACAGTCATCATGATGAAATGAAATAGGCACAGAGTACAGGTAGCGTGAAACACAGGATAAGCAGGCTGAAGACTAAATGACTCAAGAAATAGGATTGAGGAAATTGAGAAAGTCTTCAGTCAAAGTATTCACACAGTAACGATCAAGTACATTAACACATGAATGAGGAAATGAAAGGGTTGAGGAAATAGAACCAGTAGCTCGGTGAAGACGATGATTTGGTAGACCAGTTCCAACTGCTGTGACAGTTGTACGTCTGGTTGGAGCGGCTAGGTATTTAAACCTGAGGACACACAGTCCCGGACACACAGTCCTCACCGTATTCTCCTTGAGCTAAGGTCACACACACCTCGCCCAATCACTCGTGGTAAGTCTTCAGGTGACTTCCAAACCTTCACAGACTCGGTCACTCAGCGATCCACAATTTCCTCTTGGATGCTCTAGACCATGACGCCTAACCGTCTGGAGGATGCACAGTCCTCAAAGGTAACAAGCGTCGGTTCCACACAGGAACAATTTCTTCAGTGATGCTCAATCACTTTGGGTTTGTAGGTGTTTGGGTTTTTGGGTTTTTCCTCACTTGATGATTTTTGCTCAAAGTCCTCGGAGGATGGGATGCTCTAAATGACAAGTGTCAATCTATCTCTCGGAGCAGCCAACCAGCTAGTGGTTGTAGGGGGCAGCTATTTATAGCCTAGGGAGCAGCCCGACATGATAAGACATAAATGCCCTTCAATGATATGACCGTTAGGTGGGAAGGATATTTGGACAGCTGGCGCGTAGCACAGCAACGGTCGGAAATTTGAGTATCAAATTCCTCAGGGCTATCATGTTCCTCACTTGTAGGCAATCCGCACTCGCGAATTACTAACTCCTCAGTCAGAACAAATTCCTCAGAGAACAGAAGAACTTCGTCTCTGTCACTGAAGAAATTGACTGAACTGTATGAGATTTCCAATGGCTTCACTCGAAAGGATTGGGTAGGTATAGGATTTTGAGATGAGCATCACTTGGAAACTTTTCCTTAGTTTTACCTCGACCCCCTTTAACAGTACGGTGTTTCCTATGACTCAAGAAGAAGAAAATGAAACTACGAAAACAAAAGTCTTCACGCTTCATAATCCTCGCATGAATATCAAGTCTTCAGGGTCACACCAATTTCTTCACTTTCAAAGTCTTCAAGAAAACCAAAGTCTTCAATTGAAGACATTCATTTTTAGGGGTCGACTTTCATCGTAAATATCAAACTCCTCATAGACTTATAGAACCTGTGTACACTCACAAACGCATTAGTCCCTTAATCTATAAGTCTTCAATACACCAAAAGCACTAAGGGGTACTAGATGCACTTACACAACATTGTATTGGCCATCACAGCAACAAAGATGGAGATCCGTGAGTCCTTCTGAGCTGAAGTTAGTTTGTTCTTGTGGGAAGTAATGTAACCATCCTTAAACTGCTTCCTTCTGATATGAAGAGGATGGTCCTGTTGTGCAAAGGCAAGAGAACAACTAAATGCTGCATCCCTGTTTGCTCGAAAAAAGGAAAGGAAATAATTAAAACAGCACAAATGAAGCACTTCTCGAGGACAATACCACTTTCTCATGACAGTATCTAAACAGTAGCACAACACCAATAGAGATGACAAAGCTCAATCATATGGATGAAATCCGTGGGCCAGTACCAACCTTTGTCAGGAGGCTTATTGTGTAGAGCATACAGATGAAGCACTTCTCGGGAACCATCTGTTGTTATCTACTGTGGTTGCCATGCTTACTATATACTCCTCGATTAGTTTAATGTTTCCAACATCTTCTTGTGTAGTTCCACTAAAATATATGTTATCTTCAAAGAAGATCCCTGTTTGCACAAGTAGAGATAATTACATATTACATTAAGAGTGGCATCAAATCAGTGGCAAAACAATTGCTTGTTCCAGCCATAGCAATAAATTAAGATGCAAAACTATATCATTACTTGTGTCATCATAGTTCCAGTGCTTCATTACAGCACTGGAAGTTGATTTTTGTTTTTCTTCCGCTTGTTCTTCCCCTTCATCATTTGGTTCAATAACAAACAAGCTTCGCCTTCAATGTAAGATTTGGCATGTCAATTAGGGAGCACAAGTATAGCACTAAACAACGACATTAATTTTCTGATGACAGTAGCAAAATACAGGCCAACAGTTGTGAAATATCATTATCTTACCTCAATGGGATATTACGGTGCACATATAGATTAGAAGTCTTGTCTCCATTTGTGCAGTTCACTAAAATCAAGCAACATTACCGTATAAGTAGCACAACATATGAAAGCACACTGCACAATCATGTGAAAGAAGGCTAGTACTGACCTCTCATGATGCGGAATTCAAACAACTCACAAGAAGAAGATCTGAAACAAATTTGCCAACACGGATAGGAAATCAGATCTCCTCTTGTGCAGTTCCACTAAGATCAAGCAATCAAGCAATGTTGTCGGTGTGACATTTTGGTTGAACTGCACAAAAAACTCTTAAAACAAAAGTGTTTGTGCAGTGCAACAAAAGGTCGCAATAGCAACGAGGTGAAGTAGATAACCCTGTTTACACAGAGGTGCAAAGGAAACAACTACTGGTCAATAACGGTGGATGACACGGAAGCCCACAAAAAGAAGCATCTAACTTATCTAAATGGGAAAGAAAGCAAGACAGTAGCATTTCTCAAACAGTGGCATTGATTCATATTAACAGAGAGATTATATTAACAATAAAATTCGTTAAACATGTAATTTGCTTTTAACTGTGGCATTGCTTCAATTTTCCAGCAGCATTATTAGATTAACAACAGCTAAAGAGTTGTACGGGACAGTGGACGCACCAGCACCATGTGCATTTACCGATGTATAAAGGGGTGATGCACAGTCTGTTGCAACAAAGAACAAACAACTAAGGAGCATATTTGTGTTGGTCCCAGTTTTGTTATCTTTAGACACCATTCCTTATGTGAGGGCAGCATATCTAGTCCTGCTCAAACTCTACAGCCTTGTCCCCCACCAACAGAAAGATCAGTTCATTACAGATGTGCGTACTGCGTTTGTCATTGTTTTCCCTTTTCGACCAACGTAGGTGCTGGATAGCCAGTCTGTACTACTTTCCCCCCTTCCTTTCCTCTTTGAACCACGCCCTAGATTCATGCTATACAACTTTCCCCACTACTTTCCTGTTTGATCCAACACCTAGATTCGAGTGCAGAAGCGGAAAAAATCCACATGCAGCTAGAGCAATGCATGTGGAATAAGTAAATTATACCTTAAGGTTCTCGGGGTGTGGCTTAGTGGGTGGCCGGAGGCCGATCTGTCCACACTATGTACGACAGCGAGGAAGAAGGGGTCAGAGGCCCTCCCGCGCCGCCGCTGGGTGAAAGAGAACAGCTGTGCCGGTAGTGGATTCACTCCCTCGCCGACGGCGACAGCATTAAGCCTCCTTCCCTTCCCGGCGGATGGATCCTGCCGGCTCTTTGACCAGCAGTGAGGGGAGAGAGAGAGAGAGAGAGAGGCCAATGAAGTCTTGTTTAGATCTGGAGAGGGTGAGAGAGTGTGAAGAGAGCAACTACAAGCGCTGAGGCTCCAGCGTGTATATATATAGTGAAGAGAGAGTGTGAAGAGAGCAAACCCTAGAAAACAAGCGCCGAGGCTGCAGCGTATATAGATGGAGTGGTTTTGTTTTTCTCTCCATAAAAATCATTTTAAATTGTGCATGAAACGGAACTCTTTATTTAACATAGTGAAGAAAAATACTAGGGGCAATGCTAATACATGAAGAAAATTTAACGCTTGAAGGAGTCAACTCGCAATTAACGATGCACGCGCTCCCGGTCGTGCTTACTAACGTTCACGTGTGGTACACAACCCTCTGAAGTGAACAACAACTGAACCACACACGGCCAAAATATCGGAAAGGTGGGCTGCACCATCCTCCAATTTTAAATATTTTGGGCACTTGTATTCGGCCTAAGTCAGTGTGCCACCGTATGTACTAAGGGTTACAGCGGGTGCTAAGAAACTAGGGCGTATTGAGAGTAATTGCCATGCCGTTTATTTGTAGGGTCACTTGCAAACTGTGAAACTCTATTCTCCTCTTATTTAGTGGATGAGGCAAATCTTTTGCCTCCGTTTCGAAAAAAAAGAAATTCAATTTTAATTATTTAGTTTGTACACTTTGCTCTCTTCCAATAATTTTGGGCACTTGTATTCGACCTAAGTCAGTGTGCCACCGTATCTCGTACTACTCCCTCCGTCTAGGTGTATAAGTCACGTTAGAAGGTGCAGCGGGACCAAGGTGCAAGCAGATTGGAGGAGAAGGAGAAACTTGATCGGTCCTTCCTCCAATCAAAGCCCAGATTTCTCTCTCTAAACGCAACAATTAATCACAACAATTAAGAGATGCCGTTTTAGCTACCATGCAGTGCCACGTATTAACTCGCATGCAAGCTGACTTTGATTCCTTGACTGATCAACTCGTAGTTGCGCTCCATGCATTGGGTTTCTAGGGGAGATAGCAAGGCAGAGTAAGTAATGCTCGCTAGCAACGAGGCTACGAGGGGATTGAGATGCGAAGTTAATGGATGATGCCTAAATATTTTGGGAATATCTTATTATCGTAAGATGACTTAACACCTAGACGGAGGGAGTACTACTCCTCAATCCAGGTTTGATGGAATATTCGTCACCTCTTCTCTTCTTGTACGTACTCCATTTATCTCACTTCCTGTGGCTTCCCACTCGCACGATATTCTTATTATATGAACCTCTGTGTGTGTGTGTGTGCGTTTTAACATCGTGTGTGTGTTAGAGAGAGTGACACATCGACCTACTCCTACAGAGAGATGGTGTGTAGTGTACGATTTAGCCGTGAGAGTCGGTGCATCCTCTCGTTTCCGGGCGTCCGGTCAGGACAGCTGCCACGCCCGCTCCTGACCAGCCTAGCCCACCCAAAGCCCCTCCATCACCCGCGCGCGCTTCCCGCCCGAAACGGTCAGCGCCGCTCCAGAGAATCGGTGCCGCATTCATGCCCGGGCAGAGCGGACGCGACCTCTTAATGGCGCCTGCGTTGAAGGGAGAAGCGGATTCAAGAGTGATGGTTGCTTCGTCCGTCCAACTTACTGCTGGGTCTATGTGATTTGACGGCTCATTGGTCATTATTACTGAGGTGGTACGACTGCTGGATGTCCCACGTTTCGGCAAAAGGAGGTAGATTACAATTTTCTCCATTCTTACAGCAGAGGAGTGTGAAAGTAGTGAAAACACGCAAGCTCAGTGATTACATGGCCCACCTTACACTATCACCATATTTTCTGGACACCGTGCGACGCCTAACTCTTTACATAGTACTACATACTGTAATTTCTCAGCGAGATAAATTTGTACAATGCTATGAAGCTTCCAGCTTCTGTTTCATGTATCTTGCGTCCAAGGTTGCTCCGTTGCAACATTTCATCAAATACAAAGGAGACTACTCCCTCCATCTAGGTGTGTAAGTCACCTTACGAAAACCAAATAATCCCAAAACACTTAGGCGCGGTGCATTAACTCCCACCTCGTTTCTTGTTTATTGGCATATCAACCAATAAGAGATGTGGGGCGTGCATGCTTTCAATGATTTGAGACTACCAAATACGACATGCAGTGGTTAGTTCATTGCATGCAATGCTATTAATTAGCAAATAAGCATTAAGTTCTCTCGTTTTCCCTCCTCCTTGGTCATGGTGCACAACCTAAGATGACTTATTCACCTAGACGGAGGGAGTAACATGCATGCTATTGCATCTCAATGATTGATAGATCATAGCCAATATGTACTCCCTCCGTTCCAAAATAAGTGTCTCAACTTTATGCAAATTTTAGTACAAAGTTGTACTACTACTAAAGTTGACATTTATTTTGGAACAGAGACAACTAAAGTAAAAAACGATCCATGCAGTCCCTAGCCCTTGAACCCTAAACCCTAACCAGGCTTTAATTTGCTGACGATGTTGAACCTTCCGAAGAAATGAAGTTTGCAACCCTTTGACCATCGGATCATTTTGTGCAGTTTCACTAAAATCGAGATGAGCATCCCTGTGGAAAAGAAATTGAAGAAGCGTGATTAGAATAAGATTACTGGGACTATTTGATGAGACATAAACTCATCACAAATACAGTAGAAGCCAGTAGAGGTACGTGCGGGGCAAAGAAGTAGAGAAATATCCACATGGAGTGATGTGGGCAGCTGGGGCAGTGGTGCAAGCCGGCCGTAAAGGAAGTTGTACCTGAGAGATGTCGGGATGTAGCTCAACCTAGAGGAGGGTGGCGGGAGGCAGCAACTGCCCACGTCGCGGCAGTGAGCAAGGGACAAAGGTAACCGCATCGGCTTTGTGAGAGAGAACGGCGGGGACCCCTGATCGGGACGTGCCGACATTGGGTTCTCGCCATCGGCGACGGCGACCACATCTACACAAAGCATCGACCCCTTCCCCCGACGGACGTGATCCGCCCGGATGTTAGAGATGTGGCCATAGTCATTTTGTGTGAGAGAGTGTGAAGAGAGCAACCCCAGCAAGCAACCATGTAGGCTCGTCCTGGCTATGTATATAGTGGAGCGGTTTCTTTTTCTCTCCATATGAACCTATTTATATTGCGTACGTGCCACTGAAGAAAAAAAAACTTTATTTATAAATGACGCGGCACCGTTCATGCGTGATTCCCGACCCTCCATTATTTATTAGTGAGTAACTACTACTAGACGCGTCAAATTATCACGTGGGCTGCATCATCGTACAGAAATGAGCTCCACCGTGTCACGTGTGTGGTTGGGGAAGACGCAAAAGACGC
Source organism: Thinopyrum elongatum (assembly GCA_011799875.1). Lineage (NCBI taxonomy): Eukaryota > Viridiplantae > Streptophyta > Magnoliopsida > Poales > Poaceae > Thinopyrum > Thinopyrum elongatum. The sequence goes on along the minus strand of CM022299.1, from coordinate 290,805,743 downwards.
AAAGAGTGCTACTAGTACTACGTGTGTGGGTGCATGCACCTCTTCTCTTCGAGCATGGTTATTGAAAGTATAGCCCACTACTCTACCACGCGGTTATTATATGGGCAAAGAGAATAGGCAGTAATAATGACTAATAAGCCGTCAAATCACGAGGCCCACCTTTCTCTATGTTTGACCGAGAAAGTGGCCATTGTTTCACTCCTCGTTGAATATCCATCCGCTGCTACCTCCGCAAATAAATAAAAATCCGCTTCTACCTCCGTAGCATGGTTAATTATTTAGCTATGTCAATCACGACATAGAAATATCATTCACGGGTACAATAGGGCTGGCTCTAAGGCTGGTGATTTTTTTTACTTTGTATCTTTCTCTTTTTGTCTCATTTACTCATTTTACATAGGAGCACGTGTAGAGGATGGCTATTCCTTTCGATGGGACTTCTTCATGGGGTTTAAGACTAACCAGCTCCGAATTATTCCCGCTGCCCACCACTCTGAATCGTGCCATCTATGGTAGTACTCCCATTGCAACAATGAGGTCCACTAGGTCTAGCACGTCCTGTAAGAAGAGACTGTCACGCAAAACATACATCTTGTTGCCTTCTTCCTCATACAGTATGTAGCACTGGTACGTACTACTAGTACTACCACTACTCATTCTCCTATAAACCTTGCGCTTGGCATCTCAAAAATATTAACCTTGCGCTTGGCTCTTCGCCTCTTCGGGAAGTCGAGCAATAATGGTACTACAGTATATCGTTCTAGCTATCTAAGACCGAATGAATTGCTGCATGTCCACCACGTGGGTGAGGGTCAAGCGAGGGTCGAGGGGCGAGGGAGAGTGCGTACTAGTACGTCTGTTTCAATATGGACTACATACGGAGCAAAATGACTGAATCTACACTCTAAAATATGTCTATATACATCAGTGTTTGGAGTATGTACTAGTAGTTCATATTGAAATCTACTAAAAGACATATATTTCAAACAATATGATAATCTCTCTAACCAAGGTAGGGACGAGGAGTAACAGATGGAGCAGTAAAATTTTCTCCTCGTCCTGCAACTCTGCGAGCCACCGCGCTCGTGGGCGGGGGAGACGGTGTACTAAGCAAGCTTCTCCTCGTTTTGCGAGTTGACGGGACACATCAAAAGTAATACGTACAGAGCATCTCCAGTGTATAGAGCCTTGCCTCTATGGTAGGCCCCACATGGTTTGCCTCTTTTTTTAAATAACGTGTCAAGTAGCAATTTGTTTGTTCACCCGTGGTACACGATCCTCCATCAAGTGGACAACCAGTACACGTGTCAAATTACCATGTGGGCTGCCTTTTCATACAGAAATAAGCTCCACCATGTACCCGTGCGGGTGTGGTTGGGAAAGAGACGGGAGTACGTGCGCCGTGCGTGCACCTCTTCTCTTCGTGCACGTCCCCCACCTACGTGGGTGTGTGAGAGAGAGAGATACAAACCTAGACAGATGGCGTGTGCGTTCGTGAGTGTTTTTTGTTGGGGGGTGATTTCGTGAATGTATTTGTGGGAATATGTGTCGATGATATCTCAAACAAAAATTTGACACATGCAATGTGTGTGAAATAGAGGCCTATCTATATCATATATAGAGGGGGTGATCCACGAGAAGAGAGGGAGGGGTCATAGATATCGATAGAGTCGAAGAGAGGATCAAGTGGGTGGGTGCGAGATCGATGAAGAGAGCCATCGAAATTGTGTGTGTGCAAGTCAAAGATATAGGGCGACTGACCTACCGGAACATCAGAGGGCACAGGGCAAGTTTGTGTGTGGCAGGGAGACATGACTAGAGCGCTCGATGTATTGGTGTGTGTGGGGGGGGGAGGGCCGAGGCAGAGACCTAACTAGAGAGGTAGATCGACTCATATATGTGTTGAGAAGGAGAGACCCAGCTATGTCTTGAGGGAGATCGGTCGACATCCATACATAAGTGAAGGACGGGAAATAGGTTGGGACAGAGAGAGAGAGAGAGAGAGAGAGGGAGAGAGGGAGAGAGAGATAGAGGGAGAGAGAGGGGGGAGAGAGGGGTAGAGTGCTGGAGGGGTGGTGGAGTTGCTTCTCGAAGATGGTGGGAGAGGCCTACTAGACAAACTGAGGGTAGAACTGCAATATTATCAAGAAGAGTGGGGATGTGTTTCTGTGTGTGCGTGTGCGTGATAGATGTGTCGAGAGGCATGCATGGATGATGAAGGGGGACCATGTGTTTGGTAAGCAGACCTAACTAGATCGGTAGATGAATTGTTGTGTGTCGGAGGAAGGGAGAGACATAACTAATGAGGTAGATCGATCGGCGCGTGGGGAAAACAAGTTATAACGACCTAGCTAGCTATATGTATAGCGGGAGATCGGTCGGTGTACATCCATTTGTTAGAGGCAAATAAGGCCCAGAGAGACGGATAGACAGAGAGAATAGAGCTAGGAGGTGGTGCGATAGGCCTACTAGCTAGATAGGGGGAGGAGTGTGCGATTGTGAGATCGATGAAAAGAGGGGCGAGAGTTTACACGTGTGTGGGACTGTATGAGAGACACGAGGCATGGACACAGTAAGGAGGAGATGGAAGGTGTGTGTGTATGTGGTAGGCAGACATCGCTGGAGAGGTTTATCAATCGGTGTGTGTCGGAAAGGAGTTGTGGAGACCGTGGGAGAACGACCTAAAGAAAAAAAATGATTGTGCGCGATGGATAGAATGCTGAGGGAGGGGGAGGGCGAGGAGGGCGTGTGCATGCACGAGAGAAAGTTAGTGCTATCTACAAAGGTTAGAGGATTGTGTGGGTGTAAGAGACTAACAAAGATCATAATTCGGTATGAAAGTGGATTCATATATTTAAATAGGAGATCATAGTGTTATAAACATATGCATGCATGAATATAGCGGTGATACGCGTGGTGTGGTTTTGGACATGTTATACCATAATGTGATAATGCGTGGCGTTTGCAACTCACAGCTAAATATCGAACAATCTAAACCATACTATACATCGAACAATCTCACATTTTATTTGAATTTGTGATAATATGTGGCATTTGCAGCTCACAACTAAATATCGAACAATCTAAACCATACTATATATCGAACAATCTCACATTTTATTTGAATTTGTGATAATGTGTGGCGTTTGCAACTCACATCTAAATACTTGTAGGCGTAGGGGGTGGGGCACCATACATTATGTGATAAACACATTATACATATGAGACATGGTTTAGATTATGAAGATCTAGCTAGAGCTTCAAATGTACTGTGATTTGAAATCAACATAAAGTGAATTCAAAAAATCAAGTTCGAGTTCATATAGTACACATAGTTCATATCTAACTCGACAGTAACCATGTGGTGTGTTGTGAAGATAATATACAAACGATGGTTTAACTTGACAATAATGATGATTGTAGATCTTATTAAAATAGAGAAACGAATTCAAATGGTTTAACTTGACAACAATCATGATTGTAGATCTTATTCAAATAGAGAAACGAATTCAAATTTAGTTCATATTGAAGCGGTAGTATATACGTTTGGAATGCACTAAAACGTTCATTTTAGTAGCAGGTTGCATGCATTATACATGTAACAAAATATTTTAATTAAACATAACATGGATTCAAAGTTTTGAATGGCATTTGTAGTGCGAATTGATTTGGTACAGTACACGGGACTAGACTCTCTTGTGTGGTGCGAATTGATTTTTTTTATTTTTTTTGTCGAGGGAAGTGCGAATTGATTTGGTATAGTACACATTAGGCTTGTCCGGAAATTTCAACCCGCGCCTTGTTACCCCGAATTTTGAAGATATATCTTTGTCTCTTTGTGCTACGAAAACTTCCTCCATCTCAACCATCACCTTGCTATCCCAAAATTACAATGCGCGTGAAAACTCCCACCTCCTGCGAAATCCCGACACGCAAAATACCCGTGATACCCCTGAACCGAAAGAACCGCCTAGCTCAAATCGGTGGGGGTACTTTCGTAACTTACCCCACATTTCGGACAAGCGCGTCCCTAAGCCATGGTTCCCCTCCCATCCCATCCGCCCACCCATTCATACATCGAGGCCGTGAAAACCCGCGAAGCCCCACACCCTCCTCCATCAGCCACCCAGCCGGAGCCTCTTCCGCGACGACGTCGTCCACAGCAACACCTCGACGTCCCTCATCCACCGCACCGGATGAGGATCCGTCGTCGATCTTGTCGTCCCGCCGGTTCAGCCACCCCGTCCTCCACCTCCAAGGAGCTGCCCCGACGTTCCCCTCGTCTTTCGCGCCACCTCCATTCCCACACCACCGTCTTCACCTGCACCACCGGAAGAGCAGCATTATCACCGATTCCTCGGATGAAGCTGAGGCCTAATCAGTGCCACCAAATAGGTTCTACACTAATCACCGCATTTTCTTCTTGATTCGATCTCACGGTGCTGCCGGCGCTCGGTCCCGAGCCGACATGGCGTGGCTCCATCCACGGCGGCGTCGCCGGCCACTTCCTCCATGGTGTCGCTCCCTCGACAGCGACGTCCACATCAGTAGGAGCTGCTGCTGCTTTGGCTCTCGCTTGTGCTGCTGCTCTGCTCTTGCTCTCGGTCCCCTGCCTGGTCTGCTCTTGCTCTTGCTCGTGCTGCTGCTCTCGCTCTTGCTCTTGCTTGCGCTGCTGCTCTCGCTCTTGCTCTTGCTTGCGCTCCTGCTCTCGCTCTTGCACTTACTTGCGCTGCTACTCTACTCTTGCGCACGCTTCTGTTGCACGAGCAGGAGATCCTGCTCTCACTCGAGCCCCTGCAGCTGCTACCCGAGATGCTGCTACATGACCAGCTGCCCCGGCTCTCGCACGCGCTGCTGCTCCGGGCGCTGCTACTGCTTTTCTGCTACTAGTGCGTTCAGTTTCAACAGTAAAATTCAGTTTCGACAGCAAAATTCAGTTTTGTCAGTTAAATTCAGTTTCGACAATTAAATTCAGTTTCGACAGTTAAGTTCAGAGATGAGGGGCTGATGTATTTTACATCTAGCACTTTGTGGTTATGTATTTTACGTCATCTATTGGAGATGCTATTAGAATTCCACTCAGGTTAATGTTGTCTCTCTTGTCCTGCTTCAGCCTCGCCGTCGTAAAACTCACCGGAGCTGCTCCAATGACGAAACCCTCCATCACAGCGGAGCAGTACCCCCGGCTCCATCTCCAAACGCCTAAGATCTTCTTCCCCGGCTCCGACAGCCAAATCAGCCGGAGCATCCTCACATACCAACCCAATCACGCTGAGATCGACATGGCTTCGCCAAAGAGGTTGTACACTTGTTGCATCGCTTTTTTACTCTACATGTTATATATATTGTCCACTGAGCACACATAGTAACATGAAATACGATTAGTTTCTCCTACTATATGACAAGCAGTGAGGTACCAGGCAACTTAGCTATCCGTGATGGACTCTCTTGAATGCCATCATTATTTATTTTTGCACGTTTGAGCCGTGCATTTGTAGATGGGCCTGGGAGTTGAGCTAGTAGGGCAGTGGCCTGGGTCCAAAGTAGTAGAAGTAGCACAAAAACATCTTTTGAGTGTAGGCTTTTCCCTGTTCAAGCCTGCATACTAGAATTGCCAGTGGTTGAAAGGAAAAGTGAAGGAAAATCATAGGAATTGGAAAGTTTCCTATGGTACTACTATTAATGCATTTGGTTCAAAGGAATGGAGCAAAGGAAAACTGTAGGATTTGTTCCTTTCGTGTCTCTTTCAAAGAAAAACCGTAGGAATTTTAATATCCACTTGGCCCTCCTTTTCAAATCCCTATTCCTGAAGAACAAGACTAAGTGATAGTAGCATAATAGCATTATAACAGTACATTTTCTTGTGGTTTGACTTAATTTGACCATGCTTCTTTGCATTCCTGTGACCTTCCAATTCCTGTGAACCAAACACCCAGATTGACAGAAATCCTGTGATTTTAACTTCTTTGCACATGCATTCCTATCCTATCACTATGTATTTCCTATCCCTACATTGTTAGAATCCTCCAATTCAAACGAGCCCTTACAGAATTACTTCTCTTACAGATAGTTGTCAAAGAAAACCTTGTGTGGTTTGTCCCGCTCCTGCTGTGCCGTCGTCCACCCCAGCTCAGCTGCTCCAACGACAAAAGGGTCCACCACAGCAGGGATCCAGCCTCCAGATTGTCTTTCGCCACCTCAGATCTTCTTCCCTGCCGCTGGTAGCCACGACAACTGCATTACCATCATCAACCGAGCAGGTGACCTCGAGGACTACACGGGTCTGCAAGAGAGGTCGCACTCTTTCGTGTCTGCTTATGTTATGCATCGCTTAATATTACATGCTACTTTATCATCCTATTCACCGATTAGACTCTGAGTCAGCTCCAAACTAATGCTCAAACTTGAGTTTTTAAATGGTTGTGGGGTACATATCGGGGCTGCAATCAATAGTATCTATCTACTATCTGGTTAATCTCTGGTGTCTACTATGAGTTTCATGTTGGGTGGGAAACAAACAGTAAAGAAGCCATTACCTGTATTTTTTAACTGAAGCCATTATCTGCCTGCTATCATTGGTTTTGGGTCTATCCACAGGTTTCTACCATCACTCTGGATTTCTGCATGCACTCCTTACATAATCTCACTATGTTTTATTCCTATGCATGTCAGTTATTGTACACAAGGGAACTGAACATGTAGAGCAAAAGAGACGAGCCTTGCATGGCAATAAAATTTCATGCAGACGTCGCTCCATGGTGGGCGCAAAGGCAGCCCCCCCTCCACCCATTTTAGATTGTAATCAAGAGGAAGATAACTGTTCTGAGGGGAATTCAGAAGGAGAAGACCACTCCTATTTACCCCCTGAGGTCTTCGCTCTAACTTGGCATGCTGATGTTGGTAATATCATGCATATGGTGCCTTGCATTGCTTACTTTATACATCAAATATGTCATCTGCTTAGTTTAGACATGCTTTGTGTGAATGCCATCTGTTTAGTTTCTTTATCGTATATGTGAATTATGCAACGCCATCTTGTTTAGCCAGGCATTATATATGTGAATTTTGCAATGCCATCCTGCTTAGCCAGTCATCTTATATGTGAATTATATCATGCCATCCTTTTTTTTCATTATGTATTACATTTGTAAACAATGTTAGTACATTCAACTACTCTTCGTGTGCATCAGCCATTTGACACGGTGATGGAAAATTCTGGAGTGAAAACAAGGTCTTCAGAGCAGACTATGCTATCTGACGAAGCGCATATCTTGCTGGTTATGGATAGCTCCTCAGAGGAGGATTCAGAGATAGATGACCAGTCCTATTCCCCCCCCTCCCCCCGAGGTGTATGCTCTAACTTGGCAGGGTTATGTTGCTCATATCGTGCATATGGTGTCTTGCATTGCTATGTCATTTGCTTAGTTTAGACATGCTTTGTGTGAATGCCACCTGTTTAGTGTCTAATTACCATGTGTGAATTATGTAATGCCATCTTGTTGCAAGACATTATATATGTGAATTATGCAATGCTATCTTGTTGCAAGGCATTATATATGTGAATTATGCAACGCCATGCTGTTTAGCCAATCATCATATATGTGAATTATATCATGCTATCCTTTTTTTGTATTACATATTCCATTTGTCGACAACGTTTGTATATTCAACTACTCTTCCTGTGCATCAGCCATTTGAAGCGGTGATGGAAGTATCTGGAGTGAAAACAAGGTATTCAGAGCAGACAATGCTACCTGCTGAAGCAGACATCTTGCTAGTTACAGATAGCTCCTCAGAGGAGGATTCAGAGATCGATGACCAGTCCTATTTCCCCCCTGAGGTCTATGCTCAAACTTGGCAGGGTTATATTACTCATGTCATGCATGTTGTCTTGCATTGCTTAGTTTTTACATCATATATGCGATTGCCATCTGCTTACTTGCTTAGTATATAAATCATATATTTGAAATATATCATGCCATCATGTTTACATAGACAGCATCTATCTGAATTATGGCATGCCAACCATTTAATAAAGACAACATATAGTTACATCATCTCATCCTGTTTAGTGTTTACAGTCATCATATTTTGAATTATGTCATTCTATCCGCGAATTATATCATGCTATCATGTTTCCATAGGCGGCATGTATGTGAATTATGGCATGCCAACCTATTTAATAAACACATTATATAGTTATATCATGTCATCCTGTTTACATAGTCATCATATTTTGAACTATGTCTTTCCATCCTTTTTAGTTAGCCATCATATATGTGAAAATTGTGTCATGCTATCCTGTTTGGTTAGCCATCATATATGTGAAATTGTGTCATGCTATCCTGTTTGGTTAGACAACATAAATGTGAATTATTTCATGCCCTCTTTTATTCCCCACTATCCATTGCACCTGTCTATCATACAATGTCTGTACATTCAATTACTTTTCTTGTTTATCAACCATTTGAATTGGAGAGGGTGATGGCAGTATCTAAGGGAGTGACAACACGGTCTTCAGAAAAGATAGTGCTACCAGTCGATGCAGATAGAACCACGGTTGTACTTGCCCAAGAACCAGCCCCACCACACATAACCCAGACTCTCGCAGATTGTACCCTTACCCAGTTGGACAGAGAACCAGCTACACCCCTTCTAACCCCAACCCTAGAAGATAGTAACCCAGTTCCAGTTGACACAACATTGTCTCCACCACAGAGCACCCAAACACAAGCAGTTAGTAAGGGCACTACAGTGCCCAAAGCACGAGGACCACCACTCCGAACCCCAACTCAATGCTTAAAGCAGAAGAAGAATTGTTCTCAGGTCAGGTTCTGTAGCTATGGTTCATACTCCTTTGCTCTTGCATCACTATATTTACTCATACCAACTATTTTCAAATTTGAAGGATCGGATTGAAACTCCAATGGCGCAACAGGTACGTTTTAAACCTGTTTCTTTAACTGGTTTGCTGTTGTAACTTGCTCTATGTTGATTTCAGTTTCAATTGAATAAACAGGAATGTTCTCATGTCATGCACATTACAAGTGTTGTTATTGCTCTGTAGTTTCCCACACTTATATTCTGTCTATTCTACTTTGTCTTAAACAAATATTATTTGAACTATGTCTCTATCTTGATTTGGCAACAAAAACTAGAATGATATAGACCATACAGTGACCATGGTACATAGATATATGTTTGTTTCATGCTGTTATCCTGTCCACTTTACTACTGAACTGATTTACCAAAATGAGTTTCATATACAACATGGTAAACCTGTGATGTGTCTGCTTGTTTCTCTTTTAGAATGCGGACAAAATATTGGAGAAGAGTACCCCGTTATGCAATGGTAAAGAAAGTAATGCAGATAAGGTTCAAGATAGTGAGACATCCCTGTTGGTCTCCAAGAAAGCTGATAAAAACTATCTTGATGACAGTGAGACAACCCAAAAGTCCTGTCTTGATGTACGCCACTACTGCTGGCACAAGCTCTTCGAACTCGCTGCCCGAATCAGTTCGTCTTCTTGAGTCTCAACTTCAAGTTGAAAGATATCGATCAGATGTGCTGCGACACGAAGCCGAAGGACTGAGGAAGTCCCTACAGAATTCAGATGCATACTTTCTAGTGCAACAGCAAGCGCTGGAGGATTTAAGCGCCAAACAAGAGAAAGTTAATAAGCTTGCTAACCATCTTGCCAGCATTATGGGTACCCAGGATATTGTTTCTTGAGCTCTTCTGAAGTGGTTTTAGTTATGGACTTGTTTTGCTGCGGCGTTTATTTGCACTGGTCGCCAACTTTGACAACCAGTGTATGTGATATGCTGCTTTGTTCCCTATATTTGCACTGGTGGCGAACTTTGATGCCCAGTGGATGTAATATGTGTAATAGCCGTGATAGCCTAGCGTAAGTTGCTTGCTTATTTATTTTCTTGTTGTCTTGTTTATTTGTTTGCTTGTAGTTAGTGCAGTTCTTTTTCCGCGGTTTGCTAGTGGCCGCAATAACCTATTTTTTAAAATTAGGCCACAATAACCATGGGCTACATATTTACTGTAGTGACCATGCGCCTCCTACGGGCCGTAGAAACAATGGGACTTCTACGAGCCGTAGAAACAATGGGCCTTCTATGGGCCGTAGAAACAATGGGCCTTCTACGGGCCGTAGCATCAATGGTCCTTCTAGGGGCCGTATGATCGATTGGCCAAACACGGGCCAATAACAGACCGCATTATGGACCGTAAACGGGCTAGAGTTGGAATCGTCCGTTCATGGGCCGACCATAACGGGCCGTCGTTAATCGGCCGTATTTGATGACGCTATGAAAACAGCCCAACGGATTAACGGCCACAAACGGGCCGACTGTAACCACGGGCTGAATTTGGCCCACAAGCAGAAAAGGCCAGTAACGGGCCATAAGTAACCGAATGCTGGAAATGAGCCCAAGAATAAATGGGCCCTGAGAAGGCCGAAAGATAACACGGGTTTGGTACACTGTTCATTACGGGCCAGTTTCACCATGGGTCGTTAATGGGCCAAGAGTTACAAAGGGCCTCATATGGGCCGAAAGACGTCATGGGCCATACATGGGCCAGAAGTTACAACGGGCTGGAATCATATTGGACGGCCCAGATGACGCTACTGGGCTTAATTTGGATAGGTCGTAATGGGTTGTGAGTTAGCAGGCTGTAAATGGGCTATATACGAACAAGCCGTTAACAGGCTTTCCGTGGGCCGGCCTGCTACCTTTTGACCAAGTCAAATGGGCTGGCCTTTTCACCAGAATGGGCCTCTGTTGGGCCATGCCACGTGTCGACGTATCATAGGCGCCTCCTGTCCAATGAGTGGATGACATCTGTCCCAACGGTAAGCCGACACGTGGTTCCTCTGGCCATTGAGAATTTTACACGTGGAAAATCCCCATTGGTCCGGGCTGTTAACGGGTTATCGGATCCAAAACCGGACCCGATAGCTTAACGGTGACCCGTTACGGTGGATGCCACGTGTCGGTTACCCTTGAAGAAAGCACTTCCATGACACGCCATTTATCGTCATGGAAGTGGACACTTCCGTGATGATAATTTTGGTAATGTCATGGAACACTTCTACGATAGCACAGGTATGACTATCTTGATTCTGTCATAAAATCGTCATGGATGTACATGCATGACAGAAAACGTGACCTACTGTGACAAACATGTATCATCACGGAAGTGTATTTTTTTTGTAGTGGAGAGAGCCAGGTTAGCCCCGCAACAAGCAACAGACTTCTTCCATGCTTGCACTCTGTGAGGGATTTCATTAAGACGAGTCATCATCGACTCCAGATCACTCTGGAGCATATCTTCTGGCCACAACTCTTTGACGATTCTTCCCAGCGCAGCCCACAGACAGAAGATGTACCCCACAACATCGTCAAGGCGGGCTTCAAGTTGCAGAATGCCTAGAGCTGCTTCATCTCTGACGAGCGACCTCTTGGGGTCCAGATCCCTCTCAATCCGGTCAGTCTCCAGCTCGAAGTCGCTACAGTACTCTACGAACAAAGACGGGAAAGAGTCAAATATTGTCCCTCACGAGGTTCACTCAAAACTAACAAAAATTTACTCGGGCAATACAAGGTACCTGCAAGCACATCTCTTCCATCAAGTCTTCTCTATACTTTTCCAGGGAGTCTTTCTCCTGGGTGAGCTAGTCAACCTTCTCGCTCAAAGCCTTCATCTCTTGTTCGAAGGCACTCGCCTAGGTCTTGATCTTGTTATCCCACTCGATTTTTTGCTTCTTGAGCTCAGCAGCCTCCTTCTTCGCCTCCTCAATGGCAATCCTCAGAGATTTGTTCTCCCCTTCGAGTTTTTGGACTAAGCCAAATTCTCTTCAGTGGCCTTGGTCTTCTCCCTCGCCACCTTCTATGCCTGCACCAGCTCATTGTCCTTGTCAACGAGTTCCTGCTTCATGGTTTCTAAAGAAATAGCAGTCCTGAGCCGCACTTGGAGTCGATGGTTTTCACTACGCATGTCGGTTCGAGTGAAGTTACTCTGTTTAAAGAATGGAAGAAAATGAGAGCGGAATGCTCAGTTGCTGAAGCTTGCCTCCCATGGTCTTCACATCGGCCTGCGCACGAGCTACGTTCCTTTTCTCCACCTCCAAATCCAGTCAGAGCTGGTTCGTTTCCTTCTCCAGAGACACGTACTGAGCCCTGAGCTCGCAGGTTTTCTGTAAATCAAGAGAATGCAGATCAATTAATAGTAATAAGAACTCCGAAGGCCCGGAGACTAGCACTCCTGGGAGGAACAAGCTTGACCAGTACCAAATCCTCAAGTACTACGTGACCTCCAAGTCAGGGAGGAACAAGCTTGATTAGTACCAAATCCTGAAGTACTACTTGACCTCCGAGTCAGGGAGGAACAAGCTTGACCAGTACCAAATCCTCAAGTACTACTTTACCTCCGAGTCACGGAGGAACAAGCTTGATTAGTACCAAATCCTCAAGTACTACTTGACCTCCGAGTCAGGGAGGAACAAGCTTGATCAGTACCAAATCCTCAAGTACTACTTGACCTTCGAGTCAGGGAGGAACAAGCTTGATCAGTACCAAAGCCTAACGTACTACTCGACCTTCGAGTCAAGAAGGAACAAGCTCGATCAGTACCAGATCCTAAGACATCCTCAGAAACGGGTCGCAAGAGCAAGTCACTCGGTCAACTAAGAAGATAGTAGTCCTTTCATACTTCTGTCGACTGCCCACAGTTGACGGCAGTCTTGGGGACTACACCCAGTGGGTGCACTCAGCGTGCCCCCACTGGAAAGTGACTTATGATTGATGAGCTAAAAAACATGCTTGTATGTTTCTATCAGACCCCCGCCGATTCAAACAATCGACGGTGGTCTCGGGGACTACACTTAGTGGGTGCACTCAGCATGCCCCCACTGGGATGGTATCCACTCGGAACAGCCTGCCTAATCCGGGTGACGGCTAACAAACAGACAAGTTCAAAGACCCCCGCCAACTGCTAATATTCGATGGCAGTCTCGGGGACTACACCCTGTGGGTGCACTCAGTGTGCCCCCACAGGAAAGACACACCCACTGGGTGTATTAACCAAAAACAGGAAAAGTCAATCGGAAATCAACTTACGATGGCACTTACTCGGGCATTCACTTGTATGCCACCTTGCTAGCGTCGCACACCTCTTTCAGGCGCTTCGTCATCAGCTCAGCTTGGATCATTGCCTCCTTGCTAGCTCCAGTTTGGTCCTCTGGCACATGATGCAGATTGAATACTTTGAGAGGAGGATCCAACACTGGAGCTGGAGGAGTCGGCACCAGAGGCAGAGCAGTCGATGCAGTGGCCACAGGATTGGTGCCAGCCCGAGAAGAGTCGCCCTGCCCCTGAGGCGCAGTCACGTCAGGCACGGGCGGAGTGCAAGGCGTTTTACTCGGCGGTGCCTTTTGAGTAGTGTCCCGAGCAATGGTCAAGGTTTTCCTCCCCCTCTTGGCGTCCTTCCGCGATGGCTCTTCGTCGTCGTCCGTGACATGGATGATATCCACAGGCACTACATTCACTTGACGGTGTCAGTTCAGTTGGTGATTCAGTCGACTGATGAAACCAAACCAAGAAGAAATCATCCGTACCTTTCTGGGAGGTAGCTGCATCTGTTGTATCTGCCCCAGCGCGGTCCTCATCGATCTGGATGGGCGACGTTGTTGAGGTAGCAGCCCTGGTACACCATTTCATTCGGTCAATAAAGGTCAACAATTCATAGTGGTAAAAGAAGAGAAGTACGACACTCACATCTAGGTGACAGGCACGGTGACCTTGAGCTTGGGTAGGGCCTTCCGAGGTTTGGGTAGGGCAATCTTGAGCTGCTTGGCGGCCTTCTCAGTCGGCTCAGGCGTCGCCGTCCAGGCGCGCTTTAGATTCCTGGCACTCGAGGCCACATCCTTGCTCTGGCAAGCACTTGGATCATGCATCTGCTTAGAGCGGCGCTCGGTGCGTGCCCTTGCGGATGGAGAAGACTCGACCTTGCCGCTCCCATCCGAGTCGTCGCTGCCGTGCTCGCTGTCATCAGCGTAGCTATCCTCAACACTTCTGCCCTTGCTTTCCACGTTCCCGACGAGTTGTTCTCCATTCAGTACAGGTGAAAACATTTTCAGGAACTCCTGCCAAGCACAAAGATCAAAACCAGTCAGTTCAATCAATTTAGTCAGACGTTGAAAGCAAGATATGTCACTTGGAAATACACGTCACACCTCTGTTGGCGAGTGCGAAGCATCGAAGGGCGGGATCCGTCTTGATCCACGCGGATTATCGCGAGCTCTAGTGATGCACCTGTGCCATTGTTCCACGGTCTCTTCATCAACATCCTCAAGGTGCACTCGATTGGGGTCATTTGGCCCTGAGTACTGCCACATGGGATGAGCCCGCTCCTGTAGCGGCTGGATCCACCGACTGAGAAAAACCTCCAATAGGTCCAGACGTGTGACTCCACCCTGAATCAACCCGACTACAACAGCTACTAAGATTCCCACCTCGGTCTTTTCTTCCTTGTCCACCATCAGTGAATGAGGAGCACTGACCCTCTCGCAAGTATAAGGAGGAAGACCAATCGACGAACCAGCACAAGGGATATCATTACAATAAAACCAGGTTGACTGCCAACCTCTAACAGACTCAGGAAAGGTGATGGAGGGGAACACGCTCCTACCCCTCATCTAGATACCCAAGCCGCCGCACAGCTAAGTCACATGGGTCCTCTCCCCGTCCGGATCAGTCTTCTTAATCGACTGAGAACGGCACATGAAGATGTGTTTAAATAGTCCCTGTGCAGGTGGCAGCCTAAGAAGTTCTCACACATGGAGATGAACGGGATGAGGTATGCAATAGCATTCGGGTAAAGGTGATGGAGTTGGGCGCCAAAAAAATTCAGAAAACCATGGAGGAAAGGATGAGGTGGCATGGAGAAACCTCTCTCCACGTGGGTGACGAGGAGTACGTGCTCTCCAGGGTGCGGCGAAGGCTCAATCTCCCCCTCCTCCGGCAGCCTCCGGGCCCCGTCGGGCACGAGCCCGTTGACGATGAGCCCACCAATGTCCTCCATCGTGGTCGTGGGCGGGAGCCAGTCGCCTTGGATCCAGCCATGCGGAGACATGGCACGGGAGCTCGAGGTCTTCTTCACCTTCTTCGCCCTCTTTGCACGCTCGAGCTTCGCCGTCTTGTCCTTCACCATCTCCGGAGCTCACCGGCACTAAGCAGAGTCGCGTAGAGTGGAGGCAAAGGTGGTGGCGAGGGGACTGGAGGAGATGAAGAAAAGGGGATCTGGTTCCCTCTCCTCCTCGGCCGCGTTGACCTTATATACCGTCGGTCTCTCCTTCCACAGATCCGCGCCGTTGGCTTCCGGGCCCGCAGATCTCCCACAAATCCCTCCGACGGAGATTGTGCGATACGTGGCGAAAAGTGGGGTGAAAATTGAGGAGTCACACCCCCTCTTTCCCCACTCATCGCATCGCAACCGTTCACGCGCGTGCATCTTTGATTTTGAATCCCGCAAAATCTGGGATACCGCAGTCTGATTGATCATCACTGGAAATCCCTCCCAAAATGCTCGGGTCCGGCTCGACACCCGGTGCGCAAACATCTCGTTTCACTTGGGCATTGTGTAGTCTAGAATCAGTTGAGGCATCTGGAAGAGAGTCAATCAACGAACAATCCTGGAGAGCTCATAAGCGCGCCCGTAGTGCTCGACTCACTCGGAGTTAATCTTGGCTCACTTCGCTTAAACCTCGGCCGATTCAGGGGCTAATGACAAGGACATGTACTAGGGATAGGGTCACAGGCCTGACCTACATACCCTACCCAAGGACACCATGCACTGCAAACTGGGCCCCAGGGCCAGGTTACCGATTGTAATTACTGCAACCTGAGTATCACTCGGAAGACGTCGATCACTCGGAGTCTAAACAATCCTCTTGGCCGACTCATCTCACTTGAAGTACCTGAGTCCACTCGGACAGAGAAGACCAGCAACCTCCCCGGGATCGCAACGGTCAGGACGTGCGTCCACCACCTTTAAGGGCAATCAATGAAAGCGTTACTAGTAACTGTAGCCCTTAAAACTTCCCTTTAACTCTTGGTTATGGGGGCATTCATCAGGGGCCGGGCGTACTCTATATAATCCACCCCTCAGCTAAATAACAAGGGTTCGCAATCTCTTGTAACGATACACTCCAGTCAATCAAGCTCCAAAGCACCGAGACGTAGGGTTGTTACCTCCTCCGTGAGGGGCCTGAACTCGTAAATCCGAGTGTAACAATTGTGCCATATCTGGACTCTGTCCCTCTAATCCATACCCCCATACACTACTGTCAGACCTATACCCACGACAATGACTACACCTGTTGTATCCCCAGAGATATGATGCATGCTATCATACTAAATCTTTCTGTCACTGGTGTTCAGAATAGAGTTTCACAGTCACTCTGCCCTTAGCATCGCCGTGGCTCGATCTCTATGATCCTAGGTACTTGCAGGGACAAATATCACGAACGAGACAAGAGACAACTACGAAGCAGTTTTATTTCACACATGCAAGACATCATTATACTTTCATCGGTCACTCCAATAAATACATATGGTTGTAGGGCTATTCCTCAACCCATGACCTTACCAAATTACTCACACATAATGATTAGATCACAAAAAGAAATCACCGAAGAACACATCAAGAAGATCGATTGATATATGTCTTACAATAGTTGCCGGATACGATACAGGATTACAAGGTGCGGCTAACTAGGATGAATGTTGTGGGGATGGTGATGGAGATGCCTATGGAGATGGAGATGGAAAATGGTGGTGGCTAGGGTTGTTGTGGATGATGAAGATGGAGGTCTCGGCGATGTTCTATTGCCCTTCTGGTGCTCGCCCATTTATAAAAGTTGTTGGGGTGGATCAGAGGATGCCGCTGGCATGCCATAAGAGCACTCATACAAGTGTGTGCGCTCGTCTGAGAAACTGTCTTGTGCTCTGGTGGCTTTCTGCGCCTCCCACTTTGTCTCTCCTTATCTCCTCTATACTCATTTCCATATAATTGATGACCCATTGTGCCAATTGGCGCAGAAACAAACTGCAACCTGCAAGTTAAGCGATGTACATGAAACATAAGTGGGAGTCAAGTGAACTATTTGAAGAGACCAACAAACCAACTACAACTCAGCAGCTAAATGAACTATTTGAAACATAAAATGGAAACTAAGTGAACTCTTTAAAGAGACCAACTGCAGCTCAGAACATAAGCGAATTGTTTGAAGGATTTTATTCACAACCGTCTGAAAACAATTAAGTTCATACTTTGTTTCTATTCACCTTGACAATAATCATTACCCATAGTATTCATTAATAAAACTATAAAAAAGGATTTTGTCCTCAATAGTTTGCAAATAATTATGTTCATCCTAACAATCACTGATAGAAACACAATGTGAACGTTGGTCTTCTTTTGCTTGTGTTCTGTTACACCAGTTGAAGGATGTTTCTCTTGAATGGTCTGAAAGTGGTTATGTTTCTATTGCATTTGTTTCTGCCCCGTACAATTACTAAAAGGATCGGTATGGCTGACTAGAGGGAGGGGTGAATAGACAACTACCAATTTTTATCTCTTCTTAACAAATTAGGGTTTGCAACAAATAGGTTGTCTATAAATGCAACTAGGTGAGCAACCTATATGATGCAAGAAACACAAGCAACCCAAGCAAGCTAGAGATAAAACACAAGTAAAGCTTGCACAAAGTAAAGGTAAGAAATAACCACAAGTGAAGCCGGTGGAGACGAGGATGTGTTATCGAAGTTCCTTCCCTTTGAGAGGAAGTCTGTCTCCGTTGGAGCGGCGTGGAGGCACAATGCTCCCCAAGAAGCCAATAGGGCCACCCTATATTCTCCTCACTCCCTCACACAATGCGAGATGCCGTGATTCCACTAGAGGTGCCCTTGAAGGCGGCGACCGAACCTTTACAAACAAGGTTGGGCCAATCTCCACAAATTAATTGGAGGCTCCCAACAACACCACGAAGCTTCACCTCAATGGAATGTGGCTCCGAGGTGACCTCAACCATCTAGGGTGCTCAAACACCCAAGAGTAACAAGATCCGCAAGGGATTAGTGGGGGAACCAAATTTCTCTTGGTGGAAGTGTAGATCGGGGCCTTCTCAACCAATCCCTAGAAAATCAACAAGTTTGATTGGCTAGGGAGAGAGATCGGGCTAAAATGAGATTTGGAGCAATATTGGAGTTTGGGTGGAGGAAGAGGTAGTCTTCTTGGAGAAGAAGACCCCCATTTATAGTGGGGGGAAATACAACCGTTTTCCTATCCTCAGCCTGCATCTAAGTGGTACTGCTGCTCCTAGGAGCGGTACTACCGCTTAGGCGGTACTACCCAGTCCAGCACAGAAACAAGAGGAAACAGAGGGCGGTAGTGCCGCAGGAGCGGTACTACCGGAGCCCCAAGCGGTACTACCGCTCAGATGATCTGGCCAGCACTGAGCAGAAGTAATAGGGCGTGCTAGGGCGGCAGTACCGCGCTAAGCGGTACAACCGCACTAGTACCGCTCTAGTATCGCTTAAGGAAAACAGGCAACCGAAAGTAGCACAAGGGGAAACCCTAAGCGGTACTGGTGATGGTGCTAGGCGCGGTAGTATCGTGCGAGCGGTACTACTGTTCTACTACCGTGCAAGTATCGCTCAATATAGAAAAGGCAATCGAAAGTTGCAGAGCAAGAAACCCCCTAAGCGGTAGTAGGCTGGTAGTGACCAGAGGTAGTACCATGGTCACAAGCGGTACTACCGCTAGTGCTAACTCCAGTTGACTTAGAAAACAAGTCAGACAAGCTCCAGGAAGGCGGAAAGGCAACGAGGGTGCAAGTGAGGCTGTGTCCGTGTTGATTCCACCCATACCATTCCAACGCGGAACCCCTCTTAATAGTACGGGATTCCTACAACTCAAACCATCGAAAAGAAATTGTTAGGAACAACTCCGTCTTCTGTGGAAGGCTTCGAGGGGCAACACCATCTTGTGCCAACTAGGATAAACTCTAAAAGAACTCGATGCACACGGTTAGTCTGCAAAACGTATTGTCATAAACCAAAACCACTAAGGGAGAAATATGCCCTAACAATCTCCCCCTTTTTGGTGGATTGATGACAATACGGGATTTGCATAGGAAAGCAATAGGTACATAAGCAAAACCCAAAACCACAAAATATAGATGGGCTCCCCCTAGATGTGTTGATAGAGGCAAAGTTGTCCCGTCTTTCGATGAGATGGTGGCTATCGTTTTTGGTGGAGTAGACTTTGACGATCCGACTACGAACGTGCGAGGACGTCGAACCTTAGCAATCGCAAAACCAACTCCGAGAGGTTATTGACCACGCCGGAGCACGATCAACCTGACCACGAGGGTCTATTTCCTGCAAGCAAACGAAGAACAAGCAAGAAACTAAGATTTACAATCTGGATATTGCGAATATAAGATGAAAGCTTTATTGATCAAGGTGGGGTTCTGTGACCTCTTGGTCTGGTCGTTGAACACAAACGAAGTACGCGAAGTTGCAGCTATGGCGAACTTTTAATCTAAACAAAACCCAAAGTCTAAATGGTGCCCTAAGGGTTGTATATATGGAGGAAGAGGGGGGGATTTCGTGGCCCTTGAAGGAGGGGTCCGAAACCAACCCTATCTCTTGTTTCCCCACACATACGGACTCTAAAAATAACCTATACTCAAGTATTTCAAAATTACATGGGCCTGGCCCAATAATAAGGTGACGCAGCACCTATAATAGCCTCTGGACGAAATTTCTGAAGTGGCATCTTGTATATTTCGTCCAAGGCTTCATGCACTCATTATGATGGCTTCAAAGTCCTGAAATCATCACTTGTAGCTCTGTTCTTGTTCCCCTTGCGCATGCCATCATCTCCATGCTTGAACTTGCTCCAAGGTTCCTCTTTCTTGTCCAAGCTAGGCCCTTCATTTGTAAGCAAAACAAATGTATCCAATTTAGGCAGCATCATATTCTCATGAACATTAGAATCATTACCAAGAAACGAAAGTACCTGATAATTTAATTGGCGTGCGCGAGCTCTAGTAATTGGTCCAGTATGTATAGCAGCCGGGGCTGTGGGTGTAACAATGGTATTGATGTCCTCATCATCCTCCCCTTCTTGAAATGAAGTCGTCCTCGACGGAAGCTCGTCTTCCTCACCCAAATAAGGCTTCAAATCTGCAATGTTAAAAGTGGGACTAACCCCAAAATCTGCAGGCAGCTCAAGTTTATATGCATTATCATTTATTTTCTCTAACACCTTAAAAGGACCATCAGCACGTGGCATTAGCTTTGATTTGCGCAAATCAGGAAATCTATCCTTACGCAAATGTAACCAAACAAGATCTCCAGGTGCAAACACAACAAGTTTTCTACCCTTATCTCCAGCAAGTTTATATTTAGCATTCATACGCTCAATGTTCTCCTTAGTTAACTCATGCATTTTTAAGATCAATTCACCATGTTGTTTAGCATCAAAATTAACCTTCTCCGAAGATGGAAGAGGCAACAAATCAATAGGTGCACGAGGTAGGAAACCATATACAATTTCAAAAGGGCACATCTTAGTAGTAGAATGCAACGAACGATTATAAGCAAATTCAATATGAGGCAAGCATTCTTCCCACATTTTCTTGTTATTCTTCAAAACAGCCCTAAGCATAGTAGACAATGTTCTATTGACTACTTCAGTTTGTCCATCAGTTTGGGGGTGACAAGTAGTACTAAAAAGCAGTTTAGTCCCTAACTTAGCCCATAAACATCTCCAAAAGTGGCTAAGAAATTTGGTATCACGATCTGAAACAATAGTATTTGGCACACCATGCAAGCGAATAATTTCACGAAAGAACAAATCAGCAACATTAGCAGCATCATCGCTTTTATGACATGGTATAAAGTGTGCCATTTTCGAGAACCTATCCACGACAACAAATATGCTATCCCTCCCCTTCTTTGTTCGAGGTAAACCCAAAACAAAGTCCATAGATATATCCTCCCATGGAACACTAGGTACAGGCAAAGGCATATATAAACCATGAGGATTGAGTCGTGACTTAGCTTTTTGACATGTAGTGCAGCGAGCAACAAAGCGCTCAACATCCCGTCTCATCTTTGGCCAAAAGAAATGTGTAGCAAGTACATCCTCCATCTTCTTTACGCCAAAGTGTCCCATTAATCCTCCTCCATGCGCCTCCTACAACAACAAAAGACGAACGGAGCTAGCTGGAATGCATAGCTTGTTAGCACGAAACACAAATCCATCGTTAACGACGAACTTGTTCCATGTTCTCCCTTCTTTACAATTCTGCAATACATCTTTAAATTCAGCATCATGCACATATTGATCTTTGATGGTCTCCAAACCAAATATTTTAAAGTCAAGTTGTGAAAGCATAGTATAACGACGAGACAATGCATCAGCAATAACATTTTCTTTACCCTTCTTGTGTTTAATGACATAAGGGAAAGTCTCAATAAATTCAACCCATTTAGCATGTCTACGGTTCAGTTTTGCTTGACTTTTAATATGTTTCAAAGATTCATGATCAGAATGTATAACAAATTCTTTGGGCCATAAATAATGTTGCCATGTTTCTAAGGTCCGAACAAGAGCATATAATTCTTTATCATAAGTAGAATAGTTCAGACTAGGCCCACTCAATTTTTCAGAAAAGTATGCAACAGGTTTGCCATCTTGTAATAACACACCTCCTAATCCAATTCCACTAGCATCACATTCAAGCTCAAAAGTCTTATTAAAATCAGGAAGTTGGAGTAAAGGAGCATGTGTCAACTTATCTTTCAATACCGTGAAGGCTTCTTCCTGTGCGGTACCCCAAACAAAAGGCACATCCTTCTTTGTAAGCTCATTGAGAGGTGCAGCAATGGTGCTAAAATCTCTCACAAAACGCCTATAGAAACCAGCGAGGCCAAGGAAACTCCTCACTTGTGTGACCGTTTTGGGCTACGGCCAACTCTCAATAGCTTCAATCTTGGCATTATCAACTTCAATTCCCTGTGGAGTAACAACATAGCCAAGAAAAGATACTCGGTCGGTGCAAAAGGTGCACTTCCCAAGGTTACCAAACAAACGTGCATCACGTAGAGCAATAAACACAGCACGTAAATGTTCCAAATGTTCCTCCAAAGATCTGCTATAAATCAATATATCATCAAAGTAAACTACCACAAATCGTCCAATGAAAGCACGTAAAACTTCGTTCATTAATCTCATGAAAGTACTAGGTGCATTAGTTAACCCAAAAGGCATGACTAACCACTCATATAAACCAAACTTAGTTTTAAATGTTGTTTTCCATTCATCTCCCAATTTCATACGAATTTGATGGTATCCACTACGCAAATCAACTTTGGAGAATATTGTAGAGCCACTTAATTCATCAAGCATATCATCTAGCCTAGGAATAGGATGACGATAGCGAATAGTAATATTATTAATGCCTCTACAATCAACACACATACGCGATGTACCATCCTTTTTTGGCACTAGTATAATAGGAACAGCACAAGGACTAAGAGATTCGCGTATATAACCTTTGTCGAGCAGCTCCTGTACTTGACGCATAATCTCCTTCGTCTCCTCTGGATTGGTACGGTATGGCGCACGGTTTGGCAGCGAAGCACCGGGAATTAAGTCAATCTGATGCTCAATCCCGCGAATAGGTGGTAATCCCGGTGGCACGTCTTGTGGAAAGACATCAGCGAACTCCTGCAAAATGTTAGTGACAGTAGGAGGCAAAGAGGAAGGTACGTCCTCGAATGAAAATAATGCCTCTTTGCACACAAAAGCATAGCAAACAGATTTGCTGAAATCTAGCTCATCAATATCAGATTTGGTGGCAAGTAAACATGCACTTTTCAATTTAATTTCGGAAGCAACACTAGATGGTTTATTATTAGGCTTCATTTGTTGCTCAAATTCTTTTGCCACAATCTGATTTTCACTCTTATTTTTCTCCTATTTTGCTTTACTAGCTCTATTAATATCATCTTTCAAAATAGAATCAGGAGTCATAGGAAGCAAAGTAATATGTTTATCCTTATGAACAAGAGTATACTGATTGTTTCTACCATGGTGTACAGAATTTTTATCAAATTGCCATGGTCTACCAAGTAATAATGAACATGCTTGCATGGGTACCACATCACAATCAACATAATCAGCATATGTAGATATACTAAAATGCACATGAACAGTACGTGTTACCTTAACCTTGCCGCTGTTGTTGAACCATTGGATATAGTAAGGATGTGGATGTGGTCTTGTGGTGAGAGATAGCTTCTCCACCATCTCCATGCTAGCCAAGTTGTTGCAGCTCCCTCCATCTATGATGACGCGAACAGAACGTTCCTTCACAACTCCCTTTGTATGGAACAAATTATGTCTCTGATTTTGCTCAGCTTGTGTGACCTGCACACTCAAAACACGTTGAGCAACTAAACATTCATACATGTCAGCGTCTTCAGGAGCCATGTATTGCATCTCATGATCAGAATCATCTCCACCGTGTTCTTCACTTGTAATAAGAGCCAAAGTCTCCTCATCATAGTCACTAGCGGACTCATACCCACCATCCCCAGTAGCAATCATAACACACGGAGATTGGCATTCTCTCGCATAATGACCTCTACCCTTACAACGATGACAAATAATATCATGAGTGTGCCCTATTGATGCCATAGATAAAGAAGAGCTCTGGGCAGGCCCAGAAGGTGTACTCCTGGCAGATGGTGGTGGTGGTGCCTGTTTTCTTGTTTCTCGGTTGGAATTGGCGGCTGAAGTCAGTGGTGCTGCAGTAGGACGTGTGGGAGTAGAGGATGCACGCGGTGTCCATGATGAAGATCGACCTGCAGAAAAATTAGTTCGCGCCAATGCCTATCGATCCTGCACTTCACGTTCAGCTTTGCAAGCAAGATGGAATAAATGAGTGATATTATTATACTCCTTATACTCTAGAATGGTCTGAATCTCTTTATTTAATCCACCCATAAAACATGCAAGCATAGCTTCATTATCCTCAACAATACCGCATCTAATCATGCCAGTTTGTAATTCCTGATAATATTCTTCTACAGAATTTTTTCCTTGTCTTAAACGCTGCAATTTTTGAAGTAATTCGCGTTGATAATATGGTGGAACCCAACGAGTACGCATAGCAGTTTTCAAAGCAGCCCAAGTAGCTGGAATAGGATATAATCTACAATGTTCAGACCACCAAACACATGCAAAACTAGTGAAAGCACAAACAGCAGCAGGAACACGTCTCTCCTCAGGATATTGTAAACATGTAAAACGTTGTTCAGTTTCTAACTCCCAAGTAAGATATATGTCAGGAACATATCTACCCTCAAATGGTGGAATATTCAATTTTAGTTTAGGAAGATGGTCATGATCTCGTACATCAAGTGATGGTGCAGCCCTACCGTTGCGATGATATGCATGAGGACGACCTGGTGGTGGTGGTGCTGGTGGTTGCACGTAGTTCTGATTTTGATCAACCTCATCCTCGTAATGGTCCTCCACCGCTGCAGTAGCAGCAGGAGCAACAGAAGCATCAATAGTAGGTACAGCGGCACCAGAAGTTTGACCAGGCTCAAGGGGAACGCGCAGTGCTCGTCCCACTTGATTTGGAAGGCGATGTTGTTGTTGTTGTTGCTGTAGAGGTGCAACAGGTGCAGCGGGCGGTGGTTGTGGAAGACGCGCGAGCAATTCATTAAACTTGTTATCGAGCTTTGTTTCGAATGCCTTCTCAATGCCATCTATCTTCTCCATGGCCTCTTCAAATCTGTTTAGCACATCTTCCACCTGTCCACTCATCATTTGCTGAAACTTATCATATAACTCTTTGTTTGTCATGTTCTCCCAGTCAGTCTCGTCGGCTTGTGATCCTGCCATGGTTAGCAGCAATAGAAACACACAAGAATATGATCCTACAGACTACTAGGAAGTGGTGGTGCTGGTGGTGGTGGTGTGTCACAAATCTGTCAAGCGAATCTCAAAGTCTTACCAGTTCTTACCAAGCAGCAGGTGGTGATCGGCAACCGTTGTAGTCAAAACTCTCAAAAGCTTGGATAGAGCGATTACCAGGTGGTGTCAAACGCACGATGTAGATGTATGTGGAGCTGGGAAGGCTTAATATATGGTAGCAAAAAGGGTCAGCAATAATCAATTCAGAGATGCAAAGTTGAATAAACGCTCAACGATGGTACTGTGCTGGTCCTAGGCTAGACTGTGCTAGAGACGCGAGCCTAGAACACTAACAAAATCACGGCGCTGCACGGAAACAAGGGAAAAGCACACTCTGAAAAAAAAAATCAATCTCTTTTTTTTACGCTCTTTTTTTTTGCCGAAAATCACTATAATGGCGAGTGTCTCAAAACTCTTCCCCAGTCAAAATAACAGGATAGGCATGAAAAAAAAATTTGGACTTTCTTTTTCGGAAATCAGGGTAGCGACGACCAAAAAGTGTGATAAAAAATCACTATGATGGCGAGTGTCTCAAAACGCTCCCTGGGACCTAAAAATAGGATAGGGAAAAAATATTTTTGACTGCCAAAATTTTGGCCTAAAAACTGCCCGGGGGTCTCCAGACTTTTTTTTTTCCGAAACCTACTCAGGCAAGGAAACACGAATCGGAAACTAGATGGATCTCGAAAACAAACCTAATATGACAAGAACTTGGATTGGTGGTGGATATATGGTGGTGGTGGTATATGGTAGCAGTGGTGGTATATGGATACGGATCGGTGGTGGTATACGGATTTAGAGCGGTGGCGGATAGGCGGTAGTGGTAGATGGCAGGGGCGATGATGATGGTGCGGCGGCGGCGTGACAACTTATGACCAGAACTCGAAACTCTAAAAGACTAGACGCTAAGACCAGCAACTCGACACGACGATGCAACCGCAGATTCAACAAAGCAAAAACCCTAAAAAGATTATGCAAAGGCTCAGATTGGTTCGGATATGATGAACTAAACCTAATTTTTTTTTGACTTTTTTGTGGACTGAAGGTATGAAGAATAGACTCGATCTAAACTATGAAAAACAGTAAAATCTCACCGAGCAACCTGGAAATCTGATACCACTTGATAGAGGCAAAGGTGTCCCGTCTTTCGATGAGATGGCGGCTATCGTTTTTGGTGGAGTAGACTTTGACGATCCGACTACGAACATGCGAGGACGTCGCGCCTTAGCAATCGCTAAACCAACTCCGAGAGGTTATTGACCATGCCGGAGCATGATCAGCCTGACCACGAGGGTCTATTTCCTGCAAGCAAACGAAGAACAAGTAAGAAACTAAGATTTGCAATCTGGATATTGCGAATATAAGATGAAAGCTTTATTGATCAAGGTGGGGTTCTGTGACGTCTTGGTCTGGTCGTTGAACACAAACGAAGTACGCGAAGTTGCAGCTATGGCGAACTTTTAATCTAAACAAAACCCAAAGTCTAAACGGTGCCCTAAGGGCTGTATATATGGAGGAAGAGGGGGGATTTTGTGGCCCTTGAAGGAGGGGTCCGAAACCAACCCTATCTCTTGTTTCCCCACACATACGGACTCTAAAAACAACCTATACTCAAGTATTTCGAAATTACATGGGCCTGGCCCAATAATAAGGTGACGCAGCACCTATAATAGCCTCTAGACGAAATTTATGAAGTGGCATCTTGTATATTTTGTCCAAGGCTTCATGCACTCATTATGGTGGCTTCAAAGTCCTGAAATCATCACTTGTAACTCTGTTCTTGTTCCCCTTGCGCATGCCATCATCTCCATGCTTGAACTTGCTCCAAGGTTCCTCTTTCTTGTCCAAGCTAGGCCCTTCATTTGTAAGCAAAACAAATGTATCCAATTTAGGCAGCATCATATTCTCATGAACATTAGAATCATTACCAAGAAACGAAAGTACCTGATAATTTAATTGGCGTGCGCGAGCTCTAGTAATTGGTCCAGTATGTATAGCAGCCGGGGCTGTGGGTGTAACAATGGTATTGATGTCCTCATCATGTGTACACTAATTAAATATGCCTTTGGAATGCAAAGCGCACACACTAAGATCAACACTCCCCCTATATTTTGTAGAAAGGGAAACAATGCAACTACAAGATAAGCAAAGCTAAGCAAAGTTGCAATTGAACAAGCATATGTGAGATATAAATGAACTAGGGCACAACAAGAGAGATCTCACACATGTTAAGACATAAATATTTAGATAAGGGAGCATATTTCTCACACCATATGATAAGGTCTCACAGGTCACACAACCCAAAGCAAATGAAGATAAAGAGTTCACAAGCGATAAAATCAAGAAGAAAGGCAAGCTTGTGACTCCGCAACACTACAGAAAGAAAATCCCCGGTCCTAAACCTCTCTCCCCCTTTGGCATCGAGACACCAAAAGGGGCAAAGAGTGACCTAACGCAGCTCCAGGTGGCACTAGTCTCCTCCCATGGACTCATTAGACTCCTCAGAATCAGACCCATCAGCAGACTCCTCTCTCTCCTCGGACTCCTCGTCGATCTCCTGATCCTGAGCTGGAGCAGACATAGCAGCATTGGACTCCTTCAACTTCATCCAATGAGAATACGAAGAAATCCACTTGTCTCCAGAGTGCTACGATCCTCAGAGCCATCCTGAACCATAATCTCAAGCTTCCGCATGATAGCCTTCCTCTCCTGACATGCCTTCTTGGCATCCAAATGTGCCAAGTACATCTTATGCTGAACATCGGTCTGAAGGCAAAAGAGCTTCTTCACATTGTGTTTGAGCTTAGCCGCCCAACCTGACTGTCCGGAGGAATGCTCAGTGTCTGGAGCATAGTCATCATCGCCATTATCCTCCTTAGAAGCAGAAGGAATCACCGACTCTGGATGATGGGTAGGGTCCCAAAGCTCCTTTTGATGCAAGTTGAGAATGTCATGAGAAGTCAAGGGCCCGGTCTCAGGAGGCACACCAGGGAAAGTGGAGTTCCAGGTGGTCCTAATCAACTTGAAGATGAAATGGTCATAGATCGGGCAATGATCACCATAAGTAGCATTCACCAGCTCCTTCCACATCACATGAGAGACATCCAAGACTGCATCCGTGCCCTTCTCAGAGTGGCACAACAATAACATATCCACAAGGTGCCCATGAAACATGTCCAAGTTGCCAACATGAGGAAAGAGGGTGTGCCGGAAAATGCGATGCATAATGTCAAAGAATGGCTTCAGTTCCTTCTTAAGACCTTTATCTGTCTTGGTGATGATCATATGAGGAAGCAACTCATCCTTGTGAGTAGCCCCCCCCCCTCATGGTGAGGGCGAAAGCCAAGGGGCTTCTTCAGCCCCTCATCAGGGTAGCCCAGAAGCTCCATAAATGCACCCCAAGTGGTGCGCAGCTGCTTGCCATTTGTCATCCAGAACATAGTGCGCTCGACATTTGTGCCATACCATATGGTTGCAAAGAACTACGCAACCAAATCTACATCAAAGTCATAGTTGAATGTCATGAGGGGCATGATGTTGAGCTGCTCACAGAGGGCACGAGCTTCTCCGAAATATGCATGATACTTCTCCATATGCTCCATGTTGATTGACTTTGTCTTTACAAACAAATTCTTCCTTCCCTTAAGCCGGTCATAGTACACAAGGGATTTATCCTTGTTCCAGAAGTGGCTGCCAACAAGTGAGGGATCCTGAGGAAGGGTGTAGGGGTTCTGCTCACGGTATTGCCAATACTCATTTTGCTTCAACTCAGCAGTTGTCTTGACAGGTTCCTTCTTCTTGCGAGCAACTGATTTGACATTGGACTTGCCCTTGTTCCTCGTAGACTGACGATG
The DNA here is from genome assembly GCA_011799875.1 of Thinopyrum elongatum. Lineage (NCBI taxonomy): Eukaryota > Viridiplantae > Streptophyta > Magnoliopsida > Poales > Poaceae > Thinopyrum > Thinopyrum elongatum. Next base: position 290,776,814 of record CM022299.1, on the reverse strand, counting down.
AGCAGGTGGTGGCCTGGGGGCAACCTCTTCTTCATCTTCTGCGGAATAGACAACCCTGGCATAGTGGGTGCATCCACGCTTGGATGGGGAATTCGCATTCTTGCGACGGCCTCTGGAGCTACTACCACCTGGAGAGGACACAAAGACAGCAAGGGAAAGCAAATGAAATCATATTGCATAAGCCAAAGAGATACAAAAGTGAGATTTGAAGTGATAGGCAAATTCTGGAAATTGGGACCCAAGCGGTAGTACTGCTCCACAGGGAGCGGTAGTACCGCTCAGCAGGGAGCGGTAGTACCGCCCGGTACAACCGTGCTTAGATCCGGAAGTACCAGAAAGCCCAAGTTCAAAAATAGCAACCTAAAACTTCATATCTCCTATCTAGCAGTCATTCCACGTCCTACTCAAGTCGGGATTTAGCCAAAAATCCCCATGAACACAAGCATTGCCCTAGAAACCTAGATTCAAAAGAGAGAACTGTAGGAGAGAGGAACGGGGGTAATACCGGGGTCCATGACAAGAGGAGATGGCAGGGAATGATGAACACAAGCATTGCCCATGAAAACAAGGAAGACAGCACGGAATCAGTGAGCCAAAGCGGCGGCCGGGGCTGTTCTTGGCCGCCTGTGAGAGAGAGAGGGAGAGGAGTGAATGGGTATGGGGGAGTTAGAACTCCCCCCACATACCCCTTCAAAACCTTCTAAGCAGTAGCACCGCCTAGTAGGGCGGTAGTACCGCTTCGGTACTATAGTTGGGCAGAAGCCCCAGTAGTACGGCTCAAATGGTAGTACCGCGGACAAGAGCGGTAGTACCGCTTGGAGCGGTAGTGCCGGTCCTGCCAACGGTAGTACCACTTACAGGAGACAGAAACAGTACATATAAAGGGAAGGGCATGGCTTATGCAACACAAGGGGTTTGAGGAAAGAACATGCCTGGGTTGGAGACAAGAAGAACACTAGCAAATGGGAAGAGTCACACCAAGCTCAAAATAACAAACAAAGCAAGAGCAAGCTTGAGGTGACTCAAAATACACACAAAGCCCTAAAGACTAGATAAAGCAAATGCGAGTAGAAACCTCTCAAAGAGAGGGCGGTGGCTGAAGCCACCTATGTTTGAGTCAATTGGTATGGCACCGCAAAGATTTTAACCTTGGGCCCATGACCACAACTCATCTTTGAAGCACAAGTACCATAAAAAATGGCTAATGTGAAAGACTTGATCGAGTTATGCATAATGGGGGGAGGAAAAGTACATTGAGGGAACAACACTCCCCCTATGTCCATGCCTACATCTAGAGCAAGATAAAATGATGAATGCGGTGGGGTGTGCCAAGGTTCAAGCCACATTGCTCGAATCAATGATATTTAGCTCATGCCTTAACTCAAGAAATCTTGCTTCATGTAGAGGCTTGGTGAAAATATCCGCTAGTTGCTCTTGAGTGTTGATGTAGATGATCTCATTATCTCCACGCTTGATGTGATCCCGAATGAAATGATGACGAATCTCAATGTGCTTCGTCTTGCTATGTTGCACCGGATTGTATGAGATCTTGATAGCACTTTCATTGTCACATAGAAGAGGCACTTTGTCACAAGTGACAACGTAATCCTTTAAAGTTTGCCTCATCCATAGCAATTGAGCACAACAACTTGTAGTGGCTACATACTCGGCCTCGGTGGAGGAGAGAGACACACAATTTTGCTTCTTCGAAGACCAACTCACCAAAGAGCGACCAAGGAATTGGCACCCTCTGGAAATTGACTTCCTCTCCACACAATCTCCCGCCCAATCCGAGTCCAAATAACCCATGAGATTGAAGCTTGCTCCTTTGGGGTAGCATAAGCCAAAGTTTGGGGTATGAGCCAAATATCGAAAGATTTGCTTGACCGCCATATAGTGGCTTTCCTTATGTGCGGCTTGAAACTGTGCACAAATTCCCACACTCAACATGATATCCGGTCTAGATGCACAAAGGTAAAGCAAGGATCCAATCATGGAGCAATATACCTTTTGATCCACCGCTTTACCATTGGGATCATTGTCAAGCTTGAATTTGGTGGGCATGGGACACTTGACGGGCTTGACATCATCTAGCTTGAATCTATTGAGCATGTCTTGGGTACACTACTGGAATCAGGGTCTTTGCCATCTGCCAGCTCTTTGTCGTCTGCCAGCTGATGGCAAAGAGGCTGTTTGCCGTCTGTCTTGTCAAAGCAGACGGCAAAGAACCAGCTGATGGCAAAGAGGGTCTTTGCCATCTGTCACTTCTTTGCCGTCTGCTGGCAGACGGCAAACAGTTCTTTGCCATCTGCCAGCAGACGGCAAAGACCAAAGTGGGCCCCACGGGGGTACTGCACTGCCTAGGTCACACGGGCCACTTCTTTGCCGTCTGCTGGCAGACGGCAAAGATTTCTTTGCCATCTGCCAGCAGACGGCAAAGAGGTAAGGGGGGCCCACAGTGTCACGGCGTGGGCGTGCTAACGGTCACCCTCTTTGCCGTCTGCTGGCGGACGGCAAAGAATTCTTTGTCGTCTGCCAGCAGACGGCAAAGAGGGTGTCTTAATTTTCGCCCCCTCTTTGCCATCTGCCAGCGGACGACAAAGAGGTGGGTTATTTGCCATCCGCTGGCTGATGGCAAAGCCCAGCCCAGCCCCACCCCTCTCTCTCTCCCCTATCTCTCCCTGCAGCCCGGCCCCACCCCTCTCTCTCCCCCCCACCTCACCCACCCACCACGACCCCAGCCCCACCGTTCCCCGACGCCGCCCAGCCCCGGCGCCCGCCACGCCCCCCAGCACCGCCGCCTGCCGCCACCCCAGCACCGTCTCCCGCCGCGCGCCCGTCGCCGCTGCTTCCCGCCGCTGCCTCCCCGCCGCCGCCCCCACTTCCCTCCTCCAACTCCCCCACCCCTTGCCATGAGGCCCCCTCCCCGGCTCGCGCCCTAGGGCCGCCGCCACCTGCTGCTACGGTCGCGGCAGCACCGGCCGCCGCCGTTCCCCGCCACTGGTGCCACCGAAGCCAGGCACCAGCTCCTCCTTGCTCTCTGCCCCCTCTGCCCAGCCCACGGTGAGCACCGGTCCCCCTCTTTGTTCTTATTTTTTTTGCATGTATAGATTTAGGAGTTGATGGATCTGTGGATGGATGGATAGATTGATGTAAGGATGGATGGATAGATGGATGGATGTATACAGGGGCGGTGCCAGCAATCTGGCAAGCTTTGGCAGCTGCCATACCTATTTTTTTCTAAAAATACAATGTATGCATACTAGTACATGTAAACTTTGAAGCAGTAAGATTCTATGCGTGTTTGGCCTGGTTGCTTCCTACTGGTGGGTCTGATTGATGTATAGATTGACGATTGATGTATTGAACCATGTATATATAGATGTATGTATATGTGATTTTGAACAATTTGTAGTTGTTATATGGATTGCTAGATGGATGTATGCTGTGTAGATGTATGGATGGAAAGATGGATGAATGCTATATAGATGTATGGGTGGATTTATGTATGGATTTACATTTAAAAAAATAGTGTCTTTTTTTTCGTTAGGTTAGATGTTGTTGATTAGATTGTTCTGCGGTGCTTATGTTGGATTGTTTTTCATGTGCAGGGATCTTCTCTTCACCTCCAGGAGCACTGTCGGTCCCGTTGCCGTCATCGTCGTTCGACTACCACCTCTACGGTCTAAGGGTGAGCTCGACTGTCATCTCCTCCCTGACCTTCCCCTATTTTCTCTGTTCCGGTCGTTCTGCCGATGCCACTAGATTTTATTTTCATGCGAAGTCACGTAACCTAGGCAGTCTCTACGGGGGTCTGAGGGTCACGAGGCATCGAGGGGAGTGGTCGAGGGATGACACCCCGGCACCCCGACACCCCGACACCCGACACCCCGGCACCCGACGACACCACACCCCGAACACCCGACACGACACCCCGACACCCCGACACCACGACACCCCGACACCCCGACACCACGACACCCCGACCACCCCCACACCCCGACACCACGACACCCAGACATGACACCCCCGACCCCCGACACCTCTTCGGCCTCCTGTTGACCGAAAGGTGCTCTTCGGCCTTCCAGAGGCCGATGGGGTCATATATTTGTGAATTATGAGTTAGGAAGTATATTTCCCGATTTTGTTAAGAAAAACATCATATATATTTGTGTTGATCGGGTGGATTTAAATGTGCAGTTCTTTCGTTGCTGCGAGGGTCTGGTGTTCGACGACCTCCCCGTGCGTTCGACGAGCTCCGCCCCTGCGTTCGTGGGTGAGCACAAATGACATCTCCTCCTCCCCCCTTCATTTGCTCTGTTCTGGTCTTCGTGCCGATGAAACTTGCTAGCTGTAGGTGTCAATCATCAGTATGGGTTACATCTATAAATATGCATGCATTTGCATATTTATAACCGTGATTCTTTCGAATTGTCCAACGTTATCCATGGACAGCCCGAGTATGTGTAGATTGGGTTCGTTTTCCCATATGCTCTGCTCCGGATCCGATGCAGAATTTCGTCAGTGCCTCCCTATTGTTCTCCGGGTACACATCCTCTCTGCTTATTGCCGAGACGTGTATCAGGAGAACAGCGGGGAGGTGCTGCCGAAATTTTGCGTCGGATCCGGAGCAGAGCATGGGAAAACGAACCCAATCTACACATACTCGGGTGGGATTAGGACCTATCCTTACCTACTAGCGTCTAGGTTGCATGGACGTAATAAAACTGACAAACTCTATTAACTGATGAATATGGTTTGCTGAATTATGTATGTATTTCTTGTGTGTTCAGTAGCTAGGCAAGATGAGTGATCGTGCGTGGATGTACACCGGTCACACTAGTCAGAAAGACATGACCCATGAATGGATGAGAAAAAGCCAAGGGGTTTGTGAGAGCCGCATTTGCAAATGGACAGGAAACAACTTGGTGCCCCTGTGTCCGCTGCGACAACTTTCATAAGATGTCAGAGTTAGAAATGATCAAACACCTGCAGAAGTTGGGTTTCACGCCTAATTATATGGTCTGGACATTTCATGGTGAGTCTGCCCAACGTGCCAGAGCTGAGGAGGGCCGTCGTCGCACCGACGAGCATGGTACCGGGATGGAAGACATGGTGGAAGACTTTGATGATGCTCGGGATTCGGACGATGAGATGGAGGAATCTGCAAAGGCCTTCAATGATATGTTGGAGTCTTCAAAACGTCCTCTCCACGAGCACACTGAGCTTTGTCAGCTGGATGCCATCGCACAAGTAATGGCTCTGAAGGCTCAATTCAACTTGGGCAGAGAATGCTACGACGCGATGATGACACTATTTGGACGCTTTCTACCCAAAGGCCATGTAATGCCTGCAAACCTGTACCAGTCAGACAAAATCCTCCGTGTACTTAAGATGCCCTATGAGAAGATAGATGCCTGTGAGAAAGGATGTGCCTTATTTAGGCTTGAGTATGCGGACTTGAAGTATTGTCCCGTTTGCCAGTCTTCCAGGTATGTTGAGGTAGACAACGGTATGGGTGAGAAGAGTCAGACAAAAATCCCAGTTAATGTTCTTCGGTATATGCCAATCATACCAAGACTTCAACGTCTTTTCATGGTCGAAGAGACGGCCAGACAGATGACATGGCATAAATTGGGCAAAAGAACCGAACTAGATGCAGATGGGGAGCCGATGTTGGTACACACATCGGACGCTTTTGCGTGGAAGCGCTTCGATGCAATACATCATGCTAAAGCGGCAGATCCAAGGCATCCTCGACTCGCCATAAGCACGGATGGGTTCAATGTGTTTGGTATGATGGCAGCCCAATACAGTTGTTGGCCTGTATTTGTCATTCCACTCAATCTCCCCCCCCCCGGACAGATTATGCAAAGAAAGAACATTTTCCTGACGTTGATAATTCCGGGGCCCAACTATCCGGGGAAGAATATGAATGTGTACATGCAGCCGCTTAAGGATGAACTGCAAGAAGCTTGGGATAATGGGATCAAGACATACGACGCCGCTACAAAAAAAACTTCCTAATGCGTGCGTGGTACATGTACTCGATGCATGACTTGCCGGCGTATGCGCTATTCGTTGGCTGGTCTGTGCATGGAAGGTTCCCGTGCCCCACATGCAAGGCAGCTCTTGAGTTTCGTCGGCTGCAGGCGGGTGGCAAGTTTTCTTGCTTCGACATGCATAGATAGTTCCTGGATCCTCGCCATAAGTTCAGAAAAGACAAGAAGAACTTCATCAAAGGTAGAGTTGTCAAAAACTCTGCACCACCTGCATTGATAGGCCAACAGACCCTGGATCAGTTAAACTCTCTCGAGCCGGATCCGGAGCGTCCAGAGTATTTCAAGGGGTATAATTCCGAACACGCCTGGACTCACAAGACATGCTTGTGGGATCTGCCTTACTTCAAAGACCTCCTTTACCCACACAACATTGACGTGATGCACACTAAAAAGAATGTCGGCGAGGCCCTCTTTGGTACATTGTTCGGCATAGAGGGGAAAACAAAGGATAATCCTAAGGCTAGAGTCGATCAGCAGGCTCTATGTGATAGACCGCTACAAAACATGCGACAACCGAAAGGAAAGAAGAACTGGACGAAGCCAAAGGCATGGTTCAATCTTGGAAGGCCAATTATGAGGGAAATACTCCTATGGGTGAAAAATGAGTTGATGTTCCCTGATGGGTATGCAGCGAATCTAAAGAGGGGAGCGAGCCTTGAAAAATTGAAAATATTTGGTCTCAAGAGTCATGATTGGCACATATGGCTTGAGCGGGTAACGCCGGTGATGTTGCGTGGCTTTATCCCTGAGGATGAATGGCTAGTACTGGCAAAGCTGAGCTATTTCTTCCGTGTTCTTTGTGCGAAAGAACTATCGCCTGGCTTGCTAGAAGAACTGGAAGAGTTGGCGCCGGAGTTGATCTGCAAGTTAGAGAGGATCTTTCCACCGGGCTTCTTTAATCCAATGCAGCATTTGATTTTGCATCTCCCAACCGAGGCACGATTGGGGGGGCCCGTGCAGAATCGTTGGTGCTACGCAACTGAGAGGATGCAGAAGACGCTTCGAGAAAAATGTAAAAATAAACGTCGAATTGAAGCATCGATGGCCGAGGCATTCATTACTGAGGAGGCGACAAACTTCATGACAGCACACTACGAAGCCAAAAATCGTCATTTGCACAATCCGAAGCCTCGGTATAATCCTGGCGACCCTAAAAAGGGTGGATCCAACCTCAGCCTATTCAAAGGGAAGCTCGCACCAGCCGGTGCTTATACTCCCTTATCGTTGGATGTCGATGAATGGCGGACCATTACGTTGTATATCTTGAACAACCTAACAGAAGTGCGGCCGTACATCGAGTAAGTTCTCGGTACATTGTTTCGCAACCTCTAATTCCTTTGAACTGCTCTTATTCCCGGATATTTGATACAGTCGATACGTCGCCGAATTCTCGTATGGAGCAGTGATCCAAAAGGATTCCGTCGAAGAGTATGAGCTTCTGGCAATGTGTGGAGGCGGCTATCCCGGTTTCATCTCTTGGTTCAAACAAACGGTAATTTCCATTAGACCATTTCATTTCTTCTTCTAATTTCCGGCTAATGCAACAATCCTTTCGTATTAAACTTGTAGGCTAGTTCAGAGTCTATGGACGCCGAATTGAGACAAGTCGCTAATGGTTTTGACTATAAGGTCCGTTCATTTGACAAATACGACATCAATGGGTATCGCTTTCGTACCTATGGCAAAGAGCTATCTATGGCCGACCGAAAGTCTACAAATTGTTGTGTCTCTGCTATCGGCGAAAGAGATACCGAGTATTATGGAAGAGTTGAAGCAATTTATGAACTTCTATTCTATGGTGCCAACCCACCGAACGTCGTAGTCTTCAAATGTTATTGGTTCCAGCCGAAGGAGACTAGAAGGACTCATGAACATCTAGGGCTAGTCGAAATCAAACAAAGCACTCATTTGAATGTTCCCGATGTCTATATTACGGCTCAACAGGCGACCCAAGTTTTCTATCTACCGTGGGCCTGCCAAAGTGATCCAAATCTCAAAGGTTGGGATGTCGTTTATGAAGTGCCGCCACATGTTAGACCACCTCCCCCCAATGAAGAGGATTATGAACCTCACATTAACCCAGACACATATGAAGGAGAATTCTTCCAAGAAACATGTCTTTCCAAAAAACGTTTCAAGAACCGCTCTACTTCACCCCAGAACATTGAAGTAGACAGCGGCAGTGAATCCGAGCCTGAGCCGGAACAAGAAGAGGTTACTGCTGCGGATGACCTGTCAATGCTTGACCGATTACGTACAGGAGGCCTTCCACATGTTGATGCATTTATTGATGATGATGAGCACGTCATTACTGATAGTGATGATGATGATGCATTTATTGCCCCCGAAGCATATATAGACGATGATGATGATGCATTTATTAATGATGACGATGAAGATTAATATTACAGTTCATGTCAGGTATTCAATTATTATTATGTACATATATATTATTAATTAGTTCATGTTAGGTATTCAATTTTTTATTATGTTCATGATGATGATACACTAAAATTATATACATATTATTCATGTCAGGTATTCATTCTTTTTATGTTGTACTAATTTCGTTTACTCTTTGTCATTGCAGGTGTTGACAGATGGTGGGCGCGGGTCGAGAGCGCTCCGAGGCTCCTTCCTCGGTGCATGGTGGGAGGGGTAGTTCCATTCCACCCAAGAGCCTCCGGAGAGCGCTGGATCTCGGTATGCAGACACCACCGGCGGTCGCTTCTTCTTCGGCCGGGAGAGGTCGGGGGGGAAGAAGGCTGCTAGAGGTGGACGTGGCGGCGGGCGAGGTAGGAAGGCTGCTGCTACACCTTCCTCGCCGCCACCCCCGGCTGATTCACCCGACCACAAGAGTGCTCCATCTGAGATGGAGCCGCCTGAGGTGGAGCCGTCTCGGACTCCGGTCCACGAGCCTATGGCAGACGCGCCTACGGCCGACGAGCCTCGGGCCGACGAGCATCGGGCCGACGAGCGTCGGGCCGCCGAGCCTTCGTCCCGTGAGACTCCGTCCCACGAGACTCCAGAGCTCAGCAGGGATCATGCTGAGTCGCAGCAGAACCCTTTGGAGGACTCGCCGGAGTCGAGTGGCCGTGTTGAGGGTGGCTATAGCTCTGATAGCTATAGCGAGGGTGAGTGGGTTGAGGGGCGCAAAGTCTACCAGCGTGGTGGTACAAAGCTCCCTGACACCCCGGCGACCCCCGACCAGAGGTGGTTGATTGCGCCTAGCGGGGAGAAGTAAGTGCATTTACTCTTTTTTAACCTTTTATCTTCACGTTTCTTCGAATATGGAATGCGTTGGCCTTGTCATACTGCAGGTCTTGGACACACGAGCCGAATGTCCGCAAGCCCAATAGTGTCCTTGCTGTGATTTGTCGCCAGAGCTTCCCGGGGTGGGTCACGTTGCCCGGTGAGGGCCGGGTTCGAGAGCTAGGAATGACCTGGGAGCACTACTTGGCTGCCCCGGCCCCACCGGGGCATAGGATCGGCGATGTCGAGTGCCACACGGTCGCCGACATTGTGATCCAGACATTTTGGGTAATTTCTCCTTTGCCGTCTATGTTGTGTTTTCTTCTTTGATTGGCAACCCTAGTGATTGTACTAATCCGTGTTTTCTTGTTTGATTGCAGACCTTCTACAGGTGTGCTGAGGGACAGGAGGAGGCCATGGCTCGGGTTATCGACACCGAGTGCAGGCGCCTACTTCAAAACTTTCGGCACGAGGCTCGGACGCAGGCTGTTCGAGACTACTTCGCCTCGGCTGGTATTAGGAGGGAAAAAGGGAAGTGCCGCGTCAAGTATCTGAGTAAGGAGAAGTACATGAAGGTAATTACCTATTCTTAAGGCCTTGTACTTAGTTTCCTTGATTTGATTCGTAGGCATAGCACTCAAATTTCTCTTGCTTAACTTAGGTGCCCCCGAGATGGTGTGCGGATAGGACGGACTGTTGGGAGGCGTTGGTGGAAGAGTGGTGCACTCCCGAATGGCGCTCCGTCCACGACACTGCAAAGAACAAGCGTGCCCAAATGAAAGGTGTCCCACACCATCTAGGCAGCGTCAACCTACGTCAGTTCGGGGAAAACTGGGTATGTGGTTTGCTTCATGATTCATGCAAATTCATTCTTCATGCAAGCTTGAGCCCTTAACTAATACTCTGTTCCTCTCTTTTAGGCGCGACACAACAAGGCTCCAGTGCCAGAGTTGTTCGACCTCTATGCCATGTCCAATACTGCCTCGTACAAGAAGGCCAAGGCATTCTCTGAGTCTGACCTCGATGATCCAGAGAAATTCACCAACCCCACCTCCCACCACAAGCTTGTGATGTACAGAGACCAGGGGAAGGCGAGGAAAGGGCCGGACTTTAACCCGAGCCAACCTCTTGATCCAGAGCTGGTGATGATATCTGGTGGCGGGAGGTCCCATGGCTCGTTAGCCATTGGGAATGGACTGATACGTTGTAGTAGCACTCTCCCGCAGATCAAGAAGCGCCAGACCAGCTCCGATCCTGAGATATTGCCTCGTGCACGGCCAGTGGAGCTCCAATTCAAGGTTAGTTATACGGAATCAGATACCTTTCCTCCATTACATTGTGTGTGCGGCCGTCGATTATTACAATGCTAACGAGTGGTGTTGCAGGCTGCTATTGAGGCAGAGAGAGCGAAGACCCAAGCTGCTATTAAGGAAGAGAGAGCGAACACGCAGGCGCTTCTAGCGGAGAGGGACCGGCAGACGGCTAAGCTGTTGGAGGAGGAGAGGAACCGGAACATGATGGCTACCTGGGCCCTATACGAGATGTTCGCGGTAATTTTCTTTTGCATGTTAGCCAAATCATGCACGTAATGTTCCTTACATTAGTATCTAATATGACTGACTCGTCAAAACCAAATGTGCAGACCATGTGCGAGAAGACCGGCACGACTCCTCCGGCGATGCCAGACATTGTTCCGGCGGGCACGGTGAGTTTCATTTGAATGGTCATTAGTTACTAGTCTTCACGTTTGAGTTGCATCATGCTAACGATACATTGGAAATGATCTTTGGTGCAGCATAACTCCCGACAAGCATCGACCGATGCTTCTCCATCTGCCACTGGCGCGACCGGTCCTACAGCTACACCTCCTTGATGACGGTAAGTTTTCCCAAGTGTTTAGCTTAACAAATGCATACTTAGCTTAAGAAATGACCTAGTCGTGTGCCTTTGGTAGCCTTCCATACAGGGAAATGCCTCCTAGTGCTTCCACTGAGCCATGGTAGTTCGCTACTGCTCCGGAACACATGGATTGACCGGCATGTGTCCTTCTTTGCTCCTGTGTCTGTCCCTATGGGGAAATGTCACACGGTGTATCACCGAAGTCCTTGTAGCTTGCTACAACTTGGTTGCACTCGCTGATGACCGACACGTGCATTGCTGGGTCATGTATGCCTGTCCCTGTACGTTTGTGCCACCTTGGTTCTATGACTAGTCATGTCGGCCCGGGTTCTCTGCCATATGGATACTAGCGACATAATCATATACTTAGCATTTTTTCCTCCAAAATGACTCAATATGCTTAGCTAGCTCAAAAATGAGATAATAAGCTTAATTAGCTCAAAAATGACCTATTTAACCTAGGATAGCTCTAAAATGACCTATACTTAGCATTTATTCCTCCAAAATGACTTAATATGCTCCAAAATGACTTAATATGCTCCAAAATGACCTATGTAGCTCCAAAATAACTTAATATGCTCCAAAATGACCTATTTAGCTCCAAAATGACTTAATATGCTCCAAAATGACCTATTTAGCTCCAAAATGACTTAATATGCTCCAAAATGACCTATTTAGCTCCAAAATGACTTAATATGCTCCAAAATGACTTAATATGCTCCAAAATGACCTATTTTGCATATTAAAGTCATTTGGAGCATATTAAGTCATTTTAGAGCATATTTAGCCTCCAAAATGACCTATTTAGCTCCAAAATGACTTAATATGCCTCCAAAATGACCTATTTAGCTCAAAATACTTAATATGCTCCAAAATGCCTTAATATGCTCCAAAATGACCTATTTAGCTCCAAAATGACTTAGTATGCTCCAAAATGACCTATTTAGCTTCAAAATGAGTTAATATGCTCCAAAATGACCTATACTTAGCTTATTTAGTTCATTTATGACATACTTAGCCTATTTAGGTCAAAAATGGCCTATTTAACTAGGTTAGCTCTAAAATGACACAAGTAAGCAATAAGAAGAAGAAAAAGAAAGAGAAGAAAAATTCTTCTTCTTTTTCTTCTTCTTCTTCTTCTAGTCTTCTTCTTCTTGTTCTTCTAACTTTCTTCTTTCCCATTTTGCAGATTTGCTTCAGATCACGGAAGCTTGCGTTGGAGTCTACTCTTCTCCTTGTCCTTCCTTTTTGTTTTGATTTTGTAGGATGAACAATTTGAAACTTGCTACGTATATATGTATGGATGGTGGCTATATTGTATATGGACCTTTTGCTTAATTGTTGGATATGTTGGACTTTTCATTTGGTGTATATATGTGTTGGATGATGATATATGTGTTGGATATGTTGGATGATCCATATGGCAGGGATATGTTGGCTATATGTACTTGCTGAAATATTTTGAAATGAATATATATATATATATATATCTGTGAAATTGATTGAATTTAAGAAAAAACAGGGGCTATATAGCCAATTTGCCGTCTGCTAGCAGACGGCAAATTGGCCACGTGGCAGCAGACTGTTCAACCTGGGCTGGCCTATTTGGCCTCTTTGCCGTCTGCTAGCAGATGGCAAAGAAGCAAAGGTCTTTGCCATCTGCTGGCAGACGGCAAAGAAGCAAGGTCTTTGTCGTCTGCCAGCAGACGGCAAAGAAGCAAAGGTCTTTGCCATCTGCCAGCAGACGGCAAAGAAGCAAAGAGCGCCATTAGCCCCCTAACGGGGCTGCTACCTTTTTTGTGCCATCCACAAGCTTTGCCGTCTGCGCAAAGAACTTTCCTTCTTTGCCGTCCGCCAGCAGACGGCAAAGCGGCCTTTACCGGCATCAGTTCAGCCGGAGTGTTTGCCGTCTGCTAGTGGACGGCAAAGCCTTTGCCGTCCGCCAAGCATGCCTTTGCCGTCTGCTATGGCAGACGGCAAAGCAGCTGATTCCAGTAGTGGTATACTTGGCTTGGTTGATGAAAGTTCCTTCTCTCCTTTGCTTGACTTCGAACCCAAGAAAGAACTTCAACTCTCCCATCATAGATATCTCAAACTTCTTGGTCATTAGTGCGGCAAACTCATCATTGAAAGATTTGTTAGGAGAACCAAATATAATATCATCAACATATAGTTGGCATATGGACAAATCCCCTTTGACCCTCTTAGTAAAAAGAGTGAGATCAATTTTCCCAATTTCAAACCCACAATCTTGCAACAACTCAGTAAGGTGCTCATACCATGCACGTGGGGCTTGTTTAAGGCCATAGAGCGCCTTCTTGAGTTTGTATACATGATTGGGGAGCTTGGGATCCTCGAATCCCGGGGGTTGTTTGACATATACCAACTCATTTAAAGGACCATTAAGAAATGCACTCTTCACATCCATTTGTTGCAACTTAAAATCATGATGAGATGCATATGCAAGCAACATGCAAATAGATTCAAGACGAGCAACGGGGGCAAAGGTTTCATCGTAGTCGATACCCTTGTCTTGGGAGTAGCCTTGAGCCACCAATCTTGCCTTGTTTCGAACTACCACACCGTTCGCATCTTGCTTGTTCTTGAAAATCCATTTGTTCCCAATGACATTGTGTTCCTCTGTTGGCCTTGGCACTAATTTCCAAACTTGGTTGTGCTCGAAGTTGTTGAGTTCATCATGCATGGCTTCAAGCCAATCCTCATCATCGAGCGCCTCATGTACCTTTTGGAGTTCAACACACAAAACGAACGCGTGATGCTCACAAAAATTTGACAATTGTTTACGAGTAGTTACCCCTTTTATCAAGCTTCCAAGCACGTTCTCCATGACATGTTGTTGATGTTCGAGCTTGGAAGACACCTTGGCGGCACGGCGCTCCAAAAGTTCCTCAATAGGCATTTGAGGATCATCATCTTGTTCATCTTGAGCACCATCTTGAGCTTTCCCTTGACCTTGAGCTCGCTCGGTATCATGAACATGATCTTGGGCATCACTTGGTGCAACACCATCATCATGAGGTTGATCTTGCCCTTGATCTTGTTCACTTGGTTGAGGGTCTTCACTTTGTTCTTCGGAAGCGTGTGGGTCTAGAGTTGGTGATGGCTCCACTTGAGTAGAGCATTGTCCTTCTCCTTCGGCCACAAGGGGTTCCTCAATGGGGAGTATTTGACCAATCCCCATTCTTCTTATGGCTTGAGGAGGAATTTCATCACCTACATCACAAAGACCACTTTGCTCCACTTGGGAGCCATTATTTTCATCAAACTCCACGTTACACGTCTCCTCAATGAGTCCGGTGGACTTGTTGAGAACACAGTAAGCATGAGAGTTTGTAGCATAACCAACAAATATGCCCTCTTGAGCTCTAGGTTCAAATTTAAACAAATGAACACCTTTCTTGAGAATGAAACACTTACAACCGAACACCCGAAAGTACTTGAGGTTGGGCTTGTTACCGGTAAGTATCTCATATGGAGTCTTGTTCAAGCCTTTGCGAAGGTAGAGATGATTGGATGCATGACATGCGGTGTTGATGGCTTCGGCCAAAAAGTTGTACGAAGATTTGAATTCCGCCATCATGGTCCTTGCCACGTCCATAAACGTCCGGTTCTTCCTCTCCGCCACACCATTTTGTTGAGGGGTATAGGGTGCGGCATATTGGTGCTTGATCCCCTCGTCACTAAGAAACTCATCCAAGGTGTAGTTCTTGAACTCGGTGCCGTTGTCACTTCTAATCATCAATATCTTTGCTTCATGTTGATGTTGAGCTTCATTAGCAAAGTTGATGACGGTTTGTTGGGTCTCACTCTTCCTCTTGAAGAAGTAAACCCATGTATATCTTGAGTAGTCATCCACAATCACCAAGCAATACTTTCTTCCACCAAGACTATCAAAGGATGGAGGACCAAAGAGATCCATGTGAAGGAGCTCCAAGGGCCTCTTCGAGTAGATGATAGTCGAGGGTCGGTGAGCCATCTCATGTAACTTTCCTTCAATACAAGCACTGCAAGCACGATCTTTGGCAAAACTCACATTTTTTAGTCCACGGACGTGATCCCCTTTGAGGAGACTGTGCAAAGATCTCAAATTGACATGGGCTAGTCAGCGATGCCAAAGCCATCTCACATCAACTTTATCCATTAGGCACGTCGCGGTCTTAGTGGGTCGCTCCGAGAAGTTAACCACATAGAGACCGTTCTCGACGTGCACAACAAAAGCTACTTTAAGAGTCTTTCTCCACAAAAGGGGCACGGTATCAAGATCGAAGAATGTTGCAAAGCCCATGAGTGCAAGTTGACAAACGGAAAGTAAATTGTATGCAAGGGACTCGACAAGCATGACCTTCTCTATAGATAAATCTTGAGAGATGACCACCTTGCCAAGACCCAATACCTTAGATGTTGAAGCATCACCAAATTGGACATGAGTGGGCATGGATGGAATAGGATGAACGTCCACCACCAAGTCCTTGCTCCCAGTCATATGATTTGTTGCTCCACTATCAAGCAACCATGACACCCCTCCGGAAGCAAACTCCTACAAGAAATCAATGCTTGGATTTAGGTACCCATTTCTTAATGGGTCCTTTGAGGTTAGCAACAAGGGTCTTAGGAACCCAAATAGACCATTCAATGTACTCATAAGAAGAACCAACAAATTTGGCATAAACATGCCCATCACTAGGACGGCACAAAACATAAGAGGGGTTAAAGTCACCGGCTTTGTTGGTAGGGGTAGTTTTGCCATTCTTGGCATTACCACCCAATTCCTTGTTCTTATTCTTCTCATGAGTACCCTCACCCACCTTGACAAAGGCTTCCTTGAGTGAGAGAGGTTGCTTGGTCTTGTTGTTCTTCTTCTTCTTATTTGACTTGGGTACAAACCCAAGTCCTTCCTTTCCCACAACTTCCTTTTAATTACTCAAAAGGTCATTTAGGTTCTTCTCGCCTTGGATGCATGTCAGAAGGCCCTTCTCAAGTTGCTCTTTCAACTTGGCATTTTCCTCCACAAGATACACATGCTCACAACAAGGATTAGTAGCATGGGCATTATCAATTAGAACGAAAGGAGGACACGTGGAAATCTCCTTGGTTAGCTTCACTTGGAGTTGATCACGAGACTCCTTGAGAGAGGCATGAGCACCCTTCAAGACCTTGTGAGCCTTGTCAAGTGTGTCAAACTCTTCCTTGAGTCTATCAGGGCCAACCCCAAGTGCAACTTTCTCGGATTTAAGCACACGAGTGAGAATAATAGCATGATCTAGATCCTTTTGCAATTTAGCATGATCAACATTGTGTGACTCCTCAAGAGTCAAACGAATTCCACACTCTTCCTCTAGAGCAATGGAAAGATCCGCAATCTCATCGGCATAGTCACGACTATGCCCTTCCAACTTGGAGATCGTATCCTCATGAGACTCAATGATATCATTGGCCTCGCCAAGTTGTTCCAAGAGAGCAACAAGGTGCTTCTTGGATTCACCCTTGAGCTTACTCAAGAACTTGTCAAACCCATTGTCATCAACTTTCTCCACCTCACTATCATCTACACAATCTAACAATGAAGAAGTAGTAGTGATGGTGGTTTTGATGTTGGGGGTTACCTTGTTGATACCTTTGTCCATTAGGCACTTGGCGATGAGGTTCTCGTTGGGGCACCAAAGAGAGACACCTTGGAGGGGGAAGAGGTGGCAATGGCCACGGTTGCCGTTGTCATTCCTTCACCACATGTATCATCATCATCATCATCATCGAAGATGTACTCTTCATGTGCCACCAAGCCCTTTGGAGGCATCTTCTTGGTGAAGTTGTTCTTGCTTGGGAAAGACTTGGCTTTGTCTTTGCGAATGAGTTTGCCACCATTGTCGTCCCTCTTCTCATAAGGACACTCCGCCACAAAGTGACTTACATTGCCGCAATTGTAGCAAGTCCTCACTCGTTGCTTGTTCTTTGAGCCACTTGAGTTGTTATTGGAAAAGTTGGGCCTTGAGTTTCTCTTGTTGCCCCAAAATTGCCTTGACGCAAGAGCCATGTGCTCGTGGTAAGCATATTTGGTGTCTTCGGGGCAACCCTCTTCTTCTTCCTCCTCTTCTTCTTCCGAAATGGCCTTGGCCTTCAAGGCAAGGGTGGGAGAGGCTTTCTTTGTCCGGACACGGGCAAGAGCATTGTCGGCAGTCTTGTTCATGATGTTCATGGCAATAAAGTCATCCAATACCTCACTCGAAGACAAGGTATGGAAATCCGCCCTTTGACGAATCACGGAGGACATGGCCTTGTTTTTATTTTAACCTTGAAAATAGTAGGAGAGGCTCCTACTGTATAATTAAATAAAAAATTAGAGTATCAGCTTTACATGCGTGTTACATGATGGGGGGGGACTAGAGAGTCACCAGTATGGGTGCTAATCTAGAAGAAAAGAAACAAGGGTGTGACTAGAAGCAAGTTACAGAGTGTCAAGAAACGAGATAATGAACTCCTTATGGCTATCCCTCACCCTATGTGAAAGGAGACGTAGATCAGTTGTGAATCTATGCTTCCAGAATGTTACAGTCGGGGAAGTATGTCTGAAGATTTTGTTATTTCTCTCCTTCCAAATACTCCAAGCAGCAACCAGAAAAATCTCCATGAACAGCGGCTTATCCCATGTCTGTTTAACAATCTCAATCCTGCGAAGTTGGCAATCGTCCAATGTCCAGGATATAGGTAAGTTGTTCCAACATTGGGTGCTAAATGAGCATTCGAAGATCATATGATTGATGGTTTCCTCGACATGTGAGTCACAGAGTGGACAGTCATGGTCATCGTCCCCCACATTGTAATGCCTACGTTTGAGCATATTACGGGTGTTAAGTCTGTCATGCATCATAAGCCAGCCAAATACCTTTATCTTCATAGTATTCTTCGATCTCCAGAGCCAAGTGAATGTATTGTGAGCTCGGGTTTCTCTGAAGACAAAGTTGTAGTATTGTTTGGATGTGTATTCCGAGGCCCCCCAGATATAATGCCAGACGTCATGAATGGAGGACATGGGCTGCATGTGTGTCGTGTCTAGTTGCATGGCCTTGATTTCCTCAAAGGCTTGGGGTGAAAGTGGTAGATGGAACGTTTCCTGTAGTCCCGTGCATCCCAAGAAATCTTTTACTGACATGGCCTTGTTGAATGGCATGATGGCCTTGAGGAACTTGTGCTTCACCCAATGTCATCCGTATCCTTGCTCCCATGGTCTTGGAGAGCAACCGCAAGAGTTGTCACCCTCCGGTAGAGATCACATGGATCCTCGTCTTCTATCATCACGAATTCATTGGCCTCATCAAGGACCACTTCAAAGTTGGACCGTTGAATGCTTGAGCTCCCCTTGTACAAAGATATGATGTGTTCCCAACAATCCTTTGCATGAGTGAAGGGGCGTAAGTGGGATAGATCTTTGGGAGGAACCGCGTCTTGAAGGATGAACAGGGCAGAGTGATTGTATTGGTTGTCCACTTCTTCTCTTGGGGTGAGATTGTTTGGATCATTCGGGTAGAAGCCTTGCTCAATGATTCTCCAAAGGTTTGTTGAGCTGTGATTCAAATGAGACTTGATGCGAAAAACCCAATTAGCAAACTCATCCTTTACAAGCTTAGGAGGAGGACCAAGGTTGTTAATGCGCGGAGTAGGGACCGGTCCTCCATAGACCGGGGGAGGGGGAACCGAGGCAAAGGTTCCTGTCCCATTCATGTTTTTAGGGGAGGAGGTATGAGTACCTTTAGCCGCTTCCTTGCCAAAATTGGCCTCCGACTCCGATGCGGTGGGATTAACCACAAGTAAAGGATCGGGAGTAGTTTTCAACCCCTCAAGTAATTCTTTAAACACGGGTTTGACCTCGGTCATCATTGACGTCTTAAGTGAAGCCATGGCTTCATTTAAGTCGTCCCGAGTTATCGAGTTCAACTCCACGGCCTCGGGCACTTCATCTCCACCACCACCGTCATCAATCATACTGTTCGGGTGATGAAACCCTTAATAAAGAGACAAGGCTCTGATACCAATTGAAAGGATCGATATGGTTGACTAGAGGGGGGTGTGAATAGGCAACTACCAATTTTTATCTTTTCTTAAAAAAATTAGGGTTTGCAACAAATAGGTTGTCTAGAAATGCAACTAGGTGAGCAACCTATATGATGCAAGCAACACAAGCAAGCTAGAGATAAAACACAAGTAAAGCTTGCATAAAGTAATGGTAAGAAATAACCACAAGTGGAGCCAGTGGAGATGAGGATGTGTTACCGAAGTTCCTTCCCTTTGAGAGGAAGTACATCTCCGTTGGAGCGGTGCGGAGGCACAATGCTCCCCAAGAAGCCACTAGGGCCACCGTATTCTCCTCACGCCCTCACACAATGCGAGATGCCGTGATTCCACTAGAGGTGCTCTTGAAGGCGGCGACCGAACCTTTACAAACAAGGTTGGGGCAATCTCCACAACTTAATTGGAGGCTCCCAACAACACCACGAAGCTTCACCTCAACGGAATGTGGCTCTGAGGTGACCTTAACCGTCTAGGGTGCTCAAACACCCAAGAGTAACAAGATCCGCAAGGGATTAGTGGGGGGAATCAAATTTCTCTTGGTGGAAGTGTAGATCGGGGCCTTCTCAACCAATCCCTAGAAAATCAACAAGTTTGATTGGCTAGGGAGAGAGATCGGGCTAAAATGAGCTTTGGAGCAACAATGGAGTTTGGGGGAGGAAGAGGTAGCCTTCTTGGAGAAGAAGACCCCCTATTTATAGTGGGAAAAAAATCCAACCATTTTCCTGTCCTCAGCCCGCATCTAAGCGGTACTACCCAGTCCAGCACAGAAATTAGAGGAAACAGAGGGCGGTAGTGCCGCAGGAGCGGTACTACCGCTTAGATAATCTGGCCAGCACTGAGCAGCAGTACTAGGGCGGCAGTACCGCGCTAAGCGGTACTACCGCACTAGTACCACTTAAGGAAAATAGGCAACCGAATGTAGCACAGGGGGAAAACCCTAAGCAGTACTGGTGATGGTACTAGGCGCGGTAGTACCGTGCGAGCGGTACTACCGTTCTATTGCCGTGCAAGTGCCGTGAAATATAGTAAAGGCAACCGAAAGTTGCAGAGCAAGAAACCCCCTAAGCGGTAGTAGGACGGTAGTGACCAGCGGTAGTACCGCTGGGCGGTACTACCGTGGTCACAAGTGGTACTACCGCTAGTGCTAACTCCAGATGACTTAGAAAACAAGTCAGACGAGCTCCAGGAAGGCGGAAAGGCAACGAGGGTGCAAGTGAGGCTATGTCTGTGTTCATTCCACCCATACCATTCCAACACGAACCCCCTCTTAATAGTACGGGATTCCTACAACTCAAACCATCGAAAAGAAATCGTTAGGAAAAACTCCGTCTTCTTTGGAAGGCTTCGAGGGGCAACACCATCTTGTGCCAACTAGGATATACTCTGAAAAAACTCAATGCACACGGTTAGTCCGCAATGCGTATTGTCATAAATCACCAAAACCACTAAGGGAGAAATATGCCCTAACAATTACAAACCACAATTGATGATTAGCTTAGAAAGTTATCTAGTCTATGCTTAGACCCAGTGCTTTTAAGAGGAACTTAACATACATTAGCAAACAACCGGTATTCAAGCAGAGCTTAGCCAAGGATCTACAAGACGAAATGTCGTCGAAGGAAAAGCCCTTCGGTGCCTTCCTAAAGTATGAGCATAACATTGACAACAATTTTCAAATGTGGTAGGATTGCCAGCACAACCAACCACCTATTGAAATATGGTTTCAAAGGCTAGGACAGTACTCCACATGTATAAATTGCAATAGGACATTCAAAGAAAAGAACACAATGCCAGTTCAAGATTCTAACATAAATGCCAAAAATATTACAAGGTTCAAATTAATTGCAAGGCCCAAATTCAAAGATTACAAGATACAAACTAAGACTATAAAAAACTCCTCCAGTTCAATAATTTTGCAAAGGGATCAGCCACCGACAAGTCATGCATGGGTTGGACATCAAGACTTCTAATAAGTTGGTTCTGTCGTTCCAAAATGCAATTCAACTTCTGCAGAACCTTTGTCATTCAGCCGTATACTCTTGGCGTTGATCATGAAGCCATTTTTCTCCGTGCAAGAAACTTATGCCAAACCTCATTACGTACATACAATAAGATTCTTTTTTTTTTACGCGGAGGGTAACGATTCGGGGTGGCTGAGATGAATCAGTGTCTTTGGCAGTGACAACTGGACGTAAATACAACAACTCTTGCTTTTCGTTTGTGTGGAGCTTGGCTTTCCTAGCTTCTTCGTTTTGCATTGCAGGCTGGGCTAGCTTCTTGAATTTAGCTTCATGGAGCTCAGACGTTCCGGTCAACTTGAAGTGAGAAGTTTGTGGAGTTGAGAGTTGGAGCCCTTAGAGCAAATACTTCTATATTCAACTCCATGCAAGGATGTGATAGATTACATTTTAAAGATGAAAGGTCGTAGAGTTTGAGAAAAATAGAGCTAACTATTTTGTAATCGGAGCTTATTTTGTTATGATACATTGGCAACTATGATTTCTTATATATGTGAGTTTACTAAAAAAACATTGTAGACATGTTAGTTAATACGGGTTACATATTTTTTTAGCCATATATTAATGCTACTTTTTTTTGTCGAAGGGCCTTAATGCTACTTTGTTTCTGAGAGGATACATTAGTGCTAGTTGTTCGGGTTGACACCGTCTACTTTTTTTTCTGGCTTCCCCTCTGATTGTAGCCATGAGTTCATACCGGAAAGAATATTTTTAAGGAAGGCATGTCTTTGGATCCTCCCGGAAATTGATACTACTACTAGTACCGCTGGTGTACTAGCACTGCAAAACGTTCCATTATTGCATGGGCCACCAGAACACGGAGATTTTCTCTCTACCTGCAGTAAAATGAGCACACCTGGCCACCTGCTTACCACATGGTAACACAATTTACATGCCGAGTGTGTCACATGAAGCCCTATAGCTATAGATAGCATGCAGGCTCCAGTCACTAGCCAACTTTGGAAAATACGTCTCTATCTTTTTGAGGTACCAAATTTCCGCAGCACCTATGGCGGTGTAGGCAGGTAGGCACACACCCTCCTATGTGTTTTCCCCGTGCTAGTACAAGTACCACTACTGTTGCTGCACACTGCTGCACTGCACAAGCCAAGCAACATGACACCATAGCTAAGCACGCCGTGCATCAAACCGGCCCTAAACGTTAGGGCATGCTGACACTCAAACCGTTCACATACATCCGAATGCCTGAAGTCATCTAACACGATTATGTATCAATTTGTTTGACGGTTTTGATGTACTTTTTCCCGCAAACGAGAGACAAGTAGGGGCTTTGCGGGCGTCCGGATCGCTGGCTTGCCCGCTCCTGATTACCCTGGCCAACCAAATACCCTCCTCGTTTGTCCGTGTGCGTTCCCGTCCGGCGTCAGCTGCCCGCATTCATGTCACTGTAGAGCGGTCACTCTGCATTGATGCCGGCCTAGAGGACCTTTCACCGGCGTCGGCATTGAAGCGGCACGCCGGCCGAGAGCGCCGCGTCCCCGGTGTCCGCGTCTGTTAAATGTGGGAGATACGTTTACTATGCGGGACGGGACGAATATCTACCATGCCCGTACAATGTTCGTCCGTCCGTATGCTGCCGTTAGGCAGGCTCGCCGGTTGAGGAACCAACTCCGGCAACGCGCATTGACGCACCCGTACGCTTGGCCTCACCGGAATCCGCTATTTAAAGGCGGTCACACCTGACTAAACTACACACCACAACACATCCGCTCCACATCCTCCTCCCTTGCATCACATCCATCATGACCATGAGCGCGAACGCTCTGTGAGAACTCCTGTAGACGGAGATGAAGCGTGAGGTCGCCGCCCTTGCGGCCACCTGGCAGAGTCGCCGTGCCAGGAGGATCGAGGCCGGTATGCCGGCCAGATCCCCCGAGCTCTCTGACGATGACCCCACAATGAAGACGGGGTCCGACGATGACACCGCATCGGAACCGGTGCATGCCGGCTTAAACATGGAGCAGGCACAGACACACTACAACGCCACCATGGCGGATGAGGAGCAGCCTGCGCCGACTCCTAGGTTGGCGTTCCGGCAGGCGTAGGAGGAGCAGAGATACAACCCGCTCCTCCTCTAGTGGCACGGCTAGCGGACGGCCAAATCTATGGCTAGCGCGCTAGCGAGAAGGTCATGGCTGCCATAGCCGCGGCGAACCCAAACTTCGTTGCAGAGCAGCTGGAGCACTACAAGGCCGCGCGTGCTCAAAATGCCACCATCCAACCTTTGGCTGCGCATGTGGCAGGTGGACAGTGTATGGCCGTCCACGTCCAGCATCGACCTCACTTCCACCGGCACCGGCGACGGACAGGCCGCGGACTCCTCCGAGGATGAGTAGGGCATGAGAGGCGGCAGGGCATTGTGTCCCAAGTGGGCGGTCCATCTCTCATGTTCTACTCTTCCTCGCCAGAGACCGCACCTTCACTTCACGGGTCTTAAACCCCGTCGTCGTTCATGAAGACAGCGGATGGAGGACGTGGTCGCCGATGCGGAATACAAAGGGAGTGGTCTCCGTTCATGGATAGCTTTATGGTCCGGCCTTTTTTTTACTAAATGTTTGAAATGTAATGAATTTCATCCGGTTTATATGGAATCTGCCACATTTGCATGAATTTCGTCCGGTTAGTTCAGACAATGGTTGAAATGTATGCGTGCAGCGTTGGATGACTTCCTCCCGCATCCGTGTCCGTGGAGTGACCCTCCCCTGTCCGCAGACGGATGCGGAAGCATATTTGTGGGTCAGTGTTGGAGATGCCCTTGACATAGTCCGTACATTTTGTATCATCCAACGCTATGCATTCTTGATCTCATGAGCGTCAGCATTACGCGCCCTACAATTTAGATGTGATTCATGATCATAATGTGAAGTTGTTACTTCATCGGTGGTTCACCATTTTAAACATCGTCATGAATATTTCTGTGTGATGCGCAAGTGAAAAGAATAGGGCCAACAGGGACGTCAATCACGAAGATTGTAAGTTTTGCCTCTTATTGTTGTACGTGTTTGTCAATTCTTTAATTCACTCAATGTTGCTAGTTGATGATCATTTCATTGAGAGCAAGCCCTTCATTTTGACGCATTGTTGGATGAAGCTCAAGGGAGAGCTCCTCTGGGTGAACAACATGCATCATTGAAGAAGTTCAAGAACTCGCAGAGAAAGCTTGAGATGAATGCCGCTTTTGAGGAGTATGATTGAATTTGGGATCGATGCATTTTAAAAACTTATTGAACATCCATCGCTTTTATTAAAATTTAAATTTATAGTTGAATTACTATCGGTCAATGATTCAAAGTGGCCGACATTTGTTTTAGCTTTTTTAAAGAGACAAATATTTGATGCGCCATATCACATGGCTGATTTCGCTACCACTTGTCCATGGACACATATGGTTTGGGTGTCCATTTTGATGCACGACATTTTAAAGCATTTACAGTCCTGGTCATCTAAATTGGACACCTATACACCCGTGGTCGCGTCCGGGCGCGTCCGTGAGCAATGACCGGATACACATAAAAAATCGTGTGTTGCATCCATGTACCTCAAACTTCATACCTCAAATCAATAAAAGCCATACAGAATAAAAACCTACGTACTATGTAGGTATCCTATCTTCTCATCGTCGGAGATGTCCACGATCTCCGTGCCCGGCTTCGGGTAGATGGGAGTTGCAGCAACTCCGGCTCGTCCTCAGACGAACGAGAGGCGAAGAGCTCCTCGATCTTCGCCCTCTGTTGCTGGATGAAGCACTAGTTGACCTCCACATAAACCTCATCCTAGATGGACTCGAGGATGATGGTCTGCTCCACCATCTCCTTCGCTTGAGTGACCTCAAACTCCGTGATGGTGTCCTCTATGGCGAAGCCCGTAGTCGGCTCTGCCTCTTCCTTCGGCTCCGCCGCGTCTTCCTCCTCCTGATTCTCCCCTCCATGGGCTAGGGGGCCTGCTCTACCTCTGGCTGCTGCTCCCCCTCCTCCTCCTGCTCCGGCTTCAGCGAATCCAAAGGCAGGTCGACAGCGACACGAGCAGCACACCTTGCCCGGATCTCCTCCTCGAGCTGCAACCGGCGTTCCAGCGTAAACATGGCGTAGCTGGTAATCCTCTGCCGGGCCATGGCTAGCAGCTACTGCGAGTGGATGGAAGTTGGCGGCACGGGTAGGAGGGAGAGGGAAGGAATGGGGACGGGCTAGAGTTGCGATGCCGCCGTCCGACTTAAATAGCCAGACTTGCTCCCTCAGGCGACACGCCGCAACGGCGCCACTCGGTGCGGAGTGGAGGAGGCGCGATCGGACAACGGTCGCTTCGTGTCCCCGTGTGGGCCCTAGCGGTCAGTCCAACGTGGCGGGTGCATCCGGGCATCCCATATCCGCCTTAGATATGGGTCTGTATGGAAGTGTCAGTCAGTCCAAGCGTTTGAACCGGATATGAAGCGTTCCATTGGGTGCGGTTTTTACGTCCGAGCAATAACCGGGGCGTGGGGTGGGTAAAGGTTTTCTTGTTGTAGATGCTCTTAGATGCCCAAGCGTGTATAATTATTGCTTAATCTGGCTGCTCTGGTTGGCATGCACGTGTGCTAGCACAGACAGAAGAGTCTATCGTTCTGTGACGGTACTTCCCTGCACCTCATGGATTAGAAACCGGGGTTTTTCTTTCCCTCAAGAAAAAGAACCGGGGGTTTTCCCTAAAAAAAAAAAGAAACCATTGTTTCCCCTCAAGAGAAAAAAACAAACCGGATTTATTCAATGCTTTTTTTATTCGTGACCTAACTAGAAATTACTGTATCATTCTAACTTAATGATGATCTCCAATATCTATCTTCAGATTTCAAGCACATGTTAATACAGTTATGCATTTTATATTAAAAATAATATTTTCGTGACAAATTTCGTGTTATCATCATCGCTTTATCAGTGTATAAATAATACGAGTACGTTAGAAGGTTTATTTTTACCGTAGGTCATGGAAGTAAGCAAGCAAGCGGCAGCTCTCATGACCCATGTACATACTGGCCCGTGACATCAAGAGGATAGGATTTCTATTCGTGAATTATGAGCACCCATGATATGCATGCATGGGTCCAAGGTGACTCATCAAGAGAAAATAAAGAAGAAAAGGCAGATAAATCACATGGCATGGAGCTATGCATGTACTATCATGCATGCATGCATGCATTGTGGTTGGTATACAACTATACATATATACATGTACCTATACATCACAGTATTATTTTTATCATGACCAACATGCATGCCCTGTAATTGACAAAAAAAACAAAACAACGGTTAAACTTGGGAATCTATGCAATATATCCATCTAATCTAATTGTTGTGAGAGGATTGATGGTCTGTGGTGTACCAACCGAGTGGGTGTACAGTACAGCAGTGATTACATAAAGAAAAGCAGGAATTCAGAGAGAGAGAGAGGGAGGATGAGAGAGAAAGTATCTACTCTACATTTGTAAGACAAAGGAAAAGACAGAAAGCTCAACATCGGTGCAGGCGTGCAGCATTGCTACCACCAGCGTGGTGTGTGGGGGGTGTCGCTATGGTTCACAATGTTATATACAGTCCGTGATTCTAAAATAGTTTCCACTTCTACTACTGTACTTAATTATCATCATCTTAAAGTATATAATTACAAGAAGGACAGAAGAGTTGCTCTCTATTTTTATTTTTATTTTGCTCTTGCATTTGCCCCATAGGCCATAGCTAGAGAGAGCATGAAGGGAAGAAGGCTCAACTGCTGATTTGGTCAGGATTTTTCTTCTTTTTGGCCCTAAAGCAAGGAAGCAGATAAAGGAGGGAGAGGAGGGGTTTGGTTTAGTCATTTTGCTCAGCCTTCTTCTCCCCCTCCCCCTATGGTATGGCTGCCAGCACTGTGACCTCTCCTTTTTTCTCTCTCATTGTGGCCGTCTTCTTCCAGCTTGCATAGCCCTTGATCTCTGTTTCTCTCTCTCCCTCCCCCCCCCTGCACTGCCAGCCAGTTCTTGAATCCTTGCTGTAGTGTTCTACACTTGTACTGCTGCAGGGAAAGAAAGTAGAGAGAGAAAGAAGAAGAAAAGAAAGGAGCGAGAAGAGAGAAGAGGGAAGGGAGAGAATCTGAATTTGCTTTCCAGTCATTGACCAACCCAACCCCAGTTTCCCCTTGTTTGTCCCCTTCCCCTCCATCCTTGATACCTGTGTTATTCCCTGAGCTGCTGCTGCCGCCGCCGCCGCCGCCTGAGGAGAGGGAGTGGCTCTCCGAACTCTCTCCTCTTGTCACTCTTGCTTGCCCCCGTCCTGTTCCTCCTCCTCCGTTCTTCAGTTAATGTCCCCTCTGTAGCAGCATCAAATTTATTGCCACCCCCTCCTTGGGCCTTGGCTAAGTTGTGTTTAGAGGGAGAGAGAGAGAGAGATAACCTAAGGCCTGAATCAAACCCCTAGCACTAAAGTTTGCCGCTTATGCATCATCACCATCTTCAGCAGCAGCAGCAACGTGGAGAAGCGGAAGTGGCAGATCAGGACAGCAGCATGTCCAACCTCACCACCTCCGTCTCCGCCTCCGCTTCCGCCAACCCCCCTCCTCCTCCTCCAACCCCCGCTTCCAACAAGCGCAAGCGAAGCCTACCCGGCAACCCCGGTAGGTCCTTCTCCTCGGTTTAATTTCTTGTTTGTTTTCTCTCGAGTCAAGCGCTGGACCGGACTGATGCGCATGTTTGTATCTGGAGGATCGTTGCATGTTACTAATCTTTGTCCGCGCGTGTTTTTCATGGAAATGGAACCCAAGACCCAGAGTCGGAGGTGGTTGCGCTGTCTCCGGCGACGCTGATGGCGACGAACCGGTTCCTGTGCGAGATCTGCGGCAAGGGGTTCCAGCGCGACCAGAACCTGCAGCTGCACCGGCGCGGGCACAACCTGCCATGGAAGCTGAAGCAGCGCGGGAGCAAGGAGGTGGTGCGGAAGAAGGTGTACATCTGCCCGGAGGCGTCGTGCGTGCACCACGACCCGTCGCGCGCGCTGGGCGACCTCACCGGGATCAAGAAGCACTTCTTCCGCAAGCACGGCGAGAAGAAGTGGAAGTGCGACAAGTGCTCCAAGAAGTACGCCGTGCAGTCGGACTGGAAGGCGCACTCCAAGATCTGCGGCACCCGCGAGTACAAGTGCGACTGCGGGACCGTCTTCTCCAGGTTCTTCTCTTATCCCTTTCTTCCAATCTTCTCGATCGACCTCTTCTACTATGCATGATGAAAGCTTTCTTCCTTGTCTTGGTGATTTCTCGTTACTAGCTATTCTTGTGTCTTGGCAACCTAGCGAGTGCACTGCCTAGGCGTGGTGCTAGAAATTACAGTAGAATTCAAGTAGAGGATCGTGAACATTAGGGCGCAATTAATCTGAGAGAAGGAAGGAACTCATTGTGATTTGTGTTGGCGAGTCAGACCAGATGAGGCAACGCAGAAGAAGCATGGATGGATGCAAAGATGGACCACTTTTACGGCCCGGCCGGGGGTCCTCTTTCTTTTTGTTTCGGCCATGGATGAGATGGGCGGCTGTGCAGCAGCAGCTCGTGTGGAAGGAGAGGAGAGGAGAGGAGAGAGATGCTGTGATGATGAGGATCGAGCTTTGGGAGACGAGAATTCAGACATGTGAATCTCTTTGCAGAGCTGAGCTGCCTTTCCATCTCACTCCTCCTGCCTAGCCTAATTGCCTAGGCATGCTCACACTATTCTCTCCGTGCTGTCACTTCCATGCGTCCTCTCCTCCCTGATTCGCTCGCTCTCTCTCTCTCTCTCGGAGCTCACACCGCACGGCACGGCAGCGTCGCATACCATATGACGGACAAATGAACAAAGAATCAGGGGAAAGTTTTAGCTTTACCTTTTCTCTTGCCCTTCCTTCTCATGCTGCATTTCCTTTCTTCTGATGATGGCTTTCTTTGTTGCACTGCATTGCATGCAGGCGGGACAGCTTCATCACGCACCGGGCCTTCTGCGACGCGCTCACCGAGGAGAGCAACAAGGCCATCAGCGGGGGCGGCCTGCCACTGCCACCCATCGCGCACGCCCAGCACCACGCCATGCTCTATTCGCCGCACGATCTGATGCAGCAGCACCAGGAGCTCGCCGCGTTCCAGGACCACCATCACCAGGTCATGCAGCAGCATTGCAACTTCGACGTGAAGCCGGAGATGCAGCCGTGGCCCACCATGCCCTACGACGACGTCCACCACCCGCTGCTGCAGCCGCTCTGCAGCGCCCCCGCGCAGACCTCCGCCACGCCCGTGCCGACGCCTACGCAGCAGCAGCTTCCCGCGGCAGCCGCGCACCTGTCGGCCACAGCGCTACTACAGAAGGCGGCGCAGATGGGCGCCACCATCGGCGCTGGCGGGGAGGGAGTGCACTACACCCAGATGGCCGGCTCGGCGACCAGCGCGACCGGCAGCGCCACGTTCGGGCTCGGCCTCTCCTGCCTCAGCAACCAGCAGATGATGAGCCTCGCCAGGACCGCCTCCCAAGGCCGGAGCGGCGAGGAAGGCGTCGCCTCGGGAGGTGCCAACGACGGCATGACCAGGGACTTCCTGGGGCTGCGCGCCTTCTCGCACCGCGACATCCTCGGCCTCGCCGGCTTTGACTCGTCGTGCATGGGCGCCGCCGTGAACACGGGCAGCAACAACACCAACATGGCGCCCTGCTATGAGCCACAGCAACAAGGACAGCCGCAGCAGCAGCAGCAGAGCAGCAACGAGCCATGGCATGGCATGGGTAGCCATAGCTAGCCATGATGATAGTTGCATAGTCGCATCTGATCTCCGCAGAGCACTGCTTGCTGCTACCCTCTAGATCAGCAGGGGATGCGTTTTGAACTGGGTAATCTCTCTCTCTCTTTCTCTCTCCCTCTTGCACTCTCGTGATCTTGCAAGTTAAGCAAGCTTTGGAGTTTTTTGTGGGTAGAAGCCAACTGTAAGGTAAAGCTGGGATCAACGAAAAGCTACGTGAAAATAATACATGCATCCGTCGTCTCTTCTCTCTATATCTCTGGCACTCAACAACTGGTCAGCTGCATTGCCTACATACATATCTACTGTCTACGTTTGCTGGGCAATATATCAGTGTCAAAAAGCGTCTTATATTTTGAGACAGAGAGAAGTACATACTCCCATATTTTGAGACAGAGAGAAGTACATACTCCCTCCGTCCCATAATGTAGTGCGTATAGTTTTTTTGAAAAATCAAACCTCATAAATTTTGATCAAGTTTGTGAAGAAAAAACATTTACATCTAGCACACCAAACATATTTCATTAAATTCATCATAAGATGTAGTTTCATATTTTATATTTTTGATATGATATATATAAATAATTTTCTCTATAAACTTAATTAGTTCAAGTTAAAAAAATTTATATGCACTACATTATGAAACTGAGGAAGTACATGTCTCATGGCCACACACTACAAGTTTTATATTCTCTGACCTGGGCAAAACAAAGTTTTCTCTAACTAAGGTACACGTCGATCGGTATATGTATAAGGAAAATCCATATATACACCCCGTTTATACTAAACCAGCGACATTTAATATGTAACAAAGGGAGTACTTTGCTTCTTCGAAAAAAAGAGAGGCAAAATATGTTTGACAATACTATTTTCAAGGTGGAAAAATGGTGTATTTGGGTGAACTGAACTGATTGTGCTGATTGGTGGTCACTTGGGAGCTCTTGCTACAAGAGCTAAAATGCGGCCTACGATGATATCTGTAGTTTATTGATGCATGCATATGAGTGTCTGTGTACTGTGTCGTGCAATCAGTCGATGTACTGTACCAGGCTAGCTGTGCTGGCTACTGTTCGTCCGTGACAAGGTTTTGTCTGCAATTGGTCGTGGGCCGGCGCACTATTCCATGCTTGAAAAAAAAGGAGAAACTTTATTTAGTTTCAGATTTTTAAGATAGAAAAACACACCTAATTATTAAGACTATGCCTGCAATGAATTTTTTTTTCTTCATATCTTTGGCTCTTGGTACTACTCTCACGTACCTATACACTTTTTTCGATAAAAAGTGCTCTTTATTGACGAATTTCTTCATGAAATAAGAAGTATTTTGCTATAATAAGTTACTTTTTTGCCCACTAGAAACAACCCAAAAGGTCTTGCCGGTTCTTAGTGCATAAACTTGTTATCATTTCGCGAACTTTGTGTACCTATTCAACTTCTAGTAAAATTTATGGTCGCTAGCAGGTTGGTGAAGCATAACCCTAGCCTGAGGACACAAAATGAGTACATACCCAGTATTTGCATGACTAGAATGCACACAATCAATAAGAAAAAAAGACCCATATATGAGTTAAAGCCAGGCGAATAACCTAGCGCAGCAAAACATGCTAAATATCAACTACTAGCACCGTTGTTGACAACACTCGGATGACGAGAAGGTTACCCAATAACAACGCCTTCAGCAAAGAAACGATGCATGAACGTCATCGTTGTTGGATTCAACCAAATAGACGAGAATTATGAGCTTTCACCTACAAGACAAAGACAATGTAAACTCCCGGAAGTGCCTTCAAGGGAGCCTAAACCGTCACAGCCAGGTACAACCAGTGAAGGCAAGACCTAGAGTTTTCACCGCGAAACTCGAGAGGTGGTACTCGAAGAACACCACCATAAATGAAGCCCCATGTGTTGCTGCCATAGAAGAAGTCTTGCTGCAATGTCCCGATGAGCATCGGAATCGCAGATCAGAGTGAACACCACATGCCGCGCACTTCTTGAGACAGCAGATCTGCCAAAACGGACAATGTTGAGCATGCTAAAACCAACGTCAATGTGAGGCACACCCCGACCATCACCGGAACATGAAGAATACCTAGCGGAGAAAATACGGTGAGTAGGCAGGTAGCATTCGATAGACTACATGCAAAACCCGATGGCCAATTCTCGCACACCACCACCTAACATTCACCATCGTCAGTTGGACAGTCCGCCGCCTATACCCATATCGGCGAATGACCACCAGACACTAAAAACACATGATTGTTAGTGACGAAAATCCTTGTGCTGGGGAAAGAACCGTCACCTAAGATCTTTTTTGGGGATGGTGACCATCACAAGATGATGCCTGGCCGGGGCAGCCCCTCCAGCATCTTTGTTGATGGTTCGATCTGATTCTAGGTGACGCAGTTGAGCATCACAAGGCATGTGCATATTTGGTAATAGTTTACCGTGTCACAGAATTGTTGGGACGGTCATTTTTGAAATATAAATAGAAAAATAATTAATTGCTTTGCAGATGGCTTATATTGTGGCATGTCTTTTGTTAAGAGCTGGAAATTTCTTGTAATAGGGATCGTTCGGTTCCCCTGTAACAAAGGAGTTGAGAATGGTGGTACATTGACTTAGAGTTGTTCTCGGTTACCACACCGCTGGCGAAGCAAAACAGTGGCACGACGAGGCAAGAGGGTTGTAGAAAACGAGTTTACAAATTACTAGCCATATGTACCACTTAGATATAAGGCAGATCCATGAATTATGTTCAAGAAGAAGATAACACACTCATCAGAATTCTAAATTATATTTTGAACATATTTAAAATTCATAAATAGCAAAGTACAATACCTAATTTTCTTGAGGCCACCCGCTCCTCCAGTTTTAGTGTCTGCGGTTGTTCCTCCTAGTACGGCTCCTTCCATTACGCAACACTTGTGCCCTCCACTCCGCCTTATTCTGTGCTAGAACTGAGCCTTCCTTGATGTTGATGATGTGCTTCCATATCTCGCAACATGTATATGCGTCCACTTGTGCCCTCCACACCGCCTTATTCAGTGATAGAACTGGGCCTTCCTTGATGTTGATGATGTGCTTCTGATGTCTACTACACAACTTGTTCTTATAGACTCGTGTTGGGCCTCCAAGCACAGAGTTTTGTAGGACAGTAGCAAATTTCCCTCAAGTGGATGACCTAAGGTTTATCAATCCGTGGAAGGTGTAGGATGAAGATGGTCTCTCTCAAACAACCCTGCAACCAAATAATAAAAAGTCTCTTGTGTCCCCAACACACCCAATACAATGGCAAATTGTATAGGTGCACTAGTTCGGTGAAGAGATGGTGATAAAAGTGTAATATGGATGGTAGAAATATATTTTTGTAATAAAAAACAGCAAGGTAGCAAGTAACAAAAGTGAGCACAAACGGTATTGCAATGCTTGAAAATGAGGTCTAGGGTCCGTACTTTTGCTAGTGCAATCTCTCAACAATGCTAATCTAATTGGATCATATAACCATCCCTCAACGTGTGATGAAGAATCACTCCAAAGTTCTTATCTAGCGGAGAACATAAGAAGAAATTGTTTGTAGGGTACGAAACCACCTTAAAGTTATTCTTTCCATTTGATCTATTCAAGAGTTCGTACTAAAATAACACAAAGTTATTCTTTCCGTTCGATCTATCCAAGAGTTCGTACTAAAATAACACCATATGATACACATCAACCAACTCTAATGTCACCTAGATACTCCAATGTCACCGCGAGTATCCGTGAGTTGATTATGCGATATGCATCAAACAATTTCAGATTCATAATACTCAATCCAACACAAAGAAGCTCAAAGAGTGCCCCAAGATTTCTACCGGAGAAACAAAGACAAGAACGTGCATCAACCCCTATGCATAGATTACCCCAATGTCACCTCGGGAATCCACGAGTTGAGTGCCAAAACATATATCAAGCGAATCAATATGATACCCTATTGTCACCACGGGTATTCATAGCAAAACATACATAAAGTGTTCTCAAATCCATAAAAGTATTCAATCCGATAAAACAAAATCTCAAAGGGAAAACTCAATTCACAACAAGATAGAGAGGGGAAAACACCTATGATCCAACTATATTAACAAAGCCCGCGATACATCAAGATCGTGACATCTCAAGAACACGAGAGAGAGAGAGAGAGATTAAACACATAGCTACTGGTACAAACCCTCAGCCCCGAGGGTGACTACTCCCTCCTCATCATGGTGGCCGCCGGGATGATGAAGATGGCCACCAGTGATGATTTTCCCCTCCGGCAGGGTGCCGGAACGGGGTCTAGATTGGTTTTTCATGGCTACAGAGGCTTGCGGCGGCGGAACTTTTGATATAGGGTTACCCCTGATGGTTTCTCTATTTATAGGATTTTTTGGTGTCGGTTTCACGCGAAGATGGGCCTCGAGGTGAGCACAACCCACCGGGGTGCGCCTGGGCCCCCTGGCGCGCCCCGGTGTCTTGTGCCCTACTCCTTCACCTTCTGGTCCTTCCACGAAGCTTCTGGGGTCTCTTTTGTTCCAAAAAAAATCGTCAAAAATTTTCAGCTCATTTGTAGAACTTTCATTTCTGCACAAAAAACAACACCTCGGTAGTTCTGCTGAAACAGCGTCAGTCCGGGTTAGTTCCATGCAAATCATACCAAAATCATATAAAATTGTTGTAAACATGGCATGAATACTTCATAAATTATAGATACGTTGGAGACGTATCAGCATCCCCAAGCTTAATTCCTACTCGTCCTCGAGTAGGTAAATTATAAAAGAAATAATTTATGAAGTGTGAATGCTAACATAGTGCATAAGTTTGATCAATGATAATTTCAATCACTTTTCCTGGCATCATAACAGTAACTCTTTCTCATAAAACTCATCATGACAAAGTAGCAATCAATTCACATGTTAAGGTTCAAACAATGAATTCTCTTGAAACTCAACAACCTATATTCTTAGTCACCAAACAATTGCAATTCAACTTATTCAACAGAGTCTAAGTAAGAGCTCCACATACTCAATCATCATATAGTCTTCCATGATTGCTAGTACTCAAAGCATATTCTTAGAACAAATGGCATCCATCGAACACAGAGAAAGATAGGGGCTTAATATTTTGCCTCCCAACTCATTTATCATAGAGATAATTGTCAACAATAATAAATCATGATCAAATATATTTGACTGGTCATATGTGCCTAGATCTTTCCCCACCATATTATGCTTGCCAACTAGAGAATAGTTGAGGTTGAAATGAGTTCATACTATTGACTCTTTGCATAAAAGTAAATACGGAAAGTAAAAGATAGGCCCTTGGCAGAGGGAAGCAGAGGTTGTCATGCGCTTTTTATTTGGATGCCCAAACTCTTAATGCAAAGGAACATCACATTATATTGCCCCTTATGATAGCAACCTTTATTATGCAGTCTGTTGCTTTTATTACTTTGCCATCACAAGTTCGTACAACGCTCAATTTTCCCTTACAATAAAAGATCAAACATATTTAGGAGCAATTTTTATTGCTTTATGCACCGATGACAACTTACTTGAAGGATCTTATTCAATCCATAGGTAGGTATGGTGGACGCTCATGGCAAGAAACTGGGTTTAAGGGTTTTTGGATGCACAAGTAGTATCTCTACTTAGTACAAATTTTGGCTAGCAAAAGATCCTAGGCAAACACCACATGTTGGAGGATCCATAACAATATAATTTCTATGCAAATATACACAACCATAACTCATTACGTTGTCTTCCTTGTCCAACTTCAACTAATTTGGTCAAGTTTGAAAATAATTAATGGGTATTCACAATCATAGAAGATGTCCAAGATAATATATTTGTATGTGAAAGTTCTCTTCCTTATACTAATCATTCATGAATTGCTTGTATGACCAATATTGTGATTGTCAAGCTTCAAAAGATTTCACTCTCTAAACCCAATCTGAAGCTACTACTAGGCATGATATGAACATATAATTTCAACTTCATGATATTCAATTCATTCAACAATTTACTCATAGGATATAAGTGAAGCACAAGAGTAAATGACAAACTACTCCAAAAAGATATAAGTGAAGATCAAGCGAGTAGTTAAGTAGATGGGGGCTATTTGAGGACTCTCTTTTATTTAAAAACTTTCAGATCTAAGTGTCTTATTAAAACAGCAAGCAAAACAAAATAAAATTCATTCTAAGAATAGCACACATCATGTGAAGAAGCAAAAACTTAAGCTCAACCGATAATTGTTGATGAAGAAAGGTGGGATGCCTACCGGGGCATCCCCAAGCTTAGATGCTTGAGACTTCTTGGAATATTAACTTAGGATGCCTTGGGCATCCCCAAGCTTGAGCTCTTGTGTCTTCTTCATTCCTCTCAAATCACGGTTTCCCTAATTCTTAAAAACTTCATCCACACAAAACTCAACAAGAACTTGTGAGATAAGTTAGTATAAATCAATGCAAAACCTTATCATTCTCTACTGTAGAAAATCACTAAAATTATTATTTAAAATTTCATACTAAATGCCTCTGCATATTTAATACTCCTATCCTCAAATAGAATCATTAAACAAGCAAACATATGCAAACAATGCGAACATAACAGCAATCTGTCTAAACAGGACAGTCTGTAAAGAGTGAAATTGTAACCATAGTTCCCTAACTCCAAAACTTCTGAAAATTCACCACACTGTAGAAAATTTATCAGATCTTATTGTTCAAAAAGTTTCAACATTTTCTCACATTCTGACTTTTCTGGATAATTATTGCAACAGCGATAAACTTTCTGTTTTGAAACAGCAACTCATATATTTGCAAAATAAGCATGGTGATGGCTATCCTTGCCACTTTTATTAAAGTAAAAGATGCAAAACATTATTCTAAATAACATCAAGTGAATCCTAATAAAATAAAATGACTCTCCAAGCAACACTCATATCATGTGACGAATGAAAATATAGCTCCAAGTGAGGTTTCCGATAATGTTGAAGACGAAAGAGGGGATGCCTTCCGGGGCATCCTCAAGCTTAGTTGCTTGGATCTTCCTTGAATATTACCTTGGGGGTGCCTTGGGCATCCCCAAGCTTAGGTTCTTGTCACTCCTTATTCTCCTCATATCGATATCTCACCCAAAACTTGAAAACTTCAATCACACAAAACTTAACGGAACTTCGTGAGATGGGTTAGTATGATAAAGACAAATCATTCACTTTGGTACTGTCAAGATAAGATTCATAATTCTTCTCACACAATTCATACTGTACTCTACAATTTCTACAATTTATATTGAGTAATATAAGCCATAGAAACTAGAAAACAAGCAAACTATACATTGAAAACAGAGTCTGTCAAAAATAGAACAGTATGTAAAGATCTGAATTAAGGTCATACTTATGTAACTCAAAAAATTCTGAAAAATTAGGTAGACGTAGACAATTTGCATACACATCAACTGTAAAAAATTCTGAATTTTTTACGTTCCAGTAAAAGATAGTAATTTCTGTACTGGACGCAAAAGTTTCTGTTTTTGCACAGAATCAAGTCAACTATCATCCACACTATCCAAAAGGCTTTACTTGGCACTTTATTGAAACTAAACCTATAAAACATGATTACTACAGTAGCCTAACCATGTGAACACACAAAAACAGTAAGTAAAAGTGTTGGGTTGTCTCCCAACAAGCGCTTTTTTTTAATGCCTTTTTAGCTAGGCATGATGATTTCAATGATGCTCACATAAAAGATAAGAATTGAAACATAAAGAGAGCATCATGAAGCATATGACTAGCACATTTAAGTCTAACCCACTTCCTATGCATAGGGATTTTGTGAGCAAACGGCTTATGAGAACAAGAATCAACTAGCATAGGAAGGCAAAACAAGTATAACTTCAAGATTTTCAACACATAGAGAGAAAACTTGATATTATTGCAATATGTAAATGCATATGTTCCCCTCTCATAATAATTTTCAGTAGCATCATGAATGAATTCAACAATATAGCTATCACATAAAGCATTCTTTTCATGATCCACAAGCATAGAAATTTTCTTACTCACCACATAAGAAAATTTATTCACATGAATAGTAGTGGGAGCAAACTCAACAAAATAGCTATCATGTGATTCTTGATTGGCATAATCATATTGAGCATTAAAATCATGATGACAAGTTTCATGGATATCATTACTCTTTATAGCATACATGTCATCACCATAATCATCATAAATAGGAGGCATGCTTTCATCATAGTAAATATTCTCATCAAAACTTGGGGGACTAAAAATATCATCTTCATCAAACATAGCATCCCCAAACTTATGGCTTTGCATATCATTAGCATCATGGATATTCACGGAATTCATACTAACAACATTGCAATCATGCTCATCATTTATGCCAAACATTTTATTGAATTCTTGTTCTATCAATTGAGCACAATTTTCCTTTCCATCATTTTCACGAAAGACATGATAAAGATGAATAATATGAGACCACCTCAATTCCATATTTTTTGTACTTTTGTTTTACGAACCAAACTAGTGATAAAACAAGAAACTAAAAGATTCAATTGCAAGATCTAAAGATATACCTTCATGCACTCACCTCCCCGGCAACGACGCTAGAAAAGAGCTTGATGTCTACTACACAACTTGTTCTTGTAGACTCGTGTTGGGCCTCCAAGCGCAGAGTTTTGTAGGACAGTAGCAAATTTCCCTCAAGTGGATGACCTAAGGTTTATCAATCCGTGGGAGGTGTAGGATGAAGATGGTCTCTCTCAAACAACCCTGCAACCAAATAATAAAAAGTCTCTTGTGTCCCCAACACACCCAATACAATGGCAAATTGTATAGGTGCACTAGTTCGGTGAAGAGATGGTGATAAAAGTGTAATATGGATGGTAGAAATATATTTTTGTAATAAAAAAACAGCAAGGTAGCAAGTAACAAAAGCGAGCACAAACGGTATTCCAATGCTTGAAAATGAGGCCTAGGGTCCGTACTTTTGCTAGTGCAATCTCTCAACAATGCTAATCTAATTGGATCATATAACCATCCCTCAACGTGCGATGAAGAATCACTCCAAAGTTCTTATCTAGCGGAGAACATAAGAAGAAATTGTTTGTAGGGTACGACACCACCTTAAAGTTATTCTTTCCATTCGATCTATTCAAGAGTTCGTACTAAAATAACACAAAGTTATTCTTTCCGTTCGATCTATCCAAGAGTTCGTACTAAAATAACACCATATGATACACATCAACCAACTCTAATGTCACCTAGATACTCCAATGTCACCGCGAGTATCCGTGAATTGATTATGCGATATGCATCAAGCAATTTCAGATTCATAATACTCAATCCAACACAAAGAAGCTCAAAGAGTGCCCCAAGATTTCTACCGGAGAAACAAAGACAAGAACGTGCATCAACCCCTATGCATAGATTACCCCAATGTCACCTCGGGAATCCGTGAGTTGAGTGCCAAAACATATATCAAGCGAATCAATATGATACCCCATTGTCACCACGGGTATTCATAGCAAGACGTACATAAAGTGCTCTCAAATCCATAAAAGTATTCAATCCGATAAAACGAAATCTCAAAGGGAAAACTCAATTCACAACAAGATAGAGAGGGGAAGACACCATATGATCCAACTATATTAACAAAGCCCGCGATACATCAAGATCGTGACATCTCAAGAACATGAGAGAGAGAGAGAGAGAGATTAAACACATAGCTACTGGTACAAACCCTCAGCCCCGAGGGTGGACTACTCCCTCCTCATCATGGTGGGCGCCGGGATGATGAAGATGGCCACCAGTGATGATTTCCCCCTCCGGCAAGGTGCCGGAATGGGGTCTAGATTGGTTTTTCGTCACTATAGAGGCTTGCGGCGGCGGAACTTTTGATCTAGGGTTACCCCTGATGGTTTCTCTATTTATAGGATTTTTTGGCTTCGGTTTCACGCGAAGATGGGCCTCGAGGTGAGCACAACCCACCGGGGCACGCCTGGGCCCCCTGGCGTGCCCCGGTGTCTTGTGCCCTACTCCTTCACCTTTTGGTCCTTCCATGAAGCTTCGGGGGTCTCTTTTGTTC
The DNA here is from genome assembly GCA_011799875.1 of Thinopyrum elongatum. NCBI lineage: Eukaryota > Viridiplantae > Streptophyta > Magnoliopsida > Poales > Poaceae > Thinopyrum > Thinopyrum elongatum. The sequence goes on along the minus strand of CM022299.1, from coordinate 290,736,606 downwards.
CAAAAAAATGGTTAAAATGTTTCAGCTCATTTAGAGAACTTTCATTTCTGCACAAAAAACAACACCACAGTAGTTCTGCTGAAAACAGCGTCAGTCCGGGTTAGTTCCATGCAAATCATACCAAAACCATATAAAATTGTTGTAAACATGGCATGAATACTTCATAAATTATAGATACGTTGGAGACGTATCAGCTTCCATATCTCGCAATATGTATATGCGTCCTTTGCTACGTAGTCAATCTGTGTCCATCACAGTCACATAGCCTGGCATTGGTGAAGGCTCTTATCAAAATCGGTCTTCACGGTACCATAGGACTTATCAATTATTGATGATGCGACGTTCGCGAGCGAATCTTCAGGGTTGCCTTCGCCGAGCACCATCCCTAGCTTCTGGATGTCGAGAAGTTTGTAACATAAAACAATCTAACTTATCTATGTCACCATCGATGCAAAAACTAGCGAATATGTAGCCTCTGTTGAGCAGGAAATGGATAAGGAAACTGTTTACCCCTTTCAACAAGCATACCTGGTACAAGAGACGATTCTGGCTGTAGCACAACTAGCTCAGGGTTGCCTTCTTGCCACCCTAACTATTCGGTCTGTACTCATCGTCGATGATATTATCTTTGTGGCATCACAACCATTCCTTGCACTCTGATAGCCTGCAAGTGCACAGGGTTTAGTTGTAGCCTTTTCGAAGTAAGAGTATCGATCCCATAGGGAGCACAGGAATCAGGCTTTTGCCCCTTGTAGAGAATTATGTAACTTCGTGCCTCCGGGTTATTATAGAGTGGAAGCAGAGTGAGGGCGGATTTAAATAAGGATTGAGTAAAATGGTGCCTTGTAACTAAATAACATAAAAGTAAATTAAAGACAAGGATGGTAAATAACAGTGAAACAACAGAATTAAAAAGGTGTTCTCATGGAGTCTGGAATCCCCATTGGTATGTTTCTAATACTACTATGCATAAGCATAGCATGCAGCGGATACTTGAGCCACTATTGACGATTATGCTGGGCGGAGCCAGGTACAGAACAGGTTTTACTCGTGGTAGACTTCGTGCCACACACGCCACCATCATAGTCTCCCCTTGTGGGTTACAACTCAGGATAATTACGGGTTTCCCCGTGGACGCGACCTCACTAAGGGTTCTCTGTAAATCCCCGGTCACTTGTAATGGCTAGGAGCGGTAGGCTTTTACTCTCACCTCGAATTACCTCCGCATCCTAAACCTATGCAAAGACAGTGATATACTTCGTGGCCAACTAAGGCACAAATGCTGAGTGGGGCCCCTTCACAACATTCATGAAGTTATTAAACTAAGTATTCAACAAAGGATCTCATATCCATAATAAACTTTTCAGATCCTACACATACCAAGGTTCATCCATATCCCCGAGAATGAGTGGCCTACTCACACATAAGAACAACAATCATCATGGTGATGGTAATGGAATACATGGGTGAATGATTCAACCGATACACCAAAGGATCCACTAGGGTTCTTGATGTTGCAGATGATAAGGATGTGGATGATGATGATGATGAAGGTGGTCTTGATGATGCCGTTCCTTGCGCGGTGAGAGGAATCCCCTTCTTCTCCCAGTTAATCCTTCCTCTGGATAGGCTCCGGAGGCTAGGGTTCTGCCTTCTGGATGAGTTTCTAGGGTCTCTATCTGTTCCCTTCACGATCCATTTCGACGGGGTGAAAATAGCTGATCCCCTGGAGGCGGTAATGCGTCGAACGACCGCTCATGCAAGTGCGTGCGGTCACATGGAACGCCGTCGTTCACTTTGGAAGCACGACGGCAGCTGTTTCTTTGGGCTCTTGCTTGATTTTTTATGGGAAGTGTTTATCACCTTTAATACATGATTCCATTGCCATTTTTGAGGGTTTTCCCCATTAAATGAATATTGCTCCAAAAGACGTCACCTGAAGGATTATCAACAAAAAGAAGTGCACGAACGCGGTAAAATTCCACAAAGCCCACCTTGTAGGCACAAAATATGTAGGAAAAACATGACGTAAATTGGACTTATCAACTCCCCCATGCTTAAGTCTTGCTCGTCCCTGAGCAAGTATCGTGGCTTGTAAAGAATGAGGTCACCCTTGTGTTTATAAGATACAGATATCAAAAGGTATGAGTCCATTACTCCCAAGAGGGACGTCTGTTGATGAGTATATATATGTGCAAACAATAGCCCATACTTACTCAGGTGATGATCATGCAGGCATCCACATCTTGTTATTTAATTTTACTCTGGACAAGTAGCAACTTCATATCCTAGTTCATTGTTGTTTCAACTGGGCAAGCAGTTTTCTCTTTCCTTTATTTTTCTCATAGAATTTTTTTATTAAAAAGGGTTCAACCTCTCCTCATTGAATCAGACGAAGGCTCAAGAAAATCTTTAAGTGCAAGTCAGCCTTATTTCTCATAGAGACTTCATTCCCCAAGTTATTTGTAGCAGAATATTAATTTATTTGCTTGCCCCTAAGTTAGTTGAACCCTTCAATGAGCTAGCATATATAGTTGTTTAATCTCCCTTCAAAAATTTACACAACTAAGATGTGGGGGACTTATAATCATCAGGTAAGTAAATATGCACTACTTATTTAGGTCACAACAACCATCAAGCACGTTCTTCAAAAGAAAGCAATGATCTCACATGTCAAAATATCCCTAAACTCATTGGATGGGATCATCCCTTATTCAAGAGGAAAAATTTATAGTTCAACCTTATCTAAAATAAAACGTATTCTCTAATCTTATGGAAAGGTAAATTCAGAAAGGGTAAAGATACAAAGTGCACATGAATCCCCCCAAGTTTAAAATCAAGCCGGGGAGATCCAGGCACTAAGCGTTTCATGCTCACTCCTAGAATCCCTGGAAGACAGCGCAGATGCTCTTAAGCTTGTTTTTCAGTTCCTCAATCATGGCTTGCTGATCATCTACAACCTGGGTCACAAACTCAAGTTGTGTAGTGTTGTTGTTAAGAGTGTCAATCATAAGCCCGATCTTATGGAGAATACCATCTACTCTTGCTTCCAGATCCTTGCTCATTAACCAGTAAGAATCAATCCCATCTCCGATCACATTAACACAAGCCCTGTAAACTTTCTCCAACTCCCGAATCTTTTCCTTCATCTCCTATGGAGTTGGTGGCTCCTTTCTCCACTAAGATTAAGGAGGCCCCAGAGGAAATAACGGAATAGATCCGCGGATATTGAATTGATAGGGATTAGGAGGGAACCTCTGAAGTAGTGTCATCATCTCCTTCTTTTGCTTGTTCTTCCTGTTTGATCTCCACCACCTCGACCTTCTCCTCTATGTCCTTCTTCTCCTCATGTGGTTCTTCCTTGATGCTAAGCTTCCTCAGGTCTTCCCATCCTGAGGGCACAACATCATCCAAGTTTGGGAAGGGGATGATGCGCGCACAGGTGGACGAGGTCTTCTTACTCATGGCGGCGATCGTGCTTGTTTCCTGCAACTAAAAGCTTTTTAGAGGAGGTGGAAAGCAAAGAAAATGAGAGATTAGATGGCTTTAGGTTTATGCGCGTCCCTTCTTCCTTTTTATAAAGGCTAATCCTATTGGTAATCATGAGATATGAGATGAAAAGTTAGTTAGAAAGAAATCAAAACGAAATCGGAGAGAATTGCGCCAACCGGATAAACGACGGCCTTCCATGCAGGCGCTTCCGCCCGTATGGCCGGTAGTTTGACCAACTGCTGGATATTTTCTCTTTTATTTACCTGCCGCAGTGAAGGGATCAAACGACTGCTCATACGGGTGAGCCCGGTCGTTTGGAACACCGCCCAAACGGGCGTTTGCATCTGTTTGAAACATCATCTTTTTCTCTGTCCCCACGACTCCATCGTCTCTATCTCATGCGACCACCCGAACGGGCGCTCATGGTCGTTTGAAACTCCGTCTTTTGTTCTGTTGGCCGCTGTGCCAATTTCTTCCTTAGAAAATTTTTGCTCCTGAAAGATTAGTGCCAAAGCTCCCAACTAGGGACCAAAAATCCAACTTCTGAGACTTGAGATTTAACAAGTCTAACAAAACAAAATAATTTCTAACTACATATTCACATCTACCTTACCGGGGTGTTGTTCTATACTCTTTGTTCCTTACGAAGAGCTTTGGCTTGCTCTATTGTGAGAAAACTTACCTCTTCGATATCCCGCTCATCCTTTTGTTCATCCGCAAGATATGCCTTTAGGCGTTGTCCATTCAAGATCCAGGGACCATGCTTCCCTCCTTTGAGATGAACAGCTCTGAAAGTGTACACCTCTTCTATCTCATAAGGCCCTTCCCAGCGAGGCCCGAGCTTCCATAGAAACAACTTGAGACGAGAGTTAAACAGGAGTACCTTGTCCCCGCAGTGAAAGTATGTTTCAGTATCTTATGATCATGCCATATTTTAACCCTTTCTTTGAACAACCTGGCACTCTCTTAACACTGTTGCGAAGTTCACCTAGAGCATGCATATCCAATAACCTCTTTTTTCCAGCTTCTTTAAGGTTAACATTGATATTTTTGATTGTCCAAAAAGCCTTATGCTCTAATTCTAAAGGTAGATGACAAGCCTTACCGTACACCATTTTTATGGTGACATCCCCATGGGATTCTTGTAAGCGGTGCGGTAATCCCAGAGTGTTTCGTTCAGCTTTGCCGCGCAACCTTTCCTGGACTTCTGCACTGTCTTTTGTAGTATTGTCTTTATTTCCTTGTTAGGGAGTTCCACCTGCCCACTAGTTTGTGGATGATATGGTGAAGCTATTCGGCGAGTCACCCCGTACTTATGAAGTACTCTTCCGAATATTCCCTGTATAAAATGAGATCCGCCATCAGTGATAAGAATTTTAGGAACTCCAAACCTGGGTAAAATGATGTCCTTTATCATTTTCAATGAAGTAGCTGCATGTGCATGCTTGGTTGGAAGGGCTTCAACCCACTTTGTAACATAATCTACAGCCACAAAAATATGAGTGTACCCATCTGAGACAGGAAAAGGTCATAAATAGTCCAATCCCCAAACATCAAAAGGTTCACAAACTAGACTATAGTTCATAGGCATTTCTTGTCTCCTTCCAATGTTCCCTGTGTGTTAACACGCGTCACAATTTTTAACAAACCAGTGAGCATCTTTGAAGTGTGTAGGCCAATAAAATCCTGATTGAAGCACCTTGGCAGCGGTCCTATCTCCAGCATGATGTCCTGCATAAGGGCTACTATGGCACCCTTCTAGTATAGCATTCATCTCATGTTCCGGGACACACCGCCTTATCATGTAATCTGGTCCATGCCGATAGAGAAATGGGTCATCCCAGAAGTAATACTTCAGATCACCAAAGAACCTTTTCCTTTGACGATAACTCATATCGGGCGGCATGTACTTTCCTATAAGAAAGTTAGCATAATCTGAAAACCAAGTGTCGTGGTTTTGTCACGACAGATGTCCTAGTGAAAGGACTTAAGCGTGAAGCCATCGCAACGGTGATTATCTTGTCGGGGTTGAGCGGGACGAGAGACACGGGTTTACCTAGGTTCGGCCCCTTACGGTGGAGGTAAAAGCCTACTCCTGCTCTTGTTGCTATTGCTTGAATATCGATTACAAGGGAGCGGATTCGCTTGACCTAGCTATCGATTGATTGTAACCTATCTATTCTATGCCAGGGACTCGCCTTTATATACAGGTCGAGGCCACCGGCTTACAAGAGTCCAGGTCGGGTTACGACACGTGACCGAGCCTTACTCATAAGTCGCCTTGCTTTACAAGGTAAATCATTACATGGCGGGTTACACCCATGGGTCGCCTTGACCTTGGGTTCTAAGCCGGCCCATCTTGTGAGCCGCCTTCTTAATACTGCGTCCTGACTATCTTGGCCTATCAGAGGCCCAGCTCCTTAAGTCGCCAACGATCTGACCCGGCCCTATTAGAGCGGGTTATATTGTGGGGTTATATCCCCAACATTAGGCCCCAGATTGATTTAAACTTGTTCATGTCAATCTTAACCCTTCCGTCTGGCGAGTCTTCTCTTTATTTTTTTTAGCCGCAATCTTGAAAAATCTTCGTAACCCACCATAATAAAAAGATGATTTCACCTCCGTGATTTTGGGAAAACCTTCATGATGTCATAACGAATCTTTGTATAAATCCATCATTCCAAAAATCGAGGCGTCCCTTTGTTGCAAAATTTATTGCGCCTCCTCGATCTTCGGACCTGTCATTCACTGTTCTCCCTTTCCCTTATAAATAGGCACAAGGGCCCTTTCTTTTACTTTTTACCTTGCCTCCTCTGCTTCTTCTTCTTCCTCGCGAGTCCCTTCGCGATCGGAGCTCCGCCGCGCCCGTCAAGCTGCACCAGCCTTCTCCAGTCGGCGCCGCGACACCACCCCATCGTCATAGGGACTCAGCGGCACTCCTCCGCTTTCCTTCATCGCCATCAGGTACCACGTTTCTCCTTTCTCAGATCCACATTAGGTCACCTGAGTTCGTGTAGTTCGTCGGCATTCATCCCTTTTTTCCTTTAGTTCATCATATCCCTGAGTAAAAACTTGTTCCTTGATCCGAAACATCATAGAAGCATAGCGGTAGTAGTTTTTATCCCCTTCTGACACCTTAGATTATTTGCATCCCCTCTAAAATCAATGGGTAGCCTGCTAGTCCTTCTGCCTCCACCTTTTAGGTTTTGCAATTAATTTTTTTTTTCAAATTGCCCGTAGATCCATAAATATAGTTGTTCAATTGTGAAACTTGTTTGCTCCACACTTAGTAGAATTTTCAACAATCCCGAATTTTATATAACTCGCCTTGCATCTCGGGCGACTTACCAACGTAGTTGTAACTCGCCAATGTTTCGGAAGTCGTTTCTTTTAATTGACTCGCCATTACTTCGGTGGCTTATTTTTATCAAATAACCCGCCATATTCTGGTTCTGCAGTTCCATTGTCCTTTAGGCAGCTCAACATGGCAAAAACCACTCTTTGCAATTGGGGTCCTTCTCTAGTTACTGACGTGATCCTTAAAGATTTTGTGGACCAAGATCTCCTGGCGACTCAGGAAGAGATTGGCTGGCGAGTTAGCCAAGGAGATAATGTTCCCAATCCTGGCGAAGGAGGAGTGATAGTTTTCACTAATCATATTCTCAGGGGCTTGACACCGCCCGGGTCAAAGTTCTTTCGAGACATCTTGCACTATTTGAACCTTCATCCTCAAGATATAGGCCCAAATTTAGTAACAAACATTTACCACTTTCAAATCTTTTGTGAAGTTTATCTGCAAGTAGAGCCCACTGTTGCTCTTAAGGAATTCTTTTATATAAACCGCCAGACTGAGTGCGCAAGTGGTCCGACTCAGGAATTAGGCGGAGTCTCAATCCAGAGACGCAGAGATGACGGCTTTCCCGCAGCCACCTTACTAAGCCATCCTAAAGGATGGGTAAAAACTTGGTTCTACTGCAAGAACACCGCCCCAGCCAATGAGAACCCTCTGCCGGGTGATGACCCACAAGTATAGGGGATCAATCATAGTCCTTTCGATAAGTAAGAGTGTCAAACCCAACGAGGAGCAGAAGGAAATGACAAGCGGTTTTCAGCAAGGTATTCTCTGCATGCACTGAAATTATCGGTAACAGATAGTTGTGTGATAAGATAATTCGTAATGGGTAACAAGTAACAAAAGTAACTAAGGTGCAGCAAGTTGGCCCAATCCTTTTTGTAGCAAAGGACAAGCCTAGACAAACTCTTATATAAAGTAAAGCGCTCCCGAGGACACATGGGAATTACTGTCAAGCTAGTTTTCATCATGCTCATATGATTCGTGTTCTTTACTTTGATAATTTGATATGTGGGTGGACTGGTGCTTGGGTGCTGTCCTTCCTTGGACTGGTGCTTGGGTGCTGTCCTTCCTTGGACAAGCCTCCCACTTATGATTAACCCCTCTCGCAAGCATCCGCAACTACAAAAGAAGAATTAAGATAAATCTAATGATAGCATGAAACATATGGATCCAAATCAGCCCCTTACGAAGCAACACATAAACTAGGGTTTAAGCTTCTGTCACTCTAGCAACCCATCATCTACTTATTACTTCCCAATGCCTTCCCCTAGGCCCAAATCATGGTGAAGTGTCATGTAGTCGACGTTCACATAACACCACTAGAGAAAAGACAACATACATCTCATCAAAATATCGAACGAATACCAAATTCACATGATTACTTATAACAAGACTTCTCCCATGTCCTCAGGAACAAACATAACTACTCACAAAGCATATTCATGTTCATAATCAGAGGGGTATTGAATAGCATTAAGGATCTGAACATATGATCTTCCACCGAATAAACCAACTAGCATCAACTACAAGGAGTAATCAACACTACTAGCAACCCACAGGTACCAATCTGAGGTTTCGAGACAAAGGTCGGATACAAGATATGAACTAGGGTTTGAGAGGAGATGGTGTTGGTGAAGATGTTGATGGAGATTGACCCCCTCTCGATGAGAGGATCGTCGGTGATGACAATGGCTTCGATTTCCCCCTCCCGGAGGGAAGTTTCTCCGGTAGAATAGCTCTGCCGGAGCCCTAGATTGGTTCTGCCCAGGTTCCGCCTCGAGACGACGGCGCTTCATCACGTAAGCTTCCTTCTGATTTTTTTCCATGTCAAAACACATCATATAGTAGAAGATGGGCATCGGGGGCCTGCCAGGTGGCCCACAAGGCAGGGAGGTGCGCCCAGGGGGGTAGGGCACGCCCCCCACCCTTGTGGATGGCTGGTGGCCCCCTCTGGTGCTTTCTTCGCCCAATATTTTTTATATATTACAAAATAATTCCCCATGAAGTTTCAGGACTTTTGGAGTTGTGCAGAATAGGTCTCTCAGATTTGCTCCTTTTCCAGTCCAGAATTCCAGCTGCCGGCATTCTCCCTCTTCATATAAATCTTGTAAAATAAGAGAGAAAAGGCATAAGTATTGTGCTAGCATATGTAATAACAGCCCATAATGCAATAAATATCAATATAAAAGCATGATGCAAAATGGACGTATCAACTCCCCGAAGCTTAGATCTCGCTTGCCCTCAAGCGAAAGCCGAAATCAAAAAATATGTCCACATGTTTAGAGATAGAGGTGTCGATAAAATAAAATACGGACATGAGGGCATCATGATCATCTTTAGAACAACAACAAATATTGTCATATAATTTCTTATGCTAAAGTAACAATTCATTCACAAGGTAACGTATGAATCGGGAACTTCATTGAAAACTAACAAACTATGATCTCAGTCATTAAAGCAATTGCAATTTATGATAACATCAGAAAGAGTCAATTCAAGAGCTTTTTAGCAAGTCCACATACTCAACTATCATTTAATCTTTCACAATTGCTAACACTCACGCGATACTTATGGGTTCGAAGCCTCAGTCAGACACAGAGAAAGATAGGGGCTTATAGTTTCGCCTCCCAACCTTTTACCTCAAGGGTAATGTAAACAATAATACTTTATGATAACCTACATCCGAGTGGATATATATATATATATATCTGGATCCTTCTCCAACACATAGTGCTTGCCAAAAGAAAAAGTGTAAAAAGGAAAGGTGAAGATCACCATGACTCTTGTATAAGGGTAGAAGATAAAAGTAAAAGATAGGCCCTTCGCAGAGGGAAGCAGAGGTTGTCATGCGCTTTTATTGTTTGGATGCACAAAATCTTAATGCAAAAGAACATCACTTTATATTGCCGCTTGTGATAAAGAACTTTATTATGCAGTCCGTCGCTTTTATTTCTTCCATATCACAAGTTCGTATAAAGCTTATTTTCTTCACACTAATAGATCATACATATTTAGAGAGCAATTTTTATTGCTTGCACCGATGACAACTTACTTGAAGGATCTTACTCAATCCATAGGTAGGTATGGTGGACTCTCATGGCAAAACTGGTTTAAGGGATGTTTGGATGCACAAGTAGTATCTCTACTTGGTGCAAAGAATTTGGCTAGCATAAGAAGGAAAAGCAAGCTCAACATGTTGGAGGATCCAAGACACTATAACTTCTATTCGGATATAAGAAAACATAACCCATTATGTTGTCTTCCTTGTCCAACATCAACTTTTTAGCATGTCATATTTTAATGAGTGCTCACAATTAGAAAAGATGTCCAAGATAGTATATTTATATGTGAAACCTCTCTTTCTTTATTACTTCCTATTAATTGCAACAATGACCAAAACTATGTTTGTCAACTCTCAACAACTTTTATTCATGATACTCTTTATATGTGAAGTCATTACTCTCCATAAGATCATTATATGTTCTTTTTATTCTTTCTTTTATTTATTCCCTCAAGATCATAGCAAGAAAGCAAAGCTCTCAACTCAAAACTACTCTTTATTAAATATCTCTCGGACTCGATTACATAGAGGGAACATAAAGCAAAACTCAAAGCTTGATCATATTAAAAACTTTTATTCTACTAGATAAGGATATAACCAAAAGGATCGAACTAAGAAAAATGGTAAAAGTAAAGGTGTGATGGTGATACGATACCGGGGCACCTCCCCCAAGCTTGGTAGTTGCCAAGGGGAGTGCCCATACCCATGTATTTAGATCTCTTTCTTCAGAGGTGGTGATGATGGAGTGGTTGCATTCTTCTTCTCCAGCTTGCGTCTGAGGCTAAAATTTTCTTCCCTCAGATCCTCATTCTCAAGCTCGAGTTTCATTATCTTTTTGCATAGTGCCGCCTTGCTGTCCTGCAAAAAACGTGGGGGGATAGATTGGACCTTAGGAAGGCTGGACTTCTTGAATTCCACATGCATATCGCCAGGTTGAGGTAGTTGGTCTTCATCTTCGTTAGAACTATCATCCCTTGTCCTCTTCATGTCGGAGTCTTCCTCCTCCTCCGTAGTCTAGCCATAATGCTCCACCTCCCCATAAACCTTTGGGTTGGCAATGAAATCAGCGACATAGCTCTCTCCCTCCAAATCTTGAGATGACATATTTTTAGATCTGCCAAGAAAACAGCATGAAACAAGAATAGAGAAATTTGCCGTGGTACGGTGGTCAAAACCTTCGGGAGATTATATAATGAATTTTTACCGACTAAAAGAAGTATTGTGCAAGAAAACGGAGTCCGGAGGGCGCACGAGGTGGCGGCAAGGGTGAGGAGCGCGCCCAGGGGGGTAGGGCGTGCCTCCCTACCTTGTCGCTTCCTCGTGCACTTCTCGGACTACTTTTAATTTTCCTAATTTTTTAAATATTCCAAAATAGAGAAAATTTGCCATTAGAACAGCTTTGGAGTCGGTTTACTTACCGTACCACGTACCTATTCCTTTTCGGAGTCTGAAACGTTCTGGAAAGTGTCCCTTATGTACTCCTCCGGTGTTACAGTATTGATAATATTCGTCTCGACATTTATGGGAGTACCTGAAATATAATGTTTGATTCTTTGATCGTTTACCACCTACGGGTTGGTGCCTTCGGCATTGTTGATCTTAATGGCACCGGAACGATAGACATCTTCAATAATGTAAGGACCTTCCCATTTAGAGAGAAGCTTTCCTGCAAAAAATCTTAAACGAGAGTTGTATAGCAAAACATGATCACCTACATTAAACTCACGCTTTTGTATCCTTTTGTCATGCCATCTTTTAACTTTTTCTTTAAACAACTTGGCATTCTCATAAGCTTGGGTTCTCCATTCATCAAGTGAGCTAATGCCAAATAACCTCTTCTCACCGACAAGTTTGAAATCATAGTTGAGCTCTTTAATAGCCCAATAAGCTTTATGTTCTAGTTCTAGAGGTAAGTGACATGCTTTTCCATAAACCATTTTATACGGAGACATACCCATGGGGTTTTTATAAGCAGTTCTATAAGCCCATAATGCATCATCAAGTTTCTTAGACCAATTCTTTCTAGATCTATTAACAGTCTTTTGCAAAATTAATTTAATCTCTCTATTGCTCAATTCTACTTGACCACTAGACTGAGGGTGATATGGAGATGCAATTCTATGGTTGACATCATATTTAGCAAGCATTTTACGAAAAGCACCTTGAATAAAATGTGAACCACCATCAGTCATTAAATATCTAGGGACTCCAAACCTCGGAAAAATAACTTCTTTAAGCATCTTAATAGAAGTGTTATGATCAGCACTACTAGTTAGAATAGCTTCTACCCACTTAGTAACGTAATCAACAGCAACTAAAATATGTGTATACCCATTAGAGGAAGGAAAAGGTCCCATATAATCAAAGCCCCAAACATCAAATGGTTCAATAACAAGTGAATAATTCATAGGCATTTCCTGACGTCTACTAATATTTCCAATCCTCTGGCATTCATCACAAGACAAGATAAACTTACGAGCATCCTTGAAGAGAGTAGGCCAATAAAAACCAGATTGCAATACCTTGCGTGTAGTTCTATCTCCAGCATGGTGCCCTCCGTAAGCTTCGGAGTGGCACTTGCGTAGGATCTGTTCCTGTTCATGCTCAGGTACACAATGTCTAATAACACCATCTACTCCTTCTTTATACAGGTGTGGGTCATCCCAAAAGTAATGTCTTAAATCATAGAAAAACTTTTTGTTTTGCTGGTATGTGAAACTAGGTGGTATAAATTTAGCAACAATGTAATTAGCATAATCAGCATACCATGGAGTATTACGAGAAGCATTTATGACAGTTAATTGCTCATCAGGAAAGCTATCATCAATAGGTAGTGGGTCATCAAGAACATTTTCTAACCTAGATAAGTTGTCTGCAACAGGGTTCTCAGCTCCCTTTCTATCAATAATAAGCAAATCAAATTCTTGCAGTAAGAGAACCCATCTAATAAGTCTAGGTTTAGCATCTTTCTTTTCCATAAGGTATTTAATAGCAGCATGATCAGTGTGAACAGTTACTTTGGAATCAACAATATAAGATCTGAAATTATCACAAGCAAAAACAACTGCTAAAAATTCTTTTTCAGTAGTAGCATAATTTCTCTGGGCACTGTCTAGAGTTTTGCTAGCATAATGAATAACATTCAATTTTTTATCAACTCTTTGTCCTAGAACAACACCAACAGCATAATCACTAGCATCACACATAATTTAAAATGGTAGATTCCAATCAGGTGGTTGAACAATAGGTGCAGTAATCAAGGCTTTCTTAAGTATTTCAAATGCTTCTACACAATCATCATCAAAAACAAAGGGGACATATTTTTGCAAAAGATTAGTGAGAGGCCTAGAAATTTTAGAGAAGTCTTTAATAAACCTCCTATAGAAACCAGCATGACCAAGGAAACTTCTTATACCTTTGATATCTTTAGGACACGGCATCTTTTCAATAGCATCTACTTTAGCTTTATCAACTTCAATACCTCTTTTAGAAATTTTATGCCCCAAGACAATACCTTCATTAACCATAAAGTGGCACTTCTCCCAATTCAAGACAAGATTAGTTTCTTCACATCTCTGCAAAACTCGATCAAGGTTGCTTAAGCAATCATCAAAAGAAGTTCCGTAAACGGAGAAATCATCCATGAAAACCTCAACAATCTTTTCACAAAAATCAGAGAATATAGCAGTCATACATCTTTGAAAGGTAGCAGGTGCATTGCATAAACCAAAAGGCATACGTCTATAAGCAAAGGTACCAAAAGGGCAAGTAAAAGTGGTCTTTTCTTGGTCCTCTTTTGACACAGGTATTTGAGAAAAACCAGAATAACCATCTAGAAAGCAAAAATGTGTATGTTTCGATAGTATTTCTAGCATTTGATCAATAAAAGGTAGAGGGTAATGATCTTTTCTAGTAGCTTTGTTTAATTTGCGAAAATTAATTACCATTCTATAACCTGTAACAATTCTTTGTGGAATCAATTCATTCTTATCATTAGGAACAACAGTAATACCTCCCTTCTTAGGGACACAATGAACAGGACTTACCCATCTAGTATCAGCAATAGGATAAATTATATCTGCTTCCAGAAGTTTTAGTATTTCATTTCTTACCACTTCCTTCATCTTAGGATTTAACCGTCGTTGGTGATCAACAACTGGTTTAGCATCAGGCTCCATATTAATTTTGTGCTGACATAGAGTGGGACTAATGCCCTTAAGATCATCAAGAGTATATCCAATAGCAGCACGGTGCTTCCTCAGGGTTTTCAATAATTTCTTTTCTTTATGCTCTGAAAGGTTAGCACTAATAATAACATGATATATCTTCTTTTCTTTAAGATAAGCATATTTCAAAGTATCAGGTAATTGTTTAAGCTCAAACACAGGATCACCCTTGGGTGGAGGAGGATCTCCAAGGATTTCAACAGGCAGATTGTGTTCCAAAACATGCATTTGGTTAAAGAATATTTCATCTTATTCCTTTCTTTCATTCATAAACATATCATTTTCATGATCTAGCAAATATTGTTCTAAAGGATCGGTAGGAGGCACGGCAATAGAAGCAAGACCAATGATTTCATCCTTACTAGGCAATTCCTTATCATGGGGTTGTCTACAAAATTTAGAGAAATTAAAATCATGAGACACATCCCCAAAGCTTACAGTAACAATTTCTTTCTCACAGTCTATCTTAGCATTAACAGTATTCAAGAAAGGTCTACCAAATATAATGGGACAAAAATCATCTTGTGGGGAACTAAGAACAAGAAAATCAGTAGGGTATTTTATTTTCCCACACAAGACTTCAACATCTCTAACAATCCCAATTGGTGATATAGTATCTCTATTGGCAAGTTTAATAGTAACATCAATATCTTCTATCTCAGTAGGTGCAATATCATTCATAATTTCTTGATATAAGGTATAAGGAATTGCACTCACACTAGCACCCACATCACATAAACCATGATAACAATGATCTCCTATTTTAACAGAAACAACAGGCATGCCAACAACAGGTCTATGTTCATCTTTAATATTAGGTTTAGAAATTCTAGTAGCTTCACCACAGAAATAAATAACATGCTCATCAATATTATCGACCAAGAGATCTTTAACCATAGTAATACTAGGCTCAACTTTAATTTGTTCAGGGGGTGTAGGTGTTCTAATATTACTCTTACGAACCATAGTTGAAGCTTTAGCATGATCCTTTATTCTAACAGGAAAAGGTGGTTTCTCAATATAAGCAGTAGGAATAATAGGATCAACATTATAAGTAATAGTTTCTTCTTCAACTTTAATAGGTTCTATTACTTTTACTTCAATGGGAGGATGATATTTAAACCACTTCTCCTTAGGGAGATCAACATGAGTAGCAAATGATTCACAAAAGGAAGCTACTATCTCAGAGTCAAGTCCATATTTAGTGCTAAAATCATGAAAAGCATCGGTATCCATAAAAGATTTAACACAATCAAACTTAAGGTTTATACCTGACTCCTTACCTTCGTCGAGTTCCCAATCTTCAAAGTTGCATTTAATTCTTTCCAATAAATCCCATTTGAATTCAATATCCTTCTTCATAAAAGAACCAGTACAAGAAGTATCGAGCATGGATTTATCATTACGAGAAAGCCGAGCATAAAATTCTGAATAATAATTTCCCTTGAGAGCTCATGATTGGGGCATGAATATAACATTGACTTAAGACTCCCCCAAGCTTGAGCGATACTTTCTCCTTCATGAGGCCAAAAATTATAAATATAATTTCGATCACGATGAACCAGATGCATAGGATAAAACTTCTGATGAAATTCCAATTTCAATCGGTTGTAGTTCCATGATCCAATATCATCACATAGAGTATACCATGTCAATGCCTTTCCCTTCAAAGATAAAGGGAAGAACTTATTCTTGACATCATCCTCGGGCAAACCTGCAAGCTTAAATAATCCACAAACTTCGTCCACATAGATTAGGTGCATATCGGGATGTAATGTTCCATCTCCTGCATAAGGATTAGCTAGCAGTTTCTCTATCATACCCGAAGGAATTTCATAATAAATATTTTCAATAGGTGCAGTAGGTTGAGGAGCAACTCTTTGCTCTTCCGGCCGAGGTGAAGATACCCCGAACAAGCCCCTCAAAGGATTATTTTCCATAGTGACAAGTGACAGTAAATTTCAGCACACTATATAAATGTTTCCTTACCAAATTCCACTTACCAAAGGCGCTTCAATCCCCAGCAACGGCGCCAGAAAAGAGTCTTAATGACCCACAAGTATAGGGGATCTATCGTAGTCCTTTCGATAAGTAAGAGTGTCGAACCCAACGAGGAGCAGAAGGAAATGACAAGCGGTTTTCAGCAAGGTATTCTCTGCATGCACTGAAATTATCGGTAACAGATAGTTGTGTGATAAGATAATTCGTAATGGGTAACAAGTAACAAAAGTAACTAAGGTGAAGCAAGGTGGCCCAATTCTTTTTGTAGCAAAGGACAAGCCTGGACAAACTCTTATATAAAGCAAAGCGCTCCCGAGGACACATGGGAATTACTGTCAAGCTAGTTTTCATCATGCTCATATGATTCGCGTTCGTTACTTTGATAATTTGATATGTGGGTGGACCGGTGATTGGGTGCTGTCATTCCTTGGACAAGCCTCCCACTTATGATTAACCCCTCTCGCAAGCATCCGCAATTACGAAAGAAGAATTAAGATAAATCTAACCATAGCATGAAACATATGGATCCAAATCAGCCCCTTACGAAGCAACACATAAACTAGGGTTTAAGCTTCTGTCACTCTAGCAACCCATCATCTACTTATTACTTCCTAATGCCTTCCCCTAGGTCCAAATCATGGTGAAGTGTCATGTAGTCGACGTTCACATAACACCACTAGAGGAAAGACAACATACATCTCATCAAAATATCGAACGAATACCAAATTCACATGATTACTTATAACAAGACTTCTCCCATGTCCTTAGGAACAAACATAACTACTCACAAAGCATATTCATGTTCATAATCAGAAGGGTATTGAATAGCATTAAGGATCTGAACATATGATCTTCCATCGAATAAACCAACTAGCATCAACTACAAGGAGTAATCAACACTACTAGCAACCCACAGGTACCAATCTGAGGTTTCGAGACAAAGATCGGATACAAGAGTTGAACTAGGGTTTGAGAGGAGATGGTGCTGGTGAAGATGTTGATGGAGATTGACCCCCTCTCGATGAGAGGATCGTTGGTGATGACGATGGCTTCGATTTCCCCCTCCCGGAGGGAAGTTTCTCCGGTAGAACAGCTCCGCCGGAGCCCTAGATTGGTTCTGCCCAGGTTCCGCCTCGAGATGGCGGTGCTTCGTCCCGTAAGCTTCCTTCTGATTTTTTTCAGGTCAGAACACATCATATAGCAGAAGATGGGCATCAGGGGCCTGCCAGGTGGCCCATAGGGCAGGGAGGCGCGCCCAGGGGGGTAGGGCGCGCCCCCCACCCTTGTGGATGGCTGGTGGCCCCCCTCTGGTGCTTTCTTTGCCCAATATTTTTTATATATTCCAAAATAATTCTCCGTGAAGTTTCAGGACTTTTGGAGTTGTGCTGAATAGGTCTCTCAGATTTGCTCCTTTTCCAGTCCACAATTCCAGCTGTCGGCATTCTCCCTCTTCTTATAAATCTTGTAAAATAAGAGAGAAAAGGCATAAGTATTCTGCTAGAATATGTAATAACAACCCATAATGCAATAAATATCAATATAAAAGCATGATGCAAAATGGACGTATCACTGGGTTACCGGGTCGATCGCCTTCCTATTGATTTTGACCCACCAAGCAAACTTCTTCCAGATGAACATACTGAGGCACTCCAATATTATCCCAAAGTGTCAGCTTTGCTGGCCAATGGACTAACTAGAGTTGACCTAGCCCACTGCTGGGTCTCATGGAAAATTCTTCCCTTAAGCCGCCGGCCCAGTTTGATGTATGAATATTCAGGCAAGTCAGTTGATCCTCAATGGTATAGCTCTGATAACTTCACTGCTGAAGAAGTTTTTCAAGCTGTGAATTCTTTACTTGGGGAGTCTCTAGAGAACTGTAACAAGACAGGACTATTACCATTCTTCAAACACAACCCGGCCCCAACTGTAAGTATTATTTTATATTCGGCTTAAACATTCCTGATCTTATTCTGTGTCTCACCGATCAGCCTTTTTTTTATCATGCAGCCCAACTCCACCTTCTGGAAAAGAAAGATAAAAACTGTTGTGGCCAAGACTAGAGCTGGCCCAAAATATAAGAAGAACAAGCCAGCTGCTGTAGCTGAGCCGGCTGCCATGGGCGAGTCAGCTGACGTCGATGATCAATAAGAGGTAGAACTTGATTCTCTTGGCCGATTCTTTGTTGAATTAGCTGATGCCTCTTGTTCTCAGGATGAGGCTGCTACAAGCCGGGCTGGCGGCTCTGAGGTAATTCCTATCTCTTCCGGCTCAGACTCCACACCTCCAAAGAGGATACGACGGGTTGTCCGGAAAGTAAAGTTTTCTCACCCAGATGCTCACTTAGATCCACACTTTATTTTGAAGAAAACTCAGCATGACCTAAGACGTCAGACTCGAAGTGGCGGCTCAGCCAATTTAGTGGCTGGGTTAAGTCATGAACCCTCTGCCCGAAAGCGGCCTGCTGAGGTGCCACTCCATCCAACTTCTTCTTTGCCCAAAGCTGGTCTTATGAGACGTCCACTTAACCCTTCTGACCCCAATTACTAGGAGTCGTCACCGTCTTCATGCGGCTCATCTCAAACACAGCTTCCTGCCTTCGTTGTTAACCCCGGGTAAGTATTTGCATTTGTTAACAATTAAAAACTTGTTGTCATATATTCATGATCATTTTATCCTGGTCACAGGGCCAAAGCAAAAAATAGTAAGAAACAAAAGGTGGCCGGCTCTTCCAAGATCCCCGAAGTCTCTGAGCCAGAGAAACAGGTGCTTGAAACCCCTGAGGTCCCAACCCAAAATCCTGAAGAACCTCTCAAAAATGATCCGCCTCCGCAGATTAATGCAACAGCTTCTGAGGCCATGGATACTGAAGCTAACCCGGCAGATAATCATGACCCGCCAAGTCCTATTCCTTCCTCAACTCCTGTCAAGCCAGTTGAAGAAATTCCTTCTGAGAAGAACACTGATGATATTACTATTACTAGGGCGAGTTATAAAGCACTGGGAATCTCCAATGTGCTAGCTAAGCATACTGCTAAGGAAGAAGCACCCTTATTGGAGAAAGGTAAGACAAAACTTGATCTGCAAAACTATGCAGAGTTCAGTGCAGCTGGATTACATGCAGGCTATTTAAGCCGCCTTCATACAAGCCGTGATATGGAAGCTGACTTAGTAAACATGATGAAGCAAAAGTATGAGGTATGGATGAACTTAACCCCTCAGTCTTGTATATATATACTCACATAGCCTTGAAGTCTTAAGCATAGGAAAATCGTTGAGTATGTTTGAGACTTATGAAGATTTACAAAGTGAAGCCCCCAAGGGCCGGCTTATCTTTATGAGAAAAGCCGGGTCTTTCAAATGCATTCTTTTTGAAGAAATATCTTATAGTCCCAAGGGCCGGCTTATCTGTATAAGATGAGCCGGGTCTTTAAAATGACCAATTTGAAGAATCGCCTGTAGCCCCCAAGGGCCGGCTTATCTTTATAAGATGTGTCAGATCTTTAAAATGACCAATTTGAAGAATCGCCTGTAGCCCCCAAGGGCCGGCTTAACTTTATAAGATGAGTTGGTTCTTCTGTAGTATAGACTAAAAAATCATCGTACATTAGCCCCCATGTGCCAAGGATATTACTTGTAATGTGCTTGGGACTTGAATATTTTTTACCATAACACATCTGCTCAATGCTGATTCAATCAACCTAACAATCATTTAAATGACATTTTTGTTTGTAACCATTGGCAGGAAGCTTTAAGTCTGGGCGAGTCAAACTTTGATGCTGAATTTGGAAATAGAACAAGCTGAACGCGCCAAGGCTGAGTCAAATTTGAAATCTTCCTTGGAAGATATTGAAAAGATCAAGGCCAACTTTGATGCTGAAAGAGCCGCCTGGGAAACAGAAAAGGCCACGCTGTTGAAAAGAGTGGAAGACACTGACCGAGGAATTGTCCGGTTTAAAGAATGAAATTTCCCAAATGACAGCCGCTATTTTCGGTAAGAAAATCATTCAATGAATTAGAACCAATTGGCATGGCGACTTAAAATTCTTAATCTGCCTGGCGACTCAAAATTCTTGATTTATTAACTCGCCTGAGTATTCTTTGTTTTCCATGCACGACAGGCATCAGAAGTGCCAACCTTGGACAAAATATGCTGGTGAAGCTGAAGGCCATCTATACTTTGACGGAAAAATTATATGCTGGCAGCCTGCGTACTCTCGTGGCGGTATCTAATGGTAAAAGACCAACACAACTTATCAAAGAGGTGTTGGATCAACTGTCCACAGTACCCAGTCAGATTGAAGAACTGAAAAGATCAGCCACCCGTGCAGGAGCTATAGCCGGGTTAGGCCGGGCAAAAGCTTATCAAACTGAGCTTGATCCTGAAGAGATGGCAGGCGGGTTCCCAGAATACAAGGATGATGGCTCTGCCTTCATTGAATTAGATTACACCAAATGCATCAAGGAAATGCGTCCCTTAGCATGTAAACTTACACAAGAACTTGATCTGTAGATTTACTAGTCGGCTTATGATGGCAATAACAAATGAATCAAGTCGCTCTCGTTTGACGTTGTCGACCTGACTCCCCAAAGGCGTAAGCATACCTTTTCCTCTGACATTGATCCTTGTATTGTCATGAATGATGAAGCGACCTTTGAGGCCTTAACCGGTATCGACTGGACTTCAGCCAATCTTCAGATTGCAAGAGAAGAAGAGCCGGCACAGGATGACCCGACGACCTCCAGTGCAAGACGCCAAGATGAGTGCTAACCCGGCAAGCATAACCCGTCCCTTCCAAAAGGTGCAGTAAATGAGTAGTGTAACTCCGTAAAAAACTTGGTGAAACTTTTTGGGCTCAGCTGAAGCCTTGTAATAGCTTTAGCTTAAAACAGTTATCTGCCTTGTCATGCCTTCGTGCATGTTTTTGAATTAATGAACAAACAATCGGATGATCTGGCTTCTTTGTATGCCTGATCAAGCTATATATGCTGTTGTGCCTTGTTTTATACCATCTTTGAATTCAGGCAGTCTTTATGCTTTGACATGTAATCCGTAAGAGGGCTGTCAATTATTCTACTGGCAGCTTATAGTTAAAAGCCAGGGCGGGTTAATAACCCAAAGCCTTATAGTCATGAAAGACTTTGAAGATTCACTTGGTGACTCATGGCCTTCAAGTTAACCCGGACCTTACTTGATCCAGGGACTTATATCCTGCATATAAGCAAAATTATAAAATTCATGTAGGAACAGAAACTGAGAATATAAACATTATATCTCAATTTTTATAAGTCAGGTTTTAAGGCGCGGCGATGAAGAAATTGGCCTCTTAAGGCGTAAATCTTGCTTTTATGAAGCATGGCTTAATAGCCTTTCTTCCCGTGAGCCGGCTCTCTTGTGACATAATCTGCCATTTTAACCTTAACTAGTTTAGGGTCATAAAAGATTGACTGTTAAGAGTACGGCGGGTCACATAATGGAGTAGCAACAAACACACGGTTGAGTTTATCCTTGCTCTCTGTAAGCCAGCTCTCACATGACAAGAACCACCGTTTTAACCTTGACTAGTTCAGGTTCATAAAAGATTGACTGTCAAGAGTACGGCGGGTCACCTAGTGGAGTAGTATCTTACATAGAGGCAGGTTTAACCCATATAATGGCGTTTATATGCCGGTCAAGAGGGTATTAAAGCTAAACTCGGTGAGTTGGAAGCCCCCAAGTGACCTTGTGATCAATTAATAAAGACTCATGCACGGAAAATATGAGATGAAATGACAGAGGCCCCAAATGTTGGGGATGCCGGCTTCATTACGTTGATCATAAAAAGATATATACATTGACAAAGTTGTGTACAATGAAAAGAGCCAAAAGGCTTAAGTGTAGTAAGGTCGAAGATGAGCAATGTTCCAAGGCCTGTTGGTCTCCTCCTCAGAGGTATGTGACTTATCATGTTCACGTATGTCGATGAGACAATAAGACCCGTTGTTGAGGTTTTTGCTAACCACAAAGGGCCCCTCCCAAGGAGGCGATAACTTATGCGTGCCTGTCTGATCTTGAATCAAACGGAGCACTAAGTCGCCCTCCTGGAATGTCCGGCTTCGAACTCTGCGGCTATGATAGCGATGCAGATCTTGTTGGTAAATTGCTAAGCGAGCTACTGCAAGGTCACGTTCTTCATCCAAGGCATCCAAGGCATTTTGACATGCCGTATCATTGTCTGTTTCAACATAAGCCACCACCCTAGGCGAGTCATGATGAATATCACTTGGGAGAACTGCCTTAGCACCATAAACCATGAAGAAGGGCGTATAACCCGTTGACCTGTTGGGGGTGGTCCTAATACTCCAAAGGACCGAGGGAAGCTCCTCCACCCAACAACCCGACGTTCGTGCCAGAGGAACCATGAGCCGAGGCTTGATCCCTCGTAATATTTCCTGGTTAGCGCGTTCTGCTTGACCATTGGACTGCGGATGAGCTACCGAGGATACATCAAGACGAATGTGCTCTATTTGACAAAACTCTTTCATAGCACCCTTAGACAGGTTTGTGCCATTATCAGTGATGATACTATGAGGATAACCAAAGCGGAAGATTAGCTTTTCAACAAACGGAACTGCAGTTGCTGCTTCACAATTGCTAACTGGTTCTGCTTCAACCCACTTGGTGAACTTGTCAAATGCCACCAAGAGGTGGGTCTTCTTATCCTTAGACCTTTTGAACGGCCCAACCATATCAAGCCCCCAGACCGCAAACGGCCAAGTGATGGGAATCATCCGTAACTCCTGAGCCGGAACATGAGCTTGCCTTGCAAATTTCTGACACCCATCACATTTACTAACAATGTCCTCTACATCAGCGTGAGCCGTCAGCCAGAAAAACCCATGACGAAAAGCCTTGGCCACCAGAGACCATGCCCGGCATGATGACCACAATCACCTGCATGAATCTCGTGTAGAATCTCACATCCTTCTTCAGGGGAAACACAACGCTGGTACACGCCAGTCACACTGCATCTGTGTAACTCACCGTTGATAATGGTTATGGACTTGGATCATTTTGTGATCTGTCGTGCCAGATTTTCATCATCTGGTAACTCGCCCCAGGTCAGGTAAGTCAGATAAGGCATCGTCCAGTCAGGAATAGCCCGTGGAGCCACCACCAACTGTCCCTCCGGGTCAGGAATAGCAAGATCTTCCTCTGAAAGCAATTTGACAGAAGGATTATGTAACACATCAAGGAACACATTGGGGGGAACCGACTTATGCTGTGACCCAAGCCGACATAGTGCATCGGCCGCCTCGTTCTTACGCCGGTCTATGTGATCCACTTGGTACCCCTTAAAGTGACCAGCGATGTTGTCAACTGCCTGTCGATAAGCCGCCATAAGCGGGTCTTTAGAATCCCACTTTCCTGGGACCTGCTGAGCCATCAAGTCTGAGTCGCCCAAACATCTAACCCGGCTCAGGTTCATCTATTTGGCCATTCGGAGTCCATGGAGCAAAGCTTCATACTCAGCTGCATTGTTAGTACAAGGGAACATGAGCCTTAAAACATAACAAAATTTGTCACCTCGTGGAGACTCCAGGATGACTCCAGCCCCTGAGCCTTCCAACTGTTTGGACCCATCAAAGTGTATAGTCCAATATGTATTGTCAGGCTTCTCCTCAGGGGTTTGCAGCTCTGTCCAATCATTTATAAAATCCACCAAAGCTTGAGACTTGATGGCTATTCTAGGCACATACTTCAGATGATGAGGTCCAAGCTCAATTGTCCACTTAGCAACCCGGCCAGTAGCCTCTCTGTTTTGAATTATGTAGCCAAGTGGAGTAGAACTGACCACTGTGATTGGATGTCCAAGGAAATAATGCTTAAGTTTACGACTGGCCATGAACACCCCAAACACCAGCTTCTGCCAATGTGGGTATCTTTGCTTTGACTCCGTAAGGACTTCACTAACATAATAAGCCGGCCGCTGAACCGGATACTCTTTACCCGCCTCCTTGCACTCCATGACAACTGCAACCCTAATGGCCTTATTATTAGCCGCCACGTACAGGAGCAAAGGCTCTTTGTCTATGGGAGCAGCCAAGATGGGCAACTCAGCCAACTGCTTTTTGAGTGCCTCAAACGCCTCATTAGCTGCATCACTCCAGATGAAATGATCAGTTTTCTTCATCATCTGATATAAAGGAATTGCCTTCTCTCCGAGGCGGCTTATGAACCGGGTTAGGGCTGCAATACGACCTGCCAGGCGCTGAACGTCATTGATACACACCATCTTAGAAAGAGAGGTTATTGCCTCAATCTTCTCCGGGTTAGCCTCAATGCCCCTCTCTAAGACTAAGAAGCCTAGCAGTTTTCCAGCTGGCACACCAAAAGCACACTTGGCCGGGTTAAGCATCATCTTGTACACCCTAAGATTGTCAAAGGTCTCTTTCAAGTCATCAAGCAAGGTTTCTTTCTTTCTGGACTTAACCACGATGTCATCCACATAAGCATGAACGTTCCGGCCAATCTGCTTGTGAAAGCAATTCTGAACACATCGTTGGTAAGTCGCCTGGGCACTCTTTAGCCCAAAAGGCATACACATATAACAGAAAGCTCCAAAGGGGGTGATGAAAGCTGTCTTTTCCTGATCTTAGAATGTCATCTTGATCTGATGATAACCACAATATGCATCCAGGAAACACAAACTTTCGCAACCCGTCGTAGCATCAATGATCTAGTCAATACGAGGGAGAGCGAAAGGATTAGCCGGACACACCTTGTTAAGATCTGTGTAGTCAACACACGTGCGCCAAGTGACGTTCTTTTTAAGCACCAGCACAGGGTTAGCTAGCCACTGAGGGTGGAACACCTCAATTATGAACCCGGCAGCTAGGAGCCGGGCTACTTCTTCCCCGATAGCCTTACGCCTCTCTTCATTAAAACGACGAAGGAACTGGCGAACAGGTTTCATCTTAGGATCAATATTAAGTCGGTGCTCAGTGAATTCTCTCGGTACACCTGGCATGTCAGAAGGTTTCCATGCAAAGATGTCCCGATTCTCACGGATGAACTCGATGAGCGCACTTTCCTATTTAGGATCCATCCCTATCCCAATGGTGAACTGCTGAGAAGAATCACCAGGAACAAAATCAACTTGCTGTGTGTCTTTGGCCGACTTAAACTTGAGTGGTGGGTCAGTCTCTGTGGTGGGTTTCTTCAGAGGGGTCATATCGGCCGGGTCAACATTATCCTTATAATACTTAAGCTCCTCCATGGCACAAGCTGACTCTGCGTAAGCCGCATCTCCCTCCTCGCACTCCAGGGCGAGTTTGCGATTCCCATGAACTACAATCGTCCCCTCCGGTCCTGGCATCTTGAGCTGCAGATAGACATAACAAGGGCGAGCCATGAACTTTGCATAAGCCGGCCGTCCAAATAGAGCATGATATGGGCTCTTAAGTTTGTGTGATTGAAGTTTTCAAGTTTGGGGTGAGATCACGATGGATGAAGAAATAAGGAGTAAGAAGAGCCTAAGATTGGGGATACCTACGGCACCCCAAGGTAATATTCAAGGAGAAACAAGCAACTAAGCTTGGGGATGCCCTGAGTGGCATCCCCTCTTTCTTCTAACGACCATCGGTATTTTACTTGGAGCTATATTTTTATTCGTCACATATCATGAGTTTTGCTTGGAGCGTTTTGTATTATATGAGTCTTTGCTTGTTTTGCTTTTTGTTTTGTGTCAAGTATCTGCTACTTCTTGAGCTTGCGTTGGTTTTTCCCTTGAAGAGGAAAGGGTGATGCAGCACAGTAGAGGTAAGTATTTCCCTCAGTTAAGAACCAAGGTATCAATCCAGTAGGAGAAGAACGCACAAATCACCAACACCTGCACAAACAAACAAACACTTGCACCCAACGCGATAAAGGGGTTGTCAATCCCTTCACGGTCAACTACAAAAGTGAGATCTGATAGAGACAGATAAACAAAAGATAAAATATTTTTGGGTTTTTTGGTATATAGATCTGAAAATAAAAGATTGCAAAATAGTAGATCGGAAAGTAATATGATGGAAAATAGACCAGGGGGCCATAGGTTTCACTAGAGGCTTCTCTCATGAAGGCAAATAATACGGTGGGTGAACAAATTACTGTCGAGCAATTGATAGAAAAGCGCAAAGTTATGACGATATCCAAGGCAATGATTATGCATATAGGCATCACGTCCGTGTCAAGTAGACCGACTCCTGCCTGCATCTACTACTATTACTCCACACATCGACCGCTATCCATCATGCATCTAGAGTATTAAGTTCATAAAGAACGGAGTAACGCCTTAAGTAAGATGACATGATGTAGAGGAATTAACTCAAGCAATATGATGAAAACCCCATCTTTTTATCCTCGTTGGCAACAATGCAATACGTGTCTCGCTACCCCTACTTTGTCACTGGGTGAAATCACGCAAGATTGAACCCAAAGCTAAGCACCTCTCCCATTGCAAGAAAAACCAATCTAGTTGGCCAAACCAAACCGACAATTCGAAGAGAAATACAAAGATATCAAATCATGCATAAAAGAATTCAGAGAAGATTCAAATAATATTCATAGATAAGCTGATCATAAATCCACAATTCAACGGATCTCGACAAACACACCACAAAAGAAGATTACATCAGATAGATCTCCAAGAACATCAAGGAGAATGTTGTATTGAGAATCAAAGAGAGAGAAGAAGCCATCTAGCTACTAGCTATGGACCCGTAGGTCTGAGGTAAACTACTCACGCATCATCGGAAGGGCAATAGGGTTGATGTAGAAGCCCTCCGTGATCGAATCCCCCTCCGGCAGGATGCCGAAAAAGGCCCCAAGATGGGATCTCACGGGAACAGAAGGTTGCGGCGGTGGAAAAGTGTTTTCGTGGATGCCTCTGGTGGTTCTGGAATATATGTGAATATATAGGAGGAAGGGCTAGGTCAGAGGAGTCCCGAGGGGCCCACAAGGCAGGGGGCGCGCCCTACACCCTTGTCGCCGCCTCGCGGCTCTTCTGACTTGGACTCCAAGTCCCCTGGGTGTCTTCTAGTCCAAGAAAAATCATCGTGAAGTTTTATTCCGTTTGGTATTCCTTTTCAGCGAGGCTCAAAAACAAGGAAAAAACAGAAACTGGCACTGGGCTCTAGGTTAATAGGTTAGTCCCAAAAATAATATAAAAACATATTAATGCATATAAAACATCCAAAACAGATAATATAATAGCATGGAACAATAAAAAATTATAGATACGTTGGAGATGTATCAAGCATCCCCAAGCTTAATTCCTGCTCGTCCTCGAGTAGGTAAATGATAAAAACAGAATTTTTGATGTGGAATGCTACCTAACATACTTATCCATGTAATTTTCTTTATTGTGGCATGAATGTTCAGATCCATAAGATTCAAAACAAAAGTTTAATATTGACATAAAAACAACAATACTTCAAGCATACTAATAAAGCAATCATGTCTTCTCAAAATAACATGGCTAAAGAAAGTTATCCCTACAAAATCATATAGTCTGGCTATGCTCCATCTTCATAGTACTCAAATCATGCACAACCCCGATGACAAGCCAAGCAATTGTTTCATACTTTTGATGTTCTCAAACCTTTTCAACTTTCACTCAATACATGAGCGTGAGCCATGGACATAGCACTATAGGTGGAATAGAATATGGTGGTTGTGGAGAAGACAAAAAAAGAAGGAGATAGTCTCACATCAACTAGGCGTATCAACGGGCTATGGAGATGCCCATCAATAGATATCAATGTGAGTGAGTAGGGATTGCCATGCAATGGATGCACTAGAGCTATAAGTTTATGAAAGCTCAAAAAGAAACTAAGTGGGTGTGCATCTAACTTGCTTGCTCACGAAGACCTAGGGCAATTTGAGGAAGCCCATCATTGCAATATACAAGCCAAGTTCTATAATAAAAAATTCCCACTAGTATATGAAAGTGACAACATAGGAGACTCTCTATCATGAAGAACATGGTGCTACTTTGAAGCACAAGTGTGGAAAAAGGATAGTAACATTGCCCCTTCTCTCTTTTCTCTCATGTTTTTTGGGTGGGCTTCTTTGGCCTCTTTTATTTTATTTGTGGGCTTCGTTGGCCTCTTTTATTTTTTTCCTCACATGGGACAATGCTCTAATAATGAAGATCATCACACTTTTATTTACTTACGACTCAAAAATTACAACTCGATACTTAGAACAAAATATGACTCTATATGAATGCCTCCGGCGGTGTACCGGGATGTGCAAGGACTCAAGAGTGACATGTATAAAAATTATGAACGGTGGCTTTGCCACAAATACTATGTCAACTACATGATCATGCAAAGCAATATGACAATGATGGAGCATGTCATAATAAAACGGAATAGTGGAAAGTTGCATGGTAATATATCTCGGAATGGCTATGGAAATGCCATAATAGGTAGGTATGGTGGCTGTTTTGAGGAAGGTAAAAGGTAGGTGTATGGCACCGGCGAAAGTTGCGCGGTACTAGAGAGGCTAGCAAAAGTGGAAGGGTGAGAGTGCATATAATCCATGGACTCAACATTAGTCATAAAGAACTCACATACTTATTGCAAAAATCTATTAGTCATCGAAATGAAGTACTATACGCATGCTCCTAGGGGGATAGATTGGTAGGAAAAGACCATCGCTCGTCCCTGACCGCCACTCATAAGGAAGACAATCAACAAATACCTCATGCTCCAACTTCGTTACATAACGGTTCACCATACGTGCATGCTACGGGAATCACAAACCTTAACACAAGTATTTCTACAATCCACAATTACTCACTAGCATGACTCTAATATCACCATCTTTATATCTCAAAACAATCATAAGGAATCAAACTTCACGTAGTATTCAATGCACTTTATATGAAAGTTTTTATTATATCCCTCTTGGATGCCTATCATATTAGGACTAAATTTATAACCAAAGCAAATTACCATGCTGTTTAGAAAGACTCTCAAAATAATATAAGTGAAGCATGAGAGTTCAATAATTTCAATAAAATAAAACCACCGCCGTGCTCTAAAAAGATATAAGTGAAGCACTAGAGCAAAATTGCCTAGCTCAAAAGATATAAGTGAAGCACATAGAGTATTCTAATAAATCACGATTCATGTGTGTCCCTCTGAAAAGGTGTGTACAGAAAGGATAATTGTGGCAAACTAAAAAGCAAAGACTCATATCATACAAGACGCTCCAAGCAAAACACATATCATGTGGTGAATAAAAATATAGCCTCAAGTAAATTTACCGATAGACGAAGACGAAAGAGGGGATGCCTTCCGGGGCATCCCCAAGCTTAGGCTCTTCGTTGTCCTTGAATATTACCTTGGGGTGCCTTGGGCATCCCCAAGCTTAGGCTCTTGCCACTCCTTATTCCATAGTCCATCAAATCTTTACCCAAAACTTGAAAACTTCACAACACAAAACTCAACAGAAAACTCATGAGATCCGTTAGTACAAGAAAATAAAATCACCACTTTTGGTACTGTTGTTGTCGGTGTACTAAAGTTTGGGTCCTTTAGTACCCCATACTTGTGCACGGGCAGTTGTAGCCATACCACTGGCAAGGCCTGCCGGTGGACAGCTAGAAGCAAATGCGAGATTATCAAGGAAGTATTCAGGCCAATGATCAGAAGACAGAAGACCGGGGGCTTGGCTCCCTGCAAGATCTTTGCCGGGATGGCCCGCGAAGTCCTGCCAAGATCCTTGCCGGGATGACCCGGCAAGATCCGCACCTGACAAGGTTCCGCCACCCTGCCTCCACTCCAGCGCAGTGACCAGCCTGTCATTTGGGTCTTGTCCTCCTTCTGGTCGCGTGGCATGATTCTAGTGGTGAACGGGCTTAAGCGGTGCTGATGGGACGGGCCCTTTTTCCATCCCCAAGAAAGTAAGGACACCTAAACGGAGCATTTAATGCGTTTGTCCTAAATCGTTTGTGATAAGTTTGTAAACACTGTAGCTACTTTACACCTCAATGTATGTACCAAACGCCACTGTTGGTGACCCCTTGGACATATAAAAGGAGGCCCAAGGCGTAGCTACAGAAGGATGACACTCTTTAGCCCATTCTACATGCGTAGCTACTGCTCGAACATACTGTTCATTGCAAGCGCTCCTGGAGCTTGGGCTTAAACTTCCACAATAAACTAAAGCAGGAGTAGGGTATTACGCTTCTCAGCGGCCCAAACCTGGGTAAAATTTCCCTTGCGTTGATCGTTGGATTTGCTCTTTGTGCATACCTCTCTCCCTGCCGAATCATAAAGGGATCCACGTGATCCCATAGGTGTCGCACGCCAACATCTTTGGCGCGCCAGGTAGGGGGTGAGGAGGTTGCGTGAACCTGATCTAGTGATCAGCGCGTCAGTTTCTTGATCGTTTCCGTCACCATGGCCCCCAAGAAGAAGGGTTTGGCCGCGGCTGGTCCATCTACGTCTGGTCTGCCCGTGCCTTCACGGACGAGCGACGGCATGGACGCAGATGGAGGAGGTGGAGGTCTTGAGCCTCCATGGCGTTCTGGCAGACAAAGCCAGGCGAGCGGTGTTGTTCGCAGCGGCGACAACGACCCGCGCGCCACCAGATCCAAGGACGGAGCCATGCTGCCTACGGGTGGCGTGGCGAACTCCAAGGACGGGACGACACCCTCCAAGACACCCGTGCCGGCGCATGCGCTGCGGCCTTCTCAGGTCGCGCGCGACGGGTAGCGTCATGACGACGGTGGTTCCAGGCGTCCCCAAGGAAAGCCCCCCGCGCATCATTCCCGAGATGCGCGCGACCAACATACACACCAAGGTGCTGGTGGAAGCGCGGTGCGGTCGCGGGACCGTGACGGAGCTCCTTCTAAGACGGTTAGGAGTCAGAGCACCTCACGTACCTCGCACATCTCACCGCCGCCTACACCAGCAGAGGCATTGGCGCAAGCACAACTGCTTCTAGATTTCCCTCCCGCTCTGGAGAAGCTCGAGGAATGGCGAGCTGCTATTCAGAGCCTCATCGGCTTCGCCAACGGAGATGGACCACAGCGGGCGGAGCCTTCGCGGTGGTGGTCCATCAAACCGACACATGCCGATGGCGAAAATACTAGAGGTAGAGCGAGTATGGTGCACTCTCCTTCACAATAGCAACAGCGGTCGCTTGCTCGATGGACCGACGTCTGTGATGGTGATTCCACGGCGTCGTCCAATCCACGAATGCGTCGCGATCAGCGTCAAGTTCTTCGGGAGCGAAGCAAAGAAGACGCTGGAACTATCATCAAGCGGCGACGGGAAGCATGCCATCAATCTGATAGGCACGCAGGGCCTACTGTTGACAAGCCTGCGCCAGGGGATCTTGGTGACTTGCCTTATGAGGTGGGGTGTCCAACATTTACCCATGAGCTGCGGCGAGTCCAGTGGCCCAATTCCCAAACATTCAAGCCAGAGGTCTCGGAGAAATACGACGGCAAGACTCACCCGTTAGAGTTCCTAAGCATCTACACCATCGCGGTGCAGGCTGCCGGAGCTCGAGACGACAAGATACTCGCCAACTACTTCCCGTTGGTGCTTAAGCCCAACGTCAGGTCGTGGTTGATGCATCTACCAGAGAATTCCATTTCTTCCTGGTCAGACCTGTGTCACCAGTTTTTTGGCGCCTTTCTCGGAGGCCATCAAGCTCCTGGCCAGGAAAGTGATTTACACCTCATCCCCCAGAAGAAGGGCGAGCCCTTGCGCAAGTTCATACAGAGATTCAGCCGTGTACAGGACAATATCCCAGACATTCATCCCGCCGCCATTATTAGTGCGTTTCACCAGAACATGCGCAATCGCAAGATGCGAGAGGAGCTGACGATGAACAAAGTCAGGGAGATTGCTGAGCTCTATGCTCTGGTAGACAAATGTGCTAGAGCTGAAGAGGGAAGGAGACTCCCCGGCGAGAACATCGGCGCGGAAGTCGACTCTGAAGATGAAGATGCCGCCACCCCGACAAGAAAAGGTCGGCGGCGTAACAGGAAGCGTAAGGGCAAGACTGTGCTTGTTGTTGAGGAATCCGGCAACCCCGGCACCACCAAGAAGGCCAAGGTCGATGGCCCCGGCAAGGATGTTGCTGGGTGTCCCTCCTGTTAGGCCTTGGCGGCTGCCGAAAAACCGGAGGGCTCCGACAAGCAATATTGCAAGATCCATCGCACCAAGGGCCATGACCTCCAGAATTGCCGGCAAGTTGAACAGCTTGTCGAGAGGCAGAAAGCTGAATATGAAAGGCGAGAGAAGGAGAGAGCCCAAGATGGTGCTGAAGGGTCTGGCAAGAAACGCGGTGGCCGAGGAGGTCACCACGGCAAGGCTAAGCAACAGAAGGAGAGGCCCGCTCAAGGCCGCGACAAAGAAGAGGGGGGTGAAGATGACAATGAAGAGGACGACGACTCCAGCGAGCATGAGTTTCAAAAGGCTACAGAGGCTATGTGCCTTGACAGAGGCGCCTCGCTGCATTCTTCTCACCGCCAACTTAAACAGTGGGTGCGAGAGATCAATGCGGCGGAGCCGTCGGTTGATGCTCGGAAGCCTCTGAAATGGGCCAGCACACCTATCATTTTTGACATTGAGGATCATCCTGATCGCACAACCGCGGTCGGGTGCTTGCCATTGTTGGTTTCACCAACAATTCGCAACCTCAAGGTAACAAAAATGTTAGTTGACGGTGGGGCCGATTTGAAGCTGATCTCACCTAGCGTGATCAAGAGGTTGCAAATTCCTGACAAAGATCTCAAGGAAACGGGCACGTTTCAAGGGATCAATCCAGGAAGGAGCCAACCGAAGGGTAGGATCACATTACCGGTAACATTTGGCAGTGAGCTGAACTATAGAACAGAAAAGATCATTTTCGACGTCGCCAAGATTCCGTTGCCATATAATGGGATTCTCGGCCGTCCAGCACTGGCCAAGTTCATGGCGGCCTCGCACTACGCTTACAACGTATTAAAGAAGCCCAACCCGATGAGCGTCATCATTGTCAACTCTGACAAGAAGGACGCGCTTATCTGTGCTGACCAACTCTACCGAGAGGCAGTTGCAGCATCTGCCGCCAAGGCACTTGCTCCTGCCACTGAAGCTCCTGGGGGGAAGAAGAAGACCGGCAAGACCTCTAGCACACACTCCGGCAAGCGCACCTCCTCGGAGTGTTGCGCTCCCGTCGAGGATGTGCCGGAGAGCTCCAACGGCAAGAGCAAGAAATCCAAGGTAGCTCCGCCAGAAACCAAGAAGGTGCCCGTCAAGGAGGATGGTACGGGAGGAACTTTCACCATAAGTTCCACCCTCGATGGCAAATAGGAAAGTGCGCTCGTTGCTTTCCTGCGGGCGAATATCGATGTGTTTGCATGGCAACCATCTCATATCCCCGGTGTTCCCAAGGAACTAATTGAGCACCACCTTGCTGTCTGTCCTCATGCACGGCCCGTCAAGCAAAAGGTTAGGAAGCAGTCTTTGGAACGGCAAGAATTTATTGCTGAAGAAATTAGGAAGTTGGAAGCGGCAGGTTTGGTTAGAGGAGTGCTCCATCCGACGTGGTTGGCCAACCCAGTTGTAGTGCGCAAGGCAAATGGAAAATGGAGGCTGTGTATTGACTATACAGATATCAATAAAGCCTGTCCAAAAGATCCTTTCCCCTTGCCGTGCATCGACCAGATTGTGGACTCCACTGCCGGCTACGATCTGCTGTTGTT
This sequence comes from Thinopyrum elongatum, assembly GCA_011799875.1. NCBI lineage: Eukaryota > Viridiplantae > Streptophyta > Magnoliopsida > Poales > Poaceae > Thinopyrum > Thinopyrum elongatum. The sequence continues at coordinate 290,702,733 of CM022299.1, read as the reverse complement.
TCTCGACGCCTATTCAGGGTACCATCAGATTTTCATGGCCAAGGAAGATGAAGAGAAAACCGCATTTATCACCCTGTGTGGTGCATATTTGCCGGGGCGGGGACACGAAATCCTAGAAATCAACCCCTCGTGTCATCCCCAGCCCAGGATTACTGTTACTGGAGGACACGTCCTTGTTACAGATTACCAAGCTATTACAAGAATTGGATACAAGACCATGAAGGTCTAATGATACAACAATGATTCTGGTGGTGGATGACGGAGTTGTCTCGTGGTTCTCCAATGTCGATGGGGCTCCATTCCCACAGGAACAGCTGACCCGGATAATTCCTATCCGAGTGGCTGCCATCCTAGGCTCCGCACGGACGTCGCTGTGGTACTCCTCAAAGAAATCCTGACCTGGCGAAGTAAATAGCCAGGGACAAGCCTGTGAGTACGTTTGAATGTACTCGCAAACATCATGAACAAAAGATATACCGAATGCAACAATTAAATTATATGATCATGATGAACCACCTATATGCGTATGCTCATGATGGACTTAAAGGCATGCTGTCAGGAATTAAATTATGGCATGATAAAATATTAGCATGCGCAAATAAATGAATATAAAATAAAATAAAATAAAATAAATTAGTGATAAACAAGGAAAGTTAAAGGAAAATAAAATAAAAGAAATGCCGGCCGGATGTCTAAAGTGACACCACGGTAGGTCTTGAAGAGAAATGCCAAACGGGTGTCTAAAAGAGAAATCGGACGAGACAGGACCATCCGAGAACTCAGGCGACGCCACGAGAGGTCTTGAAAAGAAATGCAAGTCGGGTGTCAAGTGACGCCACGGTCGGACTTGAAGAGAAATGCCAATCGGGTGTCCACAGGAGTAGTGGCGGGATAAACCGCCTGTTAACTCGAGACGCCACGAAGAGGTCTTGAAAATAAATGCCAAACGGGTGTCCACAAGAGTAGTGGCGTGACAGACCGCCTAATAACTTAAAGGACGCCACGGAGAGGTCTTGAAAATAAAATTGAGTGCCCGGGGTAGTCTAGCCAGCCCCTGAGACACTCAGGAATATAAAATAAGAGAAACGGGTTAGTCCACAATAATATGTATAACCATAGTAATATTAACAAGCATAGCAAAATATTCATGATAGTATCAGGGTGACAATAAGTATTCAGCAAAAACAAATCAGGCACATTTTAAGTATTTCCTCCGGAGACCGACACTAAGACCGACACTTGACCAACCCAGACTGTAGCCCTTAACCGTGGACACGGCTATTCGAATAGGTTTAAACTCTGCAGAGGGTGTACTCTTTACCCACAAGTAAATGATTTCTTTAGTCAGCACCGTGACACTGACTAATTCCCATTATGGTCTTTGGGTTGAAAACACACCTGACCAGCACACACCAGATTAACCGTCCGGATGCCAGGAATCACCCAAAGCATCGTTTCAGAAAAACTCTAAGTCGGGGAGACAACAATCTCGAGTAGCATGGGATCACTATTAATACGCGCGGATTCCAAGGGGACACTCCCTCTCGGCTACAGCCGGTAACACCCATGCCCCCTGACCCGATGACAGGATTTAGTCCGCGGCCACGGAAACCCTCATCGTGGCCCTCTGTACGGTGTGTGCATGGAAAGGGGTTAAAAACTTACTAAACCATACCCCACCTGTGGCAGGGACAAGTGGCAGCACGAATCAAGTATGGGGGTTACCGGAACAAGACTTGATCTACGGTCGACTCAGGAGGCTCGAATATTTCCTTCAGTGGTTAGCACAAAATGATTCCTCGGTAGTACCCAACAGGGTCACCACCTGACATGTCCCAACATGTCCTTACTGATCGTTCTCGTCACCGCGAGAATTCAGTATCACGGTCACTTTACTCGTGACTGATATTTTTTTCCTGCAGTTTAGTCCAGACTAACATGAGCATATATGACAAGTGAAAGTAATCATGCTCACTCATATTTCACGTTTTAGAGATAACAGCAAAACAGCCATGGATCATGCATGCACTATGGCTATATGCAAAATCCATTAAAATTTATCCTAACCATGATCCAAATATTCAAGATAGCAACCAAAAACATTCACCATATCAAGTGTTCAAGATGCTCGCCTTGAGCATGCAGAAGTATTGGGTGCACTCCAAAAGTTTGAAATATTAACTCCCCTCCATTTCCTATTTTAAAAAATATTTAATTCACCACATATAGCAAAAACAGGACTAAAAATTGTTTCAAAAACTTTTGAAATAAATACTCAAATAAACTAGATGAAATATAAGAAATACCAGAAAAAGAATCAAATTATTTGGAGTTAGTATGAATTACTTATGGAATTTTCAATCCGTAATAAATTATTAAAAGGACTATTTAATAAATCCAGTGTAGACAAAGCTTAGGAAAAAAAGTTCACCTAATCTAGATAAATAGAGAATGATTTTATAAATCTATAGACATTTGAATCATCAGTTTTGGATTTGAAATGGATCCTGTGGAAATATTTGAAAACTACTAGAAATGGAAAAATGGAAAGGAGTACCAGTGCGACTTGTGCGTTGAATAGCTGTACTGTACCACTGGGCCAAGCCCATCAAATCAGTCGCGCGGGGAGGTACCGACGTCGAAGGCGTATTTAGAAAATACGCCTTCACTTACTGACACGGGTCCCGACCCCAGTCACTGACGGTGGGTCCCGCGGGCCCACCAGTCAGGTTTGACTGGTCGTCGCCGCGCGCGTCTTCTCCGGCAGAAACAGAGGCGGGGTTCCGACGGTGATCCCCGGCGAACGGGGCGCCGTTCAAAAAACGGAGGCCACCCACGGACTCAGGGGGTCGAGGCGGCCCAGGGGGTGCCCTCCTTGGTCGCCGGGACGGACGGAGTCGCCGATGGCGAGTCTCCCCGAGAGGCTCCGGCGACGGCGATTTGGGGTTCTCGCCCACGGCTATTCTCGCGCCAAATTGAAGCGAGGGACGAGTCCGTGAGGTTGAGAGGAAGTTGCTGGAGAGGAAAGCGGAGGGCAGAGGGCTATGGTGGCGTGGGAATCATCAAGGAAATGGCGGCGACAGTGGCTGCCGGAGATGAGAAAGATGGCCGTCTCCGGCCGTGCTGGGGCTCGGGCGAGCTCGTAGAGAGATGAGGAGGAGAGTTGGTCCTCTGGGAGAGCCCGAGGTGGCCTTTTATAGCTCGGGGAAAACGGTTATGTGGCTTCCCGACTAAGCCACGACGGCGGCGGCCATTACTGCGCCGGTGAGGTAGTTGCGGGGGCGGCGCGACGTGGGCAGGCTTGTGGAGGAGGCCACCGTCCAGGGAGTGAGCTGGCTGGCTCGGGGAAGTGCCAGGTAGCGTGGACGGTGCCGTCCCCGAGTGGGTTGCGGCGGCGGCCATTATTGGCGAGCAAGGACGGTGGCGAGGCCATTGGTGGACGGCAGGGTCCGGTGAGGACAGTGGCGGCTTGCAGTTATGGAAGGACGCGCTGGCTGGCTCGGAGACAAGCCACGCGTCTCAGGCAGTGGCGTGTCCGAGAAGGCGGCGGCCGTGGACGGTGCAGGTCAGTGGGGAGTGGCGCTAGGGGACGAAAGAGGTGTCGGCAAGGCGCGTTGCTTGCCCGCGAAGCCGCCTGGGGTGATCCTTGCACGAGAGAGGCAGCAGGGGCCGCGCGGAGACGGTGCCGAAGCCTGCAGTCCTGGCGCTCTGGCCACGCATAGTGCACGCGTCCAGAGCCACCTAGGAAGCTCCTCTGACTATGAAATTTGGCAGGATTGTATATATCTGAATGATACCGATGGTGGACATGATAGTTTGGCCAAATGACCAAGTGTGCCATGTAGATTAGGAAGAGGGAAAATTCCTGTCATGAATGCAAGGTGCTTGACAGAATGCTTTGGTGACCAAGGAGGCTCTATTGGATTTGAATTTTGGCAGGATGATGTGTCCTTATATGACAAGGATGATGGTGGGGTTGTATGGACAAAACAAAAAACTTGCAAGTGCAAGTTTTGGTGAATTTCAGTTCTGGGCAGAAACTTCAGAGGAATATTTGGTGAACTAAAAAGATTCCAATGGGGCTAAAATTTTGGACTTAAGGGTTTGGTTGGAAGGACAGTAAGTGGAAAAAATTTCAGAATTGTTGGAGAAACATTTAATAGGGTTGTAGTTCAAAGCTGGATCTGGACCAGAAAAGGAAAGAGGTTGTTTCACTCAAAATTTTCAAAGCACCAAGTTAGATTTTTGCATAAAAGTGACATGTGGACATCACATGACCTCCCATAATTTTTGTGGGATTTTAAAATAATTATTTAAAATAGTTGTAGTGCATCAGAAGCATTTAAAGTGTTGAAAAAACCTTTTAAAGAATTGTTTTGGGGCAAATTTTTATTTTGAAAATAATTCTTACTGTTGTTAAAGTAATAATGGAATGGGTTAAGAAAACTCCCAAAGCCACAATATTATTTTCAAACATTGCTATATGGAGGAAAGAATTTTGAAAAACAGAAAATGCTCTAAAATTAATAAAACACCCAATATAATTTGAAATTTTATTTCTGGCCAATTTTTACTTAATAAAAATCATGGTTGAATTTTTGGGGTGTTACAATATTGTTTCTAACGTATGCCCTTCGAGTTGAAAAGTGCTGGTTCAACTTTTGCAAGAGCGGTCCAGGTTGGTTTTGAGCCCCAGCTACATAGAAATATGGAAGTTTATATGGATGATATAGTGGTTAAAACCAAGGACAAAGCAACGCTTATACAAGATTTGGATGAGACATTTGCAAATCTGTGCAAGATCAATCTGAAGCTCAATCCCGAGAAGTGCATGTTTGGCGTTCCATCCGGCAAGCTTCTCGGGTTCTTTGTGTCTCAGCGTGGGATCGAAGCAAATCCCGACAAGATCAAGGTGATTGAGCATATTGAGGCACTGAGACGCGTCAAAGATGTACATCGACTTGCCGGCTGCATCGCTGCTCTGAGCAGGTTTATCTCCAAATCTGCTGAGCGCGCCCTGCCCTTTTTCAAAATCTTGAAGAAGGCAGGTCCAATGAAATGGACTCCGGAAGTGGAGGCAGCGCTGCAGGATTTGAAGAAATACCTCTCCTCTCCGCCGATACTAGTCGCGCCTAAGCCACGAGAGCCGTTGTTGCTATATTTAGCAGCGACGAATCAAGTGGTTAGTGCTGCGTTAGTAGCGCAGAGAGAAGCTGATGAAGAAGCAGCAGCAACGGTAAGCCCGACAAGCGACGAGCTGGAGTCTTCTCCGGTGAGGTCTAGTGCCGACAAGGCAGGATTTGCAAAGTTGAATGAAGCAGCGCAGAGGAAGACGATGGTGCAGCGCCCAGTTTATTTTGTCAGTTCCCTTTTGCAGGGGGCTAGATCAAGATATTCTGGTGTGCAGAAATTGCTCTTCGGCCTCCTTATGGCCTCGAGGAAGTTGCGCCATTATTTCCAAGCGCATGAGATTACCGTCGTCACTCACTTCCCATTGCAGCGGATTTTACGAAATCCAGATGCGACCGGCAGGATTGTGGAGTGGGCGTTGGAATTGTCAAGCTTTGATCTCAAGTTTGAAAGCACTTCAACAATTCAGAGCAGAGCCTTGGCGGAGTTCATTGCAGAATGGACCCCAACGCCAGACGAAGAAAGTCAAGCGACAACTCTCCCTGGTAAGGAAATAGACCGAGAATGGATTATGTATTTTGACGGGGCTTTCTCGCTGCAAGGCGCCGGTGCAGGCGTGCTGCTTGTCGCACCCACCAGAGAGCACCTCAAATATGTAATTCAAATGCACTTTCCCCGGGAGAGATCAACAAACAACACTGCAGAATACGAAGGGCTGCTTGTCGGTCTCAGGATCGCGGTGGATCTTGGAATTAAGAAGCTCATCGTTAGAGGTGATTCACAGCTTGTCGTCAAGCAGGTGAACAAAGATTATCAGAGCCCGTTGATGGAAGCTTATGTAAGATGAAGTGAGGAAATTGGAGGAGCGCTTTGACGGTCTGCAGACAGAGCATGTTCCTCGAGCGGAGAACGACATTGCTGACGACCTGTCAAAGCGTGCTGCCCTTAAGTTACCTATGGAACCAGGTACTTTTGTGCTTCGATTGACTCAGCCATCTGTAACACCATCAGCAAGGCAACATAAGCGACGAAAGTTGAGTTCTGGCTAGTACTTCCCGGCAGAGCTCCCAGAAGCCGCCAGCAAGGAAGTTGCCGGGAACAACGACAAACTTGCCGGGGAACAACGGGCTCCGGCGAGGCCTCAGGTCCTTGCCGTCGAGACAAATGCTCCCACGGCAGAAAATATGCCTTTAGTCCTTGCTGTTGAGCCTCAGGCTCCGGCATGGGCACAGCACATCGTCCAGTTCCTCCAAACAGGGGAACTCCCCGAAGAGCAGGAAGATGTGGAGAAAGTAGCCCGTCGGTCTAGTATGTACCAGTTCGTGGATAGCGTCCTGTACAGAAAAAGACCGAACGGCGTGAAATTGAAGTGTATTCCTCGGGAAGATGGACTGGAGCTGTTGGCAGAGATACATGGAGGCATATGTGGCTCCCACATAGGTTCAAGAGCTCTTGTCGGTAAGGCATTCCGGCAAGGTTTCTTTTGGCCCACTGCCCTCCAGGATGCAACTGCACTAGTAACCAAGTGTGAAGCGTGCCAGTTTCATTCAAAGAAATTGCATCAGCCAGCTCAGGCTCTTCAGACAATCCCTCTTTCCTGGCCATTTTTGGTCTGGGGGCTCGACATATTGGGCCCTTTTCCCCGTGCTACCGGGGGCTTTGAGTACTTGTATGTCGCAATCGACAAGTTCACGAAGTGGCCGGAGGTGGAGGCAGTGAGAAAGGTGACAGCACAATTAGCCGTCAAATTCTTCAAGGGACTAGTTTGCCGTTTTGGTGTCCCAAATAGGATCATCACCGACAATGGCACACAGTTCACGAGCCACACCTTCATGCAATACGTCCAAGGCATTGGCAGCAAAATTTGTTTTGCTTCTGTTGCTCATCCAAGAAGCAATGACCAAGCAGAAAGGGCAAATGCTGAAGTGTTGCGAGGGCTCAAGACAAGGACTTTCGACAAGCTGAAAAAGTGTGGAAGACGCTGGATTGATGAGTTGCCGGTGGTTCTTTGGTCAATCAGAACGAAACCAAATCGAGCCACCGGCCAGACACCCTTCTCCCTAGTATACAGGGCAGAAGCAGTTCTCCCCACGGAACTCATATACGGGTCACCTGAGTGCTCGCTTATGATGAGCTTGAGCAAGAGCAGTTGCGGCAAGATGACGCCACACTCCTTGAGGAAGATCGTCTTCTGGCTGCTGTGCGAGCTGCACGCTACCACCAAGCCTTGCGCCGCTACCATAGCCGCAAGGTTCATGCCCGAAGTCTTGAGGAAGGCGACCTTGTTCTTTGGCGCGTTCAGTCGGCCAAGAATTCCAACAAGTTAACACCAAAGTGGGAAGGCCCTTATCGGGTAGTATGAGTCACCAGGCCTGGTGCTGTCCGCCTGGAGACCAAGGATGGCATTCCAGTGAGCAATTCCTGGAATATCGAACATCTTCGTAAGTTCTATCCATAAGCCGCGGTTGCCGGGTCTCCCACAACCACCTTTTGTGCAAGTTTTTCTGACAAGGCATGTAATCCTTTGTACAAAGCCAGGCACAGACCCTGTGCGTAGTCGAATAAAATTTAAGTGTTTTACAATTCCTGTCGATTTTCATGTTATACTATATGCATGTTTGTCTAAGATATTGTAAACCACTTGCTTCCGATAAGCGCTAATGAACCGCCAAGGTTCCATATCCTTGTTTTCTCTTCTTTCTTTTTCTCAAAAGATAGAAGGCTCCTTCGCATGCAACTTTGCCGGGAGGAGTGTGATGGTATGGATACCAATAGGCGACGTTCAAGGTTGACATCTTGCCGGAAGGAATACAACAACAAAAAGCTAAGTTGCAGAACTCTAAGTGAATTTCTTTTTACTTAAAGGCCATTTTCCTTGAATGATTTCGGCTTTTGAATGGAAAACCTGCACGCGAAGGAACCTTGTCGTGATCGGTTGCGCCCTTACTCTGTTTCGAGTCCGCTCAACAGTTTAGGTGGCTGCATTGAAAATGTCAAGGATACCTTGCCAGTAGCGACACCTCCAGCAGGCTATTAAAGACCCACATCTAGCGCTCGCGGCAGGACGCGCGCACCGGCAAGCTTCCAATAAGCGTAGGGCACGCACCATACAGAAAGGAACCCGACAAGGGAAATAGCATGCATTCATCCAAAACAGAGCAAGTTATATTACATTGATGATTGCCGCATTTCTAACTAAAGATAAAATTGTCTTTGGCATGGAATAATGGCGGCAAAGATGAAGCAAAGTGACTAGTCCCTGCGCTGACCCTCGACCCTCTTGACTTGGCTAACCTTGTCGACGATGGGCGCCATGAGCTCTTTGAGCGCTTCGAGGTTTGCATCCTCCGGCAAGCTGTCGAGAACGTTGGTGAGGTTGATGCCGGGGTTCTTGTGCGCCACTTTGACGAGCACCTTGAGAAGGACGGCCCGGCAGAGTTTGCGGGATTCATTGGCCAGATGGGTTGCTTGTTCAGAGTGGAGCAGCTTCAAGGCATCGACGACACCCTCGAAGAACATCGTTAGCTTGGCGCTCGAGGACACCCTGTCGTTGGTGGAATAATTAAAGTGCCGCAGGCCCATGCTGGATAGTTCCGCTTCAAGCCTCTCCGCGACGTCGACAAGGCGCTCGGTCCAGATCTTCACGCCTTTCTCAAAATCATTGTAAGAGGCGGTGGCGCTGTTGGGCAGGTCCTTCTCATTCTGAAGGTCTTTGACTAAAGCCTTCTCGTGAGTCTTGCCGGCCTCCAGGGATTTCTTCAGCATGGTCAGCTTCAGAGTCAGATCAGCGATGGATTCTTTGGCTGCGGTGAGCTCTTTGATCTTGTCGGACATGGAGGTTTGCATCTCCGCCAAGCTGTAGAGAGTCTTCTCTCTGTCAGCTTTGAGCGTCGAGAGCTCCTTGCCATGTTCCTCGAGGTCCGCCTCTAGCCTCTTTACTTTATCATCCAGCTTGTTCTTGGCGGCCTCTGCAGCATTGGCAGCATCGATGGCTTCCTTTAACTTGCCGGCGTGATCTACAGTTAGAGCTTCAAGCGTCTCCTTGTGTTTCTGCTCTAGCTCCTGGGTCCGCAGCCCGACAAGTTTTTCGGTCTCCTCATCCTTGCTGCGGAGCTTGGCGGCAAGTGCCTTCTCGCGAGCGGCAAGGTCTTCTTCCTGAGCATCAAGCCCGACATGGAGTTGTGTTAAGCGAGCTTCTTGTGCAGCTGCCTGCTGCGCGGCCTCTTCCTGTGCTTTCTCAGCGTCAGACTGCTTCAAGAGGAACTCGTTCCAACTTTGGCTCAGCTGTTCCCGGCCAGTCATCAGTTCTTGAAAAGCCTCAGCGTACCAGACTCGCGTTTGCTCGATGCGCTTCTGGAAATCCGTCTCTGCTGCTTCAGTATCTGCCGCCCTAGAGTCCAGTTTCTCTTTCCGGGCGCGGCAAAGGGCCTGGAGCTTCTGAAAGTTGTTGCTCATGGCTTGAAGGAGCTAATATTCCTCGAACCCGCTGCTGCTGGCGCATGGCTCGTCAAAAATTTTGAGCCCGGCAGCAGTGATGACATCTTCATCAAAGATTTCCCCTTTAGTTGACACCCCAGTGCTTGCCGTCCCTGGTATGCTGACAAACAGGTTGTCGCCAGCTTTGAGGTATTTGCTTGACGGGGGGACCTCGGATGTTGATGGTTGATCTTCGACAACCGTCTCACCGGCGACTAGAGGCTCCGTGACCGGTGCAGCGCCAGGCGCTCCTGTGGTAGGAATGCCATCAGTATGGTCACCGGTCTCCTTGCCGGCCCTCTCAGCAGATCCCTTGATGGTTTCTTCTTGTGCGACCCTGGCGGATTCGTCAGCAGCAACTTTGTCGGCCTCGACGACAGCATCCTTGGTGGTCTCCTCGATGACGATGTCAACATTCATCTGTTCCATCGAGGGAAGATCTGAAGACCAGGGGAAGAAATAAGATGAGACCGAGGTTGAAGTTCAAGAAGACAAAAATAAAGAAAGAATAACAAGTACTCAGAGGCAAGTGGTTTACTTGTGTTGAGCTATTGAGAGGTGGGTTCTCCTTTCCCGGCAACATTGGTTGCCGGTGTAGGACTGCCAGTGCCCGTGCTTGCCGGCTCCTCTTCGATGCGAACGGGCTTGTCGGTGGAAGCCCTTGCCGGGGATTTACTTCTGGGCGGCGTGGTTGACGAAGGCGGCATGTCAGGGACGGCCTCCGATGGCTCTTCCTGTTGCCGTTCTTCTCCTGCAAAGCCCGGCGATGTCAGTAACAAAGATAAAACATTTCCACACCCGCTAGCAGGAAAATGAGTAGTGTACTCACGCTGAGGGCTGGGTTGGGGGCTGCGAGGAGGACTAAGCTCTAGGCTGATGACGATGAGCTCTGGCGCATCCACGGTGCTTGTCGGGGGCTCATCACCCGTTGAAGTCTTAGCGATCTTCGCCATCCTTTGCGCCAATGTTTCTGTATCCCTGCGGAGATAAGCCAAAGCAAGACAAGTGAATTAAGCAAAATCAGAACTCAGAAATTAAGAGATGCGACGGGACCCTTACTCTTCTCTCTCCGGACTGAAAGCGGAAAGGTCAAAGTCGACCTCCACTTTAGTGTCTGTGTGAGGGGGCGGAGAAGGGGTCCTAGGTCACTTGACTGTCCCAGAGGCGGCGGGTCGGCGTGATCCTGTTGCTCCGGCCGTTGCCGGTGTTGCATGAGACGCCCCTGCCGTTCCAGCTGTTGTCGCGGCCGTGCGTCTCGTACGTCGCGTGGGCTACTGTTGAGCTTCTTGCTGTTGCACAGCTTTGCCGACCGCCTTCTTGCCAGGAACCTCACCGCTCAAGGAGGGTTGGTTAGCTGGGATGCCAGAGGCAGTTTTCCGAAGAATGCATTTTTTCCTCTCTGGAGCTGGGGGCTCCTCATGCAGCTGTCCCTCAGCTGTGTCCTCGCCAGAAGGGTCCCCGGTAGCCGAGTCGCTCTGTTCCCCAGCAGCCTCATCCTGCCCGGCAAGGTCCTCTTCGGACATCACTTCTTCTTCGCCGGCCTCCTCTTCCGTGAAGCCAACACTGCTGGCCTCCGCAGCAAGATTTGCCTCTTCCGCCCTGCTGGCGATGTACGCCACCTCTTCATCAGTGGTGGGACGGATAAGGTTGGTCTCTTCACGGATGGCTCTCTCTGACAAATTGTCAAAGAACGCCTATGCGCGCTCTGCAGATGGTTTGACCGAAGTTCCGTCAAGGCCGTGGGCGTTACACGCTAGCATCATGGCGATGATTGAGGTCAGAGCAGAATTGTTGCACAGAGGGATTATGTTTGCCGGCAGCTTGAATTTCCCGTCAGGCCTAAATAGTCTGTGGCAGAGGGCTGTATGCTGCATAACCGTCAAGTTGTTGTTCAAACCTGGACGCAACCTCATGATATCTGCAGCATTCTGAAATTCCCAGGCTGGTCTCCCCCCTTTGTTATGCAAGGGGGCGATGCGGCGTCGAAGGAAATCAGCGCCAACCATTTCTATTGTCAGCCCGGCAGCCTTGAGACGGTGGATTTTGGTAATAGCAATTGTGAATTTCTTATCTTGAGGATCGAGGGAACTCCAATTGTTGCCGCGGACCACTTTCGACTGTCGGGGCAGACAGAAAGGCTGGAAATCCTCCTCCTTGATCCAGCACCATTCGCCCCGCCATTCTTCCCACTTGCTACAGTAAAGCCCTTCTGGGTATATCTCCTTATTCCAGGTCCTTGGAATCCAGCTGATAGAACTAGAAAGGGCCTCTCCTTTCTCGATCCGGGGAATGAAATAGTGGCGGAAGAGGGCTGTGTTGGGGATTATTTCGGCAAAGTTTTCACAGAGATGGGTGAAGACTGACATACATGTCACGGCATTCGGCGTGAAATCCAAAAGATGGAAGCCGTATGTGTACATGATGTCGTTGAAGAAATCAGAAAATGGAGGGCAGAGACCGCAATAGAAGAATGCGACAAAGAAATGAAATTTATCTGGGCCGCCCTTGGAGGAAGCAGGATTCACGCGGGTGGCGAGGTGAGCTTTCATCTCCCTCCCCCACATGCACAGGTACCGCTCCTTCAGGGCGTTCGCATCGAGCGTCGGGGTGAAGACGACATGTTCCTTCCGCATCTTCACTAGCTCGCTCTCCTCGACGGCTTTTACTTCTTTACCCTTGGTCGCTTTGGGTGGCATGGCGGCTGTAGAAGCAAAGATCGAGGATGATGAGGGCGTGGAGGCGGCGGATGGATGAGAGAAGTTCTGCTTTGAGTTTGAGGAAGAAGACGGCGGCGGTTTCCAGATTAGAAAGGATGGGAGGTAAATGAGTGGCGCCTCTGCGGATTCCTTTTTATAGGGAAGGCGCGGGGCTGCCTCCTTTCTAATCAATATAAATGCGCTTTCGCGGGCGCACTGTTACTGCGGTCGTTCCACACGTTCCCACGTCGCGCGTTTATTACGCGCCATGGGGAAGCACGGTAAACAAGATAATAGCAGCTAACTTCTGCCACGTGTGCCCTAGCCCAACAATGCCTCACACCCGTGTATGCCCTAGGCCCGGGGGCTCCTGTCGGTGTACTAAAGTTTGGGTCCTTTAGTACCCCATACTTGTGCACGGGTAGTTGTAGCCATACCAGCGGCAAGGCCTGCCGGAGGACAGCTGGAAGCAAATGCGAGATTATCAAGGAAGTATTCAGGCCAATGATCAGAAGACAAAAGACCGGGGGCTTGGCTCCCGGCAAGATCTTTGCCGGGATGGCCCGCGAAGTCCCGCCAAGATCCTTGCCGGGATGACCCGCCAAGATCCGCACCCGACAAGGTTCCGCCACCCTGCCTCCGCTCCAGCACAGCGACCAGCCTGTCATTTGGGTCTTGTCCTCCTTCTGGTCGCGTGGCATGATTCTAGTGGTGAACGGGCTTAAGCGGTGCTGATGGGACGGGCCCTTTTTCCGTCCCCAAGAAAGTAAGGACACCTAAACGGACACCTAAACGGAGCATTTAATGCGTTTGTCCTAAATCGTCTGTGATAAGTGTGTAAACACTGTAGCTACTTTACACCTCAATGTATGTACCGAACGCCACTATTGGTGACCCCTTGGACGTATAAAAGGAGGCCCAAGGCGTAGCTACAGAAGGAGGGCACTCTTTAGCCCATTCTGCATGCGTAGCTGCTGCTCGAACATACTATTCATTGCAAGCGCTCGTGGAGCTTGGGCTTAAACTTCCACAATAAAATAAAGCAGGAGTAGGGTATTACGCTTCTCAGCGGCCCGAACCTGGGTAAAATTTCCCTTCCGTTCATCATTGGATCTGCTCTTTGTGCATACCTCTCTCCCTGCCGAATCGTAAAGGGATCCACGTGATCCCATAGGTGTCGCACGCCAACAGTTGTGAACTCATTCTTTATTTATATTGGTGTAATATCTAATGTATTCCAACTTCTCCATGGTTCATACCCCCCGATATTACCCATAGATTCATCAAAATAAGCAAACATTACAAAGAAAACAGAATCTGTCAAAAACAGAACAGTCTGCGAAGATCTGAATTGTTCTAATACTTATTTAACTCCAAAAATTCTGAAAAATTAGTACAATATAGGAAATTTGTGTATCAATACTGTGTAAAACATTTACGGTTTTTCCACACTCCAGTGAATTATTTAAATTCTGTGACTGGACGCAAAAGTTTCTGTTTTTCAGCAAGATCAAATCAACTATCACCGTAAGCCATCCCAAAGGTCTTACTTGGCTCAAACACTAATTAAAACACCAAAACACATCTAACCATATCTAATAATGTGTAAACTTATAAAAATATAAAGGAAAAATATTGGGTTGTCTCCCAACAAGTGCTTTTCTTTAAAGCCTTTTAGCTAGGCATTGATAATTTTGATGACGCTCACATGAAAGATAGCAATTGAAACACGAAAAGAGCATCATGTAGCATGTGAAAAACAAGTTTAAGTCTAACATACTTCTTATGCATAGGCATTTTATAATCAAACAAATTATCAAGACAAGCAAAAACTAGCATATGCAAGGAAAAAGAAAGAAACAATAGCAATCTCAACATAACGAGAGGTAATTTAGTAACATGAAAGTTTCTACCACAAAATTTTCCTCTCTCATAATAATTACATGTGGGATCATACTAAAATTCAACAATATAACAATCACATAAAATATTCTCAACATGATCCACATGCATGCAAAGTTGACACTCTTCCAAAATAGTGGGATTATCATCAAATAAAGTCATGACCTCTCCAAACCCACTTTTATCAAAAATTTCATAAGATTGATCATACTCCAAAGTAGTGGGATCATTATAAGCTAGAGTTGAAACTCTTCCAAACCCACTTTCAATATTATAGCAACCAAATTCATCATGAGGCTTAAATAAATTTTCAAGATCATAAGAAGCATTATCACCCCAATCATGATCATTGCAATAAGTAGCGGACATAACAAAACTAGCATCCCCAAGCTTGGGGTTTTGCATATTATTAGCACAATTGACATTAATAGAATTTATAATAACATCATTGCAATCATGCTTTTGATTCAAGGAACTATCAAGTATGGGTGCAATAGCAATAATCTCATGTTTAACATAAGGAACTATAGCAAATTCATCTCCATAAATATTGGCATCATGGCCATTAGAATAGCAAGCATCATGTTCATAAAGGGATATTTCAATCAAATCATCGGAAGCATAATTATCTATAGATTCATGCATATCATTATTTTCTTCCAAAGCAACGGTCATTCTCTCAATAAATTCTTTGACATAGACATTATGAGCATACTTTTCATAGCAATATTTAAGTATGTCAAAATTTTCAGATTTGTAGAGAGTAATATCATACTTTTCAATCAAAGAAGCAACTTCATAAGCACCCTTAAAAGCAACAAATTCTTCAATTTGTTCGATATCATAGTAACTGTAAACACCCTTTTCATAAGAAGATAAAATTTAATTATCATTAAACTCACATAGCTAGGGAAGGTGTTTTTTAGGGTTCTTAGAGAAACAAGTAAAATCACAAAGTTCACAAAGATTCCAAGCATATTATAGCAAACAATTTATTTGATTCTATAAGAGTCTCCCTTTTTCAGACAAACGGTGATGCACAAAATGAGCATGCTCATCTAAAGATTTTCCCTCAACTAAACTAGTTGGGGTTTTAGCATGAGCACATATGGATCGAAGATGATCCAAGTAGAAAACTTTAAGTGGATCCATATCAATAGATTTTTAGCAAGCAAAGATGCAAGCAAATAGAAGGCACATGGTAACACAAGCAAAGAAGAGATCTAATGAGAAAAAGGCAAATGAAAAAGAGGGCGAATAAAATGGAAAATCTTTTCGAAAATCTTTTCAAAAGTGGGGGAGAGGAAAACGAGAGGCAAATGGCGAATAATGTAATGCAAGAGATGAGAGTTTATGATGGGTACTTGGTATGTCTTGACTTGGCGTAGATGTCCCGGGCAACTGCGCCAGAAATTCTTCCTGCTACTTCTTGAGCTTGCGTTGGTTTTTCCCTTGAAGAGGAAAGGGTGATGCAGCACAGTAGAGTTAAGTATTTCCCTCAGTTAGGAACCAAGGTATCAATCCAGTAGGAGAAGAACGCACAAATCACCAACACCTGCACAAACAAACAAACAAACACTTGCACCCAACGCGATAAAGGGGTAGTCAATCCCTTCATGGTCAACTGCAAAAGTGAGATCTGATAGAGATAGATAAACAAAAGATAAAATATTTTTGGGTTTTTTGGTATATAGATTTGAAAATAAAAGAATGCAAAATAGTAGATCGGAAAGTAATATGATGGAAAATAGACCCGGGGGCCATAGGTTTCACTAGAGGCTTCTCTCATGAAGGCAAATAATACAGTGGGTGAACAAATTACTGTCGAGCAATTGATAGAAAAGCATAAAGTTATGACGATATCCAAGGCAATGATTATGCATATAAGCATCACGTCCGTGTCAAGTAGACCGACTCCTGCCTGCATCTACTACTATTATTCCACACATCGACCGCTATCCAACATGCATCTAGAGTATTAAGTTCATAAAGAACAGAGTAACGCCTGAAGTAAGATGACATGATGTAGAGGAATTAACTCAAGGAATATGATGAAAACCCCATCTTTTTATCCTCGATGGCAACAATGCAATACGTGTCTCGCTACCCATACTTTGTCACTGGGTGAAATCATGCAAGATTGAACCCAAAGCTAAGCACCTCTCCCATTGCAAGAAAAACCAATCTAGTTGGCCAAACCAAACCGATAATTCAAAGAGAAATACAAAGATATCAAATCATGCATAAAAGAATTCAGAGAGGATTCAAATAATATTCATAGATAAGCTGATCATAAATCCACAATTCATCGGATCTCAACAAACACACCGCAAAAGAAGATTACATTGGATAGATCTCCAAGAACATCAAGGAGAATGTTGTATTGAGAATCAAAGAGAGAGAAGAAGCCATCTAGCTACTAGCTATGGACCCGTAGGTCTGAGGTAAACTACTCACACATCATCAGAAGGGCAATAGGGTCGATGTAGAAGCCCTCCGTGATCGAATCCCCCTCCGGCGGGATGCCGGAAAAGGCCCCAAGATGGGATCTCACGGGAACAGAAGGTTGCGGTGGTGGAAAAGTGTTTTCGTGGATGCCTCTGGTGGTTCTGGAATATATGTGAATATATAGGAGGAAGGGCTAGGTCAAAGGAGTCCCGAGGGGCCCACAAGGCAGGGGGCGCCCCCCTAGGGCGCGCCCTCCACCCTTGTCGCCGCCTCGCGGTTCTTCTGACTTGGACTCCAAGTCCCTTGGGTGTCTTCTGGTCCAAGAAAAATCATCGTGAAGTTTTATTCCGTTTGGGCTCCGTTTGGTATTCCTTTTCTGCGAGGCTCAAAAACAAGGAAAAAACAGAAATTGGCACTGGGCTCTAGGTTAATAGGTTAGTCCCAAAAATAATATAAAATAGCATATTAATGAATATAAAACATCCAAAACAGATAATATAATAGCATGGAACAATCAAAAATTATAGATACGTTGGAGACGTATCAGTATCCTTGCTGAACACACCTATTTGAGAGAGCCAAAATTATGCTATGATTTATTAGAATTGCTCTATGTGCTTCACTTAAATTTTTTGAGCCATGGAATTGCTATAGTGCTTCACTTATATCTTTTTGAGCACGGTGTGCTTTAATGTTTTTGAAGAAATGCTCTCACACTTCACTTAGATTTATTTGAGAGTTAGTAATTTTTGAAGAAATTCTCTCATGCTTCACTTATATTATTTTGAGGGACGAAAATTTTTATGCTCATGTTCTTCACTTAGATTTGTTTGAGCTATCAAAAGCAACATGTGAAACTAGTCCCAAAGTGATAGATATTCACGAGGGATATAATAAAAACTTTCATGAAGATCATTGGACAAAATAAACTTGATTCTTTGTAATAGTTTTGCGATATGATGATAGTGATATGTGAGTCATGTTGGTGAGTAATTGTGCTTTAGTAAGAATATTGGTGTTAAGGTTTGTGATTCCCTATGCAAGCATGAAAGTCAATAGTTATGCAATGAAATTACATCCTACTTGTGGTGCATTATTCGGTGTTAGTTATGCTTAATGCTCGCTTATGTGATTTTTTGTTTCTTGGTTGGATGCTTCTCAATCTTTTTGCTAGCCTTCACTTGTACTAAGTAGGAATACTACTTGTGCATCCAAAATCCTTAAACCCAGTTTTGCCATATGAGTCCACTATACCTACCTATATGCGGTATTTTCATGCCGTTCTAAGCAAATTTGTATGTGCCATCTCTAATTTTCAAAATAAATTTTCCTTTTTGTGTGCTCGTACCGCTCATGAAATGGTAGGGGGTGGCTGATATTTTTCCATGCTAGATGTGTTATTCTCAAGATGAGTGTTTATTCACTTGTCATTGCACGAGAGTACGACAAAGGTATTAGGGATGCCCAGTCCCTAAATGAAAAATGAATTTACTTTACGTTGTCAAATAATAACTTCCTTGTAAAGTGTTGGTATGGACGGCACCCGAGGATACGGCTAGCCGTGGAATGTGAAAGTATGGTGGAAAAAGAAATAAACTTTATTTTCTATTTGGGAACCGCCTATGATATATCTAGCATGGAAAGTATCGGGAACTACTCGATCATTTTCGTTGACAGGAAAAGCATGCCACCCAAAATGTTTTATCTCTATCTTTTTCGCTTTGAGCTCTGGCACCTCTACAAATCCCTACTTCCCTCTGCGAAGGGCCTTTCTATTTACTTTATGCAATTTTTATTTTTATTTGAGTCTCCATCTTCTCTTATAAAGCACCAACTAAGGGGCACTATGATCGTACTTGAGCATTGGGTGTAGCTAATATGCGAGTGTGTTTCATGAATGGATCAATGATTGAGCATAATGGGCTAGGGATAACTTGCTTTAGTGTTGATATTTTGAAAGACATGGTTGCTTGTTGATATGCTTGAGTATTGAAATCTTCATGTCAAAACTAGACTATTGCTTTGAATCATATAAAAGTCCAAATGTCCATGCTACAAAAGAAAAGAATATGTGATGAACATGTTAGGCAGCATTCCACATCAAAAATTCTGTTTTTATCATTTACCTACTCAAGGACGAGTAGGAATTAATCTTGGGGATGCTGATACGTCTCCAACGTATCTATAATTTTTGCTTGTTCCATGCTGTTATATTATCATTCTTGGATGTTTTACAATCATTTTATAGCAACTTTATATCATTTTTTGGGACTAACCTATTGACATAGTGCCCAGTGCCAGTTGCTGTTTTTTGCTTGATTTTTACTTCACAAAAAATCAATACCAAACGGAGTCCAAACGCAGTGAAACTTTTTAGAGATTTTTTCTGGACCAGAAGACACCTGTTGGGCCAAAGAAGTACTAGAGGGGGGCTCCGAGGGGAGCACAACCCACCTGGGCGCGCCTGGGGTGGGTTGTGCCCACCTCGGCCGCCTCCCACACCACCTCTTTGCTCTATAAATACCCCAAAAATCCAAAAACCCTAGGGGAGACGACGAAACACAATTCCGGCCGCCGCAAGTTCCAGAACGACCAGATCCAATCTAGACACCCTCACGGATGGGTTCATCATCCTCATTGGTGCCTCTCTGATGATGCATGAGTAGTTCATTGTAGACCTACGGGTTCGTGTTAGTAGCTAGATGGCTTCCTATCTCTCTTTTGATTCTCAATACAATGGTCTCTTGGAGATCTATTTGATGTAACTCTTTTTGCGGTGTGTTTGTTGGGATCCGATGAACTTTGAGTTTATGATCAGATCTATTTATCCATGAAAGTTATTTGAGTTTATTTGATCTCTTATATGCATGATTACTTATAGCCTCGTATTTCTTCTTTGAATCTTTGGTTTAGTTAGGCCGACTAGATTGATTTTTCTTGCCATGGGACGAGGTGCTTTGTGATGGGTTTGGTCGTGCATTGTTCTTTCCCAGTGAAAGAAGGGGCAGCAAGACACGTATTGATCGTTCCTATTAAGGATAACAAGATGGGGTCTATTCCTACATGAATAGATCTTGTCTACATCATGTCATCGTTCTTATTGCATTACTCTGTTTTTCCATGAACTTAATACACTAGATGCATGCTGGATAGCGGTCGATGTGTGGAGTAATAGTAGTAGATGCAGGCAGGAGTCGGTCTACTAATCTTGGACGTGATGCCTATATAATGATCATTGCCTAGATATCGTCATAATTATTTGAAATTCTGTCAATTGCCCAACATTAATTTGTTTACCCGCCGTATGCTATTTTTCTCGAGAGAAGCCACTAGTGAAATCTACGGCCCCCGGGTCTATTCTTTATCATATTTGCTTTGAGATCTATTTTTATTTGCTTTTGTTTTCAGATCTATTATTCTAAAAACCCAAAAATACCTTGCTGCACTTTTTCTTTATTTATTTTATTTTGTTTTATTGCGAGATCTATTTATCCAAAATTATACAAACCAATCTATCTTTTACCCGAGAGGGATTGACAACCCCTCTTACGCGTCGGGTTGCAAGTATTTGTTCTTTGTGTGCAGGTACCGTTTACATAGTGTTGCTTGGTTCTCCTACTGGTTCGATAACCTTGGTTTCATAACTGAGGGATATACCTACTGAAGCTGTACTGCATCATCACTTCCTCTTTGGGAAAATACCGACGTAGTTCAAGCGACATCAACAAGCCCCCTGGTTAGCCGCCGTTGCCTCCTCACGGCGGGCTCTGGCCTCATCCACGATTGCCTGAGAGTCCGCCCTCGGGTTAAGGGGCGAGTTAACATGGGGTGGATCATTACGGGGCGGGTTGCGACACCGCTCACTACTGGAAACTGCGGGCGACTCAACATGCCGGCTATAACTACGACTCGGTAGGGGAGTTGAATGCACTTGATCTCGACTGTATGAATATTTCTCCTGTTGTGCAATCGCTGTTTAAAGTAGCTCAATGGCGTTCCGTGCCTCCACCGCAATGGGCGACTCACCAGTAATCGGGAGCGCATTGAGCCGCGTAGCCGCTGCTATCATGTTATCCACCGGGTTAGAGAAGTGTCCCGGTGGTGTTGCGAAATGCTGAGGCGGGGTCTGGCCTCGGCTGGGCGGCTCTGGCTGACGAGGCTGTGCCGCCGCCCTGTTCCCAGGCGCCTCTGCAGTCGGGGGTGCACCTGGTGGAGTACTTGGCCCTCCGCCGGCGTGTTAAACAGATTCATGGGTTCATAAACCAAAGGCAAACGGGACTGGTGCCTCCTCCGAAGGACCGCATTGGAGGCATTCTGATCCAGACTTAAACGCCAAGCCTCTGCTTTCAAGCACTCCGACTCAGCATTGTTCTGAGCCTGTACCGTTGCCATCCGAGCGTTTTCGGCATTGATATCCTCCTGGACCTTGGTCATCTGCTCCCTAAGCTTCGCGATCTCTACATTACGCTCCGCTTGATTTTCCGCCGTGACTTCAGTCGCCAGTAGGGTTGTCAGAGTTCCCATTAGATCAGACAAGACTTGAACCGATGGCCTGTCTGAGCCGGACGCACCAGCCACTGCAACCGCCGGGTCAGCTGTTGCAGTTGCCCCCGCTGTCAAAGAATTGAGAGCCGGCACCATGCCTGCCATGAAGATGGCGGCTCGGCTTGGCGGCTTGTAGGGGTCCGGAATACTGTTGCCATTGGAATAGCCCGCAAGCCCACCGTCCTGAAGCTGATAGATTGATTCTGTCTCTCCAGTTGAGGACTCATCACCTGAGTAGATGAGGGTCTCTCCCCCAGATGCAGAATTTTCCGCAAGTTCCATCCCTTGCGTGAAGCCCACGAAAGCATGCCTCCGTCCGGCTTCGACCCGGACGGGTTGCGTGCACCGAGCCGGCTCGACGATGTCGGTGCAAAGGTTCGGCTCAGGCTCTGACCCGCCGATCTTGCCGATGAAGACGTGGATTCCGCCAAAGGGGACCCGGTACCCATACTCGATTGAGTCGGCCTCAGGGCCCCAGCCAGCGTTGTCGATGTAGAGCTTGCCGCAACGACTCTTGGTCATCCTGCCAATGGAGTATCCCTCGATCCCTGGGAAAGAGCCCTTCAAGAACTCAAAACCGCTGTGCGCTAGCCCCATGATGGGTGCCACCTGTCGTGGTTTTGTCACGGCAGATGTCCTAGTGAAAGGACTTAAGCGTGAAGCCATCACAACGGTGATTATCTTGTCGGGGTTGAGCGGGATGAGAGACACGGGTTTACCCAGGTTCGTCCCCTCACGGTGGAGGTAAAAGCCTACTCCTGCTCTTGTTGCTATTGCTTGAATATCGATTACAAGGGAGCGGATTCGCTTGACCTAGCTATTGATTGATTGTAACCTGTCTATTCTATGCCGGGGACTCGCCTTTATATACAGGTCGAGGTCACCGGCTTACAAGAGTCCAGGTCGGGTTACGACACGTGACCGAGCCTTACTCTAAGTCGCCTTGCTTTACAAGCTAAATCATTACATGGCGGGTTACACCCATGGGCCGCCTTGACCTTGGGTTCTAAGCCAGCCCATCTTGTGAGCCGCCTTCTTAATACTGCGTCCTGACTATCTTGGCCTATCAGAGGCCCAGCTCCTTAAGTCGCCAACGATCTGACCCGGCCCTATTAGAGCAAGTTATATCGTGGGGTTATATCCCCAACACCAAGGTTCTATCTTTTTAATCATAGCCAAACTCTCACCTAGAAATGATTCATTTATAGGTGCTGGGTCATAAGGTATTCTTTCCTTGTGTGATAGGTGTTCTGCTACTGGGTTGTCCTCCCCTTTGTGGTCTACTATTTGCAAATCAAATTCCTGAAGTAGTAATATCCACCTAATCAACCGGGGTTTAGTGTCCTTCGCAAGGAGGTAACGTAAGGCACGGTGATCGGTGTGGACTATCACTTTTGAATTAATAATATAAGGACGAAATTTGTCACATGCAAAAATGATAGCTAGCAATTCTTTTTCAGCAGTTGCCAAGTGTACCTGGTCTTTATCCAAACTCCTGCTAGCATAAAAGATCACGTTATGTTTTTTGTCAGCATGCTGTCCTAGAACAACACCAACAACATAATTACTAGCATCACACATGATCTCGAATGGCTTATCCCACTTTGGAGGCTGGATGATGGGGGCTGTGATCAAAGAATCTCTTAATTTCTCATAAGCCTGCACACAGATCTTATCAAAAGAATAAGGCACATCTTTGTGCAACAGGTCAGTTAGAAGTTTTGATAATTTGGAGAAATCTTTGATAAATCTTTTATAGAAACTAGCATGTCCCATAAAAGTTTGCATACCTTTCACATATTGGGGGTAAGGTAGATTTTCTATTACCTCAATCCTATCTTGGTCTATTTCAATACTTTTTCCTGAGACTCTATGTCCCAACACCACACCTTCAGTGACCATAAAATGATTCTTCTACAAATTTAGCACAAAACATATTTCCTCACAACTCTACAAAACCTTTGTGAGATTACAGAGACAATTATCAAAGGATGTGCCTTGGACTGAGAAACTGTCCATGAACACTTCAATAAAATTTTCAATATAATCAGGAAAGATTTTTTATATGCATTTTTTCAATGAGGGTGGTCCATTACATAGACCAAATGGCATTCTACAATATGCATATGTACCGTACGGGCAAGTGAAGGTGGTCTTTTCTTGATCTTCAGGTTGGATTGGTAGGTGAGAGAACCCAGAATACCCATCAAGGTGACAAAAATAAGAATTGTTGGCTAATCTCTGTAATATCTCATTTATGAATGGCAATGGATAGTGATCCTTCTTCATATATTTATTCAATTTCCTGAAATCAACACAATTCCATATCCAATAACAGCCCTAGTGGGGACTAGGTCATTATTTTCATTAGTTACTAAGGAAACTCCTCCTTTCTAAGGAATACCATGGACTGGACTTACCCATTTGCTATCGGATATGGGATAAATTACCGATGCATCAAGGAGACGTATTATTTCTTTTCTTACCACGTTCTTGGACGTTGGATGAAGTCTCTATTGGCTCTCAATTACTAGCTCAGCCGCTTCTTCAATTGGTATTGCATGAGAATATATAGAAGGATGTATCCCTTTACATCCTAGATTGTGTATCCCAAAGCTTTTCGATGCTTACTCGTTACCACTAAGAGTTTCTCTTTCTCCTTACCTGATAGGTTAGCATTAACGATAATAAGAAATATTTCTGTATTATCCATAAACTCATACCTCAACCCTTTGGGTAGTGGTTTTAAATTAGGAGGAGGTAAATCCTCATCTCCCTTTCTTTCGAGTGTTTGATAAACTTTATTATGGCGCGGGCATACTATTAGTGTAGCATCCATTATCATCTCAATCTCCTCTTTCTCTTCATCTTCATATAAGATCATGGACTTACCAATACCCCTTCAACTTCATCTTCTGATGTTTAGAGATGGATTTCAGCTAGTTGATTTAGTTCCTGATCCTCATTATCTCGAGCTTCCTCTTCATACGGCTTACTTAATATAGAGGAAAATGGGAACTTTATTATTTCATCTCCCCACTTCATGGAGATATATTTCTTATTTATGTAGGCTCCTGCAACATTCAAAAAGGAGGTTCCAAAAACAATAGGACAATCTTTATCATCAGAGATCATTAGTAAATAAATATCAATGGGATAAATGAGAGAGCCTATTATTATGTTGACATCTTTAAGGATGCCACAAGGTTTCCTATCGGTTTTATCTGCAAGCTTGATAATAACGTCTGTAGGCTCAAGGGTGCAAGGAGAAATCTCATCATAAATTTTAGCATAAAGACTATAATGATATTAACCAGTGAATCGGGATCACACAACCCAAAATATGTCTTGCATCCAAAGGAACATGATAAAATTTGCTTACCTGCAATTTTTCCTTTGGTACACCCTTTAAGATAAGGAGTGGTATCCCTGTCCAAATAGACCTCTTTATTCACCACCGGTATAGGTGTAGCAAGTTCTTTAATTATGTTGACATAAGGTGGAGTCCCACATTGTTCCATCTTGACATTCTTCTTCCCCTTTTCTAAGGGTATTCCTTCTATGTTTTTGCCATCGGGCTTCCAATAGGCTTCTTTTCGCCTTTCAGGCGGAGTAGTATTTTTCTTTATAGCTTCCACCATGCGAATAGCCTTAGACTCCCTGCTGAATTTTAAGTACTTCTTCTCTGGCATGTTCAAAAACTTAGAAAAATCTTTCAAAACATGCAGCATGGGGGTCAGTTCCAATATTTAGCTCATGACATAAATTTTTTACTTTCGAAGTTCTAAGGAAAGATTTAATGCTATCGTAAATAGGATCAACTTTACTCTTTTCCTTTGAACAAAGTACCAATTCTCAGCATTGTACCTCATCCTGTCAAGTAAACTCCAAGCATCTGATATCTCGGTTCCCAAAAAGGAACCTTTAGAGGCAAGATCTAAAGGTTGTTTACTTTGTGAATTAAGCCCACCCTAAAACAAGTTGAGTATTAACAAGTCAGGATAATGATGTTCAGGGCATGCAAGAAGTATTTCACGATACCTTATATATGCATCCACTAGCTTCTCACCTTCCCGCTACCCAAAGCTGGTTATCTTCCTCCTGATTGTATATAGCTTCCCTTGAGGAAAATAATAATAAGAAAATGTAGCCAATAATTTTGGCCAGCTTCTCAACATATTTATATCTTGACATCTTAGCCATCTTGTAGCTGGTCCCTAAAGAGAATAGGGAAATACTTTTGCTTTGATCTCGTCATTGGTTAACGCCTGCAACTGAAGAGTTTCTCATGCAAGATTAAAATTGTCAATATGCTCATAAGGACATTCAGTTGCATCACCCTGGAATATATTTTCTTTTATCATAGCAATTAACCAAGGTTTGTTATATAGTTATATAGTTCTCTCCTCAAGCCGGTCCTGCTACTAACTCAGCACCTACCTGATAAACTTTTTCTTGAAAGACCATGGCTGCTCTTTGTGTGTAAAAACTGTTAGATCACAAAATAATTCAAAACTCAAGGCAAGGCCCAAAGCCACTTAGCTCCACGGCAATGGTGTCAGAAAAAGCTTGATAGCCTGCAAGTGCACATGGTTTAGTTGTAGGCTTTTTGAAGTAAGAGTATTGATCCCACAAGGAGCACAGGAATCAGGCTTTTGCCCCTTGTAGAGAATTATGTAACTTTGTGCCTGCGGGTAATTATAGACTGGAAGAAGAGTGAGAGCGTATTTAAATAAGGATTGAGTAAAATGGTGACTTGTAACTAAATAACATAAAAGTAAATTAAAGACAAGGATGGTAAAAACGGTGAAACAACAGAATTAAAAAGGCATTCTAGGGAGTCTGGAATCCCCATTGGTGTGTTTCTAATACTAGTGTGCAAAAGCATAGCATGGAGCGGATACTTGAGCCACTGTTGACGATTATGCTGGGCAGAACCAGGTACAAAACACGTTCTACTCATGGTAGACTTCGTGCCACACGTGCCACCATCATAGTCTCCCCCTGTGCGTTACAACTCATGATAATTAAGGGTTTCCCCATGGACGCGGCCTCACTAAGGGTTCTCCGTAAATCCCCGGTCACTTGTAAAGGTTAGGAGCAGTAGGCTTTTACTGTCACCTCGAATTACCTCCACATCCGAAACCTATGCAAAGACAGTGATATACTTTGTGGTCACCTAAGGCACAAATGCTGAGTGGAGCTCCTTCACAATATTCACGAAGTTATTAAACTAAGAATTCAACAGAGGATCTCATATCCATAATAAATGTTTCAGATCCTACACATACCAAGGTTCATCCATATCCCCGAGATTGAGTGGCCTACTCACACATAAGAACAACAATCATCATGGTGATGGTAATGGAATACATGGGTGAATGATTCAACCAATACACCGAAGGATCGACTAGGGTTCTTGATGTTGCAGATGGTAAGGATGTGGATGATGATGATGATGATGAAGGTGGTGTTGATGATGCCGTTCCTCGCGCGGTGAGAGGAATCCCCTTCTTCTCCCGGTTAATCCTTCCTCCGGATGGGATCCGGAGGCTAGGGTTCTGCCTTCTGGATGAGTTTCTGGAGTCTCTGTTCGTTCCCTTTACAATCCGTTTCGACGGGGTGAAAATAGGTGATCCTTCGGAGGCGACGGCGTGCCAAACGACCGCTCATGCGAGCGCGTGTGGTCGCATGGAACACCGTCGTTCGCTCTGGAAGCGCGATGTTGGCTATTTCTTTGGCCTTCTTGCTTGATTTTTTGATGGAAAGTGTTTATCACCTTTAATACATGATTCCACTGCCATTTTTGAGGGTTTTCTCCATTAATGAATATTGCTCCAAAAGACGTCACCTGATGGATTATCAACAAAAAGAAGTGCGCGAACGTGGTAAAATTCCACAAAGCCCACCTTGTAGGCACAAAATATTTAGGAAAAACATCACGTAAATTGGACTCATCACACTCCCTTATCCAGTGGGTGATACGGCTGTAGAAGTTGGTGTAAACGATGCAGACTATATACATGATATTGGTTTGACATCATGTACCTCTACAAACGGTGTTGGTAAGCTCTAGAAGTCCATATGCTCGACGGGGTTGTGGAGAGAGCAAGCACGAGACTGAGTTTAGGAGAGGGTGAGTTTGAGAGAGAGAGGAATGTGTAAGAAGATGTGTTGGTTATTTATAGATTTGGCGACCACTGTTTGAGGAGGCAGCCGATGAAGCAGATGAACAAGGAGCTGTCCAACATCGGTCTAGCGGTGTGTGATGTTTCGAGGCAGACGAGGAAGCAGACGATGTAGGTGACATCCAACATTAAAAGTAGCAGCATCTGGTTTTTTAAGGATGATGAGGAGACACACGAGGCAGTGGTCGTACATCGTCGATCGAATGCCCATTAAACTTATTACCCTATTTAGAAATGAAAGCTAACTAGAAGCAAATGTGAGTCAAATCAAGTTATGACCATAATATGTGTCCATGCAACTCTTTCTGGAAGTGCTCAAAACATTTTCTAAGGTTCTCAAACTATTTTTGATAAGGCCCCATGCATAATTTAAACTTTGTTCATAGCTTATGGAGTGGTCACACTACTTATCAATGAACATACAAAACATTCTGAAAGTGCTCAAACTAGTATTCCTAAAAGTATTTGTGAATACTTCTGAAAGTGCTCCATCTACACTACAAAAAAAAGACACATCCATGACATTTTGGCCCGAACGGAATTTTTTTCTGTCATGCTTATGACACTTCTATGACGATAATTGTGACAAAAACACATATCATCATAGATGTGGTGGGCTCCTATTTCTATGACAAAAAATATGACAGAAAATGGGCTTTTCGTCCTGGGCGAGCCGGAGACGCAGCTGCATGACATTCTTTGGGCCGTCCATGACGGAAAAAATCATGGTAGAAGCAAGGGCGAGGAAAATATCGGGGAGTTCCCGGTTACGGTGGGTGGTCGGGGCCGAGCGATGCACGGAGGTTTGCGCGTTTTCTCTCGTATACGTACGCGCGTGTGTGCGAGGTGTTGGGATCTAACTGAACCCGAGTGAGGCGTTCGCTTACTGAACCCAAGCGATTGCACTAGCTACGTTACTGAACCCGAGCGATCGATCCCTTGGCTGTTAACTGAACCCGAGCGATTCATTCGCTGCTGACTGAACCTGAGCGATTCCTTCGCTGCTGCAGCTAACTGAACCCGAGCGATCGATCAGTTCTGCTGCTTACTGAAGCCGATCGAGCCCCCGTGCGAGACGTAGCCAGCCGGTGTTGGGTTGCCTCTTGATGAATAGTGACCATTGCTACCATGCGCGCGGTACGTAGAATGAGACGAGACGTGGTGAGTCGAGCCGGTTGGTTTTGGCTGTGGATGAATAGTTCCCGGTGGGGGTTGGATGAACAAGACCCCGTGGTAGTAGGCCGTTGCCGCTGGATGAACAGGACCCCGAGAGGAGGCCGCCACAGCCGAGATGGTTGGGGGTGGATGAACAGGACCTCGTGGAGGGCTGGTTGAACAGTAGCAGGTGGAGGGCTGGATGAACAGTAGCTCATGGATGAACAATAGCTGGTGGAGGCAGGAGGAAGACGCGGTGGATGAACTGTGCAGGTGGAGGCTGAAGGAAGTCGACGGTGGGTGAACAGTAGCTCGTGGAGTTTCGTTTTGTGGTACGCCACACCCCTCCTGATGAACAGGACCCCCGTTTCGACCGTAGCGCTCCAACACAAGTCCGTTTCCTCCGTTTTGCGGTATGCCACACCCCTCTCGATCAACAGGACCCCATTTCGACCGTAGGCACTGTAACAGAAGTCCGTTTCCTCTGTTTTGCGGTACGCCAGACCCTTCCTGACGAACAGGACCCTGTTTCAACCGTACACGGTCGAACAGAAGGCCCGTTTCCTCTATTCTGCGGTACGCCAGACCTCGTTTCGGCTGTTTTGTCCAAGCCGGTTGGCTCCTGATGAATACGACATATTCCGTTGCCTCCCGATGAACACGACGCTGCTTCCTTCGTTGCGACCCAGCCGGTTGGCTGCGGATGAACAAGACGACGTCGTTGTACGCGTTTGAGACCCCGCCCATATGTACGTACGTAGCCGTATTTACTTTCTTGCAGTGTGGCTGTACATACGTGTACACGATATAGACGGGATTGCGTGACATGCTACGTCCGCGCCTCTACTACGACACGTGCCACTCCTTACTCGGCCACAGTTCATCGCTGCAGAGAGACCGATCGACCAGTATGTACGTACACGTTCGCGACAACGCTATGTACGCTTCGACCGGGTGGGTCCCAGCTGTCAGGGAGGATAAGGACGCACTTCCTTGCGTGCGAAGATATAGCTGGTGGGTCCCAGCTGTAAGGGGGAAGAATCTTTTTTTCCCGTAATATGGACGCACTTCCTTGCGTGCAAAGATGTAGCTGGTGGGTCCCAGCTGTCAGGGGGGAAACGTCTTTTTCGCAAAATACGGTGGCCCTTCCGGTGGGTCCCCGCTGTCAGGTGGAGGAATCATTATTTTGCGCATAATAAGGAGGCACTTCCTTGTTGTGGCCGTGGACCCAGCTGTTAGCCTCTCCACGTACAGTCCTCTTCTGATGGAAGTTGTTCCTTGACCATGTTGACCATGCCACACCGAGTGCACCAAGGCGGTGGACGGCGGCGAGGCCTAAGATGGGAACGATCTGGAGTCATGGAACAAGGGGCACTGGAGTCCCTGGTGGAGGGGAGTATGAGGGACTGGTTCGACTGTTGGGTGAGGCTGCCTTCGCCGGAGAATAACTGAAGGTGTGGGTGAGTACAAGTATGACTTGGCCACCGTTGGGAGTAGGGTGGGGCGGCGAGGCCTGCGCGGCAGCACAGCCGGCCACGGGTGGCAGATGCAGGCACTCCAGCCGGCGATGGTTTTGGCGGCTGGAGCAAGAGCAACTAGATCAGAGATTGAAGAAGCAGGATCGCCGTTGTATGTCAATCCAACGAATACAGATGTCAGAATAATTTGTTGACTTTTTGTTTTAGACCATTAAATCGTTTTGTTCACTAAATGGACAACACCTTGCGTAGGCTTCGTCTAGTGGGCCAACAAAGTCAGCTTCGAAAGCTGTGGCGGAATGCAGCCCATTGATTTAGGTTTTACAGCCCATTTCATTTTTTTGCCAATACATCTATTTCCTGAGCTTTGACTCAAAAAATAATCTATTTCTTGGGCTGGGTAAAAATAATAATAGTCGATTTACTATTTATGATAATTTACAACGCATTTGATTATTTATTCGAATACACCTATTTACTGAGCTGGGTGAAAAATAATATTGCATACATGCAGCGCATTTATCATTCTGATAATTTACAAGCCATTTGATTTTAGTAGAAATGGACCCATTTTCTGGGATGGGTGAAAAAACAATGATGATCTGGAATGAGCATTTCGTAAAAAAAATAATATTGAGATACGAATATTATTAAAAAATTAAGTTGGGCTTGGTAATCTTATTATATAAAAAATGAACTGGGCTGTGTATTTTATTAAAAGAAACATAGGCTAGGCTGCGCTTATTTTAGGATCTTGTGTATATCTGTCGGTCTAGTTGGATTGCTGATGTTCAACAAAAAAGGCCTGTGTAGTACAGTACAACTTTACATGGCTACTCAACCGACATTCAACGACGCCTGAAAAGGCCCAAACAAGACTTCTGTACAACTTTTTGAAGTCACTGAGCTCAATTAATAACTTAATGAAAAAGTTAGAGTACAGTGGAACCTAATTAAAAGCTGTCACGAATGAAGAAATAATTCAACAGGTCCCACTTGTGTGTGTGTGTGTGTGCGTGTGTGTGTGTATGTGTATGTGTGTGTGAGATAGAGACCCATCGGTCGATGCTCATAAATACATCTTTCAGCCATATGCATCGCTAATGCTCAGTAAAAACTTATATAGTTGACACAATCATATAGAACATCATAGCACACTAAACTTGCATACAAAACTTTCACGCAAGCAGCACAATTAGGGGCTATGTTGAAACCAACGAACTCGTACATAACGGTTCATCGTCTTTATCAATGACGGGGAAATATCTTGAATGTTGTGCAAAGAAAACAGACATACAACACAATAAGTTCTGCTAGCACATCAAGTTGACGTACACCCCTTTCTAAAAAAAGTTCAGGTACAAAAATAGAACAGGTCACAATCAAATGTACTGGCACATCAGTGGTTCACACCGATAGCTCGGATTTAACTAGTATCTGAGAAGATTCAGTTGTTATCTCAAATTAGAGCACATCTAGGCAGCCAGCCCTGCCTCTTCTCCCAAAGAAGCAGTGGACTCCGCCGCGCGATGGAGTAGGCCCTGTGCCATCCATCATTCCGAGCAACACGGGGAAAGTCTGTCGTTGACTCCTGTAATGGACGTCGTCGACGGACCCTGGCACCAGCGGCGGCGGCAGGACTTCGATTGATGGATTGACCACTTCTTCGACATGCACGAACACTCGATATAGGTACATTCCTAACGTGGTCCGCGGCGGCCTTGGTGGCGACGAATAGTACAACCCCAGTTCCTGCACTGGTATCTCAACACCAATCACCTTCGGTATGGGGACGGCTTCTTCATCCATGCCATAACCGTCATAGCCCAGCTGTCTGGAGGAACAAACATACTTACGAGCTCACCTCCAAGGTCGTTGATAAGCTCATTCATGGACTCGCTGTTCCAAGCACGTCGAGGCATGCCGTGGAAGGTAAGCTTTGTTAAAAACTCAAGGTCAGAGGGCACCAAGCCCCATCCTGGGTGCCACCGATCAAAGCTCACCAGCGCGCCACCGCAGAACAAACGCCAGGAAGATTTGAACACACGACCGCAGTCGAAAGTTGTCTAGAACCTGACGAAGAAATCAGCCGGTGGCGGACAGACTTCGATGAGCAAGTCACTTATTTGGATGCTATGCGCAATGCCAAGAGCTTTGACAAGGTTGTCCGGCGAGACAGGAGGCCGGTCGCTGTTGATGGTTACCATCAGCACTTTTCTGGCAAACTGGTCGTCAAGCGCCGCCATGCCACTGTTGAGCGTCTGCACGCAGCGCCCGAAGGCAAGACGGACCTCAGGATCTCCGGTTCAGAGATCCGCGTTGACCGGTGACATGATAGTGCGCTTGAGTACAGGGAGTACAGGAGGGGGATTTGGGGGAACTGGAGTAGGAATCAAGATTCCAGAGGTGGGGGAGGCGCGGGAGATTGGGGATGAAAAGGTAGCATGAATTTCGAACACGCGCCAATATGCTCTCGGCGCGCAAGCGCACGAAAACACCGGTGGCGCCCACATATCAGCCTAAGAGTCCTTTTTCTTTCTTTTTTTGAGAGCCCGGCCTGAGAGGCATAATTGACCTGTTTGGCATTGCGTTACTACTCGGCCCATATTCAACGACACCTCACTGGCCCAAACAAGTGTACATCATCGAAAAGACATTGAGCTCAAATTATAACTTGAAAAAAGGAGATATACTCTGAACATTGGAGAATGGTGATACCGTCATTTAGCCCACCAGCAGTTCGAGACAATAAACAATTCGAAACAATGATATATACAACATTCAAACACTGACTAGTGACTACTACTGACATAAACAGCAAGACATGATAGTTCATAAGAAGTCTTGCTACACCACCAAAACTCACCCATCTGCAGCGCTCTGACTCTCGTGATTCAGACGAGAATGACATTCTAAATAGAGGCAACTATTACATAGTAAGAGTGACATAGACGATGATGACCAGATGACAAGGAATATGCATAACAAAAGAGAGAACTACCCATCCAGAACAAGCAGCAAAGACAACAAGTCATTCAAAGAGGGATGATCCAACACCATCATAATTTGCAGCCCCGCTTCAGCCACCAATGATTCGGAGACACCAGTACTCCACCCTTTCGACGCAACAACCCTGTTACCTATCAACCTGAAGGCTTGAACCACATCACTGCCAGTCGGACTTGAGAGATCCAAGGATCAAAGTTAATCCAGATGCCTTTTTCATTCTCACCTTCTTTTGGCTGCAGGCTGTATCGTTGACAATCAGGGGAGTTTGCTCCCGAACTCCTAGGGCTTGCCGTGTAGACACAGTTTTCCCTAGCAAACAGAGCCTCTCTGCCATCAAGGTCCTTGCCAACGGTGATCTCTTGGTAAATTGGATAATTGAGTCCGAGAAATAGAGAGTGTGAACCAAGGCTGTTTACCCGCCTCCAACTCAAAAATCCTGAAGGCCCCAACAAGCTGGTATCCTGCTCATAGACGTAATAGCCACTGTCCGGATACTCATGTATTTCACGGTACTTGTACACAGTGGGGTTTTGCAATATAACTTTTCCGGCTCATGTGTGCGAATGATCATCAGTCTTTTGCCGTCGTCTGATCAAGCGAGGAACCAGTTGTGCTTCCCTATTTTTGGCAAAGGTGGTGTGATTACAAAGGGCAGTAACTGTAGGGACACTGCATCATATCAAAAAGGACGGCCATTGTTAATGTAAGATCATCATTGTTCAGAGTATGAGTAGGATAATGCAAGAAACAACATTGATCTGTCCCTGTTGGAACTGAGAGGAAAATACAGGGAAATGTATACTGGGTTCGAAAATATAGAAGTGCCATGCATGGTTATACTCATGTTATCTCGCAATCGATTCTTCACAGGAAACTACCATGTCATGCATGTTATGTAATCATGTTCTGTCCTCACAAACAAATTCTTCAAGGAAACTAACAGACCATGCATTGTTATATACTCATGTTCTGTGGGCAAAATTTTTGTGCGGATATTATTCTAGCCATTGATTGCTGAAGGGCGAATATAGGTATGTACACATTGTAAGCATTGCAGGATTTCACTACTTCCAAATATAGAGTTCTCCATAGCACATTTACTTCCCTAATGTATGGTTAGATGAAACCAATAGTGTGATGCATGTTTCTACATCATGAAAATGAGGAAACTAACATGGCTATTGATACACACTCATATTTAGTAGTATATAGATTACTATAAAGTAAGGAGAATATCCATATCTTCCTAACCGTTTGATTATTCAAGGGTACAAATTGGCTGTAATGACATGGTCACAATCGCATGAATTAACTCATTCCAAATTGGTTGTAATGACATGGTCCCAGCAATACGTGGTGCCATCTGCTTTGTCGATCGCGTAGATGATGCCATTGTGTTCAATAGCATCACAGAAGTGTGTATCAGCTTTGACGATCCACTGCGAGGTGAGTTGTCTCTAGCTAAAGAAGGCACCAGCAGAAAGAAAGGCGAGTCCGCGGTCGAACAAGGCAATTAGCTTGAAGTCTGCGTAATCCGCATATTGTGTGGGCACTTGGCAGATTACAATCTTCTGCAAAACAAGGTCCGTCCAACTGACGTGGTAATCTAGATGACTTGGACCGTGACGATAAAACCCTACATACTCCAACAGAGGAAGGATAATCTCATGGGAGGTCTGGAAGTTCATGATATGTCTCCAACGTATCTATAATTTTTTATTGTTCCATGCAATTATATTATATGTTTTGGATGTTTTATATGCATTAATATGCTATTTTATATTGTTTTTGGGACTAAGCTATTAACCTAGAGCCTAGTGCCAGTTTCTATTTTTTCCTTGTTTTTGAGCCTCGCAGAAAAGGAATACCAAACGGAGTCCAAACGGAATAAAACTTCACGATGATTTTTCTTGGACTAGAAGACACCCAGGGGACTTGGAGTCCAAGTTAGATGAGCCACGAGGCGGCGACAAGGGTGGAGGGCGCGCCCTAGGGGGGGCTCGCCCCCCTACCTTGTGGGTCCCTCGGTGACTTCCTGACCTAGGTCTTCCTCCTATATATTCACAAATATTTCAGAACCACCAGAGGCATCCACGAAAACACTTTTCCACCGCCGCAACCTTCTGTTCCTGTGAGATCCCATCTTGGGGCCTTTTTCGGCATCTTGCCGAAGGGGGAATCGATCACGGAGGGCTTCTACATCAACTCCATTGCCCTTTTGATGATGTGTGAGTAGTTTACCTCAGACCTATGGGTCCATAGCTAGTAGCTAGATGGCTTCTTCTCTCTCTTTGATTGTCAATACAATGTTCTCCTTGATGTTCTTGGAGATCTATCCAATGTAATCTTCTTTTGCGGTGTGTTTGTCGAGATCCGATGAATTGTGGATTTATGATCAGCTTATCTATGAATATTATTTGAATCTTCTCTGACTTCTTTTATGCATGATTTAATATCTATAGATTGGTTTTTCTTGCAATGGGAGAGGTGCTTAGCTTTGGGTTCAATCTTGCGTGATTTCACCCAGTGACAAAGTAGGGGTAGCGAGACACATATTGCATTGTTGCCATCGAGGATAAAAAGATGGGGTTTTCATCATATTGCTTGAGTTAATTCCTCTACATCATGTCATCTTACTTAAGGCGTTACTCCGTTCTTTATGAACTTAATACTCTAGATGCATGCTGGATAGCGGTTGATGTGTGGAGTAATAGTAGTAGATGCAGGCAGGAGTCGGTCTACTTGACACAGACATGATGCCTATATGCATAATCATTGCCTTGGATATCGTCATAACTTTGCGCTTTTCTATCAATTGCTCGATAGTAATTTGTTCACCCACCGTATTATTTACCTTCATGAGAGAAGCCTCTAGTGAAGCCTATGGCCCCCGGGTCTATTTTCCATCATATTACTTTCC
This sequence comes from Thinopyrum elongatum, assembly GCA_011799875.1. Taxonomy (NCBI): domain Eukaryota; kingdom Viridiplantae; phylum Streptophyta; class Magnoliopsida; order Poales; family Poaceae; genus Thinopyrum; species Thinopyrum elongatum. The sequence goes on along the minus strand of CM022299.1, from coordinate 290,666,786 downwards.
GATCTACTATTTTGAAATCTTTGATTTTCAGATCTATATACCAAAAAACCCAAAAATATTTTATCTTTTGTTTATCTATCTCTATCAGATCTCACCTTTGCAAGTGTGTCGGTGTACTAAGTATTGGGCCTTTAGTACCCCATACTTGTGAACGGGCGGTTGTAGCCATACCTGCGGCAAGGCTTGTCGGGGGAGCAGCTGAAGATCGATCCAAGGTTATCAAGAGACATCCACGCCAAGGATCAGAAGATAAGGAGAACTGAAGACCAAGGGCTTGGCTCCCGGCAAGATCTTGCCGGGGTAGCCCACCAAGCCCGGCAAGATTCGCATCCGACAAGGTTCTGCCACTGTGCCACCGCTCCAGTACAGTGACCGGCCTGGCATTCTGGCCCCACTTCTGGATGCGTGGCAGGGCACCAGTGGAGGCGAGCTTAATCGGTGCTGATGGGATGGCTCCTTTTTCCATCCCCAAGAAAATGGGACACCTCACGATGCATTAAATGCATTTGTCCAAAACCGTCAGTGGTTAGGTATGATAACCATGTAGCTACTTTACACCTCGCAAATAAGCAGTTCGGCACTGTGGTGACCCCTTTGATCATATAAAAGGAGGCCCAAGGCAACTGCTACACGAGAGGACGATTCTCAGCCCATTCTGCATGCGTAGCTCTGCTTGAACTTACTGTTCATCGCAAGCGCTCCAAGAACTGGGACGAATCACTGATAATAAACTAAAGCAGGAGTAGGGTTTTACGCTGATCAGCGGCCGGAACCTGGGTAAAAATCCCCACGCGTTGATCCTCAGTTCTGCTCTTCGTGTCTACCTCTCCCCCCTGCCGAACCGTAAAGGGGTCCCTCGGATCCCATAGGTGTCGTACGCCGACATCTTTGGCGCGCCAGGTAGGGGGATCGAGGTTGCACGAACCTGCTTTGGTGATCAGCGCGTCAGTTCTTCATCATCTTTGTTATCATGCCACCCAAGAAGAAGGGTGCAGCAGCCGCTGTTCCGTCTACGTCCGTCTTGGCCGTGCGTACTCGGACGGGTGACGGCGTGGATGCAGGAGGTGGAGGTTTAGAGCCTCCACGACGTTCTGGTGATCCAAGCCAGGCGAGCGGCATCGTTCGCAGCAGCGACGGCAACCCGCATGCCGCTAGGTCCAGAGATGGAGCCGTGCTGCCTACAGGTGGCGCAACAAACTCCAGAGATCGGGGGACGCCATCCAGGGCTCCCGCGCCGGCGCAGGCGTCGCGGCCTTCCCAGGCCGCACGCGGCGAGCAGCGCCGTGACGTCGGTGGTTCTGAACATCCCCATGCTGAGACGTCTGCGCACCGATCCCAAGGTGCGCAGGCCCAGCGTGCACACCAAACTACCGGTGGAGGTGGCGCGTGGTCGCGTGGTCGTGACGATGCTCCTTCTAACACTGTTAGGGGTCAGAGCACCTCACGCACCTCGCACCTGTCGCTGCCGCCTACGCCAGCAGAAGCTTTGGCATGTGCGCAACTGCTCCTCGATTTTCCTCCTGCTCCGGAGAAGATGGCGGAGTGGCGATCTACTATCCAGAGCCTTGTCGGCTTCGCCAACAAGGATAGACCGCAGCAAGCGGGGCCCTCGCGGCAGCAGTCTATCGTTCCGGTGCGAGCCGGTGGTGAGAAGACCGGAGGCGGTGCTACTATGGTGCACTCCCCTCCATGAGAACAACGGCGGCTGTCACCCCAGCGGACCGAAGGCTGTGATGACGACTCTACGGCATTGTCCGATCTGCGGATGCGCCGCGATCAGCGTCAAGTTCTTCGGGAATGAAGTAAGGAAGACGCTCAAACTACCATCGAGCGCCGACGGGAGGCGCGTCATCAGTCTGATAAACGTGCAGGGCCTACTGTCAACAAGCCTGCGCTAGGGGACACAGGCGACTTGCCTTATGAGGTAGGTTGTCCAGCGTTTACCCGTGAGCTGCGGCGAGTCCAGTGGCCCAACTCCTGAACATTCAAACCAGAGGTTTCGGAGAAATATGACGGCAAGACTCATCCCTCGGAGTTCCTGAGCATCTACACCATTATAGTGCAGGCTGCCGGAGGCCGAGACAACAAGACACTTGCCAACTACTTCCCGTTGGTGCTCAAACCCAACGTCAGGTCGTGGTTGATGCATCTGCCGGAGAATTCCATTTCTTCCTGGTCAGATCTGTGCCATCAGTTTGTTGGCGCCTTTGTTGGAGGCCACCAAGCTCCTGGCCAAGAAAGTTATTTGCATCCTCCCTCAAAAGGAGGGCGAGCCCCTGCGCAAGTTTATCTAGAGGTTTAGCCGAGTGCAATACAATATTCCAGACGTTCATCCTGCCGCTGTTGTTAGCACGTTTCATCAGAACATGCTTAACCGGAAGATGCGCGAAGAGCTGGCGATGAACAAGGTCAGGAGTATTGCCGAGCTTTATGCTTTGGCAGATAAATGCGCTCGAGCTGAAGAAGGGAGGAAACTCCCCGACGGGAATGTTGGCGCAGAGGGCGAATCCGAAGATGAAGATGTTGCCACCCCGTCGAAGAAAGGCCGGCGGTGGAACAAGAAGCGCAAAGGCAAGGCCGTGCTTGCTATCGAGGGATCTGGCAACCCCGACACCACCAATAAGGCCAAGGTTGACGGCCCCGGCAAGGAAGTTGCCGGGTGCGCTTCCTGTCAGGCCTTGGCGGCTGCCGACAAGCCGGAAGGCTCCGGCAACCAGTATTGCAAGATCCATCGCACCAAGGGCCACGATCTCCAAAACTGTCGACAAGTTGAGCAACTTGTCGAGAAGCAGAGAGCTGAGTATGAAAGACGAGATAAGGAGAAGGCCCAGGATGGTGCTGAGGGATCCGGCAAGAAGCGTGGTGGCCGAGGAGGCCGCCGCAGCAAGGCTAAGCAACAGAAGGAGAGGCCCGCCCGAGGCCGCGACAAGGACGAGGGAGGCGATGATGATGATGAAGATGACGAATCTAGCGAGCACAAGTTTCAGAAAGCCACAGAGGCCATGTGTATCGACGGGGGCGCCTCGTTGCATTCTTCTCACCGCCGACTTAAACAGTGGGTGCATGAGGTTAATGCAACAGAGCCGTCGCCTGAAGCACGGAAACCTTTGAAATGGTCCCACACGCCTATCATTTTTGACGCCGAGGATCACCCTGATCGCACAACTGCGGTCGGGTGCTTGCCTTTGTTGGTCTCACCAACAATCCGCAACCTCAAGGTGACAAAAATGCTAGTTAACAGTGGGGCCGGGCTGAACTTAATCTCGCCGGATGTGCTCAAGAAGCTGCAAATTCCTGATGAAGATCTCGAGGAAACGGGCACGTTTCAAGGGATCAATCCAAGAAGGACCCAGCCAAAGGGCAAGATTACGCTACCGGTGACATTTGGTAGCGAGCTCAATTTCAGAACAAAGAAGGTAGTTTTCGATGTCGCTAGGATCCCCATAACATATAATGGGATCCTTGGCCGCCCAGCGCTCGCCAAGTTTATGGCGGCATCACACTACGCGTACAATGTGTTGAAGATGCCCGGACCGATTGGTGTCATCACTGTTCATTCCGACAAAAAGGATGCACTGATCTGTACCGACCAACTCTACCAGGAGGCAACCACAGCACCTGCCGCCAAGGCATCTGTTCCTGTCGCTGGAACTCCCAAAGAGAAGGAGAAGAAGACCGGCAAGATCTCTGGCGCAAACTCCGGCAAGCGCACCTCTTCGGAGTGCTGCGCTTCCGTTGAGGACGCACCAGAGAGTTCCACCGGCAAGAACAAGAAGTCCAAGGCTGCTCCACCAGTGACCAAGAAAGTGCCTGTCAGGGAGGACAGAACGGGAGGGACTTTCACCATAAGTTCCACCCTAGATGACAAATAGGAAAGCGCGCTCGTTGCTTTCCTGCGGGCGAATGTCGATGTGTTTGCATGGCAACCATCTGACATCCCCGGTGTTCTCAGGAAAGTAATTGAGCACCACCTTGCTGTCTGTCCTCACGCGCGGCCCGTTAAGCAGAGGGTGAGGAAGCAGGCCTTGGAGCGGCAAGAATTTATTGCCGAAGAAATCAGGAAGTTGGAAGCGGCAGGTTTGGTCAAAGGGGTGCTTCACCCAACCTGGTTGGCCAATCCGGTCGTAGTGCGCAAGGTGAATGGGAAATGGAGGCTGTGTATTGATTATACAGACATCAATAAAGCCTGTCCAAAAGATCCTTTCCCCTTGCCACGCATCGACCAGATTGTGGACTCCACCGCTGGTTGTGACCTACTGTCGTTCCTTGATGCCTATTCGGGGTATCATCAGATCTTCATGGCAAAAGAAGATGAAGAAAAGACCGCATTTATCACCCCATGTGGTATGTATTGTTTTATACGAATGCCTTTCAGGTTGAAAAGTGCTGGTTCTACATTTGGGAGAGCGGTCCAAATCGGTTTTGAGCCTCAGCTACATAGAAATATGGAAGCATACATGGACAACATAGTGGTCAAAACCAAGGATAAAGCGACGCTCATACAAGATTTAGAAGAAACATTTACAAATCTGCGCAAGATCAATTTAAAGTTCAATCCCGAGAAATGTGTGTTTGGCGTCCCTTCCAGCAAGCTTCTCGGGTTCTTTGTATCTCAGCGTGGGATCAAAGCGAACCCCGATAAGATCAAAGCTATCGAGCAGATTCAAGCGCCAAGACGCGTCAAGGATGTGCGTCGCCTTGCTGGCTGCCTTGAGCAGGTTTATCTCCAAATCTGCTGAGCGCGCCCTACCCTTTTTCAAAATTTTGAAGAAGGCAGGTCCAATGAGATGGACTCCGGAAGCAGAGGCAGCGCTGCCAGATTTGAAGAGGTACCTCTCCTCTCCGCCGACACTAGTCGCACCTAAGCCACAAGAGCCGTTGCTGCTGTATCTAGCGGCAATGAATCAAGTGGTTAGTGCTGCATTGGTGGCGCAGAGAGAAGTTGACGAGGAGACAACGGCAGCGGCAGGACTGTCAATTGACACGCCGGGATCTTTCCCGGCAAGGTCTGGTGCCGACAAGACAAGATCTGCGCAGTCAGAAGAATCAATACAGAAGAAGAAGCTAGTGCAGTGCCCAGTTTATTTTGTCAGCACCCTTTTACAGGGAGCTAGGTCAAGGTACTCTGGTGTGCAGAAATTGCTCTTCGGCCTTCTCATGGCCTCGAGGAAGCTGCGCCATTATTTCCAAGCGCATGAGATTACCGTCATCACTCGCTTCCCGTTGCAGCGGATTTTACAAAATCCAGAGGCAACCGGCAGGATTGTAGAGTGGGCATTGGAGTTGTCGAGCTTTGGCCTCAAGTTTGAAAGTACTTCAACAATTCAAAGCAGAGCCTTGGTAGAGTTCATTGCAGAATGGACCCCAACGCCAGACGAGGAGATTCAAGAGACGACTCTTCCTAGAAAAGAAACAGATCGAGAATGGGTTATGTATTTTGATGGTGCTTTTACCCTGCAAGGTGCCGGGGCTGGCGTGCTGCTTGTTGCACCGACCGGAGAGCACCTCAAGTATATAATTCAAATGCATTTTCCCCGGGAGAGCTCGACAAACAACACTGCGGAGTACGAAGTCCTGCTTGCCGGTCTCAGGATCGCGGCAGACCTTGGTATCAAGAAACTCATCATCAGAGGCGATTTGCAGCTTGTTGTCAGGCAAGTCAATAAAGATTATCAGAGCCCGTTGATGCAAGCTTATGTGGATGAAGTGAGAAAAATGGAAGAGCGCTTTGACGGTCTGCATATGAAGCACATTCCTCGTGCTGAAAACAGTATTGCCGATGACCTGTCAAAACGCGCCGCCCTTAAGTTGCCTGTGGAACCAGGAACTTTTGTGCTCCATTTGACTCAGCCATCTGTAGTGCCATCAATAGGGCAAGCAAAGAGAAGGAAGTTGAATTCTGGTCACTACTTTTTGGCAGAGCTCCCGGGAGCCGCCGGCAAGAAGGTTGCCGGAGTCAGCGGCAACCCTGCCGGGAAACAATAGGCTCCAGCAGGGGCTCAAGCCCTTGCCGTCGAGACAAACATTCCCCCGGCAGAAGAAATGCCTTTAGTCCTAGTTGTCGCGCCCCAGGCTCCAACTTGGGAACAACCCATTGTCCATTTCCTTCAGACAGGAGAACTCCCTAAGGAGCAGGAAGAAGCGGAAAAAGTAGCCCATCAGTCCAGCATGTATCAGTTCGTCGATGGCGTTCTGTACAGAAAGAGACCGAACGGTGTGAAATTGAAGTGTATTCCTCAGGAAGATGGAGTGGAGCTGTTGGCAGAGATACATGGAGGCATATGTGGCTCCCACATAGGGTCAAGAGCACTTGTCGGAAAGGCATTCCGACAAGGTTTCTTTTGGCCCACTGCTCTCCAGGATGCAACTGCACTAGTAACCAAGTGTGAAGCATGCCAGTTTCATTCGAAGAAATCACATCAGCCAGCTCAAGCTCTTCAGACAATCCCTCTCTCCTGGCCATTTTCGGTCTGGGGGCTCGATATACTAGGCCCTTTTCCCCGTGCTATCGGGGGCTTTGAGTACTTGTATGTTGCAATCGACAAGTTCACAAAGTGGCCGGAGGTGGAAGCGGTGAGGAAGGTGACAGCACAATCAGCCGTCAAGTTCTTTAAAGGGATAGTTTGCCGTTTCGGTGTGCCCAACAGGATCATTACCGATAACGGCACACAGTTCACAAGTCACACCTTCATGCAATATGTCCAAGACCTTGGCAGCAAAGTTTGGTTTGCCTCTGTTGCTCACCCGAGAAGCAACGGCCAAGCGGAGAGGGCTAATGCTGAAGTGCTGCGCGGTCTCAGGACCAGAACTTTTGACAAGCTGAGAAAGTGCGGAAGACGCTGGATTGATGAGTTGCCGATGGTTCTTTGGTCAATCAGAACGACACCAAATCGAGCCACTGGCCAGACACCCTTCGCTCTGGTTTACGGAGCGGAAGCAGTTCTCCCCACGGAACTCATATACGGGTCACCTCGAGTGCTCGCTTATGATGAGCTTGAGCAAGAGCAACTGCGACAAGATGACGCTGTGCTCCTTGAGGAGGATCGTCTTCAGGCTGCTATGTGAGCTGCATGCTACCAGAAAGCTTTGCGTCACTACCATAGCCGCAAAGTTCACGCCCGAAGCCTTGAGGAAGGCGACCTTGTTCTTCGGCGGATTCAGTCCGCCAAGAATTCAAACAAGTTGACACCAAAGTGGGAAGGCCCTTATCGGGTAACGCGAGTCTCCAGGCCCGGCGCTGTCCGCCTAGAGACCGAGGATGGCGTTCCAGTGAGCAACTCCTGGAATATCAAACATCTTCGCAAGTTTTACCCATAAGGCACGGTTGCCGGGGGCCCCCGGCAACCTCCTTTTGTACAAGTCTTGCCGGCAAGGCATATAAACCTTTGTACAAAGCCAGGCGCAGACCCTGTGCGCAGTTGAATAAGCTTAAGTGTTGTGCATTTCTTGTCGATTTCCATGTTTATATATATGCATGTTTATCTGAGATATTGTATAACACTTGATCCCCGGTAAGATTAACGAACCGCCAAGGTTCCATATCTTTATTTTCTCTTCTTTCTTTTTCATAAAGGATAGAAGGTTCCCTCGCGTGCAAGTTTGCCGGGGGGGGGGGGGAGGAAGGTATGGATACCAATGGACGATGTTCAGAATTGGTTTCTTGCCGGAAGAAATACAGCAACAGAAAGCTAAGTTCGAAACTCTGAGCAAGTTTTTCAATTTTTACTATTAGACTATTTCCTTTGGACGATTTCGGCCCTTGTATGGAAAACCTACACGCGAAGGAACCCTTGTCGTAATTGGCTGCGCCCTTGTTCTGTTTCGAGTCCGCTGAACAGTATAAGTGGCTGCGCCAAAAGTGCCAAGGTGTCTTGCCAGCCGCTGCACCTCCAGCAGGCTGCTGAAGTCCCGCACACAGCGCTCGCGGCAGGTTGCGCGCTGACAAGTTTCCAGTAAGCGTAGGGCGTAACCATACGGAAAGAAATCAAACAAGGGGAATGGCATGCATATATTCAATTATAGCAAGTTATATTACATCAATAGTTGCCGCGGTTCTAATCTAAGGCTAAATTGTCTTTGACATGGAATGGTGGCGGCAAGAAAAAGCGAGATAGCTAGTCCCTGCGCTGGCCTTCGACCCTCTTGATAGAATCCACCTTGTCAAGGATGGGCGCGACAAGCTTTTCAAGGGCCTGGAGATCTGCATCCTTCGGCAAGCGGTCGAGCACGTTGGTGAGATCGATTCCGGGGTTCTTATGCACCACCTTGATGAGCACCTTGTGGAGGATGGCCCGGCAAAGTTTGCGGGATTCGTTGGCCAGCTGGGTCGCTCGGTTGGACTGGAGCAGCTTCAGAGCATCAATGATGCTTTCGAAGAACATGGTCAACCTGGCGCTCGGGGATATTCTTTCTTCAGAAGAATACCTGAAGTCTTGCAGGCCCTCCCGGCCCATGGTTGACATCTGCGCTGTGAGCTTCTCCGCAGTGTCAACAAGGCATTCAGTCTAGATTTGCACGCCCTTCTCGTAGTCCACTTGGGTGGCAGCAGCGCTCTTGAGCAAGTTCCTCTCTTCCTGGAGATCTTTGCTCAGGGCCTTCTTGCGGGCCCTGCCGTCCTTGAGAGACTTCTCCAGCGTGGTCAGCTTCAGCCTCAGATCGGCAATGGCGTCATTGGCTGAAGAGAGCTGCTTGGCCTTGTCGGACATAGCAACTTGCATCTCCGCCAGGCTGTGGAGAGTTTTCTCCCTGTCGGCTTTGAGCGTCGAGAGCTCTTTGCTGTGTTCCTCGAGGTCCACTTCCAGCTTCTTCACCTTGTCGCTCAGCTCATTCTTGGCGGCTTCTGCGGCCTTGGTGGCATCGACGGCTTCCTTGAGCTTGCTGGCATGATCTGCAGTTGCAGCTTCGAGCACCTCTTTGTGCTTCAGCTCCAGCTCCTGGGTCCGCTGCGCGATAAGTTTCTCAATCTCTTCATCTTTGCCGCGGAGTTTGGCGGCAAGTGCCTGCTCGCGCGCGACAAGGTCTTCTTCATGAGTGTCAAGCCCAATGTGGCGCTGCGTCAAGAGAGCTTCTTCAGCGGCAACCTTTTGCGCGGCTTCCTCTTGCGCCCTTTCCATGTCAGATTGCTTCAATTGGAGCTCCGTCCAGCTTTGGCTCACTTGTTCCCGGCTGGCAGTCAATTCTTGGAAGGCCTCGGCGTACCAGATCTGCATTTACTCGACGCGTTTCTGGAAATCCGCCTCGGCTGCTTCGACAACTGCAGCTCTGGCGTCTACCTTCTCCTTTCGAGCACGGTGGAGCGCCTGGAGCTTGCGGAAGTTATCGCCCATGGCCTGGAGGAGTTGATCTTCTTCGGATTTGCCACTGTTGGCGTTTGGTTCATCGACAATCTTGAGCCCGGCAGCGGTGATGACTTCTTCATCAAAAGTTTCTCCCTCGATCGGCACCCCAATGCTTGCCGTCCCCGGTAGGTTGACGAACAAGTTGTCGCCGACCTTGATATACTTGCTCGATGAGGGGGCTTCAGATGTCGATGGTTGGTCTTCGCCAAGCGTCTCGCCGGTGGTTGGGGGCTCTGTGGCCGGCGTAGCGCCTGGCGCTCCTATGGCAGGAATGCCGTCAGTACGGTCATTGACCTCCTCGCCGGCCCTCTCGGCAGGTTTCTTGGCGGCCTCCTCGGCAGCTGTCTCGCTGACTTTGACGGTGGCATCTTCGGTGGCCTCGCTAGCAGCAATCCTGTCAGCTTCGGCGGCAGCATCTTTGGCAGTCTCCTCGATGACGACGTCGACGTCCATGGGTTCCATCACAGGGAATTCTGAAGGACAAAGGAGGGAAGCAAAATCATATCAAGATCAAAGTTCAGAAAGATAAAGAAAGAACCGCAAATGCCCTAAGGCAAGCTGTCACCTGTGTCGAGCTGATGAGGAGTAGCTTCAGCCCTCCCGGCAACATCGCTTGCCGGGGAAAGGTTGCCGGTGCCTTTGCTCGCCAGCTCCTCCTCCTCCAAGGTGGGCTCGTCGGTGGGGGCTCTTGCCGGAGATGCGCTTGCAGGCTGCACGGTTGGTGGGGGCGGCACGACGGGGGCATTTTCCAACGCCTCCCCCTTGTTGCCGTTCTTCTCCTGCAAGCCCAAAAGATGTAAGCGGCAAAGGTAGAAACCTTAGCACCCACCAGCGGGACACAAGTAATGAACTTACGCTGGGGGCTGTGCTGCGGGCTGCGTCGAGGGCTAAGCTCCGGGCTGATGAAGATAGTCTCTGGCAAGCTCATAGAGCTTGTTGGTGGCTCATCGCCTGTAGAGGTTTTCGCCCTCTTTGCCATCCTTTCCGCCAAAGTTTCTGTCTCCCTGCAGAGACAAGACAAAGCAAGGTGATGAGATCGACTGAATTCAGAATTTGGGAAATAAAGACTGCGACAGGATACTTACTCTTCCTCTTCCCGTTCCAGGCTGAAGCCGGAGATGTCGAAGTCGACCTCCATTGCAATGTCCGTATGGGGAGGCGAAGGAGGGATCCTGGGTCACTTGGCTATGGCAGGTGCAGCGGGTTGGTGTGGCTCTGCCGCCTCAACTTTTGGTGCTGCCGCGTGAGACGCCCCTGCCGCCCCAGTGGTTGCCGCAGGTGTGTGTCTTGTGCGCCGCGCGGGTTGCTGTCGAACCCCTTGCCGCGGTGCAGCCTTGCCGGCCGCCCCCTTGCCGGGGGCCTCGCTGCTCGAAGAGGTTTGGCTTGCTGGGACGCCAGAGGCAGCTTTTCGAAGGACGCGCTTTGCCTTCTTTGGAGATGGGGGCTCCTCCTGCGGCTGCTCTTCGGCTGCCTCCTCGTCTGATGAGCTCTCAGCGGCTGCATCACTCTGTTCCCTGGCAACCTCATCCTCCCCGGCAGGTTTTTCCTCCAACACGACCTCTGCGTCGCTGGTTTCCCATTCTGTGAAGCCGACGTTGCTGGCCTCCGTGGCAAGATTCGTCTCTTCCACTCTAGTGGCAATGTACGCCACTTCTTCGTTAGTGGTGGCGCGGATGAGGTTTGTCTCCTCCCGGACGGGCCTCTCCGACAAGTTGTCGAAGAACTCTTGCGCCTCCTCCGCAGATGGCTCGACCCAAGTCGCGTCAAGGCCGTGGGCGTTGAACACTAGCATTGCGGCAATGATCGACCCCAGAGTGGAGTTGTTTCACAAGGGAACAATTCTTGCCGGCAATTTGTGCTTGTCTTCACGCTGGAATAGCCGGTGGTGGAGAGCGCCAAGCCGCATGATCGTCAGGTTGTTGTTCAGTCCGGGGCACAGCCTCATGATATCTGCCGCGTTCCGGAACTCCCAGGCTGGTCTCCCCTTGTTCTACAGTGGGGCGATGCGCCGACGAAGAAAATCAGAGCCTATCATCTCTATTGTGAGCCCGACGGCTTTCAAACGGAGAATCCTGGTCATGGCGATTATGAGCTTGTCATCTTGAGCATCAAGATTGCTCCAGTCCTCGCCGCGAACCGCCTTTTATCGTCGGCGCGAACAGAAGGGATGGGGGTCTGTTTCCTTGATCCAGCACCACTCAGACCGCCATTCTTCCCACTTCTCACGGTAAACCCCGTCCGGATATATCTCCTTGTTCCATGCCCTTGGGATCCAGGCGATAGAACCGGCAAGGGCTTCCCCTTTTTGGACGCGAGGAATGAAGTAATGGCGGAAGAGGGCGGTGTTGGGAACTACTCCGACAAAGTTTTCGCAAAGATGGGCGAAGATAGCCATGCAAGTTACGGCATTCGGTGTGAAGTCCAAGAGATGGAAGCTATATGTATACATGATATCGTTGAAGAAATCATAGAATGGAGGGCAGAGCCCGCAGTAACAGTAAGCGGCGAAGAAGGGATATCTATCAGGGCCGCTTTTGGAAGAAGAACCTGGGGCCACGCAGGTCGCGGGGTGAGCTTTTGTTTCCCTCGCCCACATACACTGGTACCGGTTCCTCAAAGCTTCCGCGTCGAGTGTCGGAGCAAAGAGGACATACTTCTTCCGCTTCTTCACCAACTCACTCTCCGGAACATCGGCCTTCGTCTCCTTGCCCTTGCTCTTGCTAGCCTTGGGCGGCATGGTGGTTGCGAATGTGGATACTGAGGATGGAGCGGGTGTGGAGGCGATGAGCGGATGAGGAGAAGTTCTTCTCTGGGCTCGGGAGAGAGAGGGCGATGGCGGATTTCAGATTGGAAAGAAGAGGGGGTGAAAGGGCAGCTCCTTTGCGGATTCCTTTTTATGGGGAAGGAGCGAGGCCGTTTTCTTTTACTGCCCAATGTGAACACGCATATACGAGCGCGCTGCAGCCGTGGCCGTTCAGCGCACGCTTCCCATGTCGTGCATCCAATGCGCGTAGTGGGGAAGCACAGCAGATGGAATGATTACAAGCAGTTAATCCCTGCCACGCGTGCCCGTGCACTGTTTGGGCCTAGCCCAACAACGCCTCGCACCCGTGTATGTCCTAGGCCCGGGGGCTCCTGTCGGTGTACTAAGTATTGGGCCTTTAGTACCCCATACTTGTGCACGGGTGGTTGTAGCCATACCTGCGGCAAGGCTTGTCGAGGGAGCAGCTGAAGATCGATCCAAGGTTATCAAGAGACATCCACGCCAAGGATCAGAAGATAAGGAGAACTGAAGACCAAGGGCTTGGCTCCCGGCAAGATCTTGCCGGGGTAGCCCGCCAAGCCCGGTAAGATTCGCATCCGACAAGGTTCTACCACTGTGCCACCGCTCCAGTACAGTGACCGGCCTGGCATTCTGGCCCCACTTCTGGATGCGTGGCAGGGCACTAGTGGAGGCGAGCTTAAGCGGTGCTGATGGGATGGATCCTTTTTCCATCCCCAAGAAAGTAGGGACACCTAAACGGACACCTCATGGTGCGTTAAATGCATTTGTCCAAAACTATCAGTGGTTAGGTATGATAACCATGTAGCTACTTTACACCTCGCAAATAAGCAGTTCGCCACTGTGGTGACCCCTTTGATCATATAAAAGGAGGCCCAAGGCAACTGCTACACAAGAGGACGATTCTCAGCCCATTCTGCATGCGTAGCTGCTGCTTGAACTTACTGTTCATCCCAAGCGCTTCAAGAACTGGGACGAATCACTGATAATAAACTAAAGTAGGAGTAGGGTTTTATGCTGATCAGCGGCCTGAACCTGGGTAAAAATCCCCTCGCGTTGATCCTCAGTTCTGCTCTTCGTGTCTACCTCTCCCCCCTACCGAACCGTAAAGGGGTCCCTCGGATCCCATAGGTGTCGTACGCCGACAAAGTGACCGTGAAGGGATTGACAACCCCTTTATCGCGTTGGGTGCAAGTGTTTGATTGTTTGTGCAGGTGTTGGTGATTTGTGCATTCTTCTCCTACTGGATTGATACCTTGGTTCTTAACTGAGGGAAATACTTACCTCTACTATGTGCATCACCCTTTCCTCTTCAAGGGAAAAACCAACGCAAGCTCAAGAAGTAGTAGGAAGAATTTCTGGCGCCGTTGCCGGGGAGATCTACGCCAAGTCAAGACATACCAAGTACCCATCATAAACTCTCATCTCTTTCATTACATTATTCGCCATTTGCCTCTCATTTACCTCTCCCCCACTTCTACAACGATTTTTGAAAAGACTTGCCTTTTTATTCGCCCGTCTTCCGTTCGTCTTTTCGTTTGCCTTTATGTCTTACTTGGCTCGTTTGCTTGTTATCATTGTGTGTTTATTGAAAATCAGAAACAAAGTTTATGGATCCACTTAAAGTTTTCTACTTGGATCATCTTTGATCCATATGTGCTCGTGCTGAAACCCCAACTAGTTTAGTTGAGGGAAAATCTTTAGATGAGCATGCTCATTTTGTGCGTCATCATTTGTCTGAAAAAGGGAGACTCTTATGGAATCAAATAAATTGTTTGCTATGTTATGCTTGGAATCTTTGTGAACTTTGTGATTTTACTTGTTGCTCTAAGAACCCTAAAAAACACCTTCCCTACCTATGTGAGTTTAATGATAATGAAATCTTATCTTCTTATGAAAATGGTGTTTATAGTTACTATGATATTGAACAAATTGAAGAATTTGTTGCTTTTAAGGGTGCTTATGAAGTTGCTTCTTTGATTGAAAAGTATGATATTACCCTCTACAAATCTAATTTTTTTGACATACTTAAATATTGCTATGAAAACTATGCTCATAATGCCTATGTCAAAGAATTTATTGAGAGAATGACCGTTGCTTTGGAAGAAAATAATGATATACATGAATCTATAGATAATTATGATTCCGATGATTTGATTGAAATATCCCTTGATGAACATGATGCTTGCTATTCTTATGGCCATGATGCCAATATTTATAGAGATGAATTTGCTATAGTTCCTTATGTTAAACATGAGATTATTGCTATTGCACCCATGCTTGATAGTTCCTTGAATAAAAAGCATGATTGCAATGATGTTATTATAAATTCTATTAATGTCAATTGTGCTAATAATATGCAAAACCCGAAGCTTGGGGATGCTAGTTTTGCTGTGTCCACTACTTATTGTAATGATCATGGTTGGGGTGATAATGCTTCTTAGGATCTTGAAAATTTATTTAAGCCTCATGATGAATATGTTTGCTATAATATTGAAAGTGGGTTTGGAAGAGTGTCAACTTTAGGAATTAATGATCCCACTACTTTGGAGATTAATTGATCTTATGAATTTTTTGATAAAAGTGGGCTTGGAGAGGTCATGACTTTATTTGATAATCCCACTATTTTGGAAGAGTGTCAACTTTGCATGCATGTGGATCATGAAGAGAAAATTTGATGTGATAGCTATATTGTTGAATTTGAATATGATCCCACATGTAATTATTATGAGAGAGGAAAATATGGATGTGGAAATCTTCATGTTACTAAATTACCTCTCGTTACGTTGAGTTTGCTATTGTCTCTTTCTTCTTCTTTGCTTATGCTTGGATTTGCTTGCCTTGATAATTTGTTTGCCTATAAGATGCCTATGCATAGGAAGTATGTTAGACTTAGATGTGTTTTTCACGTACTTGATGATGCTCTCTTTGTGCTTTAATTCTTGACTTTCATGTGAGCATCAACGAAATTTCAATGCCTAGCTAAAAGGCTTTAAAGAAAAGCGCTTGTTGGGAGACAACCCAATATTTTTATTTTCTGTTTTTGAATAAAGTTTTTCATCTAGCCTCTGGTTATATGTATTTCGGTGTTTTAGTAAGTGTTTGTGCCAAGTAAGACCTTTGGGATGGCTTACGGTGATAGTTGATTTGATCTTGCTGAAAAACAGAAACGTTTGCATCCAGTCACAGAATATTAATAATTCACTGGAGTGTGGAAAAATCCTGTATTTTTTACACAGGATTTATATACAAATAGCATCTGTTTTTCTAATTTTTCAGAATTGTTGGAGTAACATAAGTATTATAACAATGCAGATCTTCGCAGACTGATCTGTTTTTGACAGATTCTGTTTTCTTTGTGTTGTTTGCTTATTTTGAAGAATCTATGGGTAGTATCGGGGGGTATGAACCATGGAGAAGTTTGAATACAGTATATATTACACCAATATAAATAAATAATGAGTTCACAACAGTACCAAAAGTGGTGATTTTATTTTCTTGTACTAACGGATCTCACGAGTTTTCTGTTGAGTTTTGTGTTGTGAAGTTTCCAAGTTTTGGGTAAAGATTTGATGGACTATGGAATAAGGAGTGGCAAGAGCCTAAGCTTGGGGATGCCCAAGGCACCCCCAAGGTAATATTCAAGGACAACCAAGAGCCTAAGCTTGGGGATGCCCCGGAAGGCATCCCCTCTTTCGTCTTCGTCTATCGGTAAATTTACTTGCGGCTATATTTTTATTCACCACATGATATGTGTTTTGCTTGGAGCGTCTTGTATGATATGAGTATTTGCTTTTTAGTTTGCCACAATCATCCGTGCTGTACACAACTTTTGAGAGGGACACACATGAATCGTGATTTATTAGAATACTCTATGTGCTTCACTTATATCTTTTGAGCTAGGCAATTTTGCTCTAGTGCTTCACTTATATCTTTTTAGAGCACGGCGGTGGTTTTATTTTATAGAAATTGTTGAAATCTCATGCTTCACTTATATTATTTTGAGAGTCTTTCTAAACAGCATGGTAATTTGGTTTGGTTATAAATTTAGTCCTAATATGATAGGCATCCAAGAGGGATATAGTAAAAACTTTCATATAAAGTGCATTGAATACTATGTGAAGTTTGATTCCTTATGATTGTTTTGAGATATAAAGATGGTGATATTAGAGTCATGCTAGTGAGTAATTGTGGATTGTAGAAATACTTGTGTTGAAGTTTGTGATTCCCGTAGCATGCACGTATGGTGAACCGTTATGTAACGAAGTTGGAGCATCAGGTATTTATTGATTGTCTTCCTTATGAGTGGCAGTCGGGGACGAGCGATGGTCTTTTCCTACCAATCTATCCCCCTAGGAGCATGTGCATAGTACTTTGTTTCGATGACTAATAGATTTTTGCAATAAGTATGTGAGTTCTTTATGACTAATGTTGAGTCCATGGATTATACGCACTCTCACCCTTCCACCTTTGCTAGCCTCTCTAGTACCACGCAACTTTCACCGGTGCCATACACCTACCTTTTACCTTCCTCAAAATAGCCACCATACCTACCTATTATGGCATTTCCATAGCCATTCCGAGATATATTGCCATGCAACTTTCCACCGTTCTGTTTTATTATGACACGCTCCATCATTGTCATATTGCTTTGCATGATCATGTAGTTGACATAGTATTTGTGGCAAAGCCACCGTTCATAATTTTTATACATGTCACTCTTGAGTCCTTACACATCCCGGTACACTGCCGGAGGCATTCATATAGAGTCATATTTTGTTCTAAGTATCGAGTTGTAATTCTTGAGTTGTAAGTAAATAAAAGTGTGATGATCTTCATTATTAGAGCATTGTCCCATGTGAGAAAAAAATAAAAGAGGCCAACGAAGCCCACACATAAAAAAAGAGAGGCCAAAGAAGCCCACCAAAATAAATAAAAATGAGAGAAAAGAGAGAAGGGGCAATGTTACTATCCTTTTTCCACACTTGTGCTTCAAAGTAGCACCATGATCTTCATGATAGAGAGTCTCCTATGTTGTCACTTTCATATACTTGTGGGAATTTTTCATTATAGAACTTGGCTTGTATATTCCAATGATGGGCTTCCTCAAATTGCCGTAGGTCTTCATGAGCAAGCAAGTTGGATGCACACCCACTTAGTTTCTTTTTGAGCTTTCATAAACTTATAGCTCTAGTGCATCCGTTGCATGGCAATCCCTACTCACTCACATTGATATCTATTGATGGGCATCTCCAAAGCCCGTCGATATGTCTAGTTGATGTGAGACTATCTCCTTCTTTTTGTCTTCTCCACAACCACCATATTCTATTCCACCTATAGTGCTATGTCCATGGCTCACGCTCATGTATTGCGTGAAAGTTGAAAAGGTTTGAGAACATCAAAAGTATAAAACAATTGCTTGGCTTGTCATCGGGGTTGTGCATGATTTGAGTACTTTGTGTGACGAAGATGGAGCATAGCCAGACTATATGATTTTGTAGGGATAACTTTCTTTGGCCATGTTATTTTGAGAAGGCATTATTGCTTTATTAGTATGCTTGAAGTATTATTGTTTTTATGTCAATATTAAATTTTTGTTTTGAATCTTATGGATCTGAACATTCATGCCACAATAAAGAAAATGACATGGATAAGTATGTTAGGTAGCATTCCACATCAAAAATTCTGTTTTTATCATTTACCTACTCGAGGACGAGCAGGAATTAAGCATGGGGATGCTTGATACGTCTCCAACGTATCTATAATTTTTCATTGTTCCATGCTATATTATCTGTTTAGGATGTTTTATATGCATTAATATGCTATTTTATATTATTTTTGGGACTAACCTATTAACCTAGAGCCCAGTGCTAGTTTCTGTTTTTTCCTTGTTTCTGAGCCTCGCAGAAAAGGAATACCAAACGGAATAAAACTTCACGATGATTTTTCTTGGACCAGAAGACAACCATGGGACTTGGAGTCCAAGTCAGAAGAGCCACGAGGCGGTGACAAGGGTGGAGGGTGCGCCCTAGGGAGGGGGCACCCCCCTACCTTGTGGGCCCCTCGGTGACTTCCTGACCTAGGTCTTCCTCCTATATATTCACTAATATTCCAGAACCACGAGAGGCATCCACGAAAACACTTTTCCACCGCCGCAACCTTCTGTTCCCGTGAGATCCCATCTTGGGGCCTTTTCCGGCATCCTGCCGAAGGGGGAATCGATCACGGAGGGCTTCTACATCAACTCCATTGCCCTTCCGATGATGCGTTTGTAGTTTACCTCAGACCTACAGGTCCATAGCTAGTAGCTAGATGGCTTCTTCTCTCTCTTTGATTCTCAATACAACGTTCTCCTTGATGTTCTTGGAGATCTATCCGATGTAATCTTCTTTTGCGGTGTGTTTGTCGAGATCTGATGAATTGTGGATTTATGATTAGCTTATCTATGAATATTATTTGAATCTTCTCTGAATTCTTTTATGCATGATTTAATATCGTTGTATTTCTCTTCGAATTATCGGTTTGGTTTGGCCAACTAGATTGGTTTTTCTTGCAATGGAAGAGGTGCTTAGCTTTGGATTCAATCTTGCGTGATTTCACCCAGTGACAAAGTAGGGGTAGCGAGACACGTATTGCATTGTTGCCATTGAGGATAAAAAGATGGGGTTTTCATCATATTGCTTGAGTTAATTCCTCTACATCATGTCATCTTACTTAAGGCGTTACTCCGTTCTTTATGAACTTAATACTCTAGGTGCATGCTGGATAGTGGTCGATGTGTGGAGTAATATTAGTAGATGCAGGCAGGAGTCGGTCTACTTGACACGGACGTGATGCCTATATGCATAATCATTGCCTTGGATATTGTCATAACTTTGCGCTTTTCTATCAATTGCTCGACAGTAATTTGTTCACCCACCATATTATTTGCCTTCATGAGAGAAGCCTCTAGTGAAACCTATGCCCCCCGAGTCTATTTTCCATCATATTACTTTCTGATCTACTATTTTGCAATCTTTTATTTTCAAATCTATATTCCAAAAAACCCAAAAATATTTTATCCTTTGTTTATCTATCTCTATCAGATCTCACCTTTGGAAGTGACAGCGAAGGGATTGACAACCCCTTTATCGCGTTGGGTGCAAGTGTTTGATTGTTTGTGCCGGTGTTGGTGATTTGTGCGTTCTTCTCCTATTGGATTGATACCTTGGTTCTTAACTGAGGGAAATACTTACCTCTACTGTGCTGCATCACCCTTTCCTCTTCAAGGGAAAAACCAACGCAAGCTCAAGAAGTAGCAGTTCACGAGCACCATCTTTTTCCCATCTTCTCTGACGGCAGCCATCCAGTGGGAGTTCATGCCGACCCAGTACATACCTGCCAAGAAGTTTCGGGCGATGGTGATCGGATCAAAGTCGAGGGAAATGATGTACGGTGACCCACTACATACCTGCAAAGAAGTTTCGGCTAATTGAGGTCGGATTGAAGTCGAGGGGCTTCATGTACGCCTCCGTACCATGGTGAGCAAATCTCGCTAGACCAGATAGCAGAAAGCAGGGTGTCTTGAAAAGTTGAGGCCTCGCTTCGACGATGGCCGCGTGCATGTCCCTCGAGCATGGAGCCAGCCGCACGGCGCTCAACATATCCATACACGAACAACAGAGGTTGAGGATGTCACTGGGGAGATTGCTCCAATCGCGGCTCATATGGATGCTGCACGGTTCACGTTCGGCCATGGTGGAGTTAGGAAGGTGGGGTTTTGGGGGGCTTGATTTACGAGGGATAAGCCTCTCAGCGCTGGAGCGGCTAGCGAGGGAATAGTGATGCCGGGGGAGGTGAGCGAGGTGAGGGTATGCGGGGGCACAGTGAGATGATGAAGAGTGACCTCAGGATCTCCGGCGAGATGGAGATGGAGATGGAGTGGTGCTAGGGGAGAGGGAGACGAGGCGAGGCATGCTATACAGCGGCGGTGACAGTGACTGCACAGTGCACAAGGTGAGGCTGACTTTGGTAACCCGAACACGCCGCCTGGACTAGTGTCACCTCGGGCGCAGGGTCTTGTCACTTCACTGTGAGTACCGGATGAATAATATTTTGACCATCAAGTGTACCACAGTTGTACTACTACTAGTAGTAACATACTGAGTAGTACTGTATATCGGAAATAGGTCTCCCGTGCTAGCATGCCTCTGGGTTCACTTCATCCTCCAGGTAGCATCCATATTGTGAGCAGAACCAAATTCTCGTGCATGCGAAAGCGCGAAGAAGGGCTTTTTCTTTTTTTAGGATAACCGCATATATTCCTTAACCAAAAATGGTTGTGTCTCGCAGGCACGCACCAATATCAATCCGAACCAGCTACGACCTATTTTTTGTGTGCAAAGATATGGGTATGTTTGTATATCTGTTCGTCCACCCAAGTGGGTTTTGCGTAGATCCCACCTGTTAGGAGGGGTGCAGAAATAAAAAGTATTCATAAAATGTTTCGCCACGGTGATTCGAAAGAGTGACCTCAACTAACCAGTGGCACATGTAGCGATAGAAGGATGGGCACGTACACGGACACGGACCACTCCTCAGTACGCTACCCGCATAGCCTTTTCATTTTGCAGGTTGGTCTACATAGCCGTCTAATCAATTGCCTGCATGCCACTTCTACCATTTACTTCTCCATCGGGAACCGATTTTCCTCGGCTTCTTCACCTCTCCTTCATTTGCATTCAAACCCCACTGGATTCACATACTCCTTGAGTAATTCCGAAGCCCCTTTAAATAATCATCTTCTTCAGTTAGACTAGCCATCTTAATTCTAATTCTCCAAACCATCGCCCTCCGGTCCAGTGGTTCCAAATGGCGAAAGAGATCCCTATGCAGGTTTTTAGCGTCAAACATGTCCTCGTCGAAGGCTCGTTGAGCATAGTTGCCACCGTCACCGACCACCCAAGGGTTGTTCGGGAGTTGATCAACAATGTATCCAACTCCCTCCAAAAGCTAGAGATGAAGGTCGTCGGTCTCGATGCAGAGTACACGGAGCGTGCCACTGGGAAGATCCAATGCGCCGCTGTCCTTCAGCTGTGCCTCGAAGATGAAGTTTTGGTGTATCACATCATACACGCGCCCTCCATACCAGGTGAGCTCCACGATTTCATGTCTCGGGAGGACATATACTTCTGTGGGGCAGCTATCGAAGGGGACAAATAGAAGCCGACGTCGTACAACCTTGACATGAAAAACATCGCTGACCTACAAACTAGAATTCCTGTAAATCATTGTGATAAAGAAACACCATCCCTATTCGATGTAGCAAATTCTGTGCTCAGAACAAATCTTGAGAAAGGTGATGAGACGCTGGGATTAAGGTCGTCTGGATGGGAGAATTATCCCTTGACCTACGAGCTGATAAAATATGCTGCCCTCGATGCCCGTGTGAGTTTTGAGATGGCTGCAAGGTTGAAAGAGCTTGTTGCAAAGCCGTCTCCCACAGAAAATGAGAAGAAGAAGAAGAAGAAGAAGAAAAAGAAGAAGAAGAAGAAGAAGAAGAAGAAGAAGAAGAAGAAGAAGAAGAAGAAGAAGAAGAAGAAAGAAGAAGAAGCTGCACCAGCAGCAGGGCATTATAGATGGATGAACTATTTTCTCTCTTGTAAAAATTATATTTTCTCTTTGTGTACATTGATATAGATGAACTAGTATTTCGCTGGTGTGCATGTCTTTGGAACAAGTGTACTCTGTGTACATTGATATAGGTCTGCTTGACTATAATGAACTATTTATCCGCCTAGTTTTCTCTACTACTACTCCTTGCAGTGAGCGGTATGCAATGCATGTGTCAGTAGACATGACAGCTTGTCCATGGAAGTTGAACCACGACGACCATCACGTTTCTACCACTACCACACGCGATTACCACGACGCCGCTCCAACCCACGGCACCACATCCCCCGCTGTGCGCCTCACCCCTCTCGGCCCCACCGCTCCTCTGCCTTTGGGTGCATGACATGCGGGCCAGCTGAACTGCGGCGACCATCAAGTTTCTACCACAGCCACACGTGATTGGACATGGCTTGCATGCTGCACTCCTGGCTCCGATCCGTACTCCCGCACCATCCAATTTTCATCCAGCGGCTGTGACACATTTCGTCCCGGGCATCACTCCTCAGCCACAAATATAATAAATAAAATAAAGGCCCGTCTTTGCCTTCTACTTCTGTAATACAGGTAGTACCCGCCGGTGTGGCCATCTACGCCTCGTAACACCCCGACGTCCAGCTGCGGCACCCTCGCCACGGCCAGGCCACCACCGGCCGGTTCATCTCGAACGAGTGAGTCGCAAACACCGCTGCGGCAACGGCCAGCTGGGCTTCTCGAACCACACCGATGCCGCTTCCCCATAGCCGACCTACGCTGGCCCATGGCCACACGCCATTGAGCCGTGCGTCAACATACGACGGCAGGAACGCCTCCAGGCTCACTAGCCCAACTACGTCGAGTACATCACGTTCGCAAACCGGTATCCATTGAGTAGGTTGCTCCCGCCCACGAGCACACGCCTATACGTATCCAGCATTCCAGCCTCGCTGCTGAGTGGTACATCCTCGGGACGGTGCAAGCGGTCGGAATCTCGAGCCCAAGTCAAAATATGTGCCCCGGGTACATCACTAGCTCCCACCCAAGCTCATCCGGAGCGCGAGCTAGTAAACGTCGTGCGGCACGTCACAACAGACAGGCACCTCGACATGCGTCGGTCGGGCAGAGCCTTTTCTTTGACACTGATACGTCTCCAATGTATCTATAATTTTTTATTGCTCCATGCTGTTATATTATCATTCTTGGATGTTTTACAATCATTATATAGTCATTTTATATCATTTTTTGGTACTAACCTATTGACATAGTGCCAAGTGCCAGTTGCTTTTTTTTGCATGTTTTTTACATCGCAGGAAATCTATACCAAATGGAGTCCAAACGTAGCGAAACTTTTTGTGGATTTTTTTTGGACAAGAAGACATCCAGTGGGCCGGAGAAGCGCCTGGGGGGTGTTCTGAGGGGAGCACAACCCACCAGGGCACGCCTGGAGGCCCAGGCGTGCCCTGGTGGGTTGTGCCCACCTCGGGTGCCCCCCGAACCGCCTCTTTGCTCTATAAATACCCCAATATTCCAGAAACCCTAGGGGAGTCGACGAAAACCAATTCCAGCCACCGCAGAGTCCAGAACCACCAGATCCAATCTAGACACCATCATGGAGGGGTTCACCACTTCCATTGGTGCCTATCTGATGATGCGTGAGTAGTTCTTTGTAGACCTACGGGTCCGTAGTTAGTAGCTAGATGGCTTTCTCTCTCTCGTTTGATTCTCAATACAATGGTCTCTTGGAGATCCATATGATGTAACTCTTTTTGCGGTGTGTTTGTTGGGATCCGATGAACTTTGAGTTTATGATCAGATCTATCTTTTTATCCACGAAAGTTATTTGAGTCTTCTTTGATCTCTTATATGCATGATTGCTTATAGCCTCATATTTCTTCTCCGATATTTGGGTTTTGTTTGGCCAACTTGATCTATTTATCTTGCAATGGGAAGAGGTGCTTTGTAGTGGGTTCGATCTTACGGTGCTTGATCCCAGTGACAGAAGGGGAACCGACATGTATGTATCGTTGCTACTAAGAATAAAACGATGGGGTCTATTTCTACATAAATAGATCTTGTCTACATCATGTCATCGTTCTTATTGCATTACTCCATTTCTCCATGAACTTAATACACTAGATGCATGCTGGATAGCGGTCGATGTGTGGAGTAATAGTAGTAGATGCAGGCAGGAGTCGGTCTACTAATCTTGGACGTGATGCCTATATAATGATCATTGCCTGGATATCATCATGATTATTTGAAGTTTTATCAATTGCCCAACAGTAATTTGTTCACCCACCGTTTGCTATTTTTCTCGAGAGAAGCCACTAGTGAAACCTACGGCCCCCGGCTCTCTTTTCCAATATATTTGCTTTCAAGATCTGTTTTGCTATTCGCTCTTTTCTTTATTTGCAACTTTTATTTCTAGATCTATTAAACCAAAAATACAAAAATACCTTGCTGCACTTTATTTTCTTTGGCGTTCGATCTATCAATATTTACTACTCTCTCACGTCCGTTTGCCAATTTTTGGCGCCGTTGCCCGAAAGGGATTGACAACCCCTTTTACACGTCGGGTTGCGAGTATTTGTTATTTGTGTGCTGGTGCTGTTTACGTAGTGTTGCTTGGTTCTCCTACTGGTTCAATAACCTTGGTTTCATCACTGAGGGAAATACCTACCACCGCTGTGCTGCATCGTCCCTTCCTCTTTGGGGAAATACCGACGTAGCTTCAAGCCGCATCAAAAGGAATTTCTGGCGCCGTTGCCGAGGATTCATCATCAACATCTACCAGGTTCCTAATCACAAATCTCATCTCCTTGCAATTTACATTATTTTTCATTTGCCTCTCGTTTTCATCTCCCCCACTTCACAAGCATTTGCCGTTTTATTCGCCTTTTTTTCGTTTGCCTTTTTCTCGTCAGATCTCATGTTTGCTTGTGTTGCCACGTGCCTTCTATTTGCTTGCATCTTCGCTTGCTAAAATTCTATTGTTATGGATCCTCATCCACTTGCTAATCTTTTTAAAAGATTCAATTATGATGAACCAATTGCTAGTGAATTGAGTTCACTAGATTATCTTTATGGAGTTTTCCTTGAGATTTATGAATCTGAAAATTGTGATGAAGTGTTAAACGAAGGAATTTATGAAGTGATTCATGATAGCTCCTTGAATGAAAAGCATGATTGCAATGATTTTACTATAAACTCTATTAATGTCAATTGTGCTAATAATATGCAAAACCCCAAGCTTGGGGATGCTAATTTTGATATGTCCACTACTTTTTGCAATGATCATGATTGGGGTGATTCTTCTTATGATCTTGAAAATTTATTTATGCCTCATAATGAATATGCTATTGATAATAATTTTTGCAATAATATTGAAAGTGGGTTTGGAAGAGTGTCAACTTTAGGTAAAAATAATCCCACATATTTGGAGAGTGTTCAATCTTATGAAATTTTTGATAAAAGTGGGCTTGGAGAGGTCATGACTTTATTTGATGATAATCCCACTATTTTGGAAGAGTGTCAACTTTGCATGCATATGGATCATGTAGAGAATATGTTATGTGATAGCTATATTGTTGAGTTTGAATATGATCCAACATGTAATTATTATTAGAGAGGGAAATATGGTTTATAGAAATTTTCATGTTACTAAATTACCTCTCTTCATGTTGAGATTGCTATTGTTTTCTTCCATGCATATGCTAGATCTTGCTTGTCTTGCTAATTTGTTTTCCTATAAAATTCCTATGCATCGGAAATATGTTTGTCACATGTTTTATGATGCTCTCTTTGTGGTTTCATTATTATCTTTCATGTGAGCATCAATAAAATCTTATGCCTAGCTAGGGGCGTAAAACGATAGCGCTTGTTGGGAGGCAACCCAATGAATAAAATTTATTTTTTGCCTTTTTCTTTCTGTTCTTGAGTGTTAGAATAATAATTCTACTGTTATGATTGAGTTTTTTGTGTTTTAATTAGTGTTTGTGCCAAGTAAAGCCTTTAGGATTGATTTGGGTGATAGTTGATTTGATCTTGTTGGAAAACAGAAACTTTTGAGTCCAGTAAAACAATTTTGAAAATTCACAGAAGAGACGAAAAATTCTGAATTTTTTATAAAGATTTATATAAAAATTCCCTCTGTTGTCCTAATTTTTCAGAATTTTTGGAGTTTCAGAAGTATTCGAAATATTCAGATTGCTACAGACTGTTCTGTTTTTGACAGATTCTGTTTTCTTTGCGTTGTGTGCTTGTTTTGATGATTCTATGGTTTTCTTTGATGAGTTTTTGCCATAGAAAAGTTGAAATACAGTAGATATAATGCAAAAATAAAATATGAATTGGTTTGCTACAGTAATTATAGTAGTGATTTGCTTTCTTATACTAACGGATCTCACGAAGGTTTTGTTGAGTTTTGTGTGATTAAAGTTTTCAAGTTTTGGGTTATCTTACGATGGATGAAGGAATAAGGAGTAAGAAGAGCCTAAGCTTGGGGATGCCCATGGCATCGCAAGCTATTATCCAAAGAGAAGCAAGCAACTAAGCTTGGGATTCCCCGAGTGGCATCCCCTCTTTCTTCTAACGACCATCGGTATTTTACTCGAAGCTATATTTTTATTCGTCACATACTATGAGTTTTTCTTGGAGTGTCTTGTATGATATGAGTCTTTGCTTGTTTTGCTTTGTGTTCTAAGTCATGAATCCTTGCTGGACACACCTATTTGAGAGAGCCAAAATTATGCCATGACTTGTTAGAATTGCTCTCTATGCTTCACTTAAATTTTTATGAGCTATGGATTTGCTCTAGTGCTTCACTTATATCTTTTTGAGCACGGTGTGCTTTGTTATTTTTGAAGAAATGCTCTCATGCTTCACTTAAATTTATTTGGGAGTTAGTAATTTTTTTAAGAAATTCTCTCTTGCTTCACTTAAATTAATTTGAGAGAAAGAAGTATTATGCTCATGATCTTCACTCATATTTGTTTGAGCTTATCAAAAGCAACACATGAAAATTAGTTCCAAAGTGATAGATATCCAAGAAGGATATAATAAAAAATTTCATGAAGATCATTGGACAAAATAAACTTGATTCCTTGTAATAGTTTTGAGATATGATGATGTGATATGTGAGTTATGTTGATGAGTAATTGTGCTTTAGTAAGAATATTGGTGTTAAGGTTTGTGATTCCCTATGCAAGCACGAAAGTCAATAGTCATGCAATGAAATTATATCCTACTTGTGGTGCATTATTCGGTGTTAATTATGCTTAATGCTCGCTTATGAGATTATTCATTTTTTGGTTGGTCGCTTCTCAATCTTTTGCTAGCCTTCATTTTGCACTAAGTATGATCACTACTTGTGCATCGAAAACCCTTTAAACCAGTTTTGCCACATGAGTCCACTATATGTACCTATATGCGGTATTCTTTTGCCGTTCTAAGCAAATTTGTATGTGCCATCTCTAATTTTCAAAATAAACTTCTCTTTTGTGTGTTCGTACCGCTCGCGAGACGGTGAGGGGTGGCTAATATTTTCCATGCTAGATGTGTTATTCTCACGATGAGTGTTTATTCACTTGTCATTGCACGAGAGTAAGGCAAAGGTATTAGGGATGCCCAGTCCCGAAATGAAAAAATGAATTTACTTTATGTTGTCAAATAATAAATTCCTTGGAAAGTGTTGGTATGGAGGGCACCCGTGGATACGGCTAGACATGGAAAGTGAAAGAAATGGTGGAAAAAGGAATAAACTTTATTTTCTATTTGGGAACCGCCTATGATATATCTAGCATGGAAAGTGCTGGGAACTCTAAGTCGTTTTCGTTGGTGGGAAAAGCACACCTCCC
Source organism: Thinopyrum elongatum (assembly GCA_011799875.1). NCBI lineage: Eukaryota > Viridiplantae > Streptophyta > Magnoliopsida > Poales > Poaceae > Thinopyrum > Thinopyrum elongatum. The sequence continues at coordinate 290,639,184 of CM022299.1, read as the reverse complement.
AAAATGTTTTTACCTCTAAGTTTTTCGCTTTGAGCTCTGGCACCTCTACACATCCCTACTTCCCTCTGCGAAGGGCCTTTCTTTACCTTATGCAATTTTTATTTTTAATTTGAGTCTCCATCTTCTCTTATAAAGCACCAACTAGGAGGCACTATGATCGTACTTGAGCATTGGGTGTAGTTAATATTCGAGGGTGTTTCATGAATGGATCAATGGTTGAGCATGATGGGCTAGGGATAACTTATTTTAGCGTTGATATTTTGAAAGACATAGTTGCTTATAGATATGCTTGAGTATTTAAGTCATCATGTCAAAACTAGACTATTGCTTTGAACCATATAAAAGTCCAAATGTCCATGCTATAAAAGAAAGAATATGATATGACATGTTAGGCAGCATTCCACATCAAAAATTCTGTTTTTATCATTTACCTACTCGAGGACGAGCAGGAATTAAGCTTGGGGATGCTGATACGTCTTCAATGTATCTATAATTTTTTATTGTTCCATGCAGTTATATTATCATTCTTGGATGTTTTACAATCATTTTATAGTCATTTTATATCATTTTTTGGTACTAACCTATTGACATAGTGCCAAGTGCCAGTTGCTGTTTTTTACATCGCAGGAAATCAATACCAAACGGAGTCCAAACGCAGCGAAACTTTTTTTGGATTTTTTTTGGACCAGAAGACATCCAGTGGGTCGGAGAAGCGCCTGGGGGGTGCTTCGAGGGGAGCACAACCAACCTGGGCGCGCCTGGAGGCCCAGGGGTGCCCTGGTGGATTGTGCCCACCTCGGGTGCCCCCCGAACCGCCTCTTTGCTCTATAAATACCCCAATATTCCAGAAAACCTAGGGGAGTCGACAAAAAACAATTCCAGCCGCCGCAGAGTCCAGAACCACCAGATCCAATCTAGACACCATCATGGAGGGGTTCACCACTTCCATTAGTGCCTCTCCGATGATGCGCGAGTAGTTCTTTGTAGACCTACAGATCCGTAGTTAGTAGCTAGATGGCTTTCTCTCTCTCATTTGATTCTCAATACAATGGTCTCTTGGAGATCCATATGATGTAACTCTTTTTGCGGTGTGTTTGTTGGGATCCGATGAACTTTGAGTTTATGATCAGATCTATCTTTTTATCCACGAAAGTTATTTGAGTCTTCTTTGATCTCTTATATGCATGATTGCTTATAGCCTCGTATTTCTTCTTCGATATTTGGGTTTTGTTTGGCCAACTTGATCTATTTATCTTGCAATGGGAAGAGGTGCTTTGTAGTGGGTTCGATCTTACGGTGCTTGATCCCAGTGACAGAAGGGGAACCGACACGTATGTATCGTTGCTACTAAGGATAAAACGATGGGGTCTATTTCTACATAAATAGATCTTGTCTACATCATGTCATCGTTCTTATTGCATTACTCTGTTTCTCCATGAACTTAATACACTAGATGCATGCTGGATAGCGGTCGATGTGTGGAGTAATAGTAGTAGATGCAGGCAGGAGTCGGTCTACTAATCTTGGACGTGATGCCTATATAATGATCATTGCCTAGATATCGTCATGATTATTTGAAGTTTTATCAATTGCCCAACAGTAATTTGTTCACCCACCGTTTGCTATTTTTCTCGAGAGAAGCCACTAGTGAAACCTACGGCCCCCAGGTCTCTTTTCCAATATATTTGCTTTCAAGATCTGTTTTGCTATTCACTCTTTTCTTTACTTGCAACTTTTATTTTCAGGTCTATTAAACAAAAAATACAAAAATACCTTGCTGTACTTTATTTTATTTGGCGTTCGATCTATCAATATTTACTACTCTCTCATGTCCGTTTGCCAATTTTTGGCGCTGTTGCCCGAAAGGGATTAACAACCCCTTTTACACATCGGGTTGCGAGCATTTGTTATTTGTGTGCAGGTGCTGTTTACGTAGTGTTGCTTGGTTCTCCTACTGGTTCGATAACCTTGGTTTCATCACTGAGGGAAATACCTACCGCCGCTGTGCTGCATCATCCCTTCCTCTTTGTGGAAATACCGACGTAGCTTTAAGCCGCATCAGACACAAGCTCCATGGTCTCGTCCAAGATCGTGTGGTACTGAAGTCGAACATGCAGGTAAAATACTACGGGAGCAGCTGCATGTGCATGGCCCAGACGCCGATGTTGGCGTGGAGGAGGTGCTACTCGCTGGCGGCGCAGCGTGCTACATGGGGTAGGCAGGCACCTGTTGCCACACTCAAAGGACGAGCAGGAAAGGAAAGGGTCTCGCATGCGTGTACAAATTCATGCAGGAAATTATTTCCTAGAAATACGGCCTTTGTTTACCTCTTTTTGAGGCTATAGATGACCCACACGAGGAAATCTATTATAACCGTTGGATGAAAATTAGTGGTGCGGGAGTACGGATCGGAGCATGGGAGGGGAGCAGGCAAGCCTCGTCCCACGAGATTCCCATGACGCCGCTCGAACCCATGACACCACACGTTCGCCGACCTGTGCCTCACCCCTCTCAGTCCCACCGCCCCTCTGCTTTTATGAGAAAGACATGCGGGCAGCCGCATTCAGGGTCCACATATCATTGACTCAAAGGCATGCGCACTAGCCACTGAAGCTCGGTCCCGTGGGCCCCGAGAGGGAAATGTAACTCCTGCGCCAGGCCTTGTGGTGCTCCCGCAGTACGAACTTGTGCCAAACCCGGAATTTGTTTCTTACTACTACCAATGTGCCGGCCCGTGCGTTGCATTGGATCCAAAGTAGTAGAATAATACTTGTTCACAAACTTGAAATATAAACACTCTAGTTTTGACATACATATATCAGTAAAAATAAATTATGCTTCACTGAAGACATATTCCTCGGGCTGGTTTGATGAGGTGAGGGGTGGGTGTGGCTGGTTTCAAGATAATAATAGATTTTTAAAACATTGGAGCAGATTTTTTTTCTAACATTTTGTAGCGTGGCACGGCATCCGGTGCACCTAAGTGTCTGAAAAAAAGGCGGAGTGCACTCTAAAGATATTGACATGCTCCCATTTAGTGGAGTGCACTCTAAACACATTATCTATTTATTTTTCTCTAGCCTTTCCTAGCCATGCAACCAAGCCACATAAGCTAGTCATGCATGCAATCCATAAATTGCAATATACTCCAGCATGCAATGCCGCCACATCATCTATTTATGCCTGTTAGTCAAAGGTTGTTTTTGCATTAGTCCAAATATTAATGTTCCATAAAACTAAACTCCAAATGTCCGCTGGAGCCGAGGTAGAGGACGTACGACGGGGGCGGTGGAGGCATCTTCGTCAGAGGAGGAGAGCTCGAAGGATAATCTTGCACGTCCGCCGCCACCTGCATATCGGCGCGGGACTCCTCGAGCACCCACTAGAGCTCGCGCTCCTCCAGGGAGCGGTGGAGTCACAGGATTATCCTAAACCACGATGGGCACCATGCAGTACTCCTCGTAGCCGGGGGCGCGGTGCTCGCGTCCTGACTCCTGGGGTACTGTCTGGAGCACGCGCTGAACCACCTCGTGAGCCGCGAGGATGCCATGCTCGCGGCCGTGTTGTTGGAGCACACGCTCATGCGCCTGAGCGGCGAGGATGCGATGTTCGCGGGCGTGCTACCGGAGCACGCACTCGTCCACGTCGAGAGCGGTGACGATGCGATGTTCGCGGGCGGCGATGATGCGATGCTCGCGGGCATGCTGCTGGAGAACGCGCTCGTTCACATTGTGAGCGGCGAGGATGCGATGTTCGCGGGCGAGCTGCCGGAGCACGTGCTCGTCCATGTCGAGAGCGGCGACGATGCGATGTTTGCGGGCGTGCTCTGACGATGTGATGCTCGCGGGCATGCTGCTGGAGAACCCGCTCGTCCACATTGTGAGTTGCGAGGACGTGATGCACCTCCTCGTGACCGACCAGGGCGTGCTGCTGGAGCACAGCTACCCCGCGTGGCCGACGAGGGCGAGCCGCTAGATCACACTGTCCTCCGCGTGGAGAGTCAGCGCGTGCTACTCGCGGCCGTAGAGGGCGTGCTCCACCTCGGCGATGTCAGAGACTCCATCCTCTTCCCAGGCCGCGGCGCCATCCACTTCGGCAACGGCTGCGTGCTCCGGTGGGTGTTGTGTCCATATGGGAGCTTCGAGCTATAGTACCAGTGGGGGCGGGGGGGGGGGGGGGGGTGTGACCTTTTCATGGTTTCACATGGTCTGAGGAGAAAAATGGAATCGGAAGTAGCACAATATGTTGGAACGTGTCGGAGGAAGGCTGGCAGGAGCAGTACAACAAACATCACATGTGCACCATATTTTGAGAAGGGTTAAATGTAATTTGTGTGAAATGGGTCTGTGTGATGTACGAGTAGTACATCCATATCATTGACATTCATGCACGCAACAAACATTTGTGTGCACGATTTCACCCTATTTTCATATTCTGTTTGGGAGTAGTTTTGATTTTTGTAATCGGAGCTCATTTTTGTACTTGGTTTCAATTTAGACTATGCATGTATTATTGCAAGATATAGATATAGAGAGAATATTTGTGTGACAAGGAGGGGCGGGGGCAGCGATACCTAACGAGAGAGGGGCATATGCGTGTTCAAAAGACTTTGTGTGTCATAGAGAGAGGAGTGTCTGAAAGGGAGAGAGAGGGTGTGTGCGCGCGTGTGTGTGTGTTAGAGAGAGAGAGAGAGAGGTGCGTGTAACATCGGGATCGACAAGGTTACGAGGTTACGAATATGGGAGAGCGATAGTGTGTGTGCGATGAAGGGACACACAGACATCGTCTGTTTGTGTGTGAGAGCTGGATAGACCTGACAGCACGGCTGGCTTGGGGTGGAAGGTTATGTGTGGTAGAAAGAGATAGTATAGAGACAGATGAATGCTTGTTTGTTGCAAGGAGACCTAACTACATAGACGGGGGTAGCAAGAAGAAGAGAATGACGGTGTGCCTTTTTGCCATGGGATGGAAGAGAGACCAAGAGACACGCATCGTGTGGACAGGTGTGTGTGTTTCGAGAGAGAGAGGGAGGCGTGGACCTGAATAATGAGATGGGTGCTCATGTGTATGTTATAGGGAAGGAATTGTCTAGGTGGTAGTCTTATGATGGCAACCCAATCTTTCAATGAGAGTGGGGATAAGTATCGACTTGGTGGATTTTGACGTTGACGATCCAGCTATATCGTACCCGCTGATACAAATCGACAATCGTTACTAAACAAATCTTCGATGGACGATGATCTTGTCGTATGCACAAAATCAACCTAAATAACGAGATGGAGTTCCTCCAAGCAACCGAAGAATCGGCTAGAACTAAGATAATGCAATCGTAATTGCCAATATGAATTAATTAAGGATAATGGTGGGGTTGCTAGTACTGAACAACAGGCGGTAGTCCTACACACACCCCGCAAATGCAAATAATAGCGAAAACAAAACAATGTGTACACAACAACGCGAGTTCTAACCTAGAAAAAGGATAGTAGCCTTATTTATATCTATAGACTATATTACTATATTTTTATTTGTATAGTTATATCTATATCTATTCCACTCCCTCCGTTTGTAATTTACTCCGCACATATATAGCTTTGACAGCAGCCAAATTTTTTAAAGCTTGACCTAATTTGGTGAAAACAATATGAACATTTACACTAACAAATTTACACGATGTGGAAATAAAAGCAATGGTGAATCAAATGATATATATTTGGTGGTGTATATGTTAATACTTTTTCCTACAAATTGTTGAAAGTATACAAAGTTTGACTTTAGAGAAACCCAATATGTGGTATATGTATTATACATTCTATATTCATTATTTTTCCGGAGTCAATGCGTGTATTTGCACGTACACGATATAAACCGTTGATTGATGTTGATCCAATGGTCCAGGTGGTTGCGATTCGGATCTACTATAAGTACCCATACACGTTCTTCTCGAACGACCAGCACGATAGTGTGATCGATCCACACAAGAAGCTCTAAATAAGACCTCCAGACGTGCCACGTGGCTTCATGGATGCCCCCCACATCATATTATTCATACCACGTTGATTGAAATAAAGATAAATCACCCAAAACAAGATCTTCCCATTTTTTGTTCCTACGATGTTGTGCCGTGCACGTACCTAGTTGTATAGTGGTAGTAGTAGTAGTACAAACTTCGTAGTAGGAGTAGTACGGAGTGGTTGTACTCTATCAACGAGTCCCATATGTCACCAAATTTCTTGGCTTCCGTGCTACAGCTAGATCTTCCCCTCCTCGTTTCTGTTTTCCAACGCGGCGGGTGGGGTGCGGTTTGCCGATAGTTGGTTTGCTCAACTGCGGTCCCACATCAAAGTGAAAATGCTAGGCTACACGCCTTCCCTAAGTATGTGGCGTGTCGGACAGGCCGTGGAGTACTCCCGATTCCCGGGCGTGTGGGGGTGCGACGCGAACGCGGCAGGCCTTTTCATTTTACTAGCAATGTGCCCGCGCATTTTAACGGATCCAAAGTAGAATAGTACTTGCTCACAAACTTGAAAGAAAACACTCTTGTTTTGATATACATATATACCACTAAAAATATATTACTTTTCACTCAAAATATATTTCTCAGGCTGTTTTGATGAGGTGAGGGAGGGATGTGGTTGCTTTCGAGATAATAAGCGGTTTTGTGCAAATTGGAGCAGAGAAGTGGGCTATTGTTGCAAAAATGCCACAACTTACCTCACAACCTTTAGATGCAGATCTAATGGTCGGAAATGACGGATGGCAGACACACCAACATCACCAACTGAGTCTTTTATGGGAGTAGAGAAACATGTATAAATTGTAACATTTGGTTCTGCTCCTTGGCACGATCGATAGATAGAAATAATGAATGGAAACGCTAAGGCGGGGCTTTTCCCGCCAGATAAGCAGGGTAGTAGCTAGGTTGGCGCATCATCAGTTTGGTCACATGCGGTCCCACATGTTGTAGTGATATAAAGCCTAGCCAGTGCGCGTTGACCGGGGGGCAGAACAACAGTGTGGTATGCGACGGGGAAGGGACATGCTTCATGTACGTGTTCCAGTTTCTCATTTTGAACTTGCGAACATGATAGGCGTGCTGCACGAGTAGTTTTGAATTTATAGGTTCGGCCTCAGTTTTTGAATTTAGGAGTAGTTCATAGGTCGGGTCAAGCATCGAACGTAAATTACGAAGTTGATGGAAAAGGTAAGCACAACTTATAAATTGACGGATGGAGTACTAGTTACAGTGATGCATATAATTGCCTCCAAATGTGAGCAAAGGGATCACACATGTTTGTATTGACTGGAACGAGAATGCAATAGCACAATAAGAATTAAGGCCACGATGATGCGATCACAGTGGTGGTTAGAGGAGGCAAGAAGAAAGATGCATCCATCAACGTACGACCTCCTCCTCGACTCAGTGCGCCGGGCCACCGACCGGTGGCTTAGGAGCGGCGACTTTTGTGGCGAGGTCAAGGTGCTTCTCAACAAAGGCATCCAAGGCTTCCAGCCGGTTGATGAAGGCCAATGTTGTAGCGTCCTCACCGGCCTTGTAGATACCTATGTACACGACTTCATCGTACACGTGGATGTGTAGGTCGACGAATTTTTACTGGGCGAGGCGCCTCGTGGTGAGCACGACCTCTAGGTGGACATTCTTCGTTGCGTCGGCGGGCAGTCGCAGGGCCACCAGTGCTTGAAAGAGCTTCTCGCCATGGAGGCCGATTAGGGTGGCAGGCAATGAGGAGCCCGGGCGCGCGGGCTGGATGAGTACGGCGATGTCGTCCGCGAGCTTCTTGACGACGGTGAACTTGTTGATGGTGGAAACGATGATCTTGTCCAACTGAGAGTCGTAGCTCGCGTCGACGATGGCCATGAACCAACCGACCGCCAACACCCTCTGGAGACGATCCTCGGTGCCATGCCGCAGGCCGGCGTCGTGGACCATCTGGCACAGCCGCTGGCCGCTCGCGCGCATCGCCACCATGGGTCTGGAGTGAGCCCTTTTGTGCTTAGTGTAGGTGCTTAGGTGCGTACGATGTGGTAGATGCATTGGAATGGAGGGGGACCTTTATATGAGTGCAAACTATGTTACATTCACATCGTGCTGCCTCTTTTCCCCGTCCTCCTCCCATTACTTCCCTCATGCATTCAGGATGCTAATTGAAGGAGGATGCATCATTGGACGTTCAACATTTCGGGAACCACTACCCTCTCCCTCGTCTGCATTAAAGCCGTATCGGGAACTGTCTTGGTTTACTAGTAGCTGTCAAATCGAATAGTACTGCGCCGCCTGCTGCATGCCTGGCTGAACACGCCTCCTCGCCTCCATCAAAAGCCTCCGTTAAACCCGCATGCAAACCAAGAAACCTACTCCGGCCACACGTCTGTTCACGAGCGGGCCGGAATTAAACGCAATGCCGGCCGAGCTCCTCCCGTCTGCCCTCAGTTTAAACGAGGCCAGGCGCCGGCCAAGCTCCTACCATCCGCCCTCTATTTAAAAGAGGCCAGACAGCGGGCAAGAATCGCACCCCTCCGCCGCTCCCCCATCTCCTCCTTCACCATTTTCTCCACTCTTCCGATGGCTTCCGAGGAGCCGTTCTCCGGCATACTACCCGGCTGGGTGGCCCGCCGAGCCCTCCGGATATGAGCGAGGCCGCTCGGTGCTTCACCTACCTCGCCTGGCCCGATGGAGCCAGTTGCCGTCCCAAGCCGGCGCGTGGTTCAGCAACTCGCCGCTCCAGTTCTGCTCGATGAGGAGTGGCGAGTTGCTCCATGCCGGCACGGCGGCGAGCACGGCGGCACGGGCGTCATCGCTGCCGCGTCGTACCGCGCCACCAGTGTCTTCGGCCACGCCTCCCGTGTTTGCCGTGGCCGCGCCTCTCGTGTATGTGGGTGCACCTCCCGTGCCTGCGGCAGCGCCATGCAGGCAGAGACAGAAGCCGGGTGAGTGGAGAGTGACGAGTCAGTGGCCAGCTTCTCCGTGTCCGCCGCCATCATCGAGGAGAAGTAGAACACGGGAGGCCGCCGCCCCTTGGGTCCCATGAAGGCCACCGGCGAGGCGACGACTACGTATACAGGTGGTTTCTTGGCTGCTTCGTCTCTTGCAAGGACCTTCGTCGACCCCGCATGTGTCTGCCGGACATGAGGAAGACAAAGGGATCCATGGGTGGCCATTTATATTAGGTATTAATTATACCACGAGAGCCGGATTAGCACCGCTTAGTTCATGTAAATGTAATGAAATCCATCATGTTTATATGAAGATCTGGCTTTTTTATACGAAATCCTTCATGCTTATATGAAATCAGTCCGTGTTTGCACGAATTTCCTTTGGTTGGTTAGAGTTCTGAAAATGTATGCCACTGGCGTTGGATGTCGTCCTCCGCAGAAGGAAGCGGGAGGAAATTTTCCGGTTGCCGTTGGAGATGCTCTTATGCTGGAAAGAATAGAGTCACATCCAATCCATTTGAGTTAATTGCGTGTATGATTCTCCCTCTATAAAAAGTTAATTGCATGTACAGTGTACATGACTTGCAGGGTGGCTACAGATTCGTATAGAAAGTTAAAAAGAAACAAATCCATCCTTAATCTTGTATTCTAAGTACTCTGTGGGTTCCACTGTTAGTACAGTAGCGAAAGAAGTATATATTAAAAAAGATAAAAATCTAAAGTTTAGGACATAATTCGAACTCAGGTCTTCGTGTTGCGAGCATCCGGCGCTAACCAGTCCAGCAGATGTTCGTTGTGGACGATGCTAGAGATATATCTCTATGTCTACTCTTATAGAAAACAGAGTTGGTGATGATGGTGTGCCTGCCATCCTGCAATATAGGCCGTCCGATTTATATCTGACGGATAGGAAGGAAACTATGGCAATTTTGCAAAAAGATACCCACACCCCTCTCCACATTTGCAAATAAGGCCTTCCCTCGTTCATCCTTTTCTCTCACAAGATAAACTACACATACAAATGCATCTTGATGTTCCGTTCAACGCACAAGCATCTTGCTAGTTTCTTTTTAAATAGTTACTGCGATAATTGGGTTGAAGTGATATATTTTATGTCTGCCCCGAATGATCTCAAATTCACTAGTAGTAACAAAGAAAAGGTTGCCTTGTTAATTAACAGAAAACAGGGTGAAAACTATCACATGAGGCCGATAAAAACAAGGCATACCGGGTTCAGCGTCATCGTCACTACAGTTGTGCGCGTGCGAGAAGTCTACATATCGAGGGGGCTACGGAGAGAGAGACATATCGAGTATGTGTGAGCGAGGCAGAGAGACAAAACTAGCGCGCGCGCGCGCGTGTGTGTATGTGTGTGTGTGTGTGTGTGTGTGTGTTTGAGAGAGAAGCCAATTGATAGATGTAAGATGAGATCGAGTGTGTTGCACCCTTCTGCTGTCATGTTTGGGGGGGGGGGGGGTGGGAGGGGGGGAGAGAGAAAGACGTTCAGAGTGTGCACGCTGTAGGCATAGAGGCACAACTAGCGAGTGTGTGTGTGTGTGTGTGTGTTTGAGAGAGAAGCCAGTAGATAGATTACTATCAAGATCGAGGTGTCACCCTACTCCTTCGGTGTCGGGTAGTGTGTGTGTGTGTGTATGTGTTTGAGAGAGAAGCCAATAGATAGATTAGTATCAAGATCGAGGTGTCACCCTACTCCTTCGGTGTCGGGAAGTGTGTGTGTGTGGGGGGGGGGGCAGTGACACTTAGATATAGGGAGAAGGAGTTTGTGTGATACATATCTATATTAAGCGATAGGTAGATAGCATGTGTGTGAGGCATACTTAAAGCATCACGGAGATAAACGAGCGGTGTGCATGCAAGTGCCGGAAAAAAATGAAGAGAGAAACAATGTCTGCGCGCGCGCGTGTGTATGTGTGTGTGAGTGAAATCTCAAAACAAAAGGTGCTTTGCTGGAATCCCATTGTATGTATTCATATGGTTTCGAGACTCGAGTTAACCTTAGGCATATGTGTGCGAGACATAGTTATACTTTGAGACATTAGTGGCGGTGGGTGGGCGGAATTAAAGGGGTGGGCATGTTTGACAGAGAGAGCGTGTGTGTTTTTGTGTGAGAGACTTGTAGGACGGGGTAGAAAGACGAATTCTAACCTTGACGGAGGGAGAGAAATACATGAAGTGTGCGTGTGTGATTCTGATGCCCACGTAGAAATGAGATATGTATGCGTGTGAGAGAGATTGCACAATTCATTCACGTATCACTATCTAGCTATCGTGGACGTGCATCGCTTGAACATAAATCAATATCTACTTTGTATCGTGGCCAAAGATACAATATCGATTCAACGCTATAAAGATTGGACACTCACATATCGCATTTTTTTCTCCAAATAATCCTTTTCAATTGTGCATGCCAAAGTTACAGTGATGTTTCTTCAAACAACCACTATAGCTATCATATACATGCACCATTGTTAGTTTTGCATTCAAATTCATTAGTCTTGGATGATTCAAGGTTCTATTATGAATTAATATATGTAATATTCATATATGAATTCAACGGGTACGCAATTTATGAAATGGAGGCCATGTAATCATATGAGGTAACACTTTTAAGTAGCGGACTACAATATCCATTTCTTTTGTGGGACTACAATATCCATTTCTTTTTGTGCCCCTCTACAATAACACGTCAATGCATTATGTTTAAAGTAAATAACCAATGGCACTAAATTATATATTTACACGAGAAATACATAGGCTGAGCGTTTGATCCATTTTTTTGTGAACGCGCCTCTACACCCGTACGATTGGCCGCGCCCGTGTGAACGTTCAATTTATCGGTGCATCATCCCGAGTTATTGTCTTTTTTTCTGGGGAGGACTTCATACCAGTTATTAACACGTGTGCCCCGTGTACACAGTATTTCATGACCTTCCCGCTAGCACTGTCCAAAATTAGTTGAAACTGGATACGAACAATCCCGCGGGCGGCAAAATCTCCCGCCTCCTTCTAAAATTTCCGCCACCTAGTCTTTAGCATGTGAAATTCCCCTTTTGTCCTTGGTGCACGAAGAACAATAGTTACAATACGGCCCTCATTTACATAATAGGCCGGGGCTGCTTTGGTAACTGCCGGTTCCCCCCACCGCACGGCACCCCCATTTCCTCTCCCCCTCCCGCAAAAACGACTACTCCACAGCACCAGAGCATCTTACATCACATCGTCCGTACTTCATCGGCCATTCTACCCCTCCCCTCTCGAAACCCTAGACTGCTCATCCACCGGCGTACCAGAGCCCATTCACTGCCAGCGGTGTCCACCTCGCCGGATCTGCTTCTGCGGCCGCATCTACCCCTCCCACCTCCCCTAGAAACAAGTAGACTGCTCATCCACCACTATACCACAACCCATTCAGTGCCGGCCTTGTCCACAGCGCCGGATCTCCTTCGCCGGTACTCTCGTCAACCGCAGCGCATCTGCAGTGGCTCCTTCGTACTCCCCACCGGAGACGCTTCGTCCACACCCCCGGAGCCGCCCCACCGACGCCCCCGTCGACGGCCTCTGATCCTCTTCGCCGACACCTTCCTCAACCCTACCGGAGCCGCTTCGCCGACACCATCCTCAACCCTACCAGAGTAGCTTTGCCTATACCATTCTCAACCCTACCGGGGCCGCTTTGCCAACGCCCAAGTCCACGGCTTAGATCCGCTTCATCGCACCCTCGTCCAACCTACCGGAGCAGCTTCTGACGCCCCGTCCACGGCCGCAGATCTGCATCGTCGGCACCATCCTGAACCCAACCACCGGAGCAGCTTCACCGACGCCCTCGTCAACGGCCTCAGATCCACTTCGCCCACACCGTAGTCCACCCTACCGGAGCCGCTCCACAAACACCCTACTCCACAGTTCTAGTTCTACTTACTGGACCCCGACAGCCAGCGCAACGTCATCACCCTAATTTCTAACCTGATTCCCACCGTCTGGCAAGATGCCAAGCACCCGCCGCGGCCTAGGTACTTGTCACCTTTAAACCCGTCCAGCATCACCTGCCCGATGCACTTCAAATATACTAATAGGTCGCTATTATATGTTATGCAGCTTGCAAAAACTACAAGGACGATGTTTCTTCTGGATCTAACAGTTTGGCCAACCAAGATCCTGGACTGAGGCATTGCTATGATCTTGTAAGTGCATCTCTCTCCCTTGTATTGTTGTGTGCCTGCTAGCGTGCTTTGCTAGGATTTTCGACCAGTAATCCCTTTGTGCAGACAATGATTTCCACTACTGGCTGCTAAATTAGAGATGTAGATGTCATACATGATACTCCCTTCGTTCCTAAATATAAGTATTTCTAGAGATTCCACTATAGACTACATACAGAGCAAAATGAGTGAATCTACACTCGAAAATGCATCTATATACATCTGTATGTGGTCCATACTGGAATCTCTACAAAGACATATATTTAGGAATAGAGGTAGTACATTACACAAAATCGTAGGTGACATGTAGGAATTCCAGTGCACTACATTAGGCTCCCTTAGAGTGCTTGCTAGTCCAGTACACAGAGTCATGGCTAGTTTATGCTACGCACACAATCATTAATTGGTAGTTTAAATATGCGCAAGGGATATGCAATGTATTATCATGTAGAGATATCTGAAATTAACCGTGTCAACTTGCAAATAGGGTTACGCAATGAAAAAGTACAAGATTTCTTAGTTCAAGATGTATGTGGCTATTTCATGGAACATCGCAAAAAAAAGGAGAGGCAGCGGTGAGCCTATACTATGTGCTATGGTAGGTCACTCTCCATTGCAATCATCGTGACATGTTATTTGTATGTCAGTGCTATTGGACAAGTTTCTTAGGGACAGTTATTTCGAGTTATCCAAAGAAAATAAGCACCTTTGAATATAAGCTCCAGATAATAAGCCAACCGGTTCTTTTCATTGCCTGCCTTTTCAGCTTATCTGTGGTATGATTAGTGAAAAGTCTAGATTGCATTATATTTTGTCATTTTGCTACCCATATGAAAATTAATTTGACTTGCAAACATCACAAATTGAACCCAGTGCAGTAATTAATATGATAGGAAAACAAACCATCAATATTTGTTCAAAATGCAAATACAAAGATACCATCTACTTGGCACAATCTACTTTGGTCAATGTCTTCCATAGAGATCCCATTGCCTAATTTAAATGAAGAACGCATGACCTAAATTTAAATGAAGAACCATTATTTATCCAAATTCGATGGTCCAAGTGGCTGGTTATTATCATATAGCAGCACCACCTCAAAGCATCATATAGCAGCAGCACCAGCTCATAGCAAGTCATCATACAGCAGCAGCAGCAACTAGCAATTCATCATATACCAGCAGCAGCTCATAGCAATTCATCATATAGCAGCAGCAGGAGCAGCTCATAGCAATTCATCATATAGCAGCAGCAGGAGCAGCTTATAGCAACTCAACATATAGCAGCAGCAGCTCATAGCAATTCATCATATAGCAGCAGCAGGAGCAGCTCATAGCAATTCATCATATAGCAGCAGCAGGAGCAGCTTATAGCAACTCAACATATAGCAGCAGCTGATAGCAATTCATCATATAGCAGCAGCAGGAGCAGCTCATAGCAATGCATCATATCGCAGCAGCAGCAGCTCATAGCAATTCATCGTATAGCGGATCAGAATGAAAATTTGGCAAAAAATCAGAGGAGATCCTCACCTTGTTGGATGAGTTCATCCTTCAACAGCACCTCAAGGCCACATCCGGGGAGGAGGGGAGGGGGAACGAGGTGCCTTCTGCCGGAGTGGGGCATCAGCCGTAGTTGTGCGGCAACCGCCGGAGTAGTGCGTTGGACGGACCACAACGGAGCAGCTGCTGGAGACCATGAGAATGAGGGGCGGCGCCAGAGGGAGGAGCAACCGGGGAGATTTGGCCCTACCCGCCGGCCATGTATCCTAGGTGGACAGAGCATCGTCGGGGACCAGGCTAGATGGGACCAGTGGTGACGGCTCGCTAGAGGAACCCTAGCGATGCAGGCAGGGGATCGAGGTAGAGGGAAAGGGGAGGGGAGATGCAAGCGGACAGGGCAATGAATGCTTGTGTGTTTGTTTTTACTTGAGGGTTAGGTGTGACGCGGGCGTGAGCAGTGGCATTTTGAGTGTAATATAGGCAGACAACAGAGTCATTTCACTGTTCCCCTTCCCTTCAATTTTTAGTGAGCTTCTACCCGAAGAACCCCCGTCCAAAGCGAAATAAGTTAAGCACAAGTCCATAACTCAAAGATGACTTCTTTACATATTTTATGGCTTATTTTGACAATAAGCTCTGAAAAGGCGGAATAGATTTGGCCCTTAACCTGCAATTCAATTGTGCATGCAATGATGAATCACTCCTGCCTGCTATAGTGTACATTTAGGCATCATACATGGCATAACCTAATACATGTGCATTTCATTATAGAATCTGAAATATGCAATGTTTATGTTAGTTCATACGTTGCACATGATGTTTAAATGCCCCTTAAATCTGGTCAGTCAAGTGATGGTCTTTAAGCCTCCTTATATGCTTCTTTTCTTGATATGTAATTCAGTGTTGTGCAAGATTTGCTCACACATCTGTTCAATTGCTTGTTTTTATCAGCCAGCCATACTAGGACTGTTTGCTTTGATTACTTGATGTTCTTGACTTAACAGAGCTTGTCAACGATTTAAACACTAAGGGCTGCTGTAGTGGGGGCTTGTATAACTCATAGGTGACATAAAGGTTTGGCTGTACACTAGAGTAGGCTCTCCAAGAGTACCTGGAGATCTAGTTCGAAGGTAGGCCTAGTTTTTACACAGTGCACACATAGTAAATGTGCATTTCATTGTATGCAAGAGATGTGGCATGTTTCATTATGTGGTGTTGTTTTGTTATAAACTCATCCTTTTGTGTTGTTCACAGACTGGAAAGTATGCATATTTATCTTCCAAGGAGACCAGTAATTAGTTTGTGTCACCTTGCAGAGGGGGTGCAATGAAGATAAGATTGAGGATTTCCAAGTACAAGATGTTAGGAAGGAGCTTTGCAAGAGAAGGAGGAGCAGCATTGAGCCTTTTCAACTAGTTATGGTAAGTCACTGTATTACAATTACCAGGACATCCTATTTGTCTGACATTGTGCTTACGTAGGGTTCTTCACCTGTAACCCAGTCATTGGGCCATTGATTAAAACCCCCTCCGCTCACTACTATATGATGTTCTAACTTTTTTGTAAATCAGATGTATGTAAACACATTTTAATGTGTCTGTTCACTCATTACGGATGTAGTCTACTTTTAAATATCTAAAACATCTTATAGTAGTGAATAGTGTGAAACTGCTTCCTGCCATGGTAGAGTTGTCGATGTCATAACCAAACGCATATTCACATCATTAGCCTCCCTATCATTACTAGGATATTGATTACATACTAGTCGAGATACTTTATAGGGGGCAACCAATATTACATTACTTGTTCCTTTATATAGTAAATGTAGCTAGGCCATGGATGTTATTGAGGCGTGCATGTATGCATGCTGCCAACTCAACAGTTCAATTGCTTGTTTGTTCCACGCATAGTTAAATTGCTTTTTTCAATTGCTTTATTTGTCCTCAGTTAATGAGATACCCAAACAATGAAGCCTGATGTTGGGTACTTGTATAACTATTAGTTGACATAATTAAAGGCCTTACCATTTAATTACTCTGGCGAAGTGTGCCTGAAGCTTTGAAGTCTATTAACCAACTATTACTGCATGAGGCTCACAATCTAGTTTATACTAGGCTAATGATTGCATAGTTTTGCTTGCTGTAGTAGGTTTATATGAATCCCTCTGCTGTTCATTATGCTCCCTAAGACTTTAATTGAGCTACAGAATGGCCAACTGCTTGCTTACTTATACGCAAGATATATATATATATATATATTTATTTATTTATTTATATATATATATATAATGTTCGGTAGCTGCGTGTGGTCTAAATTTGTAACCTGTCTGTGTTTTGGATTTGGCCCCAACATCATGCTCCTCTGGTGAGCTAAGAGAGATTTCTGTATGCGGGCTGCACAGACTATCATTTTTATAATTTTTAAAATATCACCTGCTTATGCTTCATGACGTGTAACATTATTGTTAGTCCTGTTTTGCCATGTACAAAATAGTCTGTCTTGCTCGCTTCACTGTTGTAACTATATTTTTGCCCTAGTCATGTGTACTTATAGAAACATTTCAGGATGAAGTGATGTCAACACAAAGATCTGCGAGCAGTGCGGCATGGCCGTTACCAAATGATTATGGATTGGAATTGGAATGTGCTGATGTTCTTGAGCATCAACTAGAGGTGGCAAGACAACGTGTATATGATTCTCAACATGCAATCAACAAGTTAAGACTGGAGTTGCAGGTATTAGATGCAGGAGTCAAAAAAATGAAACAAGACACTGAGGTAACCACGAAGGAATTGGAGATTTTGTAGACTAAAATTTGTGCTATCTGAATCTGGCCAATCCTATTTTCTGAAGAGATTATAGTTCAAATGGTAAGTTCTGTTGATGCGTGTCCATGATGTATGAGCTTTATTTGCCCAGTGTATGTAATTTGCTATTTGTGTACGCTTTATTATCACTGGTGCCAAACTATAGTGCCCAGTGGGTATAATTTGCTGTAATTTCTTTATTGTATAGTGTAGGATTATTCTTCATTTCTATGCCTTAGGGCCTGTTCGGTAGTTGCCCAACTCCAGCAAATCCTCAAATCTCGCTTCTCGTTTCGGCTGCCAGCCTTCGGCAGGAGCGCTAGCGATTAAAAAATCATTCGGTGAGGCTGCTGCTCCAGTTTCCCCTCGCCACGCATGGGTTGACAGCCTTTTTCAGTGCGCCAGGAGGGAATCTAGCTCGTGCTCTATTCTTACTCGTGGTCGATAGCAGCACCGAACCATTTTTTCACTTCGCGGTGGCACATCTCTGTAAATAAGACCGAACTCCAGCTTTTGCTTTTCCTGGGATCCCGAAATGAGCAGCTCCACGTTTTTGTACTATGTCCCGCCTCTGCTTCGGGAAGCTAGCTTCCTGGAGCTGAGCCGTTCGGTCCAGCTCTGCCCGCTGATTCGATGAAGCAAGGAGATGGGAGGCTCCCGAACAGGCCCTTAGTCTCTTTATTGTATAGTGTAGGTTTTTTAGAGGCGATAGTATAGAGTAGGATAATTCTTTGTATATGCTATATCATTGAAACGGGGGCCAACACGCCCAAACATTACCTGGACGCCATCCGAACGAACAAACATGTGTAGTCAAAGCGGGCCTTAATTGGGCTGGTCAACTTAATATTTAGTGGATCCCAAACGATGTGGCCCACCGTAACAACGGCTCTTAGTAGGCCATTAACAGGCCGAAAGCTCGATAGGGCTGTATAATTGGAAATGGCCCACGGGCCTCCAGCAGGCCGAAATAAATGTCAATTTTGTCTCGGCCCTTTTACTTTACGGGCCAGTAAGAGGCCGAAAGTGTTTTGGGCCAGAAGAGGCCCAATTTGCAAACTAGGCTTTCAACAGGCCGAAAGTCGCATCGGGCTGAAATTGTTCCCTGCGGAACGTGGGCCGCTAATGGACCCAAAATTAGGTTGCACCGTCAAAGGCCCAACTGTTGTGCGGGCCGTTAACAGGCCAAAAGACAAAATGGGCTAGGAATTGGCCCATTTACCGAATGGGCCGAGGAAAGGCCGAAAGTCACAACGGGCTAGAAGTTGGCCCAACTGCAGAATGGGCCAAGAAAAGGCCGAAAGATGTACCGGGCCATTAACGGGCTGGAACTAACGATGGGCTGCTAACAGGCCGAAAGAAGGTCGGTCCGTAATGGGGCCCAAAGACGTAGCAGACCGTAATTGGGCCCAAAGACGTAGCGGGCCGTTAACGGGCTGGAGCTGACGATGGGCTGGAAATTATCAAATCTAGAATGGGCCTTTGATGGGCCGATTCTGTGTAACTTGTATGGGCCGTGCTTGTGAATGGGCCTGACTCAAGTAGGCCGCTAATGGGCCGACCCGCTTATTTTGACAGGCCCAGCCTTTTAACCTAAACATGCCACTGTTGGGCCGAGCCACGTGTCGACGTACCATAGGCTCGTCCCGTCTCCTCGCTTGATGACACCTATCCCAACGCGGAGCTGACACGTGGATACTAAGGCGAATCAGAATTTTACACGTGGAAAATCCCCATTGGTCCGGGCGGTTAACCGGTTATCGGATCCAAACCGGAACCCGATAGCTTAACGGTGACCCGTTACGGTGGATGCCATGTGTCGGTTACCCTTGATGAAAGCACTTCCATGACACGCCATTTATCGTCATGGAAGTGGACACTTCCGTGATGGTAATTTTGGTATTGTCATGGAGTACTTCTACGATAGGACAGGTATGACTATCTTGATTCTGTCATAAAATCGTCATGGATGTACATGCATGACAGAAAACATGACCTACTGTGACAAACACGTATCATCACGGAAGTGATTTTTTTGTAGTGCTACTTTGTGATGGTTCTCCCAAAAAAACTCTAAAATTGCTTAATCTATTTTTTATACTGCTCTAAAAAATTCCGAAAGTGCTCAGTCTACTTATCAACGCATGTACAAAATACTAGCGAATTACCCATGCGTTACAACGGGGGCATACATATTCTGGTGGTTCAACACTAATCGTGTCCAAAATGTACCTCACACCCACCATATTCTAACTTTTGGTAAGATTTGATTTGAGTCTGGATTGGGGAAGGTTGGGACATTTTGGACTTAGTTGAGGTTTTGGTAACATTTGATTTGATTTGGGTATGGGTAGGACAGGAGTATATCGACCGGAGGGTGAATGGGAGATTTAAAATTACCTTCGAAACTTCAATACTCTCAGCATAACATAGCGTAGAGGAATAAAACTATCAGGAGCATTTCTATGAAAGAAATCTCCTAAAAACAACAAGAAATAACTAGGCAAATTACTTAGAGATATTCATTGATGTGTGTTAACTATTACGCCCATCAAACCTGAGTTTAAAATGAGATTTTCCATGAAACTGAGATATTCGCTCCAATATTGCCATTAATAACTAATGAATGCAAAGGATTTCAAATATCCTATCTTTATTTTGTTTACACAGTAAATGAGCTATTTATGGACAAAATCAATACATGGAAAGGAGTAAAGAGGAGATCAAGTGGGAGGCGCAAAGGATGAGCCAGTGTAAAAGACGGTGCTCCATACGACCGCGCGCACTCATATGAACGGTTGTATGGCCTGCGAGGGGCACCCTCTGATCCACCACTACAAATACCGTGAAGGGGCCAACGCAAAAACCCTAGCCGCCGCCATTTCCGATCTACATCTCCATAGCCGCCACTGTCACCACCACCGTAGTACTCAGCCAACTAGCCATACTTTGTAATCGGATATCACATCCGACATCCATTGTAAGACATATTATCAATCAATCAATCTTCATGATGTGTTCTTCTATGATTTCTTCGTGTGATTTGATCTCCATGTGTGAGTAGTTCGGTAAGGTCATGGGTTGCACTACAAAAAAACACTTCCGTGATGATACATGGCGGTGTCCTGGATTAGGGGGTGCTAACCTAGTCGGCCCGTCTCCTCGGGTTGGGCCGGTGGGCCTTTATTTATGATCAAGATGGACTCCGAAGGCCGTACGCGAGAGGTGTTATCAAGATTACTGTCATCGAAGACTTGACGCCCACTCCAAGATTTCTCCTGCCGCCTTGCTCCTATAGACCGATCTTGTAACCCTAGATACCCTACCTGGCGTACATATAAGCCCTGGGGTTTAGCCCGTAGGGGGGACATCAACGCAATATTATTCCCCTGGGCTTAGAGTTAGACCACATCTACAGATCTCGAGGTAGATCAACTCTGTACTTGATACGTCTCCATTGATATAAACAAGAGCAGGAAGTAAGATTTTACCTCCATCAAGAGGGCCTGAACCTAGGTAAACATCATCTCTCTGTTCCTGTTACCATCTATCCAAAGATCCACAGCTCGGGACCCCCTACCCTAAGATCTGCCGGTTTTGACACCGACACTGGTGCTTTCATTGAGAGTTCCGCTGTGCAATCAATGGAAGGATCGATGGCTCATCCATAGATAAATTACGCCAATGGCCGCGGGAGCGTTTACGCCCCCAGCCAGCTTTTTGTGTTCGGCAGCATGATCTTCTGCGCCGACTCGACGGGCCATCTGGCCTCCATCAAGAATTACGCCCTAGGTCGGATCGTTACCTTTGGCAGCCTCGATTACACTGCGGACTCCCGCGGCGAACTCATCCTATCAGGCTGGACTCCCGGTCGAATTGAAAACTTTCCTAGCTCTGGAGGCTCGACTCTCGAACCGATCTCTGTATGGGGTCGCCCGAGACTCCGGGCGTAACAACCCCGGACGATCCCCTTCCGATCTCCTGTCCGGACAAAGAAACGGCTCCCACCTCTAAAGAGGCGTCGGCCTTAGAGCTGATCTCCGCGCAGGGCCCAGAATCTCTTTCAGATCCTCTTCACACCAAAGACGCACCAGGATACACACAGGGCATACTTCGAGTTAGCCCTGCCTAAAACCAAGCAATGAACTCCGAAGAGCTGTCCCACCTCAATGAGATGCTCGACCGTATCCAGAGTATGTCTATCTCGGACAGCAAGGCTTCAGTTTATGATCAGATCGGACTTGAAGCCGATGATCTGGAAATTTACATCCCACCCACCACCCACCTAGTCATCATGGTCGATGACTTAACCGACATGATGGACTATGGTGAGGCCACAAACATGGATGAAGACGTTGATGGTCCCACCGAAAACACCTCGCCCCTAGTAAACACTGGCAGGTGGACTGCCACATCCACCTATGATGTTTACATGGTGGATACCCCCAATTCTCCTCTAAGATGTCGGTGCAGATGTAGAAGGGGCAACAATGGGGAACCTAGCGGTAATAACGCGATAGCTGACAATGGCGACGCGGTAGCCGGTGACGCCGACAACCCTGGGGAGGACCCTCAAGCCTCCCCAGTATGGAATGACACACCTGAAGGACATCCTGAGGACTTAGATCCCGACGACCTCTTTGAAGGGGCCGATGACGACTACATGCCGGAATCCGAGGAAGACGAGAGCCTCGACACCGAGGAATATGTCATCCCCGAAGACCCTTTCAAACAAGAGCGCTTCCAGTGGGGCCTTATTGCCACAGCTCGAAGCATGAAGCGCAACCAGTAGCAGCTGCAAGCAAACACTGACACACTAAATGAAAAGTGGGTCAAAGTGCTCTCTGCCGAACAAGATATGGAAAACCGGTGCCGTAGCGCGCTGAAGTCATACCCACGTAGGCTTCTGCTTCTAGAGTTCAATGAAGAGCTAGCCGCCGACGAGCCCGACCGATCCCCTAGAGGTCAGGACAGGCCAATGCGGGAAAACCCCAACACCCGGCTACCTCCGTGCCGTTATGGCAAGGACCCCTGGACTACCTAGACCCTCACGACATTCAACGTCACATCGAGGCAAATAGGGCACCTCCTCGGTCCATCTACAGATCCAGAGGACACGCGTCCGCCGGGCCGGACGGCTACGACGCCTGGATAGACAGGAACGGCTGCGCCCGAGATCAAGCCTACACACGGCTCTCACCCGACCTCCGACGGGACTCCACCCAATTCCAAGGTCCAGCCCACCCCATCTGCTTCTGTAGGTGCATCTAGTGCCACCCCTAGTTGGTTTTGGAGTATTGACGACAAACGTGGTTGAGGGACTTATGTGTTTGTGAGAATTGTAGGATAACACAGGTAGAAGTCCCTCATTAATTCGGTTTTCCTACCAGAGATGACCCCTAAAAATGTATGAAGACATTGAAGACAATGGTGGTACGTGAAGACATTGACGTTGAAGATAATGACGTGTGAAGACATTCACTTTAAGACTATGGAGTACGAAGACATAGTTTCTTTCGTAGTTCCCTTTTCTTCTTTATTAAGTCATAGGAACCACCGAACTGTTAAGTGGGGTCCAAGTGAACAAAGTCAGAAGACTGACGTGATGCTCAACTCAAATCCTATGTCTTCGAGTGAAGACAATGAGAGCAAATCTTATCCAGAGTTGGATGAGTCAGCTTTGCTTGTAGCCCAAGCCAAGCTGCCACGTGTGTTTGAAAATCCGACCATTGGACACGTGTCAGTTCCTTAGTGACCCAGGGTCATTTCAGACATATTATGTCAGGTTGCCTCCTGGCTATAAATAGCCCACCCCCTACACCATAAATTGGTGGCTGCTTAGAGTTAGTGCACGGCTTTTGTCGTTTGAGAGCAACCCACCTCCGAAGTCTTTGAGAGAGAGATCCTTGCAAGGACAAAGCCCAAAACACCCAAAGCCAAAGAGTGTTAGGCATCACTGAAGTCTTTCTGTCCGTGTGACCTGAAGACTTGTTACACTTGAGGACTATGTATCCTCCACCCGGTTAGGCGTCATGTTCTGAGGATCCAAGAGTCATTGTGGATCGCCAGTGAACGGAGTCTGTGAAGGTTTGGAAGTCTACCTTGAAGGCTTACCTGAGTGATTGGGTGTCCTTAGCTCAAGGGGAATAGGGTGAAGACATGGTCTTCTGAGTTCAATCTCAGCCTCCCTAACCAGACGTACAGTTGTCACAACAACTGGAACTAGTCTACCAAATCCTTGTCTTCACCGAGCTACTGGTTCTATCCCCACCTCCTTTACAATTCAGTTTGTCTTCGTGAAGTCATTGCTTGCTTGCCTAATCTGTTTGACTTCACTGTGCGAAGACTATTCCCTGTTTGGCTTCATTCTGTCTTCCATTCCGATCTGTTCTACCTAGCTGCTATTAGTCTTTATGCTTTCATTATATTGCTTACTTGATTATGGCCTGTCTAGTGTAGTCTATCTTCCACTGCATATTATATAGGTTCAATTAGATTGTTTGTCTTCAAAGACCTCGTGTTTTGAAGACTTTCATAAAAATCGCCTATTCACCCCCCTCTAGTCGATAACTAGCACTTTCAATTGGTATCAGAGCAAGGTGCTCCCTTGTTCTATGTGATTCGGTTTAACCACCTGGAGTTTTAGCTATGTCGACTACACGGATAATCAAGGTCTCTGCTGCGTGCCCCGTCTTCGATGGCACTGATTACACCTACTGGAAGAATAAGATGCGCATGCATCTTGAAGCCATTGACATCAACCTCTGGTATGTCGTCACCACTGCTGATGTCAAGAGGTTCGCACAACTGGATTCAACCACCAAGAACATCATCTGTGGTCATCTGACGAAAGGACAGTATGGTTGTGTAAGTGCTCTGGAAACTGCGAAGCTAGTCTAGGACTAGCTGTCCAAAGTCAATGAAGGCATATCAACTCAGAGAGACTCAAGGATTGATGTTCTTCGCAATCTCTTCAACCGCTTCAAGAGAAATGACAATGAGAATGTCCAGCTCATGTTCGACCGCCTCACTGATATCACCAATGAGCTTCGCGCACTCGGCGCCACTAAGATCACCAAGCATGAAATTGTGAAGAAGCTAGTGAGATCACTTGACAGCTCATTTGACACCTTGGCCCTGATGATTCAAGAACGCCCTGACTTCAGAGATCTCGATCCTTCTGACATACTTGAGAGGCTCAACACACATGAGTTCCAGCTATCCAAGAAGAGAGATATCTATGGCCCCAACTATGGCCGATCCCGTGCTTTGAAGGCAAAAGCTGTTTCCTCATCTGAAGAAGAATCTGACTACAGCTCTGGTGATCCTGAAGACATTGGCAGAGAGCTAGCAATGCATGTGAAGAAGTTCCAAAAGTTCTCCAAGAAGAATCGCTTTGGAAAGTCTTCAAGATCCAGTTCCAAGAATGATGAGGCTTCCTCTCGTGACCACAAGAAGAGAACATGCCACAAATGCAAGAAGCCAGGCCACTACATATCTGAATGTCCTCAATGGGACAAGGAAGCCAAGAAAAAGAAGAAGAGCAAGGAATATGATTCGGACGACAAGAAGAAGAAGAAATCCTCAAAGTCTTCAAAATACAAGAAGAGCTCATCTGGCAAGGCTCGTGCATTCATTGGCAAGGAGATGGATTCAGAGGAGGAGTCTACTTCTGAGGAGGCAGAGGTGGAGTCTGAGGAGGAGTCTGATTCAGGTGTGGCAAGCCTGGGTCTAGCTTCGGCATTCGTCGCCAAGTCCATCTTCAACACTAAAGATATTGGTCACACCACCGCCGCAGAAGCCGATGATGAGGAAGACTCTGCTCCGACATACTGCTTTATGGCATGAGGTGCCAAGGTAAACTCACACGATGCTTACTTTCAAACCTGCAGTGAAGATGACACTGAATGTGAATCCAAACCCAGCTATAACACTCTTGCTAAAATTGCAACTGAACAACAAACTGCTATGGAACATATTCAAAAATCGTTAGACAAAAGCGATGACCTGTTGGACGAGGAAATGAATCGAACTCAGTCCTTAATCGAAGACATAAAAAATCTTCGTGTTAAGTACGAGGAACTTGAAAGTCATCATGAAACCCTCTCAGCCACTCATGAGAAGCTTTCCTACGATTATCTTCAAAGGAAGCAAGATCTAGAGAAACTGAGAGCGTCTCATGAAGATCTTCAAAAAGAGAACGATTCACTACTCGCTCAATAGATCAGTTCTGCTCAGGAAGATTTTGTGCCACCATGTTTGAAATGCCTTGAGCATGACAATGCTGTCTCTATTGCTGAATGTTCTACTGCCTCTGATGTTGCAATATCTTCAACTGCTGATGTGGTAACTAACCCCTCTTCTGTGGATACCACTACTATTGCTGATGAAAATGCTAGGTTGAAGACATTGCTTGAAACCGGCATGTACAAAAGCCTCAAAGGGCATCAGACACTATGTGATGTCCTCAAGAAATAGATTCTGAACCGAAACCCTAGGAAAGAGGGTGTTGGTTTCGAGAGGAAAATGAATGTTGATGGTTCTTACTGGAAGCCTGAGCAGTACCCCAAAACCACATGGGTTGCTGCAAAGGATCCTTCAGTCGACCCATCCACCTTATCTGGCTTCACTTGTGCTAACCCCATTATCATTGATGAATCCTTTGACGCCAATTATAAGCTGTTTAAGAATCAGAATGGTGAAGTGTTTGCCAGGTTTATTAGTACTAACTGCAGGAATGGGCTACCTTTGAAGAAGATCTGGGTGCCAAAAAGTTGTCTTGAGAAACTTCCTGTGAATGTCATCATGACACCACCAGGGAAGAAGACAAACCCCAGACCAAAGGCTTCATATGGCCCAAAGGCTTCATACAGACAGAGGACCTCACAAGGTCACCCTAATGCCAAGGTTTTGCAGGGAAATTATCATCAGACTCATGAATATGAGCGTGTTTCGTCTAACCGCTATGTTCACAAATCAAAGAAAATTTCTGCATATTCATTTGAGTACTATTCACCTCCTGCAAAACTATTTGCTAGGGCTCCAAAGCCAAAGTTCTCAGATGCTGCACTTAGACTCATTGCTTCTAAGCCACCCCTTAAGATGTGGGTGGTTAAGAAGAATTAACTTCTCTTGCAGGGAAAGGTCTCCAGCCGGAAATTACAGACTTTTGTAGACAATGCTGGGGACCTAAAACATCTTGTGGGACGCAAGTTAAAATGCCAAAAATGGTCTCACCATTTATTTCGTCCCAGGGTTTCTTGTCGTGCATCCTATCTTACCAAACAAGAATCTTAACTTTGATAATATGCTTGTTCGTTATATGTTTGTGCTTCACAATACTCTTGGTGAAGCCTATCCCGCTAACTGCACTGTAGGGTACAACTCCGAAAGCTATTGAGTGGATAATGGACAGTGGATGCACTGACCACATGACTGGCGATCGAAGTCTTCTCATGGATTCAACCCTACGTCCATCCACTAAAAGCCACATCACATTTGCTGACACTGGTAAAAGCAAGGTATTGGGCCTAGGTAGAGTTGCTATCTCAAAGGATCAACACATGGATAAAGTGATGCTTGTTGAATCCCTTGGATTCAACTTAATGTCTGTCTCAATGCTTTGTGATCTGAACATGATTGTGATATTTAGAAAATATCGTTGCCTTGTGCTTATGGAAACTGACAAATCTCTAGTCTTCGAAGGTTATCGAAGAGGTGATCTATATATGGTAGATTTCTCCGCAGGACCACAGCTTGCCGTATGTCTTCTAGCAAAAGCTTCAGAGTGTTGGCTTTGGCATCGAAGGCTAGGACATGCGGGCATGAGGAACTTGCACACTCTCGTGAAGAAGAAGCATATAATTGGCATCGAGGGCACCAAGTTCAAGAAGGATCATTTATGTTGTGCTTGTGAAGCCGGGAAGATGACTAGAGCCAAGCATCCCTCGAAGACAATCATGACTACATCACGCCCCTTCGAGCTGCTTCACATGGACTTATTTGGCCCTACTCACTACTCTACCCTTACTACCACTGCACATCTTTATGGCTTCGTTATTGTTGATGATTACTCAAGATACACCTGGGTGCACATAATTCTCTAAAAGACTGAAGTGCAGGATGTCTTCAGACGATTCACCAATCGCGCCATGACCAACTATGGCGTCAAGATCAAGCACATCAGGAGAAACAATGGCATGGAATTCAAGAACACTGGCCTCGACACTTATCTTGATACACTGGGCATCACTCATGAGCTCTCTACTCCATCACACCTCAGCAGAATGGCATCGTGGAGCACAAGAACATGACCCTTATTGAGATGGCTCGTACGATGCTTGATGAATACAAGACTCCAAGAAAGTTCTGGCCTGAAGCCATTGATACTGCATGCCATATCATCAATAGAGTTTATCTGCATAAGTTCTTCAAGAAGACATCCTATGAACTTCTCACTGGTAAGAAGCCAAACGTTAGCTATTTCAAAGTCTTTGGTGCTAGGTGTTGGATCAAGGATCCACATCACACTTCCAAATTTGCACCGAAAGCACATGAAGGTTTTATGCTTGGTTACGGAAAGGATTCGCACACCTACAGAGTCTTCAACCTCTTTCGCTATAAAGTGGTTGAAACTATAGATGTGCGGTTCGATGAAACTAACGGCTCGCAAAGAGAGCACCTGCCAAATGTGCTAGATGAAGCTTCTCATAGTGAATCTATCAAGCTAATGGGTACTGGAGAAACATACCAACCGAGGAATAGGCTGAAGAGGAAATCATCATTTCAGCACCTAATCAACATGAAGACAATGCTCAGCCTGAAGACAATGCTGAAGATGAACATAGCAATCAACAAGAGCAAAGTCTTCGCCCAGCTCATCCTCGCGTGGCCAATGAAGTTCAAATTGAGAAGATTCTCGATAGCATCAATGCACCTGGTCCTCTTACTCGATCAAGAGCTACGCAACTAGCAAATTTCTGTGGACACTTTGCATTTGTCTCAATATCTGAACCCAAGAAAGTTGATGAAGCCTTCATGGAACCTGAATGGATTCAAGCTATGCAAGAAGAGCTTCAACAGTTTGAGCTAAACAATGTCTGGGAGCTGGTCAAACGTCCTGATCCTCGCAAGCACAATATTATTGGCACCAAATGGATCTATCGCAACAACCAAGATGAGCATGGTCAAGTTGTTAGAAACAAAGCTCGTCTCATTGCCCAGGGTTACACACAAGTGGAAGGAATTGACTTTGATGAAACCTTTGCTCCTGTGGCCAGGCTTGAAGCCATTCGTATACTGCTAGCCTATGCTAACCACAACAATATTCTTCTGTATCAAATGGATGTGAAGAGTGCCTTCCTCAATGGCAAAATTGAAGAAGAAGTGTATGTAGCTCAACCCCCTAGTTTTGAAGATCCAAAGCATCCTGATATGGTCTACAAACTCAACAAGGCACTGTATGGCTTCAAACAAGCACCTCGCGCTTGGTATGATACACCCAAAGACTTCCTAAAGAGCAAAGGCTTCAAACTTGTTTCTCTAGATCCTACTCTCTTCACAAAGACATATGATGGAGAACTATTTGTATGCCAAATCTATGTGGATGACATTATCTTCGGTTGCACTGATAAGAGATACAGTGATGAGTTTGGGCATATGATGCAAGAGTAATATCAGATGTCCATGATGGGAGAGCTGAAATTCTTTCTTGGTCTTCCAATCCGTCAACAGAGAAATGGCATCTTCATATCACAAGAAAAATACCTCAAAGATTGCCTGAAGAAATTTGGTATGCAAGACTGCAAAGGGTACACAACGCCAATGCCAACCAAAGGCCAATTGGGCCCCGACGACAATGGTAAAGAGTTCGATCAAAAGGTATACCGCTCCATGATTGGTTCTTTATTGTACTTATGTGCATCTAGGCCAGATATAATGCTTAGCGTTTGCATGTGTGCCCGATTCCAAGCGGCACCAAAGGAATCGCATCACCTCGTGGTAAAGCGAATACTTCGATATTTGGCTCACACCCAACGCTAGGATTATGGTATCCAAAGGGCTCAGAGTTTGATCTAGTTGGATTCTCAGATGCTGATTATGCTGGTGACAAGGTTGATCGCAAGTCCACATCAGGCACATGTCACTTTCTTGGACGATCTCTTGTCTGTTGGTCTTCTAAGAAGCAGAACTGTGTATCACTCTCCACTATTGAATCTGAATACATTGCTGTTGGATCTTGCTGCGCTCAGCTTCTCTAGATGAAGCAAACCCTCAAGGATTATGGCATCAACATGAAGCATGTGCCCCTCTACTACGACAATGAAAGCGCCATCAAGATTGCTCACAATCTAGTTCAGCACTCGAAGACAAAGCACATTCAGATCCGTCATCACTTTCTCAGAGATCATGTGTTGAAGGAAGACATTGATATCATTCACGTCAACACTGAAGAGCAATTGGCAGATATCTTCACGTAGCCCTTGTATGAGAAAAGGTTTTGCAATCTGTGGTGTGAGCTAAATATCTTAGAATCCTAGAATGTCCTGTGAATGGACACACATCCTAACGCTTATGCATATTGATGACTTAGGTGCGCAACACACAAAGTAATGTATGTCTTCAATTTATGAAGACATACACTCTGAGTGTGAATACATTAATGTGGAATTTGACTTTGGAGCGCCACGATAATTGTGCGCCATGTCTGGGTCTAATATTTCCTATACGGTGGGTAACGCCACCACCAACCGTTCCTGAAGATTTTCAACATTGGTTTGTCTTCAAGGTTTATCTTCGCAATGTTGATTTGGTCTTCACACACACACACACACACACACACACACACACACACACACACACACATATATATATATATATATATATATATATATATATATATATATATATATATATATATATATATATATATGTTCTGTCCTCTACAGCATTTACTTATAGCTATGTCTTCAAGTTGCCATTTTCTATGCTAAGTGAATGTGATCGGACCCTAACCCTCTCTGTGCTTATCCCTCAAACTGTCTCTGTCTCTTCATATGCATTCTGTTGACACGTGTCAAATGTCTTCACTGTGTCCTTGTCAGCTGAAGATATAGAGACACACATTTGAAACTGCCTTTATTATCTCTATCCTTTTTGCTTGAATACCGGAGAAGCCGGAACGACCACCCGACAAACGAGGCGCGCGTGGGGTCATGGCTCAACCTTCAATAAGTTGCATGCTAGACATGTGTCCTTCAGATGTGAACCGTCAGGGGCACCTGCGTAATTGCACTGCATCGTCCCTCCTCCTTATAAATACTTCACCCCCGTGGTCATTATCTCTTCTCCCCTCGCCGTCTCGCTCAAACCCTAGCGCCACCGCTAGCATCCGTTGTCGCCGAAGACGAAGCGCTTCACTGCCGCGACCTCTCCGACGTCATCTTCATGCTGGCTGCGGACATCTTCCTACCGCCGCCGCCGTAGGTGTCTTCCGCCACCAAGTTAGGGCACAGGAGATCGGACTGCTCGGCCTCTCTTCTTCTCATATAGCAGTTCATCTTGCGGTAAGTAATAACTCACTTTTTACCATTTATTTGATCCGTTGAACTGTCCACATCTTCCAAAAGTTGTTTCTACACTTCCAAATCTGAATCTTTCCTCTTATGCATCTCATAACTTGCAAGTATGTTCACTTATGCATCACAACTAGTTAGATTCCTCACTTGTACTTATTCATGGATTCGTACAAATCTAGAACCAACTCACATCGATAAGTGAATGTCTTCGCACTATGAGGTCAATGTCTTCAAACTAATTTATCTTCAAAATCTTCTGAGAATGCATATGAACTCTTCCCCTTCCCTCGCATCTCTAATGCTGTCATAGGTACATGTCCATGGGAGAATCCCTTGGTTCTCATAGTCTGCATTCATTTGTAGAGTTCTTACAGCATCACATTGAATCACCTGAAGCCAGCTCCTGTCTGACCAGCCGACCGAAGCCAAACACAGTTGTGAAGCCATTCAGTCTGAAGCCAATGGCAGGAGGAAAATCCACAAAGAAGGGTGGCGGGCAGCACCGGGACAACACTCCTTTGGAATTGCCCCCAGATCTTTATGAGCAATACAAGTCTGATCCTGAAGAAACCTATGGTGAACGCAAAACTCGTGTCCAATGGATTCAAAGATATTGGGTAGCGAAATGGTTTTAGTATCACTTTGTTACTCCTGAGTATGCAAAGAAGAATGCTGTGAGGCCACCATGGGCCGATATTGTGTACAGGAAGCTCCACCCCAAAACAAAGGCTGAAGCCATTGCTTAAGGCTTTTATCCTTGTATGGTCTGTGGCCCAATGCCTAAAAATGCTGACCCATCAAGTCTTCGATGGTGTCGTGAGGATGATCTATTTGAAGCCAATCTTTAGTTTGCAAGGGCTTCTGCTGTCCAAAACAAGAAGGAACTTGGGATTGACTTCAACCCAGGTCTAGCTGCTCCAAGGCCAGATGGCAGTCGAGAAGCTGAACAAAATCTCATTGGTCCTTTCAACAGCCTTGATGGGCTTCTCACACATATCGCTAAGCAAAGGGCCACTGTTGATGAAACTGCTGATGATGAGGAACAAGCTGAAGTTCCTGAGCCCCCGAAGCCAAAGAAGAAAGCAAAGGCTTCAAAATCCTCTGCTGCACCAAAAGCTTCAAGTGTGAAGCCATTGCAGTCTGCACCTCCTGAATCCAGTGTGTAGTCTGAGGACCAATCTCGCATCTCCAAGAAATCCAAAAAGCCCAAGAAAACCTCAGGGCAAGCTCTCACACCTGCCAGCATTCTTCGCAATGATGAAGATATTATCCATCTGTCTAGCGATGAAGACATAGATGATGATGCCCTTGAGACGCTGATAAAGAGCAAGTAGGAAGCCGAAATCTTCAATGATCTACCTCTGTTTGACGCTGATACTCAACAACTTTATTGACGAGTGGTTTGAAGATACCTCTCTCACACTTGATGATCTGCAGCTTCCGATTGGCATCAGTGTGATATTTCAGGGCTATATTGCCGAAGAACTTGCAATCGCTCAAAAGGTCATTGAGCAGAAAAACAAGATTGACCATGAAAAGGCACTCTTCAAGAAGAACGTGGCCAAGCTTAGTGTCACTCAAGTGCAAAGCTTCAAGCAGATGATGACTGACCTCAAGGCTGAATTTGTCAAGCACAGTGATAAAGCCAAAGGCTCTAGAGAGCGTCTCAAGCACTATGCTAAAAAGTGCGTACAGGCTCATAATGAAGCCTTGAAGAGGAAAGCACTTGGGTGTCCTGGCATTGACCCTAAGCTGGCTGCTAAGAAGAAGAAGCCTATTGCTGCTGAGCCTGAAGCCCCAAGGCAGGAAAGACCAAGCATTGTCTTCCCTGCCAACATGACTGGCTCGAAGCCAAAGGTCCCTTCAGCGGCTTCTGAGCAGAAGAAGATGAAGCAGGCTGAAGCTGAAGCCAAGAAGCGGAAGAGTCATGAAGCTTCTGATGCTGCTCCATCCAAGAAGAAGCTGAAGACAAAGTCTTCAAAGTCTTCTCGTAAAGAACATGCTGCTCCCCAAGAACCATTGCTCGTTGAGCCCATTTCTGTTGCACTGCCAGCTTCCACCATCCGTGAGCATCGTCTCATTGTGCATGAGCCTGCTACCATAGAGGCTCATGAGTCTGAAGATATTCCAGCTGCTGACCCCATCGCAGCTGAAGATCCTTCCTCAATTCCCTCAGATCATGCCCAACTCGGTATCATCGCCTGCTCCCACGGGCAGTGAACAGATAAGCATTGGCGGTCCCACGACACCAATCACACAAGATGAATTTTGGGAAGAGCAGCACCCCAACTCCCCATTGCACGAAGTTATTCCTCGCACTCCACCTGCTCATGTCACCACTCCGGTGCTTGAGACCCCGCAAGGTACCCCAGAAGACATGGAGAAGACCACTCCTTCACCAAAGGCGTCGCCCTCTTTCTGAAGGCTTCGCAGAGGCCCTAGGCCCATGGTCTCCATGTCAAGCATTCCTGAAGAGGATGTGCACACCACAAGCTCAGTAGCACGTCAAGTGTTTCCTGAAGCCATCTCTTCAGTTACTGCTCAAGAGTCTGAAGGCAAGGAGGCTGAAGATATTCCGGCTGCATCAGCCGATGAAAGAGAAGAAGTAGATCGTGAAGTTATTCCCCCTACCATTGAACCAGCTGTACGTGAAGATGTGATTGTGCCTGACCCGCCAGTTGTTGAAACCACTAAAGCTCCTGCACCTGATGATGCAAATGCCACTGCCACTGAAGCCAATGACGTGGCCATGGCTGAAGTAAATGCTCCTCCTGAAGCCACCCCTCAGTCTGAAGCCCCTGGCGCCGCAAAAGATCTTCAGCCATCCTCCTCGGATGTTGCTGCTGCTCCACCTGTTCCACACACAATGGCAAGGGCCTTCAATCGTGAGGGTGAGCTCATCAGCATCAAGTGGCCAATTATGATGCCTCCAGCTGCTCATGGTAGCCCAGACTGCCAAGGCTTCCAAGTCCTGTTACAACTCAGGGTGCTTTTAGTGTCTTGAGCTTCAGAGAGCACAACACATTCTTTGACTTGGCCAAGAATCCATACAAGAAGCCAAAGGTCACCTCTGACAGGTTCTGGAGTCACCAGCAATGCAGCTACTACTCATGCATTCTCTAAAATTAAGACAGGATCTTTCCCCATAAGCGTCTAGATTGTGATGCCATTGCTGGGCTGCCATGCCTTGAAGAGGCTCTTGACTACTTTCGAGAGGTTGGCCTGCTCCCCTTTGTCATCGACAAGGAGCACTGAAATGAAGAGCTTCTACTGCAATTCTTTGCCACCCTTCATATCTCAGGCTACAACAGGGATCCGAAGACATGGGTCCTCGAGTGGATGACAGGTAATGTTCATCATGAAGCCAAAGCTCAAGATATCATCGAGCTCACTTCCCTGCCCACTCCTGGTGATCTGTATGAGCCAGGTTGTCAGTGCTATGAGCAAGAATTGCAGAGTGTCTTCCAGAAGCCTGAGCCCAACATGAGTCAAATGCTCAGTATGATGAAGCCATTGCCAGTTGATGCTGAATACCCCAAAGAATTCTATGTCAATGACCTCGAGTATCTGCCCTGCACTATCTATCACATATTGAGGCATACTCTCTGGCCAATTAAGGGGCATTCTCCTCACGCCAAGATTGAGAGCACCATGAAGACATTGGTCTTCTATATCATCAATGTCATCAGATTCAATACTCAAGACTTCTCCATCCGTCAGTTGGCTGCCTCAGGAATTGATCTGTTTGGCCTCAAGTTCTATGCTCCATGGGTTATGCGGCTCATTAAGCTTCACTCCACAATCATCTATCAAGCTTCAGGGTGCAACCATGTTATATTTCTGCCTGAAGTGGATATGTCTCATGAAGCCATATACCCTGAGCCTGCAAAGGAGCCTGTTCGCGAAGACAATGTCGCCTTCCAAAGCTTCACTCAACCACTTGAAGGGATTCATGTGCCAAATCAAATCACTACTGTTGCTGGTCCTCTTGTCGGCTAGCTTAGGCTACTACATCGTGCCAACACTGATGCAACAGCCAGCACAGTAGCCCAAAGGCCTAAGAAGCGTACTCGCGTCCTGAATAACAAAGAGCTTCTCGTGTCGCTTCATCAGAAACAAGATAGGCATCATGATTGGATGAAGCGCCAAATGGAAAGTCTTCTGGTTGATGTCAATCGCATTCGCAACCTTGCAACCAAGAATTCATTTGTTGCTCATGAAGCCTGTCGGCGTGCCTGGAAGAGCCTTACAGTGCACTGTTCTAAAGATGATCTTCAAGCAGATGGCTTCACTAAATGCTTGAAGTTTGACTCCAGGCCTCCACAGTCTATAAGTTGGCGTCCAACTCCTTCCATTGAAGATTCAGAGCACTCATCTTTGGCTCCAACTGTTGTTGTGAGAGTCATTGATGAAGAAGACGACACCACTTCACCTGCAATGGCTTCACTGCACCAAGATTCTGCATCAGGCCCCTCTGCACCGCCCCACTCCAACGTCGATCCTGCTGCCCCAACATCTTCACCGCCTGGGAACGCATAGACACTCTATGTCTTCAAACCTTATTGGTCATTCATGACAAAAGGTGGAGAAGCATATGAGTTGATAGTCTTCAAGCGGGTCCATATGGGTCGGGTGCTTATTTTTGCTAAGTTTTTACAACTCTCGTTCTTGAACTATTGGTTTTTGAGTTGTAACACTTAAACTTGATGGTCGTCTGCCACTTTTCCTGCTACCGTTTACTACGATGATAAATTCTGCACTAAGTCATTCTGCAGACGCCCATTTCTCATTATGCATTTCATTATCTTCATTACATTTGTGTATGCATGATGAATTGTCTTCATGAGCCGAAGAAGATCTCCACAAAGCAAAACCTGCCATGTGCATTTGCATTCAAAGGCAAAACATTTATATGCACATCTTCAGGGGGAGCATCTTTCAACTTATGAAGCCAATGACCACGTACCTTAACTTTCACATAATTTTATCCCCGTTGAAAACTTCAACCAGTTTGTCAGCAATCACCAAAAAGGGGGAGATTGTAAGTGCATCTAGTGCCACCCCTAGTTGGTTTTGGAGTATTGACGACAAACGTGGTTGAGGGACTTATGTGTTTGTGAGAATTGCAGGATAACACAGGTAGAAGTCCCTCATTGATTCGGTTTTCCTACCAGAGATGACCCCTAAAAATGTATGAAGACATCGAAGACAATGGTGGTACGTGAAGACATTGACATTGAAGATAACGACGTGTGAAGACATTCACTTGAAGACTATGGAGTACGAAGACGTAGTTTCTTTTGTAGTTCCCTTTTCTTCTTTATTGAGTCATAGGAACCACCAAACTGTTAAGTGGGGTCCAAGTGAACAAAGTCAGAAGACTGACATGATGCTCAACTCAAATCCTATGTCTTTGAGTGAAGACAATGAGAGCAAATCTTATCCAGAGTTGGATAAGTCAGCTTTGCTTGTAGCCCAAGCCAAGCTCCCGCGTGTGTTTGAAAATCCGACCATTGGACACGTGTCGGTTCCTTAGTGACCCAGGGTCATTTCGGACATATTACGTCGGGTTGCCTCCTGGCTATAAATAGCCCACCCCCTACACCATAAATTGGTGGCTGCTCAGAGTTAGTGCACGGCTTTTGTCGTTTGAGAGCAACCCACCTCCGTAGCCTTTGAGAGAGAGATTCTTGCGAGGACAAAGCCCAAAACACCCAGAGCCAAAGAGTGTTAGGCATCACTGAAGTCTTTCTATCCGTGTGACCTGAAGACTTGTTACACTTGAGGACTGTGTATCCTCCAACCGGTTAGGCATCACGTTCTGAGGATCCAAGAGTCATTGTGGATCGCCAGTGAACGGAGTATGTGAAGGTTTGGAAGTCTACCTTGAAGACTTACCTGAGTGATTGGGCGAGGACTGGGTGTCCTTAGCTCAAGGGTAATAAGGTGAAGACGTGGTCTTCTGAGTTCAATCTCAGCCTCCCTAACCAGACGTACAGTTGTCACATCAAGTGGAACTGGTCTACCAAATCCTTGTCTTCAACAAGCTACTGGTTCTATCCCCCACCCCCTTTACATTTCAGTTTGTCTTCGTGAAGTCATTGCTTGCTTGCCTAATCTGTTTGACTTCACTGTGCGAAGACTATTCCCTGTTTGGCTTCATTCTGTCTTCCATTCCAATCTGTTCTACCTAGCTGCTATTAGTCTTCGTGCTTTCATTATATTGCTTACTTGATTATGGCCTGTCTAGTGTAGTCTATCTTCCACTGCATATCATATAGGTTCAATTTGATTGTTTGTCTTCAAAGACCTCGTGTTTTGAAGACTTTCATAAAAATCGCCTATTCACCCCCCTCTAGTCGATAACTAGCACTTTCAGCTTCACAGATAGGGTAATGGAACATCAATTCGTTCAAGGATTCAAGCCCATCAATATAGAATCATACGATGGCACCACCGATCCAGCAGTATGAATTGAGGATT
This sequence comes from Thinopyrum elongatum, assembly GCA_011799875.1. Taxonomy (NCBI): domain Eukaryota; kingdom Viridiplantae; phylum Streptophyta; class Magnoliopsida; order Poales; family Poaceae; genus Thinopyrum; species Thinopyrum elongatum. Next base: position 290,601,643 of record CM022299.1, on the reverse strand, counting down.
TCCTTCTCCATATACACATGGTCAACGGAGACGATCTCCACGCCATTAAATATTTGTTGCTCAAGCTAAAGGGGCCGGCTAGGCATTGGCTTAACAACCTGCCTCCTCATTCTATTAGCAGGTGGGAATCCCTCGAGGACGCTTTTCGGGCAAACTTCTTGAGCACGTACGTCCAACATCTGGATGCTGATGACCTCAGCTGTGTCACCCAGCAGCTAGGCGAATCAGCCCGAAAGTTTTGGAACAGGTTCCTCACCAAGAAGAACCAAATTGTAGTCTGCTCTGACGCTGAGTCCATCACCGCATTCAAGAACAACATCCAAGTTGAATGGCTGGCCCGCCAGCTCGGCCAGGATAAGCCGAGGACTATGGCAGCCCTCACTTCATTGATAACTCGCTTTTATGCGGGAGAGGAGAGTTGGCTCGCCCATAGTACTCACAACAGCGAGGCTAGCACCTCGGAAACCCGCGACACCAATGGAAAACCCAATCGGAACAAAAATAAGCTTAGGTATAAAAATGGCGGAAGCGACCCAGAAGATGCCGCGGTCAACGCAGGGTTCACCAGACCTAGATCTGGACAGAAGAGAAAACCCTTTGAAGGGAACAAAGACAGACCTAGCCAGCTTGACAAGCTCATGGACCGACCATGCGGAATCCATGGTACACATGACAAACCAGCAACCCACACCAACATGAATTGATGGGTCTTTAAGCAGGCCGTCAAGGTAGTGATGGAGGGTCAAAATAAAACCCACAATCACAGCGAACACGAGGATGAACCTCGATGGCCCAATAATGGAGGCCAAAAGAAGTTTCCCGATGAGGTAACATTGGTTAATATGATCTATGTTACTCATATCCCCAAAAGGGAGAGGAGGCGTGTACTTCGGGATGTCTACGCATTGGAGCCAGTCGCCCCGAAGTTCACCCCATGGTCAGCTTACCCTGTCACATTTGACAAGCATGATCATCCGACCAACATCAGGCATGGCGGATCGGCAGCGCTCGTCCTGGACCCAATTGTCGATGGTTACCATCTGACATGCGTCCTGCTGGATGGAGGAAGCAGCCTCAACCTCATTTACGAGTACACGGTTAGGAAGATGGGCATCGACTCATCCCGAATCAAGTCGAGCACCACCACCTTTAAAGGTGTCATCCCAGGCGTCGAAGCCCGCTGCACCAGAATAATCACTCTGGGTGTAGTCTTCGGCTCGCCTGAGAACTTCAGAAGCGAGGAGTTAATCTTCGACATCGACCCCTTCCGAAGCGGATACCACGCGCTCTTAGGGTGCACAAACTTTGCACGCTTCAATGCAGTCCCGCATTATGCTTATCTCAAGCTTAAAATGCCAGGACCCAACAACATTATCAAAGTCAATGGTAACACTGAACGCTCACTCCGGATGGAGGAGCAGACCGCGGCTTTTGCAGCCAAGGTAGAAGCGTTCGAGGAGGCGGCCCGCAGCAATAAACGCACTACCAGCTCTTCAAAGCGCACGCGTGCTGCTCAAATCGACCACAGCCATGTACCCCCGCACCCTAAATAGGGATGCGGGCTCCTGGCATGCCTCTCTAGATGGGGCACTACATCCCCAGGGTGCATAATTTTGCACTCAAGATTACCTGGGCCGCCAAGGATCCAAAATTTATTGAAACGGCGGGACGACTCGACCAAGGACCGACGTGGCTTCGAGCCCTCACACCGGCCGGTCTCTATCAAAGAGCTTGCCAGCACGACTTCATCAATGTAGCTTAAACCACACAATAGACTCCTACAAGACCTCCTTAAAGGGGCTCGTCTCATAAACGCTCGAAACGCATAAAGGGCTGAGACTGCACCAGTCCCATAAGATCCCCGCCATTCACGATGGCAAGCTGGTCAACAGCTCGCAAGCGTAGACGTGCGACAGGACGCGACCTGGGCTCCTAAAAACCCGATGTCAATACCCGCCCTGTTTTTTCTTTCTTCCTCATGCACCTTGTTATGATTATATTCTTTTTAGTTTCTCTCGTAGTAGCTCGGCATGTAACAACTTGCAGCTATAAAGTAAAAAAATCATGCCCTCTAAAGGTATTGCCTACATTCCTGTTCAATCACTGCCTTTGCACTACAAGAATGTATTTCAAAATACAACCGTTAAGGGGCCTTGTTCCCCTGCCTTGCAAGTCCGAAGTATTCGGAGTCTCGGATTCTGGCTTTATATGCATTAGTTTCGAACCTAGATTTTGGTCAATAGTTGGGTTACCCGGCTCCTACGTGTACCCCTTACATTCCCGAGGAATTCGGCTAACGGTGTAATGTGAGAACCACTGCGATTGTGCCGCCAGGTTAATTGGCACATCGCCTTAGTGGAGAAAGTCGAAAGCTGACTATCTAGGTAGGCGCAAACTGGTCGGCCATCCGTAGACCGCATTAAGCGAAGTGACGATAGAGATAACCCGTGTTAAACGAAGGGCTTTACTTTCTAGCCGAAGTGTGCCATGGCCTAGACCTAGGCTTACCAAGCGGACCACTTCCCATACCGGGGGCTGGTCATCAGCCCCCACAGTCAAACTCCTAGGACCAAGTGAAAGTTCTCAAGCCACTATAGTCTGATTGCCATGTTCCTATGAGTAGAGACCGCCTCCGGGTACCGAGACGTCGGCTAAGGGTCAAAACTGCATCTCGGAACACCCTTTGTATATTCTACACTAGGGCAGAAGCCGACTACTGGCCACTTTCAGTTTAAAACGGTTCGCACAGGAGGTTAAATAATAATAAACATACGTATGAAGGAATTTAAAGCCATACTCATTCCATCAGCCGACAAGTTTTGTACATTTCATAACATCGGCATCCCGAAGTGCTACCTAAAAATACAACTTGTCCTTTGGACACATGGCCTCGGTAATCCGGGCTCCCTCTTCCACCTCAGGATAAAATTGCTCCACGGTGCGCGGCTTGTCTTAAGGGAGGCCGTGGCAATTGTCGCCGCATCAACCTTCCGGAAGTGCGTCTTCACGTAAGCATACACCCTCCACGCTCCTTTGAAGCATGCAGACCTCCTCTAGCTTTCAATCTGCGGGACAACACCTTGCAGATGGACCACAAGGCCAAAGAGGTTGGAAGGCAGGACTGCGGTGGGCCACAGCACGACGCAGAGGTCTTGAAGCGCCGATCTCGCCATACAGAATAACTCCGTCAACTGCTTCATCATGTGATTTAGCAATTGTGATGACGGAGACCCCGGGAACTGCACCCAGAATGCCTTCTCCGCCTCATGACCCGCCAGTTAGTTGAAGTGCGCCACGGCATCTACCACGCTCTACGGGAGATCCGCGAAGACTTTTGCGGAACACCACAGCTGGGTGAGCTCCACGCACCATTTGCTGCCAAACACACACTGCAGTAAATATAGCTTACCCGAGGCGATTTGCTCCACCTGTTGGAGCACCTCGCGGTCAGCCCGGGCGGCGGTCGTGAGCTCAGAATGGGCAAGCCTGGGCTTCTCAAACTCCTCCTTCATTTCCTTCCCCTCCGCCTGAAGTTTGTCGCGTGCCTCAAACACGCCCTTCACACTACTAGGGAAAAGCCTAGCAGTAGCGCGTGTTGGAGGCGTAGTAGTGGCGAGCGGGGCGCGCTACTGATATGGCGCTACAACTAATGTTCAGCAGTAGTGCGGGTTGGGGCGCACTACTACTATACTACATAGAAATAGCGTGTTTTCTCGTCCGGTGCTACTACTACACCTTCCTAGCAGCAGCGTCTTTCTCCACCCAGCGCTACTACTACACCTCCCTAGCAGTAGCGCCTTGTGGGCTACCACCGCTACTGGTAAAGTTTGCTATTTTTTTTCCTACTGCATATTGTCGCTATATTTGTACTGGTTTATAGTAGTCTCATCATATGATTTTATGATCATGATGAGTTATTATTTCAGTGGGTGAAAAAGACATGGATTAGATTCAAGTGGAGTAAACATGGTGCATATCCAAAGTACTACTAATCCAAACTTGATCACTTTAGTTTGGATTAGTATGATCAAGTTTGGATTAGTAGTACTTTCGATCTGCACCATGTGTTGCCTCCACTTGAATCTAATCCATGTTTATTTCACCCACTGATATATATAATAACTGATCATGCTCATAATGATATAATAACTAAGCATCATAATCATCATTAATAATAACTCATCATCGTTATCATAATAACAAGTCATACTCATCATCATCATAGTCATCTAACAACTTCTACTCGTTATCATAATAAAAAGTCATACTCATCATCATCATAGTCATCTAATAACTCATCATCGTTATCATAATAACAAGTCATACTCATCATCATCACAGTCATCTAACCAACCCTACTTAATTGTTCTTAGCACATGATCATGAGTATTAGCAAGGGCCTACTACCCTCTCTAAGGGAAAATAGCATAAAACGAGATAGGCCCTGACGCTCCATTACGGAGAATGGAGATTATCCTGTCTCCAATTCTTGCGCTTCGCACAATGTTGCTTCCAAATAGCTCCCTATGATTGTCGATACATTTTTTCCATTCTTTGATTGTCATGTCTTTATCGGTTTTAGAAATCCGGTATGAACAGCGGTGAAGCCTAGGATGACCTGGCCGTAAGCTAATAACATCAAGGCGACCTTTCAGAAACATCAGATCAGGCACACAATCCTTCGGGATTTTCTGTTGAAAAACATAATAATAACGTCGTAGTTAGCAATGTAGTTTAGCTTTAGAAGAATTTATGCAAAAGATGCACGGATGTCATAATAGTAAAAAATCTTACCATGCCATCTCCATGGATGTTTCTGTAGTTCAATAGGTGCACTAGTGGCACGTATTGACCATAATGTGCAGGAGTTTCATAATTGATATTGTAATTCTCAACATCAATAATAAATGAGATAAGATGATCTTTATCCTCATAAATTAATTCAGCGCCATCAGTGTAGTAGGTTCTGTCTACCATCTTCCGTACATTTCTTGAAGAATGAAATTAAGCTGTCAATGGAAATAAGCTCTCAACTATTTTGAAATAAAAAAAATAAATTATTTAATAAATATGTTTGAGAAACTCACATAGAGGTAGAACTGGAAGCATATCAACAAGGACCCAAATGTCGATATTAGCTTCATCAATATTATCTTCATCGACATTATCTTCGTCGACATTATCTTCGTCCATGTCATCTTCAGGATCACCAAGATCGAAGGTGACATGCATACCCTCCTGAAAATCATACGCCTTGCACAGTGCTTCCCAATTCGAGCAACCAAAATGGGATACGCTCTCTGAATTGTATAGCTTGACAGCAAAATCATAACCATGATGGGTCCTGAGATGAACTATCTTTGTCTCCATATTTTCATGATCTTCAAAATTCAGATGCTCCAAGACATAGCGTCTTGCATGCCATGGGATAAGCTAGTCGAATTGTAAAAGACGGAAATTACACGTTGAAGAAGTAGAAGTCATGCTTAATTACGAAAAAAGACTTGTCGTTGCGTACCGTTTCAACATCGAAGGTCTCGTCGAGCTTAATATTGAAGCGCCGACCGTTTACCAGGTCAGGCCTGTCGCACAGACCCCAGTCGACGCCATAGTAGTCGCACTCCGGGATCCTATCATCGTCGTCAGACATTTCCTATGTTCATAATTCAAAGATTAAACTTCTAAAATTAACGAAAAAATCCGGCATGACCTTTGCTAAAAAGGACTTATATCGAGCGCCTGAAATTTGCTGGAATGGAAATTAATCAACACTCCGGCAAAACATAGGCCACTCTAAGGTGTTCCCTGCAAACATAGGCTACTTGGGCAAGCACTAGTAGTACACAACACTACATATGACATGTCTAAATCTCCATCATATTTGAAAGACCTACATTGAAAATTTTCTATGCCATGGAAATTGTCACAGCTCCTCATCTACTACTCTACTACATCTATCAAAACATCTACATCATCAACAACATGGGGATTTGGCTGGTCTCACCTCGAGGTCGGAGGGGGTCGGTGACGGGGACGACGGCGGGGATGATGTAGGGCTCCTTGATTTCTGCAAAAACGAAATATAAACACATGAGCATAAGCTATCAACTATGTTTGAATTTTTACTAATTCACTCTAAACACTATAAGCTATCAACTAAGCATAAACACATGAGCATACAAACTTGGCGCTCATTCACACTTACTAAAAAAATTCTATTACTATAATTTCTATACCTAAATTTTCTTACAAGAAACTTCTTTTACTAAATGTGATACCTAAAAATTTCTCATTTAGCATTCCAATACATTTCTATATTGAAACTTTTCTGCACATAAAAATTTCTATATTGAAGATTATAAATGTCTCTTTATCTCTCTCTCTCTCTCTCTCTCTCTCAAAATACCTATATTTACTAAAAAAATCTACTCTAATCAAACACATACATTTACTAAAAAAATCTACTCTATTCAAACACCTACATTGAAAATATTCATTTCAAAAGACCTACAATTACTTATTTTCTTATCTATCCAAAAGACCTACATTACTAAAAAAATATACTCTATTCAAAAGACCACATTGAAATAATCTACATTCTATTCAATGCAAATAATCTACATTCTATTGTATTAAAAAAACATTAAAAAAACTACATAATGCAAGAACAAAGTGAGGAGAGATGAGGGAGGGAGGAGGGAGGAGGGAGGAGGGGGGTGGGAGGAGGGAGGAGGAGGAGGAGGAGGGAGGAGAGAGGAGGAGGGGAGGAGGGAGGGGGGGGAGGAGGGCTGGCGGAGGAGGGCTTGGCCGGAGGAGGAGGAGGAGGGTTTGGACAGAGGAGAGGAGGGAGGAGGGCTTGGCCGGAGGAGGAGGGGGGAGAAGGGCGGTGGGGGGAGGAGGGAAAGGAGGGAGGAGGGCATACCGAGGAAGGAGGAGGAAGGACGACTGCGGCAATGCGGTGGCGACGACAATGCAGTGGCGGCGAAGGCAGAGTGAGGCAGCGGGGAGTGAGGGGATGAAGAAGATGGAAGGGCGCGGGAGGAGCAATTTGGGGATATGGAACCCATAGCAGTAGCGCTGGGCCAGGGAGAGCGCTACTGCTAAGCCCAATAGCAGTAGCGTTGGTTGGCGACAAGCGCTACTACTATACCTAGCCTGCCGGCAACGGTGTGGCAGTTATAGTAGTAGCGCTTTTTATCCGGGCCGTGCTACTGCTATTTATATAGAAGTAGCGTCCTTGTATACCCCGCGCTACTGGTAGATAGCAGTAGCGCATTGTTTTGACTGACGCTACTGGTAAGCTTCTGTGTATAAAGTTTTCCCTAGTAGTGTCTGGGTCTCTTTGACTTCTTGGACCCGCGCCCGATCCTTATCCCCGGCCACTTTCTCAGCGACTCGGGCCTCCTCCGCCTTCGAGGCTACAGCCTTGTGCCGTCCACCTCCCGCCAAGCCTTTTTGAGCACGGCCTTGAGCTTCTCAAGCTTGGCCAACTCTGCTGTCATCACAAGAGTTCGGCCTTAGTTTCCCGCTCAGCACAAAAATACATCACAACTTTTCTGTGCAAAGTAGCACTTATCAAATAGCAAGTACGGGTTGCTCACCTTGAGACTGCTCGAACCTCCGGTTCACCAGGTTGAGGTCCTCCTGGGACCTCTCGAGCTTCTAGTTCATCTCCGCAATCTCCTCGGAGATGGAGCCCGGAGCCGAAGTCGAAACCTGCCGAAAAAGTATTTCTTACGCAAATCTGAAAATCAAATGTTGAAAGTATACACGACCCCAATGCCGGTTTCCTGAAACTAGCTTTGGGCTCGGGGGCTACTCACTCATTGTGCCATGTAAAAGGCCATGATATCATGTTCTCAGATGGATACATAAATTATCAAACAGATAAGCTAATTCGATGTAAAGGTAGAAACATACCTCGAAGCTCGTGACGAGGTTCTTGAAGACCTCATGCAGGCCAGCCCCCGCGGACCAAAAACCTTGCAGCGCCGCACCTATTAATGCATAGTGCTCTTTCTAGAGGGAGGAGCCCTTCAAGGTCTCCTCCATGTCTTTCGCCCACCCCATCCTAGCTTGCCCTTGAGCAGGAGGTGGAGGTGGAGGGACAACCTCGGACCCAGGCGCCGGGGGGCTGGGTCGAGCGGCCTCCAGCTGCGATGATGGAGCTGGAGTAGACGTCGGCTGGGCCAATGATTGGCCTGACCCTTCCTTGACAACCTCAGGGATCTTCTCCCCCAGGTCTTGTTGAACCGAGGTATCAACCTCGGCCATGACAACCGACTCTTCGAGCCCCGTCGTGTTGGCTTGGGGGACCAGAAGGGATGTCACCTCCCCTAGCCCGTCATGAGCTGGGGGAGAAGCGGCGGGCTCTGGAGTCCCGCTGGCGGGCAGCAACCCGCTCAAGGAACCGCTGTGGATCACCCTCGGCGGACTGCGTAAAAAAGAACACTCTTATGAGTTTACCATTAATAAAAGGGCTTGTCAAGAACACGAGATATAAAGACAATGGCTCAACCTTGAGGTGCCAGTTTCTTCCTCCCCACAGCAAGGAGGTCTTCTTCTGAGTCATCAGAGAGCTCGACTCTCTCCACAACTTGCTGGCAGCCAGAGGACCTCGGCCTCTTCGAGCCCTTGGGCTGCATGCTGGCTTCAGCGTCCTCCGACGCTGCCCTCTTCTTTTTCAGAGGAGGATGCTCTTCCTCTTTATCCTCCTCCGCGTCGCTGTCATGCGTGGATGAGGCGCGGGTCTCCTCGGACTGGGTGACCGAGGTCTCCCGAGCCCGAGCACTCGCCTTGCCCTTTAGGGACTTCGTCCCTTTGGGGGACACCACATGCGGCTCCATGGTCAGGAGCGCAGTGAGCCGGGGAGTCATTGGCTCCTCAGGTAGTGGGGCTGGCATCATACCTTCTCCACCCAGGCCCACCACTTCTGCAAAACGTCAAGCGTAGCGGTTCATTAGAATCTGCCCCTCATTACAGAAGATTGGAATATAGATTTGTGTGTTACAACACTTACTTGGGGGGGGGCTCCGTAGCCGTGCTCGAATCCAAGGTCCCTCCCCTCTTTGGGAATCTTGTCCTTGGGCAGCTTCAGGAGCTGCGTCCACATAGCTGCCAAGGTGGAGCAGAAGAAGGCAGTGAGGGGGATCTCGTCCTCGGGCTTTTGCACCCACATGGGGGTAACCCGAAGCTGGAGTGGAAGGATACAGTGGTTGAGCATGACATTGATGACATCGGCGAGCTGAAGGTTCTTCTTGGTAGCTCACCATTTGATCTTTTCGATCATGGCCTCCGCCTCCACTGGGTTCCCCAAGGCGATGCCCTTCTCCCTCCAAGACTTGAGCTTCTTTGGGGGCCCGTTCAAAAAGGCCGGGACTGCGACCTGGCCAGGGGCCAACGGTTCAGAGATGTGGAACCACTCCCGCTTCCACTCCTTCACTGTCTCGATGAAGGTGCCCTTGAACCATTCAGGCCCCTGGTTTTTGCTAATCATGGCCCCTCCGCACTCTGCGAGGTCGAAGCCGCTTGACTTCGGCTTGATTCCGAAGATCTTTAGCCATAGGTCGAAGTGCGGCTCGCATCGGATGAAGGCCTCACAAACTGTGATAAAGGAGGCGAGGTGGAGAATGGAGTTTGGGGCCATGTGGTGGAATTTGAGGCTGTAGTAGAACATTACCCCGCGGATGAAGGGGTGCAGCGGGAACCCTAGCCCTCGGATGAGGTGGGGGATGAAGACTACCCGCTCCCCTGTGTTGGGAGCGGGCACTTGCGGGCGAGCGTGTGGAGCGCGGGCAGCGATGTTGGCGGAAATATATCCCGCGCTGCATAGCTCGAGGATGGTGCCATCTGTTATGGTGGAACCACCCCAACGCCCCTTGAGGGTGTCAGCCATGGCTTGTGAGGGAAGGTGGACTCGCTAAAGGAAAAGGATGCAGGATTGGATCTGAGCGCTGGAGCTAGACGAAGCAGTAGAGGGGGGGGGGGGAATGGGAGCGTAGTTGGTTGCGCTGTCCTTTCTTTTGCTCTTATAGGCTGGTGAAAGGCCAAGAGCCCCCCTTAATGCGCCGATGAAAATGCCACTCCCACCAAAGATGCCATTAAGCATATGGGGGGAAACGAAAACTTGATGATATCCTTGAGAAAACGGGCATGATCTCCACCTCAATGGGACATGCTGGTAAAAAGGCTGCCTCGGGGCGCGATTTGAGGGAAACAGTAATTGCTCGACCTGTCGTGGGGCAAGCCATTTCGATAAAGTTGTCAGACTGGCTGGAGCCATTCACATCGAGATGGTTGGCTTCGAGGCTCAGTTACTCGATCTCTTTGGGTAGGGTACAAGCTCAGTCGAGCCCGGTTGGCACCGCTCCTTTAAAGGAATGGCCTGGGAATGATAAGGAGGAACTTGTCTATCGAGCCAAGGACTCTGGATCCGAGGTGATCATCGTCAGGAAGGTCGTCCTCATCATAGAAGACTAGTTTTGGGGGTACTGACGGTGTCATGGATTAGGGGGTGCTAACCTAGTTGGCCTGTCTCCTCGGGTTGGGCGAGTGGGCCCATATTTATGATCAAGATGGACTCCGGAGGCCGTGCTCGAGAGGTGTGATCACTACAAAAAAAGACACATCCGTGACATTTTGGCCCAAACGAATTTTTTTTCTTTCGTGGTTATGACACTTCTATGACGATAATTGTGATAAAAACATGTATCATCATAGATGTGGTGGGCTCCTACTTCTATGACAAAACATCATGACAGAAAATGGGCATTTCGTCCTGGGCGGGCCGGGGACGCACTTGCATGGCATTCTTTGGGCCGTCCATGACATAAAAAATCATGGTAGAAGTGAGGGCGAGGAAATTTTCACGGAGTTCCCGGTTACGGTGAGTGGTCGGGGCCGAGCAATGTAGTGTGGTTTGCGTATTTCTCTCGTACGCGCACGTGGTGCGAGCCGTGTCGCTATAACCAAACCCAAGCGAGAGGCGTTCACTTACTGAACCCGAGCGATCGCCTGCTACTACGTACTGAAGCCGACCGATCGATCCCTTTGCTACTAACTTAACCCGACCGACTCCTTCGCTGCTAACTTAACCCGGTCGATCACTGCTGCTGCTCGCTGAAGCCAATCGAACCCCCGTGCGAGACATAGCTAGCTGGTTGGGTTGCCTCTGGATGAACAATTCCCGTTGCTGCCGCGCGCGTGATACGTAGAACGAGTCGAGACATGGTGAGTCGAGCCAGTTGGGTTGGTTGTGGATGAACAGTTCCCGGTGGGGGTTGGATGCACAGGACCCCGGTCGTGTGTAGGCAGTTGCCGCTGGATGAACAGGACCCTGTGGTAGTACGCGGTTGCCGCTGGATGAACAGGACCCCGAGGAGGCTGCCACACACCCCAACCGATTGGGGGTGGATGAATAAGACCCCGTGGAGGCTCGTTGAACTGTAGCCAGTGGAGGCTGGAGGAACAGTAGCCCGTTGATGAACAGTGGCTGGTGGAGGCTGGAGGAGGTTGACGGTGCATGAACAGTAGCAGGTGGATGCTGGAGGAAGTCGACGGAGGACGAACAGTAACTCGTGGAGTCCCGTTTTGCGTTACGCCACACCCCTCCCGATGAACAGGACCCTGTTTCAAACGTAGGCGGTCGAAGAGAAGTCTGTTTCCTCCGTTTTGCGGTACGCCAGACCCCTTTTTATCAACAGGACCCCGTTTCGACCGGAGGAGCTCGAACAGAAGTCTGTTTCCTCCGTTTTGTGGTACGCCATACCCCTCCCGATGAACAGGATCCCATTTCGATCGTAGGCAGTCGAACAGAAGGCCGTTTCCTCCGTACTGCGGTACGCCATACCCTGTTTTGGCTGCTCCGTCCAAGCCGGTTGGCTCCCGTTGAATAGGACGCATTCCGACCTAGCCGGTTGCCTGCCGATGAACTGGACGCCGTTGTTGTACGCGTTCGAGACCATACCCGTATATACGTACCTGGCCATCTTTTTTGCAGCGTGGCTGCCATATGTGTACATGATTTAACCGGGACTGCCTGAACTGCTACCGCTCCTTACTCGGCCACGGTTCATCGTGGCAGATAGACCGATCGACCGCTATGTCCGTATACGTCTGCGAGCACACAGAAAATGGTCCGTACACTTCGACTAGGTGGGTCCCAGCTATCAGGGAGGATAAGAACGCACTTCCTTGCATGCGAAGATAAAGCTGGTGGGTCCTAGCTGTCAGGGAGAGGAATCATTTTTTTCGCGTAATAAGAAGGCGCTTCCTTCTGTGCAAAGATGTAGCTGGTGGTGGGTCCAGCTGTCAGCCTCGCCACTTACAGTCCTCTTTTGATGGCTGTCGTTCGTTGACCATGTTGACGACGCCGCACCGATAGCACCAACGCGATGGATGATGGCGAGGCCTAGGAAGGGAACGAACTAGAGCCGGGGAACACACAGTAGTGGTTTCCCATGCGAAAGGGAGTACGAGGGTTGATTGGTTCCGCTGCGGTGTGAGGTTGCCGGAAAATAACAAGGGGTGTGGGTGAGTAAAGGGAAGGCCTGGCCAGTGGTGGGAGTAGGGTGGCGTGGTGATGCCTGCATGGCAGCACAGCCGGCCACCAGAGGCGGGAGCAGGCGGTACGACGAGACCTGGTTTGGGCGGCTGGAGCAAGCAGATCAGAGGTTGAAGAAACAGCACGGCGGTTGGATTAACATTCAACGGTCACTGCTGCTAGAATCGTTTCTTGACTAAGTTGACAAAGTGATGCATACACGTCAACTTAGTAGGCCCACAAGTCAGCCTCCAAATCGGGTGGGTCCCAGCTAGCAGCGGGAGGAATCATTTTTCGTGCGCGTAATAAGGAGCCACTTTCTTGCGTGCGAAGATGTAGCTGGTGGGTCTCAGTTGTCAGGGCGAGGAAACTTTTTTTTCCATTTAATAAGGAGGCACTTGCTTGCGTGCGGAGATGTAGCTGGTGGGTCCCGCCTATCAGTGGGAGGAATCTTTTTTCGCGTAATAAGCAGGCACTTGCTTGCGTGCGTCCATGGACCAAGTGGGTCCCTACTATCAGCCGCTCCACATACATCCCTCTTTCGATGGCTGTTGTTTGTTGACTATGTTGACCATGCTGCGTCGAGAGCACCAACGCGGTGGACAACGGCGAGGCCTAGGAAGGGAACGACCCGGAGCCGGGGAAGACTCGTGTAACACCCCCTGTCATTAGCTACAGTAATCACTTTTGATAATGACATGTCAGCAAGCCTAATAGTGCATAATCATCACTAGCATCATATTGCATTTCAACTCCTAAGTCAAATTCAAATTTAAATAAAAGTGGAAAATAGAAGTTGTCCAACATAGAAACTAAAATGTTCAGTAAATAATAAATATTGCAGAGGCTATTCTAAAATTTGTAACCAACAATTAATAAAATAATTAGGTGGCACTAACATTACCTAAACAGCAAGGATTAATGCATTTTAATTATTATAAAAATTGTGTGAACTCAAATTAACTCCAATCTAATTTTTGGTAGTGGTAGGTAATGCCTAGTATTTGTTGGAGCAATTCCTATGTTATATAAAAACCATTTGGTGGCCTAACTATTTACTAAACAGAGACATGAGATTAAATAAAAAGAAAAAGGCAAAAGAAAAGAAAACAGAGAAAAAGAAAAAGGAGAAAGAACCCCCCCGGCCCAACTGGGCCAAGGCCCAGCCGGCCGGCCCAGCTCCTCCCTATATTTCCCCCCCCCCCCCCCGAGCGACCCCAAACACCTAGCCACCCCACTCACCCCTCGCTCCTCCCCCCCCTTTTCCCCCGATCCAGAAACGGATCGGGATCGGCCCCGCGGCCTCGACGTCGCTCGACGCCGCCGCGCCCTCGTGCGCGCTGGCCGACGCCGACGACCGCGCCCGCGGGCCGAAAGCCGCCGACGCCGCACGACGCCGCCGCCTCGTCCCCGACGCCGCCCACTCGCCGAGACCCCGTCGCGTCTCCCCCCCGCGCCCAGCCTCTGCCCTACACCGTGCGGTGAGGCCCCGGCCTCTCTCTCTGTCCGTCGCTCGCGTCGCCCGGCCACTCGCCCCGCACCTCGTCACCGGCTCGCCGTGCCTTGTACCGGGGACTGAGCGCGCACGAACGAGCGCGCGCTCGCGGAGCGCCGACGCGCCACGCGCGTCGCTCGCGCCCCGCGCCTGCCGTTGCTGCGTCGCCCCGGCTGCGCCCGCCTGCCGCGCCACGCCACGCCCCGCCGCGCCCGTCCACGCGCCGTGCCCGCCACCCGCACGCCCGCACGCGTGGCCCTGGGCCATGCCCGGGTTGGGGCCCGCCGCCCTGTGCCACTGGCCCGTGGGGCTGAACCCCCTGTGACGCTGACGAATGGGGCCCAGCCCTAAAAACGTTTTAAGAAATAGAAATTGAAAATTAAAATAAATATAAAATGAATAATTAATAATAGTTAGTTTAATTAATTAGTTAATTAATCTGATTAGGTTATCTAATTAGTTAATTAGTTTAGTTAAGTGTTAATTAATAGTTAACCACTAATTAAACTAACAGCCAGACATGTGGGATCCACGTGTCAGGACGCCTGCTGACGCAGCAAAACACTGTTTCGGAAATGTTAATTTAAATAATTAATAAATTCCGAAAAGAAATAATAAAAACTTTAGAAAATCATATTAAATAATTCGTAACTCCGATTGAAAACTTATACATGAAAACTTGCTCAGAATTCCGATACGAACACGATACGCCCTCCGTTTCCCGTCAGATGCCTCTAGTATAAGAACATTGAACTTTTAGGACCGATTTCGATAAATGAATAGTGCCCATCTTTAATTAATAAATCCAAATAAATTCCTAAATTAACTAAATCATTAGTTAGGCAGTAGAACACCCCGGCATATCATTTAGGCATGTCATACATATTGTTTGCATATTGCCATGAATTTATTGTTTCTCTCCCCCTCCTTCTCCTTCGATAGACGCTGAGACCGAAGACGTTGCACTGGGTACGACTACACTACCGACGAGCAGCCCGTTGACGACCCCTCTCTCTTGCCAGAGCAACCAGGCAAGCCCCCCCCCCCCTTGAGCATCCAGATATCACCCATTCTATTCCTGTTGCATAGATTTTGCTATGTTAATGTATGCTCCTATTCGATGCATAGCCTGCTGTTGTAACCTGTTCATTGCTCCCTTACCTGCCTATGATAAACTGTTTAGTAATAGGTTGGTAGTGAACCATCAGTGACCCCACCACCTTACTCTTGTTGCCCATGCTTGATCACGCGACCGATCAACGTGATGTCGACCAGAGACCGACACACCTACTTCACACACCCCTTAGTTGTACGACTCTGCGTAGTAACTATGAGTGCCGAGGGTGATACCTCGTAACGCACTCCCAAGAATACTTGCAGTGTAGCTGTTCGGTCGTGGTCATCGAGGGTGATTCCTCCTCTCTCCACTTCCGATACGACTCTGTCGTGCAACCCTCAGTGTGAACCTCGAGGGTGATGCCTCATAACGTTCACCATGATGTTTCGTCGAGTGAATCCGCGAGGGTGATTCCTCGGTTTCCTCCCCCCTTGATGTTTATACCACACGGTTACTTTGAACTTGTACAGGCGGTCCACCCTGGTGGGTACCCGCTGGGGATCTATGATTTTTGGTGTGCGGAAGGGCACTCGAGTGTGACATTGTGGCGGAGCATCAGAGACTCTGATTGTCTCCGCGTGATACTAATTGAGCCTATTGGATTTGATGTGTGATCTGAGTGGGTACGTGCCCTATACGCACTACCACCACGCGGGATAATGGTTATGGGACCTCTGCGAAGTACGTTCTCCCGAAGCTCGTCTGACGTCACGATTCACCGTGCGACTGATTGTAGGGATTGGTGGATACTTCACTGACGAGTTCAGTGTCGCGCCTGCACCCGCACAGTATCGAACGCGCAGGGTGGCCCAGGGCGATGGCCCGAGACCTGCTGGGTGCATAGGTTAGTCCGGCGTGCTGACCTCTCTGCTGAGCCTAGGTAGAGCGCTGCTCGTGTTGATCTTCCGAGGACGGGCATTACCGCAGTGAGTGTCCCGGCCGGAGTTGATCGAGCGTGTTCGGTAACAGAGTGCAACCCCTGCAGGGGATGAATCTTCTATCGATAGCCGGTCCTACGGTAAAGTACGCTCAGTTTGTGTATCCCGATCTACTACTTGAACTGGATATTCCGCCTCCCACACCGAGTCATACTTCCTTTTACTAACGTATTCTCCTCCCTTGGACCCTCCCCCACACAAAACCTCCTCCAATTCTCCTGCACACTCATCATTACCCCTTTGCCCCCCTCTTCCTCTACTCCCCTTCCAGCTTCCTTTCCCCCTACCTTCCACACTTTGCCCATTATCTTGGCTCTTAACCCCCCACCCCTCTAAACCACGCCTCCACCCTTATATCTGCCCCCCCAACCCCCTTTTCATACCTCCCATACGATCCGTACCCTTCGATTCCACTCAAATAAATGGTTCCACCCCCCTACTCTTCTTATAAACACTACTAATCCTAAGCACATACCCCCCACCTCATCATAACACCATATCTTGTTTCGCTCTGACCATTTTCATCCACGAGTTCACACCATCCCCCTAGCCCAACCCTGAAAACCCACTCTGCCTCCTCCACTCCCATCCCGAACCACCACCTTTCCCTTCTGCTCCCCCCTCCACCCTACTACCCTACCATTCACCAATTCACAAACCCGTATCCCCCTTATTATCTAACTCTCCACTACCTACTCACTAACCATTCCCTTCCCTCCACCTCCCCCCCGTAAGCCTTTCCCCCTCAAGACCACTACTATCCCTTCATTTAACACCCCTTACTCAACTCTCAATCCTCCTTTTACAATCCGGCCTATCACTCCCCACCTGTCTCCCCCGTCTCCCGCGACCCCCAACTCTCCCCCCCCCTCCTCTTCTAACTCCGCGAACATCTTCCCCCTCGTCTATTCTCCACGAACCAGCACTCATCACCCTAGTGCCCCCATCGCCCCCCGTCCTTTTTACCCTCCCCTCAACCAACCCATCTTTCCCCCGCATCTCTCTAACAACTCCCCAATATCAATTTGTCTCATCCATGCCCACACCCGACCTTCCACCTCACGCCCTCTGCTTCGATCTATCGTTACCCTTACTTTACACAAATCACCGTCGCCTCCCCTTTTACACCAACCCTCTCCTACCCAAACTTCCTGTTCACACTCAGTTATCAGACGCCCTTCGCCTTTATACTAACACTTCCTCGCAAGTCTCCTCCCACTCTATCCTTTAATCGCCATCCTCCCTCCCCTACCACACTCTATCCTACCCCCCTTCCCGCTATCTGTCCCACCCCACTTCCACCACCGCTACACCCAACACCCCCTTTCTCCCTTATCTACCATCCTTTCCCCACCACAACACCACGCCCCCCTCCGCCCCCTCCATCATATAACCGGTCTTACCCTAACCACCACGATATCCCAACCTTACGGCCACTCATATCATTTCCCATTCTACCACCCACTTGATTTCTTTACGTTACTTAATTGAAGCTTCGGGATCGCTTTCTCGTTGGGAGTGAGGAAGGATCTTTAAGCTGTACTTCAACATTTTTGCTAAAATAAAATGCTATTCTAATCTCTTCTAGCTGCGAGATGATGGCCTTGTGAAGATATTTGAAGATGCTAGTCTTCGATAGGACTAGGCCTTCTCTCTATTCTGGCATTTCTGCAGCCTAGTCCACATATACAGCCTTTCTCCATTGATAATGTTGCATATGTAGTATAGATCCTTGCTGTGAGACTTCGGATGAGTACTCACGGTTGCTTTTACTTTCTCTTTTCCCCATACCCACCTTGATGATACATCAGACGATGGAGTCCAAGAGCCAGATGCCACCACGGAGCTTACTACCAGGAGGGTCCAGAGGGTACGTGTACTACTGGATTGAGCCAGCCGACCAGGAGTTGGATCGGAGGCTCCCAGGCAGGAGGCCAATGCCTTTCGATCTAGTGTCGCTGTTGTGCTAGCCTCTTAAGGAAAAAATTGTCTAACTATGTCTGTACTCAGATAATATTTGAATGACTGACTTATGTATTCGGATCTTCGGATCCCTGGTCTGTAATATTTTGGAACTCTGTTTAAATTGTGTGTTAGAGTTGTGTTGTGATATCTTCCCGTGAGTCCCTGTGCTTGATCGTACACGTTTGCGTGTATGATTAGTGTATGATTGAGTCGGGGGCGTCACAAGTTGGTATCAGAGCCGACTGCCTGTAGGAAGCCCCTTCCAATTCCTTGGCGCCGAAGTTGAGTCTAGAAACTGAAAAACTAATTTACTAACTTGGCTGTGTGGCTTACGGGTCCATGTCGCCAACTGGGTGGGGTATTAGGATCTTTTATTCCTCGTCTATACTCTGGGACTCTGATCTCTCTTCTACTCGAGTTAAATAAATTTTACTAACGCCGACACTTAGGATCTCGTAAATCCCACTACCCGGAGAGCTGGATATCTGTGCGATTCCCTGTCATTGATCTGATTAGTCTGATAATCATTTTTCCTTTCCATTGTTTGTTTAACCTTTCTCTCCGAGTTGTGTTTAAACTTCTCATATCGTTTGACAACCCTGAAGTTGTGTTTCAGATGGACCGTTTTCCACCACGTCTATGAAACAGCTTGTGCTTCGCCACTGGGCTCGTGATTGCCCCTGGATTTCCAGGCTCTCATGATCGCTCTCTGACTAGACTTGGCTAACCGTTGGGTATCCTGAGTACTTGGTTTACGAGGATTACGCGAGTTCAATCAGGAGCAGTACCATGATAACGTTCGTATCTATGATCAGCAAAATGACTCAGACATCGAGCTACACCTTTCCACGGTATCGGCGTGATGATTGAGATGGCAGTCATGATGCTGCCTACTCTGTGTCGATGTCTCCGAGGACGAGGACGTTCAGCGAATTATCTGAATGACTATGAGTTCCGATACATTTCGTATTCCCCCTGCTGGAGATGCTAGGATACTACACAGCTATCTGTGCCCCGTTCGAGCCTCGTCGCTATGACCGCGGCGTTCTGATTCAATGCACTCAGGCTCTGGATCGCACTGTTCGAGCTCTTGCCGTCGAGGTTGGTTGCCACTCGAGCACGTCTCTACGATGCTATGACGCAGTTGCTACCTGCTGTTCGCGCAAGGATACATCCTGGAGCACATCCTTTACCCGCGCAGGACTCAGATGTATGCTGGTATTGATTGGCCTACTGTTGGAGGTCATGCACCTGCACGTAGACCTCTTCTTACAGCTCGAGACGGATTCTGCATCAGAGTGCACATGGAGCGCTGATCCTTCCGCGACGAACATTCGTCGTCCGCACTTGCAGTTACCCCGTTTCGGTGGTTTCTCCGAAGTTGATGTAGCCTTTGCTATGTCTCGTTGTGTACTTCCTACCGAGTGCTGCGCGCGCTAGTATGTCTAGCTTTGAATTTGCGCCGTTATGTGTTCCGCAGTTTACCCGACTCTGGTATGGATCTGTATGTCTTAATCGACTATGGTATGTATCTGTTACACTACTTAAATTGTTGTCGAGTTACATCATGATTGTCACTAAACTCTTGCAATTGCTTTTACTAAACTACCCCCTGTTGAATACTTAGCAGGATGGTTAGACCAGGTGGTCGTGGTCGTGGTCGTGCCCTGGAAGCCCACCACCGCCAGACTATATGGCGGCTATGATGCAACAGTTGAGCTTAACCGCTAGTTCATGGTTGGAATCATGGCTCAGTTTTCGCATCAGAAAACCAGAACCAGAAACCAGCTTCATAACAATTTGACAGAGTTTATGCGACTCAACCCAACGCAGTTGCAAATCTGACAAGCCACGGATGCAGATGACTGGCTTCGCGACATCACTCATGAGATGGAGTCAGCTAATATCGCCCCTGCCAAATTCGTCAACTTCGCGGCCTTTTTCTTAAAGGGCCCCGCTGCTCAATGGTGGGACACACACAGCGTACTCTGCCTATTGGAACAGTCATCACCTGGTATGAGTTACAGGCTGCTTCCGTACACGTTACATCCCTCAGGCAATTATGGAACGCATGAAGACCCAGTTCCGTAACCTCACATCAGGGCAACAAGACTGTCGAAGCTTATCAGCGGGAATTTCAGACCTTCCCGCTATGCTGAAGAAGACATCGCTACAGATGCACGCAGACAAGAGAAGTTCCGTAATGGACTAACACCCTGACCTCAAGCTTGCACTTGCTGCCTCAGACTTCAATGACTTTTCAACTCTGACGAACAAGGTATTCTTGTTGAGGCCGCTCAGATGGAATACAAGGACTCACAGAAGCGCTATCGTGATGCTTGGCTCATCTCGGGCTCAGCATCGAAGCGTCGAGTTTGGATTCCCAGCAATGCGTTCCGTTCCATACCTCTACGCCAAAGCACAACAACTATGCTGCACCATGTCTGCCTCCTCCAACACCGAGGCAGCCAAAGCTCAAGTATTCCAAACAATGCTCCTCTTCGTCCTGAAGATGGTCTGTGTTCAAGTGCCGCAAGCCAGGTCACCAGGCTAAAGACTGCCGCCAGAATCAGAATCAGTTAGCCTTTCCTCGTACTGGCCGTGGCAATAGTCGTGGCAACAATCAGACCCGCAACTATAATACCGGGTCTGCTGCACATGGTCGTGGACACGCATACAACATTGACATTGAAGAAGTCCAGGATCAACCTGCTACTGTGATGGGTACCTTCTGTTAACTCAGTACCTGCTTCTGTTTTATTTGATTCAGGAGCATCACATTCATTCATCTCGGAAAATTTGCATTCATGCATGGCATTCGATATGAGAAAAATGCATACTCCGTTAGTCATTAAAACTCCCGGAAGGTCACTGTCATGCTGACGTGATAGCACTGACGTTACCGTCGAATTAAAGGGTTGGAATTCCTTGCATCGCCTATCGTCTTGAAATTTCCACCATAGACCTCATATTGGAATGGATTGGTTGAATGAAGCTCACATTGCTTCGATCAATTGTGCATTAAAGTCGTCCAACTTCTTCACCCCTTGATGAGATAGTGAACTATACCGCCCGCATTACTCGGGACGCTGAAGCTCAGATATATGTTCTGAATGCTTTGAACGCCTCACCTCTGGAAGGAATCGAGAACGTTCCTGTCGTTCAAGATTTTCCGGACGTCTTTTCAGAACGAACTTCCAGGAATACCCCCGGCTAGAGCTGTCGAGTTTGTCATTGACTTGAAGCCTGGCACCGTCCCTATTGCCAAGCGACCTTATAGATGCCTCCGCATCACCTACTCGAGCTTAAGGAAGGAAATCGACAAGTCACTTAAGAGTGGTTTCATCCGCCCTAGTTCCTCTGCTTGGGGAGCACCTTCACTCTTCGTTAAGAAGAAGGATGGAACTAAACCGTTTGGTTCAGGATTATCGGCCCATTAACCAAGCCACAATCCAGAATAAGTACCCACTGCCCGGATCAATGATCTTTATGATCCAACTCGCTGGATCATCGGTGTTCTCTAAACTCGACTTGAGGTTGGTTATCACCAGATCCGTGTCCTGAAGAGGATATCCCAAGACTGCATTCGTCACTCGTTATGGATCTATGAATACACGTCATGTCATTTGGCCTAACGAATGCTCCAGCAACTTTCTCCCGTCTGATGAATAATTTCATGGATTACCTCGACAAATTCGTCGTCGTTTATTTGGATGATATCCTATATATTCTAAGAATAAAGAAGAACATGCTGAACACCTCCGTCTTGGTACTAGAAAGGCTCCGAGAACACCAGGTTGATGCCAAGTATTCCAAATGTGAATTTAGCTTCTGAAGTAACTTACCTTGGTCATGGTGATTTCCAAGGATGGAATTGTGTTAACCCCGAACGAGTTCAGGCTATTCTTGACTAGACTCCCCGAAGAATGTTAAGCAAGTCAGAAGTTTTCTCGGACTTGCAAGTTATTGCCGTCGATTCGTTGAGAAGAGTTTTCAAGAATGCAAAACCATTGACAAATCTGCTTCACAAAGGTTGTAAATTTGAGTGGACAGAAAAATGTCAAGAAAGCTTTCAGACAGTAAAAGATAAATTGACATCTGCCACAGTATTAGCACCCCGGATTCCCAAAAAGGATTCGTGATATAATGGTGATGAATCTCGTCAAGGAT
The DNA here is from genome assembly GCA_011799875.1 of Thinopyrum elongatum. Lineage (NCBI taxonomy): Eukaryota > Viridiplantae > Streptophyta > Magnoliopsida > Poales > Poaceae > Thinopyrum > Thinopyrum elongatum. The sequence goes on along the minus strand of CM022299.1, from coordinate 290,579,417 downwards.
TAGGCTGTGTCCTAATGCAAGAACGCAAAGTGATTGCTTATGCATCCCGACAATTGCGTCCTCACGAAGAGAAATTAACCAGTGCACGATCTCGAACTTTCTGCGGTATTTATGCCCTGAAGCTATGGCGACATTACCTTCTCGGTAACCGTTGCGAGATATATACGGATCATCAAAGTTTGATTATTTGTATACTCAACCAGATCTGAACCGTCGTCAAGAAAGATGGCTCGAGACAATTGCCGATTATGATATGAATATCTCATACACCCTGGCAAGGCAAATGTAATGGCCGATGCTTTGAGCCGTAAGGCTTATTGCAGCAACCATGTGGTTCAGGAATCACAACCTATGCTTTATGAAGAGCTTCGTAAATTGAACCTCCATATGTGTTCCACAGGGTTATCTCAATTACCCTGGTTGTCGAACCAGATTTAGAACACAGCTCAAAAACTATGCAACGGTATGACTCTGAAGTTGAAAGGATCAAGCGATACCTTGAAAAAGGAAAACCGTGGAGTTCCATCTTGATAATGATGGGATCTATTTTTCAACATCGTCTCTTCGTACCTAAGTTCAAAGATGAGAGAGAACACGTTATGATGGAAGCATCATGACACTCCTCTGTCAATTCATCCTGGTAGCACAAAGATGTACGTGACATTTGTCAGAGATACTGGTGGCCTAATATGAAGCGAGACATTGCTCGTATGTTTGTGAGTGGACGTTTGCCGCCGCGTTTAAAGCTCAACATCAAAGGCCGCAGGAAACTCTGCAAACCCCTTGCAATTCCTGAATGGAAATGGGACAAGGTCCCAAATGGATTTCATTACTGGTTTTCCCAAATTCTAGAAGGGTCATGATGCTATTTTGTCGTCATTGACTAATTCTCCAAGGTTGCTCACTTTTCTACCAGTTAAGGAGGACAATCACTGCTAGCCAGTTGCAGACTTGTATGTTTCCCGAATTGTGTCACTCCATGGTGTTCCATTGGAGATCAGTTCCGATCGTGGCAGCCTCTTCACCTCCAGATTCTGGAATAGTTCCAAGAAGCTATGGGAACACATCTGTCGTTCAGTACCATTTTCACCCTCAATCACAGGGTCAAGTTGAACGAGTTAATCAAGTGCTCAAAAGATATGCTTCGAGCTTGCGTCATCTCCTTTGGTAAGAAATGGGAAGGAATCTCTCCTGTATATGCCGAATTCTCTTAGAACAATAGCTATCAAGCTAGTCGAAGATGGCACGTTTGAAGTTCTATACGGTCGTAAGTGTCGAACCCTCTGAATTGGTCAGAAACGGGGGAACGCTGACTGGTCGGACCGGACATTATTCAGCAAGCTGAAGAAACAGTCCGCATTGTCCGTGAACATTTGAAAAACTGCTCAGTCTCGTCATAAGAGCAACTATGACCGAAAGCACCAGGAAATGGTCTATCAACCTGGCAGCAAGCTTACCTCCGCATCACTTCGTTGAAAGGCACTCAGGTTTGGAATCAAAGGCAAGTTAGCTCCTCGCTACATTGGCCCGTTCCGTATTCTCTCGCCCGCGAGGAGACGTTGGTGGCATATCAATTGCAGTTGCCGCCCAATCTTCCCAAGTACATGATGTCTTTCATGTATCCCAACTCCGTCGCTGCTCAAGGATCCTATTCGAGCTGTGGAAACGAAGTGCTGAATTACGGGAAGATCTGTTTATCAGAATATCCCATCCGTGTTCTTGATGAAGTTTGAACGTCGGACTCGTCAAAGTCAATCAAATTCCTCAAGGTTCAGTGGTCAAATCGTTTGAAGATGGGCCACTTGGGGAACGCGAGGATCGTCTTCGTGAAGAATACCCCTCTTCTTTCAGTCTTCCTCTTAATTATCGGGACGAGGAATTCTTGATAGATGAGGAGAATGTAACACCCCCTTTCATTAGCTACAGTAATCACTTTTGATAATGACATGTCAGCAAGCCTAATAGTTGCATAATCATCATAGCATCATATTGCATTTCAACTCCTAAGTTAAATTCAATATTAAATAAAAGTGGAAAATAAAGTTGTCCAAATAGAAACTAAAATGTTCAGTAAATAATAAATATTGCAAGAGGCTATCTAAAATTGTAACCAACAATTAATAAAATAATAGGTGGCACTAACATTACCTAAAAAAACAAGGATTAATGCATTTTAATTATTATAAAAATGTGTGAACTCAAATTAACTCCAAACTAATTTTTGGTAGGTGGTAGGTAATGCCTAGTATTGTTGGAGCATTCCTATGTATATAAAAACCATTTGTGGGCCTAACTATTTACTAAAAGAGACATGAGATTAAATAAAAAGAAAAAGGCAAAAGAAAGAAAAAACAGAGAAAAGAAAAGGAGAAAGAACCCCCCCCGGCCCAACTGGGCAAGGCCCAGCCGGCCGGCCCAGCTCCTCCCCTATATCCCCCCACGAGCGACCCCAAACCCTAACCCCCCACTCACCCTCGCTCACTCCCCACCTTTTCCCCGATCTAGAACGGATCGGGATCGGCCCGCGCCCTCGACGTCGCCGACGCGCCGGCCCTCGCCGCGCGCGGGCGACGCCGCACGACGCCGCCGCCTCGTCCCCGACGCCGCCCCCTCGCCGGACCCCGTCGCCGTCTTCCCCGCGCCCACTGCCTCTGCCCTACACCGTGCGGTGAGGCCCCGGCCTCTCCCCTCTCTTGTCCGTCGCCTCGCTCGCCCCGGCCACTCCGCCCCGCACCTCGCTCACCGCCGCTCGCCGTGCCTCTGTCACCGGCCCGCGCCTGCTCGCGCCGCCCCGAGCCCGCGCGCTCGCCCTGCCCGCGCCCGACGCGCCACCGCCGCCGTCGCCTCGCGCCCCCGCGCCTGCCGTTGCTGCCGTCCGCCCCGCGCTGCCGCACGCCCCTGCCGCGCCCTCGCCACGCCCCCGCCGCGCCCGTCGCACGCGCCCGTGCCCCGCCACCCGCACGCCCGCACGCCTGTGGCCCCTGGGCCACTGCCCGGTGGGGCCCCGCCGCCCCTGTGCCACTGGCCCGTGGGGCTGAACCCCCCTGTGACGCTGACGAATGGGGCCCAGCCCTAAAAACGTTTTAAGAAAATAGAAATTGAAAATAAAATAAAATAATTAAAATGAATAATTAATTAATTAGTTAGTTAATTAATTAGTTAATTAATCCTGATTAGGTTAATCTAATTAGTTAATTAGTTTAGTTAAGTGTTAATTAATTAGTTAACCACTAATTAACCTAACAGCCTATGACATGTGGGATCCACGTGTCAGGACGCCTGCTGACGTCAGCAAAACACTGTTTCGGATAATGTTAATTTAAATAATTAATTAAATTCCAGAAATTAATAAAAACTTTAGAAAATCATATTAAATAATTCGTAACTCCGATGAAAATACTTTATACATGAAACTTGCTCAGAATTCCGATACGAACACGAATACGCCCTCCGTATTCCCGTCAGATGCCTCTAGCTATAAGAACATTGAACTTTTAGACCGATTTCGATAAATGAATAGTGCCCATCTTTAATTAAATAAATCCAAATAAATTCCTAAATTAACTAAATCATTTAGTTAGGCAGTAGAACACCCCGGCATATCATTTAGGCATGTCATACATATTGTTTGCATTATTGCCATGAATTTATTGTTTCTCTCCCCCCTCCTTCTCCTTCGATAGACGCTGAGACCGACGACGTTGCACCTGGGTACGACTACACTACCGACGAGCAGCCCGTTGACGACCCCTCTCTCTTGCCAGAGCAACCAGGCAAGCCCCCCCCCCCTTGAGCATCCAGATATCACCCATTCTATTCTCCTGTTTGCATTAGATTTTGCTACTGTTAATGTATGCTCCTATTCTGATGCATAGCCTGCTGTTGTAACCTGTTCATTGCTCCCTTACCTGCCTATGATAAACTGTTTAGTATAGGTTGGTAGTGAACCATCAGTGACCCCACCACCTTACTCTTGTTGCCCCTGCTTGATCATCGACGACTCGATCAACGTGATCGTCGACCAGAGACCGACACCTCACTTCACACCCCCTTAGTTGTACGACTCTGCGTAGTAACTATCGAGTGCCGAGGGTGATACCTCGTAACGCACTCCCAATGAATACTATGCAGTGTAGCTGTTCGGTCGTGGTCATCGAGGGTGATTCCTCCTTCTCCACTTCCGATACGACTCTGTCGTGCAACCCTCAGTGTGAACCTCGAGGGTGATGCCTCATACGTTCACCCTGATGTTTTCGTCGAGTGGAATCCGCCGAGGGTGATTCCTCGGGTTTCCCCCCTTGATGTTATGACCACACGGTTACTTTGACCCTTGTTACAGGCGGGTCCACCCTGGTGGGTACCCGCTGGGGATCTATGATTTTTGGGTGTGCCGGAAGGGCACTCGAGTGTGACATTGTGGCGGAGCATCAGAGACTCTGATTGTCTCCGCGTGATACTAATTGAGCCTATTGGATTTGGATGTGTGATCTGAGTGGGTCGACGTGCCCTATACGCACTACCACCACGCGGGATAATGGTTATGGGACCCTCTGCGAAGTACGTTTCTCCCGAAAGCTCGTCTGACGTCACGATTCACCGTGCGGGCTGATTGTCGGGATTGGGCTGGATACTTCACTGACGAGTTCAGTGTCGCGCCTGCACCCCGGCCAGTCTCGCAACGCGCAGGGTGCCCAGGGCGATGGCCCGAGACCTCTGGGTGCATAGGTTAGTCCGGCGTGCTGACCTCTCTGCTGAGCCTAGGTAGAGCGCTGCTTCGTGTTGATCTTCCGAGGACGGGCATTACCCTGCAGGTGTGTCCGGCCGGAGTTGATCGAGCGTGTTCGGTAACAGTAGTGCACCCCTGCAGGGATGAATCTTCTATCGATAGCCGGTCCTACGGTAAAGTACGCTCAGTTTGTGTATCCCGATCTACTACTTGAACTGGATACTTGTTACTTAATTGAAGCTTCGGGATCGCTTTCTCGCTTGGGAGTCGAGGAAGGATCTTTAAGCTGTACTTCAACATGTTTGCTAAATAAAATGCTATTCTACTCTCTTCTACTGCTGCGAGATGATGGCCTTGTGAAGATATTTGAAGATGCTAGTCTTCGATAGGACTAGGCCTTCTCTCTATTCTGGCATTTCTGCAGCCTAGTCCACATATACAGCCTTTCTCCATTGATAATGTTGCATATGTAGTATAGATCCTTGCTTGCTGAGTACTTCGGATGAGTACTCACGGTTGCTTTACTTTCTCTTTTCCCCATACCCCACCTTGATGATACATCAGACGATGGAGTCCAAGAGCCAGATGCCACCACCGGAGCTTACTACCAGGAGGGTCCAGAGGGTACTTACTACTGGATTGAGCCAGCCGACCAGGAGTTGGATCGGAGGCTCCCAGGCAGGAGGCCAATGCCTTTCGATCTAGTGTCGCTGTTTGTGCTAGCCTTCTTAAGGAAAAACTTGTCTAACTATGTCTGTACTCAGATAATATTTGAATGACTGACTTATGTATTCGGATCTTCGGATCCCTGGTCTGTAATATTTTGGACCTCTGTTTAAATTGTGTTAGAGTTGTGTTGTGATATCTTCCCGTGAGTCCCTGTGCTTGATCGTACACGTTTGCGTGTATGATTAGTGTATGATTGAGTCGGGGGCGTCACAAGTTGGTATCAGAGCCGACTGCCTGTAGGAAGCCCCCTTCCAATTCCTTGGCCGAAGTTGAGTCTAGAAACTGAAAAACTAATTTACTAACTTGGCTGTGTGGCTTACGGGTCCATGTCGCCAACTGGGTGGTATTAGGATCTTTTATTCCTCGTCTATACTCTGGGACTCTGATCTCTCTTCTACTCGAGTTAAATAAATTTTACTAACGCCGACACTTAGGATCTCGTAAATCCCATCTACCCGGAGAGCTGGATATCTGTGCGATTTCCCTGTCATTGATCTGATTAGTCTGATAATCATTTTTCCTTTCCATTGTTTTGTTTAACCTTTCTCTCCGAGTTGTGTTAAACTTCTCATTATCGTTTGACAACCCTGAATTTCCTCTGTTTCAGATGGACCGTTTGTTTCCACCACGTCCTATGACACAGCTTGTGCTTCGCACTTGGGCTCGTGATGCCCCTGGATTTCCAGCTCTCCTGATCGCTCTCATGACTAGACTTGGCTACCGTTGGTATCCTGAGTACTTGGTTTACGAGGATTACCGCGAGTTCAATCAGGAGCAGTACCATGCTAACGTTCGTATCTATGATCAGCAAAATGACTCAGACATCGAGCTACACCTTTTCCACGGTATCGGCGTGATGATTGAGATGGCAGTCCATGATGCTGCCTACTCTGTTGTCGCATGTCTCCGAGGACAGTTCAGCGATATCTTGAATGACTCTGAGTTCCGATACATTTCGTATTCCCCTGCTGGAGATGCTACTGGATACTACACAGCTATCTGTGCCCCGTTCGAGCCTCGTCGCTATGACCCGCGCGTTCTGATTCAATGCACTCAGGCTCTGGATCGCACTGTTCGAGCTCTTGCCGTCGAGTTGGTTGCCACTCGAGCACGTCTCTACGATGCTATGACGCAGTTGCTACCTGCTGTTCGCGCAAGGATACATCCTGAGCACATCCTTTACCCGCGCAGGACTCAGATGTATGCTGGTATTGATTGGCCTACTGTTGGAGGTCATGCACCTGCACGTAGACCTCTTCTTACAGCTCGAGACCGGATTCTGCATCAGAGTGCACATGGAGCGCATGATCCTTCCGCGACGAACATTCGTCGTCCGCACTTGCAGTTACCCCGTTTCGGTGGTTTTCTCCGAAGTTGATGTAGCCTTTGCTATGTCTCGTTGTGTACTTCCTTACCGCGTGCCTGCGCGCCGCCTAGTATGTCTAGCTTTTGAATTTGCGCCGTTATGCTGTCCGCATGTACCCGACTCTGTGTATGGATCTGTATGTCTTAATCGACTATTGTTATGTATCTGTTACACTACTTAAATTGTTGTCGAGTTACATCATGATTGTCACTAAACTCTTGCAATTGCTTTTACTAAACTACCCCCTGTTGATACTTAGCAGGATGGTTAGACCAGGTGGTCGTGGTCGTGGTCGTGCCCCTGAACGCCCACCACCGCCAGACTATATGGCGGCTATGATGCAACAGTTTGAGCTTAACCGCTAGTTCATGGTTGGAATCATGGCTCAGTTTTCGCATCAGAACAACCAGAACCAGAACCCAGCTTCAATAACTTTGACAGAGTTTATGCGACTCAACCCAACGCAGTTTCGCAACTCTGACAAGCCACTGGATGCAGATGACTGGCTTCGCGACATCACTCATGAGATGGAGTCAGCTAATATCGCCCCTGCCAACTTCGTCAACTTCGCGGCCTTTTTCTTAAAGGGCCCCGCTGCTCAATGGTGGGACACACACAAGCGTACTCTGCCTATTGGAACAGTCATCACCTGGTATGAGTTCCAGGCTGCTTTCCGTACACGTTACATCCCTCAGGCAATTATGGAACGCATGAAGACCCAGTTCCGTAACCTCACTCAGGGCAACAAGACTGTCGAAGCTTATCAGCGGGAATTTCTAGACCTCTCCCGCTATGCTGAAGAAGACATCGCTACAGATGCACGCAGACAAGAGAAGTTCCGTAATGGACTACACCCTGACCTCAAGCTTGCACTTGCTGCTCAAGACTTCAATGACTTTTCAACTCTGACGAACAAGGCTATTCTTGTTGAGGCCGCTCAGATGGAATACAAGGACTCACAGAAGCGCTATCGTGATGCTGGCTCATCTTCGGGCTCAGCATCGAAGCGTCGAGTTTGGATTCCCAGCAATGCGTTCCGTTCCAATACCTCTACGCCAAAGACAACTATGCTGCACCATGTCTGCCTCCTCCACCACCGAGGCAGCCAAAAGCTCAAGTTATTCCAAACAATGCTCCTCTTCGTCCTGAAGATGGTCTGTGCTTCAAGTGCCGCAAGCCAGGTCACCAGGCTAAAGACTGCCGCCAGAATCAGAATCAGTTAGCCTTTCCTCGTACTGGCCGTGGCAATAGTCGTGGCAACAATCAGACCCGCAACTATAATACCGGGTCTGCTGCACATGGTCGTGGACACGCCTACAACATTGACATTGAAGAAGTCCAGGATCAACCTGCTACTGTGATGGGTACCCTTCTTGTTAACTCAGTACCTGCTTCTGTTTTATTTGATTCAGGAGCATCACATTCATTCATCTCTGGAAAATTTGCATTCATGCATGGCATTCGATATGAGAAAATGCATACTCCGTTAGTCATTAAAACTCCCGGAGGTCACTGTCATGCTGACGTGATAGCACTTGACGTTACCGTCGAAATTAAAGGGTTGGAATTCCTTGCATCGCCTATCGTCTTGAAATCTTCCACCATAGACCTCATACTTGGAATGGATTGGTTGAAAGCTCACATTGCTTCGATCAATTGTGCCACTAAAGTCGTCCAACTTCTTCACCCCTCTGATGAGATAGTGAACTATACCGCCCGCATTACTCGGGACGCTGAAGCTCAGATATATGTTCTGAATGCTTTGAACGCCTCACCTCTGGAAGGAATCGAGAACGTTCCTGTCGTTCAAGATTTTCCGGACGTCTTTCCAGAAGAACTTCCAGGAATACCCCCGGCTAGAGCTGTCGAGTTTGTCATTGACTTGAAGCCTGGCACCGTCCCTATTGCCAAGCGACCTTATAAGATGCCTCCGCATCACCTACTCGAGCTTAAGGAAGAAATCGACAAGTCACTTAAGAGTGGTTTCATCCGCCCTAGTTCCTCTGCTTGGGGAGCACCTTCACTCTTCGTTAAGAAGAAGGATGGAACTAACCGTTTGGTTCAGGATTATCGGCCCATTAACCAAGCCACAATCCAGAATAAGTACCCACTGCCCCGGATCAATGATCTTTATGATCAACTCGCTGGATCATCGGTGTTCTCTAAACTCGACTTGAGGTTGGGTTATCACCAGATCCGTGTCCGTGAAGAGGATATTCCCAAGACTGCATTCGTCACTCGTTATGGCTCCTATGAATACACCGTCATGTCATTTGGCCTAACGAATGCTCCAGCAACTTTCTCCCGTCTGATGAATTATATATTCATGGATTACCTCGACAAATTCGTCGTCGTTTATTTGGATGATATCCTTATATATTCTAAGAATAAAGAAGAACATGCTGAACACCTCCGTCTGGTACTAGAAAGGCTCCGAGAACACCAGTTGTATGCCAAGTATTCCAAATGTGAATTTTAGCTTTCTGAAGTAACTTACCTTGGTCATGTGATTTCCAAGGATGGAATTGCTGTTAACCCCGAACGAGTTCAGGCTATTCTTGACTAGACTCCCCCGAAGAATGTTAAGCAAGTCAGAAGTTTTCTCGGACTTGCAAGTTATTGCCGTCGATTCGTTGAGAAGTTTTCCAAGAATGCAAAACCATTGACAAATCTGCTTCACAAAGGTGTTAAATTTGAGTGGACAGAAAAATGTCAAGAAAGCTTTCAGACAGTAAAAGATAAATTGACATCTGCCCCAGTATTAGCACCCCCGGATTCCCAAAAGGATTTCGTGATATACTGTGATGCATCTCGTCAAGGATTAGGCTGTGTCCTAATGCAAGAACGCAAAGTGATTGCTTATGCCTCCCGACAATTGCGTCCTCACGAAGAAAATTACCCAGTGCACGATCTCGAACTTTCTGCGGTTATTTATGCCCTGAAGCTATGGCGACATTACCTTCTCGGTAACCGTTGCGAGATATATACGGATCATCAAAGTTTGAATTATTTGTATACTCAACCAGATCTGAACCTTCGTCAAGAAAGATGGCTCGAGACAATTGCCGATTATGATATGAATATCTCATACACCCCTGGCAAGGCAAATGTAATGGCCGATGCTTTGAGCCGTAAGGCTTATTGCAGCAACCATGTGGTTCAGGAATCACAACCTATGCTTTATGAAGAGCTTCGTAAATTGAACCTCCATATTGTTCCACAGGGTTATCTCAATACCCTGGTTGTCGAACCAGATTTAGAACACAGCATCAAAACTATGCAACGGTATGACTCTGAAGTTGAAAGGATCAAGCGATACCTTGAAAAAGGAAAACCGTCGGAGTTCCATCTTGATAATGATGGGATCCTATTTTTCCAACATCGTCTCTTCGTACCTAAGTTCAAAGATGAGAGAGAACACGTTATGATGGAAGCTCATGACACTCCTCTGTCAATTCATCCTGGTAGCACAAAGATGTACCGTGACATTTGTCAGAGATACTGGTGGCCTAATATGAAGCGAGACATTGCTCGTTATGTTTCTGAGTGTGACGTTTGCCGCCGCGTTAAAGCTCAACATCAAAGGCCCGCAGGAACTCTGCAACCCCTTGCAATTCCTGAATGGAAATGGGACAAGGTCCAAATGGATTTCATTACTGGTTTTCCCAAATCTCAGAAGGGTCATGATGCTATTTTTGTCGTCATTGACTAATTCTCCAAGGTTGCTCACTTTCTACCAGTTAAGGAGACAATCACTGCTAGCCAGTTAGCAGACTTGTATGTTTCCCGAATTGTGTCACTCCATGGTGTTCCATTGGAGATCAGTTCCGATCGTGGCAGCCTCTTCACCTCCAGATTCTGGAATAGTTTCCAAGAAGCTATGGGAACACATCTGTCGTTCAGTACCACTTTTCACCCTCAATCACAGGGTCAAGTTGAACGAGTTAATCAAGTGCTCAAAGATATGCTTCGAGCTTGCGTCATCTCCTTTGGTAAGAAATGGGAGGAATCTCTCCTGTATGCCGAATTCTCTTAGAACAATAGCTATCAAGCTAGTCTGAAGATGGCACCGTTTGAAGTTCTATACGGTCGTAAGTGTCGAACCCCTCTGAATTGGTCAGAAACTGGGGAACGCTGACTGGTCGGACCGGACATTATTCAGCAAGCTGAAGAACAAGTCCGCATTGTCCGTGAACATTTGAAAACTGCTCAGTCTCGTCATAAGAGCAACTATGACCGAAAGCACCAGGAAATGGTCTATCAACCTGGCAAGCAAGCTTACCTCCGCATCACTTCGTTGAAAGGCACTCATAGGTTTGGAATCAAAGGCAAGTTAGCTCCTCGCTACATTGGCCCGTTCCGTATTCTTGCCCGTCGAGGAGAGGTGGCATATCAATTGCAGTTGCCGCCCAATCTTTCCCAAGTACATGATGTCTTTCATGTATCCCAACTCCGTCGCTGCTTCAAGGATCCTATTCGAGCTGTGGATAACGAAGTGCTTGAATTACGGGAAGATCTGTCTTATCCAGAATATCCCATCCGTGTTCTTGATGAAGTTGAACGTCGGACTCGTCAAAAGTCAATCAAATTCCTCAAGGTTCAGTGGTCAAATCGTTCTGAAGATGAGGCCACTTGGGAACGCGAGGATCGTCTTCGTGAAGAATACCCCTCTTTCTTTCAGTCTTCCTCTTAATTATCGGGACGAGAATTCTTGATAGATGAGGAGAATTGTAACACCCCCTTTCATTAGCTACAGTAATCACTTTTGATAATGACATGTCAGCAAGCCTAATAGTGCATAATCATCATTAGCATCATATTGCATTTCAACTCCTAAGTTAAATTCAAATTTAAATAAAAGTGGAAAATAAAAGTTGTCCAACATAGAAACTAAAATGTTCAGTAAATAATAAATATTGCAGAGGCTATTCTAAAATTGTAACCAACAATTAATAAAATAATTAGGTGGCACTAACATTACCTAAACAACAAGGATTAATGCATTTTAATTATTATAAAAATTGTGTGAACTCAAATTAACTCCAAACTAATTTTTGGTAGTGGTAGGTAATGCCTAGTATTTGTTGGAGCAATTCCTATGTTATATAAAAACCATTTGGTGGCCTAACTATTTACTAAAGAGAGACATGAGATTAAATAAAAAGAAAAAGGCAAAAGAAAAGAAAACAGAGAAAAAGAAAAAGGAGAAAGAACCCCCCCCGGCCCAACTGGGCCAAGGCCCAGCCGGCCGGCCCAGCTCCTCCCCTATATCCCCCCCCCGAGCGACCCCAAACCCTAACCCCCCACTCACCCCCTCGCTCACTCCCCCACCTTTTCCCCCGATCTAGAACCGGATCGGGATCGGCCCCGCGCCCTCGACGTCGCTCGACGCCGCCGCGCCCTCGCTCGCGCGCTGGCCGACGCCGCTGACGCCGCACGACACCGCCGCCTCGTCCCCGACGCCGTCCCCTCGCCGGACCCCGTCGCCGTCTTCCCCGCGCCCACTGCCTCCGCCCTACACCGTGCGGTGAGGCCCCGGCCTCTCCCCTCTCTCGTCCGTCGCCTCGCTCGCCCCGGCCACTCCGCCCCGCACCTCCCTCACCGCCGCTCGCCGCGCCTCTGTCGTCGGCCCGCGCCTGCTCGCGCCGCCCCGAGCCCGCGCGCTCGCCCTGCCCGCGCCCGACGCGCCACCGCCGCCGTCGCCTCGCGCCCCCGCGCCTGCCGTTGCTGCCGTCCACCCCGCGCTGCCGCACGCCCCTGCCGCGCCCTCGCCACGCCCCCGCCGCGCCCGTCGCACGTGCCCGCGCCCTGCCACCTGCACGCCTGTGGCCCCTGGGCCACTGCCCGGTGGGGCCCCGCCGCCCCTGTGCCACTGGCCCGTGGGGCCGAACCCCCCTGTGACGCTGACGAATGGGGCCCAGCCCTAAAAACGTTTTAAGAAAATAGAAATTGAAAATAAAATAAAATAATTAAAATGAATAAATAATTAATTAATTAATTAGTTAATTAATCCTGATTAGGTTAATCTAATTAGTTAATTAGTTTAGTTAAGTGTTAGTTAATTAGTTAACCACTAATTAACCTAACAGCCTATGACATGTGGGACCCACGTGTCAGGACGCCTGCTGATGTCATGCTGATGTCAGCATAACACTGTTTCGGATAATGTTAATTTAAATAATTAATTAAATTCCAGAAATTAATAAAAACTTTAGAAAATCATAATAATAATCCGTAACTCCGATGAAAATACTTTATACATGAAACTTGCTCAGAATTCCGATACGAACCCGAATAAGCCCTCCGTATTCCCGTCAGATGCCTCTAGCTATAAGAACATTGAACTTTTAGACCAATTTTGATAAATGAATAGTGCCCAACTTTAATTAAATAAATTCCTAAATTAACTAAATCATTTAGTTTGGCAGTAGAACACCCTGGCATATCATTTAGGCATGTCATACATATTGTTTGCATTATTGCCGTGAATTTATTGTTTCTCTCCCCCCCCTTCTCCTTCGATAGACGCTGAGACCGATGACGCTGCACCTGGATACGACTACACTACCGACGAGCAGCCCGTTGACGACCCCTCTCTCTTGCCAGAGCAACCAGGCAAGCCCCCCCTTGAGCATCCAGATATCGCCCATTCTATTCTCCTGCTTGCATTAGATTTTGCTACTGTTAATGTATGCTCCTATTCTGATGCATAGCCTGCTGTTATAACCTGTTCATTGCTACCTTACCTGCCTATGATAAACTGTTTAGTATAGGTTGGTAGTGAACCATCAGTGACCCCACCACCTTGCCCTTGTTGCCCCTGCTTGATCATCGATGACTCGATCAACATGATCGTCGACCAGAGACCGACACCTCACTTCACACCCCCCTTAGTTGTACGACTCTGCGTAGTAACAATCGAGTGCCGAGGGTGATACCTCGTAACGCACTCCCGATGAATACTCTGCAGTGTAGCTGTTCGGTCGTGGCCATCGAGGGTGATTCCTCCTTCTCCACTTCCGATACGACTCTGTCGTGCAACCCTCAGTGTGAACCTCGAGGGTGATGCCTCATACGTTCACCCTGATGTTTTCGTCGAGTGGAATCCGCCGAGGGTGATTCCTCGGGTTTCCCCCCTTGATGTTATGACCACACGGTTACTTTGACCCTTGTTACAGGCGGGTCCACCCTGGTGGGTACCCGCTGGGGATCTATGATTTTCGGGTGTGCCGGAAGGGCACTCGAGTGTGACATTGTGGCGGAGCATCAGAGACTCTGATTGTCTCCGCGTGATACTAATTGAGCCTATTGGATTTGGGTGTGTGATCTGAGTGGGTCGACGTGCCCTATACGCACGACCACCACGCGGGATAATGGTTATGGGACTCTCTGTGAAGTACGTTTCTCCCGAAAGCTCGTCTAACGTCACGATTCACCGTGCGGGCTGATTGTCGGGATTGGGCTGGATTATTCACTGACGAGTTCAGTGTCGCGCCTGCACCCCGGCCAGTCTCGCAACGCGCAGGGTGCCCAGGGCGATGGCCCGAGACCTCTGGGTGCATATGTTAGTCTGGCGTGCTGACCTCTCTGCCGAGCCTTGGTAGAGCGCTGCTTCGTGTTGATCTTCCGAGGACGGGCATTACCCAGCAAGTGTGTCCGGCCAGAGTTGATCGAGCGTGTTGGGTAACAGTTGTGCACCCCTGCAGGGATGAATCTTCTATCGATAGCCGGTCCTACGGTAAAGGATGCTCAGTTTGTGTATCCTGATCTACTACTTGAACTGGATACTTGTTACTTAATTGAAGCTTCGGGATCGCTTTCTCGCTTGGGAGTCGAGGAAGGATCTTTAAGCTGTACTTCAACATGTTTGCTAAATAAAATGCTATTCTACTCTCTTCTACTGCTGCGAGATGATGGCCTTGTGAAGATATTTGAAGATGCTAGTCTTCGATAGGACTAGGCCTTCTCTCTATTCTGGCATTTCTGCAGCCCAGTCCACATATACAGCCTTTCTCCATTGATAATGTTGCATATGTAGTATAGATCCTTGCTTGCTGAGTACTTCGGATGAGTACTCACGGTTGCTTTACTTTCTCTTTTCCCCATACCCCACCTTGATGATACATCAGACGATGGAGTCCAGGAGCCAGATGCCACCACCGGAGCTTACTACCAGGAGGGTCCAGAGGGTACTTACTACTGGATTGAGCCAGCCGACCAGGAGTAGGATTGGAGGCTCCCAGGCAGGAGGCCAACGCCTTTCGATCTAGTGTCGCTGTTTGTGCTAGCCTTCTTAAGGCAAAAATTGTCTAACTATGTCTGTACTCAGATAATATTTGAATGACTGACTTATGTATTCGGATCTTCGGATCCCTGGTCTGTAATATTGTGGACCTCCGTTTAAATTGTGTTAGAGTTGTGTTGTGATATCTTCCCGTGAGTCCCTGTGCTTGATCGTACACGTTTGCGTGTATGATTAGTGTACGATTGAGTCGGGGCATCACAACTCGGCTGTGGTTGCCCATGCGGTGGGGAGTACTAGGGTTTACCGGTTTGGCTGCCGTCGCCGGAAAATAACAGGAGGTGTGGGTGAGTACAGGAATGGCTGGGCCATCGATGGGAGTAGGGTGGGGCGATGTGGCGTGCGTGACAGCACAGCCAGCCGCGATAGGCGGGAGCAGGCGGTCTCACTGGCACTGGTTTGGGCGGCTGGAGCAAGAAGATGAGATATTGAAGAAGCAGCACGGCCGTTGGATTAATATCCAACGATCACTGCTGCTAGAATCATTTGTGGACTAAGTTGACAAAGCCTTGCGTACACGTCAACCTAGTAGACCCACAAGTCAGCCTCCAAATCGGTCGCAAATAGCATACAACCCAAAATTTCTACCCAGATTCAAATTAATTTAAAAATTAAACATACCTTAATTTAAAATCCAATGAAATTTTACCCGCACAAAAACAATGACATTTAAAATATCAAAATCCGAAAGAAAAAAGTTATTTGGAACTAATTGCCTGTTTGCTGTATTTTTTTCATTTTACAACCCATTTCTTATTACTTATAACCCATTTTCTGGTCAAGCTGAATGCATCCCTCCTCGTCTTGAAAGATTTCCGGCCCAGCAGGGCATAGAAAAGCAAGTAGGCCTCCGTTGGGTATTCTGCAAAAAAACAAAATAGTTGGGCTAGCCATTTTCAGAAAGGAAATAAAACTTTGCTGGTCATGTGGTAAACATATGAAATAAAAGGCTGGGCTAGACGGGCCACAGCTCCCGCACAACCCAGTTGATACCCTGCTCCATCCCGAAAACAAACAAAAAATACTGTGCGGGCTGCTGGGTCTCGGGTGTCAGCCGCTTCTTGTGCAGTTATCTCGCTTATTGACTACGTTGACAGTGGCGTGCGACCCAGATGTCAGGAAACCATCAGGAGGAACTATTTTTTTTCTTGTAATGAAGGAGGCACTTGCTTGCGTACTGCCATGATCCTGGTGGGTCCCTACTGTCATCCTCACCATGTACAATAATCTCCTTATTCCTCTCGGTTGTTCACCATGTTGACAACACCGGAAGGCGGCACCGCGGCGAGCGAACCAAGGCGGAGGACTATGGTCAGGCCTCGGACGGGAACGAATAGGAGCCGGGGAAGATGCGCAGATTTTTAGGGTGCGATGTGGCCATGATGCGTGTGCGGCAGCACAGCCAGCCGTGGGAGGCTGGAACAGGCGGTCCCGCTGGCGCTGGTTTGGCTTTGGCGGCTTGAGGAAGAAGAGACTGAAGAAACAAGACATACATTGACTATCAATCCAATGGTCAAGGTTGGCACAATCATTTGTTGACTAAGACGACACCACATAGCATACTTTTTTATGGGAAGAAAAGAAAAACTAGGCTCGTTCGCCAGATAACATTCCCGAAACTGCCACCGTCTGATCTTGCGTCGCAACTAAAACTGCCAGGAAAATGCGTTCATTTGTCGTCCTCCTCCCAGGGAACGTTTGCCAGATAACATTCCCGAAAATCAAAGACTTGAGAAGGCATATAGAACAAGCTAGTGTACCAGTAAAGAGACGTTGCTGAGTTTTCGAAAAAAGAGAGACATGCTCCTGTAGCTGGCTTGAATCCAAACCTAGACTAAGACTATATATAGTGCTATGCTACTCTGCAAGTAATGAAACTGACATATCCAACGTTCGTTTCTCCTCTTCTCTAGTTACTCTGCGTAGCATCAGAAGCTCCGGCTGCAACAACCATGTCCGCTGGCGGCTCATCCACCAGCTCTTCAGCAGGCAACAACCAGATATGCGCCAAGTCACCACCCGTACCATCACATGTGGGTCTCGTCACACCCCCGCCAGCACACTCACCGCAGCCAGTTGCTCATCGCAACCCATTGTTGTTGGTGTGGTGCCACTGCTGCAAATCACGCAGAGTCATCCGTCGCGTCTCAACTACAATCCTCAACCCTGGCCGAGTCTTCTACAAATGCCCGAATCATGGGGTAATATTATGATTAAGTTGTTCGCCTGCTTTCAGTTGCTGATTTTTTTAATAGTTTGGTTGATGATCTTCCAATTTGATTCATGCAGAAAAGGGAAGATTCGTGTGATTTGTATTTCTGGGAAGTTGTTGATGTGAGGGAATGGAACTACGCTGATTATTTGGTTAGCCGAGGAATCCCAATATTAGCAGGTTGGGGTGTTGGACAAGTAATTGAAGGAACGGCAGAAAAGGAAGATGCAGAGCAGAAGGTTAAAGATGCAGTTCATCTGATCATGGCCAAGCAACAACTGCTGAACGGCCTTGGCAACAATGAGGAGATGAAAGAGCTTGTGAAGATAATGGGCAAGATCCTTGTGCTCTGTAGGATGATTGTCTCTTTATTTGCAGTGTATGTAGCACTCGTGATGTATTAAGTGGCTATGAGCACTTTGCTGAAACTAGTAATGAATGAAACATGTTTAGCAGGCTGGGCGTAGTGTTGTGAACATCTAATGATTTCCATTAACGGAAATCGGGGGGTATCCCCTTTTGCTCATAAATAAATAAATAGCAGAGGACCTTTTGCTAATAAATAAATAAATTAGTAGAGGCCCTGTCAGGTCAGCTTTGTTCCTATTGGAAGACATAGAGAAAATTGCAGTCCAACAGCAAACTATGTCATCAAATACAAGTTCCACAACCAAATATGAGTACAACTAAAAAACAATGTCATCATGTTTTAGTCATCATACAATCACCAAACACAAATCAACATACATAATAAGTGATGTTCTCACAGCAAAATACTAAACAACAACTTCATCAGGTTTTAATTGTCATAGCAAACAGAATTTCACACAGTAGATATAAAGTCATCTTATCATAGGCAAATACGACAAAAGCAATCTAATCATCATCCGCGGCAGCAGCAACATCAACATCTTCGCCATGTGTATTAGTCTGAATCGTAATTCCCCCTAGTGTCATCTTCTTCTTCATCCTCGATGTCCTCAAACGTTGGACTCTTATTGATCAACACTCGTATGTCCACAGCCCGACAGGGAATCTTTTCGCCAGTGTTATTGATGTGATGGTTCTCAAAGATACTTTGAACATCTGTGGAATCTTCTACATCAGGAGTAGTGTAAGCATCATCTTGTTGCGCAAATTCATTAAACGAATTCCTCTCCTCAAACCTTTGCAATACCCTCTAGTCATTGCTACATTCAAATGTGTCTTCCAAGAAAAATATCTGTGTTGCTTGATTTGCCAAAATAAAAGGCTTGTCAGTGTGGTACGCCGCATTGACATTGATGGATTTGAAATAATCATCAGCTTTGGGTTTTGCGATCCTGGAAAACAGGTTATACCAACGACAGCAGAACAGAACCACACATCGATGAACCTCGAAACTGGAGATATACTCCAACTGAATACTGTCTGTTATTTAAGCATACATTTAAGTTGTCTCTTCGCCGTATGTATCCGTGCTCATGACGACACTGTTTTGTGTCTTCCTGCCTTTGTCGCGTGCAAGGGTGTTGTAGCACACATCTCCAATGTAACATCCCCAGCATCACACTACAGTAATCCCTTATGATCAATGCAAAGTCATCTTGATTTACAAAGCTTAATCATATTGGATTAATATCTCATTTCAAATTCCTTCTCCGAATTCTATTCAAATTCAAAATAAAATTTCAAGTTGCACAAAAGTTGTTGGAAAAATGTTCATCATTTAGCAAATATTCCAAAACAATTTATTGTTAAGGAAAACAACATCACCACAATGCTAAGATGGACAGTAGCAATTATTACAGTGCAAAACAACATTTTAAAATGCCAATTCCATTTAAAAAAAATCCAAATGACTTCCAAACTTGCCCAAACTTCTTGTGGCAGTCCAGAATATTTCATAGTATTTATGTGGCCAAGCTCCACATTTATACAAGGTCATTTGGTGGCTTGAAATATTGCAAAACTGTTGCTGGTGAAATAAAACAGAAACAGAAAATGAAAAAGGCCTAAACTGGACTGGGCCTAAGTGCACAGTGCACCGACCCAGCCCAGCAGG
This sequence comes from Thinopyrum elongatum, assembly GCA_011799875.1. Lineage (NCBI taxonomy): Eukaryota > Viridiplantae > Streptophyta > Magnoliopsida > Poales > Poaceae > Thinopyrum > Thinopyrum elongatum. The sequence continues at coordinate 290,560,038 of CM022299.1, read as the reverse complement.
CCCAATTTCCCACCCTCCTTCTCTCTCCCTCGCACTGTCGCCACGCCCATGGCCGCAGCTCACCGCACCGGCGAAACGATGACACGACGACGCCACCGACGCCGAGGGGGATAAGGATCGCACCAGCCTTTCCTCTGGACGCCTCATCCACTCCTCCTTGCTCTCCCTTGCTTTCCCTTCTCTTCCTCCCTAAGCCGAGCACGGTCGCTGCCGTCGCCGCGTCGATCCCGCAGCCACTGTCATCCCCATGCCATGCCGCAGTGTCCGATCGCTCCGCCATCGTCTTCTCTGTCGACTGCGCCCAGCCGTTCAAGCAGGGAGCCACCAAATCGAGCCCTGCGATCTCTTCTTCAACCTTCGGCCACCTTGACTCCGGCAGGGATTCCGGCGACGACGCGCTACCCTGAGCCCACTTGAGCAACCTGCAGGGCCCGGTGAGCAGTCGCCGTCTTTCCCTTCTCTTCCCCGTGCGTTTTCGTTGCCGTAGAGGCCGCATTTGAGACGACCGAACCCCTCGCCGTGGACGCGCTGCCCGTGGAACTCCGCCGAGCTCATGGCCATGCTCAGCACTCCCACGCGAGTCCAACGCGCTAGATCCCGTCGCCCGTCGTGCCCTCTAGCCGCAGTTCACACGAGGGCCGAACTCCGGCGTCCGCTCCGCCACTCGCCGCCGAAGTTTCCAGCCGTTTACGGCTGCACCGCCACCGTAGATGGATGCGGCGTTGAACGCTCAATCGAACGAGCCTAAGCACGCCCCGAACGGACCACCGTAGCGTTTTTCCGGCCATGTCCGGCAACACTCCGCCGCTGGAATGGTCGCCGGCGTCGCTCCGGCGCCGACACCAACATGGCACCACCTGGGCCACCCCCTGGGTCGCTGGCAAGTGGGCCCATGGGCCCCGGTTGACCAGTTGACCTGGTCAACTGTGGTGACGTGGCAGCCACTGCCACTGACAGGCGGGCCCCACTCACTTAATCAATGCTTTTAATAATAAAAATTAATTAGTTTAAACAGTAGTCACTAACATGTGGGGCCCGTGTGCTAATTAATCTAATTAGTTAGTTTTAACCTCTGATTAGCCGCAGTGTCACTGACTGGTGGGAACCAGCCATCAGGTTTGACCTGGAACGGCTGGCTTGACCACTGATGTCATCTTGACGTCACACTGACATCATATTCCTTTTCTGGAAATTCTGTTAATTTAAATAATTCCAGATAATGCTTAATCTTTGAAAATTCATAGAAATTAAACCATAGCTCGGATCGAAAAACTTTATACATGGAAGTTGCTCAGAACGATGGGACGAATCCAGCCGTGCCATCTGTTTACGTGTCGGGACCCTCTACGGAGGTGAACCCGCAATTTTAGCCTGTTTCCGGTAGATGAATAGTGAATATATACCGGTTAATAAATTAAACTTAAATCCTAAAATAACTAATATGACTTAGACAAGCTTTTAGGCAACCTGCACTGCACCTTAAGCATAGCATGCTTTGTGTTGCATATGTTTGTTGTGTATTTATCTGTTTCTTCCCCCTCTTCTCTCTTGGTAGATTCTGGTACCGACGTAGTCCTCGAGACCGACGCAGCTCCGGAGACCGGTTACACTACTGACGACCCTTTTCTTGCCTCAGAGCTTCCAGGCAAGCACCCCCCCTGAGCATGCCTATATCGCCTATTCTTTCTCTGTTATGCTTGCATTAGAAATTGTTGCTGCTACTGCTTATCCTATTTCTGATGCATAGCCTGTTTTTGTAACTGCTGTTGATACCTACCTGATTATCCTAAACTGCTTAGTATAGGCTGGTTAGAGAACCACCAGAGACCCCACTTTGACCCAGTTGCCCCCGCTGGATTATCAGATATCTTGATCAACGTGATTGACAACCAGGCGTCGGCACCGCACATCACCCCCTTAGTTGTACGACACTGCAGCGTTACTATCGAGTGCCGAGGGTGATACCTCGTATAGCACTTCTGATGTTAACTCTGTAGAGTAGCTATTTGGTCGTGGTCATCGAGGGTGATTCCTCCTTCACCACTCCTGATAAGGACGCTGTCGTGCAACACCTCAAGTGTGAACCTCGAGGGTGATTCCTCCTAAGTTCACCTTGACGGATACATCGAGTAGGAATCCAAGGAGGGTGATACCACGGATTCCCTGATGTTATGGACACACGGATACTTGGACTTTACAACTGTTACATGGAAAGGCGGGTCGACCCTGAGGGGTACCCGCGAGTGATGGGAAGTCGGGTTAACCTGGAGGGTACCCGAGAGATAAATACGAGGCGTGGCCGGGCATTCTTAGCGCTTGCCGCAAGTCCTCGAGACGGGGCGACGGGATCACATCGATCGTGAGTCTATGCTCGTTAGCGCACGCTACCAACACACTAACAATTTGGATATTTGATCTGAGTGGGCCTTTGTCCCGATAGCACTAACCATCACACGGGAACAAATATGGGTACTCTGCGTCGTATGCATCAGCCGAAAGCTCTGTCAGACGTCCAGTTCAGCATTGCGGCATGGCCTGGTCAACGCCCCAGTGGAGGTGGCCTGGATCGCCCTGCACGCAATGACCCGGAGTGCACAGGGCAATGGCCCAAGACCCCTGAGTGCTTAGGATGTAGACCGGCGGGGACCTCTCTGCTGAGCTCTAGGTAGGGCTGCGGTGTGTCGTTTGGCCGAGGCCGGGCATGACCCAGAAAAGTGTGTCCGGCCGGAGTTAAGCGAGCGTGGTGGGTAAGTTGGTGCACCCCTGCAGGGAAGAACTAATCTATGCATAGCCGGATCCTCGGTAACGAACACTCGGAGTTGTATCCTGATCAATACAACTAGAACTGGATACTTGTGATGAGAAATGGATAGTATGGCTCTCGGATTGCTTTCTCACAGGGAGTCGAGGAAGGATCTCTGGGCGAGGTTGATAACACTACTACTACTATATATGGTGCTGATCTACACTCTTCTAATGCTGCAAGACCACTGAAGATGCTAGTCTTCGATAGGACTAGGCCTTCTCTCTATTCTGGCATTTCTGCAGCCCAGTCCACATATACAATCTTTCTTTGATAATGTTGCATATGTAGTGTAGATCCTTGCTTGCTGAGTACTTCGTATGAGTACTCACGGTTGCTTTGCTTCCTCTTTTTCCCCATACCCGATTGATGTGACCATATGACGGAGCCCCGGAGCCAGAAGCCCCTCTCGACGTCCACTACTTCTACCCCGAGGGTGGCTACTATTACGAGCTTGCCGACGACCAGGAGTAGGATCGGAGGGTCCCAGGCAGGAGGCCTGCGCCTTTTCGATCGTAGTGTTTTCTTTGACCCGCCTTTTAAAGGCCTCTCTGCTTTATCTTTTATATCTGTACTCAGATATCTGATGCTTCCGCTGACGCTTGTATGTGAGCTTATGTATTCGAGCCCTCGAGACCCGTGGCTTGTAATATAAATCTTGTATTATTTTAAATTTGTGTCTAGAGTTGTGTTGTGATATCTTCAAGTGAGTCCTTAGGCTTGATCGTGTGCATTTGCGTGTATGATTAGTGCACGATTGAGCCGGGAGCGTTACAGGTTGGTATCAGAGCTGACTGGTTGTAGGAACCCCCTTTCCAACTCCTTGGCCAAAGTTGATTCTAGACTTCAAAAACTATTTTACTAACATGGCTGTGTGGCTTACGGGCCCACGTCGCCAATTGGGTGGTATTAGGATCTTTTAATCCTCGTCTTTACTCTGGGACTCTGATCTCTCTTCTATTCGGGTTAAAGATTTTGCTAACTCTAACACTAGGTTCACGTAACTGATTCTCCCCGGAGAGCCCCCCCAGTCCAGATGATCATCTGCTTCATCAGAAGACTCTGAAGATATTCCCCGACCTCCGATAAACTCCGATGGATAACTACTTACACTCGTCGTTCATATATTCATTCCAGTTACTCTCGGGTTCCATCCGACATATCAAAATACTATTTGACATTTCGAGAATTCTCTGAACCTACCGCCTTGCAGTTCCTTTCCGCCTGAACACACCTACAAATAAATCATCATACTTACCCGGGGTCCGTTCATCCCCAGTTACACAAGAGCTTCCCAGAACACATTGAATTGCTATCTGATCTCCTGAAAATCCTCTGCAGCCTATTGCTCTTGAAATTCTTGTCTGCCTGCATTATGGTTAAATCCATCTATCTCGCAATATTCATTAGCATCCTTTGTCAGTGTCATTCTGAACCTTTTGTTTCATTATGTATGTGCATACTCCCTATCATCAGTTGATTCCTAGAATTCGTCATTCCGGCTCAGACATCATTTTGGACCTGAGTTGATTCTCGGCCAATCATGTTGCAATTGATTGCCCATCTAGTTCTCTTCAACTTAACCATCCTTTATCGGAGCATTGCCCCTGATCCTTCATTTTGGAAATTGTAATTCTTTTGCATTTGAACGCCGAATTATTCAGATGCTTATATAATCCGATGCCTTCACATTCTTTCTTCTTCTGTTTGAGTACCGATACTCACATCGGATCCTTTGCCGACCATCTCATCTTTTGTTGGGTTGATATCCGACAGCGTCGTTCTTATTCAATAACCTTGAGAGTCTTCCCTCGGATACATAATGCCTTTGGTAGAGTGTATCCTCTCCTTTTGTCAACCATGCTCTGCTTTCGAGTTTAAGTTCATTACTTCTGCAAATTGTGGTATATGTTCCTAAGATGCCCCGGTGGGTTGAACATATGCTTTGCCTAATTAGTGTGAACTGAAAGTTATGCGGGTTATATCTACTCGCATTCCGTCGGATAAATTTTCAATTCTACGACTTCTTCAAAGACGAGAAGTGAATGAAAGGTTATGCATTGGATAAGTGGGAGTCGACCTCGAACCCTTGTGTTCATGCCCATGGACCCGATGTAGAACTTATCATGGAAGCTGCTCGTAAAAATAATTATTTCCTTGGTACTAATTCATCTCGTATCTGTGAATTGATCCTTTGCACTCGTGGTTCCGACAATATCTTCTCCTTGATTCCATCCCTCGCACAGGTTAAAATATTTGTCCTCTGCAGATCATTTCACCTGTCCAACCTCTATTCTGATCAACCTTCGAGTATTGCCCCCTGTTATCTCGAGGATATCGTGTCATTGCACTACCTCTTATGAAATCTTATCGAAGTAATACTCCTCACCGATTTAGCCCTTCCACGGGTTCTGGGTGGTTTGTCCACTGAGAACACCAATAAGTGAATCAAATCCACCCTATAACACATTGACCTTCTGCTTCTCTACTTCTGCTTGATCGTGTTATGGTTCAATTACATCTTTCTGAAACCTTTCGATAAATCATGTTGTGATCATTGTCAGCATCTTTGACTTATCCCAAGTTATGAATTTAATTCGTAATACTTCCTTTTACCTAAATGGTGATCCAGTTGCTATCCTGTCATGGATATCATGCTCTACCTTCCTTGGGGGAGATATGCTCTTGATACTTATGTATTATCACATTTTCTTTCCATTGGTTTGTTTAACCTTTCTTGTGTTCTATATGATATAAGAAGAAATAATTCCCTGCTTATGTAAACACCTCAGCGTACAACCCTGTCAGGAGACCCCATTACTATTGTTGAAGACATACCGGTAACCACCGATGGACGAGAACTTTGCCTATTGGTCCGCCTTGTTCAACGAGCAGGAAAATGGTTCTCTTCATCCCTCTCCCTTGGTACCGATGATGTTACCGACATAGCTGATAGACTATCCTCTGACATTCCTTGTTGTCATGACCGGTGAGATGTCACCGTTCACTCTACTTTTGATTGACCCTCATCACAGTTCCACAGGATCAGAACCTGACTCTCCTATATATCCTTGATTCTGAAGTATCATATGCTCTTGGCTTTGAGTGTTATCATGGGCCACCCTCCGAGAGATGATCTGTTCCCGATGCTCAGAACCCCTATTCACACTCTGTTCAGGTATCAATCGGATGTCCATTCGATTGAAACTTCTTATAGTACCTTCATACTTTGCTCTTGATGTTTTCTTAAGTTCCAACTTGGGAGATACTTCTACCACATTCCTTGAATTGCTCCCCAGATAATTAACACTATAAGGGTCAGTTCTCCCAAAGTTACTCTTTACTTCCCCACTTAAATCTCGGAACGCGATTTCTTGTAGTGGAGGAGATTTGTAACATCCCCAGCATCACACTACAGTAATCCCTTATGATCAGTGCCAAGTCATCTTGATTTACAAAGCTTAATCATATTGGATTAATATCTCATTTCAAATTCCTTCTCTGAATTCTAGTCAAATTCAAAATGAAATTTCAAGTTGCACAAAAGTTGCTGGAAAAATGTTCATCATTTAGCAAATATTCCAAAACAATTTATTGTTAAGGAAAACAACATCACCAGAATGCTAAGATGGACAGTAGCAATTATTACAGTGCAAAACAGCATTTTAAAATGCCAATTCCATTAAAAAAAATCCCAAATGACTTCCAAACTTGCCCAAACTTCTTGTGGCAGTGCAGAATATTTCATAGTATTTATGTGACCAAGCTCCACATTTATACAAGGTCATTTGGTGGCATGAAATATTGCAAAACTGTTGCTGGTGAAATAAAACAGAAACAGAAAATGAAAAAGGCCTAAACTGGACTGGGCCTAAGTGCACAGTGCACCGACCCAGCCCAGTAGGCCCACCTTCCCACCCTCCTTCTCTCTCCCTCGCGCTGTCGCCACGCCCATGGCCGCAGCTCACCGCACCGGCGAAACGACGACACGACGATGCCACCGACGCCGAGGGGGATAAGGATCGCCCCAGCCTTTCATCTGGACGCCTCATCCACTTCTTCTCGCTCTCCCTCGCTTTCCCTTCTCTTCCTCCCTCAGCAGAGCACGGTCGCCGCCGTCGCCGCGTCGATCCCGCGGCCACCGTCATCCCCATGCCGTGCCGCAGTGTCCGATCTCTCCGCCATCGTCTTCTCTGTCGACTGCGCCCAGCCGTTCAAGCAGGGAGCCACCAAATCGAGCCCTGCGATCTCTTCTTCAACCTTCGGCCACCTTGACTCCGGGAGGGATTCCGGCGACGACGCGCTACCCCGAGCCCACTTGAGCACACCTGCAGGGCCCGGTGAGCAGTCGCCGTCTTTCCCCTCTCTTCCCCATGCGTTTTCGTTGCCGTAGAGGCCGCATTTGAGACGACCGAATCCCTCGCCATGGACGCGCTGCCCGTGGAACTCCGCCGAGCTCATGGCTGTGCTCAGCGGTCCCACGCAAGTCCAACACGCTAGATCCTGTCGCCCGTCGTGCCCTCTAGCAGCAGTTCGCGCGAGGGCCGAACTCTGGCGTCCGCTCCGCCGCTCGCCATCGTAGTTTCCAGCTGTTTACGGCCGCACCGCCACCGTAGATGGATGCGGCGTTGAACGCTCGATTGAACGAGCCTAAGCACGCCCCGAACGGACCACCGTAGCGTTTTTCCGGCCAAGTCCGGCGATGCTCCGCCGCTGGAATGGTCGCCGGCGTCGCTCCGGCGCCGACGCCGACATGGCACCACCTTGGCCACCCCCTGGGTCGCTGGCAAGTGGGCCCAGGGGCCCCGGTTGACTAGTTGACCTGGTCAACTGTGGTGACGTGGCAGCCACTGCCACTGACAGGCGGGCTCCACTCACTTAATCAACACTTTTAATAATAAAAATTAATTAGTTTAAACAGTAGTCACTGACATGTGGGGCCCGTGTGCTAATTAATCTAATTAGTTAGTTTTAACCTCTGATTAGCCGTTGTGTCACTGACTGGTGGGACCCAGCCGTCAGGTTTGACCTGGAACGGCTGGGTTGACCACTGATGTCATCTTGATGTCACACTGATGTCATATTCCTTTTCTAGAAATTCTGTTAATTTAAATAATTCCAGATAATTCTTAATCTTTGAAAATTCATAGAAATTAAACCGTAGCTCAGATCAAAAAACTTTATACATGGAAGTTGCACAGAACGACGAGACGAATCCAACCGTGCCATCTGTTTCCGTGTTGGGACCCTCTACAAAGGTGAACCCGCAACTTTTAGCCGGTTTCCGGTAGATGAATATTGCATATATACCGGTTAATAAATCCAACTTAAATACTAAAATAACTAATATGACTTAGACACGCTTTTAGGCAACCCTGCACTGCACCTTAAGCATCGCACGCTCTGTGTTGCATATGTTTGCTATGTATTTATCTATTTCTTCTCCCTCTTCTCTCTCGGTAGATCCCGGTACCGACGTAGTCCTCGAGACCAACGAAGCTCCAGAGACCGGCTACACTACTGACGACCCTTTTCTTACCGTAGAGCTTCCAGGCAAGCACCCCCCTTGAGCATGCCCATATCGCCTATTCTTTCTCTCTTATGCTTGCATTAGAAATTGTTGCTGCTGCTGCTTATCCTATTTCTGATGCATAGCCTATTTTTGTAACTGCTGTTGATACTTACCTGATTATCCTAAACTGCTTAGTATAGGCTGGTTAGAGAACCACCAGAGACCCCACTTTGACCCAGTTGCCCCCGCTAGATTATCAGATATCTCGATCAACGTGATCGACAACCAGGCCGCGGCACCGCACAGCACCGCCTTAGTTGTACAACACTGCAGCGTTACTATCGAGGGTCGAGGGTGATACCTCGTATAGCAATTCGGATGTTAACTCTGTAGAGTAGCTATTTGGTCGTGGTCATCGAGGGTGATTCCTCCTTCACCACTCCCGATAACGACGCTGTCGTGCAACACCTCAAGTGTGAACCTCGAGGGTGATTCCTCCTAAGTTCACCTTGACGGATACATCGAGTAGGAATCCAACAAGGGTGATACCTCGGATTCCCTGATGTTATGGAAACACGGATACTTGGACTTTACAACTGTTACTTGGAAAGGCGGGTCGACCCTGAGGGGTACCCATGAGTCATGGGAAGTCGAGTTGACCTGGAGGGTACCCGAGAGATAAATACGAGGCGTGGCTGGGCATTCTTAGCCCTTGCCACAAGTCCTCATGACGGGGCGACGGGATCACATCGATCGTGAGTCTCTGCTCGTTACCGCTTGCTACGAACACACTAACAATTTGGATATTTGATCGGAGTGGGCCTTTGGCTCGATAGCACTAACCATCACGCGGGAATAAATATGGGTACTCTGTGTCGTATGCATCAGCCGAAAGCTCGGTCGGACATCCAGTTCAGCATTGCGGCACGGCTTGGTCGACGCCACAGTGGAGGTGGCCTAGATCGCCCTGCATACAATGACCCAGAGTGCACAGGGCGATGGCCCAAGACCCCTGAGCGCGTAGGATGTAGACCGGCGGGGACCTCTCTGCTGAGCTCTAGGTAGGGCTGCAGTGTGTCGTTTGGCCGAGGCCAGGCATGACCTAGAAAAGTGTGTCCGGCCGGAGTTAAGCGAGCATGGTGGGTAAGTTGGTGCACCCCTGCAGGGAAGAACTAATCTATGGATAGCCGGATCCTCGGTAATGGACACTCGGAGTTGTATCCTGATCGATACAACTAGAACTAGATACTTGTGATGAGAAATGGATAGTATGGCTCTGGGATTGCTTTCTCGCAGGGAGTCGAGGAAGGATCTCTGGGCGAGGTTGATAACACTACTACTATATATGGTGCTGATCTACACTCTTCTAATGTTGCAAGACCACTGAAGATGCTAGTCTTCGATAGACTAGGCCTTCTCTCTATTATGGCATTTCTGCAGCCCAGTCCACATATACAACCTTTCTTTGATAATGTTGCATATGTAGTGTAGATCCTTGCTTGCTGAGTACTTCGGATGAGTACTCATGGTTGCTTTGCTTCCTCTTTTTCCCCATACCCGATTGATGTGACCAGATGATAGAGCCCTGGAGCCAGAAGCCCCTGTCGACGTCCACTACTTCTACCCCGAGGGTGGCTGCTATTACGAGCTTGCCGATGACCAGGAGTAGGATCGGAGGGTCCCAGGCACGAGGCCTTCACCTTTTCGATCGTAGTGTTTTCTTTGACCCGCGTTTTAAAGGCCTATCTGCTTTATCTTTTATATCTGTACTCAGATATCTGATGCTTCCGCAGACGCTTGTACGCGAGCTTATGTATTCGAGCCCTCGAGGCCCCTGGCTTGTAATATAAAGCTTGTATTATTTTAAATTTGTGTCTAGAGTTGTGTTGTGATATCTTCAAGTGAGTCCTTAGGCTTGATCATGTGCATTTGCGTGTATGATTAGTGCACGATTGAGTCGGGGGCGTCACATCCAACAACGCAAGATTCATAATGTCTTACCCGAATATCAGGACCCATTGCTAGTGCGTAAAGGTCATCGTTAACTGCCTGCCCATCCTCCCGCATCTTCTTAACCTATGGTTAGAAAATAGACAAGCTGATCATCTTATGTACTCAATATATTAAAAAAAACTAACAGTGCAATTCAAAAGCTTACACGGCTCTTGAACCATTTCGCAAATCCTACCATAACCAATTTGTCGATGTTTCTTGGATTTTGCACCAGTAACTCCTTTTTGTAGATGCTGCACAACATAGTGATCGTGTCAAACATCTAAATATATAAGAATGTGCTGCAAGTTTAGTAGATTATGATGTATAAGCTGTAGTACTTAGCACTTACTCGATATAAGGTAGAATCTCAGGACGGTTATTCAAGACATACCAAACCATTTTGTCCAAATCTTTAGGTTTGTCATCTTGTCGACTCTTCCCTGTAACTCAAACAGAACAATTGGACACATTGAGCTCGGGATTGTCTTCGCCCACCTTTTTGCTAAGCTGATCAGCCGTTTCAATGTATTTTGAGCAGAATGTCAACGCTTATGTAGCAATGTAGGCCTCTACAATGGAACCCTCAGGTCTAGCTCTGTTCCTAACATAGCTCTTGAAAGTACCTAGCCGCCTTTCAATAGGGTACATCCAGCCATACTGTACTGGACCTCTAAGTAGTGCCTCATCAGGTAGATGAACAGCCAAATGCACCATCACATCAAAGAAGGCTGCAGGATATATCTTCTCAAGGTCGCATAGGATAGTTGGTATCTTGTCTCTAAGATGCTCCACAACATCTATCCTGATATTTCTACTGCAGAGTTCCCTGAAGAATTGTCCCAACTCTGCAACTGCTCTGTATAAGTCAGGGCGGCCCAATCCTCTAAGGATAATAGGTAAAACCCTTTGAAGTAGGACATGGCAGTCATGAGTTTTCAACCCTTGTACCTTGTTTCCATCGCACTGACTCTCCTTTCAAGGTTGGAAGAAAATCCATGTGGGAATCTCACACATGACATGACCTTGCAGAATTCTTTTCTTTTTACCTTGTCCAAGACGTACACAGCTAGTGCCATATCCCATGATGCACCATCATCTTTCACCTGCAAATCGGATCTGATACCCAGGCATGTCAAATCAATACTAGGTTTTAAGGTATCTTTCATCTTGCCTTCAGTATTAAGAAGTGTGCCAATAATGTTGTCACATATATTTTTCTCGATGTGCATCACATCAAGATTATGACGCAGATCCACTCTTTCCAATACTCCAAGTCCCACAAAGTGGACCTGCGGGTAAACAATAATCTCTCTTATGCCCTGCCATGCTTCCTTTTCCCGCTACCATTATCAGGATGGTTTCCTGGTGTAATATGCCTGACCTTCTGTAATTCCTCCTGTAACTCATCCTTGGTGCATCACGATTTTCATGCTTTGCATCGAACGCAGGTCTTCGATATTTTTTAGGACACGGCTTGTCCTTGGCAAGGAAACAACGGTGTCCAATGTAACAGATCTTGCTAAGTATTGCGTATGATAGCGGATTCTTGTCACAGCGAACACATGCATTGTAACCATGTGTCGTTCGCCCTGACATAGTGCCCAAAGCCGAATAATCATGGATGCACCAAATTATAACAGCACGCAGAAAGAAAACAGCTGGTGGGCTACTCTATAGGTCTTGAGTGAGAACACTCCTCCATAGCTGTTGAAGTTCGTCCACAAGATGCTCCGTGAATAAATCAAAATCCTTTCCAGGAATTTTTGGACCTGGGATGAGCAAGGCCATCATGTAGTTTGATTCTTTGGTGCAGACATTTGGTGGCATGTTGTAAGGGATAACAAACACTGGCCACATGCTATATGTGGCGCTTTGGTGGCCAAATGGGTTGAATCCATCTGTAGCTAGGCCAAGTCTAATGTTTCTCGGCTCAGCAGCAAACTTTTTGTGTTTCCGATTGAGGCTTGTCCAGTCACTACCATGAGATGGATGGCTCATTACATTCTGATCTCTGTACTCCTGGTTCCTAGAATGCCACATTACATCCTCTCTTGTTTCAGCATCATGAAACAACCTCCGCAATCTTGGTATAATTGGAATATGTGTCAGAACATTATGAGGAATCCTCTTCACAACATTGCCATCTTTCCATCTTGATGATTTGCATTTTGGGCATTCACTTAAGTTGGCAAAATCCTTCCGGAACAAAACACAATTATTCTTACAAACATGGATCATATCATATCCAATTCCAATCGCACGAAGGAAATTCTTCATTTTACTGTAGGTGCGTGGCAGCTCAGATGCATCTGGGTAAGATTTGCGGAAAGCAGCCAACATCGCATCGAATGATTTGTTGGTCATCCACTCAGATGTCTTCACCTGAAGAAAGGTGATCATAGCTGAGAATACTGACAACTTATTTCCTGTTGTGACTGCCACATTGCATTGTTCCAACATGCGGGCCCATCGTTTTTCTTGTGTAGGTGAAAGTGCATGAAATGTATGCGCATTTCGTAGCATTGTTTCAATGTTGGTCAAACTCACTGGCTCTGCCGCCACCACTTCCTCCTCTTCCTCCTGAGTATCAGGCAGATCAACATGGTGAGCTGCTGCTTCCACATAGTCCGTAACATTGACGTTCACAGCTTCACCATGATGAACCCACCTAGTATATGTGACCGACATCCCATACAAGTGTAGATCATTTTGCATAGTTGACTGGAGTCTTGAAACTGAATTCATACAACTGCTACACGGGCAGAGCACATCTAATTTTCGACCACCTTACTCAGCTCTGATAAAGTTCAAGAAGTTTTCAACCCCCTCGACATATGCAGGGGAGATCTTCCAGCAGAAGTTATCCAAGTCCTGGCCATCTGTTAGACATAACATTAGTTCTTCTACTAGATATTACAAGAAAAGCATATATGTTTTTTTATAAAGTCCAGAAAAAATACTTAGGTCGATGTCTAAAGCTATGGCAAGATATTTGGACAAGCACATCTAAGTAACGAAATATATGTAAAGCTAATTCAGCAAACAGATTGAGTGCTAAATTATGGCAGGCTATTTCAGCAATCAATGAGGCCGAGCACACAGCCATCGAAGGCCATCTTAGCAACAAAGATTGAGTATACAATAGTGTTGAGCTATTTCACCTAACAGATTGGCTACTAGACCATGGCAATCTTCTTCACAATACATACATGGTCCTAATATATGGCAGGATATTTTAGCAACTAATCGTGCGTGTCATGCCATCTCAGCAAAGCAGATTGAGTGCAGAACAGGGCAAGGAAGCTTCTTAAGTAGAGCATATTGACTGTAAACTATTTCGGCAAGCAGTGAAATTAACAGCGTCTATCAGCTAACATTCAGAGCTACTTCGACATGCACGGGGCCTCAATCTAGAATGCGCGTACCATGGGAGAAGCTGACCGCCGTGCGTCTCCACAAGAACATCGCAAACGGTGGCGGTGCGGCTGGAGGACGACAGTCTATGAGAGCGTACTGTGGGAGCGGGAGGATCGCCGTGCATCCCCTCGATGAACCGTGGTGCCGACGTATCAGCGCGGCAGGGAGGGCGGCTTTGGTGGAGTGAATGGAGTGGAGGGGGCGGGGGAGGGGGGTTTGGGGAATATATTATTGGCTAGTTGGCCGAAGTGCAGTTGAATCTGGGATTTGGGGGGAATTTTTTGGGGGAATTTTTGCGCGATGGGCGGGGGAGTTTGGCGCATGGTCTGTTTCTTCAAATGCGGTCCCATGTGTCAGTGAAGAGGCAAGGCGAAGCGCGTTCCGTTTGGGTGAGCGGTGTGCAGGACCGACCGTGTGAGGGGTGCAATCCGACCGCAACAGGCATGCTGTGATTGTACCGCCTTTTTCCTTTTAAACTTGGTGCTTCGGGCGATCCATCGATACTACTAGTAATCCGGTAATCCCGACTAAAACAGCGCGACCGGGTCTTTTCCCGCGCGATATGCTGGGAGGTTGTCTTATTTGGTTTTTTTAGGACTTTTTTAGGACATGGCTTTGTTGGTTTGACAGACAGAGCGAGAGAAAGATGTGAAATGCGTGAATGTGTAGTGGACGTAGTATTGGAGTGCCTAAGATAAATTGTGTATGTAAACCCTATGTGTTTATTTACTTCGCATGTTAGCTTTGTCTCGGGTCAAACCTTCTAAACTTAGACCAAGTTTATACACACAAAAGCAACGACAACCACAATACCAAGTAAATACGACTAGAATCATCATTCAATATATTTTCATACAATATATCTTACTATTATTGTGAAATTTCATATGCACCGGATGAGATTCATGCAAACAAGGCAGATTTTCATTACATTTCGAACTTTTATAGCATAGAAAAAGAAAAGAAACCCGACCCTAAACCTATCCTATGGCGGCGACCGACGTCCACTTTCCTTTGTACTTTCGCATCGGCCACGACATCCTCCATCTGCCTTCTCGATGAACGGCGGCAGGTTTCAAGACCCGTGAAGTGAAGGTGCGGTCTCCGGCGAGGAAGAGTAGAACATGGGAGACGGACCGGCCAGTTGGCACACCATGGCCTGCCGCCTCCCATGCCCTACTCATTCTCGGAGGAGTCCCCGACCTCGGCGGTGCCGGTGGACATGAGGTCGATGATGATGGACATGGACGGTCTGTCGTTTCACCTGCCACATGTGCCACCGAATGTTGGACGGCGTCAAGTAGGACGCGTGGCTGGCGGTACTCTCGTCATCGGCCGCCAGCGCGGCCACTGATAAGTCTCCAACGTATCTATAATTTTTTTTGTTTCATGCTGTTATGTTATCATTCTTGGATGTTTTATATTCATTTACTAGCAACTTTATATCTTTTTTTGGGACTAACCTATTGACATAGTGCCCAGTGCCAGTTGCTGTTTTTTGCTTGTTTTTTACTTCACAGAATATCAATACCAAACAGAGTCCAAATGCCACGAAACTTTTTGGAGAATTTTTTCTGCCCAGAAGACACCCAGGAGGCCCAAGAAGTGCACCAAAGGGGGCCTGTGGGGCCCACTAGGCACTAGGGCATGCCAGGGCCCCTAGGCGCGCTCTGGTCGGTAGTGGCACCCACAGGCACCCTCTCCACCGACCTCTGCCTCTATAAATACTCTAAAATCCCAAAAACCCTAGGGGAGTCGAGAGTATACAGTTTTCGCCGCCGCAAGTTCCAGAACCACGAGATCCAATCTAGAGGCCTTTTCCAGCACTCTGCCGGAGGCGTCAACGATCACGGAGGGGTTCTTCATCATCCTTGTTACCCCTCCGATGATGCGTGAGTTGTTTACCACAGACCTACGGGTCCGTAGCTAGTAACTAGATGGCTTCTTCTCTCTTTTTGATCTTCAATACAATGTTCTCCTCTATGTTCTTGGAGGTCTATTTGATGTGATGACTTTTTGCGGTGTGTTTGTTGGGATCCGATGAATTGTGGGTTTATAATCAGTTCTATCTATGAATATTATTTGAGTCTTTGCTGAACTCTTTTATGCATGATTATTATAGCCTCATATCTCTTCTCTGAAATTTTGGTTTGGTTTGGCCAACTAGATTGATTTTTCTTGCCATGGGAAGAGGTGCTTTGTGATGGGTTCGATCTTGCGGTGCTCAATTTCAGTGATAGAAAGAGACATGATGCATGTATCGTTGCTATTAAGGATAAAAAGATGGGGTCTATTCCTACATGAATAGATCTTGTCAACATCATGTCATTGTTCATATTGCATTACTCTGTTTTTCCATGAACTTAATACACTAGATACATGCTGGATAGCGGTCGATGTGTAGAGTAATAGTAGTAGATGCAGAATCGTTTCGGTCTACTAATCTTGGACATGATGCCTATATACATGATCATTGCCTTGGATATCATTATGGTTATTTGCTTTTCTATCAATTGCCCAACAGTAATTTGTTTACCCACCGCATGCTATTTTCCCGAGAGAAGCCTCTAGTGAAAACTACGGCCCCCGGGTCTATTTTCCTATCATATAAAACCAAAAACACCTTGCTGTGTTTTCCTTTATTTATTTTATTTTGTGTTCTAGTTAGATCTATTTATCAAATCTCATACAATTTAATCTATCTCAATACCGAGGAGGGATTGACAACCTCTCTTGCGCGTTGGCTTGCAAGTTTTTGTGGTTTGTGTGCAGGTGTTGTTTACATAGTGTTGCTTGGTTCTCCTACTGGATTGATAACCTTGGTTTCTTAACTAAGGGAAATACTTACCGTTGTTGTACTGCATCATCCTCTCCTCTTCGGGGAAATACCAACGCAGATACAAGCAATCAGGAAGAATTTATGGCACCATTGCGGGGAAGACATTATCAACATCTATCAGGTTCCTATGCACAAACTCTCATCTCCTTGCAATCATATCCTGACAGAATTGAAGGTTCAAGTGTTTTGCTCTTAGCAAGAACCCAACTTGTTCGAGGATACTGTTCGGGAGTCCAATAGGTTCCATCAACATTGAGTTTTCTCTCGAAACCCAATCCTTCCTTTCGAGGATTCTTATGCAGTATTGACTTCTTGAGCACATCATAGAGGGTTTGATGCCCTTTTAGGCTCCTGAGCATTCCTATCTCAAGCAAGTCTTTTAGCCTGCAATTTTCTTCAATAATAGCAGCAAGTTCCTTGGAAGAAGGGTTAGTGATATCATTCGAAGTAGTTGCAATATTCTCAGTGATAGCATTGGAAGTTTCCACGCGAGAATGAGTATTGGTACGTTCTAGACATTTTAAGCAAGGGGGCACAAAATCATCAGGAAGTTGAACAGATTGCTCGGCGAAGAGAGAAGCTTTTTCTTTCGCAAGTGCATTATGAGATTCTTTCAGAGACTCGAGTTCTTGATTCCTGTTAAGGAGTTCAGCAGATAAACTCTCGATGTCAACTGAAAAAGAATCATATTTGTTCGAAAGATCATTAATAGTTGAAGAAAAAGCGTCATGCTCTTCCATCAACTTTTCATTCTTCTCCATCTCTTCGACCAATAATCCTTCGGTTTTCCTAAGATTGTTTTCAAGCATTTCAAGTTCAACATGTTGAGACTTAGCAATTTTGACCAGTTTGGCATAGGCAATATACTCAGGAGAATATCCACTCATGGATTTTTGGTGTTTTGCTGATACCTGATCCTTAGATGATTTTGCCATGAGACAAAATGCGATTGGTTCATCATCACTTGAGGCATCATCATCGAAGTCTGAATCGAGTGAGTTTTATGAAGATTCATAGGCAATGAAGGCATTGCTCCTCCCTATCCTTCTTTGAAATTCTTCATCATCTGATTCAGAGTCTGTTGCCTCTTCTTCAGAGTCCGGGGTTATATCAGCACATGCACTATTCATCCATGATATTCTCTTCATATTTGATTCGATGGTTGCTCTTGCTTTTACGTCAGTGAATGGTCTCGTCAAAGAAGATGAGGGTGGTTCATTTTTCTTCGAGAGCTTAGTATGATGACCCATTAGTATGAATCCACTGCAGTGAAGATATTTCCATCTGTTGCTAGGTTTTCCTTCCCAGCAGGGACAGTCTGCAATGAAATGACTGAATTGTTTACACCCGAAGCACTTCATTTCTTTCAGAGATAACCTTCTTGATGATTCAGGCAAGTCGAATTCGTCATCATTTGTGAGGCACATATTTTGTCTTCTGAGATCACTTAGCCTTTCTGTTAGCATCTCTAGTTCTCTAGTGATGGTGTGTTGATTCTCAACATCTTCTTCTTCTTCTGAACTGCCATAGTGTGAGAGGATTTCTCCTTCACCTTCTGAGGAAGAATCTTGATATGCATTTTAAAGCTCCATCTTTTCTTCATGAATTGACAATAGCGTAATGACCTCGACATAGTGAAGTTCTTCATAGTCTGGTCTTAACTTGATTTCTGCTATGATGGAATTGAAGGATGGATCAAGAGTGCTCAGCAGCTTGTTGACAACATCTCTATCGGTGATATCAATTACTCCTTGTTGATGAAGTCTTTCAACAATGTTTGTCAATCGATCAGTGAGTTCCATAGCACTTTCCTTGCGCAGACTTCTGAAACCAGCAAACATGG
The DNA here is from genome assembly GCA_011799875.1 of Thinopyrum elongatum. Taxonomy (NCBI): domain Eukaryota; kingdom Viridiplantae; phylum Streptophyta; class Magnoliopsida; order Poales; family Poaceae; genus Thinopyrum; species Thinopyrum elongatum. The sequence goes on along the minus strand of CM022299.1, from coordinate 290,541,629 downwards.
CACGAAGCATTTGAGTGTGCATATCTGATCTGGCAATGAATTCTTCATGAGCATGCTTGATGGCTTCCCAAAGTTGCTTTGTAGTGTCGAGCATTTGGAACCGAAAGAAAATGTCTTTTGAGAGACTGCTACAGATGATATCTTTTGCTTGAGCATCCAACTGCAGATTTGCTTTATCATCGGAATTTGGATCATTCGGTTGGTGAATGGTGTAGCCATTTTCCACAATCTGCCATAGATCAAAGTTGATAGCTTGAATTCTGATTCTCATTCTTTCTTTCTAGTAGGGATAGTCATTTCCATCGAAGATGGGAAATCTTTCAGAGTGCGAGGATCTACCTGCAAACGACATACTCAAAACTCCAAGGACGTTAGACCTTTAATAAACAGAGACAGGGAGAACCCGCTCTGATACCAATTGTTAGGACCGATAGTATATCGACCAGAGGGGGGGGTGAATGGCAGATTCAAAAATTCTTTCAAATGTTTTGAAACCGATCCCAATCACAACAGCGGAATAATAGAACGGTGGAAATGAACTAAATCAATCTTCATCTTCAGAAGCATATTCCTCGATGAAAGATGTAATAACAGTACGAGCATGGGAAATCACAGGTTTAACTACGATGAGAGTAATGCAACATGCAACAGATGTAGTAGAATGAGATACAACTTGATATGGGTGGTGAACGATATGCAAGAGGGTACACAGAGGTAAAATGAGAATGGCTAAACAGGATGATGAAAATGCAGTGAAATGAGATACGATGATGAACTCAAGTGAATAACACAGAGACAGATAAGAAGGTAAAACTACAATGAGAGATAACGATCAGGTAAACTATCAACACAGAGCATGGATGAAAATTGCTGAAGGAATTGCAGTAAAGTAGAATGAACCAGTGGTGCTCGATGGCGACAGAGAGATTTGGTAGACCAGTTCACCCTTCTGCCAAAGGGCTACGTCTGGTTGGAGGGGCTGTGACTTAACACGAAAGATAAACTCTCTTCACCCTATTCTCCTTCAACTCGAAGCTGGTCAGACTTGAATTGAATTCACTCGTGGTAGATCCTTGTCGGCGATCTCCAAACCTTCGGTCGACCTTCGCGAACCACAGTCACTCTTGGTTGCTGAAGATCTAGCTCGGTGAAGACAACAACTCTTCAATACTCAAGCGGAAACCTATCCATCTAGAGAGTGCGCAGCTCTCAAGATTAATAGGTACAAGAACTCTGACTCAGAACTACTGTGATGCTAAACCACTGTCTAAGTTTGGGCTCTTGATTTTCTCCCGGTGGATCTTAAACTCAAATCACTCGAAGAGGGGTTGCTCAAATCAATCTTCTCAGAGATCTCAAGCGGAGCAGCCAACGAATAATGTTGGAGCGGGGTGGTTATTTGTAGCCGCAGCCTTCCCTAGAGGGAAATGACCAAATTGGACATCGAGGGCAGCCAATGGCCGAACGACACGAGTCCAACGGTTGGAAATTTGAGCACAACGGTAACATTACTTGCTGGGCAAGTTAAGCTAACTCCTCAGTCCGAAAGATATCTCCTGCAGCACGAAGAACAACATCTACCGCTGCCAGGTAATCATTCAGAGCATAAAGAGATTTCTCTCGCATCTTGCATAGGTTTTGGTTCTAAGCATCACAGCGGATCTAAGCTTCGAGAACCTATACCCCTCTTCATAGTACGGAGGTCCTATGACTAAAATGAACGAAAGAAGAACAACGAAAAGAATACTACGTCTTCAATTTGTCTTTGACTTCCGCTTGCTGCAGTCAAATTCTTCGGACGACACCGAACCAAATGCTTCGCTTCAGCAGTAAACTTTTGAGGGGTTAATTTCTTCACATCAATCTCCTTGTCTACATGTCTTCAAGATATGTAGCTCTTTCTTCTCTGCAACGGAGATATGCTTCGGTGAAGTTCCTCAAACTTAGCACCGGAGACAACATTCTCTTCGGTTTGTATGGACTATTTCTCTCTGTATGTACTAGCAAACAAATCAGTCTATACCTGTTTCTGTCAACAATCTCCAAAACAAAGGTAGGCAGATATTGCACCAACAATTATAATAAGTGTACCACCCTTTACTTTTCAACTCATGAAGCGTAACACTTGATTAAGTAGCCAGAAGATGTGTGTTGCCCTTTGAATGGCTTTGAGGTGTGCTAAGTGGTACTTAATCTTCTGGCTACTTAATCAATTGTGCGACATACGGCTGTTTCTAGAAATTGGGAAGGGGGATTCAGACACTTGATTAAGCACCTCACCTCTGCCACATACGCCATTCTCCATGTTGTGTCCTGGCCAGCTCGTTGCTCTTTCTTGTCATGCACGCACAGCCTTGCTGCAGCGACCGCCTCCGGTGATGCCGCGGAAAAGAAAGAGGCAACTCGAGGCCGTTTGGCTCCGAGGGAACGATGGGGCAGCTCGGGGAAGCAGAGGTAGACGAGCAGCGCTCGCTGGCAGAGCAGATCGATGCGCTGCCGAGCGCCACCTGAGGCGGAGAAGAAGACAAGGACACCATTGATTTGAAGCCTCCGGCTTGGATTCCTTTCCAAGGGAAGGCAAGCAGACTAATCCCAAGCTAACCGGCATGGTCTCAGGTCCTTGGGATGCAGCTGGCCGCGCTAGAACACTCCATGGACATGGCTGCGGTGTGCACGCACTTCGGCGCCCCGTGCATCCTCGACAAGCTGGGTGTTGATCTGCTGGTCGTGCCACAGCTGTAGCGCCACCCTCGGCACCCTGAAGCCGAGCGTGTCCAGTGATGATGAGCGTGTCGCTCACCGCGGTCGCCGTGTCCAGAGGTGGTGCGGGGGCTACGCCATGTTGCTGGCCCCCACGACCCACATGAACGGTTGCCAGTGGTGAGGAGGTCGTGGGCCAGCTCCTCGATTGGAGGAGTCTACGCCACGTCATCCCGACAGGAGGGCCCCACATGTCGGTTTCCCTGTTTTCCTCGCCAAATTCGACCGTTAGTGCCCGCGTTACGCATTAGGCGCAGAACTGGTGGTTTTTGTGCCCTGGTTCAAATGTGGTACAGTACCAAGTTGTTACCCTAGCCCCAAGTGTGGTGGTTTTGGGTACAGTACCACCCTTTTCCTTTTCAACTCGTGAAGTATAACACTTGATTAAGTAGCCGGATAGTGTGCTAATTTAGGTGTCCGACTGTTGGAAGGAATAATTGAGGTGTGCCCGGTCCGTGCCCGCATTTAGGGGTCCAACTTATACCATGTTCCGGTAGTAGTAACTATACTAGTCCCTGAGTATCTTACTCTGTGATCAAGATAGATGGGAAAACGAGACAACTTAATGTTTATTTGAGCCGTCCAAGTATAATCATGTGGTGTTGCTTATTTCTCATTCCTCTCCAACCCTCTTCTCCATCGATCATGCCGCCCTCTGGTCATGTCCATCCTCCCGCATGCCTCATTTGAACATTCCGCCGAGTGTCATTCGCATGTGGGCCTAGACCATGCCTGTATTTCCAATGTTGTAATTTGTCCGACATGCATACAAACAAACGGTTCGTTTAAAGTTTCGGGTTGCCTCCACTACATGTCGCTTCCCATCTTAGTTTTGACATCCCATTCTGTTCATGCCCCAACACATCTTGATGAGATCGATAGATGTTGAGAGATCGAGTGCGTGTCGTGCAAGGAGATAAAGGTTTGGTGTATTTCTATGATAGAAATGATCGTGTGGGGTGGAGAGAAGGGGGGTGATTCTGTGTGTGCGCGTCGGCCATGTGCCATCTAGCTATGGATCAATTGAAAGAGGACTAGGGTGGGTCCGGAGATCGACTGATCGACCGATCTAGAGAGGGGCAGAGAGAAAGATGAATGTATGCTTCAAAAAAGATAGATGAAAGGCTTGGTTACAATTAATGCATGGTAGAGTGACCTAGGCGTGTGTCGAAGAGCGACCTGACGAGCGAGATACAATCCCGATACCTCAAGAGATCAATTAGGTGTGACATGAACAAAGAGGAAGAGAGGTGGCATGTGTGTGTGCGAGAGAGAGAGAGATAGAGAGAGTGAGCGGGAGAGAGAGACCCCGAGATGAAACCGAGAGAGAATAAGTGGGTGCATGTGTGATACACAGAGATGGTGCGTCAAAGAAAAAAAAACTTTTTATGCATAAGAAGACACATGCTATTTGAATCCCGAAAAAAGTTTCAAAAATTAGAATTCAACCTAAGGCGGATTCAAATTTTTGAACCGGTGATCATAGCATTAGCAAATCATATATAAAGGGTATTCAATGTTCGTTTCGCTTTTGAACGTACAGTATACTCCCTCCGATCCTTTTTAGTTTACATATAAGTTTTGTGTGTAGTCAAAGTATCTCTACTTTGGTCAAACTTACAGAAAAAAGTATCAACATTCAACAAGGCCCAATCAATATTGTTAGATTCGTACGTACTCCTAGATTTGTATTCAAACAGAAATGGTTTCCAATTTGTATTCAAACACGTGAATGCTTGTTCTCGCGCATGCTCTTCCTACTAGTATTTCACCACGTATAGCTAGTCCAATAGTAACTTTTTTTGAAGCTCCCTGTCCAATAGTAGTAGGAGTAGTAGTACTAGTGGAGTACTGACAACATCTGAAGTAGAGTATAGAGTACTCCTAGTACTAGTACTGCTGGTGGAGTACTCTTTATACTCCATACTCTACTAGTACTAGTACACTACTAGTAACACTCGGCCGACCTCACACTCTCAACAAATTTCTTGGAATCCATGCTACAATATCCCCATCTAGCCATCCACATCTCTCTTCTAAATTCAGCCGATGCGGGCGGGAGTGGGGGAGGGACGTCCGCCTCCGCGGGGAGGGGGGAGGGGGAAAGTTTGCCTACCGTCGTTTGCTCTCAACTGCGGCCCCACAAGCGAGCGAAAACGCAAGACGAAGAGCGTTCCATTCGGTGAGCGACATGCAGGGTCCACCGTGCCGGGGTGCAACGCGAACGCGACAAGAGTGATGCACACCGTCCGTTCCTTATGAACTTGCATACTTCGAGTACTCCTTTTTTTTAATACAGTACAGACGCAAGCGCTCATACATGCGCGCATACACTCACCCCTATGAATGCACACACGCACACCCTAACCGTATAAGCACCTTCGAGAGACTGAGCCGGAATATCATCTTGAGATTTACGAAGTCACCGCCTCATCATCGACATGAACGGTGGGGAGGTCCGAACGTCTGCCACGTGAAACTCCGAAACTTTGGTCCCATCCCACCCCACAACTCTCCAGGCTCCAGCCGTCCGGCTTTGCAAACTCCGCACAGTCAAAACCGATTGACCGGTCGCCACCGGAACCACTATTCACACCAGAACCTTCGCTGCTCGGCCTACACCAGCTACTTGCCGGCCGATGACCACTGCCCCAAAACCACACCTCCTCTCCAGCCCATTCTCCCACCTTTCGATCCCCTAGCCCGCATCAGCCATCACCTAGTTCGCCGGAAAGCCATGGTGCACCGCAAGATCACGTACTACAAGATGCTGATGCTGGAGTGCCGCGCAGAAATCATGGCGGCGGTCGGCGCCACAAACCTCCGTTCCCAAGCTCACTTTGCGGCGGGCCAATCCCCGATTCCTATGGAGCCAAGCTTCGAGGAGGAGGAAGCAGATCCAATGTTCATGGCGGAGGTTATGGTGTAGAAGGCCCCCGATGTGTATGAGACGATGGACGTCGACTTCATGACGGCGTCCGGATCCCCCATGGTGCAGGCGGACCAGCGGTACAACCTGGTGATCCTAAAGGAGCACTGGGAGGCGGAGGCTCAACTCGACGCGGAGAGCGCGGATGTCGCTGCCATTGAGGCCCTCCTGCAGGAGGAACCGAATGTTGTGGACGTGAACCGGGCGGCGGAGGCTCAACTTGACGTGGAGCGCGCGGATGCCACTGCTATCGAGGCCCTCCTGCAGGCGAAACTGGATGTCCTGGAGTTGAACCGGGTGGTAGAGTCTCAACTCGACATGGAGCGCGCGAATGCCACTGCCATCGAGGCCCTCCTGCAGGCGGAACCAAACGTCGTGGACATGAACCAGGCAGTGCTCGTGTCTGTGCAGAGCGCCCGCACGCTCCGCATGAACAAGTAGCTGGAGGCCGAGGACAACCACGATGTGGAGACACACGTCGGCAGCTACGACTAGTTTGCGCCGGCAGCCAAAGACGACGAGACTGGCTCGTTTCACGAGCAGTGATAGTTTTTCTTTATGTTGTTGTTTTTAGGGATCTTTTGCTGTGTAAAAACATAAATTTATGCAAGTCGCCTGACTTTCATCATTTGGGTCAGTCGACCATTTCAGGCGGTTGGATGAAGATCCTACGTCGCCTAACACTTCTTCTTCATCAACAGACCACCGCACGGGCCGCACAGATCTTCCCTAACAGGTGGTTGGATAAACATACTGTATGAATGAAAATTAGGTGTCTGCGGTTGGATGGCTGAGTTTGGTTTTATCACATGTGGTACCACGTACCAGTGAGGGTGCGTTCCCTTGGTTGGGTTTGCAGCGTGTCGGACCGACTGTGTGAGGGTGCGGTGCGACCGCGATAGGCATGCGTAAGTGTACCTCCTTTTCATTTTGAACTTGTAATAACATCTGGTTTGCAAGGGTGAGCGACTTCGATTTTAGTATGTACTGTGTTAAAAAAGAAGGGCGGGGTTTTCCTTCGTGGGATCGATCGATACAAATCCTCGTTTGACGTGTCAATTAATGAGTATTTTTTTCTCCAACGCCCAAAAAGCTAACCATCTCACTCCTCATTGCTTGATTAATGCATCGCATGCAAACCAACCTTCTCACTTCCACATGCATGCAAGGGTATATTAATGTCCTTGGTTGCTAGTACAAGGCAAACCCCATCAATTTTTTCTCGATTAGTGTTAGTGGCCTTATATAGGTGCAAATTGTAATTTTGACTAGGAAGATGCCCGTGCATTGCACGGAACATCAAGATGCATTTTTTTATAAAACACCAGTTGTGATTGACCCATGCGGGAGTAATCCCATGTGTAAAAACTAATGAAATCTCAAGAAAGAGGAGAGATAAGGTGAGGAGGAGTGGGGCGTGGTGGTGATTTGTGGTCGGACTGAGCGGAGGCATGGGGATGGACGACACCGGCAGCGGCTACCATGCCAGATTGTTCTAGAGGCTTCCTTTTTTAATTGCTCAACAATGAGGTTGTGGGAGATAAGGATGAACGAGGGAAGTCCTTATCTGCAAATGTGGGGAGAGGTGTGGGTATCTTTTTGCAAAATTGCCATAGTTTTCTTTCTACCAGTCAGATATAGATCGGACGGTTTATATTGCAAGATGGCAGGCACACCATCATCACCAACTTGATTTTTTTATAAGAGTAGAGATAGTGGCCTTGTATACAAAAAAATGGAGGGAGTAACTATTTGACTTCCTTCCCCATTGTGGAGACATTGATGATATCTCAATCGTCGTGGCTTTGGCGACGTGCGTTCGACGGAGCACACCATCGAGGCAGACCACGGTAAGTCATTCGCAAGTACCGCCTGCAAGCCGAGACAACCGCCTTCTTTGCATCCAGGAAGTCCGTTGAACCAAAGGAGGCGTAAATGTATTACTAGTAGCACAATAGCGTCGCCCGTCCAACTTAGTGTGGTAAAGGTGGTTTCTCGAAGAAGACGATGGAGAAGCGGAGTCAGCGAAGAGTGTAATGATGGTTGCTTCGTCCATGCTTTGTGATTTGACGCCTCACTGCTTTTGTGATTTGTGATAGAAGGGACAATGGAGTAGACTCTATGCTCTATGCATGCGTCCAAGCACGGGAGAAAGAGGAGAGAGGTTGCATTTTTCTATTCCTTCAACCAATCAATTAGGGAGCTTGGGTTCCCTCTTTTTTGGCTTTGGCAGCACCCTCCGCAATGGTTCCCAACGATGCCAAAAGCTATTTTAACATTTGGCTACACATTGTGGATGCCCTTAAGCATACCACTTGGTTTTGCTCCGTGGTGCTATCTATACAAATCTTGATTATATTGATCTAAAAAATATATCAAGATTAGTAAAAAGGAGGAGATTTTGCCGCGCGGAAGGCAGGGGAGGTTTCTTATTTTTAGAGGAGGTTGGCATGGCGGTTTGCTAACATGCGGTTCCACGTGTCAGTGATGTACCAAGCCGATCTGCATCCCACATGAGGCAGAACAACGGCAGAAGCAACACGTGGTTAACTTGAAGAAGATGAGGGAGCAGCGGATTCAGCAAAGAGTGAAATCATGGTTGCTTTGTCCCTCCAACATTTTTTTGAGCATCACTTCGTCCCTCCAACTTAACTGCGGGAAAGGTGCAACTTTGTGATTTGACGCCTCATTGCTCATTACTACTACGCCGCCAAGACCAGGGTGCGTCCTCCCTGCTGCTCTGCACTGTTATTTGGGTATGACACGTGGACCCGGTTTCTTAGTGTCCCACATGTCGGCGAAAGGGACTAGAATATTTATGAAAGCGAGCTCCACTCTTACGACGGAGGAGTACACGACACGGCGGCCTAGTGAACTGTTACTTGTACTGTAGTACTACTACAGTTTTGCTATTTCGCACGATCCATCGATACAAACCCGATTAAATAGGCAAGGGCGGGATTTTTCCCGCGCGGTAGATAATACTAGCCATACATTTCAAAGGCAATTTAATGTATGCAAACTGAATAATTAAAGTAACAATATGAGATCTAGTAAAACTAAAAACACATATGATTTATTGTGTTAGAGTGTAGTAGTGCTGTATTGCATAGTTGTTAGATGTAACATGCGAGAACGTGTAGAGATGTACTTTTGGAGGGCCCACAGAGAGAAATTGGGCATAAAGTGGATTCAAATATTTGTATTCGTCTTCGTAGCATTTGTAACTCATATCTAGAGTTTGTACGGTAGACATGAATGCTTGTTCGCTCTTACGAAACCAGTACAACAATAATGGGGTGGCGTGCACCAATTTAGGCACTGGCACGTTGGCCTACTCGACTCCATAGAGAGAGCGAGAGAAGAGATAAATATACTGGTGGTCAGTGTATTTCAAGCGAAAAGCGTAATACGGTCACCGGACTTCAGAATACGCTCATTACGGTCACTATATATGTTTTGCGGTGATTATACGGTCACTTGCTCACCATTCTGCATTGGATTGCACTCTGTTGACCGGCCAAATAGTCTGCGTGGCACTATGTTGACTGGTTAAATTGGCCACGTTTCTTGTGGGTCCCACCTATCAGTTCACAGAGGAAATAATTAAGATGAATATAAATTTATGCAGGCGCGACAAGACTCCAACCCGTGCGCAGGAACCACCTGGTTGTGTGTGTGTCTGTCAGGGCCTGATGTGTGCGCATGCACATGTAGGTTGAGCACTTGAGCATGAGCGTGTGTGTTGGTCATGTGGTGTGTGCATGCATGCGTGCGTGTGTGTGTGTGTGAGTGTTGCGTGCGTGCATGTGTGCGTGTGAGTGTTGTGTGGCTGCGTGTGTACGTGTGTGTGTTGCATGCATGCAGTTTGTGTGCATGCGTGCGTGTGTGTATAATCACCACACTAGCTCTTGTGTAATAAAAGAGACGGCTCAGCATACCAATACAAGGCCACCTTGTCTCTTGTGCCCGCGGTCACGACTTCGAATACTCACCGTCCAATAATTTTTTATCGTTTGTTTTCATTCTTATACCCATCTACAGGTGTGCCCTATGGAAGTGAGATAATGTGTGCTAATGATGCAACACTACACTACAAAAAAAACACTTCTGTGATGATACGTGTTTGTCACAGTAGGTCACGTTTTCTGTCATGCATGTACATCCATGACGATTTTATGACAGAATCAAGATAGTCATATTTGTGCTGTCGTAGAAGTGTTCCATGACAATACCAAAATTATCATCACGGAAGTGTCCCCTTCCATGACGATACATGGCGCGTCATGGAAGTGCTTTCGTCAAGGGTAACTGACACGTGGCATCCACCATAAATGGGTCGTCATTAAGCTATCGGGTTCCGGTTTGGATCCGATAACCCGTTAACATCCCGGACCAATGGGGATTTTCCACGTGGAAAATTATCATTGGCCGGAGGAAACACATGTCGGCTCTGCGGTGGGCCAGATGTCATCCATCCAATGGAGGGGACTTGCCTATGATACGTCGACACGTGGCAGGGCCCAACAGAGGCCCATATAGGTTAAAAAGGCCGGCCCAGCCAAAGGCCCGTATGATTTACTCAGATACTAGTGGGCCAGCCACTAACGGCCTGCTTAAACATGGCCCATTTACGGCCCACCGCCAGATATGGCGTGTTAATTGTTCGCCGAGTATTCGGGCCCAATTACGGCCCAGTGAGATTTCGGCCTGTTAGAGGCCTGATGTAGACATGGGCCCATTTTAACCCGGTGTGTCTTCTGGCCTGGGAATGGCCCGTGCTGCCCATGGTCCATATATGGTCCGACGCGACATCCGGCCCACTAATGGCCCGTGATCAAGGTGGCAACAGTTCATCCCATCATGACTTTGGGCCTGTTAAAGGCCTATCGTATAATTCAGCCCGTTGATGCCTCTACTAAGCTTTTGGCCTCTTACAGGCCCATGATATCAGTGGGCCAACGAAGGCCCGAGATACGTTTCGGCCTGGTAATGGCCTGTCATATAACTGGGCCAACAATGGCCCGGTCTACATTTCAGCCTGCTAAAGGCCCGTGGACGACTATTGAAAATTGAGGCCCAACATGCATTTCGGCCTGCTAAAGGCCCATGGTATCTTCTGGGTCATAACAGGCCAGTAGAATATTCAGCCTGTTAATGGCCCGAAGTTCATGGGACCAACTAAGCGCTGGGTCCACTAAAGGCCCAACTAAACTTTGGGCCCAATGAAGGCCCATGTAAGTTGTGGGCCTGGCGCATAGTTTCCTTGAAGGGCCCCAATGGCCAGTCAGCGCAGGCCCAAGAAAGTTGCGTGCCGGCCTAGTTTTGGCCCGCTAAAATGCAGGCGAATGTTTCGGCCCGGTCGACTACATCAAATTTTCGCCGTTTTTTCCAGATAGCGAATGATGGCATATACGGTAACTAGTGGGAATTAAGAACAAACCTACTCTATACAATAAAGAAATTATGGCATAGTAACTTAGAATAAACCTACACTATACAATAAAGGATTTATGGTATATTACATCCACTGGGCATCAAAGTTTGCCACCAGTGTCCATAAAGCGCAACGAAGAAGCATATTACAAAAACTGGGCACCATTGCAGCGTAACAAAATAATACTGAACCCAGACCACTTCCAAGACAGTTCAAGAAAGGCTAGCCTTGCGCGGGAGCTGCTGCGCAAGCAGCTGAGCAAGGCTGTGAGACTGGCCTAGCAAGTCGTTCATAGCTTCCAGGTGTAGCTGTTTAGCAATGAGGTTCTCATTGGTGTTCTCCGTGATCTTTCTTCGTGAGCTTCCTTAGAGATTGGACTTCAAGTTGAAGTTGAGTTGCAGAATGCCTTTCTGCTTGAACTTAAGACTGAAGAAGTCGAACTGATTCAGGCAACGAATTCTGTGAGCTTGTGTGACTGCTAGTCTCAAGTAACTTGAACACTGCATCAAGACATGACTTGGGGGTTGTCTCACTGTCTTCAAGATGTTTTGCCTTCTTTGCTACAATATATGTTGGGTTTATCTCACAGCCTTCAGCAGACTTGTGCATGCCATTAGGCATATCACCCTGAAACAAGCAGAGAGATGATAGGTTTTGCACGTATATAAACAAAGATGGTAACTGTGCTGTCAATTCCATCAAATTTCAAATTAGAAAATAAAGAGACAGTTCAAAATGTCAATAGCATAATTTGGCATTGTTCATAATGCGGGGAGCTTCACCACACTACTAGATTACCATATCAACAAAACAAGCATAGATGAAGGGCAAAAGACAATCATTGTATCTATTTTGGTTAATGTGCATGGCATGTTGTTCATATCATCAGCCACATCAGTAAGATAAAGCAGGAAATGACAACGTGCAAATGTGGGCTGCTTCACCACACACTGGGTTATAGATCAACAAAACAAGCATACATGCAGGGCTAAAGAAAATCATTGGATCTGTATTGAGTAATGTGCATGGTATGAATAAGGAATTTGGTTTTACAACTAATACTTGGAACTTACAGTTGTTGCGAACATGCATTTTGATAGGCAAACTAAACAACAGTTGACGATAGGGAGTATGAGCAAATTAAACAGCAGTTGAGGATAAAGGCATTAGAAGGACTAACTTACATTAATAGTTAACACTGGCTCTATAATGCCCTTCTCCATGTCAAGGGAAGGATAACTCAGGAATTTCAGCACAGAATATTCTTCATAAGCATTGTCTGTACTCTACATTTTATAGAGAGTAATTATAGATATGATAATACTAGAAGGGATAAAGGATAATGAAGAAAAGATGCTGATTGATGCTACATAATCAACTACCTATCCCTGTAAGTACAAGCGTTACAGGACAAAATGTACTGACAAGAGCAATGGGCTACACTTCTGCACTGGCATTGTCTGTGTATTCAACTTTTTGGTAAGATTAAATATAGATATGATATTTTTTAGTAAATGGTGGGCATGGGAGATAAGATGCAGAATGCTACACATTGAACCAATCCCTCTTCGCATAATATAAGAGTGTTTTGTACACTGGTGTACTGTACAAAACGCTCTTATATTATGGGACGGAGGGAGTAGCTGTAAATGTAAGTACAGTGATAGAAGACGTTCGGTCCTTACAAGAGGACTGCAGAGCTAAACCTCTTCAAAAGCATTGGGTTGATTCTAAATTTATGTAAGAGTCGATACGGATCTTATAATGTCCACCAAATGGAGGATAAGGTGGCTAACATGTGCAGTGATGCTACATAATCAACCAGCTATGAAAGTAAGTATGGTCATACAGGGCAAGAGGTACTCACAAGAGCAATGCAGTGTGCAGCATAGTTGCGAGATTCTGTGGTCCCTTGAGAATGAATATTCTTCTGCAAATAGTTTTCATACAAGTGAGACGGTAAGGCACATGCAGAAATGTAGTTCAGATTGTGATATGATATCATAGACGGTACCTTGCGCTGCAGACGAGACCAATGTGTAACAAGATTATTCCAATCACTGTCTACTAAATGTAGCACCGGAGACTTTACAGAAATTTCATTTAGAGGCTTGCTATCGAAGTGCGCTTGCCTCAGGTAGGAATGATACTTCATCAACGAGTGCTTGAAAAGCGCAACCAAGCCTTGCTCGTCTTGACTATCCAGTTTGATCCTCGCCTATTTAAAAGAATGAAATCTTGTGTCTTCTGTCAGCAAAAACATATGTAGTAATTACCGTGAATAACATTATTACATTACTTATGCGTAAGTTGCGGAGGAAGATTGGAAATTGTTCTTTGTCTATGGTATAATCTTTCCATGAAGGAAAGATGCGCACAAAGTTCTTGACAACAATTTAAGCTTCGTCTTCTAAACTGGGAAGAAGTGGAACAAGGGTCCTATTTGCTGCAATTGGGGCTCTCTCTCGTTCTAAAAGGGATTTGGTAACTGGATTTGGTGTACTCTTTGCTGGAATGGGGGTTTTGCATCGTAGAGCTGGTGCTATGTCAACTGGCATCATCATACTGTTTGCTACAGTTGGGGTCTACTGAGTTGGGGCATCGGAGATGGCCCTTTTCCAAATACTTTGTTCGTGCTCCTTCGCGATCAGCAATCGCCCTCTTCCTTTTGAACGTCTAATACACGAGAACATCATTTGAATGGATAAATATGGTATGATGACAGATGGAATATGTACTGAAAATGGATAGGCAGGGCGTACTCACATACACGATGTGTAAACTAAGCAAATGGCAGAGCAACAAAGTAGAAGCAATGCAAAGCATCAGTTGCAAGATATGTGCGACAAATATAACCTTGCAAAGTTAGAGCAAGCACCTTGATGGGTGAATAAGATAGGGCATTTGCCTCTGACTCATCCACTAGGGAGCTACATTGACTTAGATCTCCCTCTAGCTCAGAATCATTGTTAGGATCATATGCTGAACATGAATCTATAGGTGGAGAGTGTTTGCATTGCATTGCATCCAGACTGGATCTCAATCCCTTAATGCCAAGTTTGATAGCCATGGCATTGTTCTGCTTTATTCTTTTCATGCACGCAAGCTCGTAATGATTATGATGTTGTTCAGTATCTGAGATTCATGAAAACATAAAAAGTAGTCAGATTATATATGGAATGCATTGCGGATTCAACTCGAAGAGTGTCTCCCTACAAAGCCCTGCGTATACAAAGTTCATCCCCCAACCATGCTGACGAGACCACACACAGAAATACAAACATCTTATGTCTCTATAACAGGCTGACACACATTTCAAAACTAAAGTAGGAACATTAGAATCATATCAAATTCGTATTTGAACAAATAAACTAAGGAATTATGAGTGGCATGATGTTTAGCTTCAAGGGTAGAGTGCTGGTAGTGCGACACAAAGCAAGTAGGCAGATTGTATTCCATGTAAAAGATCGTAGTCTATGTAAAAGATGGATATGACACTTTTCTTTCTGTACAATGCAGTGTTCGTTGCCCACACATGATGGAAGAGATCACACAGAGAAATACTATTCACTCATGTCTGCGGTTCCAGTATTTTGAAACAGGGTGGTCCACCCTAAAAGAATATTGACAACAAATATGACAAGGCAACCATACAGGTAGTGAATCAATCATTACTTGTGAGCTTACTAGGACAAGTATGTAGAATTGTAACTCCAGTAGGAGACCGTCCAAAATCTGAATCAAGAAGTTTGTCTAGCACTTATTGTTTGCAACTAATCAAAGTGAATAATTGGATATCATATTGAATGAGTAAGAAAGACAAGTAATATTGTCAACAAACCTAGCCTGCAGTAGTAATCTGGGTCAATGTCACTATGACCAACAATCCAACATGACTAGTGTCTATTCCTAGGGCTGGAACTTTGATACCATGTGAACTTTACAGTTACTAAAGATTACTGAAATATCTGAACCATTAAGTGTAGGTAGCACTCAGTACAGAACAAACCCTAATGACAGTCCTGCCTAATGAGTAATGAATCAATTAGAAAATGGGTGGTGGGGAGTGGCTGCTGAGTGTTGAGGACGTATCTGAGGATAAATCGGATTGGCTTAGTGGTTGTTGCACGCCTGAGCCCTGAACGGACTGGGAAGGTAGGCACGGCTGTGTGCCCGGGTAGCAATGACGCTGTTGGGCAAGCGGCTCCTGACCTCTTGTTAGTCCGACGTCTCCTCCTAAAGTCATGCCGTCCGAGGACAGCAAGTCGCCGGGGAGGCAGGCGGCTGGGGGCGAGTAGAGATCGGACGCGCAGCAGAACAGAGGGGAATCGGGGTCTGGGCGTACCCAAAATCCCAGGGTGGGCTGCGGCCACCGTGGCCACCCTGTAGATCCACACCCCAGCGGCGTACATGCATTTTCGAAACTAAATTAGGAACATTTAGCTGACCAATTAAACGACTCTATTTTTATAATATCAGATTCATATTTGAACAACTAAGCTTGTTTAGCTTGATGGGTGGAGCAGTGCTATTATGACACGAAGCACGTAGGCTGATCGTATAGTGATCATAAAGGGGGGGGGACCTAAGCATGATCAATTAAACCCTATTATGACTATGCCATGGCAGATTTGAAGCTGCAAGCCGCAGAAATGCTACTTAGCAACCATTGTTTGGTTCGAACTAAGAACTAAATTCTAATTGCTGAAAATAATGTATAGTAACCAAGTTAGGATCTATTTTCTGGCTGAGATCAAAAAGTTGAGCAAATATGTAGTACCACCTCTCTTGTGGCACCGTGTAGGCATCTGGGGTGTGATGGCTATCGGTGGCGTGGAAGCAGATTTGCGACGGTAGACGGGTGCATCGGAGGATAAGTCCCATTGCAGTGGACGAGAAGATCATTGGAGTGGCCCCGACAAGGAGGATGATGGCGCCGATGAAGCAAGAGGACGTGATGCAAGGCTCCTGGTCCGTCGCCGTGGATGAGAAACATCCATCTCTAGCAGTGGACGACGCGGTCTTGGTAGGTGCTCTGGCATGGTGGAGGACGGCGGCGATGGATGGGGTGGCGGACGGAGGATGCTGGTGTGGGGGTGGTGTTCTAGCTCGAACGGTGTATGAATGGGACAATGGAGGGAGAGGTACGGGGAAATATGTCTTTGGGACGTGCCTGTCTGAAATATGGGAAAGTCACGAACTTAGCCCCCGTTTAAAATCTGGACGTCTCATTTGTTGGGGATAGGACGGTAATCTCGCATCTCCCCAATATTTGCCCAGAGCGATTTCGGGCGGGGAAAGGGTGTTTTGCCACCCACGGTTGGCGCCCACGATGTATGAATAGGGCTAACAGGTAGGGCGGTTGTGTCACGTATGAGTGAAGTTACAAACCTGCCCCTACTAAAAATATTTTCCTACATTGATTTCAGCTGAGTCGAGTTTGTTTTGCCGCCCATCGTGTATGAATGGGGAAATGGAGGGAGAAAGAGAGCTCTTTCGGAAGAGCTTCAATCAAATGTGTTTTGCCACCCACGTTTGGCGCCCACCGTGTCTGATTGGGCTCAGAGGCGATCGTGTTATGTCTGATTGAAGTTACTAACCTACCCCTATTGATAGCAGTGGAAATCGGGCCGATGGGTTGTCCGTATATGGGGTAGACAGTAATTTCCATCTCACAAACACTGGCTTCGGGCGGCTGACGTGGGAGTGGATGTTTTGCCGCTTGTTTCAAATTTTGGGACAATAAGCATTCACGTTTACCCTGGTAACTAAATTTGAATCCATTTTATATTCTTATATGAATCTTTATAAATCAATTTATGTTTTCTTATAAATCTTCAAAAGCACAACAAAGATGTATTCCAGTATCCTATATGAATATGATTTACAAATGCCGATACTCCAATTCAGAAGGTAGAATACAATTTAAGGTGAATTCGAATATATGAAACCAATTTATGTCCAACTCAAGTGTAACATCTATGACACAAGCAGCATATAGTGTACTCCCATTTATATATGTACACAAGCGATGTCTCAAGATTCAAACTACTGAGTCAATCAACCAATAATGTACAAAACTAACAGACATATAAACACTTATAGAGTATATGGTTCAATAATATCAACTAACATACATAAGCCAGGCCGTTGTACTTTTTTTGCTAGAAGAGCATCCTTTTTTAGCAAAGCTAGTATAGCATCTTGGCCCTTTCAGATGTGTGCCTCTTAAGGACCATCTATACTACTATTATTGCTGAATGCACATTCATCCCGATTGGCATATTTGTAGGTCTGGCATAGCAAACAAAATGAAATATCTTTACCTCAACAAAAAAAAAGAAATTTCTCACAGTCTTATCAATTAATACAGACTCATGCTAAAAAAATACAGACCAAAAAACATAAAACAA
Source organism: Thinopyrum elongatum (assembly GCA_011799875.1). NCBI lineage: Eukaryota > Viridiplantae > Streptophyta > Magnoliopsida > Poales > Poaceae > Thinopyrum > Thinopyrum elongatum. The sequence goes on along the minus strand of CM022299.1, from coordinate 290,524,090 downwards.
TTATTACATGATCTCTAAAACAAATGGTTTGATCGATTACATGAACAAACAACACAAAGGTTATTCAATGATGGAAAAAACATTTCACCTATGATTTACCAAGTGGGATTTTAATTTCCTTTTTTCCTTCAGGACCTTGACAATGCGGTCAGTCTCAGCTTGCTTTGTTTTGAAATCCACCAAATATTTAATTATTGTCTTGAATACTGCTTGTGATTGTACTGTTTGCTTCCTCAACATGTCAACTTCATCTCTAAGTGCAGAAGCAGAATCTCTTTCTATCAATAGTTTAGCCTCTAGAGCATCAGGAGTTGGCAATTCATGATGCACGATTGGGCTGGTGCCACTGCTCTAGGATAATACAACGTCCATGGGGACCTCGCTCTTTGATTTTGGGCTAACCTGTTTTGCCATTAAAGTTCCGATTGGATTCGGAAAAGTTGAAGTTAGCAAAACATCTCAAGTGGGAGTTAGAATAGCAACCCAGTTAAACAAACAAGGAATTAAAGAGTTTCGATTGGATGCTGAAAGGTAGTTATTAACATCATTGCAACCGGTTGCAGCAGCAAAGCAGTTAAACCAACAAGTTTTGCAAAAGGTACATGTTGTGGCATTGGAGTTTCTTTTCGATACTGACAAGTTGAGTAGCCAGTAACTTGATTAGAGCAACCGGTTGCAGCAGAAAGCAGCTAAACAAACAAGTTTTGCAAAAGGCACCTGTTGTGGCATTGGAGTTTCTCTTGGATCCTAAAAAGTTGAGTAGTCAGTAACTTGATTAGAGCAACAAGTTACAGCAGCAAACCTGTTACACAAATAAAATTTTGAAAATGTACCTGTTGTGCAATTGGACTTCCAATTGGATCCTGAAAAGTTGAAGTTGGTAAGATGATTACAGCAACAAGTTACAGCAGCAAACCAGGTAAACAAGGAAGTTTTTGAAAACATACATGTTGTGCCACCGGAGTTTCAGTTGGATCCTGCAAACTTGAATGTTAGCAATCATAAATAAAGTGTTGCAAGAGCCATAAGAAACTAACATTAAACTAGTAAAACTAACCAGTTTTGGCAAGGTATTTAATTACATATGATCTAGTAAAACTAACAAGTTCTTGGCAATGTATTAAAGTAACAAGTCGGTAACGTTTACCAGCAACACAAACATCTGTAAATTTCTTTGATGTAAGCAAAATGATTCTGACACATATATATAAGTTAAAAAGACATTGTCCCTCATATAAACGTGACATTTGTCTGTCTATGAACATGCAAACATTACTAGTGCTATAAGTCATAACAGCAAACCATTTAAACAAACAAGGTATCAGAAGGTAAATTACACAAGAATTTTGCTGCACCCTAGAAGTAGATATGACCAGCTATGTACGTGCTTATGTAGCTATTTAAGTTCAGGCAAACAGGTAATTCTATAAACAGTAAGTATCAAACACATAGATAGGCGCAATCTATAATAGGATTAAGAGGCTATGGCATTATGTAATCAGTAGCAAACTAAATTAAGCCAAGCAAGGTAATTGAACAATTTTGCAATCATTGGCTAACTAAAATTCCGAGAAGCAGGTAACTGAACTTACACTAGCTCTTTGTACAGGCACACTGCAACTTCTTTTTCACTTACAAGGTTCTATGAAGGAGTCCATGGCATCAATTGCTTGGATACGCAGTCCCAATACTTCTTTCTTCCCACACTGCATTGGTAAGTCGAATGGTTAACCTGATAAGATGGCGCGTCCTTGATATGTTATATGAGGACGGGTTGTCAGACTAGTTGTAGCAACACACATCACACTGGCTTTTACTGTATATTTCATGTGATTACAGTTGGCATATCGAGATATAAGCAATCTACAATAGGATGAAAAGACTGGCATCCTTCACATTATTGGCAAACTCAGTTCATAGAAACAAGCAATTCAACCATTCTGTGGGTAAATCAAAAGCGCCACTGGAATATTTTCACTACCCCAATCATACACACAAAAAGGAGTGGCGCCACTGTAGGCGCTGGTATGGGCGGCCGCCTGGTATGGGCGGCCGCCTCTAGTGGCTGGAAAGTGCGCACCTAGTTTGAGTCGTCCAGGTTGGCCCAGGCTATTTTTGTTCGTCCCAGCGCACGAGCAGGCAATGTAAAAAATGAAGCAAAACATTTCAATTTGGATGGGACAATAATGTAAGTGCAAGGTAGGCCCTACAGCAGGCTCATGACCCAAATGAGCACCTCCAATATCGATCGACAGCAGGAAAAATCCCCAATTCGTTCGCTCCAGCCTCCAGTCTGGTTCGCTCCTAACCTAGCCGCTGCTGGATAGACCAACAGAGCTCTTCCTCGCGCCCTCGTTGGACGCCGGTCACCGGGCTTCAAGCGAATGGAAGGAAAAGAAGATGAAGATCCAACCCTGGGTGTAGCCTGCGTGGGACGTAGTGGCGGCAGCACAGGCATGGCATCGAGCTTGCGCAAAGGACAGTCGCAGCTTGCAAGAGGAGCATGCGCAACGAGCAGGTACATCATATCCCTGATTATATCTAATTCAACTATTCAATTTCTGGCCATTAGTTAAACCTGATGGTGTTGTAAAACTGCTTGTATGTAGGGAATCTACAAGAAAATGAAACTAATTTTTGCTTATTTTATAACTCCCCCAATCAATACTGAACTGACTGAACCTGTTGTGTCTAATCAATTTTCTGGTGCAAACATACAAGCTCATATTGTTCTTGAGCCTGAAGTGTCTAATGAACAGACTGGCAATGAAGGATTTGATGCAAACATTTTACATGCTCTTGGTGATGAACATATGGTGTCTAATGAGGGATCTAATACAAGCATTTTGCAAGCTCCCGTTGAAGGATTTAGTGTGTAATGATGATATGCTATGTTGAGAGAGAGAGAGAGAGAGATTTGCAGGAATTGATGACAAGAAAATTATAGTACATTTTCATGGCTTGAGGAAACATCGAGGCCATCTACCACAACGTCCCCCTATCATGACAACCTAGCATAAATAATTTTCTAATATGTTGTTTCTAACTATTGGCATACTTGTGCAAGATAGATATATTGATATACAGTTTGCGCACTAGTTATAGGTGCAATTAGAGTTGGATATTTTTGGCCAGAAAACGAATAATTCAAGCAGGTATAGTCCATGTTAGTAGTCCTTGTCCACCATGTTGTATTTTGTGTTTTTCGGTGCTTACATCATCTAGTGGTTTATAATCTGGAACTACTTTGGATCATTAGATGGTTTTCAAAGTGCATGTAGCTTCACATTTCTCAAGTTATGTTGATTTCCGGAGTGCAAGTGCCTTCATATTTTTTAAGTTAAATTTTCGCCCTTGGTAACTTGAATTCGTGGATCCGCCACTACACACAAATCATACATGTAGGGCAGTATGAATTAAATGAAATGCAGGGACATACGCTAGCTCATTGTGCAGGCTCACTGTAGCTCTGCTTCCGCTTGGAATGTTCCATGTAAAGGTCCATGTTACCACTTGCTTGGATGTGCAGGCCCTCTGATCCTTGCATCCCCCTCTGCATTTTTGGCATGATGAATGGTTGATCAAATGAGAGGAATAGACCTTGCTGTTCTACCGGAGGACAGGTACTTAAAAGGTTATACCGGCGTGCAGGATGTGTACCAGATCCTGTAGAGCCATCATGCTTCGCTAAAAAATGGTTTTGCTTGTTTCAGATGATATCTCCAGAAGAAATTGATACGTCTCCAACGTATCTATAATTTTTTTATTGTTCCATGCTGTTATATTATCAATCTTGGATGTTTTACAATCATTTTATAGCAACTTTATATCATTTTTTGGGACTAACCTATTGACATAGTGCCCAGTGCCAGTTGTTGTTTTTTGCTTGTTTTTTACTTCGCAGAAAATCAATACCAAATGGAGTCCAAACGCAGAGAAACTTTTTGGTGATTTTTTCTAGACCAGAAGACACAAGATGGGCCAAAGAAGTACCAGAGGGGTGCCCCGAGGGGGGCACAACCCACCTTGGCGCGCCTGGGGGCCCAGGCGCGCCCTGGTGGGTTCTGCCCACCTCGGTGGCCTCCCGCACCGCCTCTTTGCTCTATAAATACCCCAAAAATCCAAAAACCCTAGGGGAGTCGACGAAACATAATTCCAGCCACCGCAAGTTCTAGAAACCACAGATCCAGTCTAGACACCATCACAGAGGGGTTCATCATCCTCATTGGTGCCTCTCCGATGATGCGTGAGTAGTTCATTGTAGACCTTCGGGTCCGTAGTTAGTAGCTAGATGGCTTCCCTCTATCTCTTTTGATTCTCAATACAATGGTCTCTTGGAGATCTATTTGATGTAACTCTTTTTGCGGTGTGTTTGTTGGGATCCGATGAACTTTGAGTTTATGATCAGATCTATCTTTTTATCCATGAAAGTTATTTGAGTCTCTTTGATCTCTTATATGCATGATTACTTATAGCCTCGAATTTATTCTTCGAATCTTTGGTTTAGTTAGGCCGACTAGATCGATTTTTCTTGCCATGGGAAGAGGTGCTTTGTGATGGGTTCGATCTTACGGTGCTCAATCCCAGTGACAGAAGGGGAAATGACACGTATGTATCATTGCCATTAAGGATAACAAGATGGGGTCTATTCCTGCATGAATAGATCTTGTCTACATCATGTCATCATTCTTATTGCATTACTCCGTTTCTCCATGAACTTAATATAGTAGATGCATGCTGGATAGCGGTCGATGTGTGGAGTAATAGTAGTAGATGCAGGCAGGAGTCGGTCTACTAATCTTGGATGTGATGCCTATATAATGATCATTGCCTGGATATCATCATAATTATTTGAAGTTCTATCAATTGCCCAACAGTAATTTGTTTACCCACCGTATGCTATTTTCTCGGGAGAAGCCACTAGTGAAATCTACGGCCCCCGGGTCTATTTTTCTCATCATATATTTTTAGATATGTATTGCTATTTGCCTTTTTATTTATTTGCATCTTTTATTTTCAGATCTATATTTCCAAAAACCCAAAAATACCTTGCTGCACTTTATTTTACTCGCGTTTTATCGAGATCTATTTATCCAATCTATCACATTTAGTCTCCTGTCCACGTGACAATTTCTGGCACTTTTACCCGAAAGGGATTGACAACGCCTTTAACACGTCGGGTTGCAAGTATTTGTTCTTTGTGTGCAGGTACCATTTACATAGTGTTGCTTGGTTCTCCTACTAGTTCGATAACCTTGGTTTCATCACTGAGGGAAATACCTACCGTAGCTGTGCTGCATCATCCCTTCCTCTTTAGGGAAATACCGACGTAGTTCAAGCCGCATCAAAAGGAATTTCTGGCGCCGTTGCCGGGGAGACATCATCAACATCTATCAGGTTCCTAATCACAAATCTCATCTCCTTGCAATTTACATTATTTGCCATTTGCCTCTTGTTTTCATCTCCCCCACTTCACAAAATTTGCCGTTTTATTCGCCCCTCTTTTTCGTTTGCCGTTTTCTCGTCAGATCTCTTATTTGCTTGAACTTGTCACAATGAGTGACTTTGGTATGGCAGAAACAGATGATGGTCCGACTCCTAAAATTGGACGATCTGGCAATCTGGATGTTAAAACTTTTGTTTTGGGGCAAGGGATCATTATGGGAAAGGAACATATCCAAGAATTTTTTAATTGTGTTGGGAATTTGACTCTTGATGCTGCTCCTATACTTAAAAGAACTAAATCTTATGTGGAAGCTATTTCAACACTAGTTCTGAAACTTGAAAATAGATTTATCCACACCCATCCTACCTTGCAATGATTGTTTTATGAGCTTCCATCTATAAAGAATCCTAAAGCTAAAAAGGTGGCTACCCAAGTTCTTATGAATTGAATTTGATTACATAATACAGGAAGATAGGGAAATCTTTGATTTTTATGGTATGAACCATGAAAAACTGGTGATAGATGAGATCCTTTATAATAGCGATTACGTGTTGCAACATTTGCTTGGAAATAACCAAATTTTTGATGAAAATCTTAAAAAGGAAATTCCCATTTTAGATATAATCCAACAAATTTTCAATGATGTCAATCAACAATATTCTTGGATTGTTGCCGGAAATCAATGGGGGTATGCAGATGGGCAACTTGATAATGCTAAAATTACTATGGATAATGTGTTTCAAGTCATTTTTGCAAAACCTCCTGATAAAAATACACCTCTAGAAAATAAGAAGAAAGATGACAACACTTAGATCTATGCATTATGCCCAGCTAGGGGCATAAAACGATAGCGCTTGTTGGGAGGCAACCCAATGAATAAAATTTATTTTTGTCTTTTTCTTTCTATTATTGAGTGTTTGCACAATTATGCTACTGTTATGATTTTGTTTTTTGTGTTTTAATTAGTGTTTGGGCCAAGCGAAGCCTTTGGGATCATGTTGGGTGATAGTTGATTTGATCTTGTTGGAAAACAGAAACTTTTACGTCCAGTAAAATAATTTGAGAAATTCACAGAAGCGACAAAAAATTATGAAATTTTAACACAATATTGATATACGAATTGCCGACGTTGTCTTAATTTTTCAGTATTTTTGGAGCTGCAGAAGTATTCGAAATTTTCAGATTGCTACAGACTGTTCTGTTTTTGATAGATTCTGTTTTCTTTGTGTTGTGTGCTTATTTTGATGAATCTATGGTTTGTATTGGGGGGTATGAGCCATAGTAAAGTTGGAATACAGTAGATGTAATGCAAAAATAAAATATGAATGGGTTTGCAACAGTACTTAGAGTAGCAATTTGCTTTGTTATACTAACTGATCTCACGAAGGTTTTGTTGAGTTTTGTGTGATTGAAGTTTTCAAGTTTTGGGTGAGATGACGATGGATGAAGGAATAAGGAGTAAGAAGAGCCTAAGCTTGGAGTGCCATGTGATCAGTCTGTAATGCTTATTGGAAAGTGCTCTCTATCGTCCGGGTCGTGAAAAACACATGTTCTGACTTCTCTTATGAGAAAATGGGGTGGATCATCTTCAAAAGCAACTCTGCAAGCAAAAGCCGCCTTACAAGCGCATACCTTTCTCCCTTGGAGCAGAAGTCATCGTACTCCACTTCAAGATGCTCCTTGGTGGTCGCTCTCCGAAGCAACATCACTTGAATACGAGACACAACACTCCTCAAGCACGTTTCGAGCAAGCAACACAACACTAGCTTCTACGACTCCGAGTTAAAGAGCAAGTATTCTCCAAGGCGACATTGTCCTAAAAAAGGTCGTGTATCCATAGTCCCAAAACAAGCTCTGCCTAAAATGGGAAGTGTTGCATCGTGTCACAGTCCTAGGATCCAGAGCTCACCGCCTGTCCTCCATGGAAGGTTCCTCCTACAGCTCTGATTGTACAAGCAAGGCACGCACAAGTCCTACGAACATCACCATGTCAAGAGTCTATTTGGCGAGTGACACATGTGACATCTACTTCACATACCCAAAGGTGAATAATCTCCTTTACACGTGCTCACTTGACCCCTTAGAGGATGGTATACTACTTGACACTTCTTCCGTGTGCATGCATAGGTATTGTCGGAGCTTCACGGATGTTGAGGAGGAGTGCAAGCGCCAAGGAACAACTACACCATCCGCGAGGGAAGCCTGGAAGTGACGACGGAAGAAGACGGAGCTGCTGTAGGTACAGCAGCCGGACATCCGGGCCAGAGGCCGGACATCTGGTGCCAGCCCCAGACATCCGGCGCCTCAGCAACGCCCGGTCATCCGGCACCCGTCCCGGAAATCCGGCAGTGACGTATCCAGAGAGAAACCGAACTTCCACTTCAGCCCGGACATCCGACCGAGACCCCGAACATCCGGCTCATCTTGAAGCCCTAGACATCTGCCCCCCAGCCCGGACGTCCGGCACCTGCGCGTGCCTAACAGGGCCAGAGGCCCATGTATCCCCTCCTCACTTACCCCTTCGTGGACTAGCCTATATATACTCCTTCCCCTTCCTCTAGTTAGGGTTAGCATTGTGATAGCTCATTTGAGAGATAGAGCTTTGCTCATCCATCCGGATCTACTCCACCGAGAGAGACCGCGGCCTCTACGAAGAAGATCCAACTTGGATTCAAGACCCCTAACGGGAAGATCCGTCTAGGATATCATCAATACCTCCTCATGGAGATGAACTTTACCTTGTATCTTTCCTTTTGTTGTTCATGTACCTTGTGGATCTTGTGTGTTTGATTGTCTAGTGGATGTGTGATTGGACTTGTTCTTGAGTGTTTCCCCTTGTGAATTCTCTCTGTTCTTCCCGTGTTCATCATGTTCTTCGAGGGAATCCACTCCAATCGTGAAAGATTGGCCTACACCGGGTTAGCCCCGTATCATATGGTATCATGAGCCACATTGATCATGTATTTGGAGTCCCTCCCACCCTTTTCTAGCCTTCTTTTGCTTGATTTCGTCCTAAATTTCAAAAATCCCCACCAAAAATAGCCCCAATTTGTATGTGATTTGTTGGTTTGATGATGTTTTGTTGATTTTGATCCATGGATTTGCTTGGTTTCAAGTGGATCTAGCTTTCCCCCATCTTTCTCCCCATTTCCATCCATGAAATCCATCAAATTTTGCCATCGAAATCATCAATTTCCACCCCAAATCGAGTTTCGAAGTCCAAATCCCGATCTGGAATCGTCGGGCCGGACATCCGGGCCACCGGCCAGACATCCGGGCCCCAAGCCAGACATCCGGCTCCTGGAGTGCCAAATCTGCACGGTTCTGGACACTGACCCCCGGAAATCCGGCCTACCCCCCCGGATATCCGACCCCTGGGATTTCAGCTTCACATCTTTCACCGTTTTGACCATAACTAATTCATCTGGAGTCCGATTTTGATGTTCTTTAGCTCGTTTTGAAGCTATTAACATCCCCCATCCCATAAAAATACTACCACCTTCATTCGACTCCATCAAACTTTTGGAACTTTGGCATCTTTTCCTAGGGCTTCCACCATATCCTCCGCTATACCACCACCGACTTCCGCAACCTAACCCATTTTGTCCCCCATCGCATTTGAGGTTGTTTGAGTTGTGATTCGAGTCTCCTAAGGTGTTTCGGCTACTTAGGGACGGTTGCTTCTTCATCAACCACCACCATAACTTCCGCATAGGCTTGCCCACCATACACTTCCGCCACCCCAACTTAACCCAATTTTGTTTGTGTTGTGAGTTGTGTCTCCTAAGGTGTTTCGGCTACTTAGGGACCATGCTTTCAACTCCGACACCGTGTATAGCCCATCATACCCTTCCGCCACCTTAACCCACTTTGACCGGGTTTCCACCAGTACTTCCGCAACCACCACCGCATTCCCGCTACCATCATGTAACATTTGCCTTTGGAGATTTTGAGTTCGCGGTTTTTTCGTTTCCTAAGGTGTTTCGGCTAATTAGGGATGGTTCGAGATCAACAACACCGCCGCTCATCATCACCATGAGGTCGTCATCGACATTGACCACTTCACCATTTTGACACCATCAACCGTAAGCAAGGAACGGTAACCTCGACGACAGCATTGTATATTCTCCTTGCCATTGCATTGTTAACCCCTAGCCCATTTTGCGTCACTTGCCTATCGAGACTAGCCATTGAGTATTGCCGGCAACGTTACTTGTGCACATTAGTGATCATCAATCCGCCCTTCCATTGCATACATATCATATCATATTGGTATCATCTTGGTATCATATCATCTCTTGTGTCACAAGATTGTTCCCGCATATACACAATTGCTATCTTGTTTTGTGCATTTCGCAAAGTGGCCATACAAAAAAAAGCTTTTAAGCAAAAGAGAAAGAACAAAGAGCTTGTAAGCAATAGCCATAGCATCATACCACATTGCATATAAGATTGTCATATCCTATCATCTTGGATCATCTTGAGAGGAACACCGGGAACCATACATAATAGCATACTTGGGATAGAAAGTTGATACATTTTGCATCTTATAGGTTGTGCACAAGTATCGTATCCGCCTATTGAGCAATCATGCTAGCGTCTCTCTTGAGTTGTGCAACACGAGCGTTTTCCGTGGACTCCACATTTTGTGCTCATTCCTTGGTTGCACGACCCCATTTATCTATCCGTGTGTGCGTTTCCGTGTGCCACTCATTACTATTGGTCTACTTGTTTCACTTGCGAATTTTTGAATCTATTTCAACATTATTGACTCTTGCTAACATTTTGCATCAAATTTTTTGTGCCACTATCCTCACCAAGATGGATGTGAGTGAACAAGTCCGGTACCAATTCCACTATTCTTTCATTTCACATTGAGTGAAACGGGATACATCCTCAACTTTGGGAAAAGGTAACTTGGTATTGTTTATCTCATTTCCTACTCACCTCTACTTGAGTCTTGTGATGGATAGGCAAAGCACACCACCTTTGGTCTACAACAACAACGACGAGTTTGGTGCCATGAAAAACAACTTCGACGCCAAGATGGATGCTCAAATGGAAGTGATCAAAGCCCTCATCAAGTCCTACAAGAGATCTTCCTCATCTTCGAGAAGACGCTCAAATGCACATCCTTCTGAGCTACCATCTCCGGCAAGGTCACATCGGCATCGACACCACCACCGACAAGGACGTGAAGGTCAAGAGCTCAACACCAACAACCGCTCAACGACTTCACCATCTCCCTTGGCATCTTCGCCAAGCGACTTCAAGGCATCTTCGCCTACGGACATACGGCATCTTCGCCAACAAGCACCCCAAGACTACGCTCAAGAGAAGCTCCCCAAGCTCAATTCTGCGACTTCCACAAGCTACTATGACCTTGACATCGACCACAAGATTCCTTTCTATGGGACTCAAGAACCCGAGGAGTATCTCGAGTGGGAGCGCCTCACGGACGACTACCTCAAGCTACATCAAGTTCCTCCCGAAGATCAAGTGAAGTGCACCACAAAGAACTTGCACGACTACGCATCGGCTTGGTGGCTTCACACACCTTCGGAGAGTTACGACATCAGTTGGCCCAAGATGAAGAGAGCTTTGCGGCGAGAGTTCGTGCCTCCCACCTACACGGAACAACTTCTACGCCAATTGGAGAACACCATCCAAGGATCCAAGTCCATCTATGCGTAATTCAAGGAGATGAACAATGCCTTGTGATGAGCCGGCGTGGACGACCCCATTTCGATGAAGTTTCACTTCATGATGGGATTGCACAACGACATCTCCAAGACTATCTTCCTCAAAAACTACAAGTCCCTCGACGACAACTACATTGGTGCTCTCAAGGCGGAACAAAAACTCATGAAGGCTAAGGCTTCTCCACCCCAAGCACACTTCTCGAAGACCAAGCTCCAAGACCGTGAGCATGAGGCTAGTACCACCATGATGTCCAAGCCCGACGAGCTCCAAGATGACACCCCCAAGTTCGTGTTCATTGCCATCCCTCTTTGTGGCACTGATGGTGCCGAGTCTACTTTGACTCTTTTTCAAGACGGTGCGGCGACGACTACGACTACGGAGTCTCTCAAGGAACATGCTTTGGAGGCGAGCGACACGGTGGCGAGCGAGGATGATGATTCCATCTTAGGAGGCACGAGTGATGATGTGCCATCTTCGGCCTTCATCCACGGCGACGGTGACGAGATGATCGCGCATGGGATTTTCCCTTCGGTCAAGGAGGAGAGTGATGATGTGCCATCTTCGGCCTTCATCCACGGCGACGGCGACGAGATGCTTGAGCATGGGATTTTCCCTTCGACCACGACGACGTATGATGACTTGAGTGACTTGTGCCACCATATTGAGAGTGAGAGTGAGTTCACCACTAGCCCCATATATGACGAGTTGCCCCAGTTCCCATGAGGAGAGCCACAACCCCCACCACTTGAGTGAGATTAGTGACTCCACCATATGTGACTTTGAGTGCACCTACTTTGAGGGAGTGAGTGAGCCACCACATAGAGAGAGTGTGATAGTTGATAGGTCATATGAGGACATTTTGGACTCTAACGACTTAACCTCTACCTCTATTGTGTCTTCTCATTTGGTGCTAGGTCCCATATACGATGACGCGCCGATTCTCGACGACTTCGTCCTTCCTTTGGACAAGACGATGGCCATGGTGGAATATGATGCACCCCCCACATGGTTCCATCAAGATGATGATATTGACCACCATTTGGTCTTACCCACCTCACCTACACCACATGAGTGGAATGAACAAGGTAACATAGGTGAAGGTGATGCTCTTGTCCCACTAGTGGACATTCTTGACATTGATTGCTTGCATGATATTGATCAACCTATTTCCATGATTTATGCTAGTGTGACTTCCCCATGCGCTGATTTACCCATTTATGATGAGTATGATGATTCTTATGTGGAGTCTATTAGTTGTGATGCCATGTTGCATAGGATTTCTTGTGATAATTCTCTAGGTTACATCATGTTTGACAATCCACTTGACTTGTCATATGCTATGAATGAGATCAACCATATGTCACATTTGCAATCTCATCGTAGTGACTATACATATGACATTAAAATTAACCCAATTTGCACTTATGGCATAGATGACAAGCCCATGGTTATTGGCATTTGTTTTTCTTGTGATGATATTGATATGCTCCATTTGCATCATGTCAATCATATGCCATGCCATGACCACCTAGCTTCGGATATGCATTGTTTTGGATGTTGTCAATTTTCTCCATATGATGTTTCCAATATTGCTCATGAGGAGACCCACATAGTTTCCTCTACATGTTAGGAGATTTTGATCCTTCCCATCCATTGCATGATTCCCATGATTGTGTGCACCTTATGCATCCCATGAATAAAAATGCTCTTATTGTGCCACACACTTGCTATAATTGCATTCTCAATTTGTGTCCCCATCATATTATACATAACAACTATTCTTTTATGATGGATGACATGTTCTTGTACCATGCTTCAAATTTCTTTGAGCAATGTGTACCTTATGCTAACTCACACGTGCACATACACATCATGATGGATGATGTGTACATTTACCATGCACACAATTTCTTTGGTTTGTGTCTCTTTTGTGTATGTACCCATGAACACTTGTTAACCTCGCAATCCCACGAGTTGACACAACGAGCTCTAGAGAGCAACGATGACTTGGGATCTCGTGGATTGGTTTTCACACCATTTCCATCGCGCCATGACTTCGTGTATTTCTTCTACATGGCCCTCACATGGTTATGGGTTATTGTCCATCATATATTATATGCCCATCTTGCCATGTTCACTTTGCATGACATGCTTATTCATATGCCTTTACCATACATTTTTTACCCATGCTTTGCATTACACATGATGATTGATTCTAGTACTTGTATGTGTATTTGCAAGCTTGGTGGAGATATCACTTGTTATTGCCATGTTCCATTTATGACCCATTCCTATGATGATACTATGATCTTGCTTTGTATTCGTGCTTGCGATATGTCATGTGCATTGCCTATGCCTATTATTTGCTCACATGACATGATTGCCATGATTTCCCCTAGTGTGTTGCATCTTCGCTCCACTAGTTTGCACGACATGATTGATATGCTTGCTTATGTTGCATCACCCATGATTCATACTTGCTCATTCCATGCGGTTGATGACAACCATCTACATGCTTTGCACATGATTATTATTGCTTCTTGTCATATATCTCCATATGTTGCCTCCCTCATGCTAGATGATTTTCCATGTATTGAGTGCAACAATGATTTTAGTCTTGCTAATGAGATTTCCCCCATAGCATTCTCGCATATCTTTGGAGATTTTGACACATTTCTTGTGAAGCATGCTTGTCTTACTTCTTTGCACCATATACCTAGTGCCATGAATATAGCCATTGTTGCATCATATTATTCATGCACTTGTGCTTCTAATGGTTATGTGCAAGAGAAGAGAACCATCATGATGGATGATGTGTTTATCTACCATGCGCATACGTTCTTTGTTTTATTGTGTGCATGTGTAGGAAACTTGGACTTCGTGTCGACTTCCACTTCATGTGAGTTGACCATTCGAGATCTTGAGAGCGAACCACCTTCTACCACGATGATTATACATCGCACTTGCTTGTGCTTCGGCATTGTGAAGAATGCACAAGGACACGTCTTCAAGGTGACATCTTTCTTGAGCATGGATATTGTGGATCATACTACTTGTGTTGCTTGCACCATGAGACTTATTGATCATCTCAGACCATTTGATTGCACACATGTTAGAGATCTTGCTTCGACTTGCCATTTTCACCGTTCCATGCATCATGATATATATGCCTTGTGTGTTGCATCCGACTTGTGGATTACTTGCTCCTATCATATGTTTGGTTGCACCAATATCATTTCTTCACATATGCCATGTCCCATTGCTTGTCACATGATTGACTTGATTGCCTCACACATGATGAACAATTGCTCGTTCTATTGTGTTGAGTGCCACTCTATATTCACTGCACCCTATGCATGTTATGCTTGGATTGTCTTGCACTTGACCCATGTGTTAAGACACTTCATTTTATTTGGTGTTGTTAATGATTCATATGCTTACCATAGACCATTTGTTGAGCAATTTATGCATGCTTGCTATGAACTTGAGGTAGATTCTTCTTCTCTTGTCACACATATTTGCATCACTACCTCACAATGCATACTTGTCCCCATGATATCTTTGCTTGTGCTCGATTGATATGCTTACATGCCATGTCACAATCCTTTGTCACACCCTATGCTATGCTTGATGACGACACTTGTTTGGTGAATCACCTCTTGAATGCTTGGTTTTGCACTAATGCTAACCACATTTGTTTTTCCAAGTGTTTGTTGTCTTTACACCTTTTGAAGGAATCACTAGACGGTGCGACATTGGAGAGTGCCCATTTCGAGCTTCAAAATGACGAGTACTTGGTGAACGTCCACTTCTACATGGCAAAGCCATCTCTTTCCCATGGTGATTTGGATTTCGATCCGAGCTTGGATCTTTCCCAAGGGGGGGGGAGATGATGCGGAGCATCCTACGAACATCACCATGTCAAGAGTCCGTTTGGCGAGTGACACATGCGACATCTACTTCACATACCCAAAGGTGAATCATCTCCTTTACACGTGCTCACTTGACCCCTTCGAGGATGGTATGCTACTTGACACTTCTCCTGTGTGCATGCATAGGTATTGTCGGAGCTTCACGGATGTTGAGGAGGAGTGCAAGCGCCAAGGAACAACTACACCATCCGCGAGGGAAGCCTGGAAGCGACGACGGAAGAAGATGGAGCTGCTGAAGCTACAGCAGCCGGACATCAGGGCCAGAGGCCGGACATCCGGCAATGCCTATGGCACCCCAAGCTATTATCCAAAGAGAACAAGCAACTAAGCTTGGGGATGCCCCGAGTGGCATCCCCTCTTTCTTCTACCGACCATCGGTATTTCACTTGGAACTATATTTTTATTTGTCACATATCATGAGTTTTGCTTGGAGCGTCTTGTATGATATGAGTCTTTGCTTGTTAGTTTAAGTCAAGTATCCTTGCTGAACACACCCATTTGAGAGATTCAAACTTATGATATGATTTGTTAGAATTGCTCTATTTGCTTCACTTAAATTTTTTTGACCTATGGAATTGCTCTAGTGCTTCACTTATATCTTTTTTAGCACGGTGTGCTTTATTATTTTTGAAGAAATGCTCTCATGCTTCACTTAGATTTATTTGAGAGTTAGTAATTTTTTTTTCGAAATTCTCTCATGCTTCACTTATATTATTTTGAGAGGAGGAAATTTTGTATGCTCATGTTCTTCACTTAGATTTGTTTGAGCTATCAAAAGCAACATATTAAATTAGTCCCAAAGTGATAGATATTCAAGAGGGATATAATAAAAACTTTCATGAAGATCATTGGACAAAATAAACTTGATTCTTTGTAATAGTTTTGCGATATGTTGATAATGATATGTGAGTCATGCTAATGAGTAATTATGGCTTAGTAATAATATTGATGTTAAGGTTTGTGATTCCCTATGCAAGCATGAAAGTCAATAGTTATGCAATGAAATTACATCCTACTTGTGGTGCATTATTTGGTGTTAGTTATGCTTAATGCTCGCTTATGTGATTTTTCGTTTCTTGGTTGGATGCTTCTCAATCTTTAGCTAGCCTTCACTTGTACTAAGTATGATTACTACTAATGCATCCAAAATCCTTAAACCCAGCTTTGCCACATGAGTCCATTATACCTACCTATATGCGGTATTTCAGTGCCGTTCTAAGCAAATTTGTATGTGCCATCTCCAATCTTCAAAATAAATTTCCTTTTTGTGTGCTCGTACCGCTCATGAAACGGTAGGGGGTGGCTGATATTTTTCCATGCTAGATGTGTTATTCTCAAGATGAGTGTTTATTCACTTGTCATTGCACGAGAGTACGGCAAAGGTATTAAGGATGCCCAGTCCCAAAATGAAAAATGAATTTACTTTATGTTGTCAAATAATAAATTCCTTGGAAAGTGTTGGTTTGGACGGCACCCATGGATTCGGTTAGCCATGGAATGTGAAAGTATGGTGGAAAAGGGAATAAACTTATTTTCTGTTTGGGAACCGCCTATGATATATCTAGCATGGAAAGTATTGGGAACTACTCGATCGTTTTCGTTGACAGGAAAAGCATGCCACCCAAAATGTTTTATCTCTATATTTTTCGCTTTGAGCTCTGGCACCTCTACAAATCCCTACTTCCCTCTGCGAAGGGCCTTTCTATTTACTTTATGCAATTTTTATTTTTATTTGAGTCTCCATCTTCTCTTATAAAGCACCAACTAAGGGGCACTATGATCGTACTTGAGCATTGGGTGTAGCTAATATGCGAGTGTGTTTCATGAATGGATCAATGATTGAGCATAATGGGCTAGGGATAACTTGCTTTAGTGTTGATATTTTGAAAAGACATGGTTGCTTGTTGATATGCTTGAGTATTGAAATCTTCATGTCAAAACTAGACTATTGCTTTGAATCATATAAAAGTCCAAATGTCCATCCTACAAAAGAAAATAATATGTGATGAACATGTTAGGCAGCATTCCACATCAAAAATTCTGTTTTTCTCATTTACCTACTCGAGGACAAGCAGGAATTAAGCTTGGGGATGCTGATACGTCTCCAACGTATCTATAATTTTTTATTGTTCCATGCTGTTATATTACCAATCTTGGATGTTTTACATTCATTTTATAGCAACTTTATATCATTTTTTGGGACTAGCCTATTGACATAGTGCCCAGTGCCAGTTGCTGTTTTTTGCTTGTTTTTTACTTCTCAGAAAATCAATACCAAACGGAGTCCAAACGCAGCAAAACTTTTTGGTGATTTTTTCTGGACCAGAAGACACAAGATGGGCCAAAGAAGTACCAGAGGGGTGCCCCGTGGGGGGCACAACCCACTTGGGCGTGCCTGGGGGCCCAGGCGCGCCCTGGTGGGTTGTGCCCACCTCGGTGGCCTCCCGCACCGCCTCTTTGCTCTATAAATACCCCAAAATTCCAAACACCCTAGGGGAGTCAACGAAACACAATTCCAGCCGCCGCAAGTTCCAGAAACCACATATCCAATCTAGACACCATCACGGAGGGGTTCATCATCCTCATTGGTGCCTCTCCGATGATGCGTGAGTAGTTCATTGTAGACCTTCGGGTCCGTAGTTAGTAGCTAGATGGCTTCCTCTATCTCTTTTGATTCTCAATACAATGGTCTCTTGGAGATCTATTTGATGTAACTCTTTTTATGGTGTGTTTGTTGGGATCCGATGAACTTTGAGTTTATGATCAGATCTATCTTTTTATCCATGAAAGTTATTTGAGTCTCTTTGATTTCTTATATGCATGATTACTTATAGCCTCGTATTTATCCTTCGAATCTTTGGTTTAGTTAGGACGACTAGATCGATTTTTCTTGCCATGGGAAGATGTGCTTTGTGATGGGTTCGATCTTACGGTGCTCAATCCCAGTGACAGAAGGGGAAATGACACGTATGTGTCATTGCCATTAAGGATAACAAGATGGGGTCTATTCCTGCATGAATAGATCTTGTCTACATCATGTCATCATTCTTATTGCATTACTCCGTTTCTCCACGAACTTAATACACTAGATGCATGCTGGATAGCGGTCGATGTGTGGAGTAATAGTAGTAGATGCAGGCAGGAGTCAGTCTACTAATCTTGGACGTGATGCCTATATAATGATCATTGCCTGGATATCGTCATAATTATTTGAAGTTCTATCAATTGCCCAACAGTAATATGTTTACCCACCGTATGCTATTTTCTCGAGTGAAGCCACTAGTGAAATCTATGACCCCCGGGTCTATTTTTCTCATCATATATTTTCAGATCTATGTTGCTATTTTCCTTTTTATTTATTTGCATCTTTTATTTTCAGATCTATATTTCCAAAAACACAAAAATACCTTGCTGCACTTTATTTTATTCACGTTTTATTGAGATCTATTTATCCAATCTATCACATTTAGTCTCCCGTCCACGTGACAATTTCTGGCACCGTTACCCGAAAGGGATTGACAACCCCTTTAACACGTCGGGCTGCAAGTATTTGTTCTTTGTGTGCAGGTACCGTTTACATAGTGTTGCTTGGTTCTCCTACTGGTTCGTTAACCTTGGTTTCATTACTGAGGGAAATACCTATCGTAGCTGTGCTGCATCATCCCTTCCTCTTTGGGGAAATAGTGATGTAGTTCAAGCCGCATCAAAAATAAGAGTTAAAGTCAGAGTTTGCATAGGCGTGTAACATAAGAGAGCAGTAAAAGGATATCCAAACATCGTCGGAACAGTGCACATGGGAGTGATATGTGGATACCTAGTTCGGGCCAGTGTTTGGGCATGCTCACCTAGAGTGTGGGTCACTTCAGAGCCGTTGAGGGTGATGCGTGATACGTCTCCAACGTATCTATAATTTTTGATTGTTCCATGCTATTATATTATCTGTTTTGGATGTTTTATATGCATTAATATGCTATTTTATATTATTTTTTGGACTAACTTATTAACCTAGAGCCCAGTGCCAGTTTCTATTTGTTTCCTTGTTTTTGAGTTTTACAGAAAAGGAATACCAAACAGAGTCCAAACAGAATAAAACTTTCGCGATGATTTTTCTTGGACCAGAAGACACAAGTAGGACTTGGAGAAGAAGGCAGAAGAGTCCCAAGGGCTCCACAAGCCCTCAGGGCGCGCCCCCGGCTTGTGGGCCCCACAGGAGTCCTCTAACCCTAATTCTTGGCCTATAAATTCAGAAATATTCCCAAACGACCAGAAGCGTCCACCAAAATACTTTTTCACCGCCGCAACCTTCTGTTCCCGTGAGATCCCATCTTGGGGCCTTTTTCGGCATCCTGCCGGAGGGGGATTAGATCACAGAGGGCTTCTACATCAACCCTATTGCCCTTCTGATGAAGCGTGGGTAGTTTACCACGGACCTACGGGTCCATAGCAATTAGCTAGATGGCTTCTTCTCTCTCTTTGATCCTCAATACCATGTTCTCCTCGATGTTCTTGGAGACCTATCTGATGTAATATTCTTTTGCGGTGTGTTTGTCGAGATCCGATGAATTGTGGATTTATGATCAGTTTATCTATGAATATTATTTGAATCTTCTCTGAATTCTTATATGCATGATTTGATTTCTTATATTTCTCTTCGAATTATCAGTTTGGTTTGGCCAACTAGATTGGTTCTTCTTGCAATGGGAGAGGTGCTTAGTTTTGGGTTCAATCTTGTGGTGTCCTCACCCAGTGACAAAGTAGGGGTAGCAAGGCACGTATTGTATTGTTGCCATCAAGGGTAAAAGGATGGGGTTTTCATCATATTGCTTGAGTTTATCCCTCTACATCATGTCATCTTACTTAAGGCATTACTCCGTTCTTATGAACTTAATACTCTAGATGCATGCTGGATAGCCGTCGATGTGTGGAGTAATAGTATTATATGCAGGCAGGAGTCGGTCTACTTGACATAGACGTGATGCCTATATTCATAATCATTGCCTTGGATATCGTCATAACTTTGCGCTTTTCTATCAATTGCTCGACAGTAATTTGTTCACCCATCATATTATTTGCCTTCAAGAGAGAATCCTCTAGTGAAACCTATGGCCCCCGGGTCTATTTTCCATCATATATTTTTAGATCTATAAACCAAAAAACCCAAAAATACCTTGCTACAATTTATTTGTTTTTACTTTGTTTTACATTTTAGTAAGCTTTTATATCTATCTCTATCAGGTCTCATCCTTGCAAGTGACCGTGAAGGGATTAACAACCCCTTTATCGTGTTGGGTGCAAGTGTTTGATTGTTTGTGCAGGTGCATAGATTGGAGACTTGCGTATATCTCCTACTGGATTGATAGCTTGGTTCTTAACTAAGGGAAATACTTATCTCTACTTTGCTTCATCACCCTTTCCTATTCAAGGGAAAAACCAACGCAAGCTCAAGAAGTAGCAGGAAGAATTTCTGGCGCCGTTGCCGAGGAGCTTCTACATCAAGCCTACCAAGTACCCATCATAAACTCTCATCTCTTGCATTACATTATTTGCCATTTGCCTCTCATTTTCCTCTCCCCCACTTATAAAACATTTTCAGAAAAATACAAAAATATTTGCCTTTTTATTTGCCTTCTTTTCGTTTGCCTTTTATGTCTTACTTGGTTCGTTTGCTTGTTTGCTTGGAATAATTGTGTATTTATTAAAAATCAGAAAGCAAAAAGTTTATGAATCCTCATCCACTCGCTAATCTTTTTAAGAGATCCAATTATGATGAACCAATTGCTAGTGAGTTTTGTGCACTAGATTATCTTTATGAAGTTTTGCTTGAGATTCGTGAATGTGAAAATTGTGATGAAGTGTTAAAAGAAGAAATTTATGAAGTGATTCATGATAGCTCCTTGAATGAAAAGCATGATTGTAATGATGTTATTATAAATTCTATCAATTTCAATTGTGCTAGTAATATGCAAAACCCTAAGCTTGGGGATGCTGATTTTGATATGTCCACTACTTATTGCAATGATCATGATTGGGGTGATTCTTCTTATGATCTTGAAAATTTATTTAAGCCTCATGATGAATATGTTTGCAATAATATTGAAAGTGGGTTCGGAAGAGTGTCAACTCTAGGTAATAATGATCCAACTACTTTGGAGTATGATCAATCTTATGAAATTTTTGATAAAAGTGGGCTTGGAGAAGTCATGACTTTATTTGATGATAATCCCACTATTTTGGAAGAGTGTAAACTTTGTATGCATGTGGATCATGTAGAGAATATGTTATGTGATAGCTATATTGTTGAATTTGAATATGATTCCACATGTAATTATTATGAGATAGGAAAATATGGTTGTAGAAATTTTCATGTCTCTAAATTACCTCTCGTTATGTTGAGATTGCTATTGTTTCTTTCTTCTTCCTTGGATATGCTAGTTTTTGCTTGTCTTGATAAATCTTTTCCCTATAAAATGCCTATGCATAGGAAGTATGTTATACTTAAACTTGTTTTTCACATGCTACATGACGCTCTCTTCGTGTTTCAATTGCTATCTTTCATGTGAGCATCATTAAAATTGTCAATGCCTAGCTAAAAGGCATTAAAGAAAAGCACTTGTTGGGAGACAACCCAATATTTTTATTTTATTTTTTTATAAGAATACACATTATTACCTCTGTAGTAATTGTGTTTTGGTGTTTTAATTAGTGTTCGAGCCAAGTAAGACCTTTGGGATGGCTTACGGTGATAGTTGATTTGATCTTGCTGAAAAACAGAAACTTTTGCGCTCAGTAAAAAAAATTAAAAAATCACAGAAGTGTGCTTTTGATCTGAATTTTTTACACAAGATCGATATACAAATTTTACAGGTTCTCCTAATTTTTCAGAATTTTTGGAGTTACAGATGTATACGAAGTTTTCAGATTTCTACAGAAGTGTGTTTTCTATGTGTTGTTTGCTTATTTTAATGAATCTATGGGTAGTATCGGGGGTATGAACCATGGAGAAGTTGGAATACAGTATATATTACACCAATATAAATAAAGAATGAGTTCACAACAGTACCAAAAAGTGGTGATTTATTTTCTTATACTAACGGATCTCATGAGTTTTCTGTATTGTTTTCTATTGTGAAGTTTTCAAGTTTTGTGTAAAGATTTGATGGACTATGGAATAAGGAGTGGCAAGAGCCCAAGCTTGGGGATACCCAAGGCACCCCAATGTAATATTCAAGGACAACCAAACATCTAAGCTTGGGGATGCCCCGGATGGCATCCCCTCTTTCGTCTTCGTCTATCGGTAAATTTACTTGAGGCTATATTTTTATTCACCACATGATATGTGTTTTGCTTGGAGCGTCTTGTATGATATGAGTCTTTGCTTTTTAATTTTCCACAATCATCCTTGCTGTACACACCTTTTGAGAGGGACACGCATGAATCATGAATGTATTAGAATACTCTATGTGCTTCACTTATATCTTTTGAGCTAGGCAATTTGCTCTAGTGCTTCACTTATATCTTTTTAGAGCACGGCGGTGGCTTTATTTTATAGAAATTGTTGAACTCTCATGCTTCACTTATATTATTTTGAGATTCTTTCTAAACAGCATGGTAATTTTCTTAGGTTATGAATATAGTCCTAATATGATGGGCATCCAAGAGGGATATAATAAAAACTTTCATATAAAGAGCGTTGAATACTATGAGAAGTTTGATTCCTTATGATTGTTTTGAGATATAAAGATGGTGATATTAGAGTAATGCTAGTGAGTAATTGTGGATTGGTAGAAATACTTGTGTTAAAGTTTGTGATTCCCGTAGCATGCACGTATGGTGAACCGTTATGTGATGAAGTCGGAGCATGATCTATTTATAGATTGTCTTCCTTATGACTGGCGGTCGGGGACGAGCGATTGTCTTTTCCTACCAATCTATCCCCCTAGGAGCATGCTTGTAGTACTTTATTTCGATAGCTAATAGACTTTTGCAATAAGTATGTGAGTTATTTATGACTAATGTTGAGTCCATGGATTATACGCACTCTCACCCTTCCACCATTGCTAGCCTCTCTAGTACCGCGCAACTTTCGCCGGTGCATTACACCCACCATATACCCTTCCTCAAAACAGCCACCATACCTACCTATTATGGCATTTCCATAGCCATTCCGAGGTATATTGCCATGCAACTTCCACCGTTCCGTTTATTATGACACGCTTCATCATTGTCATATTGCTTTGCATGATCATGTAGTTGACATAGTATTTGCGGCAAGGCCACTGTTCATATTTTTTATACATGTCTCTCTCGATCATTGCACATCCCGGTACACCGCCGGAGGCATTCATATAGAGTCATATTTTGTTCTAGAATCGAGTTGTAATTCTTGAGTTGTAAGTAAATAAAAGTGTGATGATCATCATTATTAGAGCATTGTCCCATGTGAGGAAAGGATGATGGAAGCTATGATTCCCTCACAAGTTGGGATGAGTCTCCGGACTTTACAAAAAATAAAAGAGCCCAAAAGAAGCCCACCAAAAAAAAGAAGAAAAAAATGAGAGAAAAGAGAGAAGGGGCAATGCTACTATCCTTTTTCCACACTTGTGCTTCAAAGTAGCACCATGATCTTCATGACAAAGAGTCTCCTATGTTGTCACTTTCATTACTAGTGGGAATTTTTCATTATAGAACTTGGCTTGTATATTCCAATGATGGGCTTCCTCAAATTGCCCTAGGTCTTCGTGAGCAAGCAAGTTGGATGCACACCCACTTAGTTCCTTTTTTTGAGCTTTCATAAACTTATAGCTCTAGTGCATTTGTTGCATGGCAATCCCTACTCGCTCACATTGATATCTATTGATGGGCATCTCCATAACCCGTTAATACGCCTAGTTGATGTGAGACTATCTCCTTCTTTTTGTATTCTCCACAACCACCATATTCTATTCCACCTATAGTGCTATATCCATGGCTCACGCTCATTTATTGCGTGAAAAGTTGAAAAAGTTTGAGAACATAAAAAGTATGAAACAATTGCTTGGCTTGTCATCAGGGTTGTGCATGATTTAATATTTTGTGTGATGAAGATGGAGCATAGCCAGACTATATGATTTTGTATCGATAACTTTCTTTGGCCATGTTATTTTGAGAAGACATGATTGCTTTATTAGTATGCTTGAAGTATTATTGTTTTTATGTCAATATTAAACTTTTGTTTTGAATCTTATGGATCTGAATATTCATGCCACAATAAAGAAAATTACATGGATAAATATGTTAGGTAGCATTCCACATCAAAAATTCTATTTTTATCATTTTGAAAGTGCGTTATATCGACTAGAGGGGGGGTGAATAGGCGATTTTTACAAATTCGTCACTGAGGAATTTCACGGTGAGGAAATTCCTAAGTAACGAACTACTTAGCAGCAGAATAAGTACTCAGATGCAAACATAACATGGCATAAGAACGGTCATCATGATGAAATGAAATAGGCACAGAGTACAGGTAGCGTGAAACACAGGATAAGCAGGCTGAAGACTATGTGACTGAAGAAATAGGATTGAGGAAATTGAGAAAGTCTTCAGTCAAAGTCTTCACACAGTAATGATCAAGTACATTAACACATGAATGAGGAAATGAAAGGGTTGAGGAAATAGAACCAGTAGCTCAGTGAAGACGATGATTTGGTAGACCAGTTCCAACTGCTGTGACAGTTGTACGTCTGGTTGGAGCGGCTAGGTATTTAAACCTGAGGACACACAGTCCCGGACACACATTCCTCACCATATTCTCCTTGAGCTAAGGTCACACAGACCTCGCCCAATCACTCATGGTAAGTCTTCAGGTGACTTCCAAACCTTCACAGACTCGGTCACTCGGCGATCCACAATTTCCTCTTGGATGCTCTAGACCATGACGCCTAACCGTCTGGAGGATGCACAGTCCTCAAAGGTAACAAGCGTTGGTTCCACACAGGAACAATTTCTTCAGTGATGCTCAATCACTTTGGGTTTGTAGGTGTTTAGGTTTTTGGGTTTTTCCTCACTTGATGATTTTCGCTCAAAGTCCTCGAAGGACGGGATGCTCTAAATGACAAGTGTCAATCTATCTCTCGGAGCAGCCTACAAGCTAGTGGTTGTAGGGGGCGGCTATTTATAGCCTAGGGAGCAGCCCAACATGATAAGACATAAATGCCCTTCAATGATATGACCGTTAGGTGGATAGGATATTTGGACAGCTGGCGCGTAGCACAGCAACGGTCGGAAATTTGTGTATCAAATTCCTCAGGGCTATCATGTTCCTCACTTGTAGGCAATCTGCACTGGCGAATTCCTAACTCCTCAGTCAGAACAAATTCCTCAGAGAACAGAAGAACTTCGTCTCTATCACTGAAGAAATTGACTGAACTGAATGAGATTTTCAATGGCTTCACTCGAAAGGATTGGGTAGGTGTAGGATTTTGAGATGAGCATCACTTGGAAACTTTTCCTTAGTTTTACCTCGACCCCCTTTAACAGTACGGTGTTTCCTATGACTCAAGAAGAAGAAAATGAAACTACGAAAACAAAAGTCTTCACGCTTCATAATCCTCGCATGAATATCAAGTCTTCAGGGTCACACCAATTTCTTCACTTTCAAAGTCTTCAAGAAAACCAAAGTCTTCAGTTGAAGACATTCATTTTTAGGGGTCAACTTTCATCGTAAATATCAAACTCCTCATAGACTTATAGAACCTGTGTACACTCACAAACGCATTAGTCCCTTAACCTATAAGTCTTCAATACACCAAAATCACTAAGGGGCACTGGATGCACTTACAATCTCCCCCTTTTTGGTGATTGATGACAATATAGGTAAAGTTTTCAACGGGGATAAACATATGAAGTGTAAATACTGATAATGAGGAATTTGATTGCAAGATATAGAAGAACTCCCCCTGAAGATGTGCATTTTGAGGATTTTGCTTTGGATTGCAAATGCACATTGTAGAGTAATATCATGGAGATCTCCCCCTATATCTTGTAATTCATACACGCATTTAACATATGATGTGAAGAATTTGAAATGCATGATGAAATATGGTGACTGATGTAATTCAGCATGCATGTGAGGAAATAGCATGCAGAAAAACAGAGCAAAAGTATCAGACCACCATAGGACTTAAGTTTACAACTCGATCCAACAAATACTTCAGAAGAACGAGAGTTGTAACTTAGCAAAAAAATGCTCATATATAGAGACCCGCTTGAAGACTAACTCAAATTTCTCCCCCTTTGTCATCGAATGACCAAAAGGGATGAAAAATGAGGACTAACGCCCCGGAAGAATATCATGATGTCGATGGAGGAGCACCAGCGTTGTTGGGGTCGTCCGTTGGAGTAGGGCCTGCCGCGTTGTCGTTTAAGTCTTCAGCGTGGTCCGTCTCGCGCGATGAAGAATATGAACTGGCGACGAGCTGAGGAACTTTGACCTTCTTGAACATCTTCGAAGGTGGCTGAGACCAGTCAAAGTCCTGTTGGAAGCCCATCTCCGTGAGTTCTTCAGCACTATGAAGATTAGACAGAATAGCCCAAGTGCGGTCAAAGTCTTCATGCAAGTAGTAGTGATTCTTCTTCACAGTATTTTGAGTGACTGTCATGTTCTGAAGAATTGCACCAAACTGACGCTTGACCCACTTGTGATTTTGATCAACTTTCTGATGAAGACTAAGGAGAAGTTCACGATCAGTCATCACACGCGGAGCTATGGCTTGAGGATTATGTTCTGAAGCTTTGGCGGCAGAATCTTGTGTTGCAGAGTCATCATTGGTGGAATATGAAGTAGCTTTACGAAATTGTCCATCCAATGGACGAGTGCCTTCATCTATAACTACAGCCTTGCCCTTCTCATCAGCTGAGGAAATAGTCCGTTTGAGGACTTCAATAGGGGGCAAAAAGCTGAGATGATTTTGAAAGTCAGCCTTATAATGAATTGAAGACCTTGATCTGATGAACTTCATGATCCAGGGAGCATAAGGCTTCAACTCAAAAGGTGACAGAGCTGCATTGGCCAAAGTCCTCATGAAGAAATCATGGTAGTTGATAGGAATACCATGAATGATATTGAACAGTAGATTCTTCATAATGCCAACAACCTCTTCGTCATCAGAGTTGTGGCCCTTGATTGGACTGAGGGTTTTGGTCAAAATGCGATAAACTGCCCTTGGCACATAGAGCAATTCCTTGACGAGGAATTTGGTCCTTGGAGCTTGGCCTAGCTTCAAAGGCTTCATCAGCACTTGCATCAGATGATCGGATAGTTCAGGTTCAACATAGAGAAGCCTTGCACCTTCAGTGGGAGGACTGACTGGGACGGCATGAAGCAATTCAGAGGCCGGTGCTTTGAAATGAGTATTTTCAGTCATCCGGTCCAATACCCACGAATTGACATCCTCAACATTTCCAGTGATATGCAGCATGGCGAAGAGTTGAAGAATGAGTTCTTCATTCCAATCGTAGATGTCGGTGCAGAAGTTGAGTAACCCAGCGTCATGAAGAACACTGAGGACTGGGGTGAAGCAGGGCAGCGATTCCATATCCACATGAGGAATTTGCTCATGTTCAAAAATCTTGTCCTTATCAAACAACAGTGAGGAATAGAAGTTCATCTGGCTAGCAGTCCAGAAGCGCTTGCAACGAAGTCGAGCAGAGTCATAGGGATTGTAGTCAGTGAAGAATATGTGCTCATTGAAGAAATCTTCAGCATTGAACTTCTGCTTCTTGGAGTGAGGGTTCTGTGGCTTGGGCTGAAGATTTATAGTTGAAGTCTTCACAGCCTCTTGAGGTATAGCCACTGGAGCCACAGGCTGAGGAATTTCAGTAGCTGTATCAGCAGCAGCCTTGGCCTCCATTTCTTCAGCACTAGCGGCTGGAACTTCTTCAGGAATAGATTGAAGTGAAGATTGAGGTCCATCAGAGCCCGTATGAATTTCTTCAGTTGGCACAGGGGACTGAGGAACATGATGTAGTGGTGTTGTCAGAGGTGAATTGGGGTGATGACTTTCCCAAAAGTCATCATTCAGAATAGGAGTTGTAGACCCAATATCCACATCCTCATCTTTATCATCAAATTCCTCAACGCCTGCCTCTTTAGCTGTGAACTAAGGCATGGGCGATGATACCAACGGAGTTGAAGTGATATTGTCCACTTCAATGTCTTCATCCAACTGCTCCGTCGAAGCAGCAGAAGAATCTTCTTCATCAGATTCACGTGGAATTGCATATTCCTCACCAAAGGGAATAATCTCCTTTGATGGCATGCTTGATATTGGAACAGCATCAATTGGGTTTTCAGTTGAGCTCGTCAAAGTCTTCACTTTCTTGGGAGCTGAAGACTCTGAGGAGGCAGATGCTTTCCTTTTCTTCACCGCAGCCTTCTCTACGGGTTTGGTCTTCTTTGCTTCTGATGCAGAAGGAAGGACATTTTTCATCTGTGATGACTTTGCAGGAGGAGCAGATGAAATTGGTTGAATTTCTTTAGGCACAACTGATGTAGTTGCCCTGGCTTGTTCAGATTCCTTAGGCGCAGTAGCAGATGTATCAACTGGCCTAGTTTGCTCTTCAGGCGCAACATTGGTGGTTGCTCTGGCATTTTCTTCAGAGACTGGAATTTCTTCATCAGCCCTGGTGCTTTCATTTTCTTCAATAGGCTGAGCAGATGTGTCAGTCTGAGGAAATTCGGATTGCGATGAAGCTGCAACATTTGGAGTGAATCCCTTTGCCATTCTGACGAATCTGACTTTGGCACCAAGCCAATCTGCACGGTATGCGTGAAATTCATCACTGATTGCTTTGATCTCAGCCTGCATAGTCACAAGTTCTTCAGGAGACATTTTCACAACATTGTTCTTCAGAAAATGCTCCTTCTTGTACTGAGCCTTCTTCACCTGCCTGGCCTTTTCAAATTTCCATTTCTCTTCAGTAATGAAGGCCGTCAACATGTGACTTTGACCAGGAGTGAGGTTTAATTCAGGCAAAGGTGTATTTGGATCCTTGTGCCATAGATCGATGAAATCAAGGATCTTTCTTGGATCTAGCATGAGGGGCACAGCATTGCCTTTGGCACTAGAGGCCCTTTGTTGTCGATCTCTGATGATCTCAGCTAATTCTTCATCATCAGCTTCGTCTTCACTTGACGGAACCTGAAAGGCGACCTGCTTTTTGTGAGGACTTGGCCTTGTGCCTCGTCCAGGAGTGGCCTTTTTCTTCAGCAAGGTCGGAGCTGTTGAAAACTGAGGTGGAGCTGAGGAACCTGCAGAGGCTCCAGAAGCAATTGAGATTCCAGTAGTCCTTTGGCACGTGGCAAGATGCACAGGTGCTGAGGACTTTGCAGGAGCAGCTGAGGACTTTGCAACTGAGGGAGTTGGAGCTGCTTTTGAAGAAGTTGCTTGAGGATCAGGCCGTGAGGGCTTTGAAGAGCTTGGCCTTGAGGGCATTGCAGTTGAGGAACTTGTCTTGACAGCTGGTTTCTTTGTCATAGCCTTCTTAGGCTTGCTAGCAGAGGCCTCAGCAGTGGCAGCAGCAGACTCTTCATTGAATTTCTTCACTGCCTCTTTAGCCACTTTGGCCAGCTTGGCTTGACGCTTAGCCCACTCCTAAGGAAATTCCTCACCTCTTTTGATGCTTGTGGGATCAGCTTCTTGGCCTGGAGCCAATGGAGGTCTTGGGCATGGAGGGTTAACAGCGAATTTCTTCATGTACTTTGGAGTCACATATCGATACTCTCTCCATTCTCTTGCCCATCTTCTCTCAATCTTCTGAATGCGCACTTTGCACTGATTTTTGTTCTCCTTGCCATGAGTTGCTTCATCAAGAGTACAATATTCATCATAGATGTCTTCAGGGATCTCAAAAGCAGTATTTGTTTCTGGCCTCTTTCCTCCCTTCTGAGATCTTTTACCATCAGCCATTTTCTTCACTTGAGGATTTTGAACAATGGATGTTTCTGAGGAAGTGTGCAACTTTTCTTCGAGGAACGCTGCAAATGAGTTAAGTTGATGAGAACCTAGAGATTCAGCAGCGAACATTTGTACCTATGAACAGAATATAGGTGCGAAGAATTTGGAGAGGTCATATGCGTTCTCAGAAGTTTTTCAAAAGTATCAAGTTTGAGGAATTTGACCAGGGGTGTCTTGAGGAATTTCACTAAGCGTTCTTTGACTTAGGTTCCAGAGTTGTATAGATTGAAAATCCACACAATTGAGGAATCTTGAAGACAAATGTTGCTTAGAGAAACAGATCGGGAACAGAAGCAAGTTGGTGTTTAAGAACATGAAAGTTGAAGAATAAACACCTTTTGAAGATTTTGTGGAAATCATCAGAATCAACAAGGGTAGTAAAAGTAGATTTTATTTACCCTTGACGAAGAACACGACGAACTGAGAGTAGCAGTGGAGAAGCTCGTCCGTTCAGATCTTCCACGCCCTAACTTGGCGATGGAAAACAGCTACAGCGGTGGCGGAGTGAAGATTTCTGCGGCCGGAGTGAGTACGACGGCGACGAGGTCGAGGCAGTGAAGCTCTTCCTCACCGGCGACGATGGAGTGTAGCGGCGGCACTAGGTCTGAGAGCTCGAGCGAGGGAGTAAGATCGAGCGGGGTAAGTGAGATCTGAGGAGGGCGAGGGGTCTTTATAGCCGAGGTGAAAAACCGCTCGTCCGAAGAAAATGGACAAACATGCCCCTGACCCTTCTCATCCTAACGACATGTGTCACCCACGTACTGTGAAGTGGAGATCGTGTTAGATCGTGGGTGAATAGATAAATCTTATCAAGGGATATGGAACGGTTTGAGCGGCAAAAGCCGAAAATTCAGATAAGAATATTTTAATGTTTTCGTTCGCAAATTCTTCAGCTGTCAAGGACACGGTGAAGACTTTGAACGGGTTTCAAATAGAACGCACATGAAGAATTTGTGAATAGACTGGGTTGAGTTTAGCATAGAGGGGGAATGGGTCCGATCACATTTACTTAGAAGAAAATCAATTTTTAAGAATTAGCAATAAGTGAATGCAGTAGAGGACATGAAAGCACAAATATATATATATATAGACAATGAAGAACACAGTCGGAAAGAGTGAAGACTTTGCAAAGTTGAAGAATTTGAAAATTTGAAGAATTTGCAAAATGAAGAAAAAATCAATTTTTGAAGATTTTCAACTTTTTGTGGTGGCATGACCCACCGTATAAGAATGATGATTTCAGACGCCGCGTACAATTGTCGTAGGGCTCTGAGAATCAGATTCTTCGTTAATTTCTTCACACTTAGAGGGTTAGTCTTCATTGATTTGAAGAAAAACGTTTCTTCGTGTGTTGCGCATCTAAGTCATCAATTTGCATAAGTGTTAGGATGTGTGTCCTTTTCAAAGGACATTCGAAGATTCTAAGATATTTAGCTCACACCGCAACTTGCTAAATCTCTTCTCATCCAAGGGCTTTGTGAAGATATCGGCTAGTTGTTCTTCAGTCTTCACATGCTCGATTGAGATGTCGCCCTTCAACACATGATCTAGAAGAAAGTGATGACGAATCTGGATGTGCTTTGTCTTCGAGTGCTGAACTGGGTTATGAGCAATCTGGATGGAACTCTCATTGTCACAGAAGAGTGGCACATTCTTCACATTGATGCCGTAGTCCTTGAGGGTTTGCTTCATCCACAGCAGTTGAGCACAGCAAGAACCAGCAGCAATGTACTCAGCTTCAGCTGTAGAAAGTGATACACAGTTCTGCTTCTTCGAGGACCAACATACTAAGGATCGTCCGAGGAAATGGCATGTGCCTGATGTTGACTTGCGGTCCACACGATCACCAGCATAGTCAGAGTCAGAATATCCAATGAGATCAAAAGCCGAGCCCTTGGGATACCATAATCCAAGTGTTGGAGTGTGAGCTAGATATCGAAGAATATGCTTCACAGCCTTATGGTGTGATTCCTTCGGTGTAGCTTGAAAACGGGCACACATGCAAACACTAAGCATAATATCTGGCCTAGATGCACATAGATACAGTAAAGAGCCAATCATGGAGCGGTCTACCTTTTGATCGAAGTCTATACCATTTTCATCAATGCATAGATGGCCATTTGTGGGAATAGGGATTTTGACGCATTTGCATTCTTGCATACCGAATTTCCTCAGAACGTCCTTGAGGTATTTCTCTTGAGAAATGAAGATGCCATTGCATTGTTGACGAATTTGAAGACCTAAGAAGAATTTCAATTCTCCCATCATGGACATTTGATATTCCTCACTCATCATATAAGCAAATTCGTCAGTATAACGTTGGTTAGTACAACCAAAGATAATATCATCAACATATATTTGGCACACGAAT
The DNA here is from genome assembly GCA_011799875.1 of Thinopyrum elongatum. Classification (NCBI taxonomy): domain Eukaryota; kingdom Viridiplantae; phylum Streptophyta; class Magnoliopsida; order Poales; family Poaceae; genus Thinopyrum; species Thinopyrum elongatum. The sequence goes on along the minus strand of CM022299.1, from coordinate 290,491,645 downwards.
AATTCATCATCATATGTTTTGGTGAAAAGAGTTGGGTCGAGTGAACCGGGTTTGAAGCCTTTCTTCATGAGGGATTCCTTCAGAGTATCATACCACGCCCGAGGGGCCTGCTTGAGGCCATAGAGGGCCTTATTGAGTCTGAAGACTTGATCAGGATGCTTAGGATCTTCAAAACCTGGGGGTTGAGCAACATATACTTCTTCCTCAAGCTTACCATTGAGGAATGCACTTTTCACATCCATTTGATATAAGATGATATTATGATGGTTAGCATAGGCAAGAAATATGCGAATAGCCTCAAGTCTAGCAACAGGTGCAAAAGTTTCATCGAAATCAATTCCTTCAACCTGTGTGTAGCCTTGAGCTACAAGACGAGCCTTATTCCTTACCACAAGGCCATTTTCATCTTGCTTGTTGCGGTAGATCCATTTGGTGCCGATGATATTGTGCTTGCGAGGGTCTGGTCGCTTGACAAGCTCCCACACATTATTCAGCTCGAATTGATGTAATTCCTCTTGCATCGCTTGAATCCATTCAGGCTCCAGAAACGCCTCATCTACTTTGGTGGGCTCTGTGATAGAGACGAAAGCAAAATGCCCACAAAAGTTAGACAAATGTGAAGTTTTTGAGCGAGTGAGAGGACCTGGTGCTTTGATGTCGTTGATGATTCTCTCAATCTGTACTTCCTTTGCAACGCAAGGATGAGCAGGTTGTTGACTTTGATTTGGTTCAGCATTTTCTTTAGAGCCATATTCTTCAGATGCACCAGCCTAATTTTCTTCATGATCTGGAATGACTTCTTCAGCAGATTCTTCGGTAGGAATAACATCTTCAGTAGCCTTTAGCTTGATGGATTCCTCAGGAGACATTTCATCTAGCACAGGAGGTAGGTGCTCTCTTTGCGAGCCATTAGTTTCATCGAACCGCACATCTACAGTTTCAACAACCTTGTTGTGATAGGTGTTGAAGACCCTGTAGGTGTGCGAGTCCTTTCCGTAACCAAGCATAAAACCTTCATGTGCTTTCGGTGCAAATTTAGAAATGTGATGGGGATCTCTAATCCAACATTTAGCACCGAAGACTTTGAAATAACTCACATTGGGTTTCTTGTTAGTCAGGAGTTCATATGAGGTCTTCTTGAAGAATTTGTGAAGATATACCCTGTTGATAATGTGGCATGCAGTATCAATTGCTTCAGGCCAGAAGTGACGAGGTGTCTTGTATTCATCAAGCATAGTGCGAGCCATCTCAACAAGAGTCCTGTTCTTGTGCTCCACGACGCCATTCTGCTGAGGAGTGTATGGGGCAGATAACTCATGAGTAATACCGAGTTCATCAAGATAGTCATCAAGACCAGTATTCTTGAACTCAGTCCCATTGTCACTACGTATATGCTTGATCTTCACACCGAAATTCGTCGAAGCCCTCGAAGAAAATCGTCTGAAGACTTCCTGCACTTCAGTTTTGTAAGAAATGACATGCACCCATGTGTAACGAGAATAATCATCAACAATGACAAAGCCATATAGAGATGCTGCATTTGTTAGTGTGGCATGATGAGTAGGACCAAAGAGATCCATATGAAGCAATTCAAAAGGACGAGAGGTAGTCATGATAGTCTTCGAGGGGTGCTTGGCTCTGGTCATCTTTCCAGCCCCACAAAGATGATCTTTGAGGAATTTGACACCCTCAATGCCAATGACATGCTTCTTCTTCACGAGCGTGTGTAAGTTCCTCATGCCAGCATGACCCAGTCATCGATGCCATAGCTAGCCTTCTGAAGCTTTAGCAAGTAGACAAGTGGCAGGCTGTGGTCCTGCAGAGAAATCCACAATATACAAGTCTCCTCTCCTAAAGCCTTCGAAGACTTTGGAATTGTCAGATTCCATGAGCACTAAGCAGCGACATTTGCCAAAGACAACAACCATATCCAGATCACAAAGCATTGAGACAGACATGAGGTTGAATCCGAGGGACTCGACAAGCATGACTTTGTCCATGTGTCGATCCTTTGAGATTGCAACCCTACCTAGACCCAATACCTTGCTTTTGCCTTTGTCTGCGTAGGTGATATGCTTCAAATGTGATGGAGATAAAGGAGTGTTCATCAGTAAGCTCTTGTCACCAGTCATGTGATTAGTACATCCACTGTCGAGGACCCACTCAGTAGCTTTGGGTAAGTCATCCTGCGGATGAATTAGTGCATCTTACGAACACATATCTTCAGAGTGAAGAATATGACATCAATTTCATCAGACAGATATTCATCAGTTAATGCAACATATGTATATATAGCAGTATAAGGACATGAGAAATGAATGATTCATTTCTTCATGATTAGCTTGCGTCCTTTCAAGCATTTCAGGTCTCCAGAAAATTCTTCAGACGATTTAGTTCGTCTGGAGACCTGACCCTGCATAAGAGGTTAGTTCTTTTTCTTCACCACCCACATCTGGAGGGGTGGCAAAGAGTTCATCATTCTGCGAGCTCCATAAGAGAAAGGTGGCATTGAATCCAAAGCGCTTTGTTTCACAGGAGAGGGATTAGTATAGGCATATGAGTAAGCAGAGAAATTCTTCGAGGACTTATGAACATAATGATTTGAAGAATAATGCACATAATCAAAACTCTTAGATTTTCCCTGCAAAACAGAAGCATTAGCATGATGATCATATGAGGACATGGATCCATGTGAGGAATTTGATCCATAAGAGGACTTGGATCCATATGAAGACTTTGGTCCATATGAAGAATTTGATCTGGGGTTCCTATTTTTCACAGGTGGTGTCATGAGAACATTCACCTGAAGACTTTCAAGGCACCTTTTGGGAACCCTGATTTTCTTCATAGGGGGACCATTCCTGCAGTTAGTTCCAACATATCTGGCAAATACTTCACCATTCTGATTTTTGAATAGTTTATAGTTGGAGTCAAATGACTCATCAGATGAATATGAGGATTCACAAGTAAAACCAGATAAAGTGGATGGATCTACGGGAGGTCCCTTCGCAGCAACCCATGAGGTTTTGGGATACTGCTCAGGTTTCCAGTAGGTTCCATCAGCATTGAGTTTCCTCTCAAATGCAATACCCTCTTTCCTAGGGTTCCTGTTCAAGATCTGCTTTTTGAGCACATCACAAAGAGTGTGATGCCCTTTGAGGCTTTTGTACATGCCTGTCACATACAATTCCTTCAACCCTGCATTTTCGTCAGTGATACTAGTGGTATCCTCAGATGAGGAATTTGTGACCATAGAGATAGTTGAGGAATTTGCAGCAATAGAAGCATTTGAACATTCAGGTGAAGAATTAGTAGTTTCACGTTCAATGCATTTCAAGCATGGTGGAATAAATTCTTCCTGAGCGGAACTGATCTGTTGAGCAAGCAATGAGTCATTTTCCTTCTGAAGATCTTCATGACTCACCCTTAGCTTCTCAAGATCTTGCTTTCTTTGAAGAAATTCATAAGAAAGCTTCTCATGATCGGCTAAGAGAGTTTCATGACGACCTTGAAGGTTGTCAAACTTAGACTATAGTTGCTGAAGATTATCAGTCAGTGTTTGAGTTCGATCCATTTCCTCACCTAACAGATCATCGCTTTTGTCTAGCATATTTTGAACCTTTTCCAAAGCCTTTTGTTGTTTAACAGCAATATTAGCAAGTTTGGAATAGCTGGGTTTGAGGTTATCATCAGATTCATCCTCACTTGATTCAGAGGAGGGATATTTGAATACCTTGGCACCTTTTGCCATGAAGCAATAGGTGGGAGCATAGTCATCATTGCCGTCATCAGCAGTGTTGGGGAAGCCATTTTCCTCAGTGTTGAAGATGGACTTGCTGACGTAAGCAGTAGCGAGGGCTAGGCTCGCCACACCAGAGTTTTACTCCTCAGATGCCTCCTCTTCCTCATGTTCCTCAGATTCAACTTCAGAGTCCATTTCCTTGCCAATGAATGCCCGAGCTTTCTTGGAGCTGCTCTTCTTGTGAGATGTAGACTTTGAAGATTTTGATGATGAGGACTTTGAAGATTTCTTCTTCTTCTTAGAGTCATCTGAACTATCATCCTTGTATTTCTTCTTCTTTGATTCCTTCTCCCACTGAGGACAATCAGTTATGTAGTGACCAGGTTTCTTGCATTTGTGGCAAGTTCTCTTCTTGTAATCACGGGATGAGGAATCTGATTTCATGTCATCACCTCTTGAGGATTTTCCAAATTGGCCACGTCTAGAGAACTTCTGGAATTTCCTCACGAGCATTGCTAGCTCCTGACTCAGTTCTTCAGGATCACCAAGGCTGCTACCAGAATCTTCATCTTCAGATTCAGAGACTGCCTTGGCCTTCAGTGCACGAGATCTGCCATAGCTCGGTCCATAGAGATCTCTCTTCTCAGCAAGTTGGAACTCATGAGTATTTAGCCTCTCAAGGATATCAGCAGGATCAAGTGACTTGTAGTCTCCACGTTCTTGAATCATTAGTGCCAGTGTATCGAATGAAGAATCGAGTGACCTCAGCAATTTCTTCACCACTTCATGGTCGGTGATGTCAGTGGCACCCAGTGCTTGAAGCTCATTTGAAATGTCAGTGAGGCGATCAAAGGTTTGCTGGACATTCTCATTGTCGAGTCTTTTGAAGCGGTTGAAGAGATTGCGAAGAACGTCAACTCGAGAATCACGTTGAGTCGAGATTCCTTCGTTGACGTTGGATAGCCTGTCCCAGATAAGCTTTGCAAACTCCAAAGCACTCACTCTGCCGTACTGTCCTTTGCTCAGATGGCCACATATGATATTCTTCGCTTGAGAGTCGAGTTGCTTGAATCTCTTCACATCAGCAGCATTCACGGAAGGAGTGACAGCGGGAACGCCATTTTCCACAACGTACCAGAGATCATTGTCAATTGCCTCAAGATGCATGCGCATCTTATTCTTCCAGTAGGGGTAGTCCGTCCCATCAAAGGTAGGACACCCAGCCGAGACCTTGATCATGCCTGCAGTTGACATAACTAAAACTCCAGGTGGTTAAACCAAAATCACACAGAACAAGGGAGTACCTTGCTCTGATACCAATTGAAAGTGCGTTATATCGATTAGAGGGGGGGTGAATAGGCGATTTTTACAAATTCGTCACCGAGGAATTTCACGATGAGGAAATTCCTAAGTAATGAACTACTTAGCAGCAGAATAAGTACTCAGATGCAAACATAACATGGCATAAGAACAGTCATCATGATGAAATGAAATAGGCACAGAGTACAGGTAGCGTGAAACACAGGATAAGCAGGCTGAAGACTATGTGACTGAAGAAATAGGATTGAGGAAATTGAGAAAGTCTTCAATCAAAGTCTTCACACAGTAACGATCAAGTACATTAACACATGAATGAGGAAATGAAAGGGTTGAGGAAATAGAACCAGTAGCTCGGTGAAGACGATGATTTGGTAGACCAGTTCCAACTGCTGTGACAGTTGTACGTCTGGTTGGAGAGGCTAGGTATTTAAACCTGAGGACACACAGTCCCGGACACACAGTCCTCACCATATTCTCCTTGAGCAAAGGTCACACAGACCTCGCCCAATCACTCGTGGTAAGTCTTTAGGTGACTTCCAAACCTTCACAGACTCGGTCACTCGGCGATCCACAATTTCCTCTTGGATGCTCTAGACCATGACGCCTAACCGTCTGGAGGATGCACAGTCCTCAAAGGTAACAAGCGTCGGTTCCACACAGGAACAATTTCTTCAGTGATGCTCAATCACTTTGGGTTTGTAGGTGTTTAGGTTTTTGGGTTTTTCCTCACTTGATGATTTTCGCTCAAAGTCCTCGGAGGATGGGATGCTCTAAATGACAAGTGTCAATCTATCTCTCGGAGCAGCCAACCAGCTAGTGGTTGTAGGGGGCGGCTATTTATAGCCTAGGGAGCAGCCCGACATGATAAGACATAAATGCCCTTCAATGATATGACCGTTAGGTGGATAGGATATTTGGACAGCTGGTGCGTAGCACAGCAACGGTCGGAAATTTGTGTATTAAATTCCTCAGGGCTATCATGTTCCTCACTTGTAGGCAATCTGCACTGGCGAATTCCTAACTCCTCAGTCAGAACAAATTCCTCAGAGAACAGAAGAACTTCGTCTCTATCACTGAAGAAATTGACTGAACTGAATGAGATTTCCAATGGCTTCACTCGAAAGGATTGGGTAGGTGTAGGATTTTGAGATGAGCATCACTTGGAAACTTTTCCTTAGTTTTACCTCGACCCCCTTTAACAGTACGGTGTTTCCTATGACTCAAGAAGAAGAAAATGAAACTACGAAAACAAAAGTCTTCACGCTTCATAATCCTCGCATGAATATCAAGTCTTCAGGGTCACACCAATTTCTTCACTTTCAAAGTCTTCAAGAAAACCAAAGTCTTCAGTTGAAGACTTTCATTTTTAGGGGTCGACTTTCATCGTAAATATCAAACTCCTCATAGACTTATAGAACCTGTGTACACTCACAAACGCATTAGTCCCTTAACCTATAAGTCTTCAATACACCAAAATCACTAAGGGGCACTAGATGCACTTACACATTTACCTAGTCGAGGACGAGCAGGAATTAAGCTTGGGGATGCTTGATACGTCTGCAACGTATCTATAATTTTGATTGTTCCATGCTATTATATTATCTATTTTGGATGTTTTATATGCATTAATATGTTATTTTCTATTATTTTTGGGACTAACTTATTAACCTAGAGCCCAGTGCCAATTTATGTTTTTTCCTTGTTTTTGAGTTTTACAGAAAAGGAATACCCAACGGAGTCCAAACGGAATAAAACTTTCACGATGATTTTTCTTGGACCAGAAGACACACGTAGGACTTGGAGAGGAAGGCAGAAGAGTCCTGAGGGCTCCACAAGCCCTCAGGGCGCGTCCTAGGGGGGCGCCCATTGGCATGTGGGCCCCACGGGAGTCCTCCAACCCTAATTCTTGGCCTATAAATTCAGAAATATTCCCAAACGACCAGAAGCGTCCACCAAAATACTTTTCCACCGCCGTAACCTTCTGTTCCCGTGAGATCCCATCTTGGGGCCTTTTCTGGCATCCTGCCGGAGGGGGATTCGATCACGGAGGGCTTCTACATCAACCCTATTGCCCTTCCGATGAAGCGTGAGTAGTTTACCACAGACCTACGGGTCCATAGCTAGTAGCTAGATGGCTTCTTCTGTGACACCCCCAGTGGTTAGCCACAGTAATCCCCCTTTTGATAATACCATGTCATCATGGTCAACAGTGCTTAAACATCATTTGGAGCATATCTCTTTTCAAATTCAAATTCAAATGGAAATTCAAACTGAAAGTGAAAATAAAAGTTATTCAAATCCAGAAACTAAAATGTTCATAATATTGTAAATATTCCAGAGACAATTCTAAAATTAAAACCAACATTCACTAAATTAATTAATTGACTCAAACAACAACAAAATAGAGATAATTAATCCATATTCATTTATTTAAAATCCGAATAAAATTCATTTGCCTCCAAACCTTTTTATAACAGAGCTAGAAATAGCACTATAAATATGTAGCTAGTTCACCTATTTTTCAAAAGTCATTTGGATTAAAAAGAAAAGAGAAAACAGAAATAAGAGAAGGAAAAACAGAGAAGAAAAGAAAATAAAAAGGAAAGGCCCGTAGTGGCTGGGCTCTAGTCTAGAGTGCCGGCCCAGCCCACCGCCTGCCGTCCCCCACCTCGCGCTGTTCACCCCCCTCTCTGTTGTCTCCACAGCGCCCCGTGCACGCGCACGCGCTCACCCCTGGCCCCCCCTCTGCTGCTCAACACCACGCCCCGCCGCTCGCCGTGGGTGGATAAGGCCTCCCTGGCTCCCCACTGAACTCTCTGGCCTCTCTTCTCCACTCTCGCCTCAGATCCACCTCGCCCCGACGCACTGTCGCCGCGGCGATTACTGCGCCACCGTGGCCACCGTCCTCCCTGTGCCAAGCTGACGTGCCCACGAGCTCCGCCTTGTCCTCCCCTCCTTCTCTGTCGAACCGCGGGACCTGGAGCACTCCACAACGCCGGCGCCAGCATCGTCTTCCACCTTCGGACGCGCTGGAGCTCGCCGTCGATTCGCGCTGCCCCGAGCACCTCGAGCCGTCCACGGGCCTTCTCTGCAACGGCCATGAGCACCCCGTCCTCCTCCCCCTCCGCTTGCGCTCTCCTCTGCACCGTACGCGCCGCCCCCTTCTCAGCCGAACACGCCATCGCGTGAGCTCATCGCCGGCGTAGCCACGGCGACCGTTGGGCCCAATGCTGCTGCCCATCGTGCTCGCCACGTCGCGTAGGCCCTCCCCGGCCGCTTCTTTTGCTCATCCGCGCGTTGCAACCCCGAGTCCGTGCGCCGCCCGTAGCCACCGCCGCCTGCCGTCGTTGCCGACGCCCATCCCGGCCACGGCAGCCACCGCCCTTTGAAGCGTGACTTCGCCCGCAGCTGAACGCACCTAGCCCCGCGGCAAACGGACGCCTGTGGACGTTTTCCGGCCAGGTCCGGCGAGTCGCCGCCGCGTCGGGGCTCGCCGGCGCACTCCGATGGCCAGCACTGACCAGGCACTCACGTGGACTGCTGGGGCCCGCCCCCAGTGCCACTGCCACTGGGCCCTGTGGGGTTCGTTGACCAGTCAGCGCTGCTGACTGGGCAACCCGTGTCACTAACACATGGGCCCCACCCCCTTAAAATGTTTTTAAAATAAATAAAATCTGTTAATTAGTTAATTAGTTAACTAAATCACTAATTAGTCACTGACCAGTGGGCCCCTGTTAATTAGTTAGGTAGTTAGATTAGTTAAACTTAGTTATTTAGCCACTGAGTATGACAGGTGGGTCCCACCTGTCAGGTTTGACTTTGGTCAGCCATAGTTGACTGCTGACGTCATCTTTTCATCATGCTGACGTCACCATTTACTGTTTTGGATAATTCGAATTAATAATAAATCTATAATTTCAGAATATTGTTTAAACTTGGAAAAATCATAGAAAATAATCCGTAGCTCAGATTGAAAAACTTTGTACATGAAAGTTCTCAGAATTTCAAGACGAATCCGATTACGCGGTCCGTTCATCCGTCACACGTCCCTAACTATCCAAACATGGAACCGTTCCCCTCCGGTGATCTATCTAACAAATGTCCGGAACCGGGAAAACATTCCCGGATGGATTCCCCCTTCATCGGTAACATGCAACCATACGTTAGGACACACCCGGCACTGCATATTGTCATGTCATGCTCTTGTCTGCTTTATATTTACTGTTTCCTCCCTCTCTTCTCTCTCGGTAGACCCCGACACCGACGTCGTCCCCGAGACTGACGCAGCTCAGGAGCCCGACGCCACCGTTGACGACCTTGTCTTTGCCGCCGAGCAACCAGGCAAGCACCCCCCCTTTGAGCATACCGATATCGCCCATTCTTTCTCTCTCATGCTTGCATTAGAATTGCTGCTGCTACTGCTTTACCTACTCTGATGCATAGCCTGTTTTTTGTAACCTACTATTGAAACCTTACCTGCTTATCCTAAACTGTCTAGTATAGGCTGGGTAGAGACCTATCAGTGACCCCACTAGCCCCGACTGCCCCGCTGGATTATCAGAAGACCCGATCAATGGGTTTGAAGACCAGGCCCCGGCACCGCACATCACCCCCCTTAGTTGTAACGACACTGCAGCGTTACTATCGAGTGCCGAGGGTGAAACCTCTTGTAGCACTTCTGATGTTAACTCTGTAGAGTAGCTATTCGGTCGTGGTCATCGAGGGTGATTCCTCCTTCCCCACTTCCGATAACGACGCTGTCGTGCAACACCTCAAGTGTGAACCCATCGAGGGTGATTCCTCCGAGTTCACCTTGACAGATACATCGAGTAGGAATCCAACAAGGGTGATACCTCGGATTCCCTTGATGTTATGGACACACGGATAATTGGACTTTACACTGTTACTTGGAAGGCGGGTCGACCCTGAGGGGTACCCGCGTGTGATGTGAAGATGGGTTGACCTGGATGGTGCCCGAGTGAGAATACGAGGCGTGGCCGGGCATTCTTGGCCCTTGCCGCAAGTCCTCGAGACGGGGCGACGGGGTCACATCGATCGTGAGTCTCTGCTCGTTACCGCACTACCATTACACTAACGATTTGGATATTTGATCTGAGTGGGCCTCTGGCCCGATAGCACTAACTATCACGCGGGAAAAGTTATGGGCACTCTGCATCGTAGCATCAGCCGAAAGCTCTGTCAGACGTCCAGTTCAGCAGTGCGGCATGGAGTGATTGGCGCCATTCACGATAGAGGTGGTGCTTGGATCTGAGCCATGTGCGCAACGACCCGGAGGGCGAGGGGCGATGGCCGAAGACCCCCGAGCGCTTAGGATGTAGACCGGCGGGGACCTCTCTGCTGAGCTCTAGGTAGGGTTGCGGTGTGTCGTTTGGCCGAGGCCGGGCATGACCCGGAAAAGTGTGTCCGGCCGGAGTTAAGCGAGCGTGGTGGGTAAGTTGGTGCACCCCTGCAGGGAAGAACTAATCTATGCATAGCCGGATCCTCGGTAACGGACACTCGGAGTTGTATCCCGATCGATACAAATAGAATTGGATACTATGGCTCTGGGATTGCTTTCTCGCAGGGAGTCGAGAAAGGATCTCTGGGTGAGGATGGGACTTAATGATACTACTACTTTATACGGTACTAATCTACACTCTTCCAATGCTGCAAGACCTCTGAAGATGCTAGTCTTCGATAGGACTAGGCCTTCTCTCTATTCTGGCATTTCTGCAGCCCAGTCCACATATACAGCCTCCCTTTGATAATGTTGCATATGTAGTGTAGATCCTTGCTTGCTGAGTACTTCGGATGAGTACTCACGGCTGCTTTGCTTTCTTTTTCCCCATATCCCTTTGATGCAACCAGATGACGGAGCCCCAGATACAGCTGCCCCCGCCGATGATCGCTACTACTACCCCGAGGGTGGATACTACTATGAGCTTACTGACGACCAGGAGTAGGTTCGGAGGGTCCCAGGCAGGAGGCCTGCGCCTTTCGATCGTAGCTTTTGTTTTTCCCCGCCTTCTTAAAGGCTTATCTCTGTTTCTGTTTCATATCTGTGCTCAGATATCTGATGCTTCCGCTGATGCTTGTATGTGAGCTTATGTATTCGAGCCCTCGAGGCCCCTGGCTTGTAATATAAAGCTTGTATGACTTTATTTATGTTTTAGAGTTGTGTTGTGATATCTTCCCGTGAGTCCTTAGGCTTGATCGTGTGCATTTGCGTGTATGATTAGTGCACGATTGAGACGGGGCATCACAAGTTGGTATCAGAGCCGACTGCCTGTAGGAACCCCCCTTTCCAACTCCTTGGCCGAAGTTGAGTCTAGTAATCGAAAACCGTTTTACTAACATGGCTGTGTGGCTTACGGGCCCACGTCGCCAACTGGGTGGTATTAGGATCTTTTACTCCTCGACCTTTACTCTGGGACTCTGATCTCTCTTCTATTCGGGATAAATGATTTTTACTAACGCCGACTCTAGGTTCTCGTAACTACTTCCTCCCGGAGGGCCGTTACTCCAGATGATTACTTGGTGCACCAGAAAAATCCGAAGATACTCTCCGATGTTCTTTCGAGAACTTGTGCTCATCGGATTTGCAATTCCCTACCACCGAGACATCCCTACGGATAGCTACTTATACTTGCCATCCATAGCTTCATTCTCGACAACTCTTGTTAGTACAAGATACCCTGAACTACTTCCCGCTACTCCGAGAATCCTTCGTGATTACTGCCTTGCAGCTCTTTTCTGCACGATTACACCTACGAATAATTCCTCACACTTATCGAGGATTTGTTCATTCCTAATTGTTCTTGTGTTACACAAAATTCTTTGAAATACTATTCGATTTTCGGAAGATCCTCAGCAGCTTATTGCTCCTGAATTCCTTGCCTTCCTGCATTATGGTTAAATCCATATTTCTAGTAATCTCCGTTGACATTCTCTGTCACTATCATTTTGAGTCCCTTGATTCAATATACTGAGAATGCTCGCAAATCCTCAATCAGATCCTAGAATTCATCCTTCCGGCTCAGACATCATTTTTAACATGAGCTGGATCTCGATCAATCAAATAGCCATCGATTGTACCCCTAAGCCTACTCTATTTATCCATCCTTAACCAGAGCGTTTGCTTCTGATCCCTTGATTTGGACATCATAAATCCTTTGCAATTGAGCTTTGAATTAGTCAGTTGATTCTATAATCCAGTGCCTTTGCCTTGTTTCGTCCTCTGATTGTGTGCCGATGCTCACATCAACCCCGATATGGACCGTCAGATCCTTTGTTGAATTATCATTCGACAGTGTCCTTTGTATGCAAAAACCTCAAGTTCTTCTCTGATACATAATGCCATTGGTAAATCCTATTCTCTGATTTGTCCAACCATGCTCTGCTTTCGAGCTGGTGATAATTACTCTTGAAACTTGTGGTATATGATTCTAAGATGCCCCGATGGGTTGAACCTATGCCTTCCTTAAGCTGGGTGAACCCGAAAGTTTTCCAGGGTTCATACTCCTCTGGTAATTCACCATGTAGGCCTTCGCACTCAAATCATTTTTTTGATAGAGCAGCGTATGAAAGGTTATGCATTGCAGAAGTGGGAGTCGACCTTGAACTTTGTGTTCATGCCCATGGACATGATGTATATCTAGTCATTAAAGCATCTCTTAAATTAATTATTCCCTTGGTATAAGTTCATCTTATATCTGGGATCTGGCCTTTTGCAATCGTGGTTCCGACCATGTCCTCCTTTTAATTACCATTTCTCGTGCAAGTTAAACACTTGTCTTCTGTAGAGCAATACCCCAGTCCAACCTCTGTTTTGATCTGTCGTCGAGTATTACCCCCTTGTATCTCGAGATTATCATGGAGCTACATAACTCCTATGAGTTCTTCATCTACTATTATTTCTCACCGATTCCAATTTTTCCCCGGGTTCTGAGTTGTTAGACACTCAAGGACACCGATAACGGAATCGAGCCCGCATTGCGATTCGACAAGTATTCGAAATCTTCATTGCTTACAAGTTTAATACTCCATAATGTTAACCCTAGCCTGAACGGCTACATCATTATCGTGCTATTATTAACAGTGCTACCTGGTCCTTCTTCCCAGAGCACAAATTTCGACGGTGAGCTAATCTTACATCGAATTTCCTTGTCATATCATTTCTCCTTGAACAACAAACTTGATTTCGAGGTTGTGTCATACCCATGGTTCCAATAACCTTTCGCTTGATCATTTCTTTGACTTGATGTCATCGCCGATCGATTACATCTTCATGGAATCTCTCGACAATTGTGTCGTGATCATCATCAGCATTCTGAGCTCTTCCAGGATATCAATTGAATTCATGATGAGGAATACCATCCTTGCCTCGATGATTTGTGATATCATCGGCCACTTTATTGCCCTCCCCCCCCCCAACACAAACTTGTTCATGTTTTGTGTTATACCTTGAGTTCCTTGCTATCCAGCATTTGTTCTTCTTACCTTGGAAAATTACCACCTTTTATGTCAAGAATGCCATGGGAATTTCACCACCTCTTGAGAATTCTTGATACAAGTGTTACTTCTCACCATCACCATTCCTTCTTGGTCCCCGTGTTGTTTATGACCGTAATGCCGACAAATGAACTATGATGTGTGAATTCTAAACTTCTAGCAACCCTATTGCCTCCTGATGGATCCTTTGTGTATCCAAAGTCTGACCTTTACTGGAAGACCATGTCAATGTTATCTCGAAGCATGACAGTGGTACTCCGATCTTCAATAAGAACATTTGAAGCATAATGCCAAAATTTTCTTTTACAATTATCCAAACACCATTGTATGGGTAATGTCATGGAATTTCTCTCCCCTTACCTAAAGCGTTTTCTACTTTCTATCCTGCCATGGATATCATGCTCTGCTTGTCCTTGCGAAGGATATACCCCTGGAATATGTGTTTAGACACATTTTCCTTTCCATTGTTCTGTTTAATCTGATGATCACATTTACCTTTCCATCGTTTTGTTTAACCTTTCTCGTGATCTATATGATCTAAGCAGTAATAATTCACTGCTTATGTAAACACCTCGGTGTACAACTCTGTCAGTGAGACCCTGTTTCTACTGTTGATGACATTCCGGTAACCGCCGATGGACGAGAACTTTGCCTATTGGTCTGCCTCGTTCAACGAGCAGGAAAATGGTTCTCTTCGTCACTCGCCCTTGGTACCGATGTTGTTGCCGACATAACCGACAGACTATCCTCTGACATGCCTTGCTTACATGATCGTGCGAGATGTCACCGCCCTTCCTACTTCTAACCCACGTGGTGGGCCATAACCCACAGTTCCACAGGATTGAAACTTGAATCTCCTGTACACCCCCTGTTCCCAAAGTTATTCCTCGCGCGTGGCCTCGTACGTAATTCACGAGCCACCTTCCGAGGGAACATCAATTCTGGTATCAGACGCAGTACTTATTCTCGTTGCTCTAGGCCATTTTCACACTTTGTTTCAGACATCGAACGATTGTCTATTCACTTGAAACTTCTTATTGTACCTTCTTGCTTGGCTCTCGATGTGTTTCATTTGACCAACTCGAGAGATACCTATGTGTTCATTCATGGGATAACCCCCGTTGATTACCCTTTATAGCCTTCTATCGTTGCCGAGTTGCCCCTTTACTATTCATAAGTACGATGGAGTTCCCGAAGAAAGGATGCCGACTTCGTCATGAGGACCTGAAATAGAGGAATGAAGACATCAACGTAGTGGGTCGACCTCGTCGAGAAGAGCAACCAAGACCGAGAAGAATCGTTAGAATTTCGTAACCTAGTCTTTTCCCTTTACTCCACCTCTTAATTCTCGGGATGAGAATTCTTATTAGTGCAGGAGATTTGTGACACCCCCAGTGGTTAGCCACAGTAATCCCCCTTTTGATAATACCATGTCATCATGATCAATAGTGCTTAAACATCATTTGGAGCATATCTCTTTTCAAACTCAAATTCAAATGGAAATTCAAACTGAAAGTGAAAATAAAAGTTGTTCAAATCCAGAAACTAAAATGTTCATAATATTGTAAATATTCCAGAGACAATTCTAAAATTATAACCAACATTCACTAAATTAATTAATTGACTCAAACAGCAACAAAATAGAGATAATTAATCCATATTCATTTATTTAAAATCCGATTAAATTCATTTGCCTCCAAACCTTATTATAACAGAGCTAGTAATAGCACTGTAAATATGTAGCTAGTTCACCTATTTTTCAAAAGTCATTTGGATTAAAAAGAAAAGAGAAAACAGAAATAAGAAAAGGAAAAACAGAGAAGAAAAGAAAATAAAAAGAAAAGGCCCGTAGTGGCTGGGCTCTAGTCTACAGTGCCGGCCCAGCCCACCGCTTGCCGTCCCCCACCTCGCGCTGTTCAACCCCCCTCTCTGTCGTCTCCACAGCGCCCGCGCGTGTGCTCACCCCTGGCCCCCCCTCTGCTGCTTGACACCGCGCCCCGCCGCTCGCCGTGGGTGGATAAGGCCCCCCTGGCTCCCCACTGAACTCTCTGGCCTCTCTTCTCCACTCTCGCCTCAGATCCACCTCGCCCCGACGCACTGTCGCCGCTGCGATTGCTGCGCCACCGTGGCCACCGTCCTCCCTGCACCAAGCTGACATGCCCACGAGCTCCGCCTCGTCCTCCCCTCCTCCATCGAACCACGGGACCCGGAGCACTCCACAACGCCGGCGCCAGCATCGTCTTCCACCTTCGGACGCGCAGGAGCTCGCCGTCGATTCGCGCCGCCCCGAGCACCTCGAGCCGTCCCCGGGCCTTCTCTGCAATGGCCGTGAGCACCCCGTCCTCCTCCCCCTCCCCTTGTGCTCTCCTCTGCACCGTACGCGCCGCCCCCTTCTCGCCCGAACACGCCACCGCGTGAGCTCATCGCCAGCGTAGCCACGGCGACCGGTGGGCCCAGTGCTGCTGCCCATCGTGCTCGCCACGTCGCGTAGGCCCTCCCCAACCGCTTCTTTTGCTCATCCGCGCGCTGCAACCCCGAGTCTGTGCGCCGCCCGTAGCCACCGCCGCCTGCCATCGTTGTCAGCGCCCATCCCGGCCACGGCAGCCCCCCGCAGCCACCGCCCTTTGAAGCGCGACTTCGCCCGCAGCCGAACGCACCTAGCCCCGCGGCAAACGGATGCCTATGGACGTTTTCCGGCCAGGTCCGGCGAGTCGCCGCCGCGTCGGGGCTCGCCGGCGCACTCCGACGGCCAGCGCTGATCGGGCGCCCATGTGGACTGCTGGGGCCCGCCCCCAGTGCCACTGCCACTGGGCCCTGTAGGGTCCGTTGACTAGTCAGCGTTGCTGACTGGGCAACCTGTGTCACTGACACGCGGGCCCCACCCCCTTAAAACGTTTTTAAAATAAATAAAATATGTTAATTAGTTAATTAGTTAACTAAATCACTAATTAGTCACTGACAAGTGGGCCCCTGTTAATTAGTTAGGTAGTTAGATTAGTTAAACTCAGTTATTTAGCCACTGAGTATTACAGGTGGGTCCTACCTGTCAGGTTTGACTCTGGTCAGCCAGAGTTGACTGCTGATGTCATCTTTTCGTCATGCTGACGTCACCGTTTACTGTTTTGGATAATTCGAATTAATAATAAATCTGTAATTTCAGAATATTGTTTAAACTTTGAAAAATCATAGAAAATAATCCGTAGCTCAGATCGAAAAACTTTGTACATGAAAGTTGCTCAGAATTTTGAGACAAATCCTAATATGCGGTCCGTTCGTCCGTCACACGTCCCTAACTATCCGAACATGGAACCGTTCCCCTTCGGTCATCTGTCTGACAAATGTCCGGAACCAGGAAAACATTCCCGGATGGATTCCCCCTTCCTCGGTAACGTGCAACCATACGTTAGGACACACCCGACACTGCATATTGTCATGTCATGCTCTTGTCTACTTTATATTTACTGTTTCCTCCCCCTCTTCTCTCTCGGTAGACCCCGACACCGACGTCGTCCCCGAGACTGACGCAGCTCAGGAGCCCGACGCCACCGTTGACGACCTTGTCTTTGCCGCCGAGCAACCAGGCAAGCACGCCCCCTTTGAGCATACCGATATCGCCCATTCTTTCTCTCTCATGCTTGCATTAGAATTGCTGCTGCTACTACTTTACTATTTTGATGCATAGCCTGTTTATTGTAACCTTACCTGCTTATCCAAAACTGTCTAGTATAGGCTGGGTAGAGACCTATCAGTGACCCCACTAGTCCTGACTGCCCCACTGGATTATCAGAAGACCCGATCAACGGGTTTGAAGACCAGGCCCCGGCACCGCACATCACCCCCCTTAGTTGTAACGATACTGCAGCGTTACTATCGAGTGCCGAGGGTGAAACCACTTGTAGCACTTCTGATGTTAACTCTGTAGAGTAGCTATTCGGTCGTGGTCATCGAGGGTGATTCCTCCTTCCCCACTTCTGATAACAACGCTATCGTGCAACACCTCAAGTGTGAACCCATCGAGGGTGATTCCTCTGAGTTCACCTTGACGGATACATCGAGTAGGAATCCAACAAGAGTGATACCTTGGATTCCCTTGATGTTATGGACACACGGATAATTGGACTTTACACTGTTACTTGGAAGGCGGGTCAACCCTGAGGGGTACCCGCGTGTGATGTGAAGACGGGTTAACCTGGATGGTGCCCGAGTGAGAATACGAGGCGTGGCCGGGCATTCTTGGACCTTGCCGCAAGTCCTCGAGACGGGGCGACGGGGTCACATCGATCATGAGTCTCTGCTCGTTACCGCACTACCATTACACTAATGATTTGGATATTTGATCTGAGTGGGCCTCTGGCCTGATAGCACTAACCATCACGCGGGAAAAGTTATGGGCACTCTGCATCGTAGCATCAGCCGAAAGCTCTGTCAGACGTCCAGTTTAGCAGTGCGGCATGGAGTGATTGGCGCCATTCACGACAGAGGTGGTGCTTGGATCTGAGCCATGTGCGCAACGACCCGAAGGGAGAGGGGCGATGGCCCAAGACCCCCGAGCGCTTAGGATGTAGACCGGCGGGGACCTCTCTGCTGAGCTCTAGGTAGGGTTGCGGTGTGTCGTTTGGCCGAGGCGGGGCATGACCCAGAAAAGTGTGTCCGGCCGGAGTTAAGCGAGCGTGGTGGGTAAGTTGGTGCACCCCTGCAGGGAAGAACTAATCTATGCATAGCCGGATCCTCGGTAACGGACACTCGGAGTTGTATCCCGATCGATACAAATAGAATTGGATACTATGGCTCTGGGATTGCTTTCTCGCAGGGAGTCGAGAAAGGATCTCTGGGTGAGGATGAGACTTAATGATACTACTACTTTATACGGTACTAATCTACACTCTTCCAATGCTGCAAGACCTCTGAAGATGCTAGTCTTTGATAGGACTAGGCCTTCTCTCTATTCTGGCATTTCTATAGCCCAGTCCACATATACAGCCTCCCTTTGATAATGTTGCATATGTAGTGTAGATCCTTACTTGCTGAGTACTTCGGATGAGTACTCACGGTTGCTTTACTTTCTTTTTCCCCATATCAATTTGATGCAACCAGATGACGGAGCCCCGGATACAGCTGCCCCCGCCGACGATCGCTACTACTACCCTGAGGGTGGATACTACTACGAGCTTACCGACGACTAGGAGTAGGTTCGGAGGGTCCCAGGCAGGAGGCCTGCGCCTTTCGATCGTAGCTTTTGTTTTTGCCCCGCCTTCTTAAAGGCTTATCTCTGTTTCTGTTTCATATCTATACTCAGATATCTGATGCTTCCGCTGACGCTTGTATGCGAGCTTATGTATTCGAGCCCTCGAGGCCCCTGGCTTGTAATATAAAGCTTGTATGATTTTATTTATGTTTTAGAGTTGTGTTGTGATATCTTCCCGTGAGTCCTTAGGCTTGATCATGTGCATTTGCGTGTATGATTAGTGCACGATTGAGCCGGGGCGTCACATCTTCTCTCTCTTTGATCCTCAATACAATGTTCTCCTCGATGTTCTTGGAGATCTATCCGATGTAATATTCTTGTGTGGTGTGTTTGTCGTGATCCGATGAATTGTGGATTTATGATCAGTTTATCAATTAATATTATTTGAATCTTCTCTGAATTCTTATATGCATGATTTGATATCTTTGTATTTCTCTTCGAATTATCGGTTTGGTTTGGCCAATTAGATTGGTTCTTCTTGCAATGGGAGAGGTGCTTAGTTTTGGGTTCAATCTTGCGGTGTCCTCACCCAGTGACAAAGTAGGGGTAGCGAGGCACATATTGTATTGTTGCCATCAAGGGTAAAAAGATGGGGTTTTCATCATATTGCTTGAGTTTATCCCTCTACATCATGTCATCTTACTTAAGGCATTACTCCGTTCTTATGAACTTAATAATATAGATGCATGCTGGATAGCGGTCGATGTGTGGATTAATAGTAGTAGATGCAGGCAGGAGTCGGTCTACTTGACATGGACATGATGCCTATATTCATAATCATTGCCTTGGATATCGTCATAACTTTACGCTTTTCTATCAATTGCTCGACAGTAATTTGTTGACCCACCGTATTATTTGCCTTCAAGAGAGAAGCCTCTAGTGAAACCTATGGCCCCCGGGTCTATTTTCCATCATATATTTTCAGATCTATAAACCAAAAAACCCAAAAATACCTTGCTGCAATTTATTTGTTTTTACTTTGTTTTACGTTTTAGTAAGCTTTTATATCTATCTCTATCAGATCTCATCCTTGCAAGTGACCATGAAGGGATTGACAACCCCTTTATCACATTGGGTGCAAGTGTTTGATTGTTTGTGCAGGTGCATAGATTGGAGACTTGCGTGTATCTCCTACTGGATTGTTACCTTGGTTCTTAACTGTGGGAAATACTTACCTCTACTTTGCTGCATGACCCTTTCCTCTTCAAGGGAAAAACCAACGCAAGCTCAAGAAGGAGCAATGTGCTGGCGTTGGCTGCCTCGTACGGATGCAGATCTTGAGCGGCAGCGGAGCGCTATGATGCGGTGAAGCACCAACGGCCTCGGGGGGTGGAGGTCGACGATGTGCTCGGTGAAGTAGCCCCGATGAGGTGGGAGACGGTGTCGGTGAAGCGCACCTGATGCGGTGGAAGTCGGTGTCTGTGAGGCACGTTGGCTGCGACAGCCGACGTTATCGGTGGACCACCCGGTGCGGTGGACGACGGCGTAGATGAGGCAGCTCTGGTATGGTGGTGAAGGGCGACCGTCATCTTTGTCGTCGTCCTCCGGCACACAGGTGGGGAAAGGGATGAGACAAGGGCGATTCAAATTTTGCTTGGGTTGGCGGCGAATTAGGGATTTCAGTGCTCTGGGCGTGGAAGGGGATGGGGGAGAAGGGAGATTTTGCAAGGCTGGAATTGGGGCCGCCAGATATTTCAATCCGAAACATGGAAGCACAAACTTCTTTTGTCATCCTTCTTTTTTTTGGGGGTGGGGGAGGGAGGGGGTGGGTGCTAGCGTCCGTAAAACACACGTGACCACCACGACACGACCCTGGTCTGCCTACATTTGAGAATGCAAACGAAT
Organism: Thinopyrum elongatum; assembly: GCA_011799875.1. NCBI lineage: Eukaryota > Viridiplantae > Streptophyta > Magnoliopsida > Poales > Poaceae > Thinopyrum > Thinopyrum elongatum. The sequence continues at coordinate 290,470,982 of CM022299.1, read as the reverse complement.
CTTCTTTCATTGCCAAACGAATCTGTATGTGTTACCATGCCCGTGTTTTCCTTGCAAATAATTAGTCCTTCGAAATGATATACTATAAATTAATTATTGAAGAGTTCTTTGAATTAGAGTGTGTTTGTCACATAGCGATCTCCAATTCTAACGTGGATTTCGCATTTCACGGTATCCATGCTACTTTCTTAATTCAAATTCATATGTATAAGATGAACACTATGGTAGTGAGAATTTTTTTGATGGATTCAAGCATATGACCACACACATACAAAATGCCACAACAATCAAGTCAATATCAACTTTTGCAAGCCTACTATGGCACAAATTCGAAATAATTACGAAAGCCATATGCATGGTCCTCAATTCAAATCTTACAATGTACACTAAATCGAAAGTCAATATTAAGTCTATTACTATCTACATTCAAATGTTGTTTTTAGCCCCCCCCCTCGGCACACACGCTACATACTTCCTCTATCGATCAATCTTCCTCTCCAAACCACCTTACAAAGCTATTGGTTTCCGACACACGCTCATTCTTTCTCTCCATGTTTCGATCTCTAACTCTCTCAAATACACAACCCCCTTTTTCCACCCTATCAAAAAAAAATGTATCTCTCTCACACACCCACCATTGCACTCCATGCTGAGCTCTCTCTCTCTCTATCTCTCCCACCCTCTCTCGCTAGATACATGCATTGCCTATCTAGACCCCCCTCTCGCGTGCACGCACGCACGTTGTCTATCTAGGTCGCTCTCTCGAGTCCATCTCACTCTTTCTTCCGCACGGCGGCCCACGCTCCCTCAATCTCTCTCTCTTTATCTAGCTAAGTCTCGATTAACATCGCTTTCTCTCACACACAAACGATATATCTCTCTATTCGGGCCTCGATTGACACACTCTATACTCTCTAACGCAGATTGTCTATCTACGTCAGTCTCTCCAAGTCGTCCCACTCTTTCGACCTCATGGCGGCCCATGCTCGCTTAATCTCTCTCACTCTCTCTCTTTATGTATGTCTTGATTGACCTTGCTCTTTCTCACACACAAACGATATATCTCCATGTTTGGGCCCAATTCGACATATTCATATTGTACTGGCAAGATGCCCGTGCGTTGCACGGAACATTAAGATGCATTTATATAAGTAGTTTATCTTGTGGGAGATAAGGATGAACGAGGGAAGGCTTGTCTGCAAATGTGGAGAGGGGTGCGGGTATCTTTTTGCAAAATTGTCATAGTTTCATTCCTATCCGTAAGATATAGATCGAACCACCTATATTGCAGGATGGCAGGCACACCATCATCACCATCTCTGTTTTTTATAAGAGTAGAGACACTCTCTCACGCACATTGTCTATCTAGGTCACTCTCTCCAACCCGTCACACTCTTTCGACCGCATGACGACCCACACTCGCTAAATCTCTCTCTCTCTCTCTCTCTCTCTTAATCCATGTATCGATTGACCTTGCTTCCTCCCACGCACAAATGATATATCTACCGGTCTATGACTGGATCATCTCTCAAGCTATCTCTTACAGCCCTCACCCTTTCTATCTATGAAAAGCTCAATCGGACAATATCTCTCCAGAGCATATATATCTTTTTAATGAATGCCGGGCCACACTCACTTTGTCTCTCTATCTATCTATGCCTCGATTGACCTCGCTTTCTCATGACGTCTCTTCCACACATTGAAGCTACCTCTCCATCCCTCGAAGAGCCAGAGCTATTTACATTGCGAGGGGGACTCCACCCTTGGATTAATTTGTGAAGGCATTTATTCTGATGGGTTTAGATTATATTTTTGTAGCATTCGGAACACAACTACTCCAAACAGGTTGCAACCGCCGCCCCTCCCCCAATTGATTTCCCTCTGGCTCGGTCACCGCTCTCTCGCATGCCCTTTCTCACCTTCCACGTTGCACCATGGTATTTTTGCAAAAAACTCTGGTGTTCTCTTTAATAATTACAAATAAGCTACAAACTACACACCTGGGGTCCACCTGTCATGGAACAAATTTGGACCCATATATCAATTAAAAATGAAAAAGGACGAGGATCGAACATGCGACCAGGGCCTTCCAGACGCACATCAATAGGCAACATAGTAGCAACGTTTGTTGTACTCCCCTTCGTTGATATATTGTTTTTATATTACCACAGCCTATTTAATGGATAACATGTTTTTATATTAGTTTTAGTAGATTACTGGGACCAGCTCATCAGCACATACTATTCCCCTTCACTTACTGGTGGGTACCATGTCCGCTCTCTCTCTCTCTCTCTCTCTCTATCTTTCTCTCTCTCTCCTCCCCTTCTATGTTTAGACGCACGGGAAAACACGAAGAACGCGTGGGCGGTGTTGCCGTTGGCCGTATCTGGACTCGTCCACAAGTTACGGCACCAGTTTCACGTACTAGTAGTACTATATGTAACAAGTTTAGGAACAAAAGTGACCGTGACGGACAAGTTAGGCTAGTAGTAGTACTATTTATCTACTAGTAATAATTAAATGCGTGGATAAATTTTTATATTTATGACTTTTTATAATTAATTGATACAGCTCTAGCAGAACATTCAATCGATAAAACCATAGGTTTCATTCAGTCTGACTGCAACTTTTACATTCATACCACGATCGAACTAAAATAAACGGAAATGGTAAATCCCAAACGTTCGGATTTTAAGCATGGCAATCCGAACGTTTTTCCTAGCAAATTTAGATCACGTGGCGGCGGCGGAGGCATCTTGCGGCTGGAAGCAGCTCCTCTGACGTGCTCTGTGTGTCCTCGGGCCACTGACCAGCGGCGACGGCGGCGTCTTGCACCGTTGTTGGAGTACTCCTGGACGTTGGCCCTAGCTTCAAGGAAGGCCAGAATGTTCTGGACTTCGGTCTCCAGGAGCCAGTCAACTGGCGGAAGGCGGCGACTGGCATTGGTGCAAGGAAGCGGTCGACGGCGGCGATCCATGCCGCTGATGGGGGCAATGGCACCGGCGCGGGGACAGGCGCTGGCAACGGCGTGGCGGAGACATTCGTGTGCACGGGCACCAACACGGGCGCGCGCGTCAGTGCACGCGCAAGCGCATGCGCTGGCAGGTGCACGAGCGCGTGAAAGTCAGTGGGGACCTCGTGGAACCCCGTGGCTTCAAGCTCGGCGACAATGTGTGTCTCCCAGTGCATCAATGCCACGGCGATGGGCACTGGCGCAGTCGGTGTGATGTGAGCTGGAAAAGGAACGGGGACAGGCGCGACATCTTCCCGCAAGGCCAGTTCAAGCTCGTCCAAAGTGCCTTGTGTTCTTGAGACTCTGGCTGGGTGTCTTCCTCAGGAAACTGGAAGACTAAGGGCAGCCCATCATGATGCGGCATGGCGTACGGTGAGGTCAGGCTGGTTGTAGGCAGATGACAGGAGAATCGGAGAGGAAGAGAGAAGATTGTAGCAAGACCGGGGAGTGCGGCGGTGATTTAAACTGCGGTGCCGACGCCTCCCGGTGAGTCAAAGGTGGGCGCAGTTGGGAGGAAGGTGGGCGGCGGAGCCTGGTCAAAGGGCTCGCCTCCCGGTGAGCCTACACAGCGGCCTGCTCGCACGCCTCCCGGTCAGCCGGCATAGCGGTCTGCTCGCACGCCTCCCGTCGAGTCACACGCTTGCTCGGACGGCACCTGCCGATGAGAAGTGGGACTCGTGGTGGCACGTAGGTCAAACGCCCACGATTTGAATAGTGAAACCATTCACGTTAACGTCACACGTCTTTGTTCCAAAATACCTTGCCTCTTCGTTTGTGCAACTTTTCATAAGCAGCTTGTCTCAAATTGAACAAAAAAATTATGACAGCCTATTCGTGCCATATCATGAGACCATGCTCAATTTCATGAATTTCATGTCAGTTTTCGATTTTCTGGAATTTAAAATACAGGATTCGAAACAATATCATAACCTGCATCATGAAATAAGTTTTCAAGCGATACATCTTTACTGTTGTAGATGTTAATATTTCATAAGAAAGGATTTGGTCAAACATTTTGCTTAGTTAGACTTTAGACAAGTTATATATGCAGAGTAAATGGATAATCCCTCCGTATCAATGCATTGCCTGATATAGTAACTCTAGTAGGCACGAACAAACAGAGCTCCATTCTGTGCTCATCCTGGTGTAGTGCTATTAGTACTAGGCAATAGAGTTGACGGGTGACCTTGGGTAACAGCGACCGAGGGAATTGAACAGTGCTCGGCATGGTAGGTAATGTGGGCTGGTTACTAAAGCATCCCGCCATTGTTCATCGGTAGTCATTATGGACCGGGGACATGAAGGGAATTTCCTAGGGCTGGAATTCTGGCCGCCAGATATTTCGACTCGAAACGCGGAGGCTCGAGTGGAGGCGCAAAGTTTAATATCGTGGTTCTTTTGGTTGGGGTTGGCTAGTGTGCGTACCATGCATGCCACCAGCATGACACGAGCCCGGGTCTGGCTGGTACGCCGTCAGGTGCTACCATTCGAGAGTACGAAAGGAATCTTTTTTTAAATTGCTGAACGAATCCTAGGCTCTCCCAACTCTTTTTCCTTTGCGGGCTCTCTCATCTTTTTTTACCTTTTCCTGTTTAATCATTCTTTTTTTTGACAGATTAAAATGCTCTTCAAAATATTTATCTTTCAAACACTAACTCAAAATATAACATGTTATATATGAAAAAATCTTGAGAAAAAGTGTATAAATTTTAAATATACATACATACGTGAAAATCCTTTTATCGGCCTAATTTTTTACGTCGCATTCGTTCGAGTCAGGCACAAACGATACGCACGGTTTTTTCTCTCATCTCCCACCGATATTCCATCTGAATCTGTTGTATGTGGACACAGGACTCTAAATATATACATGTATAAAAATATCAGAACCAACACACTTCTTCAAAAAATAGGCTCGCCTCAGCAAAGCCGTCGCCACCTCCAGCGGCAGCCCCGCGCGCGGACGCATCGATCTAGACGCCATGCAACACATTTCTGGTCAAGTACGTTAGTACCACTATATTGATCGCATCAGCTGTTGCTTCCATCAGTAAATCATCAATGGTATAAAGGACCCTGGATGATCACATGGTATGCACATATTAGCATAGGGAAGTTGGTCATCTTGTGATTGATTATACCATTTATACGTATATGCACTTCATGGAGAGACCGGGACAAGAAGTACTGCTATCGCAGCTTTTGATCGCCCTAAACATACTTGTGATTTCGCATTCATTAGTCTACAAGTTTACAACGAGATGGGGAGCTCGCAGATGTTGGGAACCAGGTTGGCTCTGGATGCCTCGCTTCCCTCGAGTGGGAGCTCACAGGAGAAGCAGGTCTCTCCCTGGGAGGCCGACGCGCTCATCCCCATTGAATCGGTCCCTCACATATCATCTTCAACTCAGAGCTCAAGCCGATGTACATGCCTTTGCCTGCTGACCAATTGACCATCAACTGCAACAACACCTATAGTAACAGATGTCGCGAAAGCTAGGTAGATGCTTTCTATCGGACCATACAGTTTTTGACACGTACTCCCTCTATAAAGAATTGAAATGCTCTTATATTTCTTTATAGAGGGAGTACTATTTTTCAAGTTGAATATATTTTTAGGTAACCTACATCTTTCTTACCCTTCCCATCGGTGGTACCAAAATTTTCCATGTGCATGATCCCACCCAAATATATTCAATGCAATATCATAGCCTTCTATTGCAGCTATAATGATTACCACCAAGGGATGTGGACACTAGGTCCACGAGGAGCATTTGGTTATATAACCTAGATACAAGCAAATCAATATCATTAATTTTGCTGACAAGGAAAGTAAAATGGATGGAGGCTCCAGTTAATAAGATGACACTCAGAGTAGGCCTTGACCTCCACCTCTCCTTTCAAACTAGCATTTTCTCAGTATGATGATGGAAACCACAAGGGCGTACATAATAAAACTTGAAAAAGGGCGGAAGGATGAATAGGTTGATGACAATGATGAGATGGAGCAATTGTGATAAGTGGCGAAACATAAATTTTATTACCCCTTTGCAACGCACGGGCTCTTTTGCTAGTGTATTACAATGCCCGTATTTTCCTTGCAAATAACTGATCATTCGAAAAGGCACGGTAATTGATTTATGACGAGTTCTTGAATTAGAGTGAGTCTACGATATAGTGATCTCAAAATGGATTTCACATTTCATGGTGTCCACAGTAACTTTTTTCATTGCAAATTCAAATTTACAAGATGAAAGCTATGGTGGTGAGAAAACTTTCTATGTATTCAAGCATATGCCCACGCACACACACGAATATAACAACAATGCAGTAAGTATAGTGCATCTATTTTTCCAGACCATGCATGTATGACACGAATTCAAAAACAAAATGTAAGCTATGCATAGTCCTCAATTCAATATTTAAAATGCAACGGTAAACTGAAACATGAATATTAAGTCTAGTACTATGTACATGCAAATGTTGTGTCTAGGTATCTCCATCGACCCCCCCCCCCCCTCCCACACACACACACTTCATGTATCGATCGATCTTCATTTCTTTGATTTTATACAGTATTACGTTGAGTAGAGTAGTGGGAGTGGCTTGTCAACACGTGCATGAACGTTAACTCACTTACTGGTGGGTCCCATGTCTGTGATCTCTCTCCTCTCCATCTAGTACAACCTTCAGACGCACGGGCACACACGAAGAGCGGTGCGAGCTTGCCGTGGTGTTATTATAACTAAAAAATGCTTGGAAAATAGATGAATCACCTAGAAGAAGAGACGTTGTGGCTGGTCGAGACAGTGCTAACCACACCTATCCTCCGTGCCACGTTAGCATGATGAAGCTGTGTGGCTAGTGGGGTGTTTTCGACCGATTGGCTGGGTCCCGAGGTCGAACCATAGGTAGTACAGTATATTTTTACACGCACATTTTCCCTCTATGCCAAGACGTGGCACACCCTACCACGTGGTTTCTGGGTCCTCCCGGGTGGTGCATGCATATTTTCTTCCTTGCCGAGACGTGGAACGCCCTACCGCGTGTTTTCTGGGTCCTCCTCGGTGGTAGCGCCAAAGCAAGTAAATGAGTCGTCAAATCACAAAAGCCCACCTTTCCCGCCGAGTACATCAGTGAAGTACGGTGGCTAGCTATTTGGGCTAGTGCGACCGATTAGCTAGGCCGCCGCCACATTTTTGTTTTCACCCCTTTTTCTCTCTCCTTGCTGGTAGGTAAATTTAAATATCCACCGCTGCGTTGCTCTGGTCTTTGGGTGCGGCAGGCACGGCAGGATTTTTATTTATTTTTATTGACGAGAGCAGGTGCGGCAGCAATTAGTCATGATGACCCTGGGTGGTGCTCACTGATGTGAAAAGTCGTCGACTGGTGTTTTCCCATGGTGAAAACCAAAAGATTCAGCCTCCGCCTTCCCATAGATTGCATTGCCTTTCAGCCATTTCGCCCCCTTTGCTTCCTCTCCCCATTGCTTCTACCTGGTTCCATGGCGGCGCACTAGATCACGGAGTCTGAGGTGAGGCGCCTAACACAGGAGCTCCATGCCAAGGATGCGGAGCTCCATGAGCTCAAGGAGGAGAGGAGTGCCATGCCCCCCCTTTATGTGCGGGAGTTCACGGAGCTTCAGAAGCCACAGGCGTCCACCACAAAGATGCTCGAGGCATCGGCGGTGTTGCTGCAGGAAGCGGGAGAAACGATAGGCGGTCAGGCGAGCCGGCTGGAGCGCGAGCGGGCCGATCGTAACGAGGTCCAGGATCGCCTCAACCACATGCTAGACCATGTTGCCACGCACGTGTTGCGACTACGCGATGCCTACCTTCGTGCCAGCGTGACCATGCCGACCGTCGGGCTAAACCCGTTCGACCACCCCATCGACTTCAACGAGCTACGGCTTCCTGACCTGGTCTCCTTCTTCACCTATATCTCCGAGGAGCTGAGCCGTCTCCGCGCGGTGGTGGGGATTGAGCTGGACAAGGAGAGGTTGCGGGCAGGCGTCGCCGTTGCCGGGCGAATCCTCTCAAGGCTTCATCACCGGAATCCATTCGTGCCATTGGACGCCGTCTTTGACGAGCTAGCTCCCATTGACCGGGTGCGGGCTCTGTGGGTGGTGGCACCCTGCATCACCACCGTCGTGCGCCTCGAGAAGCAGAGGGACTTCAGTGGTGTTTAGGCATCCTATTCATGGGCATGTCTCAGCGCAACATGACTGTTGGATCAAACCCAGACGGTGCAGATCAGTCACTGTAGCACAAAGCGTGCGGGTGTGTTTGGTTGCATTGTCATCTCAACATAGTTGTTCCCTCTTCATGTATGCTCATCTCAGCATCCCTCTTCATGCATGCTCTCCATGCTCCTAGGGTATTTGTGTTAACCTAGTGTGGACTCATGCACCCTTCATGCACTCTGCCAAGCACGCAAAAGTGGGTCGAGAACGGAACTTTTGCTCCCATGCACCCTTCATACACCCTACCTAACACAGATTCGTGCTTCATATGGTTCATGTTCCGTGGAATACTGTAGCACCGTACTCTCCGTGTGCTATAGACCTAGTTATGTTGACATTGATCTCACCGTTCATTCTCGACCGGACAGTCAAAAAAGGGGCATGTTACATTACTGTTCATAGTTGACATGCGCACAACATCATTTTTTATCGTCATATCTTACTACACTAGCAACAAGATTATAGTACTACTAACGTATGAACCATTGCAGATGCCCTAGTATTAGGAGTACTGTGTAAGTTCAAGTGGCTGCCGTGTTTCGTACTCCTCCATCGTAAGAGTGGAAACGCTTGTTGTAATCATTTTTTTTTCAGAAACAGTGGAAACGCTGTACCATGCGGATCCTCCTCGACGGTCGTCGGGAACCTTGCTACTCACTTTCGCCGATGTGTGGGACAGCCAGCATCGGGGTCCACTTGCCATGCACTAAATTACTCCGTACTAGAGTGCACAACTGCACGGTAGACTACACCGGTCGAAGCGCTATAGTAATGCCCAATGAGACGTCAAATCACAAAATGCCCACCTTTCCAGTAGTAAGTTGGACGAACGAAGCAACCATCATTTCACTCTTCTCCCTCATCTTCCTCTCTTGAAGAAAACCCCAACTCGCTTCTCCCTCATCTTGTTCCTCATTTCTTCAAGAAAACCCCGGCGCGCTTCTGCCATTGTTCTTCTCTCCCAAAGAAGGAAAGGTGAGCGCATCAATGGTGTTGCTTCTGGCCAAGGCCCGGTCTTGCAACCCCGCGACCGATCCTAACTTCCTCTCTGTTCTTATTTTTGGTTTGTGATTATGGTTTCTTTTCTTTTATTTCTATTTTACAGTTTCTTGATGGACCCTGGAGCACCAGCCGAAGTGATGTCTATGGCTCTGGCCAAAACCGTCGATGCTCAGGGTACGAAGAAGAGCAAGCACCCCGCCGAGACGACCGCAGACAAGCCCAAGGCCATTGCCCTGTCCAAGCCCCCCTCTCCGGTATCCCTTGTTAAGCCAGTCCAGTTAATATCTCTTCTTGAAGATCTTTTTGGCGATCTTGATCGTGTTTTTTCATCTAACACACAGTACTAGTACTAGTACTAGTAGTACAACTTTCTGGGCGATCTTGCATGTGATTTTTGTGTGCCAAATGACGGTTCTAAATGGCTCTTTTGACCGAAACATGCGAGAGGTTGACATACATATGATTTTTGCACATAACACTGATTTCTTATAGATTACTTTCAACTACTTTATGAACAACATCAATGCTAGTTGTAGGAAATGCACGATTTTAGCTCTCATGCCTTGGTAGAGAGTATAGTAGCCTCAGTAACTTGTGTTATGGATATAGCAAGTAATCCCTCTGTTCACAAATATAAGATGTTCTAACTTTTTTGTGCATCTCATGTAGACATGTTCTAGTGTCTTTGTTCACTCATTTCTGTGCGTATATGTAGTCTTATATGGAGTAAAATATCGAAAATCATCTTATATTTCTGAACGGAGGTAGTAATAAAATATTTGGCTTCTGTTTGAATTAGAGCTAGGCCCCCAGTGGATATGAATTTCTCAAAGTCATGCCGTGTGAACTGGAAGACCTAAGGATGTGTTCTACTACTAAACTATCCTGCTGCTGTGTCCTTGTCGCCACGTGTCGTGAACAAGTGTTTTCCTGTAGCATTGTTGTTAGGCGTGTTCTCAAGGGTGTACTTCACCATAACAATTTCCTAGCTGTGCCTTCGATTATGAAGGGTGTGGTTCTTGTAAAGCTTCCCGACAAATCTGATGTGGACTGTCTTCATCGTCATGTTTATGAGTGGAAAGACCACTCTGTTAGGTTCTCCAAGGTTGACGAGATGGCGAAGGTGCCGGTAGACATCTCTCATGAAGTCCATGGCCTAGTCAGTTATGTGGGGTACATCCCGTAGGTCGGTGGCAAGAAATAGTCTGCAGAGTTTAATTAGTGCGATTTTGCTTGTCTGTAGTAAGTACTATTGTTCAATACTTGACTTGTGTGTGTGAACCCTGTATTGTTTAGTACTACCGCTTTTGTTGTGTGGTCAGTCCTAAGAACAGTCTATGTTAATGTTTGTCCACTCAATTCAGTCTGTATATTTTGAAGTACCCAGATCATCTTTTTTGTGAGGACGATTTATCAATTATGGTTACACTCCAATATCTGTATGCATTGCAGGGTTTATCGCACCCACCAGGATTTCCAGTCCCATGGATGTTCACTCCATACAAGTTGTCACGACCTTTGGATTGTCCTTCTTGTGGGAGTAAGTGGGGCCCTGCATGCCACCCGTAATTGGATGATCAACCTTCTATTTAGAACTTGAACATAGTGATATCCTGGTAAGGATTCACTCATGTCACATCAAGTAAATCTTATTGATTTACTGTCATGTTTTCTTACTTTTGCTGCAATTTTACGATGTAGGTTTTGCCATGTCACATTCGTTACAGAATAAACCGTTTGGTTTCCTCTATGATGGTTATTTTAGCAGGTTTCACTTCTTATGACATGTCAATAGCCAAGGCACTGTCCATCACTTATATTACTGGACACAATTGGACCAGTCTGTTGTCTGAGTACAATCTGAAGCCCTGTGATGAATTGCAGTTTTTTTAACAAACACGCCACAATTAGTCCTTCTCGCGTTTAAAAGAAGTGAAGAAAAAGATGGGATCCAGGTCATGGAGCCTAGCGAAGTTAGAGAGCCGATCGTAGCAGACCAGAGATGATCGTTGCTGTCTCGCACATCGGTACCACCTTTAGCATCGGATCCAGCACCGGCACCTGCTCCGACGGCACTGGCTCTAGCACTGACAGCGACAACAGCTTAGTTTGATCCACCAGAGGATTTGGCACCGACCGCGTTAACGGATCAGGCTGATCTACCGGAGGATCGGGCACCGACACGGGCACCTGCTACGACACCGGCACCAGCTCCACAAGGAGCACCATCTCCGGCACTACCAATCGCACCGACACGGGCACCAGCAATGGCTCCGGCACCTGCACCAACACTTGAAGTTGCACTTGCATTTGCTCCGGCCCGTGTAGCGGCAACGGAACCAGCCCGTGCAGCGATAACGGAACCAGCACTTGCACCGGCAATAGACTGGGCTGCAGTTCGCACTGCATATACCAAAGTCCTTACAAAAACTGACATCTCCACCTTCTTGGTAAGCATTGGTAGCCCAAGTGCTTCGTTCTTTTTTCTTTCCATGTTGTTTCACATGATTCATTGTGTTGATCTAACTATTTGTGTATGTCTTCTTGTTTGCAAACAGAGAATTCCTAGAGCAATGAGGGAGTCATTCAATAATCCGGGCGACCGTGGCCAAGTTTCTCTTACCATGCGCAACCTTGGTGTGAATGAACCTGCTCAATATACAGTAAGTACAAAGGATGGTCGCATGATGATTGATGCTAAAGGATGGTCAAGGTTCAAAACTCTATCAAATCTTGCGGTTGGGGATGATGTCAAAATCAAACTTTCTCGGCAAGGACAGCTGGTCCTAATCAACTTTGAAATTCTTCAGTAGCAGCATGCAACTGCGAACTGATCTATCCTCCGACAGCTTTTGATGTAATAATACGGCATGGTGAAACAAGTGTCCTGTGTGTATAAGTAGTATGACAATATTATTTATCACATAGGATATCATGAAAGAATTGCAACTCTGATTGCTGGTTAGGAACTGTCGTTCGATTTCATTCTAACAGCTGTCGTGCTTTATTTAATTTTCTGTATTCGCCTTGCAACAACATCTAAAACCAGCGCCATACCGATCGCTTGCAATATTTACCGGATGAAATGCGCTGAGTTAGAATACATGGGCCCCCAAACATGTAGGCCCACCGGCCTGTGGCCCAAACTCCAGACCCGTCAGCCTATCTGAGTATTTTATTCTCATCTGAACCCCATATTATGTTATATATATTCCCCTTGATTTTTCTTATGTATAAAGTTGTGATATAAAATATTTTTATGTTTCTTTACAGAGGTAGTATCTCTATCAAAAATATATTTATGTGTAACTAGTTACTCCTTCCTTTGTACTTACTTTCGCTGATATGCGGGGCATCCGGCAACGGGGTCCATGTGCCATGCACCAAATTAGAGTGCACAAGTGCATAGGAGACTCACCCCGGTCGTAGCGCCGCAGTAATGCCCAATGAGCCATCAAATCACAAAACCCCCACCTTTCCAGCAATAGCAGTAAGCTGGACGGACGAAGCAGCAATATTTCACTGGGCCTGAATCCCCTTCTCCCTCGTCTGCTTGTTCAGAGAAAACCTCCTCTCGGCGATTGCTTTGGGTTTTCTCATGGAGAACCAGGTACGAATTCTTCATCCATCCCCGATAAATCCAAGTCCCTTGGTCGCCTATAATCCTAGGATGGCAGCCGCCGCCGTTGATGCATTTTTCTTCCTACTGAATCTAGTGTGTTTCATTTGCAGTGCCTAAAGTGTGAGGACCCTACAGGTTTATGCGCCCTCGGCGAGACGCCACACTTGTTCCTTCTCATCCTAACACAAGATTTTAAAACGCGCACAGTATGTTCCTACAATCCTCTTTTCTATCTGGTAGGGTTGGGGTTTTTGAACATGCTGTTGACTAATTTGGAAATTTGGATTGCTATATTTGGATAAAAGGTACTAGTACCATGGTCAACACTGACCTGAAAGAGGAAATTATTTCTAGATTTGGATAGCGAATAAATTGTGTTCTCATATTATTTTTCCTGCAGTGCATCCCTTGCTCTGCTAGAACACATGTACTCGAGATGGCCGGCCTTGCCATAACTAAATACACCAGTTTAATGGTCACGTTGAAGACACGCCATGGATATAAGTTCCCTGTTGGGTTCATGAACCAAGAAGATCGCTGCTTTTTTTATGGCCGAACTCGGATAAACTTTCTCAAGTGTTACAGACTGAAAGTTGGCACACGAATGTTGATGGAAATAGCAGAAGCTGGTCTCATCTTCACTGTGACCTTCCACCCCGACGTTGTTCCAGTAGTTCATCCATGTTAGTTTTGTATCTGGTTCTTGCATGTTGCCTCGATTACTTCTTAATCCACCTATTCTGTCTAACTAATCACAATTTGACTTTACAAGTAGCAACAATTTGTGATTCCCTTCTCTCACGAAGATGCTACTTCTAACTAATATTTCTTATAATTGGTGGCACGTGTAGGTTATTACAAAGTTCAGGACACTACTCGTTTGTTATTTGATAAGAACTCAACTATTACTGATGGCACTGAAGTTGACTGGGATGACATCCACTAGTTCCTACACTTTATTGATCGTCTTGAGGTCCTTGTGGGGCGTTTCAGTGGTGGAAGGCCACGTGGGATATGTGTGCCACTGGTGCACATGTTGAACAGGTCCAACTGTGTCAAGAAACTTATGGTACGAGCTGTTTTCTATTATATATGTTGTTCATAAACTCTTGCTTATACACAGTTTTACAGCTGTGATCTTCTTTAAACAGAAACTGCCCAGTTTTATTGTTCCTATATAGATGCCTGGCCATGGTCGGGTCAGACTTGCGCTTGGTCACAACATGATGTTTATGTCAACCTACTCCATTTCCCTTGGAGGTGAAAAGATACTTATTCATGGGTGGTCTAAAATAATGAAGGCCCGTCCATCTTGGAGAATAGGACAGAAGCTTATGCTCATGCTTTTCCATGGCTCTTAAGCGAATATCCTATTTATTGACCACATTGTGAGATGAAGTCGCTTTCAGAAGGTTGTGGATGCGCGGGGTGGCGCCTGGGCCTTGTCCTGGGGCTTGGTGGCCTCACCCTTGGTTAACTGTAGGCACAGTAGCATTGTTCGAGGCATGCTTTGTATGGTTGAACCTGTATAAGTACTCATACTTCTTTCAGCTATGGTTGTTAAGTGTCCCTGCTGGTTTCAGTTAAGGTTGTTAAGTACTCCTGCTGCTTTTACAGTCTGTCGTGTTTCTTCAGCCTCGTCTTCCTCCAGCCGCCAAAACCAAACCAGCACCGGTGGGGCCGCCTGCTCCCGCCTCCCACGGCTGGCTGCGCCTCAGCGCATGCATCGCCGCCCCACCGTCTCCTAAATCGTTACACTAACGTCAGCCCCACCCCGCACCCGAACCAGTCAACCCTTGTACTCTCCTTCGCCCACGACTTCACCGCCGCATCTTCCTCGGCTCCTGTTTGTTCCCGTCTGAGGCCTCACTGTCGTCCTCCTCGCGCTTTGGTGCGCTTGCCGCGGCGCTGCCCTCTCACGTTGTCAACATGGTCAACAAACAAGAGGAATCGGGAGAGGACTGTACTTGGAGAGGATGACAGTAGGGACCCACCATGTCCATGGCCGTACGCAAGCAAGTTCCTCATTTTTTGTTATATACTCCATTGTGAGTGTATAGAAAAAGAAAATGCTTCCTCCTAGTGGTTTGCTGACATCTGGGACCCACGACATTGTTAGCGTATAGCCAATAGACAAGAGAACAGCACAAGAGCTGCTGACACCTGGGACGTAGCTGCTCGAGCAGTATTTTTTTTGTTATGTTGAGATGGAGCAGGGTTTCAACTGGGTTGTGGCCCGTCTAGCCCAGGCTTCTATTTTACGTTCACCACATGACCAGCCCAGCTATTTTTTCTTTGTGAAAATGTCTAGCCCAGTTTATTTTTTCTGAAGAATACCCAATCCAAGCATACCCAACCCAGGCCTACTTATTTTTATCCACCCTGCTGGGCTGCAACTCTGTCAAGACGGCTGCAAATCTTAAAAGTAATATGAAATGGGTTGTAAATATAAAAACACACGACAAATTGGCAATTAATTTCAAATTTCTAAATTTTTTCACATTTTCAGATTCCAATTTCATTGGGCTTTAACCTCATTTAAATATATCTTCAAAGTACTTTAAATCTGGCTCGAAATTTTGGTATTAAAAATAGATTTGACCCCACTGAAATATGTGAAATTTTGTTTAAATTTTCAACCCTGGCCCTGGCCAACAAAAAGAAAACGAAATGCAATAAATTGCATAAGAAGTTGCAAATGAGCTATAAATTATTAAAAATAGGAAATTGGCTGACTTGTGGGCCTATTAAGTTGACACGTATGCAAGATTTTTTTACTTATTATATACGTCAACAAACGATTCTAGCAGAAGTGACCGTTGGATGTCAATCCAACGGCTGTCATGCTTCTTCAATCTCTGATCTTCTTGCTCCAGCCGCCAAATCCAGTGCCAGCGGGACAGCCTGCTCCCGCCTCCCGTGGCCGGCTGTGCTGTCGCGCAGGCCTCACCGCCCCCTACTACTCCGACCGCTGGCCAGGCCATCCCTCTGCTCACCCACATCCCTCCACTGTTGTGGCTTCGCCGCCTCTGGGTCATTCCCTTCCTGGGTCTCGCCGTCGTCCACCTCGTCGGTGTTCTCGGCACGGCATGGTCAACGTTGTCAACAAATGACAACATTGGAAGAGGGATGTACGTGGAGAGGCTGACAGTTGGGACCCACATGGCCCATGGCCGCACGCAAGCAAGTACTTCCTTATTACGCCAAAAAAAAAGAATCCTCCCCATGCCAGCTGGGACCCACCAGCTATATCTTCGCACGGAAGGAAGCGCCTCCTTATTAAGCGAAAAATGAAGATTGCTCCCCATGACAGCTGGGGCCCACCAGATTTGGAGGCTGACTTGTGGCCCTACTAAGTTGACGCGTATGCAGGGCTTTGTCAACTTAGTCAACAAATGATTCTATCACCAGTGACCGTTGGATTATTAACATCCAACAAAAGTCCTGCTTCTTCAACCTCTGATTTTCTTGCTCCAGCCCACCAAACCACCGCGTGCTACTGCCTCCCGTGGCCGGCTGTGCTACCGCGTAGGCCTCACCGCCCCCTCCTACTCCCACCGCTGGCCAGGCCATCCCTCTACTCACCCACACCCCCTGTTATTCTGCGGCGACAACAGTCTCACACCGCAGCCAAACCAGTCAACCCTCGTACTACCCTCCGCGTGTTCCCAGGCTCCGCGTCGTTCCCTGCCTCACCGTCATCCACCGACCGGGTGTTACCTGCGCGGTGTGGTCAACGTGGTATCCGAATGACAGCCATCGGAAGAGTATTGTGCGCGGTGAGGCTGACAGCTGGACCCACCAGCTACATCTTCGCACGCAAGGAAGTGCCTCCTTATTACACGCAAAAAAATGAATCCTCCCCCTGACAGCTCGGACCCACCATCAATAACTTCGCACGCAAGGAAGTACCTCCTTATCCTCCTTGACAGCCGGGACCCACCCGGTCGAAGCGTACGTAGCGTTGTCATTCTGGTCACGAACGTGTACGTACATACTGGTCGATCGGTCTCTCTGCAACGATGAACCGTGGCCGAGCAAGCAGCGGCACGTGTAGTAGTAGAGTCCCCAATGTAGCAGTTCAGGAAGTCCCTTCTAAACCGTGTAGACATACGTACATACAGATGCCAAAAAATATGGCCACATACGTACATACGGGTGGGGTCTCGAACGCGTACTCGTGCATACGTACGGCCAGGGCTCGTGTACATGGAGAGGCAACGGACAGCAGCAACGGCGTCCTGTTCATCGGCAGCCAACCAGCTGGGTCGGAATGGAGGAAACAACGTCGTGTTCATCGAGAGGCAACCGACTAGGTCGGAATACGTCCTGTTCATTGGGAGCCAACCGGCTTGGATGGAACAGCCGAAACGAGGTCTGGCGTACCGCAGAATGGAGGAAACAGCCTTCTGTTGGAGCGCCTACGGTCGAAACGGGGTCCTGTTGATCGGGAGGGGTGTGGCGTACCGCAAAACTGAAGAAACAGACTTGTGTTGGAGCGCCTACGGTCGAAAACAGGTCCTGTTCATCAGGAGGGGTGTGGCGTACCGCAAAACGGGACTCCACGGGCTACTGTTTATCCACCGTCTACTGCCTCGCTCCAGCCTCCACGGGCTACTATTCATCCACCGTTGACTTCCTCCATGGTTGGGTCAGACTTGCGCTTGGTCACAACATGATGTTTATGTCGACCTACTCCATTTCCCTTGGAGGTGAAAAGATACTTATTCATGGGTGGTCTAAAATAATGAAGGCCCGTCCATCTTGGAGAATAGGACAGAAGCTTATGCTCATGCTTTTCCATGGCTCTTAAGCGAATATCCTGTTTATTGACCACATTGTGAGATGAAGTCGCTTTCAGAAGGTTGTGGATGCGCGGGGTGGCGCCTGGGCCTTGTCCTGGGGCTTGGTGGCCTCACCCTTGGTTAACTGTAGGCACAGTAGCATTGTTCGAGGCATGCTTTGTACGGTTGAACCTGTATAAGTACTCATACTTCTTTCAGCTATGGTTGTTAATTGTCCCTGCTGGTTTCAGTTAAGGTTGTTAAGTACTCCTGCTGCTTTTACAGTCTGTCGTGTTTCTTCAGCCTCGTCTTCCTCCAGCCGCCAAAACCAAACCAGCACCGGTGGGGCCGCCTGCTCCCGCCTCCCACGGCTGGCTGCACCTCAGCGCCTGCATCGCCGCCCCACCGTCTCCTAAATCGTTACACTAACGTTAGCCCCACCCCGCACCCGAACCAGTCAACCCTTGTACTCCCCTTCGCCCACGACTTCACCGCCGCATCTTCCTCGGCTCCTGTTTGTTCCCGTCTGAGGCCTCGCTGTCGTCCTCCTCGCGCTTTGGTGCGCTTGCCGCGGCGCCGCCCTCTCACGTTGTCAACATGGTCAACAAACAAGAGGAATCGGGAGAGGACTGTACTTGGAGAGGATGACAGTAGGGACCCACCATGTCCATGGCCGTACGCAAGCAAGTTCCTCATTTTTTGTTATATACTCCATTGTGAGTGTATAGAAAAAGAAAATGCTTCCTCCTAGTGGTTTGCTGACATCTGGGACCCACGACATTGTTAGCGTATAGCCAATAGACAAGAGAACAGCACAAGAGCTGCTGACACCTGGGACGTAGCTGCTCGAGCAGTATTTTTTTTGTTATGTTGAGATGGAGCAGGGTTTCAACTGGGTTGTGGCCCGTCTAGCCCAGGCTTCTATTTTACGTTCACCACATGACCAGCCCAGCTATTTTTTCTTTGTGAAAATGTCTAGCCCAGTTTATTTTTTCTGAAGAATACCCAATCCAGGCATACCCAACCCAGGCCTACTTATTTTTATCCACCCTGCTGGGCTGCAACTCTGTCAAGACGGCTGCAAATCTTAAAAGTAATATGAAATGGGTTGTAAATATAAAAACACACGACAAATTGGCAATTAATTTCAAATTTCTAAATTTTTTCACATTTTCAGATTCCAATTTCATTGGGCTTTAACCTCATTTAAATATATCTTCAAAGTACTTTAAATCTGGCTCGACATTTTGGTATTAAAAATAGATTTGACCCCACCGAAATATGTGAAATTTTGTTTAAATTTTCAACCCTGGCCCTGGCCAACAAAAAGAAAACAGAATGCAATAAATTGCATAAGAAGTTGCAAATGAGCTATAAATTATTAAAAATAGGAAATTGGCTGACTTGTGGGCCTATTAAGTTGACACGTATGCAAGATTTTTTTACTTATTATATACGTCAACAAACGATTCTAGCAGAAGTGACCGTTGGATGTCAATCCAACGACTGTCGTGCTTCTTCAATCTCTGATCTTCTTGCTCCAGCCGCCAAATCCAGTGCCAGCGGGACAGCCTGCTCCCGCCTCCCGTGGCCGGCTGTGCTGTCGCGCAGGCCTCACCACCCCCTACTACTCCGACCGCTGGCCAGGCCTTCCCTCTGCTCACCCACATCCCTCCACTGTTGTGGCTTCGCCGCCTCTGGGTCATTCCCTTCCTGGGTCTCGCCGTCGTCCACCTCGTCGGTGTTCTCGGCACGGCATGGTCAACGTTGTTAACAAACGACAACATTGGAAGAGGGATGTACGTGGAGAGGCTGACAGTTGGGACCCACATGGCCCATGGCCGCATGCAAGCAAGTACTTCCTTATTACGCCAAAAAAAAGAATCCTCCCCATGACAGCTGGGACCCACCAGCTATATCTTCGCACGGAAGGAAGCGCCTCCTTATTAAGCGAAAAATGAAGATTGCTCCCCATGACAGCTGGGGCCCACCAGATTTGGAGGCTGACTTGTGGCCCTACTAAGTTGACGCGTATGCAGGGCTTTGTCAACTTAGTCAACAAATGATTCTATCACCAGTGACCGTTGGATTATTAACATCCAACAAAAGTCCTGCTTCTTCAACTTCTGATTTTCTTGCTCCAGCCCACCAAACCACCGCGTGCTACTGCCTCCCGTGGCCGGCTGTGCTGCCGCGTAGGCCTCACCGCCCCCTCCTACTCCCACCGCTGGCCAGGCCATCCCTCTAATCACCCACCCCCTGTTATTCTGCGGCGACAACAGCCTCACACCGCAGCCAAACCAGTCAACCCTCGTACTACCCTCCGCGTGTTCCCAGGCTCCGCGTCGTTCCCTGCCTCACCGTCATCCACCGACCGGGTGTTGCCTGCGCGGTGTGGTCAACGTGGTAACCGAATGACAGCTGTCGGAAGAGTATTGTGCGCGGTGAGGCTGACAGCTGGACCCACCAGCTACATCTTCGCACGCAAGGAAGTGCCTCCTTATTACACGCAAAAAAATGAATCCTCCCCCTGACAGCTCGGACCCACCATCAATAACTTCGCACGCAAGGAAGTACCTCCTTATCCTCCTTGACAGCCGGGACCCACCCGGTCGAAGCGTACGTAGCGTTGTCATTCTGGTCACGAACGTGTACGTACATACTGGTTGATCGGTCTCTCTGCAACGATGAACCATGGCCGAGCAAGCAGCGGCACGTGTAGTAGTAGAGTCCCCAACGTAGCAGTTCAGGAAGTCCCTTCTAAACCGTGTACACGTACGTACAACCAGATGCCAAAAAATATGGCCACATACGTACATACGGGCGGGGTCTCGAACGCGTACTCGTGCATACGTACGGCCAGGGCTCGTGTACATGGAGAGGCAACGGACGGCAGCAACGGCGTCCTGTTCATCGGCAGCCAACCAGCTGGGTTGGAACGGAGGAAACAACATCGTGTTCATCGAGAGGCAACCGACTAGGTCGGAATACGTCAAGTTCATTGGGAGCCAACCGGCTTGGATGGAACAGCCGAAACGAGGTCTGGCGTACCACAGAATGGAGGAAACGGCCTTCTGTTGGAGCACCTACGGTCGAAACGGGGTCCTGTTGATCGGGAGGGGTGTGGCGTACCACAAAACTGAGGAAACAGACTTGTGTTGGAGCGCCTACGGTCGAAAACAGGTCCTGTTCATCAGGAAGGGTGTGGCGTACCGCAAAACGGGACTCCACGGGCTACTGTTTATCCACCGTCTACTGCCTCGCTCCAGCCTCCATGGGCTACTATTCATCCACCATCGACTTCCTCCATCCTCCACCTGCTACTGTTCATCCACCGCGACCTTCCTCCTAACTCCGCCAGCTACTGTTCTTCCATGGGCTACTGTTCATCCAGCCTCCACCATCTACTGTTCAACCAGCCCTCCACAGGGGCCTGTTCATCCACCCCCAACTGGATCGGGTGTGGCGGCCTCCTCAATCGGGGTCCTGTTCATCCAGCAGCAATGGCCTACTACTACCACGGGGTCCTGTTCACCCAACCCCCACCGGGAACTATTCATCCAACCCCCAACAACGGTCACTGTTCATCAAGAGGCAGGTTCGATCGGCTTCAGTTAGCAGCAGTAGCGAAGGAATCGCTCGGGTTCAGTTAACATCCAAGGGATCGATCGCTCGGGTTCAGTAACGTAGCTAGTGCAATCGCTCGGGTTCAGAAATTAGACTCCTCGCTCGGGTTCAGTTAG
Organism: Thinopyrum elongatum; assembly: GCA_011799875.1. Classification (NCBI taxonomy): domain Eukaryota; kingdom Viridiplantae; phylum Streptophyta; class Magnoliopsida; order Poales; family Poaceae; genus Thinopyrum; species Thinopyrum elongatum. The sequence goes on along the minus strand of CM022299.1, from coordinate 290,449,576 downwards.
AGCCCAACGTCTCGCACACACGTGCGTACGTGTACGAGAGAAACGCGCAAACCTCTGTGCATCGCTCGGCCCCAACCACCCACCGTAACCGGGAATTCCCCAAAATTTTCCTCGCCCTCGCTTCTACCATGATTTTTCCATCATGTACAGCCTAAAGAATGTCATGCAGGTGCGTCCCCGGCCCACCTAGGAAGAAAAGTCCATTTTATGTCATCATTTTTTGTCATAGAAGTAGGAACCCACCACATCTATGATGATACGTGGTTTTGTCACAATTATCGTCATAGAAGTGTCATAAGCATGAAAGAAAAAAAATTGTTTGGGCCAAAATGTCATAGATGTGTCTTTTTTGTAGTGCTAGATGTGTCATGTGGAGCGTTTAACTGGTCAACTAGTCGTGTCTTCAACAAACACAGAGCTGTACGGTGAGCCCGTGACTGTATAATAACCACAAGACGTAAATGGTGACTGTAATGAGTGGATTCTGGAGTCCAATGAACATATCGTTCTTTCGCTTCAAATAAAGTGATCGTCGGTGTATGTATCGCGAGAGAAATATGAAACATGCGTGAATGTGCTGGGGGCGTACTTTTAGAGGGCCTAGAGATAGTTTGTGTGCGTACGTGAAAGGGGCGTAGAGGGGGTGTGTGCGATGGAGAGAGAGATGCTCTTCATTTCTATTTATTATGTCTAACTTTATATATAGTATAAAAATATAAAAATTCACAATGTGGAATAAATATCATTGGGTGCACCATGCAATGCAAATTAACTTTCATACTCCATATAACTTTGTAATGTTGTATATATGTAGTTTTTCTAAAATAAATTTTTGGCCAAACTTTGTGTGGTTTTTATTCAAAAGGAATGTTGTATGCGAAGTAAAAGTGAAGAGAGGGCTTTTTAGATCAATGGGGTACGTAATAAGATGTAACATGTGTGAATGTGTAGTTGACGTATTTGGCAGGGCCTGGAGAGGGTATGTGTACGTATTCGAGAGAGGCATGGATAGAGGGGCCGGCACGGGGGGGGGGTGACGAGAGAGAGATAGCACGAGAAATGAGAGAGGTCTAGAGAGAGACGAATAGGATGTCTCGGCGAGAGATGCCTTTGAGTGTGTCCATGCAAGGGGGGAATAGAGGCATGAGGAGAAATAGTTTGTGCGGTGTCTGTGTTGGTATGTGTGGGTCTGAGAAGATAACGAGACCTAGGGGTAGAGGGTGTGTCACCGCGTAAGGTCCGGTGGACCGAGGTGAGGCCCTTGGGTCGATTCCATCCTGCGCCACATTGGTTGGCCCATGACGCATTTCAGGGAGACCCATGGAGGACTAGTCGTACAAGACAAAGATACCAGAGCCGTGAAGGACTCTGTGTCCACTGACAAAGCCGGCTAGTTGTAACCCTAGGTCCCCGAACTAAGGTAACCCGTTGTATCTGATATTACCATTCATCCAACCTAACTTTAAGGGGCATCCTACAGAATGCTCTGCTGGAATCATATTCTTCAATTAGGAAGAGAGGTGGAGACAATGTGTGCGAGATAGGCCTAAAGATAATGTGTGTGCGTGGGACACGTAGGCATGTCTATGTATAGAGAAAGGGTCGATGGGGATCGTGTGTGCGTATGCGTGTGAGAGGAAGAGTGCTTGTGTTAAAGGTTAGTGAAAACAGTCGTAAATGGTTGCGAGAGAGAGGGAGGGTGATATCGAGAGCATGTGTTCAAGAAAGACACCTCGGGAGAGAGTGTGTGAGCATGTGTGATAGACCCCCGATGGATATACACCGTGTGCGCGTATGTGTGAGAGAGAAAGTTAGCGCGTGTGTGAGGAGGGGCCTATGGAGAGTGAATCTACACGTAAAACACCGATGTACACATTGATTAAAAATATAAATTATATCCAAATATTAGGATGGGATTGTCGTGGGAAACCACAGCCACCTATGGGGCCATGAGCCCCTTTTGGTTCGGCGGGGGGGGATGGGCACGTTGCACAAAGAGCGAAGAAGCGTCTCGCAACACGGCAGAGATCACGCGGGAAGTATTTACCCAGGTTCGGGCCGCCGCGAGGCGTAAAACCCTACTCCTGCTTTGGTGGATTGATGGTGGATAATGGTGGTGAACGTAGCACACTCGCCCAGCAAGGTCGCTCTGGGGACGAGAGTGGCTACGTGCGTATGGGTATGTGGGGGTTCAAATGACCAACCACTTCTACGGTCACCATGGGCCTCCTTTTATAGATAAAGGAGTCACCACAGTGGCAAATCAGTCTTTACATACTGATTAGACAGCTAACAGTGCCATCATATCTAACTCTGCAGGCTGACAGAGCGCATTAAATGCGCCGCTCAGTGTCACATCACAGCTCGCCCGGCAGGCCCTGCCAGGCTGTTTTGCCAGCATTGCGCCTACTCATTTGACACGTCTCAGGACGGGTGTCATATGGAGGTGTTTGTTGTAGGAAGTGGCTGCCATGTGGCAGAAAGTAGCCACTTAGTCACCTTGGAGCTTGACACTGCTCTGATTAATGACTTGCGTCCCTTGTGAGGTGGAGCGGTGGAGTGGCTTGCCTCCGCCAGCCCCGGTAGGCCTACCGAGACGATCCGAGAGCTTGCTTCCGGGGCAAAACCCAACCCTGCCAGGCTCACCTTCCCGGCAAGGTAGGTCCTTCCTTTAGTCATGCCCTGTTCCTCTGGCTCACCTTGGCTTTCTTGACTTGCACTTGGATTCTCCAGGGGAGTTGATCCTCCTTGCTTGGTCTGGTCTCGGTCTTGTAATCTTGTCTTCGAGCCCGTTGGCTTGCCGTCCGTGCACAGTCAGGGGAAAACATATACCCCTGTCTGTGTTCCCCGACATAAGCCCCCGGGCCTAAGCCATACATGTCGCTGGGCATGTTGGGTTAGGCCCCAAACCAGTGCACGGACACGTGGCTAAAAACGGCTGCTCGCATCGTGGTTCGTCATGATGACCAGTCAATCCAACGTCCACTCCGCGCAATTACTGCGAGTCGTGGGGTCGTGGGACTGTTGCAATTAATGAAAAACGGTAACTTCTGGAGCGTCGCGTCCCCGCTCCACGCCTTTTCCCCTTAAGATAGGAACACGCGGAACGGCATGGTTCACTTATCGCCTGTCCTGCCCTCCCATCATCTTCCTCTGCAAGCCAAACAACCGCCCCTCCTTTCTCTCCCTCGCCCACCGCCGTTCCCCCACCTGGTTTATTCCCCCGTTCGCACCGACGTCCACGGGAATGGGGAAGAAAACCGTAGCAAAAGGGAAGCAGACGGCCGCCGCGAAGGAGGTGGTCACCGAGGGAAGCAAGAGGGCGGCGGAACTGTACTGAAAGTGGAGGGGAGACATCATCTTCTTTCCATCGAACCTGGACGGCCCGGTTCTGCAGGCAAGGTATGGGTACCTGTGGGGGATGGAAGTCCCGAAAGGGCACGTCGTGCCCAATGTTTCGGCGGAGGGGGAAGAGGATTCGCCAAATTCATATTGATTCTTCTGTGCATATTTCATCTGCGGCCTCTGCCCCCCCTTTTTTCTGATTTCTTTGAGGCAATGATGACGATTTATGGATTCCACCTCCTGGATTTCACGCCAAACGAAATGGCGACCATGGCCATCTTTGCTCATTTGTGTGAGAATTTTGTTGGAGTCGCCCCCAATGTTGATCTGTTCAGGCATTACTTTGTCCCACGGGTGGAGAACAAAAATCATCGCTCTGGGAACATCAGCTGGATGCCACGGGGGGCAAGGAAGTCCTGGGATTATATCCCTGGTCTGCAGTGCGAGAGGTGGGATGAGTGGAGAGGAGACTGGTGCTGGATTCAGGATGTGGAAGCCCCAGAGTTCTGCGAAGCACGGACAGTGTGTGTCGAGCACAGCAAGGAATGGAGCGCATTCGGCCTCACCAATGATAGGCTTCGCCCGGCAATAAACAGGATCACCCGTCTGAAGGCTGCCGGTCTAACCATTGAGCACGTGGGGGCAGATTTTCTCCTTCGTCGCACCTCGCCACTGCAGAAGAGGGACAGACCCGCCTGGTTGTATGGTGATGCTAGAGACAGGATGAGATTGCTCCCAGGCTTGGCCAATAACTTGTCGGTTTATGGCCATGCCTGGTTGTGCGACCAGCTGTTTGGCCGCTTTGAGTTGTTCAAGCTCCCGGCAACCGTCATCCCTCTGAATGTCAATTCTGCCCGGGACCAGATCTTGAAGTGGATGCCGGACTGCAATGCTCATGGGGTGGCAAGTGATTGGCTGTTGCCCACTCTTGACGAAGAACTTGAATGGTCCAACGCCCTGGCGGAGAGGGCTGTCAGAGTGGAGACCAACGTGTACAAACACACCTCCACTGTGGAGGCAGCGTTCATCAAGAGGAGGATTGAGGAGGACAAAGCTGCCCGGATTGCTGCAATGGCAAGGGTTGCAAAGGTCGGGAAGGGAAAATCTGAGGATGAGAGTTCCTCTCATGGTGGTAGCGAGGCGCAGGCCACGGAAGAGGTTGCCGGGGACAAGTTTTCCAGGCTTGAGGCTCTGGCTACCGCGGTAGCAGAGCTCCAAAGGGAGGAGGAGGCTGCTGAGGCAGTGGAGCCTGAAGCGGAGTGGCTCGCGGCTGGTCCTCAAGCCCCAGAGCCGGTTTTGGATCAACGTCCCCGCAGGCGTGCTGCTAATCGAGGGACGGTGGTCCCAGATCCAACGCCTGCCGCCAAGAAGGTGAAGAGGACCACCACTAGAAATACCAAGCCAGACGTGGTGTGTGGCCAGTCTCCCCGCCTTGCTGGGATCAATGCTTCTCCCGCCAAGCAATCGATGGAGTTGGAGGGCGATTCCAGCTCTCATTCTGGCTCGAGCTCTTCGTAGAGCTCGCCTTCATTGGAGCCCCCGGCGTTCCAACAGGATTTGGGGTTGCTGGAAAGCTCTGCCCCCTCATCCCAGATGAGGGGCAGAGCATCCCCGCCGCCCATGGAATTTGATTTGAGCTCCATGCTCATTGATGAGGAGTAAGGAAGATTTCCCTTTCCGTGATAACTTTAGTATACTTGATTGTCTTTGCTGACTGACCTTTTGCTCTGTCGTTGGCAGGGAAGAGGAGGAGGAAACGGAGACCCTCATCCATCGGTCGAAGAGGCTCCGGCATGCTGGGTCACCGAAGATTGTGGAGAGCTTGGGTTTGGTGGGGAGCCATACGGAGGATCCCGCACCGAGCCCCCAGCTCAGCCCCCGACCTGAAAGTGGAGGGCTGGTTCCTCCCACTGACCCAGCCAAAGATCCCCTAGCGAGGCCCTCCGTGGACCAGCCCGCACCGAGCGTCGCTGTGGCTGCTGCGGCAGGGGGTGGAGTTCATGGCCCGACAACTGACATTGCCGGTGAAACTGGGCCCCCTGCCCGGCAGGCTTCTCCGAGTACTTCCACTCTTTTCCTTCTTTCTCTTATGTATCCCCTCTCCCTTTATCTCGGAAATCTAAAACTTCTGTCTCTCTTTTTTTTACCATTCGCTTGTCTTCTCATCTGCAGTCCTCCAGGCCGAAGAGCCAGAACTGCTGGAAGAGGTGGCCAGCATCGGGAGAGCTGCCGCGGACAAGGCTGCCGAGATCGCCACCGCGGAGGGACATGGCTCCATTGCCGGGAGTGTTCAAGATCCTTTGGTGGTGATGGAACATACTTCTGGAAGCGCCCCGGAGGTGGGAGTGGTGGTCGAGGGGAAGATTCCCCTCCGAACCATGGATCCCCTTCCCTCCTTTGGGCCCATGGTGGGGACCTCTCCATCCCCCCCAAGCCAATTGGCACTGGTGTTGGCGCAGCCTGGGATTGGAGCCCCCGGTCCGTCGGCATCGACAAACGCGGAGCTTGATGAAGAGCTTCAACGGATCCTGGCATCGCTGTACCAAGGGGTTGAAGAATCGGGTGATTTCATCGCCGTTGCAATGGATTTGTCCTTCCTGGAGTCCATGGCGGCGGGCATCAAAGAAATGCAGGCCCGGCACGGCCAGAAGTGGCAGGCGATCAAAGAGCAGCGCGAGTCCGCCAACAAAGTGGACCAGAAGCTGAAGGACAAGTGCCTGGAGCTGCGCGAATGGCACGGCAAGCAGTTACAGGCACTTATGAGGCAGCAGGAGGCGATCCTGATGACGAGGGAGGACGTCATAGCCCGTGAAGCACGTCTGGCGGATCGCAAGGCACGTCTGGACGCCAGAGAGCAAGAGATTTCTCTCCGGGAGGAGAAGCTTGGAGCCACCCTTCGCGCCAAAGATGATGACCTGGAAACCCTCGTGCAGCAACGCACCAAGGAGTTGGAGGACAAGCACAAAGCTGCCCTGGACGCCCTCACAACTGATTCTGCTGCTCAACTGAAGAAATTCACTGGCGACCTTGCTGCCACATCCGCTGCCAGGACTGACCTTGATCGATAAGTGACTAAGCTGTCCAAGGAGCTTGCCGGGAGCACCAAGGAGATGGAGGCTCTCAAAGAGGAAACGCGAAAGGCGGAGGTCCTTCTGAGCGATGTGCAGTCGCAGCTTTCCTCCAGGACCCAAAGTCTTGAAACCGCCAACAGCGCCATCACGGATCTGAAAGCCAGGATCGGCACCTTGGAAAGCGCGGTAGAGTCCAACGGAACCCGCCAGCAGCAGTTGTCCCGAGATCTAGACACCGCCCATCGCCTCCGGAAGGATGCAGAGGACAAGCTGACGAACCAATCTGAGCAGGTGAACCACTGGATCAGGAGCATGGTTGACATTGCTATGCACCTTGCTTCTCAGACCCTTGCAATGGGCATGGACGGGCCAGCTTTTTTGGTTAATAGGCAGGAGGTCCCGAGTGTCAAGCTGGGAGTTTTCTTCAACGAGTCGATCGAAAAGCTGAAGGCGCATGAGGAGGGGAGGGCCAAGCGCTTCGCGACCGAGTCCCGGAAACTCGCACACGATGCCCTCCTCATGGTCCTGAGCAACATCGCCTGCCATCATCCAGACCTCGACCTTGCTGACGGATTTAAGGAGCCACCGGTGGGCGCTGATGTTCCAGCTGCCAAAGAGAAAGCTGCACCTCTGGCCGCCAGGGCCCTTCATGTCCCAACGGCTTCGCGCAGTCACCGGGCTTGAGTCCGAGCTATTCTTGCCATCGTGCTATCCTGTAACAAAACATGATGTATGCTTCGTGTTTAGGTGTTGAACTATTTATGTTTGCATGGAACTGACGTCCCCTGCTTAATCTTAAATGCACGTTTACCCCTCTGAGCTTACATGCTTGTGTTCATATGATTAGTCCCTATGTATGTTTTGGTTGCTTGCCGGTATCATATTGCCGCGATTGTCGTAAGGGTCCGGCCCTTAACATTCATCTTGGCGTGGATGCGTCCCAGCAAGTTTTTCCTTGGTAGTTCTCGACGCAGCCGCTCATTCTGTGTGCAAGGCTCGGGACAGAATGAGGGTGCAGACAAAGAACTAGCCAAGGTTCCGTCACACGAAGGATTTCATAGTACGAACACTTACTAAAACCGAGGGATAAACGAATGCAAAAATCTAGGACTCATCAAAAGGAAATGATTGCTTGAAATTAGCTTTTTGTTCTTGTTCCTTCCCATCCTTTCCAGTCGCGTGCATTTGGTGTGCTCACGATACCCGAAAAGACGGAGGCCAAGCGAATAACTCTCTGGTTCTCAGCAGGGACCAGCATACGTCAAGCGTGTCTGGCGGGCGGCGGGATATGGTGCCGGGCTTTCCCGGCCCCTCTTTCTCTCCTCCACTCTTTTCGAGCAATCCGACAGTGGCTGGCGCAAGAGTCCCACTAGTGCGGACGGCCTTGCCGGAACGTACTTGCCGGGGCATCAATCAATGGATTCGTACCGGTGTTTTACTCAGGATCTCCCTAACCAGGGTAAATGCTAAACCGAGTATCGCGTGGTACTCATCGACATTGACGATGCCAGGGCCAGAGCAGCTCGATTGACAAAGAGGGAGAGAGATGGAAAGAGGAACCTTGTTCCCGAGCGCCTTGCCCCTTTTCCCCGGACGGCGCCCGAGCGGTGGTCGCGTCGCCTAGGCCGCCGGGGAGGAGCATACCGCCGCCGGCACTGATCTTCACTGCGGCCATGACCACGGTGGGACGAGATGATGAACAAAGCAGGCGCGGGGACGGCCCCGCTCCCCCACATTGTCTTCATATCTGCTTCGGCTGGGTTGCCATGGAGACAACACGCTGTCAACGCCCTCAGGTTTGCGCAAATGATCCCCCTACCTGGCACGCCAAAGATGTCGTGGGAAACCACGACCACCTATGGGGCCATGAGCCCCTTTTGGTTCAGCGGGGGGATGGGCACGTTGCACAAAGAGCGGAGAAGCGTCGTGCAACACGGCAGAGATCACACGGGCAGTCTTTACCCAAGTTCGGGCCGCCGCGAGGCGTAAAACCGTACTCCTGCTTTGGTGGATTCATGGTGGATAATGGTAGTGAACGTAGCACACTCGCCCGGCAACGTCGTTCTGGGGACAAGAGTGGCTATGCGCGTATGGGTATGCGGGGGTTCAAATGACCAACCTCTTCTACGGTCGCCATGGGCCTCCTTTTATAGATAAAGGGGTCACCACAGTGGCAAATCAGTCTTTGCGTACTGATTAGACAGCTAACAGTGTTATCATATCTAAATCTACAGGCTAACAGAGCGCATTAAATGCGCCGCTCAGTGTCACATCATAGCTCGCCCGGCAGGCCCTGCCGGGCTGTTTTGCCAGCTTTGCGCCTGCTCGTTTAACACGTCTCAGGACGGGTGTCATACGGAGGTGTTTGCTATAGGAAGTGGCTGCCATGTGGCAGAAAGCAGCCACTTAGTCACCTTGGAGCTTGACACCGCTCTGATTAATGACTTGTGTCGCTTGTGAGGTGGAGCGGTGGAGTGGCTTGCCTCCGCCATCCTCGGCAGGCCTACCGGAACGATCTGGGAGCTTGCTTCCGGGGCAAAACCCAACCCTGCCAGGCTTACCTGTCTGGCAAGGTAGGTCCTTCCTTTAGTGATGCCCTGTTCCGGAGCATCAACATCACTTGAATTGTTGTCGAAGAAGTTCAACACTGGTGTGGAAGCGCAAGTGATGCCGGCCATGCATGAACCTGAATCATCGTCGGATTCTTCTTCGGCAACTTCTTCAGACTCAAAGACTTCTTCTTCGGAGTCCATTTCCTTCCCAATATATGTCTTAGCCTTGTGAGATCTCTTCTTTTGGTTCGAATGAGACTTGGAGGAAGTTCTTGATGAAGACTTCAAGGAGGAATTGTCTTTCTTCTTTGAGAACTTCTTTTTCTTCTCATCATCACAATCATAGCTCTTGCTCTCGAAACTCTTGCTACTGCACATGTTGAACTTGCCACTAGCTCTTATTTTTGTTTCCCACATTGGACAACCAGAGATGAAATGTCCAGGCTTCTTGCACTTGAAGCATGTATATTCTCCAGAAGATTTTGACATCGATGAAGACATTGAGTTACTGCCCGAGTTCTTTTTTGGAAACTGATTCTTTTTCGGGCAGCATTGCAAATGCTTAGTTATCTGCACGAGATCTTTGCTGATGCTATCAAGTTCATCGGAATCTTCATCGCCATTATTTTCGACATCTGAAGGAGAATCAACAGCAGCTTTGAGAGCATGATTCTTTCGGTAGCGAGAGCCATATATATCTCTTTTCTCTTCTTGTTGTACTTCATGGGTGTTCAGCCTCTCCATAACATCAGCATCGTCGAGACTTTTGAAGGCACGACTTTCCTTGATCATCAGCTCAAGGGTATTGAAAGAACTGTCCAGGGACCGAAGCAACTTCTTCACAATCTCATGATCGGTAATATTTTCAGTACCAAGACCTTGCAACTCATTTGCGATACCATTTAGATGACCAAAGGTTTCTTGACAATTTTCATTCTTGAGCCTCTTGAAGCAGTTGAACTTGGCCCAAAGAATATTGATTCATGGTTCTTTCTGAGTTGAAACACCTGCATTGATCTTCTCTAATCTGTCCCAGATTTCTTTCGCTTCTCCAAGTCTTCTGTACTGAATGAATACATTCCTTGAGACATAGTTGCAAATAATATCCTTTGCTTATGCATCCTGCTGAATGTTTCTTTCTTCATTGGGTGTGGGAGATTTGGGAAACTGAATTGTGTAGCCATTTCCACAATCTGCCACATTTCTTCATTGATAGCCTTTAGTCGGTCATCATCTTTTGTTTCCAGAACAGATAGTCATTTCCATCAAAGATAGGAAATCTTTCAGAGTGCCCATGGTGTCCTGCAAGCGACATACTCAAAACTCCAAGGCGGTTAGACCTTAATAAGCAGTGACAAGGAGTGCCTTGCTATGATACCAATTGTAAGGACCGGAGTATATCGACCAGAGGGGGGTGAATGGGAGATTCAAAATTTCTTTCAAAATGTTGAATACTCTCAACACAGCAGAGTGGATAATCAATTAAGTAGTTTTAGTTCTACGAAAGAAAACTATTCCCGAAGGAAAACTATTTCCGAAGCAAATCTAGTTCCGAAACAAAACTGTTCCCGAAACAAAACTGTTTTCGAAACAAGAATGTTCCTGAAACAAAATTGTTTCCAAAATAGAACTGCAATGAAAACACAGCTGAGCAGATTTAGTTCTTTGAATCAATACTATCACAGAAACAAAATTATCAGCATAGATAGAATTGCATACATGAAGCAATTGCACACATAACAGAAACAAAACATGCACACTACTTTGAAATGCTCATCAGAGCAAGACTTAGCAGAATGACTAAGTAGTACCATATGAAAACCAAATGAACATTCGGACAAACAACTTTAAGTATAGCGAAAGCATATATGCAACACAATATGGTCACAGTACTGAAAGATTGCTTGGATGATAAAAATCGCACTACATAGATAGATATCTATCGACAGCAAAGAGCACTGAAAATAAACTATCGAAAGAAATGCAGTAGGATAGAAATGACCAGTGGCGCTCGATGGCGACAGATGGTTTGGTAGACCAGTTCACTCTTCTGCAAAAGAGCTACGTCTGTTTGGAGGGACTTGTGATTCAACACGGGACATAAACTCTCTCCATCTTATTGTCCTCAACGTGAAGTTCCTCAAACTTCAGTTGATTTGACTCGTGGTAGATTCTTTTCGGCAATCTCCAAACCTTTGACAGACTTCTTCGTGAACCACAACGACTCTTGGTTGCTGAAGATTTTGCTCGGTGAAGACAACAACTATTCAACACTCGAGCCGACCTATCCGTCTAGAGAGTATACAGCTCTCAAGAGTAATAGGTACAAGAACTCTCAACTCAGATCTACTATGATGCTCAACCACTATCTAAGTTTTGGCTCTTGATTTTCTCTCAGTGGATTTTAAACTCAAATCTCTTGGAGAGGGGTGCTCAATCAATCTTCTCAGAATCTCAAGCGGAGCAGCCACCCGACAACGCCGGTGCGGGGTGGCTATTTATAGCCGCAGCCTTCCCTGGTGGGAAATGACCATTTTCGACACGCGGTCCAGCCAATTACTGTCGGATTTTAAGAGCAACGGTAACATTACTTGAGGAACAAGTAATGCTAACTCTTCGGTACGAATGAAATCTCTCGCAACAAAGAAGAACTGCGTCTCTTGCTGGCAAGTATTCATTCGGAGCACAAAGAGATTTCTCTTCAACTCTCATAGGATCTGGCTAAGCATCACAACAGACAAAAGTCTCGAATACTTATACCCCTCTTAATAGTACGGTGCTCCTATGACTCAAATAAGAGAAAGAAGAACAACGAAACAAATGCTACATCTTTGCTTCGTCTTCAGTCTTCTCGACTGCAGTCATTCTTCTTCGGACACACCGAATGAAAATTGCTTTGCGTCAGCAATTCTTTTAGGACCATCTCTGGCACGCAATCTTTTCAGTATGCTTTCTTCTTGAAACATATCCTTTTCTTCTTTGCAATGTAGATGTTTCTCGGTGAAGTTCTTTGAACTTCCTGAAAGAATATAGCATTCTTCTTGGTAACAAACTCTTCAATACATGTCAATCTTTTCTGCAGCGCAGATAACTTTCGAGCAAGTTTATAGCAAACTTCTCGGAAGTGGCAATCTTCTCGATAATAAGCTTCTTGAAACATATCAATCTTCTCTGCTGCAATCTTCTCGGAAGATTATAGCAATCTTTTCCGTAGCAGTCGCTTCAGGAGATTATAGCAATCTCTTCGGTAGCAATCCTTTCGGGATATTATAGCAATCTCTTCCGCAGCAATCCTTTCGAAAGATTACAGCAATCTCCTCATTAGCAAACCTTTCGGTAGCATACCTTTAGGAAGCAAACCTTTGGGTAGCATACCTTTCGGAAGCAAACCTTTCGGTAGCATACCTTTGAGTAGCAAACCTTTTGGAAGCATACCTTTCAGAAGCAAACCTTTCGGTAGCATACCTTTCGGAAGCAAACCTTTCAGTAGCAAACCTTTCGGAAAATTATAGCAATCTTCTCAATACTCCAGGGACTATTTCTCTGTGTGTGCACTAGCAAACAAATTAGTCCCTCACTATTTTTGACAACAATCTCCAAAACACAAGGGGCAAGGAAATTGCACCAACAGATCATGATATTTGCAATTCATGTAAGGAATGGTCATTGATCCATTAGCCATCCATATTCTATCGAATTTGAGTAAGTCTATGTTATTATTCGACATAATTGATCCATAGAGTCAGTATTTTGAAGTCCAGACAATGCATTGCTTTAGCAATTCGAATATAAACGTGAGTATAGTTCATGTTGTGTGTGTAAAGCATATTATACATACAAAAGTTACACAATGAACATTCTAAATAGCTAGCTAGGAACTGGCATACATTTGAATTCAACTTAAGGTGGTTTAAAAAATTCGAATTCAACATGAAGTCCATTCAATTATTTGAATTCGAGATCATGGCATTTGTAAATCATAACTAAACTAAGGGGCATCAATCTTTGCTCTGCTTTTGTACATAATAGCATGTATAGTCATGTACAAAATAGATTCAAATTTACCTCCTCCATTCCAAAATAATCGTAGTTATAGGATTTTCAAGAGTCAAAATTTCAAAAAGAAGCGCATAATTTAATGAGGTTTTCAAACATACAAGGTCAAATTTAACATTGTCTATTTAGGTCAATCCTCAAAGTTCAAGAGTACTCTAAACGTGAATGTTTCTGTTTCAAAATTTCAAATGAAGTGCCAAAAGAGCCTCTACTCGCCCGAAACCTCGTAAGACAAATGTTTCGTAGAAGGAAATTACTTTTCTAACTCTGACCCGTGAAACCTACGGGCCTGACGTCTAAAGGTCTAAACCAGGGTAGTTTTGTAACTTCATCTAGACGCCACGCAAGCGCCTCCGAAAAACATTCATACACCATGGCCACCTAAACACACATGCGCTCAGTCGAAATCGCTCCCGCCCACTATTTGGGACACCTGGGATTACCGTCCTACCCCCGACCCATAGTAGGTCTGAAATTTAAGAGGGGGCAAAGTTTGTATGGTTCCCCCTTAGCTCCCTCTCACCCTCCCCCCCCCCGGTCCGATTCCCCATTCATACTCTGTGGGCGCCAAAACTACCTCTCCACCATATGCAAAACCCTAGCGTCCTCCGTCTGCCACCCCATCCCACCCATCAACCGCTGCCCTCCTCCATCATGCCGGAGCCAATACCCCGACGTCGTCGTCCACCACAACCGCAACACTCTCCACGGCTAGTAGTTGAAGCCGAGGCCGAGCTGCCTCCAGGACCCCGACGTGGACCGTACCCGAGCCAGTTCAAACACGCCGTCCTGCGCCTCAACGCTGCCGCTCCAACGTCGCCACAGTCCACCGCACCAGAGCTATTCCCACTACACCGTCCTTTGCCGCCTCGGATCTGCTTCCCCTCCGTCGACAGACGGCCACCGTAACACAGTCAACAACTTGGCAATGGGTTCATCCAAGGCTCCACCGTCCTCCACAACATTGGGTCAATGAATAAGATCGCCGAGAAATCAGGAGGACACAGCACTGGCAGCCGGAACTGGTACTCCTCTTCCCTTATTCGTGCAAATCTTACATGTCTGCTTGCACGGTATTCATCCCATAGACAACACTAGTTGACCGCTTCTTACTGCACCATATTCCTGATACTAGATGTTACTAGTAACTCGCGATGCACAAGGTTTCTCCTCATATACTATTTCACCTTAGCTAGAGGTCCGTCGCCCCCCTGGATTTCAATTCCTGGTCAGTTGATTCCCAATTAAAGGAAGCACCACCCGTGGAGGTGCTAGTCCACCTATTCGCCTAGGAAGCAGCGCCGCCGGGGCCGGTGCCAATCATGGTGGTGGTGTGAGGTCGAGAGGAGGGCGGGGCGGCGGAGGCAGGGGTCTGGGCCGATGGTCGCTGATGGTTCGAGAAAGATCGTCAACAGTGACTGGCGGGAGGTAGACGAAGGCCATCTGGCCGTTCCTTGTAGATTGGATGATTCAGAAAAAAATCAACTGACCTATTTATTTTCAGTCGACTGTTATTTTGATAGGTCCACATGTGGTGGTGTGCTGCAGGAGTACCTGCATTTCCCAGCCATCCCTGTACTCATATTACAAAATACTAGAATCTAATTTCGTGTGCCATGCATGTTGTAGAGCTATCATATGTCTCCTGTCATTTATTTTTCAGCCACCTGCTATGTGCTACTTTTACAGTGCACTAGTTCTGCACACACTTCACCCATACTCTCACCATTGTTTTTTTATGCATGGGTATTTCAGCCTCTGCCACACTGTTGATAAATACACGAACGAAAAGAGAGAAGTCACTCCTGCTTAAGGCGCGGATAAACAAGACACGTCTCAATGCTTTAAAGGGTGCAGTGTCAGCAGATGGAGATAGTAAACGTAGCTCTGGAGTTAATGATCTTGTTCGCCATGAACTACCATCCTAGGTGCTTGCTTTAACTTCGCAGTGTCATATGTGGTTGTATGTTGCATATGGTGTCTAGCTTGTATTCGAAAGGCCAAAGTCGATCTTTATCAAGATAAGGAAAGAAATTTTTTACATCACGGCGACGACCGCAAAGAGTACAAGACCACGGAGCACCAGAAGCCAAATAGCTAGTCAAGGCACTGACCAAGCCAGTGACAAGCCCAGGATAGACATGCATCGCCTGCAAGCCAACTAAAAAGCAATGGTGGTGGTGAAGCAGCCCACCTCCTGCCAGGCTCTCAGGTCCTCGATGATAATGCTCACCACTCTAGCCGGGTGTCTTGCTTGTATTGCTTCAAATTTGGTTAAATTGCATGTGCTTAGTTTACACATTATACCTTGGAATATGACATGCCTTCCTGTTTTTGGTACATACTACTACATCTATCTATTAACCATGTTCTTACATCAAACTAATGTTCTTGTGTGTCCCTCATCAATCACTTATGATGAGATAGTCAGGCTCGTGGATTGCTGTGAGAAAAGATCCTCTTTTAAAGAATGCAGTGTCAGCCTCCCCACATGATTCTCAAGAAACAGCAAGGCTAGATGAAGATAGTCAACATAGCTCTGTAGTTGATGACCGCATTTCCCCTACACCACCATCGCAGGTGCTTGCTCTAACTTGGCAGTGTGATATGTGGTTGCATGTTGCATATGGTGTCTAGATTGTAATGCTTTCAATCTAGTTAAATTGCATGTGTTATTCTGTTTAGTTTATACATTATACCTGTTAATGTGACATGCCTTCCTGTTTTTCATACATACTACATCTGTCTATTAAGCATGTCCTTACATAAAAACTACTGTTTTTTATATCCCACATCAATCAATTATGACGAGACACCTTTAGTATATGCAGTGTGATACTGGTTGCATCTTTCATATGATTTATAGCATGCACTGCTTCTAATTTTTTGAAATGACATTTATGATGGGACGCTTTTAACTTGGCAGAGTCATATTGGTTGCATCTTTCATGTGGTGTCTAGCTTGCATTGCTTCTAATTTGTTGAAATGGCTTCTGCTTAGTTTACACAAATAGTTGTGAATATGTCATGTTGTCCTATTTTTTGTACATATTCCATCCCCGTATCATGTGTTTGCCTTTGTCGGTGTACTAAGTATTGGGCCATTAGTACCCCGTACTTGTGCACGGGCAGTTGTAGCCATACTCGCGGCAAGGCTTGTCGGGGAACAGTTCGAGGGTGACTCAGGCCACCAAGGAAATTCTCAAGTCAAAGATATGAGGATCAGCAGATAAGAAGGGCTGGAATCCGAAGGCCAACTTCCCCGGCAAGATCTTGCCGGGGTGGCCTACAGAGCCCGGCAAGGTTCGGAGCCAGGCATGGTTCGGCGCCCGGCAAGGCTTGGCGCCCGGCAAGATTTTGTTGCTGTGCCGCCGCTCTCGCACAGCAACAAGCCTGACATTCTGGGTCCTTCTTTGGATGTGTGGGAACGCACCAGTGGAGGAGAGCTTAAGCGGTGCTGATGGGATGGCCCCTTTTTCCATCCCCAAGAAAGTGAGGACACCTAAACGGACACCTCACGGTGCATTAAATGCGTTCATCCTAATCCGTCAGGGGTTAGGTATGATGACCCTGTAGCTACTTTACACCTCAATGTATGTACATTTTGCCACTGTGGTGACCCCTTTGTGGTATAAAAGGAGGCCCAAGGCAACTGCTATAGGGGAGGAAGATCTTCTGGCCCATTCTGCATGCGTAGCTGCTCTTTGAACGTACTGTTCACTGCGAGCGCTCCTGGAGCCTGGGCTCAAGAACATCGATAATAAAACAAGGCAGGATTAGGGTTTTATGCTGATTAGCGGCCCGAACCTGGGTAAAATCTCCCCGCGTCGATCGTTGGTTCTGCTCTTTGCGCATACCTCTCCCCCCGCCGAATCGTAAAGGGGTCCTTTGGGATCCCATAGGTGTCACACGCCGACATCTTTGGCGCACCAGGTAGGGGGTTGTAGGTTGTGTGAACCTGATCCAGTGATCGGCGCCTTAGTTTCTTCATCATCTTCATCATCATGCCACCCAAGAAGAAGAGCGCTGCGACGGCGCAACCATCCACGTCCGTTTTGCCTGCGCCTTCGCATAAAGGCGATGGCGTGGGTGCAGAAGGAAGAGGATTAGAGCTTCCACGGCGTTCCGGTGATCCAAGCCAAGCGAGCGGCGTCGTTCGCAGTGGCAGCGGCAACCCACATGCCGCTGGATCCAGAGACGGAGCTGTGTTGCCTACAGGTGGCACAACGAATTCCAGAGATCGGAGGACGCCTGCTGGAGCTCCCGCGTCAGCGCAAGCGTCACGGCCTACCCAGGTCGTGCACGACGAGCAACGTCATGGCGCTGGTGGCACAGGGCATCCCCACGAAAAGATTTCTGCGCATCGATCCCAGGATGCGTGGGCCCAGCATGCACACCGAGCTGCCGGTGGAGGTGGCGCGCGGTCGCGTGACCGTGATGGTGCTCCTTCTAACATGGCTAGGAGTCAGAGCACCTCACGTACCTCGCACCTGTCGCCGCCGCCTACGCCAGCGGAAGCCTTGGCACGTGCGCAGCTGCTCCTCGATTTCCCTCCTGCTTCGGAGAAGATGGAGGAGTGGCGAGCTACTATCCAGAGCCTTATCGGCTTCGCCAACAAAGATGGGCCACAAGAGGCAGGGCCCTCACAGCGAAGGCCCATCGATCCGGCGCGAGCCGATGTGGAGAAAACCGGAGGTGGTGCAACCACGGTGCACTCCCCTCCGCGACACCAGCGGCGGGCGACAACCCAGCAGGTCAATCGCCGTGATGATGTTTCCACGGCGTCGTCCGATCCACGGATGCGCCGCGACCAGCGTCAAGTTCTCCAGGAACGAGGCAAAGAGGACGCTCGAACTACCATCGAGCGACGACGGGAAGCGCGCTATCAGTCTGATAAGCGCGCATGGCCGGCTGTCGACGAGCCTGCGCCGTGGGACGCAAGAGACTTCCCTTACAAGGTAGGGACTCCGGGGTTTACCCGTGAGCTGCGGCAAGTCCAGTGACCCAATTCCCGAACCTTCAAGCCAGAGGTCCCGGAGAAATATGACGGCAAGACTCATCCCTCGGAGTTCCTGAGCATTTACACCATTGCGGTGCAGGCTGCCGGGGGCGAGACAACAAGATACTCGCCAACTACTTCCCGTTGGTGCTTAAACCCAACGTTAGGTCGTGGTTGATGCATCTGCCGGAGAATTCTATTTCTTCTTGGTCAGATCTGTGCCATCAGTTTGTTGGCGCCTTTGTTGGAGGCCACCAAGCTCCTGGCCAAGAGAGCGATTTGCATATCATCCCTCAGAAGGAGGGTGAATCCCTGCGCAAGTTTATCCAGAGATT
This sequence comes from Thinopyrum elongatum, assembly GCA_011799875.1. Lineage (NCBI taxonomy): Eukaryota > Viridiplantae > Streptophyta > Magnoliopsida > Poales > Poaceae > Thinopyrum > Thinopyrum elongatum. Next base: position 290,431,218 of record CM022299.1, on the reverse strand, counting down.
CAGCCGGGTGCAGTACAATATTCCTGACGTTCACCCTGCCGCTGTTGTTAGCGCGTTTCATTAGAACGTGCGTAACCGCAAAATGCGGGAAGAGTTGGCAATGAACAAAGTCAGGAGTATCGCCGAGCTTTACGCTTTGGCCGACAAATGCGCTCGAGCTGAAGAGGGGAGGAAACTCCCTGGCGAGGCTGTTGGTGCGGGGGGCAAATCGAAAGAAGAAGACGCTGCGACCCCGTCAGGGAAAGGCCGGCGGCGGAACAGGAAACGCAGAGGCAAGGTCGTGCTTGCTGTCGAGGAATCCAGCAACCCCAGCGCCGCCAAGAAGGCCAAGGTTGGCGACCCCGGCAAGGATCTTGCCGGGTGCCCTTCCTGTCAGGCCTTGGCGGCAGCCGACAAGTCAGAGAGCTCCGGCAAGCAGTATTGCAAGATCCATCGCACCAAGGGCCACGATCTCCAAAACTGCCGACAAGTTGAACAGCTTGCCGAGAAACAGAGGGCTGAGTATGAAAGGCGGGATAAGGAGAAGGCCCATGATGGTGCTGACGGATCCGGCAAGAAGCGTCGCCAAGATCCCTATGTCATACAATGGGATCCTTGGTCGGCCAGCGCTGGCCAAGTTCATGGCGGCATCACACTACGCTTATAATGTTTTGAAGATGCCCGGGCCGTTGAGTGTTATTACTATCCATTCCGATAAGAAGGATGCGCTCATCTGTGCCGACCAACTCTACCGGGAAGCAGTTGCAGCACCTGTCGTCAAGGCATCTGCTCCTGCCGCTGGAACTCCCGGGGGGAAGAAGAAGACCGGCGAGAATCTTGGCGCGAACTCCGGTAAGCGCGCCTCCTCGGAGTGCTGCACTTCCGTTGAGGATGCACCAGAGAGTTCCACCGGCAAGAACAAGAAATCCAAGGCTGCTCCGCCAGAGACCAAGAAGGTGCCCGTCAGGGAGGACGGAATGGGAGGAACTTTCACCATAAGTTCAACCCTAGGTGACAAATAGGAAAGCGCGCTCGTTGCCTTCCTACGGGTGAATGTCGACGTGTTTGCCTGGCAACCGTCTGACATCCCCGGTGTTCCCAGGGAGGTAATTGAGCACCACCTTGCTGTCTGTCCTCACGCGCGGCCCGTCAAGCAGAGGGTCAGGAAGCAAGCCTTGGAGCGGCAAGAATTCATTGCCGAGGAAATCAGAAAGCTGGAGGCGGCAGGATTGGTCAGAGGAGTGCTTCATCCAACCTGGTTGGCCAATCCGGTTGTAGTGCGCAAAGCGAATGGGAAATGGAGGCTTTGTATTGATTATACAGATATCAATAAAGCCTATCCAAAAGATCCCTTTCCCTTGCCACGCATCGACCAGATTGTGGATTCCACCGCTGGTTGTGATCTCCTATCCTTCCTTGATGCCTACTTAGGGTATCATCAGATCTTCATGGCGAAGGAAGATGAAGAAAAGACCGCATTTATCACCCCATGTGGTACGTATTGTTTTATATGAATGCCTTTCGGGTTGAAAAGTGCTGGTTCTACATTTGCGAGAGCGGTCCAAATCGGTTTTGAGCCTCAACTCCATAGAAATATGGAGGCATACATGGATGGCATAGTGGTCAAAACCAAGGACAAATCGACGCTCATACAAGATTTAGAAGAAACATTTGCAAATCTGCACAAGATCAACTTAAAGCTCAATCCTGAGAAGTGCGTGTTCGGTGTTCCTTCCGGCAAGCTCCTCGGATTCTTTGTATCTTGTCGGGGAATCAAAGCGAACCCCGACAAGATCAAAGCTATTGAGCAGATTGAAGCGCCAAGACGCGTCAAGGATGTGCGTTGTCTTGCCGGCTGTGTTGCTGCTCTAAGCAGGTTTATTTCCAAATCTGCTGAGCGTGCCCTGCCCTTTTTCAAAATTTTGAAGAAGGCAGGTCCAATGAAATGGACTCCGGAGGCGGAGGCTGCGCTGCAAGATTTGAAGAAATACCTTTCCTCTCCACCGACGCTAGTCGCGCCTAAACCACAAGAGCCGTTGCTGCTGTATCTGACAGCGACAAATCAAGTGGTTAGTGCTGCGTTAGTGGCGCAGAGAGAAGCTGATGAGGAAGCAACACCAGCGGAAGGACCGTCAGGTGACGCGGCAGGATCTTCGCCGGCAAGGATTGATCCCGGCAAGACAAGATCTGTGCAGTCAGAAGAACCATTGCAGAAGAAAAAGTTGGTGCAGTGCCCAGTTTATTTTGTTAGCTCTCTTTTACAAGGAGCTAGGTCAAGATATTCTGGCGTGCAGAAGTTGCTTTTTGGCCTCCTTGTGGCCTCGAGGAAGCTGCGCCATTATTTTCAAGCACATGAAATCACCGTCGTCACTCGCTTTCCTTTGCAACGGATTTTGCGAAATCCAGAAGCAACCGGCAGGATCATGGAGTGGGCGTTGGAGTTGTCAAGCTTTGGCCTCAAGTTTGAAAGCACTTCCACAATTCAGAGCAGGGCCTTGGCGGAGTTCTTTGCGGAATGGACCCCAACGCCAGACGAAGAGGTTCAAGAAACAACTCTCATCGGCAAGGAAATTGACCAGCAATGGGTAATGTACTTTGACGGGGCTTTTTCGCTGCAAGGCGCCGGTGCTGGTGTGCTGCTTGTCGCACCCACCAGAGAGCACCTCAAGTACGTAGTCCAAATGCATTTTCCCCAGGAGAGTTCGACGAACAACACTGCAGAGTACGAGGGTTTGCTTGCCGGTCTCAGGATCGCGGCAGACCTTGGTATCAAGAAGCTCGTCATCAGAGGCGATTCACAGCTTGTCATCAGGCAAGTTAATAAGAGTTATCAGAGTCCATTGATTCTAGCCTACGTGGATGAAGTGAGAAAAATGGAAGAGCACTTTGACGGTCTGCAGATGGAGCACGTACCTCGTGCCGAGAACAGTGTCGCTGACGACCTGTCAAAGCGTGCCGCCCTCAAGTTGCCTGTGGAACCAGGAACTTTTGTGCTCCATTTGACTCAACCATCTGTAGCGCCATCAATGCGACAAGAAAAGAGAAGAAAATTGAATTCTGGCCAGTACTTCCTGGCAGAGCTCCCGGGAGCCGCCGGCAAGGAAGTTGCCGGGATCAACGACATGCCTGCCGGGGAACAACAGGCTCCAGCAGGGGCTCAGGCCCTTGCCGTCGAGACAAATGTTCCACCAGCAGAGGAGATGCCTTTAGTCCTAGCTGTCGAGCCCCAGGCTCCAGCATGGGCACAGCACATTGTCCATTTCCTTCAAACAGGAGAACTCCCGGAGGAACAGGAAGAAGCGGAAAGAGTAGCCCTTCAGTCTGTTATGTACAAGTTCATCGATGACGTCCTGTACAGAAAGAGACCAAACGGTGCGAAATTGAAGTGCATTCCTCGGGAGGATGGACTAGAGCTGTTGGCAAAAATACATGGAGGCATATCTAGCTCTCACATAGGATCAAGAGCACTTGCCGGGAAAGCATTCCGGCAAGGTTTCTTTTGGCCCACCACCCTCCAGGATGCAACTGCACTAGTAACTAAGTGTGAAGCGTGCCAGTTTCATTCGAAGAAATCGCATCAACCAGCTCAAGCTCTTCAGACAATCCCTCTCTCCTGGCCATTTTCGGTCTGGGGGCTCGACGTACTGGGCCCTTTTCCCCGTGCTACCGGGGGCTTTGAGTACTTGTACGTTGCAATTGACAAGTTCACAAAGTGGCCGGAGGTGGAAGCAGTGAGGAAGGGGACAGCACAATCAGCCGTCAAGTTCTTTAAAGGGATAGTTTGTCGTTTCGGTGTGCCCAACAGGATCATCACCGACAACGGCACGCAATTCACAAGTCGCACCTTCATGCAGTACGTCCAAGACCTTGGCGGCAAAATTTGTTTTGCCTCTGTTGCTCACCCCAGAAGCAACGGCCAAGCGGAGAGGGCCAATGCTGAAGTGCTGCGCGGTCTCAGGACCAGAACCTTTGACAGGCTGAAAAAGTGCGGAAGACGCTGGATTGATGAGTTGCCGACGGTTCTTTGGTCAATCAGAACGACACCAAATCGAGCCACCAGCCAGACACCCTTTGCTCTGGTCTACGGAGCGGAAGCAGATCTCCCCACGGAACTCACGTACGGATCACCTCGAGTGCTCGCTTATGATGAGCTTGAGCAAGAGCAACTGCGGCAAGATGACACTGTGCTCCTTGAGGAGAATCGTCTTCAGGCTGCTGTGCGAGCTGCACGCTACCAACAAGCTTTGCGCCGCTATCATAGCCGCAAAGTTCATGCCCGAAGCCTTGAGGAAGGCGACCTTGTTCTTCGACGGATTCAGTCCGCCAAGAATTCAAACAAGTTGACGCCGAAGTGGGAAGGCCCTTATCGGGTAGTACGAGTCACCAGGCCCGGTGATGTCCGCCTGGAGACCGAAGATGGCGTTCCAGTGAGTAATTCCTGGAATATCGAACATCTTCGCAAGTTCTTACCCATAAGGCGCGGTTGCCGGGGACCCCCGGCAACCACCCTTTTGTACAAGTCTTGCCGGCAAGGCATATGATCCTTTGTACAAAGCCAGGCGCAGACCCTGAGCACAGATGAATAAATTTAAGTGTTGTGCATTCCCTTATTGATTTCCATGTTCATATATATATGCATGTGTGTCTAAGATGTTGTATGGCACCTACTGCCGGTAAGTTCTAACGAACCGCCAAGGTTTCATATCTTTATTTTCTCTTCTTTCTTTTTCTTAAGAGACAGAAGGATTCCTCGCGTGCACATTTGCCGGGGGGGAAGGGAGATATGAGTACCAGTTGGCGACGTTCAGAATCGACGCTTGCCGGAGGAAGGACAGTGACAGAAAGCTAAGTTCTAAAACTTAGAACAAGTTTCCTTTATTGCAAAGTTATTTTCCGTGGACGATTCCGACCTTTGTATGGAAAATCTGCACGCGAAGGAACCCTTGCTGTAATCGGTTGCGCCCTTATTTTGTTTCGAGTCCGCTCAACGATTTAAGTGGCTGCACTGAGAACGCCAAGGAGTCTTCCCGGCCGCTGCGCCTCCAGCAGGCTGCTGAAGTCCCGCACCCAGCGCTCGTGGCAGGTTGCGCGCCGGCAAGTTTTTCAGTAAGCGTAGGGTGAACTCCATACATAAAGGAATCAGATAAGGGAGATAGCATGCATGTACCCAAAACATAAGCAAGTTATATTACATTAATAAGCTGCTGCAGTTCTAACGTAAGACTTAATTGTCTTTGGCATGGAATGACGATGGCAAGAAGAGGTGGAGCAGTTAATCTCTGTGCTGGCCTTCGATCCTTTTGATTGAATCCACCTTCTCGAGGATAGGCGTGACAAGCTCTTCGAGCGCCTCGAGATTTGCGTCCTTTGGCAGGTGTCCAAGCACGTTGGAGAGGTCAATGCCGGGATTGTTATGCGCCACCTTGATAAGTACCTTGCAGAGGACGGCCCGGCAAAGCCGGCGCGACTCGTTGGCCAATTGAGTCGCCCGGTTAGACTGAAGCAACTTCAGGGCATCAATGATGCTCTCGAAGAACATCGTCAACCTGGCACTCGAAGATATCCTTTCCTCGGAAGAATACCTGAAGTTTGACAGGCCCATGGTTGACAGTTCTGCCGTGAGCTTCTCCGCAGCGTCGATGAGACGTCCAGTCCAGATCTCCACCCCCTTTTCATAATCAATTTGGGCGGCGGCAGCGCTCTTGAGCAGGTTCCTCTCTCCCTGGAGATCTTTGAGCAGGGCCTTCTCGTGAGCCCTGCCGGCCTCGAGAGACTTCTGCAACGTGGTCAGCTTCAATTCCAGAACGGCAATAGCATCATTTGCTGAGGAGAGCTGCTTGGTCTTGTTGGACATGGCAACTTGCATCTCCGCCAGGGTGTGGAGGGTTTTTTCCCTATCACCTTTGAGCGTCGAGAGCTCCTTGCCGTGTTCTTCGAGATCCACTTCCAACTTCTTTACTTTGTCGCTCGGCTCATTCTTGGCGGCCTCTGCAGCCTCGGCAGCATCGTTGGCCTCCTTGAGCTTGCCGGCGTGATCTACAGTTAGAGCTTCGAGCGCCTCTTTGTGTTTCTGCTCCAGCTCCTGGGTCCGCCGCGCGACAAGCTTCTCGATATCTTCATCTTTGCTGTGAAGCTTGGCGGCGAGCGCGTGCTCACGTGCGGTGAGATCTTCCTCGTGAGCATCAAGTGCAACGCGATGCCCCATCAGGAGAGCATCTTCAGCAGCAATTCTTTGCGTAGCTTCATCCTGCGCCTTTTCCATATCAGATTGTTTCAGGAGGATTTCTGTCCACTGTTGGCTCACTTGTTCCTGGCCGGCAGTCAGCTCTTGGAGGGCCTCGGCATACCAGACTTGCATTTGTTTGACGCGCCCTTGAAAATCTGCTTCGGCCGCCTCGACAACTGCCATTCTGGAATCCGCTTTCTCCTTCCAGGCGCGGTGGAGAGCCTAGAGCTTGCGCAAATTTTCGCCCATGGCCTGTAGGAGCTGGTCCTCTTTAGACTTGCCGCTGCTAGCGCTTGGATCATCAACAACCTCGAGCCCGGCAGCAGTGATAACTTCTTCATCGAAGACTTCCCCTTCAGTCGGTGCCCCAATGCTTGCCGTCCCCGGCAAGTTGACAAACAGGTTCTCGCCAACTTTGAGATACTTGCTAGATGAGGGGCCTTCAGATGTTGACGGTTGATCCTCAACAACCGCCTCACCAGTAGCAGGGGGCTCCGTGGCCGGCGCAGCGCCTGGCGCTCCTGCGGCAGGAATGCCGTCAGTACGGTCACCAGCCTCCTTGCCGCCCTCTTCAGTAGACTCCTTGGCGGGTTCCTCTTGTGCAGTCTTGCCGGTCTCCTCGGCAAAAGCACCGCCGGCTTCTACGGTGGCATCCGTGGCGGCCTCGCTGGCAGCGATCTTGTCGGCTTCAGCGGCAACATCCCTGGCGGTCTCCTGGATGACAGCGTCGATGTCCATGTCTTCCATCTCAGGGAGTTCTAAAGGACAAGGGGGAGAAACAGAATGAGATCAAGATCGAAGCTCAAGAAGACAAAACAAAGAGAGATAAAGGAAAGAATAGCAAGCATCCTGAGGCAATCAGTTACCTGCGTCGAGCTGTTGAGAGGTGGCCTCGCCCCTCCCGGCAACCTCGGTTGCCGGGGGAAGGTTGCCGGTGCCCGTGCTTGCCGGCTCCTCCTCAATCAAGATAGGCTCGCCGGTAGGATCTCTTGCCAGGGACGCGCTTGTGGGCGGCGTGGTCGATGAAGGTGGCACAACGGGGGCGTCTTCCAATAATTCTCCCTGCTGCCGTTCTTCTCCTGCAAGCCCAGAGATATCAGCGGCAAGAATAGAAACCTCAGCGGCCACCAGCGGAAAAAGAGTAATAAACTTACGCTGGGGGCTATGTCGAGGACTAAGATCCGGGCTGATGGTAGTAGTTTCTGGCGCGCTCACAAAGCCTGCCGGAGGCTCGTCGCCTGTACAAGTCTTTGTCCTCTTTGCCATCCTCTCCATCAAGGTTTCTGCATCACTGCAGAGACAATACAAGCAAGTCAATAAGATTGATTCAGAATTGGGAGATAAAGGCTGTGGCAAGGTACTCACTCTTCCTCTTCTCACTCCGGACTGAAGCCGGAGATGTCGAAATCGACCTCCGTTGCAGTGTCTGTGTGGGAAGGCGGAGGAGGGGTCCTAGGTCGCTTGGCTGTAGCGGGTGCCGGGGGATGGGGTGTTTCCGTCACCTCAGCTTCCGGTGCGGTAGTGCGAGACACCTCTGCCGCCTCAGCAGTTGCCGCTGATGTGGGTCTCGCACGCTGCGCAGGTTGCTGTCGGACCCCTTGCCGCGGCGCAGTCTTGCCGGGAGCCTCGCTGCTCAAGGAAGCTTGGCTTGCCGGGATGCCAGATGCAGCCTTTCAAAGAACACGCTTTGTCTTCTTCGGGGCTGGGAGCTCTTCTTGCGGTTCTTCTTCAGCCGTGTCCTCGTCGGACGAGCTCTCAGCGGCTGTGCTGCTCTGTTCCCCATCAGCTTTGTCCTTCTCGGCAGGTTTTACTTCCACCACTACCTCTGCATCGCTGGTTTCCCATTCTGTGAAGCCAGCGCTGCCAGCCTCCGCGGCAAGATTTGCCTCCTCCACCCTAGTGGCGATGTATGCCACTTCTTTGTCGGTGGTGGCTCGGATGAAGTCTGCTTCTTCCCGGACGGCTCTCTCCGTCAAGTTATCAAAGAACTTTTGTGCTTCCTCCTCGGTCGGCTCGGCCCAAGTCGTGTCAAGACCGTGGGCGTTGAACATCGGCATGAAGGCGATGATTGACCCCAGAGCAGAGTTGTTGCACAGAGGGACAATCCTTGCCGGCAACTGATACTTGTCGTCGCGCTGGAACAGCTTTTGGCGGAGGGCGCCAAGCTGCATAGCAGTCAAATTGTTGTTCAATCCAGGGCGCAGCCTCATGATGTCCGCTGTGTTCTGGTACTCCCAAGCTGGTCTTCCCCTGCTCTGTAGCGGGGCAACGCGACGATGGAGGAAATCGAAGGCGATCATCTCCATAGTAAGCCCGGCGGCTTTCAGGCGAAGGATCCTGGTGGTGGCGATTGTGAGCCTCTCGTCCTCCGCGGCAAGGCCGCTCCAATCGCTGCCTCGGACCGCCTTCTGCCGTCGAGGCAAACAGAACGGATGAGGATCTGCTTCCTTGATCCAGCACCACTCAGACCGCCATTCGTCCCACTTCTCCCGGTAAACTCCCTCTGGGTATATCTCCTTATTCCAAGCCCGTGGAATCCAGGCGATAGAACCAGAAAGGGCCTCCCCCTTTTGGATGCGAGGAATAAAATAATGACGGAAGAGGGCGGTATTGGGAACTACTCCGACAAAATTTTCGCAAAGATGAGCGAAGACAGACATACACATTACGGCGTTTGGCGTGAAGTCAAGAAGGTGGAAGCCGTATGTGTACATAATGTCATTGAAGAAGTCAGAAAATGGAGGGCAGAGCCCGCAATAGAAATATGCGGCGAAAAAGGGGTATCTGTCTGACCCACTCTTGGACCAAGAACCTGGAATCACGCGAGTGGCAGGGTGAGCCTGCGTCTCCCTCGCCCACATGCACTGGTACCGCCTCTTCAAAGCTTCCGCATCGAGCAACGGGGCGAAAATGGCGTATTTCTTCCGCATCTTCACCAGCTCGCTCTCCGGGACATCGGCTTTCGTCTCCTTGCCCTTGCCTTTGCTGGTCTTGGGCGGCATGGTGACTGCAAGGACGGAAGCCGGGGATGAAGCGGGTGTGGAGGCGACGAGCGGATGAGGGAAAGTTTTGCTCTGAGCTCGAGAGAAGGAAAGAAATGGCGACGACCAGATTGAGAAGAAAAAGGGGGTAAATAGGTTTGTGCCTCTGCGGTTTCTCCTTTTTATGGGGAAGGAGCGGGGCCGCCTCTTTTACTCCCCAATGTGAATGTGCCTCTACGGGCGCATTGCAGTTGCAGCTTTTGAGGCACGCTTCCCACGTCGCGCGTTCGGCGCGCGTAGTGGGGGGCACAGTAAACGGGATATTTACGAGCAGTTAATCCCCTGCCACGTGTGCCCGTGCACTGTTTGGGCCTAGCCCAACAACGCCTCGCACTCGTGTGTGGCCTAGGCCCGGGGGCTCCTATCGGTGTACTAAGTATTGGGCCATTAGTACCCCGTACTTGTGCACGGGCAGTTGTAGCCATACTCGTGGCAAGGCTTGTCGGGGAACAGTTCGAGGGTGACTCAGGCCACCAAGGAAATTCTCAAGTCAAAGATATGAGGATCAGCAGATAAGAAGGGCTGGAATCCGAAGGCCAACTTCCCCGGCAAGATCTTGCCGGGGTGGCCTGCAGAGCCCGGCAAGGTTCGGAGCCCGGCAAGGTTCGGCGCCCGGCAAGGCTTGGCGCCCGGCAAGATTTTGTTGCTGTGCCGCCGCTCTGGCACAGCAACAAGCCCGACATTCTGGGTCCTTCTTTGGATGCGTGGCAACGCACCAGTGGAGGAGAGCTTAAGCGGTGCTGATGTGATGGCCCCTTTTTCCATCCCCAAGAAAGTGAGGACACCTAAACGGACACCTCACGGTGCATTAAATGCGTTCGTCCTAATCCATCAGGGGTTAGGTATGATGACCCTGTAGCTACTTTACACCTCAATGTATGTACATTTTGCCACTGTGGTGAACCCTTTGTGGTATAAAAGGAGGCCCAAGGCAACTGCTACAGGGGAGGAAGATCTTCTGGCCCATTCTGCATGCGTAGCTGCTCTTTGAATGTACTGTTCACTGCGAGCGCTCCTGGAGCCTGGGCTCAAGAACATCGATAATAAAACAAGGCAGGAGTAGGGTTTTACGCTGATTAGCGGCCCAAACCTGGGTAAAATCTCCCCACGTCGATCGTTTGTTCTGCTCTTTGCGCATACCTCTCCCCCCGCCGAATCGTAAAGGGGTCCTTTGGGATCCCATAGGTGTCGCACGCCGACAGCCTTACATCAAAGTAGTGATTGTTAGTATCATGCATGAATGAGTTCTGAAGAGTGAATTTTATTTCTTTTTCTTGTCAGTTTTACTTGACAATGCAAAATCCATAAAGTGGAAGGCAATTAGCAAGGAAGTGGATAATGGTGCTCCTTCTGACCAACTAAAATGGAGGGCCTCTACAGATTCTACTCCGCCATCCCCCCAACAAGGTTTGCAAGACAACACATGCATAGACACTCAATATAGCTGTGTTGATGATGAGCACATCTCCCTGACTCCACCATCACAGGTGCTCCCTCTAACTTCGCACTGTTATATGTGGTTGCATGTTATGTATGATGTCTAGCTTGTATTGCTTCTAATTTTGTTGAATTCCATCTACTTAGTTTACACATTATACTTGTGAATAAGACACGTGTTCCTATTTCTAGAACATACAATATTTGTCTATCACACCATGTTCTTACATCAAAGTACTACTGTTGTGTAACTTGCAACAATCACTTATCATAAGACACATTTAACTTGGGAGCGTGATATAGGTTACATCTCGCATTCTTTTCTAGCTTGTACTACTTCTAATTTGTTGAAATGGCACTTATGACGAGACCGTTTTAACTTGGTAGAATGATATTCATTGCATCTTTCATATGGTGTCTAGCTTTCATTGCTTCTAATTTGTTAAAATGCCTTCTGCTTAGTTTACACATCATAGCTGTGAATGTGCAATGCTGTCCTTTTTTCTTACACATTCAATCGTCCTATTATGCGGTCGCCTTACATTAAAGTAGTGCTCATCAGCATCCTACATCAATGAGTTCTGAAAAGTGATTTTTTATTCATTTTTCTTGTGGGTTTGACTTGACAAGGCAATAAAATTAAGTAAGAGGAAGGAAAAAATTAAGGCAGGGACTGATGGCGGTCTTCCGGCGGAACCGGCATTCCAAGTGCTTTCTCTAGCTTGGCAGTGTGATATTTGCTTGCATGTTGCATACGGTATTGCTTCTAATTTCATTAAATTACGTCTGCTTAGTTTACACAAATAGTTGTGAATATGCCATGTTATCATGTCTTTCATACATATTCCACCCTCGTATCATATGTTTGCCTTACATCAAAGTAGTGATTGTCAGTATCATGCATGAATAAGTTCTGGAGAGTGAATTTTATTGCTTTTTCTTGTCGGTTTTACTTGACAATGCAAAATCAATAAAGCGGAAGGAAATTAGCAAGGCAGTGGATAATGGTGCTCCTTCCGACCAACTGAAATGGAGGGCCTCTATAGATTCTACTCCGCCATCCCCCTACAAGATTTGCAAGACAACACATGCACAGACACTCAACATAGTTGTGTTCGTGATGAGCACATCTCCCCTAGTCCACCATCACATGTGCTTCCTCTAACTTGGCACTGTTATACGTGGTTGCATGTTATGTATGATGTCTAGCTTGTATTGCTTATAATTTTGTTGAATTCCATCTGCTTACTTTAAACATTATACTTGTGAATAATACATGTGTTCCTGTTTCTAGAACATACAATATATGTCTATCACACCATGTTCTTACATCAACGTACTACTGTTGTGTAACCTGCAACAATCACTTATCATAAGACATGTTTAACTTGGGAGTGTGATATAGGTTACATCTCGCATTCTTTTCTAGCTTGTACTTCTATTTTTTTTAAATGGCACTAATGATGAGACAATTTTAACTTGGTAGAGTGATATTCATTGCATCTTACATATGGTGTCTAGCTTTAATTGCTCCTAATTTGTTGAAATGCCTTCTGCTTAGTTTACAGATCATAGCTATGAATATGCAATGCTGTCCTTTTTCTTACACATTCAATCGTCCTATCATGCGGTCACCTTACATTAAAGTAGTGCTCGTCAGCATCCTGCATCAATGAGTTCTGAAAAGCAATTTTTTATTCATTTTTCTTGTGGGTTTGACTTGACAAGGCAATAAAATTAAGTAAGAGGAAGGAAAAAATTAAGGCAGGGACTGATGGCGGTCTTCCGGCCGAATCGGCATCCTAGGTGCTTTATCTAGCTTGGCAGTGTGATATTTGTTGCATGTTGCATACGGTGTCTGGCTTGTATAGCTTCTAATTTGATTAAATTACATCTGCTTAATTTACACATTATACATGTGAATATGGCATGTCTTCCTTATTTTGCAAATACTACATCTCTGTATTACATGTTCTAAAATCGAAGTACTGTTCGTGTCTATCCTGCATCAATCACTTATGACGAGACACCTTTAACTTGGTAGTGTGATGTTGTTTGCATCTTGCATATGATTTATTTCTTGTACTGCTTCACATTTGTTTAAATGCCAGTTATGACGAGACACTGCTAACTTGGCAGAGTGCTATTTGTAGCATCTTTCATATCGTGTCTACCTTCCATTGCATTGCTTCTAATTTATTGAAATGCCTTCTTCTTAGTTTACACATCATAGGTCTGATTATCTCATGACGTCCTGTTTTTCGTACATATTACATCCTCCTATCATGCGGTTGTCTAACATCAAAGTTCAGTTCATCTGTATCACACATCAAATTGTTCTGAAGAACTAAATTTTTATTTGTATTTCTTGTCGGCTTGACTTGACATGGCAAAGAAAAAGAGTAAGGAACACATAATGGTAGGGGATGGTGTTAGTACTCGGGACGCATGGAAACAGAAGCGGAAGAGTTTTGTAGATTCTGCTGGTACTGATAGTGCAGTAGAAGGTCGAAGTCCACCGGATAATTGTACAAACATGGTATCCCCTGCTACACCAGCTGCAAAACAATCCAAACACAAATGAAAAGCTGCCAAATAACAAGCAACGACAGCCCTAGTTATTGCAGCACCTTCTTCCACAGTACCAACATCTGCACGAGTTACTCGTTCAGCAACTCAGCAAACGGCAAGTTCCCAAGCTCCCTTGCCACCTGACACTACTTCCGAAGCACTCTTGACACAAGAGGACTTGGCAAGATTAGATGAACCTTGTGAGCTTCAACAGCAAGAAGGTAGTTGCTCGAGTCAAGTTACAGTTGCATGCTTCTTTATATGTAGTCTCACAGTTTGATGTGCACTAACACTTCCCATGTTCGTTGTTGAACTAGCACCTAGGCGCAAGAGGAAACAGACATTAGGTATAATGCTTGATAGGTTAACTAAATCTAGAGGAGGAAGAATGGAGATCCATTTTGAGGCATGCTATAGAGTCAGCCAAGTTAGTATCAGAGGCAGCCGTTGCCGTTAGGTGCCATGCACGTATTCTCCCAACATGGATTCAGTACAGGAATGACAAAGACTAAACCCAGGTTAAAACCTTCCTTGCCATTTATCTGTAAGTATGGTTATGTATGGAAATTAGTAATATCATCTTGATCTGTCCCATACTTTCTAGGTTGCTGGTAATGAGACTCCCATAATTTTCAACAGATGAGGTTCAAGTTGGATAGCCAAGATGATGCAACCAGATAAGCATGCACCCATGTTTTCAAGTATGCTTTGCGACAGTATCGGTATAACTTGAGGAAAACTCACTTTGAAGGCAAGGCTAATAGTGAACTTTCCCAAACATCTCCAATGGAAAATATAACGGACGAAGACTGGAGAGGCCTAGTTAAACACTGGTCTGATCCAAAGTATCAAGTACGTTATATATATGTGATCAGATCACATGTTGAACTTCTATTTACGCATGTGCCTCACAAATCTATCTTCTTTAGGTGAACTGTTCAAAGAACAAGGCCAATCGTATGAAAGTGAAATTCCAACAGACGACATGATCTCATAGCTATATTGCACACTACGAGGCTCTTGTAACTAGCTATTGTTTCACTCTTTTTGCTGTGCCATATTATCACATCTATATTGACTTGTTCCAAATGCAAAGGAAAGCCCGCAAGGACCAAAAAGTACCTGAGCCAAATGCTATGGAAATCTTCAAGGACTATCACACCAGCAAGACAAAGGGCATGACTACACCAGTCAAAGCCGTTGTTGTAAGTCCTTAATCCTCATGCCTTTCTACTACTGGTTACTCTGACTTGTGCATTGAACTGCATGGTTTGCAGCCAATGTCTATTACTCTTTTCCATTTTATACACAATTGTCTTACCGTATCATTTCACCTTACAAGGTTTAAAAGAGAGGAGTGATGTTCCTTTGATCTTGATCTGTAATCTAGTTTCGTGCTAGACTTGCCCACACAACGTTACAATTGCATGTTTGTCTGTTCTCGGTTGTTTTGTGATATGAATGATGCCATACTATGCTTACCGTATTATAAACTTTGTCTCTTTATCCTTAGCTATCAATACAGTATGAAGAAATAGACAATACATTAGCCATGGTACATGGTCATATGTTTGGAACCTGGTTTTATTATGTACTTTTGTAGTAAAATACAACTAGTATTTTACACGGATTCACCAAAATAAGTTCTGTATATAGACCAAATCTATTCTGTTTGGTTTTGCTACCTCCTTAATAACTTCTGTTCTGGTACTACTAATGTACAAACTAAACTTTTCAGCAAGCTATGGAACAAATGGTGGAACCGCCACCTTATGAAGGTGACGAGGCAACCATAACCGCAATGTCACCTCTTGTTGTAGTGGGTCAGTACCTGCCCACTAACAGTGCCAAAAGCACGTTCCTACGTAATACTGGGTTGGTTGTTAAGGCAATCTCATCCAAACTGCCTCATGATCAAGATATGCAAGCTCAAAACAATGTTATAACTGCACTCCAGACACAAGTCCAATCCCTAACAGAGACCCTTTGTGAAACAAGGACAACCATTGTTCGATGTCGTCAAGATATGCATGGTTTTGAAACCAGACTATCAGACATTTGCTATGTTGGTCAGGAGCCTAGGAGAAATGAAGGCGAAGGTTATGGTGCTCCATCGGACAGTACAACATTAAACGTAACGGTCAGGTCAAATGAACTGAGCTTCTGAACTTCTGATGGTGCATTTATCTGCCGGACTGTTAACTTTTATGCCAACCTTCCTTTTGTTATATGGCTGTAATTTGTTTTGTTGCGATACAAAATTTGTCCTTAATGGGCAGCGACCAACTGAAGAAAGTAGCAAGCCATTTTTATATAGTGTAGGGTATTCCCTATATTTGCACTGGTGGCGAACTTTGATGCCCAGTGGATGTAATCTGTGCAATCGCCTTAACAGCCTAGTGTTAGTTTCTGGCTTATTTATTTCCTTAGTCTTCTTTTTCCTTGCTTTGCTAGTGGATGCAACAACCATGGGCCAGATATGGACCGTGGTATCCTTGAGCCTGCTACAGGCCATAGGATCAATGTGCCTCGTACGGGCCATAGGATCAATGGGCCTCCAACGGGCCGTTGGATAAATGGGCCTCCAACGGGCTGTAGGATCCATTGGCCACACATGGGTCCAACAATTCGTGTGCCAAAACCGGACCGCGACATGGGGCATAAATGGGCATAACTGGTATCGGGCCAGCACGGTAACGGGTCGATAATAGGCCGGAAGACAGCAAAGGCTTAATTCTGTCACAGGCATAACGGGTCGTTAATGGGCCCGAATACATGATGGGTTGGAAACGGTTCAATGCGTTAACAGGCCACAAACGGGCCGATTCTAACCATGTCCTGAATTTGGCCCATTAGGAATACAGGCCAGTAACGGACCGAAAGTAATCGAGGGCCGGAAAGGAGCCCCAGAATTTATGGGCCCTTAGTAGGCCAAAAGCTAACACGGGCTGGAAACGGCCCATGTGAATCATGGGCCGTTAATTGGTATAAAGTAATTTACTGTTTATTATGGGCCAGAGTCACCATGGGCCACTAAAGGGCCCAAAGATACGAAAGGCCTCATATGGGTCGAAAGACGTCATGGGCCATATATGGGCCGAAAGTGAAACGGGCTGGTATTATACTGGATGGCCCATGTGACGCTCTTGGGCCGAATTTGGAAATGCCATAATGGGCCATCAGTATAAATGCCGTAAAATGGGCTACATGCGAACAGACCGTTAACAGCTTTTCATGGGCCGGCCCTCTAGCTTTTGACCAAGTCAAACAGGCCGGCCTTGTAAGTTAAATGGGCCATTGTTGGGCCGTGCCACGTGTCGACATATCATAGGCGCCTATCTATCCCAATGGCGATCTGACACGTGGTTCATGTGGCCAATGAGAATTTTACACGTGGAAAATCCCCATTGGTCTGGGCTGTTAACGGGTTATTGGATGCAAACCAGAACCCGATAGCTTAACGGTGACTCGTTATGGTGGAAGCCATGTGTCAGTTACCCTTGACGAAAACACTTCCATGACGTGGCATTTATCGTCATGGAAGTGGACACTTCTGTGATGATAATTTCAGTATTGTCATGGAACACTTCTACGACAGCACAGGTATGACTATCTTGATTCTGTCATAAAATCATCATAGATGTACATGCATGACAGAAAATGTGACCTATTGTGACAAAGACGTATCATCACGGAAGTGTTTTTTTTTGTAGTGGATCAAGATTACCATCACCGAAGACTTGACGCCCACTCCAAGATTTCTCCTATCGCCTTGCTCCTAGATACCGATCTCGTAACCCTAGATACCCTACCTAGCGTATATATAAGCCCTGGGGTTTAGCCCGTAGGGGGGACATCAACATAATATCATTCACCTAGCCTTAGAGTTAGACCACATCTATAGTTCTCGAGGTAGATCAACTCTATACTTGATAATTCTCCATTGATATAAATAAGAGTAGGAAGTAGGGTTTTACCTCCATCAAGAGGGCCTGAACCTGGGTAAATATCGTCTCTCTGTTCCTGTTACCATCTATCCAAAGATCCACAGCTCGGGACCCCCTACCCCGAGGTCTGCTGGTTTTGACACCGACAATACGTGTTTATCATAGTAGGTCATGTTTTTTGTCATGCATGTACATCCGTGACGATTTTATGACAGAATCAAGATAGTCATACATGTGCTGTCGTAGAAGTGTTCCATGACAATACTCAAATTATCATCATGGAAGTGTCCACTTCCATGACGGTAAATGGCTCGTCATGGAAGTGTTTCCATCAAGGGGAATCGACATTTGTCATCCACTGTAACGGGTCGCCGTTAAGCTATCGGGTGGCTATTTTGGATCCGATAACCCGTTAATAGCCCGGACCAATGTCGATTTCCACATGTCAAATTCTCATTCGCCAAGGGAATCACGTGTCAGCTCGGCGTTGCAACAAATATCATCCGTCCAATGGACGGGAGGCGCCAATGAAATGTCGACACGTGGAATGACCCAGCAGTGGCCCATTTATGTTAAAAGGCTGACCTATCTAACTTGGTCAAAAGTGAGCGGGTCATCCCATGGAAAGCCTATTAACGACATGTTCGCATATAGCCCATTTATGGCCCGGGTACTCATGACCCGTTATGCCCTTTCCGAATTCGGCCCAGTAGCGTCATGTGGGCCGTCCAATATTATTCCAGCCCGTTGTCACTTTCGGCCCATGTATGGCCCGTGACGTCTTTCGGCCCATATGAGGCCTTTCGTATCTCTAGGCCCTTTAATGACCCATGGTGATTCTGGCCCATAATGAACAGTAAATTGCTGTTGGACCCATTAACGATTGGGAGCTCCTAAGTGGCGCCTTCAGTGCCACTTGAGGAACGGGCGCACATTGTGCTTCTACGCTGGGCCGACCCATGTAAGGTGAGCGCTCGGTTCCCTTCCCCTGCTCAAGCGTAGTTGACCAGTCGCTCGGTTCCTCCTCAAAAGTTGACTTATTGGAAAATAGAAAAAATCTTAAAAGAATAGTGAATTCCAAAAAGTTCGCCTTTTTGAAAAAAAATGTTCGCAAACTTCAAAAAAGTTCACGAAATTGAAAAAATAGTTCATTGATTTGGAAAAAAAATCATAGATTTTGTTCATCAAAATAGGAAAAAGTTCAACGAATTTGAAAAAAGTTCAACGAATTTGAAAAAAGTTCATCGAATTAGAAAAAAATTAATTGAATTTGAAAAAAAGTTCATCAATTTAGAAAAAAGTTCACAACAAATGAAAAAAGTTCATCAAGTTTAAGAAAAGTTCATAGTTTTTTGAAAAAAATAAACAATAAAAGTAAAGAAAAGAAAAGGCAAATAAAAACCAAACTAAAAAGGACCAAAAAGAATCAAAAACCAAAATAACCCAGCTTCCCCGACCTGAATAAAGAATAAGAGGGTAAAACAAGAAATGTTGACACAAGCGGTGAAGTAGTCCAAGTGGTTAATGTCTTAGTAGCGAAAGAAAGAGGTCTCGAGTTCGAATCTTCGTGTCGCACTTTTTTTGGAAATTAACAGAAAAAGACTCAAACATGTAAAAATGGGCCGGCCCATGAAGGAGGGAGGGGTGTGCGCCCATTTGCGCTAATGCCTGTATCGGGCGCAAGGGGCGGCGTTTAGGGAATGCTTTAATGACCCATGATTCAGTTGGGCCATTTCCAACACGTGTTATCTATCGGCCTTCTAAGGCCCATAAATTCTTGGGCTCATTTCCAGCCCTCAGTCGTTACTGGCCTGTTCTACTAATGGACCAAATTCAGCTCGTGGTTACAATCGGCATGTTTGTGGCCCGTTAACCCATTGGGTCATTTTCATCCCATCATGTATTCCGGCCCATTAACGATCCATTATGCCTGTTGATAGAATTAAGCATGTGTTGTCTTCTGGCCTGTTAACAATCCGTTATGGTTTGGGCCCGTAAACAGATGGTTCCAATTTTGGCCCATTTATGGCCCATATTGCAGTCCGGTTTTGGTCCACGAATAGTACAACCCATGTGTGGACCATGGATCCTACGGCCTATGTGTGGCCCATGGATCCTACGGCCCGTAGGAGGCCAATGGATCCTATGGCCCATAGGAGGCCCATGGTCACTACGGCAGGTAGCAAGCCCATGGTTACCACAGACTGTATGTGGCCCATGGTTATTGTGGCCACTAGCAAACCAAGGAAAAAGAACTGGAGTGACTAAGCAAATAAATAAACATGATTACAAGGAAATAAATAAGCAAGCATCTAACGCTAATCTATTATGAATATTACACATATTACATTCACTGGCATCGAAGTTCGCCAATAGTGCAAATATAGGCAATAACAAAGCAGCATATTACATACACTGGGCATCAAAGTTGGCCACCAGAGCAAATAAATGCGGCAACAAAACAAGTCCAGAACTAAAACAACTTCAGAAGAGCTCAAGAAACATTATTCTGGGTATCCACCATGCTGGCAATAAGCTTGGCAAGCTTATTAATTTTCTCTTGTTTGGCGCTAATATCCTCCAACACTTGAAGTTGCACCAGAAAGTATGCATTTGAATTCTGCAGGGACTTCCTCAGTCCTTCGACTTCTTGTCATGGCATGGCTGATCGCTATCTTTTAGCTTGTCATTGAGACTCAAGAAGCCAAACTGATTCAGGCAGCGAGTTTGAAGAGCTTGTGCCAGCGGTAGTGTCCAGTAATTCGAACACTACATCAAGACAGGATCTTGGGGTCACTAAAAAAACAGTTCCGTGCTGATTCATGTTTGTCATCGTAGGTCACATTTTCTGTCATGCATGTACATCTGTGACAATTTTATGATAGAATCAAGATAGTCATACTTGTGTTGTTGTAGAAGTGTTCCATGACAATACTGAAATTATCATCACGGAAGTGTCCACTTCCATGATGATAAATGACGCGTCATGGAAGTGTTTTCGTCAAGGGTAATCGACACATGGCATCCACCATAACGGGTCGCCGTTAAGCTATCAGGTGCCGGTTTTGGATCCAATAACTCGTCAACAGCCCTGACCAATGGCGATTTTCCACGTGTAAAATTCTCATTCGCCAAAGGCACGTGTCAGCTCGGCGTTGCAACAGATGTCATCCATTCAATGGACGAGGCGCCTATGATACATCGACACATGGCACAGCCCAACCGTGGCCCATTTAAATAAAAAGGCTAGCCCAGTCAAAATTAGTGGGCCCGCCCATTTAGGGCCTACTTGCGTATGTCCCATTTACAACCATGACCCATACAATTTTTGCCAATTCGGCACGTCAACGACTCATCAACAATTTGACACCATTGTGGCCTATCGTCAGTTCCTGGCCGATAATAGCCTGCTACGTCTTTGGGCTCATTTGTGGCCCAAGGTTCTTTCTGCCTGTTAGCTGCCCATTGTAGAGATGGGCCAATTTCCAGGCTGTACACCTTTCGGCCTTTTAGCGGCCCATTCCGGAGCTGGGCCAATTTCCAGCCCGGTTTGTCTTTCGGCCTATTAACGGCCCATTCGGGAGCTGGGCCAATTTCCAGCCCGGTTTGCCTTTCGGCCTATGAACGGCTTACACTGCAGTTAGCCCAATCACGGACAGACCTGACTTTGGGCCTATTAGCCGCCCAGGTTCTCCATGGCACAATTCCAACCCGACCTGACTTTCGGCCTGTTAAAGGCCCGTGTTGTATACGGGCTCACAGATTGCCCAATTGGCTTTGGGTCTGTTAACGGCTCAACATGGAAACGGGTCAAGCATTAACTAAGGTCTATTTCGACCTGTTAATGGCCCATTGGCTCATTTCCATTATTGTGGCCCAATCGACCTTTCGGCCTGTTAACGGCCTTGTAAGAGCCCTTCTTAGGATGGGCCCACATTGGAGCCCACAAACCTTTTGTGCCATGTCATGGCCCATGATTCTTATGGTCCTCGTAGATTGGACCATCCGAGCTATTATAGGCCCACTTAGATTAGGGTCCACTAATTATTAGTAGGCCAGCCCAATAACGCCCCGCTATGACTACCCATTTTCATTCTATTCCAATGGCGTCCCAGTAACATCATGGCCTATTGGCCCCCGTTTCAACGATAGCATATACACTAACAAAGTATTATCCTACTCTATACAATCCCTTGAAGAAAAGCCTACACTATACACTAAACAAATTAAGGCATAGAAACGACGAATAATCCTACATTATGCAATAAAGAAATTATGGCAGATAACATCCGCTGGGCATCAAAGTTCTCCACAAGTGATAATAAAGCGCAACCAAACAACAAATTACATACACTGGGCACATACACCTCATACAGCATGGACGCACATCAAGATAACTTACCATTTGAACTATGATCTCTTCAGAAACTTGGATTGGCCTGATTCAGATAGCACAAACTTTATTCTGCAAAATCTCCACTTTCTTTGTGGTTTCCTCGGTATCTTATTTCATTTCATTGAATGATGCATTTGATTTCTGCACCTCCCTTCTCAACATGTTTATTACATTTTGAAATGCATATACACGCTCTCTTGCCGCCTCTAGTTGATGCTCTAGAACATCAGCACATTCCAATTCCAATCCATAATCATTTGGTAACAGCCATGCCGCACTGCTCTGGGAGCTTTGTGTTGATTTCACTATATCCTAAAAATGTTTCTGTAAGTACACATGACTAGGGCAAAAATATAGCTACAACAGTCAAGCGAGCAAGACAGACTAACTTGTGCATGGCAAACATGACTAACAATAATGTACATGTCATGAAGCATAAGCAGCTGATATTTTAAAATTTATAAAGATGGTAGTATGTGCAGCACGCATACAGAAATCTCTCTTCGTTCACCACAGGAGCATATTGTTGGGGCCAAATGCAAAATACTAACAGGTTAAAAATTTAGACCACGCGCAGCTTCTAAACGATACATATATCTTGCGTATAAGTAAGCAGGCAGTTAGCCATTGTGTACATCATATTAACGAGCTGGAACACTGTGTCGTTTATATGTCACCAAGGTATCTGTAATTTTTTATTGTTTCATGCTATTATATTATCAATCTTGGATACTTTATATGTCTTTTTCTGCTATTTTATATCATTTTTTGGGACTAACCTATTAACACAGTGCCTAGTGCTACTTGTTGTTTTCTGCTTGTTTTTTGTTTTCCAGAAAATCAGTACCAAATGGAGTCCAAACGCGATGAAACTTTTAGACAATTTTTTCCGGACAAAACAGACCCTAGAAGATTCGGGAGGAGACCAGAGGACGAACAGCGAGATGACAAGGCAACAAGGCGTGCCCTGGGAGGGGTTGCGCCCTGTTACCTTGTGGGCCCCTCGGGGCTCCGTCTGACCTAATTCCACCTCTATAAATTCTCAAATATTGGGAAACCAACAGAGAGCCACCTGGAGGCCTTTTGTTCTTCCGTGATCCCATCTGAAAGGCTTTTCCGATACTCTACCAAAGGGGGAATCGATCACGGGGGGATTCACATCATCCTTGCTGCCTTCCGATGATGCGTGAGTAGTTCACCACAGACCTACGGGTCCATAGCTAATAGCTAGATGGCATCTTTTCTCTCTTTGATCTTCAATACCATGTTCTCCTCGATCTTCTTGGAGTTCTATCTGATATAATCTTCTTTTGTGTTGTGTTTGTTGGGATCCGATGAATTGTGGGTTTATGATCCTTTTTTAAACTTTATTATGCATGATTTTTATAGCTTTGTATTTCTCTCCGATCTATCCGTTTGGTTTGGCTAACTAGATTGATTTATCTTCAGTGGGAGAGGTGCTTTGTAATGGGTTTATTCTTGCGGTGCTCAATATCCCAGTGACATAAGGGAACAAGACACGTATTTGTATTGTTGCCATTTAGGGTAAAACGGCGGAGTTTATTCATATTGATTGGGTTTTCTTTTGTGTGTGCAGGTGTTGTTCATGAGGCTTTGCGTGATTCTCCTATTGGTTCGATAAAACTTGGTTCTCACTAAGGGAAATACTTATCTCTATTGAACTGCATCTCCTCTCCTCTACAGGGAAAATCCAATGCAGCTCGCAACTAGCAGGAACTGATGTTGTTGCTGGGGAGACATCATCAAAACCTATCAAGTACCTACACACAAACTATCATCTACTTGCTCTACTTTTTATTTGCCTTTTTATTTGCCTCTCTTTTTCATCTCCCTCCACTTCTCATAAAAATCAAAAATACCAAAAATATTATGTTTGCTTGCTTGCTTTTATTGCCTTCATGTCATGAATCAAGAACAGGAAGTAAAAGCAAAAAATTAAAGATAACTATGGATCCTCATCCACTTGCTCATCTTTTAAAAAAAATCCAATTATGATGAACCAATTGCTAGCAAGTTGAGTGCACTTGATTATCTCTATGAAGTTTTGCTTGAAAATCATGAATCTGAAAATTGTGATGAAGTGTTAGAAGACGAAATTTATTAAGTGGTTCATGATAGTTACTTGAATGAAAAGTATGATTGCAATGATGTTAGTATAAATTCTATTAATGTCAATTGTGCTAATGATATGCAAAACTACAAGCTTGGGATGATGAATTTTTTATATCCACTACCTATTGCAATGATCACGATTGGGGTGATAATGCTTCTTATGATCTTGACAATTTATTTAAGCCTCATGACGAATATGATAATAATGTTTACAATGATATTGAAAGTGGGTTTAGAAGAGTGTCAACTTTAGGTAATAATGACCCCACTACTTTGGAGAATGATCAATCTTATGATTTTTTTTATAAAAGTGGGTTTGGAGAGGTCATGACTTTAGTTGATGATAATCCCACTATTTTGGAAGATTATACAAATTTTATGCATGTGGGTCATAAAGAGAATATTATTTATGATAGCTATACTATTGAATTTGAATAAGATCCTACATGTGATTATTATGAGAGTGGAAAATATGGTTGTAGAAATTTTCATGTTACTCAATTACCTCTCTTGATGCTTAAATTGTCAATGTTTTGTCCTTCTTCCTTGCACTTCCTAATATTGATTTATTTGATAAATTGTTTAATTATAAAATGCCTGTGCATAGGAAGTACCTTAGACTCAAATGTGTTTGTTACATGCTATATGATGCTCTCTCAATGCTTCAATTCTTATCTATCATGTGAGCATCGTTAAAATCTCAAGCCTATCTTAATGGTTATAAAGAAAGAGCTTGTTGGGAGACAACCCAACAGTTGCTTTTTATTTCTATTTTTGAGTAATCACACAATTATTGCTACTGTTATGATTGTGTTTTTATGTTTTAGTTAGTGTTTGTGCCAAGTAAAGCCTTTGGGATGATTTGGTTGATAGTTGCCTTGATTCTATGAAAAAACAGAAACTTTTGCACCCAATACTGGAATTATTATAATTCACTAGAAAGAGATAAAATTCTGACAGTTTTACAAATTATTTATATACAAATTGCCCACTTATTTTCCTAACTTTTCAGATTTTTTGGAGTTACAGAAGTATGGTGTTTGTTCAGATCATTACAGACTGTTCTGTTTTAGACATATTCTATTTTCTATTGCATAGTTTGCTTGTTTTAATGATGCTATGGATTATATCGGGGGGTATAAGTCATGGAGAAGTTAGAATACAATAGGTATTATGCAAGAATAAAATATGAATGGGTTCACAACAGTACCTAAATTTTATGGTTTGCTTATTATACTAACGGATCTCATGGGGTTTCTGTTGAGTTTTGTGTGATGAAGTTTTCAAGTTTTGGGTGAGATCATGATGGATGAAGGAATACAGAGCGGCAAGACCCTAAGCTTGGGGATGCCCAAGGCACCCCAATGTAATATTCAAGGATACCCAAGCGTCTAGGTTTGGGGATCCATCGTATGGCATCCCCTCTTTCGTCTATAATCTATCGGTATACTACATGGAGCTATATTTTTATTCATCACATGATATGAGTTTTGCTTGGAGCGTCTTGTATTATAGTAGTCTTTGCTTTGCTTTCTCTTTAGTTTTCCACAATCATTGTTTTCTGCACACACCTTTTGAGAGGGACACACACTTATTTGTGATTTGTTAGAATACTCTATGTGCTTCACTTATATCGTTTGAGCTAGGTAGTTGCTCTAGTGCTTCACTTATATCTTGTAGAGCACAGCGGTGGTTATATTTTAAATAAATAGTTGCACTCTCATGCTTCACTTATATATTTTTGAGAGTCTAATAAATAGTAATGGCAATATGCACGTGTTATGAAATTGGTCCTGATATCAGAGGTATTCAAGAGGGATATAATCAAAACAATCATGTAGATCACTGAATATGGTAAGTTTGATTCCTTGCAATAGTTTTGTGATATTAAGATGGTGATATGCGGGGGTACTAGTGAATGATTTTTGTTTAATATGAATATTGGTGTTAAACCTAATGATCCCAGTTCAAACTTATCCTCCTCGTCTCCTAGGCAACTCCTAGGCGACAGTTGCGCCGGTGGCCTCTCCGGCCCCGGCGGCCACCCATCCCCCTGCCGGTGGCCACTCCGACCCCGGCAGCCACCCCTCCTCCTGTCGGTGGCCATTCCGGCCCCAGCAGCCACTCACTGATTGTGCTGGTGAATGTTTTTTGTGTTCGACGAAACCCCACAGCAAGTTTGGCTTGGTGTAATCACGCCCTTTGCTCTCAGCTTAGACCGTGGCAAGAAGTTTGGAACTAGCATGAGATCCAAGTTTGGACACCCGATGGTTTTCTCCCTGGGCTTTCGACAATGGGAATTCACCTTGGTGTTCTCTTTCTGTCGATCTACTTTCAAGATCGACGTTCACACAGTTAGTGTTTCTCTACAAGCTGTGTTTGGTGGTTACACACAAGGTTTTAGAGTTCTTCATTTGAGGAACAGATCGTTCAAGTTTTCTGTTGCTTCTCAGTTGGTGGGTTTTGAAATTTACAATGCTGGTAGAATTATTGAGAAGGATTTCAAGATGGTGTTTAGTCTTTAGTGTTTTGGTGGCCCGAACTGGCGACAGGAAGAGGCTGCTTATTATGTCAAGCATGATAATGAGTGGACCTTGGTTGGGAGGCATGGAAAAGCTGTGGTTCCTTACTCCGGTATCACCGGAATCCCAACACGGCGGTGAGAGGTGGTAGATTAGTTTTTGAGTGATTGCAGGTATCATTCATGATAGGAGTGATCAAGGAGCGAGAATGAATTCGCCCAATGTTATTGAGGACATTGATTCGTCAAAAAATGATGTGGTTTGTTATGCATGTGGTGATATGGGCCATTATGCACATAAATGCCCCATTCCAAATTACCCGTGCTCTAGCCATTCATTTCTTTTGGCTCTTTTCCGAGCACATCAGAGTGTGCTTGGGCCTCGGGAGTTATTGAAAGTTGGTTTCGTGGCATTGGGCCTTCTCTGCCAATTAGGCAGGTATCATCATTTAAGGAGCTAGTCAAGGATTTTCCCAAACTTCTAGCTAAGACCCCTGCTTGTCCCCTCGCATTCCCCTACTTTTACCAACAGTGCTCCTTACTCGTCAAGCTCGCCACCTTCTTCATCGCCAGTGGATTCTGTGGAGTAGCAACTCGCAGTTGCATTGCCGATGGCCAACATCCCCATCGACCCGCTCCCCTTCATTCCAGACGACTTTCAAGTGCAGCACGTTGAAGGGCGAACTAGGGTTTTCAGGGTGGTTCTGCCACATCATCCCAGGAGGCATGAAGATTGGGTGATTGCCACCATTCAGTCACTCCCCAACGAGGTATTTTTCCCTAATGTCTGTGAAGTCATTGAGAAATTCCTGGTAGGGGTTGAGCAGGTTGGTTTCAGAGAGATCCAGTTGTGTCCTTTTGGAGAAGCGTATATTTAGTTGTTGCATGGCCGTGATAGAGATAGACTTATTAATCAGAGTCCACATGCTTTCGGTGATGTGATTAACTCCTTCACTAAACACAACCAAGGGAGAAACTGGCAAAGAATTCATTTTAACATATCCTATTGGCTGTTGTTTGTGGGTGTTCCTTTTGATTACTGTAATATAGAGGATATTGTTGCAACTATTTCAAAGTGGGGCAGAATCATCAGTTGGGAAAGAGAGGATGCAAAAAGAGGAAAAATTCTAGTTAAAGCTAGGGTTACAAAGCTTATTAACAAACCTAAGAGCATTAGATGGTCAGAAGGAGAAAGCTTCGAGGAAGAATCTTGGACATGTTAAGTTGAACTTCTGCTGGAAGAAATGCTAGGGGGTGGACTTGGTGATGAAGATCCAATTGTCGGACACCAGGCTCCGGGGACCCAAAGGTTCGAACACTGAGGTGCACTCGTTCTTACCACCCCGTATTTTCCTGCAGCTAAACCACGGCGAGTCTACAGCGAGAGCAAGCTAGCGGGAGCGGACCGGTGACATAGCGGTTACCTAGGTTCGGGCCACCTCACGGTGTAAAACCCTACTCCTACTTGGTTATGATTGCTCTGGCGAGAGATAGAGAGAGTACAAGGGTTTCCCGGGCCTTACAGCGGCTCCCTGCCCTCCTTTTATATCTGCCTTGGTTCTCTTCCCCCGAAAACATTGGTGGGAAGGGTAGCCACGCATCGGCAAGTTTGAATGGGGACAAGGGCGCACTCTATCCTGACAAAAGGCGGTCTTCGCCTACAAAGCCACCATCCATAACGCGCAGGTGGGCTCGATGATGACCTCCACCCTGCACCCGTCATCTTGGTCTTCTTTCACCGATCGGGCAACCTTTGGGGGTTGCTTTGGGAGCTGGACTGCTGGCCTTGCTCCCTTAGCACAAAAGGAGAAATCCTCTTCAGCCGCGCCTGCTGGCATGGCCTCTGCCACCGTTCATCGCCGCGCGCGTCACCCACTTGCTGGGCACAAGACCGTGCGACCAAGCCAAGCAGCGCTTGCCAAGCACGCCTCAGGGAGGGTGCCTCGCGAGGCTCTCGGTGAATCCACTAAGTCTCGCTTGCTCGCGCACTACCTGAAGAGGGGGCCTCATGAGGCCAGGGCCTCATGAGGGGTCTTGCTCATGGTGCCCACTGGTGGGCCACTCGTTCGGCCCTCGCCATGCGCTATGTCCTGGGCCGAAGGCAGACGGGCCTAGATACCCTGGGTTCCATGGGCCCGACAGGAGCCCCCGGGCCCTTGGTGCGCACGTTCCCGCCTATTAGCAGGCGAAATAGCGCAGGCCCTAATTGCCTATGAGCCAGGCACGACATGTGGCACACGATGGAACGGAGGACGCCCCCACTTCTCCCACGACGCCTCGGCGACAGCCCAGGCTGACATAAAGCCTGCCCGCGTGCGACGCGAGGCCATCATTGGCTTCCTTGCACGCATCCATCTCCCTGCGCCTTCCTTCTCGCACACGATTCCTCATGACCCCACACCCATGCTCCGCATATTTTCTCCTCCCCGCTTGCAATTTCGCCGCGCCCGATGGCGCCCGCCGGCAAGAAGGGGGCTGCGTCCCCGACCTCAAGCATGTCCATCACCGGGGCGGCGCTCCTGCGCTCCACCATCATCGACATGGAGGACTTGGACAAGGTGCTCCCACTGGTAGCCAGCGATCAGAACAAGGGGCAGGCGACCAAGATCTGGCTGGGCTCGCTAGCGCGGCGCGTCCTGGGGGCGACTGCCTACCCCTTCTTCCTCCACAGCGTTTACGCTGGGTTGGTCCCGCCATTCTCGAACTTCTTCTACGCCATCCTTTCTCATTATCGGATCCACGCCCTCCATCTCCAACCCAACTCCATCCTTCTTCTGGCCATGTTTGCCTTTTACTGTGAGCACTTCGTGGGTGTGATGCCCTCGGTGGCGCTCTTCCGCCATTTCTACAGCCTGCGGCTGACCGCGGCGGAGCAGCGCTCAGGATGTATTTCTTTCCTCGCCTTCAAGGGAATGGAGGTGGCATCATCAGCTTGAAGGTCACAAAGAAGGTGGAGGGCTATCAATAGTGCTGGGTCTATATGGAGGCGTGCCGGTCCAGCCCGCGCCTGATGATCCCGACGAAC
This sequence comes from Thinopyrum elongatum, assembly GCA_011799875.1. Taxonomy (NCBI): domain Eukaryota; kingdom Viridiplantae; phylum Streptophyta; class Magnoliopsida; order Poales; family Poaceae; genus Thinopyrum; species Thinopyrum elongatum. The sequence continues at coordinate 290,401,942 of CM022299.1, read as the reverse complement.
CCAGCCAAGAAGAACCCAGGGTGGGGCACAAGAAGCTTACCGACCACAGGATGGAGCCAGTCCGGGAGCGGATGGCTGCGCATTGGGCCTCGGAGTTGTCAGGGGCGACAGTCGCCAGGGAGTACCTGCGGCGGCGCGTCGCGCCAGTCCAATAGTACTCTCGCCCCGTGCGGGAGTACTTTGGCGTGAAGGACATGATGAGGTTGCACGCCGGCTGCCTGAAGCCAGAGGTACTGGACGAGGCCCTGGCGACCCTGCTCAGCACTCCCGCCGCGGACCCTCCTGAGGATGCGCCCCCCTGTACCGCTATCCAGAGATGGTGGAACTAGTTGCATAAATGCCCCTCTTCGACCAGCGGGGTCTCGTGCTGGAGGACCATGACGGGCCCCGCGAGAACCCCCTTGCGGTGGCGCTAGACTCTGGCGGCAGCGACAGCGTTGAAGACTCAGAGGAAACCACGGAGCAGGGCGCCAACCGGGTGCTGCCGCGCCCCCGCCGCTAGCTCATTTGCGAACTTGGGGGCGACGATGCCGACAGCGGGTGGCCCACGGCGGCGTCCCCTCGACCAGCTGGCGTGGTTGGTGAAGTAAGGTCCGGCACCACAGCGGGCGGGTCATTCGCGGCGGGGGTGGACTTCGGCTAGAAGGCGATCGAGCCCCCGTCGGTCGAGATCCTCCAGAGAGCCGAGCCTTCCCTGGCCCTCAAGGAGGGCGACTCCACGACTGGGTTCGCCGAGAGCCGCCCCGAGGGCCCAGAAGGCGGTGCCGGGGTGATGCTTGAAGACGGTGGCGATGCGTCGCTCCCCATAGAGAAGAAGAGGAAATGGACCGCCAGCGACGAGTAAGTCTCCGTGCCCATTCCCGCGCCTTATGCTTGCGTTTCTTGCCTATGTCTGGGGCTGACCCCCCCCCCCCCCAATTTTGCAAAGGCAGTCCATTAGCGACCAGAAAACAAGGAAGAAGGTGGCGGCGGCAAAGGCGGCCTTCGGCCTGAAGGAGGCGCCGGTGCCTACTTGGAGCGCCAGGGGCGCGAGGAGGCCGCCCGCCACCCTGACGCCGAGACAGGGCACACAGGGGTTGAAGAAGAGTTGGTTGCCTCTCCAGAGTTGCATGTGGGTGCGACTGCCGAGGTCGAGGCAGTCAGGCCTCGGGTGCCCCCCTCCGGAGGTGGGGACGTGTCCCTCGCGGGGCCCGACATGGAAGAAGGTGTGGCGACGGGGAAAGCTATGGCACCCATTCTGTGGTCGGCCTACGCAAACATGCTAGTGGCAGCTGAAGCGGCCGCAAGCATCGCGTGGAGGCGGAGGTCCACTTGAAGGAGCTCCAGGATCAAAAGGTTGTGCAGACGCAGCTGCTCTGAGTGCGGGAAGATGACCTCGAAGCCTACGAGGCGAAGCTCATGGCTCGTGAGACGGACCTTGCAAAGGTGTCGACTGAGCAGGCCATGGAGCATGAGCGTCTGGAGACACTGGGGAGCCAGGTGGTTGACGCTCAGGATGCCCATGCGAAGCATGTTTCTGAGGCCAATGCCCAGCTGGAGGCTAAGGAGAAGAAGGCCCAAGCGGACGCCGACGCGAAGGCAACAGCAGATTGCTTGGTGCCTGCCGAAGAGCATGGCAAGGAGCTGAGGCAGTGGGAGGACACCTTCGAGTCAGAGCGCGAGAAGCTCCGGCAGGAAATTTCTGGTCTCAAAGTGGCACTCAACGAGTCGGAGACCCGCCAGGCGACCGCACGGCAGGCCCAAGATGATACCGAGGCCAAGCTGGCTCCCTTTCGGCTTCGGGCAGGGGGCGCTGCTAGTGCCGTTGGGCAGGCCAGAGGCGAGGTAGACCGAAAGCGGGATCAACGACTCGAACACCCCAGGGTGCTTTCCTCTCTTGAGCTTCGAGTCCGCGACACCCTGAGCTCCATCTGTAGGGAGAAGCTTGAAGCCCTCCTCATGCCCTGCGGCGCCAACTATGTCGAATTCTCCACCAAGCCCATGGAGCGGCTCAAAGGCGGGGCCGGGAAGGTGGATGGCATCTTGGAGGAAGAATGTCGCGACCTCTTCTCTCAGGCGGTGACCCGCGTCTTCAGCCACCTGCTCCACGGTGACCCCAACTTCGACTTTGACAAGGTGATAGCCCCCGTCCCCGAAGACTTCCGAGATGGCCTTGCGAAAGCCGTAGAAGGCCATGTGGACGCGCTGCTTGCGAAGTTCTCCTGCCACAGCGACGAGGGCTCCGGCAAGGTTGGTGAAAACGAGGGTGGCGACACCGATAGCCTCGGCGACGATGATGGTAGCGCTTCCTCCTAGAGTTCCCTTTTATTATCCTGTAACAAACTAATCCGGCCTCGTGGAGGTATGAAGACAATGATTTTTTTTCTTAAGTACGCTATAATTTGCAGCAAATGTGTGTTTACGCCCTTGCGAAGCTTCCCCCTGAGGCCTGTTTTTCCTTTTTGCGCGCCTTTGCACTCTACATTGTTAGGACCCAGCCCTCGTGCGGGCCTCAACCGTCGCTGGCATGTCAGGTCGCGGTGCCTGAACAAGGCTAGGAAGTGAGGGGCACCGGGGACTAGTAAGGGCTCCTGAGGTGCGATGCTCAGGGAGCCCCCCTTTGACGCACAAATGACTCACCTGAAGGAAAATGCCAGCACTCGTGAGGTTGCCCTAAGGGGAGGCTTGAGAGATGATGAGGGTGGCTTGCAAGATATTTGGACTTAGCTTTTGCGGAGTGCAGAATCTGGTGGGCCACCGCTGGCCGGGCGCATTCACGAGGCCTCAGCTTGTGAAATATCCTACTGAGATGGCCGCCTTGGGTTGGCTCCTGAGGTAACTTCACACAGAAAACCGCACACAAAAGGTTGCACCGTTGGGGGGCAATGCACACTTGTTGGCTCGCTCATGGGCATTTCGCGAGGAGATAAGACACCAATGACCTTGTGGGGTGGCGTGCACGGGAGTAGGCCCGTGAGCCAGAGCCCGGTTACTTGGGTTTTTCAGCGCTGCTAGGACTGAGCTGAGCATAGGCACCGTGTCCAGCCCCCGCTCGCATGAGGCTCAAGAGGGAGGTTGCGAGCGCACACATCCCATGAGGCAAAAATACAACGAAACACACCATGAATGGGAAACCAAAGCTTTACTGAAGCAAGATAACAAACTCCATTACACGACAAAAAGAGATGCGACTGCCGTGTCCGGCATGGATCAGCTTGAGGTTGGTGTGGGCCGTGGGGCGCCCTCAGTTACACATCCAAGAGAAAAAAAGGGTTGCCGTGTCCAGCATGGGTCAGCTTGAGGTTGGTGTAGCCCGTGGGGCGCCCTCAGCTGATTGTTCCGCCAGCGCGGAGCATGGGGCTTCCACCGAGATGTGGGTATGATCGCGGCTCGATCGTTCCGCCAACGCGGAGCATGGGGCTTCCACTTGGGTGTGGGCGGGAGCTCTCACGTGCCTCTCAGGCAAACGCATTGAGAGTCTCCGGGGCGTGTATAGCCCCATTTTGTTTGTACGCTTGAGGGTCACGGGTAGAACTTACGGAGGTGTTGGATGTTCCAGGCGTTAGGCACAGGAACTCTATCCTCCGTCTCCAGTCGGGCGGCACCTGGCCTGGAGACATGAGCAACCCTGAAAGGGCCTTCCCACATGGGTGAGAGTTTGTGGAGTCCCTCTCTGGAGAGGATCTGACATAGGACGAGGTCTCCGACCTCAAGAGTAAGAGGGCGGATGTTGCAGCTGTGGTAGCGATGCAAGGCCTGCTGGTACCTCGTGGCGCAAAGAGCGGCCTGACAGCAGGCCTCCTTGAGGAGCAGCAGGTAGTCCTCCCACGAGTCGTCCTGACGTGCCTCGTCGAAGGCAAGGACCCACGGGGAGCCATGCTTAAGCTCCGATGGGAGGACCGCCTCAGCCCCATAGACGAGGAAGAAAGGGGTCTCACCAGTGGACTTAGTTGCTGTTGTGTGGATGGACCACAGCACAGACTGTAGCTCGTCGAGCCAGCCTTTGCCGTAGGCTTCAAGCTTATTCTTGAAGCTTCTTGTCTTGAGGCCCTTGAGGACCTGAGCACTGGCATGCTCTGCCTGGCTGTTGCTTCGTGGGGTGTGGCACAGAGGCGTAGCAGACCTGCGTGTCAAGGTTAGCACAGTAGGACTTGAAGAGGCCGCTCGTGAACTGGGAGCCATTGTAAGTGATGATGCGGTTGGGGACGCCAAATCGGCTCACGATGCCCTTGATGAACTTGACAGCCGAACCTGGCGGGATGGTACGCACGGGCTCGACCTCCGCCCACTTAGTGAATTTGTCGATGGCGATGTAAAGGTAGCGGTAGTTGCTAGCCGTGTGAGGGAAGGGCCCTAGGATGTCCAGCCCCCAGACCGTGAAAGGCCATGAGGGGGGCATCGTCTGGAGCACCTGCGCTGGCTGGTGGATCTTCTTGGCGTGGAACTGACAGGCTTCGCAGGATTGGACCAGCTCGGTGGCGTCGTGGAGCGCAGTGGGCCAATAAAAGCTGCTCCAAAACACTTTGCCGACGAGGGTGCGCGACGAGGAGTGGTGCCCGCAGTCTCCTTCGTGGATGTCGGCGAGCGGCCCGCGTCCTTGATCTTCTGAGATGCACCACAACGAGATGCCATTGGGGTGCCTTCGGTATAGCTCGCCGTCTTACAAGCAGTAAGCGATGGCTTGCCGGGTCACGTGCTCCACTTCTGAGTCCTTCTCAGGGAGAGTACCATGGAGAAGGTAAGCCTTGAACTCCGCAACCCAGCTGTCTACTCGAGGCTCAAGTGCCAGCAGCAGGCAGGCTCGTGAGGCCGGGCCGCAGTCTGGCGCGCCCGTGGGCGGCGTGGGTGTGAGCTCTTCGTGAAGCAGCGTTGTGCCAACGGCAGGCGGTGTAGTTGATGGCCTGAGGAGCCTTTCTGCGAAGATGCCCAGGCTTTGGGGCTCGCAGCGAGACGCTCGCTTGGCGATGTTGTCGGCCTCCTTGTTAATACTGCGTGGAATGTGCTGCAGCTCCAAGCCAAGAAAATGCTTCTCAAGCTTACGTACCTCTTCTTGGTAGGCTGCCATCACTACAAAAAAAAGACACATGCGTGACATTATGGCCCGAATGAAAAAACTTTTTGTCATGGTTATGACACTTCTATGACGATAATTGTGACAAAACCACATATCATCATAGATGTGGTGGGCTCCTACTTCTATGACAAAAAATCATGATAGAAAATGGGCTTTTCGTCCTGGGCGGGCCGGGTACGCACCTGCATGACATTCTTTGGGCCATCCATGACATAAAAAATCATGGTAGAAGTGAGGGCGGGGAAATTTTTGCGGAGTTCCCGATTACGGTGGGTGGTCGGGGCCGAGCGATGCACTGTGGTTTGCGCGTTTCTCTTGTATGTAGGCGCGTGTGTGTGGAAGGCGTTGGCTCTTACTGAACCTGAGGGAGAGGGGTTCGCTTACTGAACCTGAGCGATTGCACTAGCTACATTACTGAACCGTAACGATCGATCCCTTGGTTGTTAACTGAACCCGAGCGATTCCTTCGCTGCTGACTGAACCCGAGCGATTCCTTCGCTGCTGCTACTAACTGAACCCGAGCGATCGATCGCTGCTGCTGCTTACTAAAGCCGATCGAGCCCCCGTGCGAGACGCGGCTAGCCGGTGTGTTGGGTTGCCTCTCGATGAACAGTGACCATTGCTACCACGCGCGCGATACGTAGAACGAGCCGAGACGTGCTGAGTCGAGCCGGTTGGTTGGCTATGGATGAACAGTTCCCGGTGGGGGTTGGATGAACAGGACCCTGTTGTAGTATGTGGTTGCCGCTGGATGAATAGGACCCCGAGGAGGCCGCCGCACCCCAGCCGGTTGGGGGTGGATGAACAGGACCTCGTGGAGGCTGGATGAACAGTAGCTCGTGGATGAACAGTAGTTGGTGGAGGCTGGAGGAAGTCGACGATGGATTAACAGTAGTCCGTGGAGGCTGGAGCAAAGCAGTAGACGGTGGATGAACAGGACCTCATTTCGACCGTTAGTGCTCGAACAGAAGTCCGTTTCCTTGGTTTTGCGATACACCACACCCCCACTGGTACAACGAGGTGCTATACAAATGGTTTTTAACCCGTTTCCGCGACGGCATTTTGAACCATCGCCAAGTGAGTGTGGGCAATAGGGGGTCCTTCCCACACGACGCAGAAACCATCGGGGATAGGCCCTCTGGTCACACACGCTGGGCAAAATGAGCTCGTGTGCGACGGGCGAGCGGTCAAATACGGTTATATGTACAGTTGCATTCAAAAATACAATTATACATGCCCAATCATTTTCGGTCGTAAGTAGATCCCACACAGTCAGTCCCAGACAAACGTTTCCATACGTATGTACATTCCACACAGTCAATCCAAGGAATACGTTTCCATTTGCATGTACAGCCCACACAGTCAATCCAAGAAGTATGTTTCCGTTCGTATGTACATCCCACATAGTTAATCCAGGGAAAACGTTTCCGTTCGTATGTACATCACACACAATTTTCCCCATTAAATCGTTTGTGATAGCATTGCCATTGCAGACGATATTAACAATTTTATCGTTTGCGTTATTGAATGCATCACACACGATGCATAGAAGAAACTGTGTGGCATAGGTTGTCCATCACACACACTTTTTATGTGGTAAACATTTGCGCAAGGTGGCCTAACGCAAACAGTTTTCAAGAGGAAGTCATGTGTGATTGTTCATTGATCCAACACGTTTTATTCCTAGAAACTATGTGCGTTGTCTGAGGTCATCGCCCACGGTGTTTTCTTAATAATCGTTTGCAATAGAAAATCCAATTAGCAGGCTAATTGGCCATTAGCAGGCTAATTGTCCTATTATTAATAATCCATTTATTAATCTAATTAACATTTCATATTAAGCACACAATATATTTCATTCTCGTATTAAGGAAGCAGAATTTCATAATTGAAATACATTAGAGTACAACATCATCTAGCTTCAGAACTCAGCTACCCCATTACACAACTGCACCAGCACCAAGTTTCACATGCAACATCTACAACCTTTCGAAATTAGCATCATAGACGATACATAGACAGATGAATCTCATCTGGAAAACTGCTGAAGCGGAAGGCGAATATTGAGCCTTCATTGATGTTGAAGGTCTTTGCAACTTTAGGCCAGTGCCTGTGGATGATTGACCGTCCATCCTTCATCCTCTTCAGGAACACTTCAATATTCAACCATGGGTGTTGTATGAATACCTTCCTCGCCTCCTGACCATACAGGTGGTTTGAGAGGTAATCATCAGTGAACTGCTTTGGAAAGGCCTGAAAACAAGGATGTGCATAAATATCTTCTCTAGATTGGAAATGGGGCAAAGGAATAAAAAAGGCAAGGTATAATAGTTAGTACCATCCTGTAGTGAACTGATGTCTTCTTCATTATGCAGGCAAAGATCTTTTTTGTTTTTTGTCGCTAATTTCTTTATCCTAACAATCTTTCTGAGTTTCTTGACTTGACTGATATTCATGGACAACTCATTTCCCCATATGCAAAAAGGGTCGAACAGTGGGTCAAAACCTCTGATAGCAGGACCTACGTGTGCAAGACCAAATTGTTAAAAACCTAAATATTAGAATGGTTCCTGCAATTGCACAATAATTTTCTATTAGACAAAGGACCATGCATGTGCAAACCTTGATTGTAAACCTCAGTGCTTCCCATTGTTTCCCTGCAACACATATAAGGTAGTTAGTGATCAGGTTAAGTGAGGGTTCACATGCTATCAGTAAAATATGTTGATGAAAAATAAGCACATTGCAGATTCATCAGATTAATTCAAGCTACATGGAAAACCCATTTATCCAAACCAAGCATGATTAAGAACTAGGAAATATAGCAATTGTATATGTTTCTCATGTATTAAGTGCAGCCAAGTTCGATTTATTCCTCACATGCACAACAATACAAAATTCTACCCATGACAATTGGACATCGCATTGCAGAATTGAACCAAGCAGTTAACTAAACACCACAACAAATGAACCAAACATTAACTGAGAACCACATTGCACAATATAACATACTCCTAATAGAAGATCATATAGTTAACCAAACCAAGCATGCTTAACAACTTGGAAATATAGCAATTGTATTTGTTTGTCATGTATTTAGTACAGCCAAATTCGATTTATTTCTCACATGGTATACAATAACAAAATGCACCCACAACAATTGAACATTGCATTGCAGAATTGAACCAAACAGTTAACTAAACACCACAACAAATGAACCAAATGTTAACTGAGCACCACATTGCACAATATATAACATACTAGAAGATCAGAAAGTTAACCAAACCAAGCATGCTTGACAACTTGGAAATATAGCAATTGTATTTGTTTCTCATGTATTTTGAACAGAAAAAATCAATTTATTTCTCACATGGAAGACAATACAAAATTGCACCCTGAAGAATTGAACATCACATTTGCAGAATTGAACCAAATAGTTAACTGAACATGACAACTAATTAACCAAATAGCTAATAAGTGAGCACCACATTGCACAACATATAGAACATATACACTAGAGCAACAGATTGCATGGTAAAAGTAGATAGGACAATTCACTAGACTTTGTTAAGGAAATGCAGGAGCAACACATGCAATGGGTAAACCGAGCATGCTTAACCGGCATAGCTAGCAAACTGAACATAGGTCCTTATAGTGAGCTAATAAGACAAGCTACTCCTCATCGTCGGAGATATCGATGATGATTGGCTCCTTGGACATGGAAGAGGGCGAGGCCTCCACATCATGGGTGCCCTCGTCGTAGTGGTGAGTTGCCTGAGCCGCTCCAGGCACCAACATGCTAGCTCTCGAGTTGAGGTAAGCACGGGCATGCTAAGAAAACACCTCGTAGTCTTTGTCGAAGGCACCGACGGTGGCCTCAAGAAAACGCCACGAACTGTCGTTTAAAGTAGCCAACCGCGTCGCGGCGTTGGTGCGCGAGGCATCGACGGTGGCCTCGACGGCGAGGTGCTCCTCCAAGATCTGGGGGTCAGCATGAATGGCAGCCATCGCGACCTCATCTGTGCGTGCGGCCGCGATTTGCTTCTCCGCTGCCAAATGCTCCTTGAGCTCCTGGCTATACTGCGTGCACCATGGCTTAGGGCGACGCTTATTTGGGGGAGGGGTCGGTGATTTGAGTGGAAGGTGTCGCGCCGGTGGTCGGGGCATGTGGGATGTGGAAGGAGGAGGAGGATGGGGGTTGGGAGTGGATTACCTGCCTGGATCGATGAGGCCGAGCAGCGTGAAGGAGGGTCGCCGGCGAGGAGGCGGCACTGCAAGAAAGGAGTGAAGGTTTCAACTTGGAAAGGAATGCGGAAAAAGGGGAATGTGGCTTTTGTTAAGGGGGAGGGGGTGGGGAGGTAGATATTTCCGCGGAAGCCAAAAATTTTGGATCGGTGCAGCGAAAAAACTGGCGCGCAAAGTGTCATCAGACACGGTCCCTTATCCAGCACTGTGTACGATATGTGAACATCACAAATGATTCATATAGCTTACCCCATGCGTGATGAGTTTGAACGTGCAAATTTTGGTCTGAATATCCCTGGTTACAGTGGTCATCCACGTCATTGCATAATTTGGGTACACAAAGGAGCCTACAGCACACCCACACTTCTTAATCGATCAAGTTCAGCAATTAAACAGAGCTAGCTGACCTAAACATTAACCTAACAAATTAAAGACCGGCGCTCTAAATTAAACAAAGAGTACTACTCCGGCTGGCGCTCATCGATCTCCGCCGCCTCCTCCATGTCCAGCTCGCGCCCGACTATCTCCTGGGGAAGAGGCTCCATGGCATCAATCACACCATACTCGGCAAGCATCTCGCCATCCGTACCCGCCATCTCTTTGGAAAAGGCCGCCACGAGCTAGGCATGGGTGGCCATGATCTGGGCTTGGATAGGCTCCATCGTGGCAAGGTATGCCGCGAAGGAACGGACGGCTTCTCGAATGCTCTCGGCAATTGCCAACTCTTCGGCCTTGGGTTGCCGACTGTTGTCGGAGAAGCTTCGTTCGATTTGTGCGGTGACCGCCATGAGCTGGGCGTGGGTGGCCTCGACATGGTCGTGGGCGGCCTCCATCAGGGCTAAGGCCACCACTGCGGAATGGACGGATCCTGTGCTGCTCCCGCCAGTTGCTATACCCGAGGCAGATGTTGCTGCCGCCACCTAAGAAGCAACAAGGGCCGTTTGGGCTGCCTTGGCCGTCCGGTCGCAGATTGCAGCCACACTCACGCAGCTTGTTAGCATGTGCATGGCGGCTACGGCCGCGCTCTCGCCGGAGTGGCCGTCGAAGTTGCCCTCATGACGCGGGTCCACGTCCCCATCTTTCAACGGCGATGATTGAACAGTGAAATGATATTTGGGGAGCGAGCTAGTGTGCTTGACACGCCCGCTGTGGACTGTAGCCGACGCACCTTCTCGCGTAAGCCATATGCGTACTATACTCCGACGGTGCTCCAAGATATTTTGTGCTGCATGTTGGTGATAATAAACTATGTTCTATCTACTTGATTTTTCGTCTTGATTTGAATTACATAATGGGGTCACAACAGCAAAGGAGGGTGTTTGAATTGCTAGAACTTCTATCTGCAGTGAACATGCAACTATAGGTGTGTCGTCAAAAAAATTGGAATTATTCAGGGTTCGTTTGGACATTTTTATACATTAACTTGGTTTTCTAGGCATTTCAGGTGCACAATTTAAAATTAAACTACATGCACATGCTCCGGTGCACCAAAATGGGTTGTAAAATCATATATGTGTCCATGGGTTGATGCTTATGTCCCATGCAAGAAATGGGGATGAATTTCAAACACCACGGCACCGTGGCTCTCCGGCAAACATTGAGGTACTTGCTTTTGTAATTCTAGTAAATCCAAAACTCATCTGAAATTCATGAACCTTGGCAAGCTATCATGGAATGGCATCAACATGCTGGGGTAAAAATATTGTCCCATTTGGGGTAAGGTTATGGTATAAGCTTCTTACAAACCAGAGCTTCTCACAAGAAGCCTCATTGTTCCGGTAGGGAAACGTGTCATCTTTGTGGACAAAACGATATTCGTCGCCTCTTCTTGCTTTCAAATTTTTTTCTGGTGTCAACATAGAACAACAGGAGTGTCGTGTTAAATTTTGGAATTTTTCGGGGTTCGTTTGGACATTTTTATACGTTAACTGAGTTTTTTAGGCATTTATGTGCATAATTCAAATTTGAACTACATGCACATGCTCCATTGCTTAAAAATGGGTTGAAAAATCAAATGTGTGTCCTTGGTTGCATGCTTAGGTCATATGCAAGAAATGAGAATGAATGACAAACACCTTGACACTGTCGCTCGGCCGCTAACATTGAGATACATGGTTTTAAAATTCTAGTAAATCGAAAACTCGTCTAAAATTCATGAAACTTGACATGATATCATGGAACAGCATCAACATGCCGTGGTAAAAATATTATCCCATTTGGGGCAGGTTTGGGTATAAGCTTCTCACAAGCATGATGGTTTCGGTAGGGAACGTGCCACCTTTGTGGACAAAACGATATCCGTTGCCTCTTCTTGCTTTCAAAATTTTTCTAGTGTCAACATAGAACAACAGGAGTGTTGTGTCAATTTTTGGGATTTTTTGTGGTTCGCTTGGATATTTTTATACATTAACTGAGTTTTCTATGCATTTATGTGCATAATTCAAATTTGAACTACATGCACATGCTCCAGTGCATATAAATGGGTTCAAAATTCAAATGTGTGTCCTTGGTTGCATGCTTAGGTCCCATGCAAGAAATGGGAATGAATGTCAAACACCTTGCAACCGTCACTCGGCTACTAACATTGAGATACATGGTTTTTAAATTCTAGTAAATCGAAAACGTGTCTGAAATGTATGAAACTTGACATGCTATCATGGAACGGCATCCACATGCCGTGGTAAAAATATTGTCCCATTTGGGGCAGGTTGGGGTATAAGCTTCTCACAAACCAGAGCTTCTCACAACAAGCCTCATGGTTACGGTAGGGAGCATTTCACCTTTCTGGACGAAACGATATCCGTTGCCTCTTCTTGATTTCAATTTTTTTTCTAGTGTCAACATAGAACAACAGGAGTGTTGTGTTAAATTTTGGAATTTTTTGGGGTTCATTTGGACATTTTTATACATTAACTGAGTTTTCTATGCATTTATGTGCATAATTCAAATTTTAACTACAGGCACATGCTCCAGTGCATATAAATTGGTTGAAAAATCAAATTTGTGTCTTTGGTTGCATGCTTAGGTCCCATGCAAGAAATGGGAATGAATGTCAAACACCTTGCCACCGTCGCTCGGCCGCAAACATTGAGATACATGGTTTTTAAATTATAGTAAATCCAAAACTCGTCTAAAATTCATGAAACTTGGCATGCTATCATGGAACGACATCAACATGGTGTGGTAAAAAAATTATCCCATTTGGGGCAGGTTTGGGTATAAGCTTCTCACATACCAGAGCTTCTGACAGCAAGCCTCATGGTTCCGGTAGGGAATGTGCCTCCTTGGTGGATGAAACAATATTCGTTGGCTCTTCCTGTTTTCAAATTTTTTTTTCTAGTGGCAACATAGAGCCACAGGAGTGTCGTGTTAAAATTTGCAATTTCGGGGTTTGTTTGGACATTTTTATACATTAACTGAGTTTTCTAGGCATTTTATGTGCATAATTCAAATGTGAACTACATGCACATGCTCCAGTGCAGAAAAATGGGTTGAGATATCAAATGTGTGTCCTTGGGTGCATGCTTAGGTCCCATGCAAGAAATGGGAATGAATTTCAAACACCAGGGCACTGTTGATTGCCGGCAAAATGTTGAGATATTGTGTTTTTAAATTCTAGTAAATCCAAAACTCATCTGAAATTCATGAAACTTGGCATGCTATCATGGAATGGCACCTGACATGATGTGGTATTTTTTGTGTCCACTTTGAGAGAAAGCGCACTCGAATAACAGCCAACAAAGGCATTTTGAAACAAATAGCTGCCACTTTAACATCTCAAATGTTTTGTATAATTAAATCACATCCGTTCTGTGTTAACCGTTCACGTGACGCCATGCGTCACTCTTTTATTGCCTAGGAGGTGCCGTGCGGACAGCTGCTTCATGGAACTAGAGGCGTGCGAGCGCAGTCCGCTGCGCAGGCTGGCCGAGAGGCGTGCAAGCTGTCCTCCAATGCGCAGGCTCACCGGTAAGTGTGCGAGCTGTACGCTGCGCAGGCTCACTGGGAAGCAAGCCCTTTGACTTCCATGGCCGCTCGCCTTGCTCGCATCCTCTCTATTAATGGCGCCCGAGCCGCTGTTTAATATGGGCGGCCTTACTGTTCGCCTCCCATTCCCCTCCCACAGACCTCCACCAACGCCATGGCGCAGAAGGATCATCTGCCACTAGTCTTCCAGTTTGGTGAAGTCGACTCTGAGCCGGATGAGATAGAAAATAAGGAGAAATGGGGCCTCATGGACATGGCCCTGAATGAGCTGGCCACGGTGGTTGCTGCCCCCGCGCCCGTCCCAGCTCCCATCCCCGCGCCCGCGCCAGCGACCATCCCCGTAGCAATGACGAGCTGGTCGCCGAGCACTATCGCAGAGCTAGAAGCCGCGGGCGTCAGCGAGGTCTCCGCGAACCCGCACGAGCTTGTGTACATGCCAGCGCCCTTGACCGTGCGCGCCCCTGCACCCACCGCGGCGACGGTCCCCGTGCGTTTGCCTGCACCCGCCGCGCCCGTGCTCATGCGCATGCCCCCCTCAGCGGCATGGGACGCCTCCATCGACCACTACCTCACAGTTGTCGTCCTCCCGCGCCCCGCCCGTCGATCGCGCGATGACATGATGTTTGATTTCCATGTGAAGAACATTCTGTGTTGCCTTGAAGACTTCAACAATGGTGTCCCGGAGGATGACAACGACAATGCCGGCGCGACACGCCGCCTCCGCCGCCACCGGAATTTGTTTTTTTTGGGTTTAATATTGTATCTCGATCATATGAATATAAATTCGCAGTGTGACTGAATGAAAGATATGATTTGAATGAACTTGCGTTTTTCTCTCTGAATGTACAGACTTATCAAATGATTTTCTTTAAAAAAAGTCAATGGTTTTTAAATATAAAACACTCATCGAAAACATTTTAGATAGAACACCCGTATGCAAATCGACAACTTCCCCAGGAAGCCAAGGGAAAATGTGCCGAGCAGGATTTGTGCAGCTCTTGATCGCAGACGTTTTAGATAGAACACCCGTATCCAAACCGACAGCTTCCCCAGTAAGTCAAGGGAAAATGTGTCGAGCAGGATTTGTGCAGCTCTTCATCGCAAATGTTTTAGATAGAACACCCGTATGCAAAGTGAGAGCTATAGTCTTCCCCAGTAAGCCAAGGGAAAATTCGCCGCGCAGGATTTGTGCATCACTTCAATGCAAACGGTTAAGATTAAATACGGTATGCAAAGCGAGACTTTGTCGCTAAGCCAAGAGAAAATTTGGCACGCAGGATTTGTACATCCCTTCAATGCAAACGGTTTTTTCGGATGATCCGTGTGCAACCACGTACAGACAATTTGACAGATTTACATCTGTCATATTGGGTATATTGCCATTTGTCAAACTGGAATGATTGACATTTGTTGATCTAGTAATATTGCCCTTTGTCAACCTTGTAACCCTGCCATTTGTCAAAATATGCAGCTAAAAATCACTAGCACTACCTAATTTTGCAACTGAAATTCAGTAAGCATAGATTTCATTCATAGATTAAGCAGTCGTTCTTTATACAAACAGTTCAACTTGACAGCTAAACCGACCAAACTTTTCCCCAATTGTTGCCAACCACGTACTGAAATAGCTAGTTCAACTATATATACTAGCTAATTTTAAGTACGTAGTACAATTCAACCACATCTATAGTCAGATGAACTGAACAAAATAGCCCCTAAATACTACTACTACGGAGGGGCTTTGTACTACTTCCGACAACCTCTCCTCTGCCGAGCGCACTCAGTAAGAGGCAGAGGAGGAGGAGCCTACCGATGAGCTGGACAATTGCAATACGGTCCCTGCCGCTGCTGCACCTTCAGTAATGCTCACCTCGAACGCCCCCTGCCGCTCCAGACGACCCCTCTCGAAGTGGCGGGACTGCTCGTAGATCTCCTGATTCCTCGCCTCTGCGGCGGCGTGTGCTGCGGCCATGGCGGTGGTAAGGCTCTTTGCATGCTCGACGAGGCGCTCCTTCTCCTCCCGCAGGAACTCGATGTAGCGCGCATGGTCGTTGACGCACGCGCGGGCCTCCACCTCCGCCTCCCGCCTTCGGCCGGCGAGGGCGAAGCAGGTGATGACCCCGGTGGTCGATGGTGGGCTGACGGCCACGGCAGCCAACGATGGGGTGGCGGCCACGACCACCACCTCCTGTCTTCGGGCCGTGGTGGCTGAGCAGGTGATGGCCACGGTGGCCGACAGTGGGGTGGCGGCCACAACGGCCACCTCCCGCCTTCGGGCCGCGGCGGCGGAGTGGGCGATGGCCTTGGCTTTTGACGGTGGTGTGGCGGACACGGCGGCAGACGGTGGGGTGGCGGCAACAGCGGCCGGCAACAGCTGCCGACGGGCAGCGGCGGCGGAGCATGTGGTGGGTGTTCCGCACACACCCAAGAGGGATGCCACGCGCACTACACTACACCAAGGACTGCGCCGCCACCACGGTGTAGCCTCCCAGCTGGAGCTGTCCTCCGATGACGGCGGAGTGGCTGAGCGACGACGACGGACTGGTACCATTGGCGATTATGGGAGAAGCAGACGAGATAAGCTACAGGGAGGGAGGGGAAAATGTGACGCGGGACGCGCCGGTCATGAGGGTTTATATAGCAGGCCGGTAAGCATTGGGATTTTGGGGGATTTCACCGAGTCAGACGGGAAGCTTGCGCAGGAACCTGGGCGGTTGCACGGGAACAGGAACACCAACGATTCATTGGCACCACTTCGAGCTACCGTTTGACCAAAAGAATGCCCCCGCATGTTGCTGAAGCTTGCGCTCGAAGCCGTTTGCGGCAGCGGGGTGACAAGACGTGCAAGAGGAGGACGAAAGGACAGGTACACATACGGTTAATAAAAAAACATTTCCAATTTAATTACCTACTACCCTCGTCCTGGTTTATAAGTCGTCTTTGTATTTTTGTGCCAAATTCTGACTAGAGATTTAACTAATAAAATACGAATGCATGTTGCCAAAGATTATATCGTTGGATTCGTATTTGAACATAGTTTCCAATTCTATAATTTTTATAACATGCATTAACATTTTGTTAGTTAAATTTAAGGTCAAAATATGGCACAGAATATAAAGGGGACGAATAGACCAAGATGGAGGTAGTAGCACACAGCCGCTCTCTATGCAGCGTCACAACTGCCGACCGGCTTGTAGATGACCATTCCCTGCATGTTCAACTACTCTATGTGTGTGGTTGCTCGCGGTTGAGGCGGCCGCGGTGCGCCCTGCTCGCATCCCGCTGCGTGCGCTCTGCTCTCGCGTCCCTCCGGGCGCTCTACCCTCGTCCCTCCACGCGCGCTACCAGTGTTTCGGGCCGGCGCACGATCACGTACGTTCGTGCTACCATTATACATGCGGTTGCGCCGGGCGCAGCGCCACGATGCAGTTACCCGCTACAAAAACTTCCATGCGAACGCGCCGAGAATCCAGGCCACCCGGCCCTCATTTATTCCTGCGGCCATTTACCTTCATCTCTCGTGCCACACAACACAATAAGCACACCCACGAAGACACATACAGAGAGGACATCCAACGGTTCCAATGGCGCTCCAGTGGCCGACGACGACAACGGGGGGCAGTTCACCACGCATCACGTAGTGGACACCCACGTGAGGGGGAAGAACATCTCGGTGGTGGACACGAACAAGCCAGTCTCGGTGGAGAGCTCCATCCAAACTATGGAGCAGTTGCTTGCTGAGGACAAGTACCAAGTGGTCGGCTTCGACCTCAAGTTCACCAGCGGTCGTGCCGGGCACGATCAGAAGGTTGCTGTCGCCCAGTTGTGCGTGCGACATGACGTCCTCGTCTACCACTACCACCTGGCCACAAGGCCTTGCGAGCGTTTCTCTAGGTTTATCAATAGCTCTGACTACAATTTTGCTACGGTGGACACCACCAACGATCTAAAAGCGCCCAAGGTTTCGGGCTTGACCTGCCATAATCTTATCAACATCCGTGACCACTACAAGGTCTGGGGCAGCGACAACAACAAACAAAACTCCCTAGTTCACCTCGCCTCGGCCATCATTGACCCCTACTACATGAAGATGAAGGATGAGAGCAAGAAGGACAGGAATGCCTGGCACAGTGCCTGTCATCAGAGACTGGATGAAGAACACGTCAAGAACGCGGCCAAGGACGTGTACACAAGCTACGAGATGTACATGCAGATCATTGACATGAGGAAGCATCTTCGTCCTACCCCAGACGAGGGATCGAGCCACAGAGCAGTGGCGGAGCGTCACAAGAAGTCGATGACTAGACGATCATTTCTCCTAGTTTAGAATGCATGCAATTGTTTATTGAGCTGTGTGTGAATGATCTGTACAGTCACTTATGTAATTGGATGTTTATTTCAGTTATATATATATATATGTTATTCTTCTATAGACAGAGCAAATCACACGGCTTACTAGCAGCAATCGTCTGTGTTATTATTGGTCTTTGCACACATTTCTGATTACAGACCTGTTTGCCGTGTATCACACATATCTTGTTCAGTTGAACTGTTTCTGTTGTCTTGGCTGATCGCGAACAGTTCATCCGAGTGAACTGCATGCCCTCTATCGCACACACCTTCATCTGGCTGACCATTTCTATTGTGTTGCCTAATCACACACAGTTCATCCTAGTGAACTGTATGCCGTATATCGCACACACCCTCATCTGGCTGCCCATTTCTATTGTTCTGCCTCATCGCAAACAGTTCTGCTGGATTAACCGTATGCCACGCAGCGCACATGCAACTCTAATCTAAATCATGTTTGATGTCTCGGCCAGCGCAAATGTTTTATATCTTTTTTGACGGTTTTATTACATGACCATTTGTGATTAATGCATCGCACACAGTTTCATCGAAGGGTCTCTGATTGGACTGTTGCGTTTGGACCAACCTGCAGTAGTGCTCTCCCGATCAACAGGACCTCGTTTTGACCGTAGGAGATTGAAAAGAAGTCTGTTTCCTTCGTTTTGCGGTACAACAGACCCCTCCCAATGAAGAGGATCCCGTTTCAACCGTACACGGGTGAACAAAAAGGCCGTTTCCTCCATTCTGTGGTACGCCAGACCTCGTTTCGACTGTTCCATCCAAGCCGGTTGGCTTCAGATGAACAGGATGTATTCTGACCCAGTCGGTTGCCTCCCGATGAACACGACACTGTTTCCTCCGTTCCAACCCAGCCGGTTGGCTGTCGATGAACATGACATCATCGCTGTACGCGTTTGAGACCACGCCCGTATGTACGTACGTAGTCGTATTTACTTTCTTGCAGCGTGCTGTACGTACGTGTACACGATATAGACGGGACTGCATGACATGCTACGTCGGTGGCTCTACTACGACACGTGCCACTCCTTACTCAACCACGGTTCATCGCTGAACAGAGACCGATCGACCAGTATGTACATACACGTTCGCGAACAGACAGATAACCCTATGTACGGTTCGACCGGGTGGGTCCCAGCTGTCAGGGAGAATAAGGAGGCACTTCCTTGCGTGCGAAGATATAGCTGGTGGGTCCCAGCTGTCAGGGGGAAAAATCATTTTTTCCCATAATATGGACGCACTTCCTTGCGTGCGAAGATGTAGCTGGTGGGTCCCAGCTGTCAGGGGGGAAACGTTTTTTCACAAAATATAGAGGCCCTTCCGGTGAGTCCCCGTTGTCAGGTGGAGGAATCATTATTTTGCGTGTAATAAGGAGGCACTTCCTTGCTGCGGCCTTGGACCCAGCTATCAGCCTCTCCACGTACAATCCTCTTCTGATGGAAGTCATTCCTTGACCACGTTAACCACGCCGCGCCGAGAGCACCAACGCGGTGGACGACGGCGAGGCCTAGGAAGGGAATGACCCGGAGCCGGGGAAGACTCGGCAGTTGTTTCCCACGCAGAGGGGGGTACGAGGGTTTACTGGTTTGGCTGCAGTGTGAGGCTGCCGTCATCGGAGAATAACAGGAGGTCTGGTGAGTACAGGGATGGCCAGGCTAGCGATGGGAGTAGGGTGGGGCGGTGAGGCCTGCGTGGCAGCACAGCCAGCCACGGGAGGCGGGAGCAGGCGGCACGGCCAGCGCTGGTTTGGGCGGCTGGAGCAAGAAGACCATAGGTTGAAGAAGCACGACGGCCGTTGGATGGACATGGTACGGTCACTGCAGCTAGAATCGGTTATATTGACTAAGTTGACAAAGCCCTGTGTCCGCGTCAACTTAGTAGGCCCACAAGTCAGCCTCCAAAGATGGTGGGTCCCGGCTAGCAGGGGGAGTATTCATTTTTTTTGTGCGTAATAAGGAGGCACTTCCTTGCGTGCGAAGATATAGCTCGTGGGTCCGAGCTGTCAGAGGAAGGAACATTTTTTTCGTGAAATACAGAGGCCCTTCCGGTGGGTCCCTGCTGTCAGGTGGAGGAATCATTATTTTGCGCGTAATAAGGAGGCACTTCCTTGCGTGCGGCCATGGACCCAGCTGTCAGCCTCTCCATGTATAGTCCTCTTCTGATGGATGTCATTCGTTGACCACGTTGACCACGCCGTGCCGAGAGCACCAAGGCGGTGGATGACGGCGAGGCCAAGTAAGGGAACAACCTGGAGCCAAGGAAGACTCGGCAGTTGTTTCCCACGCAGAGAGGGTACGAGGGTTTACTGCTTCGGCTGCAGTGTGAGGCTGTCGTCGCCAGAGAATAACAGGAGGTGTGGGTGTAGAGGGATGGCCAGGCCAGGGACTCGAGTAGGGTGGGGTCGTGAGGCCTGCTCGGAAGCACAGCCGGCCAGGGGAGGCGGGAGCAGGCGGATCCACCGACGCTGGTTTGGGCGGCTGGAGCAGGAAGATCAGAGACTGAAGAAGCACGATTGCCATTGGATTGACATCTAACGGTCTGACGCTGGTAGAGTCGATTGTTGACTAAGTTTCTTTTTTTGAGAAACCTTGTGTACGCATAAACTTAGTAGGCCCCCAAGTCAGCCTCCAAATCTGTGGCAGACAACATAGAGCCCATTTGCTATTTTTTCATAATTTGCAACCCATTTACTAATTCTTAAGGAATTTATTACGGCCCATTTTCTGCCCAGGACCACGGTCAAAAAGTTCAAGCTAATTTTGCATATTTTGGTGGAGTCCGAACAATTTTAATCCAGAAATGATAAATATTTATTTTTAAGAACTTATTGATTTGCCAAATAAAATATTGTTTTATTTTGTAAGCTAATAAGACGTGGGACAATTGAGTTGGTTTTAGGGAAAACCAGTGGTAAAAAAATCAACGATGGGAGGGAAAACAACAACAAAAAATAAGGATGTACAGATGAAAAGGTAACTTTACGTATTATCAATATAATAATATATGTATATGAACTAGTAAAACTATAGGTAGAGATCAGAAAATGGAAGTAGGACATGGCATTTTTAGAGGAAAATAGAACTAGGTTGTGCGTTTTCTCCAGTAAAAAACCTGCCTGCGGATGTTCTAAGAGAAAATATAACTAAGGCTGGCGGGCCAAAGGCCAGTTGATACCTGCTGGATCTTTGTGCCCCATTGTCGTCATGGGCTGGGCCTGTTAAAAACAAAACCAAGCCTGGGTAGTCTACAACCCAGTTGATACTTGCTCGACCTAAAAAAACAATATACCTGCTGGATCCTAGTTATCAGTCTGTACTTGTAGAATTCTCTCGTTTATTGACTACGTTGAAAATTTCATGGGTTT
This sequence comes from Thinopyrum elongatum, assembly GCA_011799875.1. Taxonomy (NCBI): domain Eukaryota; kingdom Viridiplantae; phylum Streptophyta; class Magnoliopsida; order Poales; family Poaceae; genus Thinopyrum; species Thinopyrum elongatum. The sequence continues at coordinate 290,380,925 of CM022299.1, read as the reverse complement.
CACCGTCTCAGACATCAGCATTATTTTTCCATCATGATAATAAGTACATGCACTTGCTTGCGTACGGCCATGGACCTACTGGTTCCATACGGTTAGGCTCTGTATGGACAGCCGTCTTGTGGTTCCATGGACGAATTTCATGCAAATCGGATGATTTTCAGTGAAACCGGACTAAATTCATTGCATTTTACATATTTTATTTTTATTATGGAATATTTCACATATTTCAACTAATAATAACCGACTAGGCCTTTTTTTTAGTCCATGGGAGGCGCTTCAGACGATCGAGGTCGCGACACTTAACTGTTCTGGAAGGCCCAAATCCATCGCTCCTCTCTTTTAACAATTTGCAGCTGGGCTTGGCATGCCACACCCCAGTCCCGACGTGTTGCATCCAACTACCAGCTTGTGAAACCGGATGGATCCCATGCGTACTCAAAGATGTAAAAAAATCGGAGAACTGGGAATTCAAACGGCAGTTGCTTATGCTACCCATAAAAAAAATCAGGTGCCTAAAAATTTGTTTTGAAATAAATGATTCAGCTTTATATCCATGTCGATCATCGACATGATGGTTGGAAGCAAATGCCAAGTTCATACCGAAAGATCCTTAACAACAATACCAACTTGCAGACAACCAGATAGAACAAGTACCAATACCAAACTAACTTATAATCTTTTTAGTCCTAGCCCTAGTGTTCGTTTGGTAGAAAATCTTGCAGAAGACCAGCTCCCGCTCCTTCTCTTGCTCCAGGTCCCCGAGGTGGTACTGGTGCGTCACCCAGTTGGTCCTCTACTGGTCGAAGTTCTTGTTGGTGTGCAGCACCAGAACCTTTTTGCTCCCCATCTACCGGCCGTTGACCATCACTGGCAAGGTATTGCCGTATTGTGCCACATCGCGTGCATGTCGCACTCCGACTGTATCTTGCGACGTGTCCGCGTGCCCCTTTTGAATGCCCTGGAGTTGTGCTGGAAGAAATGCTTGCTTAGGCCACTCAGTGTGATACCTGCAGTATTGGCGAATACAAGTTTTAGGGTACGTAATTGTCATTTTCATAACATCTTTGGCATGTTGCAGTCACTTGCTTCACTTTTTATTAACTGTCAAATTGTAATTGCTTCACTAGGTCTGTGTCTAAAAAGAAAAATAGAGGTATAAACAAAGGAATATATTTGTGCAAGTAGACGGCTGATCGGTGTCTCGCTTGGAAGTTTCTCAGGATGGGTGTAGCATATGTCGTGCTCGCTGTCGATGGTTGGTATGAACAAATTGATGAGAGGGTGAGATCTCGCGCTATCAGCACTCACTTGGGCCTCAAGGTGCTCGATCAGCTCCTGATCCATGGGATCGAACTTGACGTCAGCCGGCAGCACCAGCCAATCCTTCTTGGACTTGCATCGGTTAATTCTAGTTAAATGGTACTCAATGTATGATCAATCAACTGTTTAAGTAAATGATGAAAGATTTTGACAGATAAGTGCTACTCCAAATCTGAAGTCCACAATACCCGAACAAACTGGGGTCTCGGCTTCATTACTACATGCATACTCTAAAGACTTGAAAACCCCCATAAAGATCAAAATCATCGTACAGGGCGACGGGACGAATACTCACAGGAGCGGCCTCGCTGGTTCCTTCCTTCATCCAGCTAGCTTGAAGAGCATCCTTGTTGAGATCAATTTTTTCAGCGTCTTCCTGCTAACTACTTGCAATGAAGTATAGCAGCTCCAGTAGCTCATCGCTCATCGTACCAACTGGTCGGAACAAGGCGGCGGCTGGGAGGCGGGGAGACCGGGAGAGAATGGGAGAGTGATTTTGTAGAGAATGGGAGAGTGATTTTGTAGATAATGGGAGAGTGTTGTTGTACTACGAGAGGGGTGAGGCTCACTTTGGTGAACCGAACACGCTGTCGAGACTCTTGTGTCACCTCACGTGCAGCGTGTTGTCACGTCAATTCAACGTGAGGACATGATGAATAATTTGACCGACGTATACTAGTACCACTGTACTACTTACTAGTCGTACAACTACTACTTACTAGTTACTACTACCTCCGTCCTAGTTTATTGGCCCCGTTCGTATTTATTGTCACATTTTGAGCATAGGTTTAACTAACAAAATGTCAATGCATGTCACCGAAAATTATACCTTTGGAAACTATGTTCAAATATGAATCCAACAATTTTGTTTTCTGGCATGCATTAACATTTATTAGCGCAATATACGGTATAGAGGACTACTAGTACTACAAATTTAGAAATGGAGTACGAAGTTACAAGGTTGTGCGTCAGACTTTGTAGGCTACATGAGTAATACAAAATATAATTCCCATTGGACAACACTTTCACCAACAAGTATGAAATTGAAGCCTAATTGATATATATAGCTTCTCCACAGCATCTCCATCATCATTATCAGTACATGCTACGCATGTGAGTTAGGATGCACTTGATCCCAGAAAGGTATCTATCCTTCAAACTAACTACAGTACATAATATCCGACAAAAGAGGGTCATGCTACAGCAGCAGGATACATGGCTCAGTCTAGATATCACTACGAATCAAGTTGTGCATATTTGCTGTTGGCATGAACCACATCGCCGCATGTCGGGTTTGCAAAAGCCATTCATTGCTTGGAAGCTTGATGCCTTTTACACACTGAAGATCATCTGGCAACAAGCTGTGTCGATGAATCTGTGGATATGGTGATTCATGAAACCCATGGTACGATGTGTAAACACAGTTCCCCCTGGCAATTGGAAGTTGCATAGCACGGTAATCATCGCCGGTGATATGATTGATGATTGGTTGGATGATCGGATAATTGAGCCCGAGGAACATGGAGTGATTGCCGAGGCTGTAAACCCGCCTCCAGTTGAATACACCTGGCCCAACAGAGCTGTGATCTTTCTCGAACACGAAGCAGCCATAGCCATCACAGTCGTGAACGCCCCAGGCATTGTACTGCATGTGGTTTGATGAAACGGTTTAGTCAATTTGGTATGTGCGAATGAGCATCAAATGCCCGCCGTTAGTTGAACGAGCGATAAACCACCACCCATTGACTTGTATATTTCCAGGTCCTGGAATTATGAAGGCCAGCACATTTGCGTCTGCTGCAAGAAATCAAATTGGAGACCAAAAGGACAAAAATATACAATCATGTTCAGAGTATGTGTGGAATTAAGATTATTATAACACTGACACAGATCATAGCTAGAGAATTGCAATGCTGTGGTCATAATCATACCCCAAGTTTAAAAAAATTAAGCCAATGGCTTTCATATTCTAGCAATATGTCATGGTTCAAACATCATGTAAAAATGAGAGGAAAACAGCTATGCCAGGGCCTACTCATATTCTACCATAGCAATTACTACTGTCCTCATATCAACTCTAACAATAACATGTGTGGTTATAAAATTCTTGGAAATGAGAGTAACATATAGCAATCATGAGGTTATACTCATAATATCTATTCTAACTATCATTAGATGCCAATTCTTCTCATATCAACTCTAACAATAACATGTGTGGTCATAAAAATCTAGGAAATGAGAGGAACATATAGCAATGATGTGGTTATAGACATACTATCTATTCTAAATTTCTAGCAATCAACAGGCAGTCGTATTCATAAGGTAAAGATGAGATGAGATAGAACAATTACACGATGATAGATTCCACCAGTATATGCAGCCGATCCGTGCGTCGACCGCGTAAACTATGCCATCGTGCACTATAGCATCAGACAGAAATGAGGGGTCAACAGGATTGATGATGAGCCATAACCATGTATGGCGACCGGATTCTAGATAGACTAATCCCCTGTCGAACAAGGCAATGAGCTTGTAATCCATGTAGTCTTCTGATGGTGTGGGCACTTCGCAGATTACAAGCTTCAGCAAACGGAGGTCGTACCAAAAGCTCGATGTGTCTCGTGCGTAGTAGGCAGGAGTGTCCGGCGGGCCGCGAGGCTCGATGCCGGGGTATCCAACGATGGAAGGGTGATCTCTCAGTGGGTGTACATATCCATGAGACTCCACGGACTACCGGATTGGTGGATGAGGACGATCCAGTTGGCCTTCATGCCCGCCCAGTAGTGGTCGCGCATGAAGCACAGGTGGGCGGGTAGTGGTAGCATGTCGAGGGCACGACGGCAACCTCCATAGGATCGTCAAGTCGGTGTCTAGGCCACCTGCGAGGATCGAGCATCAGCAAGCAGGGTTTCTTGAAAAGGGGCGGCCGGTTGCAGACGAGTACACGGTACATAGACACCGAGCATGCAGCCAGACGCACGGTGCTGAGCAGCTCCATATGATTACAGATCTGCTCCAAGAGAAATCCTGCTCACCGTGTACTCGTCTGCAACCGGGAATTCCAATTGCGGCTCTGCGTGTCAGTCGGTTCTGCCATAGGGTTTTTTTAGGGTGCTGAGTGATTGGGATTTTCGGTGCCTGCGAGCGAGCGGGGAAGTGGATTCGGGCGGGCGAGCGAGCGAAGAAGATGGCATGTGTGGCCGAGCAGTGAGCGGGGGGATATGGTACGTACAAGCTACCGAGGAAGATGGCGCGCGCGGGCGAGCAGTGAGCGGGGGGAAATGGTGTGCGGCCGATGATGGGGAAGAGAGGAGGAAGAAGAGGGAAAGACGGGCAAGAAGGTCCATTAAATCTCAATTCTACTAGTACTACTACCAGGATATACCGTCCTTCGGAGTGTAAATAGTTAAGCCGATGACATGTGGGTCTACCTCAAGAGGGCCCATATGTCAGTTAATGGAAGAGAGAGGTGCGTAGGAGTATTTGCGGAAGCGTGCTCCACTGGCAAACATGATGGCAGTACAGGGTAAGGCTAATTTAGTAACACCAACACGCTGGCTCAGCTTATTAATTAAGTGTCCCATCTGCTGCGGCGTGTATTGTCACTTCACTGTGAAGACTAGTTGAATAGTTATCTCTGACCGAGATGGGGAATAATGGATCGCCAAGACTTCCTATCTATAGTATCCCTATGCCTCTACTCTCATCCTGTCCAACAAAAACAACCGTTGGCCAAGGTACCTGGCACGAATTATGTAAGAGTACTACTAGTATTTTGTGTCAAACTTTGACCATCTATTTAACTAATAAAATGTTAATGAATGTCACCAAAAATCATATCGTTGGATTCGTATTTGAACATAGTTTTTAATGGTATAATTTTTTATGACATGCATTGACACTTTGCTAGTTAAATTTACAGTCAAAATTTTACACTAAATATGAAGGGGGCCAATAAACCAGGACGGAGGTTTATATACAAGTCAATAAAAAACATCAACCAAGGTAGTAGTAAATGAGGAGTGCCCGAAGATTTTTTTTCCAAAAGTACTCAATAATGGGCTCGTTTTCCTCAAGAACATTGTGTTTACGAACGTATGAATTGGAGTGCATGCGTGCATGCGTGAAGAACAAAAGACCAGACCTTTTACATGCATCGGTGAGTTTTCTCTTAATTCTTGCATGCAACATTTTAATGAAGCTTGAAATATGAACATGTCAATGGGAGGGAGTAGAAGCCTCATGCATGCATGCATGCAACACTCCCACGTACACATGCACGCACGCAACACTCACGCATCCATGCGGCACACAGCACAAGATGCAACACACACGCTCAAGTGCTCAACCTACTCCCTTCGTCCGTGAAAGAGTGTACATATAGAGATTTACACATTGACCAAGAGGATCCGGAACTCCATGGCATAATTAACGCCCAAAAGTAGCAGACTTATGTGTGCATGCGACCATTGAGAGAAGATTAAATCAAGGTTGTTGCATGCTATAATTAAGGATAGACATGCAGCCTATAGCTAGAGCACAAGTTGCTGCATTAGTCAATCAATACCAATTAGATTAAAGGCTAAGTGCATTGGAAGTGTAGATGTACACTCTTTATTGGAAAAAATTCTAATGCTAGACGTACAGTTTTTCACGGACCGAGGGAGTACACGTGCATGCACTCACATACACAGCCAGGGTGGTTCGCGCGCAAGGGTTGGACTCTTGTCGCGCCTGCGTAAAGTTTGTTTAACTGATTTCTTTGCTCTGCCAACTGACAGGTGGGACCCAGAAACCAGGTCCCAATTTAACCAGCCAACAAAGTGCCACATTGACTATGTGGCTAGTCAGCAGGGTGCAATACAGTGCTCTACGGTGAGCTAGTGATCGTATAATCACCGCAAAACTATATAGTGACTGTAATGAGCGTAGTATGAAGTCCAGTGACTGTATTGTTACATACGTTGATCGCCAGTGTATTTTTCTCATTTCAAATTAAGCCATATTAACCAGAAAGGACACAGTATGGACTACTACTTTGATGTGCCCCGTCAACTCGCAGAACGAGGAGAAGCTTGCTTACTACGCCCTCTCCCTCGCCCACGCGCGGTGGCTCACATGACGAGAAGAAGCTTGCTTACTATGTATGCCTACGCCCTCTCCCTCGCCCACGCGCGTGGTGGCTCGCAGGACGAGGAGAGGGTTTTGACTACAGCGCCCTCTCCCTCTCCCTCGCCCTCGCCCTCACAGTGGACGTGCAGCAGTTCATTCGGTGTCAGATTGCCAGAAGCATATTGTACTGTAGTATGATCATTGTTGGACCTCCCGAAGAGGCGAAGAGCCAAGTGCAAGGTTCATAGGAGTATGAATTGTTGAACCTCCCGAAGAGGCGAAGAGACAAGCGCAAGGTTTATAGGAGTACGAGTTGTCATCCTAGTACTACAACTATAGCGAACAATCGCTAATGTATGATGCCGCCACGTCACCTATAGCCAATGTTGTGCCACCTTTTTTTCTCACAGCGCGTGTTGGAGCCTGTGCAACAGCCACACAAGTTGCATGTACACATAACACATTTACTAGTAATAAATTCTAAAGGACAAATGCCAGCATGCCACACAAGTTCATCTCCACTTCATGTGATAAATTTGTGCAACGACTACTCTACATATATTTACAGTGCTACCATTCACAATTTACCATACTCCACTTACACGTTATAGATGGGCTCCATGTCCTCCTCCAGGTTCCAGTCCCACGTGTTCTTCATAGATGGCACGATCCATAGCGGTGGGTAACGGGAATCATTGTCGCAGCTTTCTAGTCCGGTTCCACACGATGGAGACTCATCCAAGCTGAAGCGGCATAAATCAGGGATATTGTGTCACAGCATGTCATTCATCCAGCGGTGCGCACTGAAGACACAACCATGCTTCATGAACGGCAGGCCTTCGGTGTCGTGCAGGAAAGATGGCATCTATTTCACAATGGGGTAGCTGTCCCCAATGAAAAGTGAGTACTCTCCAAGAGTGTTCCTCGGCACCCACATAGCACCACGGAGGTTGAACTTGGCGTCGTTCATCTGGTACATGCGGCATCTCAGATCTGGACACATGGGGACATACATGGTCAAGGTCCATGCATGATAATGTTGTGCTCAAATATGGCGGTCAGTAATATTGTGCAGCAAGTAGTACTACTCCAGTATAGAGGAAGTAAAATAACCGTCTTATTATATATAGCCACTCTTGGATACATGGATGAGATAGTAAGACATGGAAAAACAAAAATGGTGGGAGCTAGTGGGTTCAAGTCTTCAAGGGCCTAGCTATACGCATCCTCCAAGGTAAAAAGTACTAGTAAGTACTACAATGAAAGAGAAGGCGAGAGGGTTAAAAAACTAATACTAAATTGTAGTACTAGTACTAGCAAACATGTCCCAGTCAAGAAAAGAAAAGAACTAACGAGTACTACTACTATAATACACAGCAATGAGAAAATGGAATACCTGGGTAGATGGTGACGGTCCGATCATGGTAGATCGTGTGACCATGTTGCACATTAGTGGTACCCTGGGTAACGAATGCTAAGATAGTTGATCCCAATCTTCCAAAGTCAGCTACAAGGTTCCAGGTTAGACCGAATCGCGGATGCAAATGCACATCCAGGATCGGTGATCTTATTTTGATCGGGGGATGACTGGTCCCTGCAAAATAATGGAGTACCGTTAGGGATGGAAATGATGGTTTGTGCATTCTGTTTGTAATCTCCCGTACTGTAGGATGGCAACCAGATGAAACAAGTCCCTTGGCTTGTCACCGCGAAGATGTAGCCTACATGGCACACGGCGTCTTCAAACGTGTAGGGGTACAAATCTGTCGTGGCCAACATGTGCCAGCCTCTGCCGTTACGGCCATTTGTATTGATGGCAATCCTTATGTTGAACACCGCGATGAGATAGTAATCGTCGTAGCTACGTCGCTTTGTCGGTGGGTACGCAATTGCTATCTTCTTCAATCTCATGTAGGCATCATCATACGTATTCAAGCCCAGACAGTCCGGAAGGCCGATCCCAATGGTGAAGAAGGGGTCTACGGGAACGGCCGCACTGCTGTGGATGTTGTACAAAATGATGGTGGTATCCGGCCGGAGGTATGCAAGCCAATCTCCATTGGCACCAACCCAAACCTATATATAATACGGTGGGCAGTAGAGAAATTACGGGATGGAATAACTAAGTACTATATTTAGAATATACACTACATGGTCAAACTCCATGACTGACCTGCTCATCGGACAAAATCCGACTACCTCTCAACGTCGGCAACTCTAGCGGAGTCAACATGCAAGCATGGCCACGTTGCGGTGGACTATTCAATGGATTGCCCCATCGAATAACCTTCTCCTCGAGGATGCATGGAAGACCAACAAGCATGGCCTTCTCCCAAGCATGTTTATGCACCGTCTTAAAAAAGTTGGTGCAGGAACCACTGAGTCTTGCGACGGTGAGGAAGTCAAAGCGGCGTGTGATTTCTCCCAATGAATCGTCGTCCAAGGTCTCAAAGGTTCAAACACTGGGGTGCACTCGTTCTTACCACCCCATCTTTTCCTGCAGCTAAACCACGACGAGTCTACGGTGAGAGCGAGCTAGCGAGAGCAGACCAGTGACACAGCGGTTACCCAGGTTCAGGCCACCTCGCGGTGTAAAACCATACTCCTTCTTGGTTGTGATTGCTCTGGCGAGAGAGAGTACAAGTGTTTCCTGGACCTTACAACGGCTCCCTGCCCCTCCTTTTATATCTGCCTTGGTCCTCTTCCCCCGAAAACATTGGCGGGAAGGATAGCCACACATCGACAAGTTTGAAAGGGGACAGGGGCGCAGTCTATTGATGTCGCTTGAGATTGCGTCAGTATTTCCCCAAATAGGAAGGGATGATGCAGTACAGCTACGGTAGGTATTTCCCTCAGTTATGAAACCAAGGTATCAATCCAGTAGGAGAACCAAGTAACATTATGTAAATGGTACCTGCACACAAAGAACAAATACTTGCAACGCAACGCGTAAGAGGGGTTGTCAATCCCTCCTGGGTAACAGTGCCAGAAATTGACAAGTGAACGCGAAAATATTTGTGATAGATTGGATAAATAGCTCTCGATAAAATGTGAAATAATAAAAAAGTGCAGCAAGATATTTTTGGTTTTTTGTAATAATAGATCTGAAAATAAAAGCGAATAAAAATAGATCTCAAAGCAAATATGATAAAGAGTATACCCGGGGGCCGTAGATTTCACTAGTGGCTTCTCTCAAGAAAATAGCACATGGTGGGTAAACAAATTACTATTGGGAAATTGATAGAAGATCGAATAATTATGACGATATCCAAGGCAATGATCAATATATAGGCATCACGTCCAAGATTAGTAGACCGACTCCTGCCTGCATCTACTACTATTACTCCACACATCGACCGCTATCCAGCATGCATCTAGTGTATTAAGTTCATGAAGAAATGGAGTAATGCAATAAGAACAATGACATGATGTAGATGAGATCTATTCATGTAGGAATAGCCCCCATCTTGTTATCCTTAATAGCAAGGATACATGTGTGTCTTGCTGCCTCTTCTGTCACTGGGAAAGAACACCGCAAGATTGAACCCATCACAAAGCACCTCTTCCCATGGCAAGAAAAATCGATCTAGTTGGCCTAACTAAACCAAAGATTCGAAGAAGAAATACGAGGCTATAAATAATCATGCATATAAGAGATCAAAAGAAGACTCAAATAATATTCATGGATATAGATCCGATCATAAACTCAAAGTTCATCGGATCCCAACAAACACACCGCAAAAAAGAATTACATCAAATAGATCTCCAAGAGACCATTGTATTGAGAATCAAAAAGAGAGAAGAAGCCATCTAGCTACTGCCTACGGACCCGTAGGTCTATGACGAACTACTCACGCATCATCGGAGAGGCACCAATGAGGATGATGAACCCCTCCGTGGTGGTGTCTAGATTGGATCTCGTGGCTTTGGAACTTGCGGCGGCTGGAATTGTGTTTCGTCGACACCCCTAGGGTTTATGGAATATTTGGGAATTTATAGGACGAAGAGGCGGTGCGGGAGGTCATCGAGGGGGGGCACAACCCCCCTTGGCGCACCTGGGCCTCCAGGCACACCCTGGTGGGTTGTGCCCACCTCGGGCCTCCCCTTTGGTACTTCTTTGGTCCACTGGGTGTCTTCTGGTCCAAAAAAAATCTCCAAAAAGTTTTGCTGCGTTTGGACTCCATTTGGTACTGATATTCTGCGAAGTAAAAAACAGCAACTGGCACTATGTCAATGGGTTAGTCCCAAAAAATGATATATAGTTGCTATAAAATGATTGTAAAACATCCAAGAATGATAATATAACAGCATGGAACAAGCCAAAATTATAGATACGTTGGAGACGTATCATCTATCCTGACAAAAGGCGGTCTTCGCATGCAAAGCCACCATCCATGACGCGCCGGTGGGCTCGATGATGACCTCCACCCTGCGCCTGTCATCTTGGTCTTCTTTCACCGATCGGACAACCTTTGGGGGTTGCTTTGGGAGCTGGACTACTTGCCTTGCTCCCTTAGGACAAAAGGGGAAATCCTCTTCATCCGTGCCTGCTGGCATGGCCTCTGCCGCCGTTCATCGCCGCGCACGTCACCCATGTGCTGGGCACGAGACCACACGACCAAGCCAAGCAGCGCTTGCCTCGCACGCCTCGGGGAGGGTGCATCGGGAGGCCGCCTTGCGAGACGGCCTCGCGAGGCTCTCGGTGAATCTGCTAAGTCTCGCTTGCTCGCCCACTACCTGAAGAGGGGGCCTCGTGAGGCCAGGGCCTCAGGAGGGGTCTTGCTCATGGTGCTCACTGGTAGGCCACTCGTTGGGCCCTCGCCATGCGTCGTGTCCTGGGCCAAAGGCATATGGGCCTGGATACCTTGGGTTCCACGAGCCCGACACCAATCCCTCCACCTGGGGCAGATCCCCACCCCGTTCCCCAAAATGCAAATGACTTCCTAGGTTTTCAGCTAGCTCCAATGGTGAATGAGCAAGCAGACAATGAAGAGTGGGATGAATAGGATGAGCAAGATCAGTGGGCCTTTCCTCAGCAAAACCCACAAAATGTGGTGGAACCAGTGCAGCAGCAGATAGAAATTCCCATGCTGGCAGAAGAAGGAGCTCCAAATAGCACCACCACAGTCTCTCTATCAGATGGTACCTTTTTCACACAACAATGGTGCTAATGTTGTAAATGAAGAAGTCAATCAAGGGCCACAGGTAGCTGGTTTACCCCTTGGTATTGGTCTCCACAACCGTTTATTGGCCTATCCTCCAGACCCTGTGATACGTCCCAAATATATTGACTTTTCCAAACACTTTTGCACTCGTTTTGGACTCTAATTTGCATGATTTGAATGGAACTAACCCGGACTAATGTTGTTTTCAGCAGAATTGCCATGGTGTTGTTTTTGTGCAGAAATAAAAGTTCTCGGATTGAGCTAAAAATTTACAGAGAACTATTTCAGAATATATATATAATACTGGCGAAAAGAAAGACCAGAGGGGGGCCACCAGGGTGCCACAAGCCCAGGGGGCGCACCCACCCCCCAGGGCGCGCCTAGCAAGCTTGTGGGCCCGTGGCAGCTCCCGCAACCCTAACTCCAACTCCATAAGTACCTATTCACCCAAAAAAATCAGGGAGAAGGACTCATTGCGTTTTACAATATGGAGCCGCTACCACCTCCTGTTCTTCATTGGGAGGGCTGGTTTGGAGTTCGTTCTGGGCTCCAGAGAGGGGGATTCGATGCCGTCGTCATCATCAACCTTCCTCTATCACCAATTTCATGATGCTCACCACCGAGAGTGAGTAATTCCTTCGTAGGCTTGCTGGACGGTGATGGGTTGGATGAGATTTATCATGTAATCGAGTTAGTTTTGTTAGGGCTTGATCCCTAGTATCCACTATGTTCTGAGATTGATGTTGCTATGACTTTGCTATGCTTAATGCTTGTCACTAGGGCCCGAGTGCCATGATTTCAGATCTGAACCCTTTATGTTTGCACAAATATATTAGTGTTCTTGATCCTATATCGCAAGTTATATGCACCTATTACATGTTATGATCCACATACCCCAAGGTGACAATAATTGGGATTCTTTCCGGTGATTACCGTAGTTTGAGGAGTTCATGTATTCACTATGTGTTAATGCTTTATTCCGGTTCTCTTTTAAAAGGAGGCCTTAATATCCCTTAGTATCCTTATGGACCCCGCTGCCACGGGAGGGTAAGACAAAAGATGTCATGCAAGTTCTAATCGCAAGCACGTATGACTATTTACGGAATACATGCCTACATTACATTGATGAATTGGAGCTAGTTCTGTGTCGCCCTAGGTTATAACTATTACACGATGCATGTTATTGCTACTTCTTGAGCTTGCATTGGTTCTTCCCTTGAAGAGGAAAGGGTGATGCAGCAAAGTAGAGATAAGTATTTCCCTCAGTTTGAGAACCACTGTATCAATCCAGTAGGAGGAACACACAAGTCACCAATGGTTGCACCTACACAAACAAACAAATACTTGCACCCAACACGATAAAGGGGTTGTCAATCCCTTCATGGTTACTTGCAAGGATGAGATCTGATAGAGATAGGTATAAAAGATAAATAAAAGTGCAAAACAAAGTAAAAGTAAATAAATTGCAGCAAGGTATTTTTGGGTTTTTGGTTTTATAGATCTGAAAATAATATGATAAAAATAGACCCAGGGGCCATAGTTTTCACTAGAGGCTTCTCTCTTGAAAGAACACATACGGTGGGTAAACAAATTACTGTTGAGCAATTGATAGAAAAGCGCAAAGTTATGACAGTATCTAAGGCAATGATCATGAATATAGGCATCATGTCTGTGACAAGTAGACCGACTCCTGCCTGCATCTACTACTATTACTCCACACATCGACCGCTATCCAGCATGCATCTAGTGTATTAAGTTAACAAGAACGGAGTAATGCCTTAAGCAAGATGACATGATGTAGAGGGATAGATCCAATCAATATGGTATAAACCCCATCTTTTTATCCTTAATGGCAACAATACAAATACGTGCCTCGCTACCCCTTCTGTCACTAGGTGAGGACACCGCAAGATTGAACCCAAAACAAAGCACCTCTCCCATTGCAAGAAAAATCAATCTAGTTGTCCAAACCAAATCAATAGATCAGAGAGAAATACAAAGCTATCTTAATCATGCATAAAAGAGTTCAGAGAAGACTCAAATAATATTTATAGATAATCTGATCATAAATCCACAATTGATCGGATCTCAACAAACGCACCGCAAAAGAAGATTACATTGGATAGAACTCCAAGAACGTCGAGGAGAACATCGTATTGAAGATAAAAGAGAGAGAAGAAGCCATCTAGCTACTAGCTATGGACCCATAGGTCTGTGGTAAACTACTCACACATCATCGGAAGGGCAGCAAGGTTGATGTAGAGGTCCTCCGTGATCGAATCCCCCTCTGGCAGAGTACCGAAACAGGTCTCCAGATGGGATCTCACGAGGACAGAAACTTGTGGCAGTGGAAAAGTAATTTTGGTGTGGCCTCTGGTATACGGGGAATATTTGGGTATTTATGGAGCTGAAATTAGGGCTAGGGGAGCCACACGGGGCCCACAAGCTTGGGGCGCCCTCTTCCCCCAGGGCACACCTCCCGAGCTTGTGGCTCCTCCGGGGCCCTTCTGGCCTCCTCTTGAAGCTTCCTAGGTGTCTTCTGGTCCAAGAAAAATCGTCAAAAAGTTTCGTTCCGTTTGGACTCCGTTTGGTATTGATTTTCTGTAAAAGACAAAAACAAAGAAAAAACAGCAACTGGCACTGGGCACTAGGTTAATAGGTTAGTCCCAAAAAATGATATAAAATAGCATAATAATGCATATAAAACATCCAAGATGGATAATATAATAGCATGGAACAATCAAAAATTATAGATATGTTGGAGACGTATCAAGCATCCCCAAGCTTAATTCCTGCTCGTCCTCGAGTAGGTAAATGATAAAAAACAGAATTTTTGATGTGGAATGCTACCTAACATGTTTATGTTGTAATCTTTATTTATTGTGGCATGACTGTTCATATCCATAAGATTCAAAACAAAAGTTTAATATTGACATAAAAACAATAATACTTCAAGCATACTAATAAAGCAATCATGTCTTCTCAAAATATTATGGCTAAAGAAAGTTTTTTTTTGCGGGAAATGGCTAAAGAAAGTTATCCCTACAAAATCATATAATCTTGTCATGCTCTATCTTCATAACACAAAGTATTCATGCACAACCTAGATGACAAGCCAAGCAGTTGGTCATACTTTTAACGCTCTCAAGCTTTTTCAACTCTCACGCAATACATGAGCGTGAGCCATGGAAATAGCACTATAGGTGGAATAGAATATGATGGTGGAGGTTGATGTCTGCTAGAACTACGTTGGTTTTTTCCCCAGAGAGGGAGGGATGATGCAGCACAGCGACGGTAGGTATTTCCCTCAGTGATGAGACCAAGGTTATCGGACCAGTAGGAGAACCACGCAACACCACGTAAACAGCTCCTGCACACAAAGAACAAATACTTGCAACCCGACGTGTTAAAGGGCTTGTCAATCCCTTTCAGGTAACGAGATAGATAAAATTGTAGTAGATTGAAAGATGCAAATAAAAGCAAATAAAATTCAGCGAGGTATTTTTGGTTTTTTTTGGATTAATAGATCTGAAAATAAAAGAGCGAATAGCAAAATAGATCTTGAAGGCAAATATATTAAAGAAGAGACCCGGGGGCCGTAGTTTTCACTAGTGGCTTCTCTCGAGAAAAATAGCAAACGGTGGAAACAAATTACTGTTGGGCAATTGATAGAACTTCAAATACTCATGATGATATCCAAGCAATGATCATTATATAGGCATCACGTCCAAGATTAGTAGACCGACTCCTGCCTTCATCTACTACTATTACTCCACACATCGACCGCTATCCAGCATGCATCTAGTGTATTAAGTTCATGGAGAAACGGAGTAATGCAATAAGAACGATGACATGATGTAGATGAGATCTATTTATGTAGAAATAGACCCCATCTTGTTATCCTTAATGGCAACGATACATACGTGTCATTTCCCTTTCTGTCATTGGGATCAAGCACCGTAAGATCGAACCCATCACAAAGCACCTCTTCCCATTGCAAGATAAATAGATCAAGTTGGCCAAACAAAACCCAAATATCGGAGAAGAAATACGAGGCTATAAGCAATCATGCATATAAGAGATCAAAGAAGACTCAAATAACTTTCATGGATAAAAAGATAGATCTGATCATAAACTCAAAGTTCATCGGATCCCAACAAACACACCGCAAAAAAGAGTTACATCATATGGATCTCCAAGAGACCATTGTATTGAGAATCAAACGAGAGAGAGAAAGCCATCTAGCTACTAACTACGGACCCGAAGGTCTACAATGAACTACTCACGCATCATCGGAGAGGCACCAATGAGGATGATGAACCCCTCTGTGATGGTGTTTAGATTGGATCTGGTGGTTCTCGAACTTGCGGCGGCTGGAATTGATTTTCGTCGACTCCCCTAGGGTTTCTGGAATATTGGGGTATTTATAGAGAAAAGAGGCGGTGCGGGAGGCTGCCGAGGTGGGTACAACCCACCTGGGCGCGCCTGGGCCTCCAGGCGCGCCCTGGTGGGTTGTGCTCCCCTTGGAGCACCCCCCAGGTGCTTCTTCGGCCCACTGGATGTCTTCTGGTCCAAAAAAATCCACAAAAAGTTTCGCTGCGTTTGGACTCCGTTTGGTATTGATTTCCTGCGATGTAAAAAACATGCAGAAAACAACAACTGGCACTGGGCACTATGTCAATAGGTTAGTACCAAAAAATGATATAAAATGATTATAAAACATCCAAGAATGATAATATAACAGCATGGAACAATCAAAAATTATAGATACGTTGGAGACTTATCAGAGGTTGTGTGGAGAAGACAAAAAAGCAGAAAGTCTCACATTGACGAGGCTAATCAAGGGGCTATGGAAATGCCCATCAATTAATATCAATGCAAGGAGTAGGGATTGCCATGCAACGGATGCACTAGAGCTATAAGTGTATGAAAGCTAAAAAGAAAACTAAGTGGGTGTGCATCCGACTCGCTTGCTCACGAAGACCTAGGGCAATTTGAGGAAGCCCATCATTGGAATATACAAGCCAAGTTCTATAATAAAAAATTCCCACTAGTAATATATGAAAGTGACAAAATAGGAGACTCTCTATCATGAAGAACATGGTGCTACTTTGAAGCACAAGTGTGGAAAAGGATAGTAGCATTGTCCCTTCTCTCTTTTTCTCTCATTTTTTTCTTTTTATTTATTTTGGGCTCTTTGGCCTCTTCTTTTTTTGGGGCTCTTTGGCCTTTTTTATTTTAAGTCCGGAGTCTCATCCCGACTTGTGGGGGAATTATAGTCTCCATCATCCTTTCCTCACATGGGACAATGCTCTAATAATGATGACCATCACACTTTTATTTACTTACAACTCGATACTAGAACAAAAATATGACTCTATATGAATGCCTCCGGTGGTGTACCGGGATGTGCAATGATCTAGCGTGACATGTATAAAAAATATGAACGGTGGTCAAGCCACAAAAACTATGTCAACTATATGATCATGCAAAGCAATATGACAATGATGGTATGTGTCATAATAAAAAGGAATGGTGGAAGTTGCATGGCAATATATCTCGTAATGGCTATGGAAATGCCATAATAGGTAGGTATGGTGGTTGTTTTGAGGAAGATATAAGGTGGCTTATGTGTGAAAGAGCGTATCATATCACGGGATTTGGATGCACCGGCAAAGTTTGCACCAACTCTCAAGGTGAGAAAGGGCAATGCATGGTACCGAAGAGGCTAGCAATGGTGGAATGGTGAGAGTGCGTATAATCCATGGACTCAACATTAGTCATAAAGAACTCACATACTTATAGCAAAAGTTTATTAGCCATCAAAGCAAAGTACTAATACACATGCTCCTAGGGGGATAGATTGGTAGGAAAAGACCATCGCTCGTTCCCGACCGCCACTCATAAGGAAGACAATCAAAAATAAATCATGCTCCAACTGCATCGCATAACAAGAGACCATACGTGCATGCTTTGGGAATCACAAACCTTAACACAAATATTCTTACTAAACCACAATTACTCACTAGCATGACTCTAATATCACCATCTTTATATCTCAAAACAAATGCAAGAAATCAAACTTCTCATATATTCAATGATCTTCATGAAAGTTTTTATTATATCCCTCTTGAATACCCATCATATTAGGACTAAATTTGTAACCTAATCAAATTGCCATACTATTTTTAAGACTCTCAAAATAATATAAGTGAATCATGAGAGTTCATCAATTTCTTCAAAATAAAACCACCGCCGTGCTCGAAAAAGACATAAGTGAAGCACTAGAGCAACTACCTAGCTCAAAAGATATAAGTGAAGCACATAGAGTATTCTAATAAATTCATGATTAATGTGTGTCCCTCTCAAAAGGTGCGTACAGCAAGGATGATTGTGGCAAACTAAAAATCAAAGACTCATATAATACAAGACGCTCCAAGCAAAACACATATCATGTGGTGAATAAAAATATAGCCTCAAGTAATTTACCGATGGATTGAAGACAAAGAGGAGATACCATCCGGGGCATCCCCAAGCTTACGTGCTTGGTTGTCCTTGAATATTACCTTGGGGTGCCTTGGGAATCCCCAAGCTTAGGCTCTTTCCACTCCTTATTCCGTACTCCATCGAAACTTCACCCAAAACTTGAAAACTTCACAACACAGAACTAAACAAAAAACTCGTGAGATTAGTATGATAAAACAAATCTCCACTTTTAGGTACTGTTGTGAACTCATTCCAATTTGATAATTGCACTATATCTACTTTATTCTAACTTCTCCATGGCTCATACCCCCCGATACTACCCATAGATCCATCAAAATAAGCAAATAACACAACGAAAACAGAATCTGTCAAAAACAGAATAGTCTGTAAAGACCCGAATTGTAGTCATACTTATATAACTCCAAAAATTCTGAAACATTAGGAAAACAGAGGAAATTCATATATCAATATTTTGTAAAAAATTCAGAGTTTTTCCATGTTCCAGAAAATTTTAACAATTTTGCTACTGGACGCAAAAGTTTCTGTTTTTCAGCAAAATCAAATCAATGATCTTCCAAAGCATCACAAAGGTCTTACTTGGCTCAAACACTAATTAAAACATTAAAATACAATAGTAACATAGGTATAATTGATTATGTATTAAAAAACATAAGCAAAAACAAAAAACATAAAAATAAAATTGGGTTGCCTCCCAACAAGCGTTATTGTTTTACGCCCCTAGCTAGGCATATTGCATAGATCTAGGTATTTTAATAGAAGTGAGGGAGATCATCCATGCTCATCTCATATTCCCTCCTTTCAGCTGCAAATTTCCTTTGTGGCAAGAAAAATTATCAAAAGGGCTAAATTTAATTGGATAAGGATCTATGAGATCAAATTTGGGAGGAATATATTCCTCCTTTGGCCCTATATATTTGATAATTATCTCTTCATTATAAACATTTCTTTGATTAAACTCCCTAAGTTTGTCCCTAAGCACAAACCCTAATCCATTATTTTGTATAGCAAAATTGTCATTGAGTTCAGAAATCTTATCAATCATTACATCGGG
Organism: Thinopyrum elongatum; assembly: GCA_011799875.1. Taxonomy (NCBI): domain Eukaryota; kingdom Viridiplantae; phylum Streptophyta; class Magnoliopsida; order Poales; family Poaceae; genus Thinopyrum; species Thinopyrum elongatum. Next base: position 290,361,770 of record CM022299.1, on the reverse strand, counting down.
AGGATCCGCGCCATTGTAAATTTGTCGTCGTACTATCTGTTGCCATTTTATTTCTCCTTGTATTATCCGTTGCCGCATGTGGCATTTTAAATTATCCGGAATACGAGTTGAAAACACGAACAAAGCAAATGCTAACATTGAGCTGGGCCATGGGATCACAAGCAAACACCCTCCGTCTAGGTGCTTTAATTAACCGCATGTCAAATAGCGCTCGGCCACCATTAATGGAGAAGTTGTGAGCGAGGCGGGAGGCTGGTGGATGGAGGTCAAAGAGCTCGCTTCCCGGTGAGCATGCGCGGCGGACTGTTCGCACGTGTCCCGTCGAGCCTGCGTGGTGGACAGGTTGCATGCATCCCGTCGAGCCTACGCGGCGGACTGCTCGCACGCGTCCCATCGAGCCTGCACGGCGGACTTCTCGCGCTTGTCCCATCTAATCAAACAGCTGCATGCATGCCACCGACTATGGTTAAATTTTGGCACAAAATACAAAGATGACCATTGAACGAGGACCGAGGTAGTACTCTCCCATAAAAAGAGGGACGCGTGGCCGCACTTAAATGGTTACGGGAGCACACACGGTTCATATAATACAACCGTTTGCGATATTAACGTGTCAGCTATTTGTTTCAAAAGGACTTCGTTGGCTATTAATGTGTGCGCCTTGTCTCAAACTGGACGATTTTTTTACCATGGCATATATGTGCCATGTCATGTAACCATGCCAAGTTTCATGATTTTTGGGTGAGTTTTGGATTTACTGGGATATAAAAACCGAGATTCTTAATGTTTCAGGACGACGAGCCGTTTGTAATTCATTCCCATTCCTTCAATGAGACCTAAATATGCACCCAAGGACACGTACAATTTTCCATCCATTTTGCTTCTCTGCAGCATGTGCTTTTAGTTCAAATTTGAATTATGGACATTAAATGCCTAGAAAACTCAATCAATATATAAAATGGCCAAACGAACCCTGAATAGTTTCAAATTTCAGCACAACACTCCTGTTATTCTATGTTGCCTGTAGAAAACAAAATACAACGCGTGAAGAGGCAGCGATAATCGTTTCGCCCACAAGAGGGGCATGTTTCCCTACCGGAGCCACGAGGTTTGCGAGAAGCTCCGGTTTGTAAGAGGGTTGTAATAAAGTTTGGCCCAAACTGGACATTTTTTTACCACAACATATATGTGCCATGTCGTGACAGCATGCCAAGTTTCATGATTTTCTGGTGAGTTTTGGATTACGGTGATTTAAAAACCAAGATTCCCAATGTTTGAAGCCGAGCCAGGACGCCGAGATGGTTGAATTCATTCACATTCCATGCATGGGACCTAAACATGCACCCAAGGACACATGTATGAGTTTTCTAGCCATTTTGGTGCACTGGAGCATGTATTTGTAGTTCAGATTTGAATTATGGACATTAAATTCCTAGAAAACTCAATTAATGTATAAAAAAGGCCATACGAGTCCTGAATAATTTCAAAGTTCAGCACGAATCTCAAGTTGTTCCATGTTGCCTGTAGAAGAAAATAAAGGCGAGAAGAGGGAGCGATTACTCGCCCACAAGGGGGACACGTTTCCCTATCGAAACCACGAGGGTTCTTGCAAGAGGCTCCGGTTTGTAAGAGGTTTGTAATAAAGCTTGGCCCAAATTGGACATTTTTTTACCACGACATATATGTGCCATTTCGTGACACCATGTCAACTATCATGATTTTTTGGTGAGTTTTGGATTTACAGGGATTTAAATACCAAGATTCCCAATGTTTGAGGACGAGCCAGGACGCCGAGACGGTTGTAATTCATTCACATTCCTTGCATGGGACCTAAACATGGACCCAAGGACACATGTATGATTTTTCTAGCCATTTTGGTGCACTGGAGCATGTATTTGTAGTTCAGATTTGAATTATGGACATTAAATGCCTAGGAAACTCAATTAATGTATAAAAAGGACAAACGAATCCTGAATGATTTTAAATTTCAGCATGGATATCCTCTCGTTCCATGTTGCCTGTAGAAAAAAGTACAAGGTGAGAAGAGGCAGCGATTGTCTTTTCGCCCACAAGGGGGACATGTTTCCCTATCGGAACCATGAGTCTTCTTGAGAGAAGCTCCGGTTTGTAAGAGGCTTGTAATAAAACTTGCCCCAAAATGGACAATTTTTTCCCATTTTGGATTTACGGGGATTTGAAAACCGAGATTCTCAATGTCCGAGGCCAAGCCAGACGCCGAGACGGTTGTAATTCATTCCCATTCTTTGCATGGGACCTAAACATGCATCCAAGGACACATGTATGATTTTTGTAGCCATTTTGGTGCACTAATTTGAATTATTCACATTAAATTAATTCTTATAAAACTTAATTATAATGTATAAAAAAGGCCAAACGAACCCTGAATATTTAAAGCGGTTCTGGTCAACCGTCTGTCACCTGTGGGTAAGCACTGTGCGCATGCGTCGTGCTAGCTCACGCTTCCCTCTTTACTAAGTTTTCCATATTAATGGTGTTATATATCCAAACATGCTACCGTTTCCCACCACTCCTCCCATCGGTTTTTCGCTGCCAGTGTCAGTGCTCATAGAGGGCTAGGCGGCAACACACCGGCCATGTAAAGATTGCACACAGTTTCTAAAAGCACAAACGTGTGTGATAGTAGGGAGTAGGTCCCATACGGTGACCAGCGTGAAACTCCTTAAAGGCAAGGAGGCAAGTCTTATCAGCAAGGGGCGGCTTCCCATCTGCTAACCGAGTCGAATAGAACACAGAAGTTAAGCGTGCTGGGGCTGGAGGAGTCTAAGGATGGGTGACCCGATGGGAAGTTGCATATCTCAAGCTTCATTAAAGCGCCATGATACAGTCATTATAGACATTTATCATCTAAATGTGTCTGTAGTGACTTGTCATGACGATTATATAAACCTTGGGATCCTTGTTTTGGTAATTTGTAGAATATGTTTTTTCTGTTATTTCTTGTTCTAAGAAATCAGAGAATGATCGAGATCTGTAGGCCCACACAATCTATCCCTTTAACCCGCGTACGAGAAGGATTTGACCATGATGGTTTCCTCTTGCTCGATGTGCCATGTTAGAGCAAATCAAGTTTGAGCACATGCGTTGGATGACACCCCCCTACTCCCCCCACCCGCCTCGAAGTTACGGAACCGACATCGTACGTCTTTAACCTGGCTGGGGGGTACAATGTTTGGTTTGTAATGTTACTAATGTAGTTGGTGCCCCATCGAAGTTGTGCATTCTGGATTTGAACAAATCACACACCACCAATACATTTTTTCAGGCCGCATGCAGGGTATAGGGGGTGTTCTGATCGAGCATGTCTCCCTTGTGTGGTTTATAGATGACACACATATCTGTGGGCTCCCCGAGGTCTATATATATCATCCTTGACGGATAATGAGGGGGGCCCACACAATCTATCCCTTTGACGCAGCGTACGAGCAGGGTTTGATCATGACGGTTTCCTATTGCTCTGTGTGGCATGTTAGACCAAATCAAGTTTGAGCACATGCGTTTGATGACCCCCCTCGCCCCCCCCCACCTCGAAGTTGGGGAATCGACATCGTACGTCTTGAACCTAGCTTGGGGCCGGGTATGGTGTTCGGTTTGTAATGTAGTTGGTACCCCATCGAAGTTGTGCATTGGGGATTTGAACACATCACACCCCACCCCACCCATACATATTTTCGGGCATGCAGGGTATAGACGGTCTTATGATCGACCACGTCTCCATTGTTCGGTTTTTTGTGACGATGCGCATATCTATGGGCTCCCCGGGTCTATATATATCATCCCTTTGACCAATAACGAGGGGTGTTTGACCGTGAATGGATTCCTCCTAGTTCGTGTTAGGGCCGATCACCGTCACATGTTCGAGCAAAGTTCTAGCTCGTGCATTCTCAGGATTCCCTCCCACACGCTTGGATTGGTGGGTTGGACCGACACCGTACCCTACGTATCTCGTCCTTAATTACCTGGCTTTCATGGTGGTTGTCTGTATCGAGAGGCAGGCGCCACATCTAAATTGTACATTATTTGATATTGAAAACACATCACCCCTTCCAACGTACATCATTTTGGGCCGCATGCAGGCGATGCTGGTTTTGTGACCCCTCTCATGCGATTTTTTATGATGGTCCAATCTATTGGCCCAAGCGATATATATATATATATATATATATATATATATATATATATATATATATATATATATATATTCTATCCATTTTTGATCGACAACAACAGTGGTCGTTTGACCAAGCGATAGATTCATTGGTCCGTCTTATGGTAGGTCATGGCGACATGCATGTATGACCAAAGTATCAATACATGCATTCGTCCCGCCGACACAAAGTGGGAGGTGGGGCAAGCACCCTAGCTAGGTAGCTACGACATTATGTCATTATAGATATATCCAAGGGGGCTTTCCGGTTTGTGAGGCAGGTGCCACCAAAGTTGTGCATTGTGTATTTAAACATCACACCCTATATTCCTACATATATTAGGCCACTTCCAGGTGGTTCTTGACTTCTGGCCCCTCTCATCAATCTTCGACGACGCGCCCAACCATGGGCCCGCACGGTCAAAGTTGTGCATTGGAATTTGAACATCACACACCACCCTTTTCATTCATATATATTTGGGCCACATGCTTGTGTGGTTGTCTTCAGACCCTCTCTCACGTTTTTGTATTGCTGTGAAGACTCGGATGACGCTCAATGGACACGGGTGTACTGGCTTAATCGTGTGCGATGCAACTGCGCTGGGAAATCACCACGACTGCGCAAGCGCGAGCAAGGGTGGAGGTAGTGGTTTAACCATGTGCGATGCTAGTGCGCGGTGAAATCACCACGACTGCGCAAGCGCGAGCAAGTGTGGAGGTAGTGATTTAACCGTGTGCGATGCTAGTGCGCTGTGAAATCACCATGACTGCGCAAGCGCGAACAAAGGTGGAGGTAGTGGCTTAACCGTGTGCGATGCTAGTGCGATGTAAAATCACCACCTGCACAAGCTAAAGGTGGGTAGTTTATTTAGGACGAATTCCACATCTACATCTGAAAATTAGGACGAGCCGTGTGCGATAGACCAGCTAGCTAGAAATCTAAAAACAAACTACCTGCCTTGAGCGATGCAAAAATCGGCGGTTCCGCCGCTTTTCCTTATTATCATACACGCATATTCTTTTTGGACCGTGTGCGATCTTGGGTGCCCCCGCCCCGTATCAATTTCTTTACTCAAATTTTAGTAGCCACGGTATTTCAACCGTCGCCCCCACTCCTCCACCACTGACCTTATAGTAAAATTCAAGTAGCCGAGGCATTTGAAGCGTCACCCTCCCTCGTCCACCACCATCTCCACCCACCATTACTAAAATTTTCAGTAGCCGCGGTGTATCCTCAAACACCACCCCCCCACCCGCCCCCTCCCCCCTCGAACCCTAGCTCGCCGCCGCCGCCGCCAACCCCTGCCGATCTGCCCGTGCCTCCTAGCTTAGATAATAAAGTTCAGGTTACCCAGTGATTCCCATACTGTTGCCCCCTGAGTTTTTAGATGAGGCATGCAGTGTCCCTCCCCGCCAGATCCACATCCCATGCTCTAGAGAGTCACAGCCTAAGCCCAACCACGTATCCCAGGAGCCCGACGAGCGTTCGACCAAAAAGAGGTTTATCATGGCCTCTCCGGCGGACGTTGGCGAGGTGGCCGTCGTTCTTCATGACATGTTGATCCCGGAGCAACACCTCGCCGTGGAAGACGGCGAGGATGTTGACTATGTTGCCATGCTGAAGGCTTCACGTCAGCGGGCTAGCGTATTACTGTATCTCGGGAAAGCTGGCTACGACATCAAGCTCATCGACAACGACGGCTTCATGCGGGCCATGTCATAGGTTAAGTGGTCCATCTCCAACCCCTCTGGTTCAACCGTCGTCGATCTCTTCGAAGGCCCTGCCGTTGATCTCCTCCGCCATGCGGTCAAGGATTTGCGATCCTTGTATGCCATCGAGCCCATTTTGTCATTTCTGGAGGACACGTTCTACGGCGGCAGCTTGGGATCCTCAATTGCCAAGTCAGATCTCATCGACCACGACCACAAGGAGGGCACCCACAAAGGTTCCTCCAAGGTGAAACAGCCCATCTGCGACATCAGAGAGCGCACCATGGGTATGTGCTCTTCCAACTGGAAGGATTCTGTCCATGACAAGTGAGGCAACATCCTATCAGCAAATCTTACTTTTTCTAGCTAGCCAACCCGTGCCCTTTGTTGTAGTAGCTTTTGCCATGCGGTGTTTTAACTGTGCTGTGTTTAATTATTTCAGTTTTGCAAAAATGTAATGTTCAGGGCTATGTGATGTTTAAGTACGAATTGTCCACTTCGGTTTCACGAATGGCCATATTTGGTTGTTTATAGTGAGTAGATGCCTTGTTTATCTGTATTTGGTTGTTAGGTTGGTTGCAGTGAGCATTTGTCATGTTATCAAGCAGATGCCTTGTTTATCTGTATTTGGTTGTTAGGTTGGTTGTAGTGAGCATTTGTCCAGTTTTCAAGCAGATGCCTTGTTTATCTGTATTTGGTTGTTAGGTTGGTTGCAGTGAGCCTTTGTCTAGTTTTCAAGCATATGCCCTATTTATCTGTATTTGCTTGTTAGGTTGGTTGTAGTGAGCCTCTGTCCAGTTTTCAATGGCTATATTTGGTTGTTATACTGATCATTTATGCCTTGTTTATTTCAGTCATTCACAATGTGATGTTCATTATGTGCAAGTCAGAACTGTGCAGCTCAATTTCATCAATACCAGTTTGAACGGCTATATTTGGTTCCATTTATGCCTGGTGTAGTTAACACATGCCCTTTATTTCAGTTTTACACATTTATCCAGTGTGATGTTTAAGCATGAGCTACGTTCTATTCATTTTCAACAATACCAGTTTGAATTGCAATACTTGGTGGCTGTTAAGCCTATTTTAGGTAACATTCCCTTCCATTTTATATCTTCTTTAACAGCATGCTGAAACCAACACATTCAAGCCATCATTTGGAGATGAGGTTGTTTACCTTGGCTATATTTGTTTGATGTTAAGGTTGTTGTACTTGTCATGCCTTTCCACTACTTGTGCAGGACAACAACGAGAGTGGCGAGCATTTTCTGCCGAGGTTAGTTTCATCCCTTGGCTTGTACTCCCCCCGTTGTTCCATAATGTAGTGCATATAGATCCAGGCCTAGACACTTTTTAGCTTCTAATATTGACTTGTTGCTTGTAGGTACATATGTCCTTCGCAAAGATTCATGCATTGACCCTTTTTGCGTATGGGGCAATGAGATATTCATTAACCAGCATCAAGTGAGGAAACTGATAAGGATTATTAGCAAAAAGATACGAACGGTGGCAATCAAATTATTTGTTTATGCTCTATCCAACACAGCAGTGAGCTGTAGGATGGTAACTACAAACTTTGTAGCCTTCCCTTTCTATTGCCCATAATGAGTTGTTAGACAACAATGTCTGAATCTTTTTCGTTTGCAGTGGTTGCCAAAGCAGTTTACTCAAGATTACCTCGCAAAGTACGTGATTGGTGGACATGCAATGAAGGTTAAAGTATTTCATCGAGACTACAATGAGCATCGAGAAGTCCTAATGAAGACAGTGAAGGATGGGTGGGCAACCATCACGAGAGGTTGGCCTAGAGTCGTGCACGCATTACGCATGGAGGAGGGCACAATATGGGCATTCTGCTTCACCTTCTCCAGCAACCGGAATGTCTTTCACCTCTCTCTTTACAGTCTTTAGTACAACTATGGTTCATCATTCTTTACTTGGTGCTTCTGTAGTTCTTCAGTATATGTACCTGTGCATCGAATTATGCATTTGTGCTTGAACCTATATTTGTAATAAACATGGTTCGATATGAAATAAGTGATTGCCTACTTTCAAATTCAAAATCTATGATTTTTAAATGCAGGGATTAAATTAGGGATAAGTTAGGTTCTGAAGGCCAGTACACTGCACACGGTTTGCGAAAGTAAAACATCTACGATAAACATGGAGATTAGACACGTTTCTCAAATCGACTACATGTGCGATGAATCTCTACTGCACACACGATCAGCCAGAAAAAAACATGTGAGATTAACAACAACAGCGCACACTGTTCCTTCTTATGAAATGTTTGCGAAAGTCACCTTATCACACATGCTTGGCAATTATGGACTGTTTATGATGTCGTGCGCATCATAAATGTTTGCTCATAGAAGAACACGTGCGATAGGCCCTCATCCGACACGGGTACGACAGATGATTCGTGTGGGATATATTTAAGCTTCGCATACAGTTTTATAGGGATAACTGTATGCACTCTTACATCGACTCGCATATAGTCGAGGAAAAGTAAATGTGTGTGATTGTCTACTTATCATACACGTTCTATAATAGTGAACTTTTCGTGATGGGGCGCGCATCGTAAACGCATTACCACGGAAGACTGACTGCGACGGTAATGCAAGCACAAACGAGTAGCAAGGATGGAGCATTTGGGATATGCGAGATATCACAAATAGTTGTCTGAAGACTCACATTTGGGATACATGCCGGCAATGCATACGCTTAGTTATGCAAAACGTATGCATTGCAACTCCCTATCTCCGACAGTTTCTGGGTCGTGTGGGAAGGACCCCCCTATCGCCCATACTCGCCTGGCGGCGGTTTAAAATTTCGTCGCGGAAAGGGGTTAAAAACCGTTTGTATAGCAGCTCATTGTACCAGTGGTGGTACTACCGCTGCAGCACACGGTACTACCACTCTGTGGATTCGTGGGGGGGGTTATGAGTCGGGTAGGGGGGTTCTAACCCCCCCCCCCCCATACCCATTCATCTCTCTCCCCACGCTCTCCTCTCTCCAGGTGACGAACTTGCTTTGGTGGCCGCCGCCGGACCATCGATTCCAGGCCGTCTTCGACAATTCCGACCGCTGGGATTGATCCCCACCCTCTCCTCTTGCCATGGATGCCAGTATTGCCCCCATTTTCCTCTCCTACGGTTCTCTCTTTTGAATCTAGGTTCTAGGAAAATACTTGTTGTATTCATCGATTTTTGGCCAAATCGGGGCACGAGTAGGACGTGGAAGACTGCTAGAGTAGGAAATCAAAGTTTGGTTGGAGAAAAATTGAATTTGGCACCTCCGGTAGTGCTGGATTTTGCCACGGTAGTAGTCGTTCCGTCGACTTCCGCCTCGAGCGGTACTACTGCTCCCCTAGAGCAGTACTACTGCTGCAAGGTAGCGGTACTACCGCTCTGAGCTGTCAACTTCAACTTTCCTCAAATCCAACTTCAATTCTTTTTGTTTTTTCCTTTTGGCTTGTGCAATATTTTACACCTGCTTTTCCCTCGTGCTGTTTTGTGGGTTCCAAGTGGTAGTAGCACTGGTGACCATGCCCGCCGCAAGAATCCGGATCACCCAGGTGGTTCCAAGCGCTTTCGCACCACAGATGATGCCGGTTCACTTCGGCACTGATGATGAGAGGACTCTCAAATGGATGACAAATGGAAGAGTTTTGATGCAAAGTGGAAGGATTTCATGGCTAGCTTGAGCTACAATGATGAGGGGCTCGAGAATCCCATTGGGATGCACCCTCAAAGGAGGAGGCGGCCAAACACAAGTCCAAGCTATATGCCTACTGTACGGAAAAGCTCTCCCACCACCGGCAAGAAGACTTATGAGTTGTGCCCGTTCCTGGACATTATGCATCGTATCTTCAGGAACACACTTTTCCCTTGCATTGGGAACTTACCTCGTGGACATGCTGCTCCTTTACCAGAAGGAGAAGAACACACAGTAGGTGTTGGATGTTTCTCACATCATGTGGTCTGAGCTTCACTATGCCGTCGTTGAGCGCAAGGATCCTATCTATGGCCCCTATCTGATGCAGCTCATTGAGAACACATGGGCCTCTACTTTTCCTGATGAGATGTTTGTGACTGGTGATTTGACTTCACATGAGGTTATCTGACTGAGGCAGAAGGATAGCTGGGTACTCCAGATGCTCCTGAGATGGAGGCTCCTAAGGTAGAGTCTGAGGCCGGTGATGAGCCCGACTATGAGCCGTTCGCCGAGGAGCCATCTTGGGCTTCGAATCTCAAGAAGAAGATGAAGAAATTGTTATGTCTCGAGGCGCATGGTTAGTACAAGGCTCGCGTGATAGAGAAGAAGGCCCGCAATTGCGACAAGGCTATCATGAGGCACCTTGGCCTGGAGGCATCCAGTGGTTCAGAGGATAGGATTACTTCAGAGGAGGAGTGGGTCTTGAAGAACTTCAAGTGGACAGATTCAGACGATGATCATCCAGTTGCTCCAAAGGAGGAGTCCGAGGATCACGAGGAGGGGGAGCATGTTGATGATGACGACATGGAGTGATGCTACCACCTTGGACGTTGTAGTGCTCTTTGCCCTTTTGGTGTCTCGATGCCAGAAGGGGAGGGAGTTTAGGGATTTGCCGAGTCACGAGTGCGTCTTATTTGCCTCCTCCTTCTTCACTCGTGAACTCTTTTATCGCTTGCTTTCGTTTGTGTTTGGTTTGTGTTTGTGAGACTTGTGAGACCCGAAGACCTTATCCATATGGTGTGAGGCATATGCTGTCTTATCTCTATCTTTATGTCAAGTACTATATTAGCTTGTGAGATTATGTCTATATTGTGCCCTTATCTTTATGCTCACATGCTATCTCTTGCATCCATGCTTATCTCACATATTATGTTGTTGCAAGTGTTGTCTTGTCTATAAAATATAGGGGGAGTGTTGATCCTAGTGTGTGTGCTTTGCATTCCAAAAGCATACCTAAATAGTGCACACATCTAGGGGGAGCCCATCTATATTTTGTAGGTGTTGGATTTGCTTATTATCTCGTTATATCCTTTGTGCAAATCCCGTGTTGTCATCAATCCACCAAAAAAAAGGGGAGATTGTTAGGGCATATTTCTCCCTTAGTGGTTTTGGTGATTGATGACAATGCATTTGCGGACTAATCATGTGCATTGAGCATTTCAGATAATTTATCATATGGCACAAGACGATTCGTGCCCCTCAGAGATATAAAGTCAAGACGGTTATTTTTCCTGCGTTTCTTTTTTGTTGGACTTGAGTCATAGGAATACCGTACTATTAAAAGGGGTCTGCATCGGAAAGGTTTGGGTGGAATCATCATGTACACATCTTCCTGTTGCACCCACTTCCATTCGCGCTTCACTGGAGTTCCTCCCCTGTTTCTTCTGAAAACAAGTCCTCAGGCAGCGGTAGTACTACTTTGGGCAGCGGTAGTACCGCTTGTAAGTGGTACTTCCGCTGATCCAGTACCACGCATACTACCGCTTACTTGAAGTGTTCTATTGTTTATTCGCACTCAGCGGCAGTTCAGCGGAAGTAGAGCGGTAGTACCGCTTGTGGTACTTCTGTCTCTACTACCGCCCCACTTTCACGGATCTCGTTGTAGCTCAGAACTATAAGCGGAAGTGGAGCGACAATAGAGCGTTAGTACCACTTGTAAGCGGTACTACCACCCAAACGCTACCGCTGCCACTACCGCTTATTCATATGCTTCTGGACTGGTTTGCCACATCACGGCAGTAGGGCAGCGGTAGTACCATTGTTGCGGTACTGCCACCATACTCTGCCCTACCACCGCTGGTTCATGTATATTGCACCCTAAGCGGTAGTACCGCTAGGGCGAGCAGTAGTACCGCTCCGGCGGAACTACCGCCTTGGGGTGCTCTGCCCGTGCACTATGTTCTGGAACTACTGCCCGGGCGGTAGTACCGCTTGTGTGCAGGTTGTGGACAGAAAAACGGTTGGATTTGTCCTCATTATATATAGGGGGTCTTCTTCCCCAAGAAGACCTACCTCTTTCTTCTCCAAACTCCATTGTTACTCAAAGCTCCATTTTCACCTGATCTCTCTCCCTAGCCAACCAATCTTGTTGATTTTCTAGGGTTTGGTTGAGAGGGCCCCGATCTATACTTCCACCAAGAGATATTTGATTCCCCTCACTAATCCCTTCTGGATCTTGTTACTATTGGGTGTTTGAGCACCCTAGACGGAAGAGGTCACCTTGGAGCCACAATCCATTGTGGTGAAGCTTCATGGTGGTGTTGGGATCCTCCAATTAAGTTGTAGAGATTACCCCAACCTTGTTTGTAAAGTTTTGATTGCCGCCTTCAAGGGCACCACTAGTGGAATCACGGCATCTTGCATTGTGCGAGGGCGTGAGGAGAATACAGTGGCCTTAGTGGCTTCTTGGAGAGGATTGTGCCTCCACACCGCTCCAATGGAGACGTACTCCCCCCCTAAAGGGAAGGAACTTCGATAACACATCCTCATCTTCACCGGCTCCACTTATGGTTATCTCTTACCTTTACTTTATGCAAGCTTGTATTGTGTTGTATCCTTTGATTTCTTGTGTGGTTGTTATTGTTAGCATCATATAGGTTGTTCACCTAGTTGCATATCTAGACGACCTATTTGTAGATTAACCTAATTTGATAAGAAAAGCTAAAAATTGGTAATTGCCTATTCACCCCCCCCCCCCTCTAGTCAACCATATCAATCCTTTCACTTTGGAAATATCCTACAGTGCAGTCAAGTTCGTTAGCGATAGAGACGAGGTTCTTCTGGTTGCTGACGAAATTGGTCTGGCTGAGGAGTTAGCATTTCTCCAGTGCGATCTACCTACCGTGAGGAAATTGAGTGCCCCGACGAATTTGTGAGCCCAAATTCCCGACCGTTGTTGCGCTGAGTGCCAGCTGTCGAATGGATCCTTATCCTGACAACGGTCATGTCCGAATGGGCAGTTATGACAATTCATGTCGGGTTGCCCCCAGGCTATAAATAGCTGCCCCCCACAACCACTTGTTGGTTGGATGCTCTAGAGAGATATTAACACTTGTCATTTGAGAGCAACCCGTCCTTCAACGACTTTGTGAAAACCCAAGTGAGGAAAAACCCAACCGGAGCCAAAGTGATTGAGCGTCACTGAAGAGATTGATCTATGTGATCCAATGCCTGTTGCTTTTGAAGACTATCATTCTTCTAGACGGTTAGGCATCATGTTCTGAGCACCCAAGAGTAATTGTGGCGTGACGATGAACAAGTATGTGAAGGTTTTGGAAGTCTACCTTGAAGACGTACCATGAGTGATTGGGCGAGGTCTTCAATGACCTTAGCTCAAGGACAATATGGTGAAGGCTAAGTGTCTTCTGGGTTGAATCTCAAGCTGCTCCAACCAGATGTATAGTTGATACAACAACTAGAACTGGTCTACCAAATTGTTGTGTCTTCATTGAGCCTACCTGGTTTCAAATTCCTCAACTCTTTACTTTTGGTATTTCCGCTGCTGAAGAGTCTATGATCTACATTCTGAAGAATTTCATCATGATGCCTTTCATTTCTCCAGTTCATCTTGTGTATGCATGAATGCTTGTATGATTGCAAATTCTTCACCTGCATCTATCTTGTATGCATGTTTTACTTTTCTGTGATGATTTAGTTTCGCTCATGTTTCTATTTCTTCACTCTGATCTTCGTCAAATTCATTAGAGTTTGACGAATTTCTAAAAATCTCCCATTCACCCCCCTCTGGGAGTAAACCTGCGCTTTCAGTCTCTCGCACCCTCCCCTCCCCCCCCCCCCAACACACACAGGAGCAGGGTGACACCTCAATCTTGATCTTAATCTGTCCATTGGTTTCTCCCTCAAACACACACACCCGCGCTAGTTGTGTCTCTATGCCTCACACACACACACACTCTCTCGATATGTCTTTCTCTTCGTAGCCCCCCTCGATACGTAGATTCTCAGTGGTTGTTGATGGTGGGGTCGGAGTCACCCGCCCAGAGGCGTAATGACGATGACGCCGAATTGCAACCTCGACGACACTTTTCTCTTCGATACCATGTGTGTGTTCTTGTGTGTGTAGCCAAGTCGCCCTGTCTGCCTTGTTTTTACGGGCCTGATGTGATGGTTTTTGCTCGGTTTTCTATTAATTAACTGGGCAACTCTTTTCTTTCCTAATGAATTCGAGATTCTTTGGGCAAACTTCAAAAAAATCACTTTCAAACCAATTATCACAGTAACTATATAAAAATATAGATATCTCTAGCTTGTGCGAGAAATAACATCTGGTTGAAAAGTTAGCGCCCCATGCTCGCAATGCGTTGTCCTGAGTTCGAATCATGTCGGACACTTTGGTTTATATATATATATATATATATATATATATATATATATATATATATATATATATATATATATATATATATATATATATATACCCAACTGACAGTGGAATCCACAGATAAAGTGAGAGCGGGCACCATGCTACGTAGGCGGATTTAACAGAGAGTAGCTAGAATATAAGTTTAAGGATTGATTTGTTTTATTTTTAAATTTTTGTACAAACCTGTACCCACCATGCAAATTCATTAACTGTACATGCAATTAACTCAAAATGGATTTGATGTGACTCTAATATTTCCAGCATAAACTCACCCAAGGATTGCACGACAAGTTGGTGGCTGACACGGCGCACCACTCCCTACTACTGTACAACTAGTAAATCAGGACTATAAATAAACTTTTTTTGAGAAATGGACGGTAAACTAGTAAACCAAGACAGTTTCTGATATGGCTTGAGTGCAAACAAGGGAGAGGGCATCGGTCGCCGAAACGTTCAACGGCCAATGATGCATCCTCCTTCAATTAGCATGCTGAGGGAAGTAATGGGAGAAGCGGAAAGGAGGCAGCACGATGTGAATGCAACGCAATTTGCACTCTCATATAAAGGCGCCCCTCCACTCCAATGCATCTACCAAATCGTATGCACTTACGCACCTAGACTAAGTGCAACAGTGCTCACTCCAATTCCCAAACCAAGTGACCAGAAGCCAGACCCATGGCGGCAATGCGCGCTAGTGGCAGGCGGCTGTGCCAGATGGTCCACGATGTCGTCCTGTGGCACATCATCAAAGATCGTCTCCAGGCGGTGTTTGCGACCGGCTAGTTCATAGCCCTCGCAGACGCCAGCTTCGCCTCTCAATTGGATAAGATGATCGTCGACATGATCAACAAGTTCACCGTCATCAAGAAGCTCACGGACGACATTGCCGTACTACTCCAGCCCACGCGCATAGGCTCCTCGTTGCCTGCCACCCTCATCAGTCTCTGTCGTGGCAACCTTTTTAATGCACTGGTGGCCCTGCAACTGCCAGCCGACATGATGAAGAATGTCCACCTCAGGGCCGCGCAGAGCCTCGCCGTGCAACAATACATTGGCTGTTGGGTAACGTTGCATGAAAACAAAAAAAAAATCTATGCACACGCAATGATCTATCCATGCAGATGCATAGCAACGAGGGGGAGAGTGTGTCTACGTACCCTCGTAGACCGTAAGCGGAAGCGTTTCACAACACGGTTGATGTAGTCGAACTTTCTTCGCGCTCCAACCAATCTAGTACCGAACGCACGGCACCTCCGCGTTCTGCACATGTTCAGCTCGGTGGCGTCCTCGCCTTCTTGATCCAACAAGACTGGCAAAGTATTAAATGAGTTCCGACAGCACGACGGTGTGGTGACGGTGATGGTGATGCGATCTCCACAGGGCTTCGCCTAAGCACTACGAAAATATGACCGAGGGACAAAATTGTGGACGGGGGCGCCGCACACGGCTAAGACAATGTTGTTATCATGCTAGGCGCCCCCCCCCCCCCCCCTCCACATATATATAGGTGGGAGGGAGGGAGGAGCAGCCAAAGGGGGCGCCCAAGTAGGAGGAATCCTACTTGGGGTCTCTCCCAAGCCGCGCCCCCCTTTTCCTTATTTGGAGAGCGGGGGAAAGGCAGGGGAGGGTGGCGCCTCCCCCCCCCCCCCCCCTTTCCTTTTTCCCATGAGAGGGAAAGGCAGGAGGGGCTAGCCCTCCCCCTTTCCTTCCCTAGGGCCGACCAGCCAAGGGAGGAGGCGCACTAGCCCCCTTGTGGGCTGGTCTGTCCCCTCCTTTGGCCCATAAGGCCCATAACTTGTCGGTGGGTGCCCAGAACCCCTTCCGGTGACCCGATTCCTTCCCGGTACGTCCCGAAACACTTCTGGTGTCCAAATACCATCGTCCTATATATCAATCTTTACCTCTCGAACATTTAGAGACTCCTCGTCATATCTGTGATCTCATCCGGGACTCCGAACAACATTCGGTCACCAAATCATATAACTCATATAACACTATATCGTCAACGAACGTTAAGCATGCGAACCCTACGGGTTCGAGAACTATGTAGACATGACCGAGACACCTCTCCGGTCAATAACCAATAGCGGAACCTAAATGCCCATATTGGCTCCTACATATTCTACGAAGATCTTTATCGGTCGAACCGTTATGACAACATACGTAATTCCCTTTGTCCATCAGTATGTTACTTGCCCGAGATTCGATCGTCGGTATCTTCATACCTAGTTCAATCTCGTTACCGGCAAGTCTCTTTACTCGTTTCGTAATACATCACCTCGTGACCAACTCCTTAGTCATTTGCTTGCAAGCTTATGATGTGTATTACCGAGAGGGCCCAGAGATACCTCTCCGATACTCGGAATGACAAATCCTAATCTCGATCTATGCCAACTCAACAAACACCTTCGGAGATACCTGTAGAGCATCTTTATGATCACCCAGTTATGTTGTGACGTTTGATAGCACACAAGGTATTTCTCTGGTATCCGGGGGTTGCATAATCTCATAGTCGAAGGAATATGTATTTGACATTAAGAAAGCAATAGCAATAAACTGAACGATCAATATGCTAAGCTAACGGATGGGTCTTGTCCATCACATCATTCTCCTAATGATGTGATCCCGTTATCAAATGACAACACATGTCCATGGTTAGGAAACCTTAACCATCTTTGATCAACGAGCTAGTCTAGTAGAGGCTTACTAGGGACATAGTATTTGTTTATGTATTCACACATGTATTTAAGTTTCTGATCAATACAATTCTAGCATGAATAATAAACCTTTATCATGAATAAGGAAATATAAAATAACAACTTTATTATTACCTCTAGGGCATATTTCCTTCAGTCTCCCACTTGCACTAGATTCAATAATCTAATTCACATCGCCATGTGATTAACACCCATAGTTCACATCGCCATGTGACCAACACTCAAAGAGTTTACTAGAGTCAATAATCTAGTTCACATCACCATGTGATTAACATCCAAAGAGTGCTAAGGTGTGATCATGTTTTGCTTGTGAGAGAATTTTAGTCAACGGGTCTGCCACATTCAGATCCGTATGTATTTTGCAAATTTCTATGTCTACAATGCTCTGCATGGAACTACTCTAGCTAATTGCTCCTACGTTCAATACGTATCTAGATTGAGACTTAGAGTCATCTGGATCAGTGTCAAAGCTTGCATCGACGTAACCCTTTACGATGAACTCTTTATCACCTCCATAATCGAGAAAGATTTCCTTAGCCTTCTTAGGTAACTAAGGATAATTTTGACCGTTGTCCAGTGATCCACTCCTGGATCACTATTGTACCCCCTTGCCAAACTCATGGCAAGGTACACAATAGATCTGGTACACAGCATGGCATACTTTATAGAACCTATGGCTGAGGCACAGGAAATGACTTTCATTCTCTCTCTATCTTCTGCCGTGGTCGGCCTTTGAGTCTTACTTAACTTCACACCTTACAATACAGGCAAGAACTCCTTCTTTGACTGATCCATTTTGAACTCCTTCAAAATTTTGTCAAGGTATGTGCTTTGTGAAAGTCCTATTAAACGTCTTGATCTATCCCTATAGATCTTGATGCTCAATACGTAAGTAGCTTCACCGAGGTCTTTCATTGAAAAATTCTTATTCAAATATCCTTTTATGCTATCCAGAAATTCTATATCATTTCCAATCAACAATATGTCATCCACATATAATAAGTCTGTATAAAATCATATGCTTTGATCACCTCATCAAAGCGTATATTCCTACTCTGAGATGCTTGCACCAGTCCATAGATGGATCGCTGGAGCTTGCACACTTTGATAGCACCTCTAGGATCGACAAAACCTTCTGGTTGCATCATATACAAGTCTTCTTTAAGAAATCCATTAAGGAATGCAGTTTTGACGTCCATTTGCCAGATTTCATAAAATGCGGAAATTGCTAACATGATTCAGACAAACTTAAGCATCGCTACAGGTGAGAAAAGTCTCATTGCAGTCAACCCCTTGAACTTGTCAAAAAACCTTTCGCAACAAGTCAAGTTTTGTAGACAGTAACATTACCATCAGCGTCAGTCTTCTTCTTGAAGATCCATTTTATTTTCTATGGCTTGCTGATCATCGGGCAAGTCCACCAAAGTCCATACTTTGTTCTCATACATGGATCCTATCTCAGATTTCATGGCCTCAAGCCATCTGTCAGAATCTGGGCTCATCATAGCTTCTTCATAGTTCGTAGGTTTGCCATGGTCTAATAACATGACTTCTAGGACAGGATTACCGTACCACTCTGGTGCGGAACGTGCTCTGTTCGACCTACGACGTTCAGTAGTAACTTGATCTGAAGTTTCATGATCATTATCATTAGCTTCCTCTCTAGTTGGTGTAGGCATCACGGGAACGGTTTTCTGTGATGTGCTACTTTCCAATTCGAGAGAAGGTACAATCACCTCATCAAGTTCTACTTTCCTCCCACTCACTTCTTTCGAGAGAAACTCCTTCTCTAGAAAGGACCCATTCTCAGCAACAAAGATCTTGCCTTCGGATTTGTGGTAGAAGGTGTACCCAATAGTTTCTTTAGGGTATCCTATGAAGACGCACTTCTCTGATTTGGGTTCGAGCTTATCAGGCTGAAGCCTTTTGACATAAGCATCACATCCCAAACTTTAAGAAACGATAGCTTAGGTTTCTTGCCAAACCAAAGTTCATACGGTGTCGTCTCAATGGATTAGACGGTGTCCTATTTAACGTGAATGCGGCTGTCTCTAATGCATAACCCCAAAACGATAGTGGTAAATCGGTAAGAGACATCATAGATCGCACCATATATAATAAAGTACGGTTACGACGTTCGGACACACCATTATGCTGTGGTGTTCCAGGTGGCGTGAGTTGTGAAACTATTCCACATTGTTTTAAATGAAGGCCAAACTTGTAACTCAAATGTTCTCCTCCACGATCAGATCGTAGAAACTTTATTTTCTTGTTACGATGATTCTCCACTTCACTCTGAAATTCTTTGAATTTTTCAAATGTTTCAGACTTATGTTTCATCAAGTAGATATACCCATACCTACTCAAATCATCTGTGAAGGTCAGAAAATAATGATACCCGCCGCGTGCCTCAACACTCATCGGACCGCATACATCGGTATGTATTATTTCCAATAAGTCATTAGCTCGCTCCATTGTTTCGGAGAACGGAGTTTTAGTCATCTTGCCCATGAGGCATGGTTCGCAAGTATCAAATGATTCATAATCAAGTGATTCCAAAAGTCCATCTGCATGGAGTTTCTTCATGCGCTTTACACCAATATGACCTAAACGGCAGTGCCACAAGTATGTTGCACTATCATTATCAACTTTGCATCTTTTGGCAACAATATTATGAATATGTGTATCACTACGATCGAGATTCAATAAACCATTCACATTGAGTGTATGACCATAGAAGGTTTTATTCATGTAAACAGAACAACAATTATTCTCTGACTTAAATGAATAACCGTATCGCAATAAACATGATCCAATCATATTCATGCTCAACGCAAACACCAAATAACATTTATTTAGGTCCAACACTAATCCCAAAGGTAGAAGGAGTATGCGATGGTGATCGTATCAACCTTCGAATCACTTCCAATACACATCGTCACCTCACCCTTAACTAGTCTTTGTTCATTTTGCAACTACTATTTCGAGTTACTAATCTTAGCAACTGAACCGGTATCAAATACCCAGGGGTTACTACGAACACTAGTAAAGTACACATCAATAACATGTATATCAAATATACCTTTGTTCACTTTGCCATCCTTCTTATCCGCCAAGTATTTGGGGCAGTTCCGCTTCTAGTGACCATTCCCATTGCAGTATAAGCACTCAATTTCAGGCTTAGGTCTAGCTTTGGGCTTCTTCACGGGAGTGGCAACTTGCTTGCCATTCTTCTTGAAGTTCCCTTTCTTTCCCTTGCCCTTTTCTTGAAACTAGTGGTCTTGATAACCATCAACATTTGATGCTCTTTCTTGATTTCTACCTTCGTCGATTTCAGCATCGCGAAGAGCTCGAGAATCGTTTTCGTCATCCTTGCATATTATAGTTCATCATGAAGTTCTAGTAGCTTGGTGATAGTGACTAGAGAACTCTGTCAATCACTATCTTATTTGGAAGATTAACTCCCACTTGATTCAAGCGATTGTAGTACCCAGACATTCTGAGGACATGCTCACTGGCTGAGCTATTCTCCTCCATCTTGCAGCTATAGAACTTGTTGGAGACTTCATATCTCTCAACTCGGGCATTTGCTTGAAATATTAACTTCAACTCTTGGAACATCTCATATGCTCCATGACGTTCAAAACGTCTTTGAAGTCCCGATTCTAAGCCGTAAAGCATGGCGCACTAAATTATCAAGTAGTCATCATATCGAGCTTGCCAAACGTTCATAACATTTGCATCTGCTCCTGCAATAGGTCTGTCACCTAGCGGTGCATCAAGGACATAATTCTTCTGTGCAGCAATGAGGATAATCCTCAGATCACGGACCCAGTCCGCATCATTGCTACCATCATCTTTCAACTTAGTTTTCTCTAGGAACATATCAAAAATAGTGAAGCTATATCGCGAGCTATTGATCTACAACATAAATTTGCAAATACTATCAGGACTAAGTTCATGATAAGTTAAGTTCAATTAATCAAATTACTAATGAACTCTCACTTCAATAAACATCCCTCAAGTTATATAAGTGATACATGATCCAAATCAACTAACCCATGTCCGATCATCACGTGAGATGGGGTAGTCATCAATGGTGAACATCTCTATGTTGATCATATCTACTATATGACTCATGTTGACCTTTCGGTCTCCAATGTTCCGAGACCATGTCTGTACATGCTAGGCTCGTCAAGTTTAACCCAAGTATTCTGCATGTGCAAAACTGTCTTACACCCGTTGTATGTGAATGTAGAGTCTATCACACCCGATCATCATGTGGGGTCTCGAAACGACGAACTTTTGCAACGGTGCATACTCGGGGAGAACACTTATATCTTGAAATTTAGTGAAGGGATCATCTTATAATGCTACCATCGTTCTAAGCAAAATAAGATGCATAAAAGATAAACATCACATGCAATCAAAGTATGTGACATGATATGGCCATCATCATCTTGTGCTTTTGATCTCCATCTCCAAAGCATCGTCATGATCTCCATCATCACCGGCTCGACACCTTGATCTCCATCGTTGCGCCGTGGTCGTCTCGCCAACTATTGCTTCTACAACTATTGCTAACTCATAGCGATAAAGTAAAGCAATTACATGCCGTTTGTATTTCATACAATAAAGAGACAACCATAAGGCTCCTGCCGGTTGCCTGATATCTTACAAAACATGATCATCTCATACAATAACGTATATCACATCATGTCTTGACCATATCACATCACAACATGCCCTGCAAAAACAAGTTAGACGTCCTCTACTTTGTTGTTGCAAGTTTTACGTGGCTGCTACGGGTTTCTAGCAAGAACCATTCTTACCTACGGCAAAAACCACAACGGTGATTCGTCAAGTTTGCTATTTTAACCTTCTTCAAGGACTGGCCGTAGTCAAATTTGATCAACTAAAGTAGGAGAAACAGACACCCGCCAGCCACCTTTATGCAAAACTAGTTGCATGTCAGCCGGTGGAACCGGTCTCATGTGCGTGGACATGTAATGTTGGTCCGGGCCGCTTCATCCCACAATACCGCCGAATCAAAATAAGATGTTGGTGGTAAGCAGTATGACTATCACCGCCCACAACTCTTTGTGTTTTACTCGTGCATATCATCTACGCATAGACCTGGCTCATGATGCCACTGTTGGGTAACGTTGCATGAAAACAAAAAAAATTCTACGCACACGCAATGATCTATCCATGCAGATGCATAGCAACGAAGGGGAGAGTGTGTCTACGTACCCTCGTAGACCGTAAGCGGATGCATTTCACAACGCGATTGATGTAGTCGAACTTTCTTCGCGCTCCAACCGGTCTAGTACCGAACGCACGGCACTTCCGCGTTCTGCACACGTTCAGCTCGGTGACGTCCTAGCCTTCTTGATCCAGCAAGACGGGCGAAGTAGTAAATGAGTTCCGGCAGCACGACGGTGTGGTGACGGTGATGGTGATGCGATCTCCGCAGGGCTTCGCCTAAGCACTACGAAAATATGACCGAGGGAGAAAACTGTGGACGGGGCGCCGCACACGGCTAAGACAATGTTGTTATCGTGCTAGGCGCCCCCCCCCCCCCTCCACATATATATAGGTGGGAGGGAGGGAGGAGCAGCCAAAGGGGCGCCCAAGTAGGAGGAATCCTACTTGGGGTCTCTCCACGCAAGCCCCCCCCCCCCCTTTCCTTATTTGGAGCGCGGGGGAAAGGCATGGGAGGGTGGCGCCCTCCCCTCCCCCCTTTCCTTTCTCCCATGAGAGGGAAAGGCGGGAGGAGCTAGCCCTCCCCCTTTTCCTTCCCTAGGGCCGGCCAGCCAAGGGAGGAGGCGCACCAACCCCCTTGTGGGCTGGTATGTCCCCTCCTTTGGCCCATAAGGCCCATAACTTGCCGGGGGGTGCCCGAAACCCCTTCCGGTGACCCGATTCCTTCCTGATACGTCCCGAAACACTTCCGATGTCCAAATACCATCGTCCTATATATCAATCTTTACCTCTCAACCATTTTAAGACTCCTCATCATATCCGTGATCTCATCCGGGACTCCGAATAACATTCGGTCACCAAATCATATAACTCATATAACACTATATCGTCAACGAACGTTAAGCGTGCGGACCCTACGGGTTCGAGAACTATGCAGACATGACCGAGACACCTCTCCGGTCAATAACCAATAGCGGAACCTGGATGCCCATATTGGCTCCTACATATTCTACGAAGATCTTTATTGGTCGAACCGTTATGACAACATACGTAATTCCCTTTGTCCATCGGTATGTTACTTGCCCGAGATTCGATCGTCGGTATCTTCGTACCTAGTTCAATCTCGTTACCGGCAAGTCTCTTTACTCGTTCTGTAATATATCACCTCGTGACCAACTCCTTAGTCATTTGCTTGCAAGCTTATGATGTGTATTACCGAGAGGGCTTAGAGATACCTCTCTGATACTCGGAGTGACAAATCCTAATCTTGATCTATGCCAACTCAACAAACACCTTCGAAGATACCTGTAGAGCATCTTTATGATCACCTAGTTACGTTGTGACATTTGATAGCACACAAGGTATTCCTCTGGTATCCGGGAGTTGCATAATCTCATAGTCGAAGGAATGTGTATTTGACATTAAGAAAGCAATAGCAATAAACTGAACGATCAATATGCTAAGCTAACGGATGGGTCTTGTCCATCACATCATTCTCCTAATGATGTGATCCCGTTATCAAATGACAACACATGTCCATGGTTAGGAAACCTTAACCATCTTTGATCAACGAGCTAGTCTAGTAGAGGCTTACTAGGGACACAGTATTTGTTTATGTATTCACACATGTATTTAAGTTTCCGATCAATACAATTCTAGCATGAATAATAAACCTTTATCATGAATAAGGAAATACAAAATAACAACTTTATTATTGCCTCTAGGGCATATTTCCTTCATTGGCCTACACATCCATGTCTACGAGGAAATTGTCTGCATAGGCCACTACAGGGCCAGGGACGACGCTAGGACGTTAGCCTTCCTCAACCGGCTGGAAGCCTTGGACACATTTGTTCAGAAGGACGTTGACCTCGCCATAAAAGCCGCTGCTCCTCAGCCGCCAGTCGGTGGCACGTGGCACTGAGTCGAGGAGGAGGAGGTCGTTGATGGATGCATCTTTCTTCTTGCCTCCTATAACTACCACCGTAACCGCGTCATCGTGGACTTAATTCTTATTGTATCGTATTCCCATTCCAGTCGATAAAGACATGTGTGATCCCTTTGCTCACATTCGATGTCAATTATACGTATCACTATAACTAGTAGTACCTCCTTCCTAGTTTATTGGTCCCCTTCATGTGTTTGTGCCAAATTTTGACTTTAGATTTAACTAACAATATGTTAATGCATGTCACAAAAAATAATATCATTGAAAACGATGTTGAAATACGAATCCAACAATGTATTTTTTGGTGACATGCATTAATTTTTTGTTAGTTAAATCTATGGTTAAAATTTGGCAGAAGGGGACCAACAAACCAGGTCGGATGTAGTGCTTACCTTTTTCATCAACTTCGTAATTTGCGTACGATGCATGACCCAACCTACCAAACTACTTGTATATTCAAAACTATGACCAAACTTACAAATTCAAAACTACTCGTACAGCACGCCTGCCCCGTTCGCAAGTTCAGAACGAGAAACTGGAACACGTATAGCAAGCCTATCTCGTTCGCGTCGCATCCATGCTGTCGTTCCGGCCCGCCGCTCAACGCGCATTGGCTAGGCATGTACTCTATCATAACATGTGGGACCGCGTGTGAGTAAACCGATGATGCGCCAAACTAGCTAACTTCCCCGCTTATCGCGCGGGAAAAGCCCCGCCCTAGCGTTTTCAATCATTATTTGTATCTATGGATCGCGCCAAGGAGCAAAACCAAATGTTACAATTTATACAAGTTTCAAAGGAAAAGCCTGCCGCATTCGCATCGCAACCCCACACAGTCGGGACTCGGAAGTACTCCACGATCGGTCTGGGCCGCCGAATAGCTAGGGAAGGTGTGTTGTCTAGCATTTTCACTGTCATGTGGGACTGCAGTTGATCAATCCGACTACGGCAAACCCCCACCCCACCCATCGCGCGTCCGCTGAGTTTGAATTGGAAGAGAAAAACGAGGAGGGGAAGAGCTAGTTGTAGCATAGACGCCAAGAAATTTGGTGTCAGACGGGAGTCGTGTTGATAGAGTAGGAGCACTCCGTACTCGTTTGTACTACTACCACTATGCAACTACTCTACTGTACTAAAGTTATAGAGTACTGGTACTCCAGTACGTGCACTACACAGCTTCGCGGGAACAAAATACGGACAAGATTTTATTTCGGGTGATTTTTTTTCAGTCAATGTATTATGAAAAATATGATGTGGGGGGCACCCATGAAGTCACGTGGCACATCTACAGGTCTTGTTGCGAGCTTCTTTGTGTGGATCGATCACTTTGTCATGCTCCTGGTTCAAGAAAAATGTGTGTGGATACAATTAGGTTATAGTAGATCCGAATCTCATCCACCTGGACCATTGGATCAATATCAATCAATGATTTTATATCGTGTATGTGCAAATACACGCATTGACTTCGTTCATTTTGGATCGGCTCTAAAGTCGCACTACAATCAACTCTAAACACTAAAAATAAAAAATCCTCGTTGACGCGATTAGTTTGCATGTCACCGTCGCTAATGAACAGGCTGCTAATATGTGCGTGACAGGAGAGGCTGAGTAGGCCAGCTACGCGCATGAATAGTAGCAAGCAGATCAGCAGTAGTACGCAGTTGTACTATCCCTGCATTGATAATCCACATATGGTTCTAGAGAACATTAGTACCCTTCACTTGTAACTGTAGCTACAACTCCTACCATTCTGAACCATCTGATTGGCTCTATCAATGATTCACGTTGCTCCTTGGTCTTCAGATTTAAAAGTTCAAAACTGGTACGCTATGCAGTAATATAAATATATAAATATAAATAAATAATATATAAATAAAGTAAATAAATATAAATATATAAAAATATATTATGTTTCTCTAAAGTCAAACTTTGCATACTTTCAACAACTTTGTAGAACAATATATTAACATATACACCACCAAATGTATATCATTTGATTCATCATTGCATATATTTTCACATCATGTATATTTGTTACTGCAAATGTTTATATTGTTTTCTATGAACTTTGTCAAGCATTATAAAGTTTGACTACAGTCAAAACCATATGCGGAATATAAACAACGGAGGGAACTGAAGCCCGGTTAGCAATTTTATTCTAAAAATAAGTTATTATTTAGTGGCTACTACGCCTCGCATTTTTAAATTTTCAGGGTATCAAACGGACTTCGAATCGGACGAAATTTGACGTGTGGCTATAATATAATAAGATCACACACAAACTTTCAACTCGTGTCTGGTTGGTCTCCGAGCAGAAGGACAAAAGACAGGGTACTTATTCACCATCCAAAAAAATTGTCAAATAAAATATGGCTACACATTTAATAAAAGCACCCGGCTAATCCGATACGAAGACAACGTGTTGCCGATGCAATGCTGATGATGTCATGATAATGCATAAATAATAATAGACAAATATAATAATTAGGGTTACTCTGTGCAGTGCGCTGTTACAATACCTTAGCCCTATACGAGGTCCATTTTCTGGTAGGTTCTTCATCTTGACGTGAAGTGAACACTCAACTAATCGGTGCTCTAGGTCGATTAGGAAACATGTAACCCTAGATCTTGTCCCCTCTTTATAAGACGAGGCTGGGTAGTTTGAGATCATCTCACATATCATCATTGTCTTGGTGGCAACAATACATTCATATTTTCCCCTAAAAAGAACAATATATTCATATTGTAACTCCCTTTATACGTAACGTTTTCCCCACCATCAATGAGAGCAAAGTAGGAGTAGGGTTTTAGCTCAACGGTGAGGACCCGAACCTGGGTAAGTACCCATGTGCGATCCTATCTAGAACACATGGTCGCGCTCCCTATCCTACCGAAGCTACTAACGGTTTTCAGTACCACCACTAACCTCCGGCTCAACGTGATTAGTTTTAAAAAATAAACATCTGCTTACGTTGGCCCGGTCTAGTATGTCGTTAGGTGGCCAAGCTCATTGCCTTGGGATTGACCGCGTTAGGACGCTCTACGATTAGGTGGACAACGCGGCCATCATCGGCAAGGATGGGAAAGAGTGTTGAACATGTATTATCACATGTACGTATATAGGCTAGGGTCTTGTATTTCTACGCCTCCTTTCGACGAAAAAGGATTTCCCCCGCTTTGTATTACATATCAAAACACCGATACAACCGACGATAGGTGTTGGGGCGGAAGCAGCACAGGCACGCCCAAAAAAATGAAAGAGAAAATACAAAAGAAACAAATGCCGACAACGGCGGATCAACAAAACGAAGATGACTTGAAACTGCTGCGCCCGCCGGAGAATTCCACCACGCTCCTAGCACTCCGGAACGCCGCATACCAAGCAACACCTTCAAGAAGGAACGCGACGACAACGACGCTGCTACCCGGACATGTCCTGGGGTTTCCCCCGGTACGCGAAGGGACGTGGGGGAAGGGGTACATCTGACACCCTTCAGGAAGGCACGGCGGCACCCACGGGCGTCACCGTGTCGGTGCCGGTCAAGCCGATAAGGATTTCTCCCAACCGCCAATCAACCACGACCCCAGACGAACCATCGCGCTCCACCATACTTGCCGTCCACCAAAATGCGCCACCACGGTCTTGCAATCACCAACGCCGTCTCACCGTGGCAGGCGAAGCGAGACCGGCGGGATCAAGAGGAAGTAGCAGGGAACGGGGAGCGGCAGGGTCAGTAGCCACGTGGGAGGGGACAGCCTCCACCACCCTTGGCGGTAACCGACCGAACGCAGCTCGGGAGCAAACCACGCACTCCCGCCCGGTCGAGCCCGAAACGGGCTCGTGAAGTTCCCGACGCCGCGCTGTAGTACACGCGCCGCCGTCTCTGCCACCCGCAGCCCGAGCCACACCTCTGTCCGCCGGAGACGACGCCGAACAGCCCGCGCCAGGCCCGGCCGGACCTAGAAGGGGCCCAAAAGGGCCAGATCTGGACCGAAAGGACGCCGCCGCCAGCCATCGCGCCGCCCCGCAGCAAAGCAGCTGCGCTGCCGCCACCACGCCACCCGTGCCGCCGCCGGCCTGGGTGCACCGCCGCCGGCCGCCACTACCCAAGCCGTAGCGCCACGCGGGGGGGGGGGTGGGGGGGGGGGGGGAGCCGCAACGCCACACGCGAGCAAGGCCTGGTGGCCTACGCCGGCAGCGGCGGGAGGGGATTAGGAGGGAGAGGCGCTGGGAAGAGGCGGGAAGGGGAGCCCCTGGTCGCCTCGCTCGGGGAGGCGACTCAGGGGGTATGGGGAAGGGGGGGTAGGGGGAGGGGGTACCTTGTATAGTCTTGGGAGACAAGTAGAAGGCCACGTACCCTCTGTACTATATATGTGCATATGCACGATCAATCAATCCATCGTAGCATACAATCCCGATTCACATGGTATCAGATAGTTCTCACGATCCCCTACCCTAAGCTTCCACTCAGCCGCCGCTGCACCTTGCAGCCGCCGCCTCTAGACGCCGCCGCTACAAGCCTTGCCGCCACAGCCTCCTCCCTCCCTTAGCAGCAGCCGCACCACCTGCCGCCGCCGCTATCCCTCCTCCACAAGCAGCCGCCGCACCCCCTAGCAGCCGCTGCGACCACCCTCCCAAACCCTAGTTCTCCACTTTTCCTCCATGCCCTCATCCGACGCCATGGCCTCCCCCCACTCCTCCATCTCCGGTGGATCCAACCCATTCGCCGGTCCCGAGCCTCCCTCTGCCACCGAAATCTGTGAGCTGAATATCTTCGACAGTGTCCCCATCAAACTCGATCAAAGCATCTCCACGTATTTTGCCTGGAAGACCTTCTTCAATCTCGTCTTCCGCGAGTACTTCCTAACCGATCAAATCGACGGCCCCGTTGACGCCGATCTCATGCAAGGGGACTACGAGTGGTGCGCCATTGATGCCACGCTCATCCGCTGGTACTTCTTGACCGTCTCGAAGGACATCTTCCACACGATGGTGGCGGATGACGACAACGCATGCTCGCTATGGAACAAGATTAATGGTCTCTTCACCGACAACAAACTTCAGCGTCTTGTTTTTTTTTTGCAACAGGAGTTCTTCGGATGCCATCAAAATGACTCTTCCATTGATGATTTCTGCATGCACCTAAAGATGCTCGCCGACGAGCTCCGCGACATCGGCGCCAAAGTCTCCGATGAACTCATGTTGAGCACCCTCACCGCCGGCATCAACGAAGACTTCGGCAACGCTGCCTCCAATCTCACCTTGATCCCTAACCCGACGTTCCACACGGTCGTCGCGTACTTGAGGTTGGAGGAGCGCCGGATGAAGGTGCTGAAGCAGCGGGCCGTCCACACCGCCCTCACCGTCGGCACGACTCGTGGCGGGTCTGCACCGCCACCGCCGCCGCCTGGGCACCAGCAGTCGTGGCCTCCTCACCAGTCGGCGCCATTCCAGCCACCTCAGTACCCCGCGCAGCCCTCTGGAGGTGGCAAGCGCGGTGGGAAGCGGGGCGGCCGCAAGCCGCAGGCTCACCCAGGAGGAGCGCCCTTCAACGCCCAGCCAACTCCACCCTGGTCCGTGGGTATAATCCTTGGACAGGCATTGTGGATGCGTACAGTATGCCTGTACCTCGTGCACCTGGTATTACTTGGCCCTCGTCCGACTCCTCAGGCGCACTATGCTACCCCGCAACAGCTGGGCGCGTACCCGATTGTGACGACCCCGGCTTAATCGTGCACTAATCATACACGCAAATGCGCACGATCAAGCCTAAGGACTCACTTGAAGATATCACAACACAACTCTAAAACATAAAATAAAGTCATACAAGCTTAATATTACAAGCCAGGGCCTCGAGGGCTCGAATACATAGCTCGATGGCATACAAGCGTCAGCGGAAGCATTAGATATCTGGGTACAGATATATTACATAGAGAGAATTAGGCCTTCACAGAGGCGGGGTAAAATAAAATACTACGATCGAAAGGCGTAGGCCTCCTGCCCTGGACCCTCCGATCCTACTCCTGGTCGTCGAACGGCTCCTCGTAGTAGTAGTACTCGCCAGGCTGGTAGTAGTACTGGTCGTCGGCTGGGGCTTCTGGCTCAGGGGCTCCGTCGTCTGGTGGCATCAAATGGAATATGGGGGAAAAAGAAAATAAAGCAAACGTGAGTACTCATCCGAAGTACTCAGCAAGCAAGGATCTACACTACATATGCAACATTGTCAAAGGAATGGCTGTATATGTGGACTGGGCTGCAGAAATGCCAGAATAGAGGGGGAAAGCCTAGTCCTATCGAAGACTAGCATCTTCAACAATCTTCGACAGTCTTGCAGCATCAGGAAAGAGCAGATGAACAATAATGTAAAGTAGTAGTAGTAGTAGTAGTAGTATCATCAACCTCGACCTGAGATCCTTTCTCGACTCCCTGCGAGAAAGCAATCCCAGAGCCGTACTATCCAGTTCTCATCACATGTTCTAGTTGTACCGATCGGGATACAACTCCGAGTGTCCGTTACCGTAGGACAGGCTATCGATAGAAGTTTCTTCCCTGCAGGGGTGCACCAACTTACCCACCACGCTCGCTTAACTCCGGCCGGACACACTTTTCTGGGTCATGCCCGGCCTCGGCTAAGCAACACGCCGCAACCCGACCAAATACCTAACAGAGAGGTCAGCACGCCGGACTAACCTATGCCCCCAGGGGTCTTGGGCCATCGCCCCGGGAACTCCTGCACGTTACGTGCACCACCGGTGAGCAGACCTAGCAACCCCTTATACAAGCGCGGTTGCGTTCCCAGTCCAACCCAGCGTGTGCCGCATCAGTCGCTGACGTCCATTAAGCTCCGGCTGAAGTATACGACGCAGAACGCCCATACTATGCCCACGTGATGGTTAGTGCTATCGGGCCAGAGGCCCCTCGGATCAAATATCCAAACCGTAGTGGATTAGGAGCGCGCGGAAACGAGCAGAGACTCACGATCGATGTGACCCTGTCGCCCCGTCTCGAGGACTTGCGGCAAGGGCTAAGAATGCCCGGCCACGCCTCGTAGTTATCTCGCGGGCACCATCCAGGTCAACCCGACTCCACATCACTTCGCAATAAGCTCGCGCGGGTACCCCTCAGGGCCGACCCGTCTTTAGTATCGTGGTTCATAGTCAAGTCATAATATCCAAGGTAACTGTGTGTCTGACACCGAAGGGAACCATGAGGAATCACCCTCGATGGAGTTCCCGCTCGATGTTATCATCAAGGTGAACGAAGGAGGAATCACCCTCGAGGTCCACACTTGAGAGGTTGCGCGACGATGTCGTTATCGGGGGTGGTGTAGGAGGAATCACCCTCGCTTACCACGACCGAGTAACTAACCTACAAGGTTAACATCAGAAGTGCTAACGAGGTATCACCCTCGGCACTCGACGGTAACCCAGCAGTGTCGGCAACTAAGGGGTAGTGTTGTGCGGTGCCAGGGTCTGGTCTTCAATCCCGATGATCGGGTCTTCTGATGTCCAGCAGGGCAGTCGGGATCAAGTGGGGGTCTCTGTCGTGTCTCTACCCAGCCTATACTAAGCAGTCTAGGATAACCAGTAAGGTAACAAAGCAGGGTACAATAATCAGGCTATGCAGCAGATATAGGAAAACAGTAGCAGTAGCAGTTCTAATGCAAGCATAAGAGAGAAGGGAATAGGCGATATAGGCATGCTCAAAATGGGGGTGCTTGCCTGTTTGCTCGGGGGCAAGGGCAAGGTCTTCAGTAGTATCGTCGGGGACGTAGTCGTACTCCTGTCCGGCGTCTGCCTCGGGAGCTACGTCAACGTCGGGGTCTACCGAGAGAGAAGAGGGGGAAGAAACAGGTAAACATAATGCAAACAAATGCAATACGGTGCGTGTGATGCTATGATGCAGTGCAGGGTTGCCTAATTATGCATCTAAGTCATTTTAGTTATTTTTAGAATTATTCTGGAATTTATTAACCGGTGCGTGTGCATTATTCATCTGCCGGATTCGGGTCCGGAGTTACGAGTTCTTCTACGTAGGAGGTTCCGATGAAGAAACAGACGGCACGATCAGACTCGTCTCGTCGTTCTGAGCAACTTTAATGTTTTAACTTTTTCGATTTGAGCTACGGTTTAAAAGTTATTAATTTTCAAAGATTATTTAAATTTCTAGAATTTATTTATTTACAGAAAATGGGTTATGACGTCAGCATGATGCACTGCTGACGTCAGCAGGTCAACAGCCGGCTGACCGAGTCAAATATGACATGTGGGTCCTGTGGGACCCACATGTCAGCCTCTGTGGCTTAACAGAGTTTCAAACTAATCTAATTGGATTAATTAAGGGGGTGGACCCCACCTGTCAGTGAGTATTTGCACTAATCTAATTATCTTTATTAATCAAATTCGTTAATTAATTAAACTAGCGTGGGGGCCCACATGTCAGTGGGCCTGGGTGCCCAGTCAGCACGTTGACTGGGTCAACCCAGTCAACGGGGTCCCCAGGGCCCACTGGCAGCGGCTCTGGGGCTGGACCCACCAGCGCCACGTCGGACGGCCGCCGGAGCTGCTCCGGCGAGCTCGTTTCGCAGCGGCGTCGCTCGGGACCCGTCGGAAAACGGCCACAGACAGCCATTTCGCGCACGGAAAGGCGCGTTCGAATGGCAACTCCATCCCGCGTCGATCTACGGTGCCGGAGCAGCTCGGGGTGGCCTAATGCGACGGCGGCGACGACATCGGCGGCGAGGTGCTCGGGCGAGCGACGGAAACGGCGACCCAGCGTGCAAACAAGTGAAAGAAAAGGCTAGGCGGGGTCTACTCGTCGCGGTGAGTGTGATGGTGGCGCGCACGGGACCATTTGGTCACCGTGGCCACGCCGACGACGAGGTCGCGCGACGGTGAGCTCGGGCGTGAACGGGGCGGCGTCTACAGCTCGGGAACGACGAGGAGAAGACGCAGGGAGGGAAGGAGAGGCTCACAGCGGTGGTAGCCGTTCAGAGCCTGCTCGGGGCAGGCGCAGAGCGGCTGGATTCGCCGGGTTCTCGCCGGAGTCCGAGAAGAAGGGGGCGGTGCGGCTCGGCGTCTCTGGGGCTCCTCGGCTCCACCGAATGGCTCGGGGCGGCGTAGTCGAGGACGGCGGAGACGATGGACAGCTCGGCATGCCCCGGGGATGACGGTGGCCGCGACGGAGGCGAACGGCGGCGAGGCTGGCGCTCGGCCTCTCTGGATCTGGAGGGGAAGACGGGCGGAGCGAGAGAGAGGAGAGGGGAAAGTGGCGAGGAGAGCCAGGGGAGACGCACGGGCCTCTCCCTTATCCCCTCGCGGTGCCCGCGGCGTCGCGCTGTCGGCGTCTCGCCGGCGCGCGCGCGCTCGTCCACAGGGAGGTTGACACGGCGAGGGGGAGAGAAGGGGATGGGCCAGCTGGGCTGGGCCAATGCACTGTGCACTTGGTCCAGTCCAGCTTTAGTCTTTTTCTTTTATTTCTTTTCCTTTTCTCTTTTCTTTTCTGTTGCGAAATGATTAGGCCACTTAATGTCTTTTGTAAAACAGTGAGTTATGCCACATAAATATGTTGCAATATCTAGCACTCCAAAAATTGGTTTGGACAGAATTGAAGTTTGTTGGGATTTGATATGATTTTAAACATATCAAATATTCTATTTTTGGGGCTGTTTCATCTTGTTAGAGTCACTTGTCCAACTCCAAATATTTTGATATTGGTTTTAGAAATGTTCCTGGATTATTGGCCATTTAATGAACATTTTCCCAACAGAGTTTGAACAACTTTATATTTCACTTTTGAATTTGAGTTGATTTTCAGATGTGAATTTGAATTGGATCATTAACCCTTATGACTTGGCACTGCAAATGATCATGACTTGGCAGTTTTATCAGAGTGTCACAGAGTTTATTACAAGGGGGTGTTACACCGATGCTCCCGCCCCCACCGCAGCAGCACACCGGCGCCTACTACCCCAACCCTATGGCGCCGCCTCCACTGCCACTTGCCTCGTGGGACCCGGCTCTACTCGCAGCGCTCCACTCCGCTCCATCACCCAAAAACTACACCGGCGGCGGCGATTGGTACATGGATACCAGGGCTACCGCTCACATGTCATCTCACCCCGGTAACCTCCACACTTCTACTCCCGTGAACACATCGACTCGAATCACCGTCGGTGATGGTTCTTCTTTACCTATTACACACATTGGGCATGCTTCGTTTCCCTCAAAATCTACTCCTTTATCATTGTCTAACATCTTAGTTTCGCCCGCACTCATTAAAAATCTTGTTTCAGTTCGTTCCTTTACTCGTGAAAATCCTGTAACTGTTGAATTTGACGAATGTGGTTTCTCTGTTAAGGACGCCCGAACCAGGATGGTGCTTCACCGATGTGACAGCCCAGATGAGCTCTACCCGGTCCATCCCCCCCCCCCCCCGGTCTTCCACCACCGCCGCCCCCGTCGCTCTCTCCACCGGTGTGGACCTCTGGCACGCTCGTCTCGGTCATCCAAACTCCGCCACACTTCGTCATATTCTTCAAAGTTTCACTTTTAATTGTAATAAGATCGAGGATCATACTTGTCATGCTTGCCGTGTGGGCAAACACGTTAGACTACCATTCAGCACTTCATCTACTATTGCATCTTTTCCTTTTCAGTTGATCCATAGTGATACTTCGACTTCTCCTGTTGCAAGTAACACGGGTTATCTATATTATCTTGTTCTCTTGGATGATTTTTCGCACTATGTGTGGACATTTCCATTATGGCGCAAGTCCGATGTTCTAACCACTCTCACGGCCTTTTACTCATTTGTCAAAACACAGTTTGGTCGTCCTATTCATGCACTCCAAACTGACAATGGGAAAGAGTTTGATAACCTTGTCGTACGCACTCTCCTCACCACACATGGTACTATCTTCCGCCTCACTTGCCCATACACCTCGTAACAGAATGGTCGTGCTGAACGTGTCCTTCGCACTCTTAATGACTGCGTCCGTACACTCCTATTTCATGCAAATGTTCCACCTCGCTTCTGGCCGGATGCTCTTGCCACGGCATCTCTTCTTCTCAACCTCCAGCCATGTCGTCCTCGTTGTAACTATGCACCACATCACCTGCTCTTTGGGTCTCCACCATCGTATGATGAACTCCGTGTTTTCGGATGTCTGTGTTATCCTAGCATCACTTCCACCACCCCGCATAAGCTTGCTCCCCGCTCGCTTGCATGCATCTTTCTTGGTTATCCCTCCAACACGAAGGGCTATCGATGATATGATCCTGTCTCCCATCGGGTGATCACTTCACGACATGTTTACTTTGATGAGATGGTTTTTACGTTTCAGCAGGTACCTCCGATCGTTGCTCCGCCTACATCGTCGTCGGTCACCGGCGGCTCATCATCGACTCCTAGTCGGGGCGCTCGCGGGCTGCTCTTGGCCCGCCCCCCGGCTTCCCTGCTCGTCGCGCCTTGGATACGGTCGCCGCGGCGGCGGCCGCCGAGTCCAGTTCGGCTGCCACGACAGCCTCTGGGTCTGCTGCAACAGCCGCAGCACCAGCCTTGCCTGCTACAGGTGCTGCCTCTGCGAGCTCCTTGGACGACTCAGCTACTACGTCAGTCTCTCCTAGCTCGCTGACATCAGCCGCCTCCTCAGCTGGCCCGCCGGCCCCTGATGGCTTCGCCGCCTCGCCAGGCCCCGCTGCGGTGGGCTCTCCATCGCCAACCCCGCCTGTCGTCCCGGATCCGCCTACCGGTCATGTACTCACTCGTGTTTGGGCCGGTATCCACCGCCCGAGTATGCGCTACTCTGCTGATGAGTATCTCCCCGCTGCGGAGACATCCTCGCCATCCCCTCTTCCGTCGTCAGCTCGAGCGGCTCTTCGCGACTGTTGAAATATTTGTGCATGTATATTGTGTCGTAGGCCCACCTCCTAGTTTTCCTGTATAGTTGAGGTTGTGGCCCCGTCTTGTCCATTATATATACGTGCCTAGTGCACCCGATCAATGCATTGCGTATTGCACAGCCTAAACCTAGTCTTCTACATGGTATCAGTTCCCCCCCCCCACGATCCTACCCTAGCCTAGCCGCCGCCGCCGCGCCTCCTCCCGCGCCGCCACCCACCGCCGCCGCTCCCTCTAGTCGCCGCGTGTCGCCGCCGCCTCCCTCTCCCGCTTCCGCCACCCCTCTCCCACCCAACCCGCAACCCTAGCCGCCGCACGCCCCGACCCGCCCTCCCCTCCCTCCCCACCCTATCCAACCCCTCCCTCGGGCTCCTCTCCCGCCGCCGCCCCGCCGCCATGAACTCTCTGGGTTCCTCCGTCTCCTCCGGCAGCAACCCGTTCGCCGGTCCGGACATCGCCCTCGTTCGCGATCTCAACATCTTCGAACGCGTTCCGATGATCCTCGACCAGTCCACCGCCTCCTACTCCGCCTGGAAGAGGTACTTCTCCTTGGTGTTCCGTGAGTACTTGCTCCACGGTCATGTTGATGGCACCGTGGATTCCCGTCTCATGGTGCATGACGAGGACTGGATGATTCTCGAAGCCACCATCATCCGTTGGTTCTACCTCACCATCTCCAAGGACCTCTTCCACACGGTGGTGTGCGACGAGGATGATGCTCGCACCGTCTGGACCAAGCTCAACGGCCTCTTCACCGACAACAAACTTCAGCGCAAGGTCCTCCTCCACGGCGAGTTTTACGGGTGCCAGCAGCTTGATTCATCCATTGATGAGTTTTGCATGCGCCTCAAAAAGCTCGCCGATGAGCTCCGTGATCTCGGCGAGACGGTTGGCGACGAGCTCCTCATCAGCACCCTCACCGCTGGTCTCAACGAGGACTTTGGGAACACCGCCTCCAACCTTACTCTCATCCCGAAGCCGACCTTCGCCAAGGTGGTGGCCTACCTCAAGCTGGAGGAGAGGCGGATGAAGATGGCCCGGACGCGGGCGACCCACACCGCCCTCACCACCGGCACTCGTGGTGGGCCCGCGCCGCCCGCCCCAGCCCCTCCTCAGCCGCGCCCCACGCCAGCCCTCCAGCCACCTCCGGCCGCCTTCCCGTACCAGCATCCGCCAGCCCCGGCCGCCTTCCCGTACCAGCATCCGCCAGCCCCGGCCGCCAATGACCGCCGCCGCGACAGTCGGCGCGGCGGGCGCAAGCCGGAGTAGCAGCAGCCGAACGGCGCTCAGGGCGGAGCGTCGCGTCAGCCGGCACCGTGGTACGCCGGTCAGAATCCATGGACTGGGGTTGTGCACGTTTACTCCATGCCGGTGCCCCGCCCTCCTGCTCACGGGATCCTCGGCGCGCGGCCTCCTTTGCATCATGCGTTTTATGCCATGCCGCAGCCCCATGCGGCGCCCTACGGGCCACTCTCCTACGGCCAGCCGCCGCAGCTAGGAGGGCTGCCGCCGGTATGCTCAACTGTCATCCTGTCGCTACTCCTATTGACACGAAGGTCAAGGTTTCTGCTCTCGAGGGGTCGCCCGCATCGAACGCTCCATTCTACCGGTCTATTGTTGGTGCTCTCCAGTATCTGACGCTCACCCGACCAGACTTGCAGTATGCTGTCCAGCAGGTGTGTCTCCATATGCACGCCCCTCGTGACTCTCATTGGACGCTCGTGAAACGGATTCTCCGCTATATTCGTGGCACGATGTCCCTTGGACTCACCCTCACGGCGTCCCCCTCTATGGATATGGTGGCCTATTCTGATGCTGATTGGGCTGGCTGCCCCGATACACGTCGCTCTACTTCCGGCTACTGCATCTACCTCAGTCCCTCCCTCGTCTCATGGTCGTCCAAGCGACAACCTACAGTGTCGCGCTCTAGCGCGGAGGCCGAGTACCGAGCAGTGGCTAACGCAGTCGTCGAGTGCACCTGGCTTCGACAGCTACTTCAAGAGTTGCATCACGACATCTCACAGGCCACGGTTGTCTACTGTGACAACGTCTCCGCGGTGTATCTTTTCGCCAACCCCGTATATCATCGCCAGACGAAGCACATCGAGCTTGACATCCACTTTGTGCGCGAACAGGTAGCCCTTGGACGCATTCGGGTTCTTCATGTCCCGACCGCACAACAGTTCGTCGATGTGATGACTAAGGGACTGCCTACTTCCACCTTCGAAGAGTTTCGTTCCAGTCTCTGTGTCTCTGGCGACGCTTCGACTTTGGGGGGGGGTGCTGAAATATTTGTGCATGCATATTGTGTCGTAGGCCCACCTCCTAGTTTTCCTGTATAGTTGAGGTTGTGGCCCCGTCTTGTACATTATATATACGTGCCTAGTGCACCCGATCAATGCATTGCGTGTTGCACAGCCTAAACCTAGTCTTCTACAGCGACCCTCATTGGCTCGCTGCGATGCAAGAGGATATTGACGCTCTCCAGCGCAATCGGACGTGGCAGCTTATCCCACGACCGCCTCACGCCAACATCATAAGTGGCAAATGGGTGTTTCGCCATAAGACCCGTCCTGACGGCAGTCTTGAGCGCTATAAGGCGCGTTAGGTGGTCCGTGGCTTTCGCCAACGTGCCGGAGTGGACTTCACCGACACCTTCGCACCGGTCGTCAAACCGAGCACGATCCGCACTGTGCTACTGTTAGCGGCCTCTCGTGCATGGCCAGTTCATCAGTTGGACGTCTCCAACGCGTTCCTTCATGGGCATCTCACCGAACAGGTGTTTTGTCAGCAGCCGACCGGATTCGTCGACGCCGCTCATCCGGATCACGTGTGCTTGCTCTCTCGCTCGCTCTACGGGCTTAAGCAGGCACCCCGGGCGTGGTATCAACGCATCGCCGCGTTTCTTCAGCAGCTGGGGTTTTACTCTACGCGTTCCGACGCCTCCTTATTCGTCTATCATCAAGGCGATGCCACGGCGTACCTGCTGCTATATGTTGATGACATCATCCTGATGGCCTCTTCTATTGAGCTTCTTCGACAACTCACAGCTCGCCTTCGTGATGAGTTCGCCCTCAAGGACTTAGGGCCCTTGCACTACTTCCTTGGGATTGAGGTGGTCAGGCGGTCCGACGGGTTTTTTCTCCATCAGCAGCGCTATGCTCATGAGTTGCTCGAGCGCGCAGGCATGCTAAATTGCAAGCCCGCGGACACCCCTGTCGACACGAAGGCCAAGCTTTCAGCTCTTGATGGTGCCCCTGCATCCGATGGCGCGTTCTATCGCTCTATTGTTGGTGCGTTACAGTTGTTGACGCGCACTCAGCCTGACTTACAGTGTGCGGTGCAGCAGGTGTGCCTTCATATGCACTCTCCCCGTGACTCTCATTGGAATCTGGTGAAGTGCATTCTTCGGTATATCCGCGGCACCATGGCTCTTGGGCTCACATTGACAGCATCTTCCTCCACCGACATCGTGGCTTACTCCGACGCTGACTGGGCCGGTTGTCCAGACACTCGACGCTCTACATCCGGTTATTGTGTCTACCTCGGGCCTTCGCTGATTTCGTGGTCGTCTAAACGACAACCCACGGTCTCTCGCTCGAGTGCTGAGGCAGAATACCGGGCGGTGGCTAATGCTGTTGCAGAGTGCTCCTGGCATCGCCAGCTTCTCCAGGAGCTGCTTTGTGATGTTCACAAAGCCACGGTCGTTTATTGCGACAATGTTTCTGCTGTCTACCTCTCCGCCAACCCTGTTCATCATCGCCGCACGAAGCAGATTGAGCTGGATATCCACTTCGTTCGTGAACAGGTCGCTCTTGGACGGATTCGTGTTCTTCATGTTCTAACCGCTCAACAGTTCGCCGATGTTATGACCAAGGGACTTCCGACATCCGTCTTCGAGGAGTTTTCGTCCAGTCTCTGCGTCACTGGCGACGTTTCGACTGCGGGGGGTGTTGAACATATATTATCACATGCACGTATATAGGCTAGGGTCTTGTATTTCTACGCCTCCTTTCTCCCTGTACCTTGTATAGTCTTGGGAGACAAGTAGCAGGCCACTACTATATATGTGCATATGCACGATCAATCAATCCATCGTAGCATACAATCCCGATTCACAAAGAGGATGATCAATGAGACTTTTTTTTTCTCCCATTACAACCCACGGACATGTTTGCTAGTCGACATAAAATTTCCCTTACAAAAGTAGAGCAGCGCCTATGAATGATGTTTGAAATATGTAACAGTACAGCACCTTATATATAGCCATATAGAGCATAGCAGGAAACAATTCATGAACATCTCAGGAAGTGCCCAAACATCCTTCACCTATCCTAATCATAGAGAAATAGTAAGAGCATATTTGTTCTTCATTAATAGACACAGCAAGAAGTATCATACTTTTTCCTTGAAACATAGGCAAGACGATCCCTACTCAACTACGGAGACAGGAGAGCAAACGGCTGATCGGATTCATTTCACAGAACGAAACAGCAGTGTGTATTATCGAACTTGCGTCTGCTCATCACTGCCAAATGTCAGTGTCTCATTCTTCACCACCAAGGCTCCGTGCGTTTTACAAAACTGAGACGGTGCCAGCTCAGCTTAATCTAAACTAACCTGGCATGTGGACTGGACTCCGATCACCAGTAAGATGCCATTTCATTTCACTAAGCAATTGAGAGAATCAAAGCAGCACCTGATCCCCCCGTGTCACGCCATGCCAACTCTAAGCTGTGTGCTGCCCAGATACAGGCAATGTCAAGGAACGGTAAGGATACAGAGATGAGATACCGTGGCATGCTAATTCTTGCGAGTATTCACACAACATTTTGATTAGTAATGATGCATTCGGAATCCTTCCTGCTAGATTGTCTGTCACATTTCATGGTTAGGATACCTACGATCTGCGAAAAGAAGAGATAATTTTAGTTAAGGTGCACAGGAAAGCAGTGACAGGCAGGA
The DNA here is from genome assembly GCA_011799875.1 of Thinopyrum elongatum. Taxonomy (NCBI): domain Eukaryota; kingdom Viridiplantae; phylum Streptophyta; class Magnoliopsida; order Poales; family Poaceae; genus Thinopyrum; species Thinopyrum elongatum. Next base: position 290,320,757 of record CM022299.1, on the reverse strand, counting down.
GAACTGCACGGCTATGAAACAGATGGGTGCAGTTACCTGCAGATGCCTTAGCGGAACTCTTCATGGAAGTAGTCCTCGTCATCGCTAAAGTAAACACTACCATAAAATGCATAGGGGTTTTCGATCATCTCTTCCAGTGTTAACCTTCCATCATGATCTTTGTCTGCCTACATTTTTTTTGGAAAAAAGCAAATCAAATCGAGGAGAAAAGAGACCCCTCACATGTATGCTCATAAAAGGAGACTGCCGGAGTACAAATTGTCCTTTTGCTTGACCATGTATCAAGTACAAAAGTAAATTCACATAGCTGCAGTCAGTTACTAGCCAAATTAGATTGATGAATGATGACCACCCCTAGTCAAAAACCTCTAGGACACTGGCAACAAATAAAATATGAGAAAACAAATAGCTGCTTCACCATGTAAGTCTAAATCCTAAACTAACATATTAGCATTTCGAAGAACTTCAGTCCCTTCAGCATCATTTTCATTATGCACATGAAGACATAATGGTAGCATGTTAACGTACCTTGAATTCTTCAACGATTATCTTACGCAACATATACATAATAAACAGAACCTAGCGCTATTCTAAGGTCTCAATTAATAAGAGAAAATTAAGCAAAAAATCCAGGGGGGATGCGGATCAAACCTCTGAAATAGCATGTGTGGCTTGCTGTCTAGCATAATAGCGTTCTGACAGATGGAGCTTATCAAGAACAGGTTCTAATTCATGCTCTGAAATGAACCTACATAAGAAAAGTTCAAATGCATAAAAAAGAAGTTGGTCATATGAGAAATTTCATCACTCGAAGTCCTAAATCAAAGCTCCAATCATGTACCCGTCATTATCTTTGTCAAGCTTGGAAAACCGCTCCTTTGCAATTGTCATGTTCCCAATATGAGAAATAGCTGCATTCTCGTCATCATAACCATGTATATGGTCATGTAGCCCATGAAAGTATTCTTCAAAGTTTAACTTTCCATCGCCATCTTTATCTCTCTGCCTGGACATGGCATATAGGCAACACAAAGAACTGTGAGTGCTCTCATATAATGTAGGTAGATAATGAAATAATGGAAGGAATATTAACCTCCAGAAAAACATTTTGTGATACAAAATTTACAGCATTCCAGACCAAAAAAAATAATACGTATGCTCATTCAATAGGTTCTTTAGTCTTTTGACCTAGCAAAACAAAACGCTCTGGGATGTTACTTGCAACTGCTCAAACTTGGTGTGGTTTTAACTTCTTCACAGGGTGACTATTGCAATACAATGTAGCTTCTTTTGCACTTAATTTAGAAAGAGATTTTTGTTGTGACACCTAAAGAGGCACGCGGTAGGGATATCTATTTCCAATTATCTCACAAATGACTTAATTGAGTGACAAAAAGTGCATCAGGTAAGGCTGTCAGACAACCACACAGAGGATATCAGGATATTCATGAGGCATGACCAATGGTGGAAAATTTTGGGGAGGCCACTGTTCACCTATCAGTGACTGAGCCAAGCAACCCCTTCATATTGAACTGTTAGACCATCCAATGAACGATGTAAAATCATATGCTCTATAAAGATTAGCATTGTAAAAAAAATCTGCTTTAATCTGCATCAAGGTACTACTAGCAGGAAATCAGGACTACCAGCTAAGTACCAAGTACTAGTCGTCTGCAGTTGGTTCAAGTTTAAACCCAAGTCCGCATACTCTTCTGCTTTAATCTGCAGTAGGAAATCAGGATTGCGGAAAAGGAAGAATTTACCTTAATTCTTGTCTGCAGAGCAAGTTGATAATTTTAGGATTCTCCGAATCACTTGGATTAAGAAAGCTGCAGTAAAGAAATACAGAAAGTATTAATATACAATAAAGAACCACATGATCTTTTGTACACTGAAATGAATGCATACTCGTGAAACTCTGTTTTATTGAGGAAACCATCCCCGTTGACGTCCGAAGCATTGAAGTGCTCCTCTTTCCACCACAGGAACCCCAGTGAGTTGCCATCCCCTGCAAATCATTAGCTAGTAAGTTCATTCCGCATTATCTTATCCCATGGTGATTTTATTTATTTATTTGGCTCGCTGAGTTCATTCATGTGCAAAGAAGAAGAAAATGCGGGGAAGAGTTTACCATGGGACTGTTGGCGCAGCGCCCGGAAAGTAGTGAAGGAGACGATCCCGTTGCCGTTCTTGTCGTAGAGCTCCATCTCCCTGGCGGAGCGATGGAGCTGGTCGGCCCTGGCCTGATCGAGGTTCCACCTGATGAGCTCATCGAGGGAGACGAAGCCGTCCTTGGGGCTGAGGTCGATCTTGGGGAACAGCGCGCGGATGCGGTCGGACACGTTGAAGCGATCGTCGTCGTTGATGAAGTCCTCTTCCTCCCTGAGGAACTCCTCCCACTCCTTCATGTGGTCGTCCTTCTCGGCGTCGCCATGGAGGATGCGGTAGTGCTCGCGCTCCCACTCCTTGTCCTCCAGCCGCCGCTCCAGCTCGGCGATGGCCGGGTCGAAGGGCGCCGCGTGGCGGTTTCCTCCGGAATCGTGGACGGCGCCGGCCCCGTAGGAAGAAGCGACGGCGGCGGAGTTCTTGGGGTGGAGCTTGAGGCGGCGGTGGGGGCTGCGGCCGTGGGGCTGAAGGCGGGGGGTGTAGGAGGCAAGGAGTATGAACATAAGTAATGAGATGGTGACCACGCAGAGGAAGAGGACCGCGGCCGGAGACTTCCGCCCCGGCGAGGCCGCCGGCGGCGGCGTCATCGCCGGCAAGAGAACGGGAGGCGAGGGGGGGCGAGCGAGCGAGCGGTCGGTTTACGGGTCGGAGATTTGGACCCGCTGGCCCATAACGGGTGGCGTGAGCATAATAAATTAGCTCCTTCGTGATGACGTCCAAAGCGCTGGCCGCGCCAATAGCCTCTCGACACGCGTGCTGTGTGAGCACTTGACTCGGGTGTTTCCTTGTCCAATACAGTAATTAATGTGTGGAAAAGAGCATTCCAGTGGGCGAATCAGCTGTAGAATCCATTAATTAACGGAAATGTTAAAAATCTATCGTCAGATTTTTAACCATGACAAATCTTCAGGATGGAGAATTATGTTGTCGTGAGCATGGCAATTTTCTTCAGCAAGCATGGCAATTTCTTGCGAGAACATAACTTCAAATCAGATTTGTAGTGGAATCCATTAATTAATTAATGTTCCAAACACAGTACGATAACAAGAGGTAGCATCTCTAACTACTCATTTGCAAAGTTTGCTGGCAAAAACACTCACTGCGTGTACACAAGCCTGCCTCATCTTATACAGCATGAGAGCACATACACTATCTGGATAAAAGCAACATTTGTCATATGATTGTGCGGAGATGCCAGGCTTGATGGTCGCCCAAAATAGCATCTGGCTCAGCTAGTTCCACATCGGCGATGGGATCATGTCTTGAGAGGAGCTTTCTTAACCCTGTCGGAGATTCGGTCAGGTGCATTGGTGTGCGACTTGAAACGGCCTCGTCCGCCCTCCTCTTTTTCCTGAATAAATCGAAGTTGTTGCACATCCGCAGGGAGGGTTAGCATCTTGTAATGTTTTCAAGGATGTGATTATTGAGCTATAAGAAAGAAAGAAAGAAAGAATAACCGACCTTCTTCTTTACTATCTGGACCACATCCTCGTCTTCAAGACCATGGCCAAGACCACAATGCTGTGGATAGTGCCGAGCACTCGTTCCCCACACGAGCACATATTTCACATCCTTGAGTAAGCTCCTGTGGATGTGATTGCAGAAGTCTTCAACTGTGCAACCACCCCTATCCTGATTCATTCATGCCAACACAACAATACCACAACCATCAGACCCATTTCAGTGCAAGCATGCATGCATGGCGAGAGAGAGAGAGAGACAGAGACAGAGCAAACATACAGTAGAAAGAACCACTGGATCTCCGAAATCGGGCTGCTGACCCTGCGGCTTTGTATACACTCTCACCAGACCCATTTCCTCCCACATTCTTGCTAATAGCCTGTCCAAGTTCAACTGCAAACAAGGACGACTAGTTTCACTTTTTTTAACAAACAAAAATGTGAAACAAACAACTTACTGTAACATCTACACTAGCAAACACCAATTTTAATTATCCTGGACACCAATTTTAATTATGCTGGACACCAATTTTTTGACTTTTGACACCCCACAAATAATCAAGGAGGAAACATACCTGCAAATTGCAGCTGATAACAAGTGAATTTGGTTGCCGAGCAAGATTATCCACATCATCAATACCCACAACATCAATCTTATTATATACATAAACACACTTGATGTACTTCCGATTTCCTTCAATCACATCAATCAGATCATCCACAGTAGAATCCTCACGGAATAATACCTACAAGTAAATTAAAGTAATGAGTTAAAATTGAAAAGGTGCACACATAACACCACTAACACACACCGGCATGCACCTCTGCATTATGAATTTTGTACTCATGCAGTATCTGATAGCAGAGCTTCTCATCAATATGAGTTAAAGGTGCTGTGCTGTTGAAAGAAATCCCACCAGTCTTCTTCCTCTTGAAGTATATCTATTTGTACACACAAAAAAGTGATTCATCAACCAAGAAAAACATGTATAAATAACAAATGCATATATCAACTTCCTCGTAATCAACAGAATGTAACTAATACAAACCAGCAATTTAGGACAACACCATAAGACATGTAGTACGACTAACTCATAGAGCTGGTTGGATGAGCACATAGTTCAGGTCAGCACTTGTCCATTACAAACCTAAAAGTACCACAAACTTCATCAATTGTGATGGATGCTCGGTTCTTCACAAAAAGGTGATTTAGAACATCGATAACTTGCCATACTATGCTAACCGGTTTTTAGCCCATTCTCCCTTCATCTCCACAGTCCAACCAAATTTATTATGACTGCTGTACATAATTAATAATAACACACACACACTGTCATGTGGTATGTGCTGGCCAGATGAACTTTGTGCATTCTTTGAACATTGTACTCCCTTCATCTCCACAGTCCAACCAAATTTATTATGACTGCTGTACATAATTAATAATAACACACACACACACTGTCATGTGGTATGTGTTGGCCAGATGAACTTTGTGCATTCTTTGAACATTGTACTTGGCAATACTTTCCCAGCACACACACAAAAAAAAGGAGCTGATTCAGTTTTAGATTGGCACAATTACACATCCAGGCAGATGTCAGATGTATGTGGACATTGACTTGAGCCATACAGTATGTCTTCTATATAGTTGTCTTATGTCCATTTGGGTTTGTCCTAGTTCGCAGTTCACACCAAGTGACCAAAGAAATGTATACCTGAGGAGGCCTTTTGTTCAGACGGAGGCCAACAGCTTCCAGTTCTCTAGTTAATATTTGGCGATGCCCTTCACTCTGAAAACAAAAATAGAGCATGAATCCAATAAGCAATTAGAACTCGGGTAATGCCCGGTCATGTGCAATCATCATGTATAAGAAGGGGAAGATTGCATGTAAATAATTCTTCTTATTTTATATCATTTTTTAAATAACATACACACCACAACCCTTCATCTCCATTAAGAAGATTTTGAGAAGTTTCAAGCAGACATACCATTAACTTAAAGAATAAATATGGCATACATTTATCTCTTCAACAGTTTAGCAATATCTCAGCAGATTTGAGAACATGTATCCCAACTACCATACAACATTAGGTGAAAAAGGATAGTATTAATATTAACCTGCCAGGTCCTCTGCTAGCAATACCATAGTGTCTCTTCAACATTATCCTAATGGAAATTGCGTTAGAACTTTCTAAATTATCGCCACCTTCTCACTTGCTCCCCACAACTTGTTTTCTTCCTTAGGTCTCCCTACTTGTCGATTGTCTCTGTTTCTCACATGGCCATTTCAGTTAGTCTAACGGTGAAAAGGAGCCATGTGAGGAACAGAGAAAAGTTAAGGGAGCAAAGTAAGAAAGTGACGAGTGTAGAGAGCTCCAGTGTAATTTCTCTTAAGACGCCACTCATTTTTCTCTTACTTTCCAAGCCATCCTTTTTTTAAACTGCTTTCTTTATTTTGTCTCCAATTTTTCCTTCTGATCATCTGACTTCAATTTTTGCAGCCTAAAACTTTCCCCATGAATAAGATAATTTTATAACATGGTGTTGAAGGGATTAGATGAGAACGTTCATACTTGAAGCATTCTACCATGAAAAAGGTGACATTCCGGCTGCTCTTGTGAACGAGATCCAAGTTATGGGGGCCAGAATAGCCTATTCTGTCGTTAAAATAGGAAGCACGCTACCCAAAAGAACCTAGAGTCCAGGGCATGTTTCCATTGCCTTACAGTTCCCCCTTGTCTCTAATCATAAAGTATTGATTATGCTTAAAAAATCATATCTTCTGAAAATTGAGCAAACAGGAATGTCCAAGCAATGAAGCAAAGCTTGTGACTTGAGTGGGGTAAAGATGCACTACTTACTTTTGAGGCGTCAAGAACCATAAGCACAAGATCCGATGACTTGGCGACAGCGATAACCTGAAAACAGCAACAATGATGTAAAATCAAAGTAATATCACCAAGTGAATTATCCTTATAATTAAACCAACAGTATTTACCTGCCTACCACGCCCCTTGCCTTCAGAGGCGCCTTCAATGATACCGGGAAGATCAAGAAGCTGGATTTTGGTGTCATTGTAATGGATAATACCAGGAATGCAAGTGAGGGTTGTGAACTCATATGATGCAGCTTCAGAATGTGTCCCGGTCAGCATAGTTAAAAGAGTTGACTTTCCAACACTGCAATATGAAACTCGTGTGAGTCATAATGACATTATATACCTAAGTGGATAACTAGATCGAACCTTGTATGCATAGCAATACAAACAGGAAACTTTTAGCTAAGTTAGTAACCACGTAGAAAAGGGCAGGAGATTAATATTGGGTAAAAGAAAGTAGGTATAAGTTATAGCATTTTTTTCCTAGTGAAAAAGGTAGAGGCACAAGTATTACACATGAGTTGGGTCATCAGATAATTCAGATATCACATCTCCATTTTATCCAACCCGATGGTTGAATTAGATTGACAGAGAGACATGGGTCAAGAATACAAGTAAGCACAGCACATGATACATCTGGAAGACGGAACATTCTTCCTATTATAAAAGAGCACAAGAATTAACAATCTAGTGCTACAAACCAAAACGCTTGAGAACCCACAAAACAGTACTCAGTTTGTAGGCATAAGAAAGAGACCTGGGAAACCCTATAAGCGCAACACGACCGTGCCCAAACTTTGTGACCTCAAAACCATCTCCTCCAGCACTGGCACCCTATATCAACAACATGAGACAGCTGCTGTTACTAGAAATCTTTGAAGTTAAAGGGAGTAAAAGAATTTAGTACGGATTGACTAAGAAAAAACAAAACAATAGTTATGTATGATCATCTAAATTGTGCAGCGCCATAAATTAGAAGTACCTTTGGAGGCTCTAATAACTGTGTCCTCAGTTTTGCAATTTTTGCCTTCAGTTGTCCAAGATGATATTCTGTGTGACAATAAAAACTTAAGTTAGTCTCTAGAACCGGAAAACAGCCTTTAGTATATCACATAGCATACCACAATGACCCGTTGCAAAATAAGGATAAACCACAAATACTCATTGATAGAAAATTAATTATCATTGTTTTTCAGGTGTCACTTAGGCGACAGGGCGCCCTCCGACAGCATGGCACCGAGCTCGCCTTTGGTAGCTTTGAAAGGCGTCCGCCTTAGAGCTTTGAGGCGTCTGGACGTATCTTAGGCACACAAGGCGCAACCTTGGGCCAAATCAGACACCATAGTCAGAGCAGGCAGCGGGTAACTGAGCTGTCCAGAGGGAACAAGGGCAGGACTGTGGCGCGCAAGTAAGGTGAGGAGGGGAAAGAGGGAAACAAACCAGTCTACCCAAATGCTTGCAGAGAAAGAGCTCTCTCCTCTCTGGCAGCGGCTGCAGAGTGGAGAACCACCGTCCATGGCTCAGCCCTGCGCCAGCTTCCTCCTCTCCGGTCTCGGCTCCCCCTCTGGCGCAGCCCTCTCCCAGCAGCGCAGCAAGGTCTGGCTCTCGTCCTCTCTCTCTTCCCCACCCTCGTCTACTTCTTCCGCCTCATCTGCTCTTCCTTCCATCCCGTCCCAGTTCTCTGTTTCTCCAAACGATTGAGAGGATAACTTCCTCTGGCACAGATCTGCCAGCTTTCTCTCCGGTTTCTACTCCCCATCCTCTGGCGCAGGTGTGGAGCACTCCCCCAGCAGCAGCAAGATATGGCTCCTCTCCCCTCTTTTCTCTTCTCCCCGCCCTCCCTTGTTTCCATCCCCGCCCGGTGCTCTGTTTCTGTGTGTGCCTGGCCACATGTCTGCTCTTTTTCTCCTCCACCTCTGCTTCTTCTTCTGATCTACATCTGCTTCTTCTCCTCCACATCTTTGACGGCCCTTCCTTAGTGTCGCTGCAGTAGCCAAGTGTCCCTGCTCTGATGGATCGAGCGCCTGCCACCTGGTAATGTGTATGATCGGTCTAATGATCCTAGGAGAAAAGCTACATCCAACAACCAACAACAACAAAGCCTTTAGTCCCAAACAAGTTGGGGTAGGCTAGAGGTGAAACCCATAAGATCTCGCAACCAACTCATGGCTCTGGCACATGGATAACAAGCTTCCATGCACCCCTGTCCATAGCTAGTTCTTTGGTGATACTCCAATCCTTCAGGTCTCTCTTAACGGACTCCTCCCATGTCAAATTCGGTCTACCCCGACCTCTCTTGACATTCTCCGCACGCTTTAGCCGTCCGCTATGCACTGGAGCTTCTGGAGGCCTGCGCTGAATATGCCCAAACCATCTCAGACGATGTTGGACAAGCTTCTCTTCAATTGGTGCTACATCCAACAACCCAACTTGGAAATATGTGTTCTGGCCAGCTTTAGAGAGGAAAATTTTACTCCAGTGTACGTAGTCCATGCTGGAGTGAGAAGGCTGAAGCAGCACCTTTCTGGGGGTTTCAGTGATGTGGATAAGTTCCCAAGGCACCCGTGAAAATTAGTAAAGAGATGCACTACTTCTTAAACACAAGAAAATTTAAAGCTATGTAGCGATGTATAGATGAGGGGGGTGAAGCTCAAGTTCAGAGGCATCATTCCCTCATCTACACAAGATGATTTGGGGCCTGTGCTTTGCATACAGCCATCATGTTATGAAACTTGTGGTGCATTTATGTTAACGCTAGTTGTTGAATCTCCTAATTCACTGTCATATATTATATATTTATGTGTCTAACGCATCGCCTCGCCTTATGCTTTAAGCGTGCAAAAGGTGAGTCGGTGCTACAGTGCCCTGCCTCGCCTTATCGCCTTAAAACCATTGTTAATTGTCAAGAAAAACTTAGAGGTTACAGACTGAAAGGCACAAATTGTGCATACATACAAATGCACATACAGTTCCTTGCTACTTTGGTTTTCTCTACAATTTTTCTGGCTGTTATCTGACCAGCAGTCTTGGCGAAATACTTTTGAGAATTAGAGGTTTTTCTTGCTAACTAGAGGTGTTTCTCTGCAACAAATTCCCTTACATATTGTGCATATATATTTTGCAAAATCCATACCTGTTTGTAACAGTATGGAAAGTGTTCATACCAAAATGCATAAAGATGGATAGACATGAAACAATTGGTTGATTTGAACTAAAAAGAACATAAGGACGGAAAAGGATTGTTCTTGATCCAGTAATCATGAATTACATAGATGTGCAGGCCCCTGTGGGAAAACCATTTGTCTGGAGAATTTAGAATTATCATAAATCCACCAGTGGATGCACAATGTGTATACAGATAGTCCGATTTACTTATACATCTAGGACAATGAACGGCCATGTGATCACAGATTATAGCTACAGAACAAAATGTCTGTCTAAATTTTCTAACAGAGGTACGAAAACATAGAAAGCATAAGCAAAGTAGAAATTGATAATCCAAGAAAGGCCGAAACCACAATATGTCGATTTCACTTCCACCAGAATCCCCTCCCCAGCTTATATTTCATCACTAGATAAAGTGGCACAGTAGAGTACAGCAGAAAAGAACAAACAGTAGGCAGTGATGAGCAATAATCCCACGGTAGTAATTTCAAGGGGCAATGAAGGCAACACAACCTGTTGCTTTGTTCTTCTGCGTCCGGGCCATCTCGGCCTCAATCTCCTTGATCCTCTCGAGGATACCCATCTTTCACCTTGTGAGGTACGCACCTTTCTCCCCACGAAGACAGACTCAGATCGATCTTACATGAGAAGAAGAAAGATCTGTTGGATTCGATTGCTCGCAGCGAGGAAAAGACGAGGGGCAAGACGGAGAAGAGTATAAACAAGCTAGGGCTACCTCACCGGCCGTAGGAATCGCGGCGGGGCGGATCTCGACTCCACTCCCAGTGCAGTGGAGGGACTTCGAGGTGTGCTCCGGTGCGAGAAGGGGGCGCAGGAGGGGTTTCGGCGGCGCTGGGGCTTTGGGCCGGAAGAGGTGAAGGGGAGCACGGTGAGGTGAGAAGAAGGGTGGTTCAAGGGCGGCAGGGATCACGTTTCGTCAGCCCGTGGTCGATTGGATGGCCTTGATTGATTTGATCCTACACGCCTATTTCTCGGATTTTGCGTTTTGAGGTTTGCGTGCAGCTTAAAAAAGAACAAATATGCATTGTTATATTTTTTATGAAAAAAGCATCCGGATCTTTTATAGAAATTTAAAATCAGTCGGCTGCTTTGCTGTGCGATCTGGAGATCTGACCCAGTTCGTCCTCCTGTCCCTACCCCACGCAACACCCCTTTCCACAATTCGCTTGTTGTCAGCTGCATCACTCCCTTCTCTCATCCGCTCATGCAGCCACGCCGGCCACATGACGGCAACTGGTGTCTTCCCCACCCCAGTAGCGCCCGGTGACGATGGCCCGCAGCACACCGACGTTGCATGTATATCTCAACGTCACCCTCGTACTTGCCGACAACATGGTCAACCTTGCAACGCTCGTGACAGTTGTGCCCGCCTACTTGCAGCGCCGGCGAGATCTCGTGGTTATGAACGAGCGCTGCATTGCAGCATCCCGCCGCCGGCCGTTGCAGCACCACGAGCAGAATCTGCATTGTAGCATCCGCCGCGGCGAAGATCCGCGATGGCAACACCATAGACAAAGTGATGCACTATGGCATCCTCCGCCGGTGAGGGTCCACGATGGCAGCACCACGGACAAGTGATGCATTGCAGTAGCCGCCGCCGACAAGATCTGCGGTTGCAGCAGACGGAGAGATCGTGTAGTTCCAGGAGCAATGGCTGCATACTTGCATTGCAGCACCAGCGCCAGCGAGATCTTCGACATGGTTACTGCTCGGCCGCAGGAAAACAAAAAACCTCAGGCATGATGCTCTCCGCAACATCGGGCGCTCCCACGATGATGTACGACACTGCACTGGAACGCTCTTCAACACCAGACTCCCCCCTCCGCAGCACCAGCGACGCTGCACTGGCGCACTCTACAACACCGGCTCCAGCGAGGCCGACGCGGGGGAGCTGCAGGTCGTCGGCTGCTAGAGTGCTATAGGTCATCGGCGGGTGTTGCAAGCCGCCCCAGGGCTGCTCTCAACGAGCAGCAATGGTGAAGAGCTGAGGTAGACAGGTGGTGACAGAGGGAGGAGAAAGAGGAAAAGAAGCGAGTGGCCAGCATCGGTTGAGGCTTACAGATAAGGTGCGTGGCGGGTAGCCTGATCAGGATGCGTGGCGCTCGGTCGACCCGACTGATTCCTTCCTATAAATCATCCGGTTGATTTCAAGAGTTTTCCATGCATAAATCATCCCAAACATAATAAAAATTACATCGAGATACTTAGACCATCAAATGATCAATAGCACGAGCCGCCGACGGGATGTTGTCTTTGTGCACGTGCCATTAAGTACCAGCGCTCTGGAGCTGTAATCATCGTTGTTGAACCCTTAAATCGGTATGAAGTGCCTGACATCATAACTCGCCGTTGCACACGCGCGACAAGAAATCCTAATCTGTAACCTCACCGCACCAAGGCGATGGCAGGAATCTACGATGGAGCTCTATCAACTCTGTCTAGATGGACAAACTCGAGCAGGATCGAAACCCGAAAGACCAACTCGATGAAGAAGCGCCGCCATCCGCACGAACGTCGGCCCGTGATAACCCACAAGTATAGGGAATCAATTGTAGCTTTTTTGACAAATAAGATTGTCAAACCTAACGAGGAGATAAAGATAGAATTTATATTCTCTTCAAGTTCTATCGACTACCGATACAACTCTACGCACACTTAACATTTGCTTTACTTAGAACAACTATGAAACTATAAGTACTTTGTAGGTGTAAAGCGAAAGGTTTGCAAGATAATAAAGAATGTGAAAATAAAAGTTAGGTGTTGTTCTAATTAAAGTACAATTAAATTAGTATAGCGAGTGTGGAAAAGTGGTGGTAGGATTTGCGGATTCTCCCTAAGCAATTGGCTAGGTTACTAGATCGATAAAAAAATTATGTGGGAGAGACCACTACTAGCATGGCATCCCTTACTTGAAATTATATGCACTTATGATTGGAACTATTAGCAAGCATCCGCAACTATCAAAGTTCATTAAGGTAAAATCCAATCATAGCATTAAGATATATTGGTCCCTCTCCAATCCCGTACGAATCAATTTCTATGGTAGGAAGAAGCTTCTGTCTCTCTTGCCCTCCAATGCATAGTCCTAACAACATACAACTAATCCTAAGGTGTGATCCACACGCGCGCTCATATGATGGGCACCAAAGGACAACAACATAACCACAAGCAAATTAAACCAATCATAGCAATTCACCAATCACCCGAAAGGACAACAAAAATCTACTCAAACATCATAGGATGGCAACACATCATTGGATAATAATATGAAGCATAAAGCACCATGTTCAAGTAGAGGGTACAGCGGGTTGCGGGAGAGTGGACCGCTGAATATAGATGGGGGAAGGTGATGGAGGTGTTGATGAAGATGACAGAGTTGTTGAAGTAGATCGCTTTCACAAGGATTGCTCTGGCGGTGTTCCGGCGCCATCGGGAGAGAGGGGGAGAGATCCCCCTCCTTCTTCTTCTTCCTTGGCCTCCCCCCTAGATGGGAGGAGGGTTTCCTCTCTAGTCCATGGTATCCATGGCTCCCGGAGGGCAGAAGCATCCGCAACACCGTCTTGCGTTGATTCTTCTTCCCAAAAATCACATATATTTCAAAAATAAATCTCCGTAAACTTTTATCGCGTTTGGACTTCGTTTGATGTGGATATTGTGCGAAACAAAAAAAATGTAACAAACAGGAACTGGCACTGGCACTGGATCAATATGTTAGTCCCAAAAATAATATGAAATGTTGCCAAAAGTATAAGAAAGTTGTAAAATATTGGCATGAAATAATCGAAAATTATAGATACAACGGAGACGTATCAGCATCCCCAAGCTTAACTCCTGCTCGTCCTCGAGTAGGTAAATGGTAAAAAAGATAATTTTTGATGTGGAATGCTACCTAACATAATTTGATCATGAAACCTAATCATGGCATGAATATTAAGACACAAGTGATTCAAAGCAATGTTCTATAATTTGATATAAAGACATCGATACTCAGGCATCCCAACAAACAATCATGCCTTTTAGAATAAAAATGCTAAAAAACGCTATCCCTACAAAATCATATAGCCTTGTCATGCTCCATCTTCTTAACACAAAATATAAATCATGTACTACCCCGGTGTCAGCCAAGCAATTTGTTCATACTTTTTAACGCGCTTCAGCTTTTTCAACCCCCATGCAATACATGAGCGCAAGCCATGGATATAGCACTATGGGTGGAATAGAATGCGGTGGTAGAGATTAATATGGAGAAGACAAAAAAGAAAGAAAGTCTCACATCGACGCAGCTAATCAACGAGCTATGGAGATGCCCATCAATTGATGTCAATGCGAGGAGTAGGGATTGCCATGCAACGAATGCACTAAGAGCTATAAGTGTATGAAAGCTCAAACTGAAAACTAAGTGGGTGTGCATCCAACTTGCTTGCTCATGAAGACCTCAGGCATTTGAGGAAGCCCATCATTGGAATATACAAACCAAGTTCTATAATGAAAAATTCCCACTAGTATATGAAAGTGACAACATAGGAGACTCTCTATATGCAAAGCATGGTGCTACTCTGAAGCATAAGTGTGGTAAAGGATAGTAACATTGCCCCTTCTCTCTTTTTCTCTCATTTTTTTCTCTTCTTTTTTGGGGCTCTTTTTGGCCTCTTTTTTTCTTTTATTTCGTCTGGAGTCTCATCCCGACTAGTGGGGGAATCATAGTCGCCATCATCATTTCCTCACTGGGACAATGCTCTAATAATGATGATAATCACACTTTTATTTACTTACAACTCGATATCTAGAACAATATGACTCTATATGAATGCCTCTGGCAGTGTACCAGGATATGCAGTGATCTAGCGTAGCAAAGATATCAAAAAACGTACAAGCCATGAAAATATCATGCTAGCTATCTTACGATCATGCAAAGCAATATGACAATGAATGCTCAAGTCATGTATATGATGATGGAAGTTGCATGGCAATATATCTCGGAATGGCTATGGAAATGCCATGATAGATAGGTATGGTGGCTGTTTTGAGGAAGATAGAAGGAGGCTTATGTGTGATAGAGAGTATCATGGGTTTGGATGCACCGGCGAAGTTTGCACCAACTCTCAAGGTGAGAAAGGGCAATGCACGGTACCGAAGAGGCTAGCAAATTGCGGAAAGGTGAGAGTGCGTATAATCCATGGACTCACATTAGTCATAAAGAACTCACATACTTATTGCGAAAGTTTATTAGCCCTCGAAGCAGAGTATTACTACGCATGCCCCTAGGAGGGAGGTTGGTAGGAGTTAACTATCGCGCGCCCCCGACCTCCACGCAAAGGAAGACAATCAATAATAAATCATGCTCCAACTTCTTAGCATAACGAGAGACTATATGTGCATGCTTCGGGAATCACAAACCTTAACATCAATATTCCTACTAAGCCACAATCATTCACTAGTACCTCTGCTACTTGTGAGCTGCGTTGGGATTTCCCTGGAGAGGAGGGGATGATGCAGTACAGTAGAGATAAGTATTTCCCTCAGTTAAGAACCAAGGTTATCAATCCAATAGGAGAACCACGCAACACCTCATTAGCAGCACCTGCACACAAAATAACAAATCCTTGCACCCAACACGAACAAGGGGTTGTCAATCCCTCAGCAGTTACTTGCAAGATTAAATTGTGTAGTGACTGATAGATAGATAGAACAAAAATACAAATAAAATGAATTAATTAAAATTGCAGAAAGGTATTTTTAGGATTTTAATATATGATAAAAGTAGACTCGGGGGCCATAGTTTTCACTAGAGGCTTCTCTCTTGAAAATAGCATACGGTTGGTAAACAAATTACTGTTGTGCAATTGATAGAAAAGCCAATAATCATGACGATATCCAAGGCAATGATCATGTATATAGGCATCACGTCTGAGACAAGTAGACCGACTCCTGCCTACATCTACTACTATTACTCCACACATCGACCGCTATTCAGCATGCTTCTAGAGTATCAAGTTCATAAAAGAACGGAGTAACGCCTTAAGCAAGATGGCATGATGTAGACAAAGTAAACTCACGCATGAATAAAACCCATCTTTTTATCCTTAATGCCAACAATACAGATACGTGTCATGTCCCCTTCTGTCACTGGGATTGAGCACCACAAGATCGAACCCGTCACAAAGCACCTCTCCCATTGCAAGAAAAATCAATATGGTCGGCCAAACCAAATCAATAGATCAGAGAGAAATACAAAGCTATAATAATCATGCATAAAAGAGTTCAGAGAAGACTCAAATAATATTCATGGATAATCTGATCATAACCTCACAATTCATCGAATCCCAACAAACACACCGCAAAAAAGTGATTACATCGAATAGAACTCCAAGAACATCAAGGAGAACATTGTATTGAAGATCAAAGAGAGAGAGAGAGAGAGAGAGAGAGCCATCTAGCTACTAACTATGGACCCGTAGGTCTATGGTAAACTACTCACACATCATCGAAAGGGCAGCAAGGTTGATGTAGAGCCCCTCCGTGATTGATTCCCCCTCCAGCAAAGTGCCGGAAAAGGCCTCCGGATGGGATCTCGTGAGAACAGGGACTTGTGGCGGCAGAAAAAGTATTTCGGGTGGCTCTCTGTTGGTTTCCCGATTTTAGAGAATTTATAGAGGCGGAGTTAGGTCAAATGGAGCCACGTGGGCGCGCCCTGGCGCCTCGTGGGACACTGCTCCATCTTCTGGTCCTCTCCCGAAGCTTCCAGGGTCTCTTATGTCCAGAAAAAAATCTCCAAAAAGTTTCGTGGCATTTGGACTTTGTTTGGTACTGATATTCTGAAAAACCAAAAACAGGCAAAAAACAGCAACTGGCACTGGGCACTAAGTTAATAGGTTAGTCCCCAAACATGATATATAATTGCTTGTAATGTATATAAAACATCCAAGACTAATACGATAATAGCATGGAACAATAAAAAACTATAGATACGTTGGAGACATATCAAGCATCCCCAAGCTTAATTCCTGCTCGTCCTCGAGTAGGTAAATGATAAAAATAGAATTTTTAATGTGGAATGCTACCTATCATATTCATCATATAATGTTTTCTTTGTGGCATGGATATTTTGACTTGAGTGATTCAAAGCAATAGTCTATAGTTTGACTTGAAAATATAAATACTCAAGCATACCAACAAGCAACCATGTCTTTCAAAATATCAACGCTAAAGAAATTTATCCCTAACCCATTATGCTCAGTCATTGATCCATTCATGAAACACACTCAATATTAACTACACCCGATGCACAAGTATGACAATAGTGATGTCCAGTTGGTGCTTTATAAGAGAAGATGGAGACTAAAAAAAATAAAAATTACATAAAAGTAAAATAGATAGGCCATTCGTAGAGGGAAGCAGAGATTTGCAGAGGTGTCGGCGTACGACACCTATGGGATCACGGGGATCCCTTTTTCGGTTCGGCGGGGGGAGAGGTATGCATAAAGAGCAGAACCAACGATCGGCGCGAGGGGATTTTTACCCAGGTTCGGGCCGCTAATCAGCGTAAAACCCTACTCCTGCCTTGATTTATTATTAGTGTTTTTGTGCCCAAGCTCCAGGAGTGCTTGCAATGAACAGTGCATTCAAAGAGCAGCTACGCATGCAGAATGGGCCTAGAGTGTTTTCTCCAGTGTCCTTCCCCTGTAGCAGTTGCATTGGGCCTCCTTTTATATGTTCAAAGGGGTCACCACAGTGGCAAAATGTACATACATTGAGCTAACCACTGACGGTTTAGGACAAATGCATTTAATGCACCGTGAGGTGTCCGTTTAGGTGTCCTCATTTTCTTGGGGATGGAAAAAGGGGCCATCCCATCAGCACCGCTTAAGCTCTCCTCCACTGGTGCCTTGCCACGCATCCAGAGAAGGGCCCAGAATGCCAGGCTGGTTGCTGTGCTGAAGCGGTGGCACAGTGACAGAATCTTGTCGGGCGCAAATCTTGCCGGGCTCCGCAAGCCACCCCGGCAAGATCTTGCCGGGGGCCTAATCTTCGGCCTTCAGCTCTTATTATCTCCTGATCCTCTGATTCTTGGCTTGAGTGTCCCTTTGACAACCTTGAACTAATCTCCAACTGTTTCCCCGACAAGCCTTGCCGCAGGCTTGGCTACAACTGCCCATGCACAAGTATGGGGTACTAAAGGCCCCATATTTAGTACACCGACAGGAGCCCCCGGGCCTAGGCCACACACGAGTGCGAGGTGTTGTTGGGCTAGGCCCAAACAGTGCACGGGCACGCGTGGCTGGGGTTAATCTACTTGCAATTATTATGCTTACTGCGCCCCTCCATTGCGCGCGTTGAATGCACGACGTGGGAAGCGTGCGCTAAAGGGCTGCAGCCGCAGCGCGCTTGTAAAGGCGTATTTACACTGGGTAGTAAAAGAGGCGGCCTCGCTCCTTCCCCATAAAGAGGAAACCGCAGAGACACTGCCCATTTACCCCCCCCCCCTCTCTTTCCAATCTGGAATTCGCCATTGCCTTCCTTCTCTTGAGCCCAGAGCAAAGCTTCTCCTCATCCGCTCTCCGCCTCCGCACCCGCTCCATCCTCGGTTTCCGCCCTTGCAGCCGCCATGCCACCCAAGGCCAGCAAAGGCAAGGGCAAGGAGACGAAAGCCGATGTCCCGGAGAGCGAGCTGGTGAAGATGCGAAAGAAGTACGTCGTCTTCGCCCCGACGCTCGACGAAAAAGCTCTGAAGAACCGGTACCAGTGCATGTGGGCGAGGGAGACAAAGGCTCACCCCGCGACTCGCGTGGTTCCAGGTTCTTGTTCCAAAAGCGGACCAGACAGATATCCCTTCTTCATTGCTTATTTCTATTGCGGGCTCTGTCCTCCATTCTCTGACTTCTTCAATGATATTATGTACACATACGGCTTCCATCTTCTTGATTTTACGCCGAATGCCGTAATGTGTATGTCCATCTTTGCGAAAATCTTGCCGGAGTAGTTCCCAACACTGCCCTCTTCCGCCATTACTTTATTCCTCGCATCCAAAAAGGGGAGGCCCTTTCTGGTTCTATCGCCTGGATTCCAAGGGCTTGCAATAAGGAAATACCCAGATGGGGTTTACCGCGAGAAGTGGGATGAATGGCGGTCCGAGTGGTGCTGGATCAAGGAGAAAGATCCCCATCCGTTCTGTTTGCCCCGACAGCAGAAGGCGGTCCGCGGCAATGACTGGAGCGATTTCGCCGCGGAAGACGAAAGGCTTACGATCGCCACCACCAGAATCCTTCGTCTGAAAGCTGCCGGGCTCACAATGGAGATGATTGGCTTCGATTTCCTTCGCCGCCGCATCGCCCCTTTGCAAAACAAGGGAAGACCAACTTGGGAGTATCAAAATGCAGCGGACATCATGAGGCTGTGCCCTGGATTGAACAATAATTTGACTGCCATGCAGCTTGGCGCTCTCCGCCACAAGCTATTCCAGCGCGAGGACAAGCATCGGTTGCCGGCAAGAATTGTCCCTTTGTGCAACAACTCTGCCCTGGGGTCGATCATCGCCACAATGCCAATGTTCAACGCCCATGGTCTTGACGCGACTTGGGCCGAGCCATCCGAGGAGGAAGCACAAAAGTTCTTCGACAACCTGTCGGAGAGGGCCATCCGGGAAGAGACGAACCTCATTCGTGCCACCACTGATGAAGAAGTGGCGTACATTGCCACTAGGGTGGAAGAGGTGAATCTTGCCGCGGAGGCCGGCAGCGTCAGTTTCACAGAATGGGAAACCAGTGACGCAGAAGTCGTGATGGAAGAAAATCCTGCCGGGGCAGACAAGGCTACCGGGGAACAGAGCAGCACAGCCGCTGAGAGCTCGTCCGACGAAGACGCAGTCGAAGAAGAGCCGCAGGAGGAGCCCCCAGCTCCGAAGAAGACAAAGCGCGTTCTTCGAAAGGCCACTTCTGGCATCCCGGCAAGCCAACCCTCTTCGAGCAGCGAGGCTCCCGGCAAGAAGGCGGTCGGCAAGACTGCCCCGCGGCAAGGAGTTTGACAGCAACCTGCGCGGCGCGCGAGACACACACCTGCGGCAACTACTGGGGCGGCAGGGGCGTCTCACACAACCGCACCGGAGGCTGAGGCAGCAGAGCCACGCCAACCCCCTGCACTTGCTATAGCCAAACGACCCAGGACCCCTCCTCCGCCTCCCCATACGGACACTGCAACGGAGGTCGATTTCGACATCTCCGGCTTCAGCCCGGAACGAGAAGAGGAAGAGTAAGTATCCTATCACAGCCTTTATCTCCCAAATTTTGGATTAATCTCATAGCCTTGTTTTGTCTCGTCTCCGCAGCGATGCCGAAACCTTGGCAGAAAGGATGGCGAAGAGGGCGAAGACTTCCACGGGCGACGAGCCTCCGGCAGGTTTCACGAGTGCGCCAGAAACTATCGTCATCAGCCCGGAGCTTAGCCCTCGACGCAGCCCCCAGCACAGCCCCCAGCGTGAGTCCATTATTCATTTTCCGCTGGCGGGCGCTGAGGTTTCCATTCTTGCCGCTGATATCTTTGGGCTTGCAGGAGAAGGACGGCAACAGGGAGAGTCATTGGAAGACGCCCCCGTTGTGCCACCTCCGTCGACCACGCCACCCACAAGTGCATCCCCCGCAAGGGTTCCTACCGACGAGCCTATCTTGGTTGAGGAGGAGCCGGCAAGCATGGGCACCAGCAACCAAAGTTGCCGGGA
The DNA here is from genome assembly GCA_011799875.1 of Thinopyrum elongatum. Lineage (NCBI taxonomy): Eukaryota > Viridiplantae > Streptophyta > Magnoliopsida > Poales > Poaceae > Thinopyrum > Thinopyrum elongatum. The sequence continues at coordinate 290,300,355 of CM022299.1, read as the reverse complement.
GGGGGGAGGCCACCTCTCAACAGCTCGACGGAGGTAACCTGATTGCCTCAGAGCGCTTGCTATCCCTTCCTTTATATCTCTTTCTTTTGTCTTCTTGAACTTCAATCTTGATCTCATTTTGTTTCCCTCTTTCGTCCTTTAGAATTCCCTGTGATGGAACACATGGACGTCGATGTTGTTATCGAGGAGACTGCCAGGGATGTTGCCGCCGAAGCCGACAAGATCGCTACTAGCGAGGCCGCCAAGGATGCCACCGTCAAGGCCGGCAGTGCCTCTGCCGACGAGGCCGCCAAGGCTGCACAGGAGGAACCTGCCAAGGAATCTGCTGAAAGGGTCGGCGAGGAGGCTAGTGACCGTACTGACGGCATTCCTGCCGTAGGAGCGCCAGGCGCTACGCCGACCACGGAGCCCCCAGCTGCCGGTGAGGCGGTTGCTGAGGATCAACCGTCAACTTCCGAAGTCCCTTCATCAAGCAGATATCTTAAAGTTGGCGAAAACCTATTCGTCAACTTGCCGGGGACGGCAAGCATTGGGGCACCGACCGGAGGGGAAACTTTTGATGAAGAAATCATCACTGCTGTCGGGCTCGAGATCGTCAACGAACCATGGGACAGCAGCAACAAATCTGAGGAAGAACAGCTCCTTCAGGCCATGGGCGATAATTTCCGCAAGCTCCAAGCGCTCCACCGTCCTCAAAAGGAGAAGGTTGACTCCAGAGCTGCAGTTGTTGAAGCAGCTGAGGCAGATTTTCAAAAGCGTGTTGAGCAAACGCAAATCTGGTACGCTGAGGCCTTTCAAGAGTTGATTGCCAACCGAGAACAAGTGAGCCAAAGCTGGACGGAGCTCCTCTTGAAACAATCTGACATAGAGAAGGCGCAAGAGGAAGCTGCACAAAGAATTGCCGCTGAAGATGCTCTCCTGACGGAGCGTCGCATTGCGCTTGATGATCACGAGGAAGATCTTGCCGCACGTGAGCAGGCGCTCGCCGCTAAGCTTCACAACAAAAATGAAGAAATCGAGAAGCTTGTCGCGCAGCGGACCCAGGAGCTGGAGCAGAAGCACAAGGAGGCGCTCGAAGCTCTAACTGTAGATCATGCCGGCAAGCTCAAGGAGGCCGTCGATGCTGCCGAGGCTGCAGAGGCCGCCAAGAACGAGCTGAGCAACAAAGTGAAGAAGCTGGAGGTGGATCTTGAAGAACATAGCAAGGAGCTCTCGACGCTCAAAGGTGACAGGGAGAAAACTCTCCACAGCCTGGCGGAGATGCAAGTTGCCATATCTGACAAGACCAAGTAGCTCTCTTTAGCCAACGATATCATTGCCGATCTGAGGTTGAAACTGACCACGCTGGAGAAGTCTCTTGAGGACGGCAGGACCCGCGAGAAGGCTCTGAGCAAAGATCTCCAAGATGAGAGGAACTTGCTCAAGAGCGCTGCCGCCGCCCAAATCGACTATGAGAAAGGGGTGAAAATCTGGACCGAACGCCTTGTCGACACTAAGGAGAAGCTCACAGCATAGCTGTCAACCATGGGCCTGTCAGACTTCAAGTATTCTTCCGAAGAAAGGATATCTCCGAGCGCCAGGTTGACCATGTTCTTTGAAAGAATCATCGATGCTCTAAAGCTACTCCAGTCCAACCAAGCGACCCAACTAGCCGATGAATCCCGCAAGCTTTGCCGGGCCGTCCTCCGCAAGGTGCTCATCAAGGTGGTGCACAAGAACCCTGGCGTCGACCTCACCAACGTGCTCGATCATTTGCTGAAGGATGCAAATCTCAAGGCACTTGAGGAACTTGTCGCGCCCATCCTTGAGAAAGTAGATTCAATCAAGAGGGTCGAAGGCCAGTGCAGGGACTAGCTGCCTCATTTTTCCTTGCCGCCACCATTCCATGCCAAAGACAATTAAGTCTTAAGTTAGAACTGCGGTAACTTATTGATGTAACATAACTTGCTTATGTTTGGGTACATGCATGCTATTTCCCTTGTCTGATTTCTTTCTGTATGGAGCACACCCTACGCTTATCGAAAACTTGCCGGCGCGCAACCTGTCGCGAGCGCTGGGTGCGGGACTTCAGCAGCCTGCTGGAGGTGCAGTGGCCGGCAAGACACCTTGGCGTTCTCAGTGCCGCCACTTAAACTGTTGAGCAGACTCGAAACAAAATAAGGGCGCAACCGATCACGACAAAGGTTCCTTCGCGTGCAGGTTTTCCATACAAAGACCGAAATCGTCTAAGGAAAATAACTTCATAGTAAAAGAAACTTGCTCAAAGTTTTGTAACTTAGCTTTCTGTCACCGTACTTCCTCCGGTAAGATGTCAATTCTGAACGTCGCCCATTGGTATCCATATCTTCCTTCCCCCCGGCAAACGTGCGCGCGAGGAAACCTTCTATCTTTTGAGAAAAAGAAAGAAGAGAAAATAGAAATATGGAACCTTGATGGTTCGTTAATACTTACCGGGAACAAGTGTCATACAATATCTCAGACAAGCATGCATATATATATATAACATGAAAATCGATAAGAAAATGCACAACACTTAATCTTATTCATCTGCGCACAGGGTCTGCGCCTGGCTTTGTACAAAGGATTACATGCCTTACCGGCAAGACTTGTACAAAAGGTGGTTGCCGGGGGCCCCGGGCAACCGCGCCTCACGGGTAAAACTTGCGAAGATGCTCGATATTCCAGGAGTTGCTCATTGGAACGCCATCCTCGGCCTCCAGGCGGACAGCGCTGGGCCTGGTGACTCATACTACTCGATAAGGGCCTTCCCACTTCAGCGTCAACTTGTTTGAATTCTTGGCGGACTGAATCCATCAAAGAACAAGGTCGCCTTCCTCAAGGCTTCGGGCATGAACTTTGCGGCTATGGTAGCGGCGCAAAGCTTGCTGGTAGCGAGCGGCTCGCACAGCAGCCTGAAGACGATCCTCCTCAAGGAGCACAGCGTCATCTTGCCGCAGCTGCTCTTGCTCAAGCTCATCATAAGCGAGCACTCGAGGTGACCCGTATATGAGTTCTGTGGGGAGAACTGCTTCCGCTCCGTAGACCAGAGCGAAGGGTGTCTGGCCAGTGGCTCGATTTGGTGTCGTTCTGATTGACCAAAGAACCACCGGCAACTCATCAATCCAGCGCCTTCCGCACTTTTTCAGCTTGTCAAAAGTTCTGGTCCTGAGACCGCGCAGCACTTCAGCATTAGCCCTCTCCGCTTGGTCGTTGCTTCTCGGATGAGCAACAGAGGCAAAACAAATTTTGCCGCCAAGGTCTTGGACGTACTGCATGAAGGTGCGACTTGTGAATTGCGTGCCGTTGTCGGTGATGATCCTGTTGGGCACACCAAAACGGCAAACTATTCCCTTAAAGAACTTGACGGCTGATTGTGTTGTCACCTTTCTCACCGCTTCCACTTCCGGCCACTTTGTGAACTTGTCGATCGCAACATACAAGTACTCAAAGCCCCCGGCAGCACGGGGAAAAGGGCCCAGTATGTCAAGCCCCCAGACTAAAAATGGCCAGGAGAGAGGGATTGTCTGAAGAGCTTGAGCTGGCTGATGCAATTTCTTCGAATGAAACTGGCACGCTTCACACTTGGTTACTAGTGCAGTTGCATCCTGGAGAGCAGTGGGCCAAAAGAAACCTTGTCGGAATGCCTTTCCAACAAGTGCTCTTGATCCTATGTGAGAGCCACATATGCCTCCATGTATCTCTGCCAACAGCTCTAGTCCATCCTCCCGAGGAATACACTTCAATTTCACACCGTTTGGTCTCTTTCTGTATAGAACGTCATCGACGAACTGGTACATAGTAGACTGACGGACTACTTTTTCCGCTTCTTCCTACTCTTCGGGGAGTTCTCCTGTCTGAAGGAAATGGACAATGTGCTGTGCCCATGCCGGAGCCTGGGGCTCGACAGCTAGGACTAAAGGCATCTCTTCCGCCGGGGGAACATTTGTCTCGACAGCAAAAGCTTGAGGCTCCGCCGGAGCCTGTCGTCCCCCGGAAGGCTTGTCGCTGATCCTGGCAAGTTCCTTGCCGGCGGCTCCAGAGAGCTCTGCCGGAAAGTATTGTCCAGAATTCAACTTTCTTCTCTTTTCTTGTCTCATTGACGGTGCCACAGATGGTTGAGTCAAATGGAGCACAAAAGTTCCTGGTTCCACAGGCAACTTGAGGGCAGCGCACTTCGACAGGTCATCAGCAATATTGTTCTCGGCACGAGGAATGTGCTTCGTTTGCAGACCATCAAAGCGCTCTTCCATTTTTCTCACTTCATCCACATAAGCTTGCATCAATGGACTCTGGTAATTTTTGTTAACTTGCCTGACAACAAGCTGCGAATCGCCTCTGATGATGAGCTTCTTGATGCCAAGGTCTGCCGCGATCCTGAGACCGGCAAGCAGCCCTTCATACTCCGCAGTGTTGTTTGTCGAACTCTCCCGGGGGAAATGCATTTGGATTACATACTTGAGGTGCTCTTCGGTGGGTGTGACAAGCAGCACGCCAGCACCGGCGCCTTGCAGCGAGAAAGCCCCGTCAAAGTACATAACCCATTCTTGATCAGTTTCCTTGCCGGGGAGAGTCGTTTCTTGAATCTCTTCGTCTGGTGTTGGGGTCCATTCCGCAATGAACTCCGCCAAGGCTCTGCTCTAAATTGTTGAAGTACTTTCAAACTTGAGACCAAAGCTTGACAATTCCAAAACCCACTCCACGATCCTGCCGGTTGCCTCTGGATTTCGCAAAATCCGCTGCAACGGAAAGCGAGTGACGATGTTAATTTCATGTGCTTGAAAATAATGGCGCAGCTTTCTCGAGGCCATAAGAAGGCCAAAGAGCAACTTCTGCACCCCAGAGTATCTTGACCTAGCTCCTTGCAGAAGGGAGCTAACAGAATAAACTGGGCGCTGCACCATCCTTTTCTTTTGCACTGGTTCTTCTGACTGCGTAGATCCTATCTTGCCAGCACCAGCCCTTGCCGGGGATGACCCCGGCGCATCACTTGGCGGTCTTGCCGCTGGCGTTGCCTCCTCATCAGCTTCTCTCTGCACCACTAATGCAGCACTAACCACTTGATTTGTCGCTGCCAGGTACAGCAACAGCGGCTCTTGTGGTTTAGGCGTGACTAGCGTCGGCGGAGAAGAGAGGTATCTCTTCAAATCTTGCAGCGTAGCCTTCGCTTCCGGAGTCCATTTCATTGGACCTGCCTTCTTCAAAATTTTGAAAAAGGGCAGGGCGCGCTCAGCAGATTTGGAGATAAACCTACTTAAGGCAGCAACACGGCCGGCAAGACGACGTACATCCTTGACACGTCTTGGTGCCTCAATCTGCTCAATAGCTTTGATCTTGTCGGGGTTCGCCTCGATCCCTCGCTGAGACACAAATAATCCGAGAAGCTTGCCGGAAGGAACGCCAAACACGCACTTCTCAGGATTGAGCTTTAAATTGATCTTAGGCAGATTTGTAAATGTTTCTTCTAGATCTTGTATGAGCGTCGCTTTGTCCTTGGTTTTGACCACTATGTCATCCATGTATGCTTCCATGTTTCTATGCAGCTGAGGCTCAAAACCAATTTGGACCGCTCTCGCGAATGTAGAACCAGCACTTTTCAACCCGAAAAGCATTCGTATAAAACAATACGTACCACATGGGGTGATAAATGCGGTCTTTTCTTCATCTTCTTTTGCCATAAAGATCTGATGATACCCTGAGTAGGCATCAAGGAACGACAATAGGTCACAACCAGCAGTGGAGTCCACAATCTGGTCGATGCACGGCAAGGGGAAAGGATCTTTTGGACAGGCTTTATTGATATCTGTATAATCAATACACAGCCTCCATTTTCCGTTCGCCTTGCGCACTACAACTGGATTGGCTAACCACGTTGGGTGAAGCACCCCTCTGACCAAACCTGCCGCTTCTAACTTCCTGATCTCTTCGATAATAAATTCTTGCCGCTCTAAGGCTTGCTTTCTCACCCTCTGCTTGACGGGCCGCGCGTGAGGACAGACAACAAGGTGGTGCTCAATTACCTCCTTGGGAACACCGGGGATGTCAGATGGTTGCCATGCAAACACATCGACATTCGCCCGCAGGAAGGCAATGAGCGTGCTTTCCTATTTGTCATTAAGGGTGGAACTTATGGTGAAAGTTCCTCCCGTTCCATCCTCTTTGATGGGCACTTTCTTGGTCTTCGGTGGAGCAGCCTTGGATTTCTTGTTCTTGCCGGTGGAACTTCCTGGTACATCCTCAACGGGAGCGCAGCACTCCGAGGAGGTGCGCTTGCCGGAGTTTGCGCCAAGGTTCCTGCCGGTCTTCTTCTTCCCCCCGGGAGTTCCAGCGGCAGGAGCAGATGCCTTGTCGGCAGGTGCTGCGACTACTTCCCGGTAGAGTTGGTCGGCGCAGATGAGCGCATCCTTTTTGTCAGAGTGAACAGTGATGACGCTCAATGGCCCGGGCATTTTTAGCACATTATATGCATAGTGTGATGCCGCCATGAACTTGGCCAACGCTGGGCGGCCAAGGATCCCATTGTATGACATGGGGATCTTGGCGACATCAAACACCACCTTCTCAGTCCTGTAGTTGAGCTCGCTACCAAATGTTACTGGTAGCGTTATCTTGCCTTTCGGCTGGGTCCTTCTTGGATTGATCCCTTGAAACGTGCCCGTTTCCTCGAGATCCTCATCAGGAATTTGCAGCTTCTTGAGCACGTCTGGTGAGATTAGGTTCAGTCCGGCCCCACCATAAACTAGCATTTTTGTCACCTTGAGGTTGCGGATTGTCGGTGAAACCAACAATGGCAAGCACCCGACCGCAGTTGTGCGATCAGGGTGATCCTTGGCGTAAAAAATGATAGGCGTGTTGGACCACTTCAGGGGTTTACGTGCATCAAATGATGGCTCCGTTGCATTAACCTCATGCACCCACTGTTTGAGTCGACGGTGGGAAGAATGCAACGAGGCGCCTCCATCGATACACATGGCCTCTGTAGCTTTCTGAAATTCGTGCTCACTGGACTCATCATCTTCTTCATCATCATCATCACCCTCTTCCTTGTCACGGCCTCGAGCGGGCCTCTCCTTCTATTGCTTGGCCTTGCCGCGGCGACCCCCCCGGCCACCACGCTTCTTGCCGGATCCCTCAGCACTATCTTGGGCCTTCTCCTTGTCTCGCCTCTCGTACTCAGCTCTCTGCTTCTCGACAAGCTGTTCAACTTGCCGGCAATTTTGGAGATCATGACCCTTGGTGCGATGGATCTTGCAATACTGCTTGCCGGAGCCTTCCGGCTTGTCGGCAGCCGCCAAGGCCTGACAGGAGACGCACCCGGCAACTTCCTTGCCGGGGTCGCCAAGTTTGGCCTTCTTGGCAGTGCCAGGGTCGCCGGATCCCTCGACGGCAAGCACGGCCTTGCCTTTACGCTTCTTGTTTCACCGCCGGCCCCTCTTTGTTGGGGCGGCAGCATCTTCGCCATCAGAGTCGCCCCTGCGCCAACATCCTCGCCGGGGAGTCTCCTTCCCTCTTCATCCCGAGCACATTTATCAGCCAGAGCATAAAGCTCGGCGATATCCCTGATCTTGTTCATCGCCATCTCTTCTCGCATCTTGCGGTTACGCACGTTCTGACGAAACGCGCCGATGACGGCGGCAGGATGAACGTCCGGGATGCTGTATTGCACACGGCTGAACCTTTGGATATACTTGCGCAGAGGCTCGCCCTCCTTCTAGGGGATGAGATGCAAATCACTTTCCTGGCCAGGAGTTTGATGGCCTCCAACAAAGGCGCCAACAAACTGGTGGCACAGATCTGACCAAGAAGAAATGGAATTCTCCGGCAGATGCATCAACCACGACCTGACGTTGGGTTTGAGCACCAACGGGAAGTAGTTGGCAAGTATCTTGTCATCTCGGCCCCCGACAGCCTGCACTGCAATGGTGTAGATGCTCAGGAACTCCGACGGGTGGGTCTTGCCATCATATTTCTCCGGGACCTCTGGCTTAAAGGTTCGGGAATTGGGCCACTGGACTTGTCGCAGCTCACGGGTAAACGCTGGACAACCTACCTCGTAAGGCAAGTCGCCTGCATACCCTGGCGCAGGCTTATCGACAGCAGGTCCTGCGCGTTTATCAGATTGATGGCACGCCTCCCGTCGCCGCTCGATGGTAGTTCGAGCGTCCTCTTTGCTTCATTCCCGAAGAACTTGACGCTGATCGCGACGCATCCGCGGATCAGACGACGCCGTGGAATCATCATCACGGCCATCGGTCCACCGGGTTGTCGATCGCCGCTGCTGTCGTGGAGGAGAGTGCACAGTGGTCGCACCGCCTCCAGTCTTCTCTCCATCGGCTCGGGCCGGATCGATGGACCGCTGCCGCGAGGGCCCTGCCTGCTGCGGCCCATCCTTGTTGACGAAGCCGATGAGGCTTTGGATGGTAGATCACCACTCCTCCAACTTCTTCGAAGTAGGAGGGAAATCGAGGAGCAGCTGCGCACGTGCCAGAGCTTCCGCTGGTGTAGGCGGCGGCGACAGGTGCGAAGTACGTGAGGTGCTCTGACTCCTAACAATGTTAGAAGGAGCACCGTCACGATCGTGCGACCGCGCGCCACTTCCACCGGCAGTTTGGCGTGCATGCTGGGCCTGCGCACCTTGGGATTGGTGTGCAGAAGTCTTTTCATGGGGACGTCCTAAACCACCAGCGCCATGGCGATGCTCATCGCGTGTAACCTGTGAAGGCCGCGACGCTCGCGCCGGCGCGGGAGTCCTAAGATGCGTCCTCCAATCTCTGGAGTTCGCTGCGCCGCCCGTAGGCAGCACAGCCCCATCTCTGGATCCAGCGGCGTGCAGGTTGTCGTCGCCGCTGCGAACGACGCCGCTCGCCTGGATTGGATCACCAGAACACCGTGGAGGCTCTAAACCTCTACCTTCTGCATCTACGTCGTCGCCCGTACGCAAAGGCACGGGCAAAACGGACATAGAGGGTAGCACCGTTGCGGCACTCTTCTTCTTGGGTGGCATGGTGATGAAGATGATGAAGAAACTGTGGCGCCGATCACTGGGTCAGGTTTGCGCAACCTTCTCCCCCTACCTGGCGCGCCAAAGATGTCGGCGTACGACACCTATGGGATCGCGGGGATCCCTTTTTCGGTTCAGCAGGGGGAGAGGTATGCACAAAGAGCAGAACCAATGATCGGCGCGAGGGGATTTTTACCCAGGTTCGGGCCGCTAATCAGCGTAAAACCCTACTCCTGCCTTGATTTATTATCAGTGTTTTTGTGCCCAAGCTCCAGGAGCGCTTGCAATGAACAGTGCGTTCAAAGAGCAGCTACGCATGCAGAATGGGCCTAGAGTGTTTTCTCCAGTGTCCTTCCCCTATAGCAGTTGCCTTGGGCCTCCTTTTATATGTTCAAAAGGGTCACCACAGTGGCAAAATGTACATACATTGAGGTGTAAAGTTGCTACAGGGTTATCATACCTAACCACTGACGGTTTAGGACAAATGCATTTAATGCACCGTGAGGTGTCCGTTTAGGTGTCCTCATTTTCTTGGGGATGGAAAAAGGGGCCATCCCATTAGCACCGCTTAAGCTCTCCTCCACTGGTGCCTTGCCACGCATCCAGAGAAGGGCCCAGAATGCCAGGCTGGTTGCTGTGCTGAAGCGGTGGCACAGTGACAGAATCTTGCCGGGCGCAAATCTTGCCGGGCACAAATCTTGCCGGGCTCCGCAAGCTACCCCGGCAAGATCTTGCTGGGGGCCTAATCTTCGGCCTTCAGCTCTTATTATCTCCTGATCCTCTGATTCTTGGCTTGAGTGTCCCTTTGACAACCTTGAACTAATCTCCAACTGTTTCCCCGACAAGCCTTGCCGCAGGCTTGGCTACAACTGCCCGTGCACAAGTATGGGGTACTAAAGGCCCCATATTTAGTACACCGACAAGAGGTGTCAGAGCTCAAGTTTTAAATAGAGAGAAAATTATTTTTGAGATAGGCATGCTTTTCCTATCAACGTCACGACCGAAAGTTTCCAATATCTCCCATGCTAGACACATTATATGCAGTTCCCAAACAGAAAATAAATTTTATTTCCTTTCCACCATTCTTTCACAATCCATGGCTAGCCGTATCCACGGGTACCTTCCAAACTTTCAACTTTCCAAGGAATTTATTATTATTATTATTTTCATTTCGGGACTGGGCATCCCTATTACCGGCCATTTTCTCGTGCAATGACAAGTGAATAAACACTCATCTTGAGAATAACCCATCTAGTATGAAAGATATTGACCACCCCCTGTCGCTTCATGACCGGTACGGGCATACAAAATGATTTTTTTAATGATTAGAGTTGGCCCATGCAAATTTACTTGGAACGACATGTAAATACCACATATAGGTAGATATAGTGGACTCATTTGGCACAACTTTGGGTTTAAGGAATTGGATGCACAAGCAGTATTCCCACTTAGTACAAATGAAGACTAGCAAATAAATTGAGAAGCAACCAACCGAAAAACAAAAACGGTCATAAACATGCATTGAGAATAACTAACACTAAATAATGCACCATAAGTAGGATGTAACTTGTTGCATAACTATTGACTTTACGTGCATGCATATGGAATCACAAACCTTAACACAAATATTCTTACTAAATCACAATTACTCACTAGCATAACTCACATATTAACATCTCCATATCATAAAACTATTGCAAGGAATCAAATTTATCATATCCAATGATCTACATGAAAGTTTTTATTATATCCTTCTTGAATATTCATTACATTGGGACCAAATTCATATCTCATGCAAATTACCATTACAATTATCAACTCTCAAAAAGATATAAGTGAAGCATGAGAGTTCATCTATTTCTTCAAAATATAATCACCGCCGTGCTAAAAAAGATATAAGTGAAGTACTAGAGCAACTGCCTAGCTCAAAAGATATAAGTGAAGCACATAGAGTATTCTAATAAATCACGAATAATGTGTGTCTCACTCAAATAGGTGTGTCCAGCAAACATGATTGTGATAAACTAAAAATCAAACAAAGCAAAGACTCATATAATACACGACACTCCAAGCATAACTCATATCATGTGATGAATAAAAATATAGCTTCAAGTAATATTACCGATGGTCGGTAGAAGAAAGAGGGGATGCCTTCCGGGGCATCCCCAAGCTTAGTTGCTTGGGAGTCCTTGAATATTACCTTGGGGTGCCTCGGGCAACCCCAAGCTTAGGCTCTTGCCACTCCTTATTCCTTCATCCATCGTGATCTCACTCAAAACTTGAAAAATACAGCACACAAAACTCAACAAAACCTTGTCAGATCCATTAGTATAATAAAGCAAATCACTACTTTAGGTACTGTTGCAAACCCATTCATATTTTATTATTGCATTATACCTACTGTATTCTAACTTCACCATGGCTTATACCCCCCAATACATTCCATAGATTCATCAAAATAAACGAACAACGCAACAAAAACAGAATCTGTCAAAAACAGAATAGTCTGTAGCAATTTGAACAATGACCATACTTCTGTAACTCCAAAAATTCTGAAAAATTAGGACGACATGGGAAATTTGTATATCAATAATGTGTAAAACATCCAGAATTTTATCAGGCTCCAGAAAATTTTAACAATTCTGCTACTGGACGCAAAATTTTCTATTTTTGCACAGAATCAAAGCAACTATCATCCAAATCATCTCAAAGGCTTTACTTGGCACAAACACTAATTTAAAACATAAAAGCACAACCATAACAGTAGCATAATTGTGTGCACACAAGAAAATAGGAAAAAAATAAACAAGAAAATTAAGATAACTATTGGGTTGCCTCCCAACTAGCGCTATCGTTTTAAACCCCAAGCTAGGCATAATGTATAATTTCAAGTGTTGTCATCCTTCAAATTTATTCCGTAGGTGGCATGTCGTGGTTTTGTCACGGCACATGTCCTCATGAAAGGACTAAGTTGTGAGGCCATCGCAACTAGGTGGTAGCTTGAACGGGGTTGGTCGGAACCGAGAGACGCGTATTTTACCCAGGTTCGACCCCTCGCGATGGAGGTAAAACCCTACATTCTGCTTGATTGCTATTGATGATGATGATGATGATGATCTCGATTACAAGGGTGCTCTTTTGCTACCTCTATCTCGAGAGTTCTACTTTGATCTTGTCTAAAACTTGTCTGTCTGTCTTGACTTTTCTCTAACTTGTCCTTTAGACGACCCAAGAGCCCACTTTATATAATAGCAGGGTCCTTGGGGTTTATAAAAGGTTTCGGGTCCTACTCTAGTCTTGTTGGTTTTCTATGCCTTCCAAAACAGGAAGTATCCATCCCGTGTATGATCCGTTGAGCCGGCAATAGCAAACTGGGTCTCCTCTTCTGAACCATTCAACCCAAACACGGTCAATCCTCCACCGAGTCTCGCTTCCAATGCCAGGTCTTGCTTCCCTTGTCAGGGAACTTTCCTCTTCTTGGACCTTCTCTGTGAGCCGGTAGATTGGGCTCCTGTCAAGCCAGCCTCCTGTCGGGTCTCGTCACTTGGTCCTGGATTCCTCCTCGTCATCTTGTCTTAACCCAGAAAATGGGGCGACCCATAGAGCCTTCAAGCTCTAAGCCGGGTCAAACCTTTAGCCGGGTTATAACCATGGGGAATATCCCCAACATTAGCCCCCAGGTTAGCTTGAACTTATTCATGCTAAGCTCGTGAAATAAGAATTATTATTATGTTAAAGGACTGGCTCGTTCAAATGGCCAGCTTATTCAATGAACCAGCTCCTGGAAAAATCCAGGTTTCTTTATCATCAACATTCTGGCTTCACAATCAACTTGCAAACACTGATTCCTCGTAGAAAAATATAGAGAAAAATAATCCATCTGATGTTGAGCTGGTTTTCAGTGCTCCAACTTGATAAAACATTTGGAAATAAAAACTCGTATGATGTTGAGCCGACTTTCTGGGCCTTCTGTTGGAAATATGCCCTAGAGGCAATAATAAATTGGTTATTATCATATTTCCTTGTTCATGATAATCATTTATTATACATGCTTTAATTGTATTGATTGGAAACTCAAATACATGTGTGGATACATAGACAACAACATGTCCCTAGTAAGCCTCTACCGGACTAGCTCGTTGATCAAAGATGGCTATGGTTTCCTAGCCATGGACATGAGTTGTCATTTGATAACGGGATCACATCATTAGGAGAATGATGTGATGGACAAGATCCAAACTATAAACGTAGCATGTGATCGTGTCAAGTTTATTGCTATCGTTTTCTGCATGTCAAGTATATGTTCCTATGACCATGAGATCATGCAACTCACTGACACCAGAGGAGTACCTTGTGTGTATCAAACGTCGCAACGTAACTGGGTGACTATAAAGGTTCTCTACAGGTATCTCCGAGGGTGTCTGTTGAGTTGGCATGGATCAAGAATGGGATTTGTCACTCCGTATGACGGAGAGGTATCTCAGGGCCCACTCGGTAATACAACATCACAAGAAGCTTGCAAGCAATGTGACTAATGAGTTAGCCACGGGATATTGTATTACGGAATGAGTAAAGAGACTAGCCGGTAACGAGATTGAACTAGGTATGGAGATACCGACGATCGAATCTCGGGCAAGTAACATACCGATAGACAAATGGAACTGCATACGGGATTAGCTGAATCCTTGACATCGAGGTTCGACCGATAAGATCTTCGTGGAATATGTGGGAATCAATATGGACGTCCAGGTCCCGCTGTTGGTTATTGACCATAGAGGTGTCTCGGTCATGTCTGCATAGTTCTCGAACCCACATGGTCTACACACTTAATGTTTGGTGACGATATAAGTATAGTTGAGTCATTATGGTGGTTACCGAAGGTTGTTCGGAGTCCCGGATGAGATCCGGACATGACGAGGAACTTCGGAATGGTCCGGAGGTGAAGATTGATATATTGGACGAAGGGTATTGGAGTCCGGAATTGTTCCGGGGGTACCGGGTGATGACCAGCATGACCGAAAGGGGTTTCGGCGGGGGGGTGGGGAGGCAAGTGTTGGGGGGCCTCATGGGCCAAGGGGAGGGGGCACACCAGCCCACTAAGGGGCTGTGCGCCCCCCACACCCCCATCCCATGTTGCCAGAAGAGGTAGGGGCGCCTCCCTAGGGTTTTGCCTCCACCTGGCTTAGGGGCCAAGTCTTCTAAGGAGAGGGCCAAAACCCATCTAGGGTTTCCCATCCCTTGTGGCCGCAGCCCCCCTAGATGGGATCTAGGGTTCCCACTCCTCCCCATTTCCCCCTATATATAGAGAGGTAGAGAGAGGGCAGCCGCACGCTTGAGAACCCTCATACGCCATGGCGCTGCCCCTCCTCTCCCTCGTAGCCTTCTTCCTCTCCGTAGCGCTTAGCGAAGCTCTGCTGAGATTCCACCACCACCACCGCCACCACGCCGTCGTGCTGCCAGAGGACTCGAGCTACTACTTCACCATCGCTCGCTGGATCGAGGAGGTGAAGGCGTCATCAAGCCGTACATGTGTTGAACGCGAAGGTGCCGTCCGTTCGACACTTGGATCGGGAGTTCGCGGGATGGATCATGATTGGATCGCGAAGACGTTCGACTACATCAACCGCGTTTCTTAACGCTTCCGCTCAGCGATCTACAAGGGTATGTAGATGCAATCTCTCCTCTCGTAGATGGTCATCTCCTAGATTGATCTTGGTGAGAGTAGGAAATTTTTTGTTTCCCATGCAACGTTCCCCAACAGTGGTATCAGAGCTAGGTCTATGCGTAGATGACATCACGAGTAGAACACAAAGGAGTTTGTGGGCATTGATATTTAGATTGCTTCCTTCCTTGGTCTTTTCTTGATTCGGCGGTATTGTGGGATGAAGTGGCCCAGACCAACTTTACATGTCCACGTACATGAGACCGGTTCCATCGACTGACATGTAACTTTGTTGCATAAAGATTGCTGGCGGGTGTCTGTCTCTCCCACCTTAGTTGAATCGAATTCGACAAATGCGATCCTTGTAGAAGGTTAAATAGCAACTTGCATATCACCGTTGTGGCTTTGCATAGGTAAGAATCGTTCTTGCTAGATACCCATAGCAGATGGCCAAAGTCATGATGAGATATATTTGATGTATGAGATGATCATGTTTTGTAATAGTTTATCATGACTTGCATGTCGATGAATACGACAACCGGCAGGAGCCATAGGGTTGTCTTTAATTATTGTATGACATGTGTGTCAATCATTAAACGCTATGTAATGCTTTACTTTATCGCTAAGCGGTAGCAATAGTAGTAGAACATGGTTGGCGTGACAACCCCGATGGTGACACGACGATGGAGAACATGGTGTCATGCCGGTGATGATGGAGATCATGCCGGTGCTTTGGAGATGGAGATCAAAAGCACAAGTTGATGGCCATATCATGTCACTTATGATTTGCATGTGATGTTAATCCTTTTATGCATCTTATTTTGCTTAGGACGACGGTAGCATTATAAGGTGATCCCTCACTAAAATTTCAAGATAAAATTGTGTTCTCCCCAAGTGTGCACCGTTGCAAAAGTTCATCGTTTTGAAGCACCATGTGATGATCGGGTGTGATAGACTCTACGTTCACATACAACGGGTGCAAGCCAGTGTTGCACATGCGGAACACTTGGGTTAAACTTGACGAGCCTAGCATGTACAGACATGGCCTCAGAACACAAGAGACCGAAAGGTCGAACATGAGTCATATAGTAGATATGATCAACATGGAGATGTTCACCATTGAAACCACCTCATCTCACGTGATGATCGGACTTGGGTTGGTGAATTTGGATCGTGTTACACTCGGACAACCGGAGGGATGTTGATTTGAGTGGGAGTTCTTAGGTAATATGATTAATTGAACTCATTATCATGAACAATAGTCTAAGTTTTCTTTGCAAATTATGTTGTAGATCAATAGCTCGTGTTGTAGCTCCCTGTTTTAATACGTTCCTAGAGAAAGACTAAGTTGAAAGATATTGTAAGCAATTATGCGGACTAGGTCCGTAGTCTAAGGATTGTCCTCACTGCTGCACAGAAGGCTTATGTCCTTGATGCACCGCTCGGTGTGCCAACCCTCTAGCATCGTCTATGGATGTTGTGAACATCTGGCAGTCATGTTCTGATGACTACTTGATAATTTAGTGCGCCATGCTTTACGACTTAGAATCAGGGATCCAAAGACGTTTAGAACGCCATGGAACATATGAGATGTTCCAAGAGCTGAAATTGGTATTTCAGGCTCATGCCCGTGTTGAGAGGTATGAGACCTCTAACAAGTTCTTTGCCTACAAGATGGAGGAGAATAGCTCAGCCAGTGAGCATGTGCTCAAAATGTCTGGGTACTACAATCGCTTGAATCAAGTGGGAGTTAATCTTCCAGATAAAATAGTGATTGACAGAGTTCTCCAGTCACTATCACCAAGCTACTAGAGCTTCATGATGAACTATAACATGCAAGGGATGGAGATGATCCCGGAGCAGTTCGCGGTGCTTAAGGCTGCAAAGGTAGAAATCAAGAAGGAGCATCAAGTGTTGATGGTTAACAAGACCACTGGTTTCAAGAAGGGCAAGGGAAAGAAGGGAAACTTCATGAATGGCAAGCCAGTTGCCGCTCCAGTTAAGAAAGCCCAAGGTTGAACCCAAACCCGAGACTAAGTGCTTCTATTGTAAGGGGAACGGTCACTGGTAGCGGAACTGCCCCAAATACTTGGTAGATAAGAAGGCTGGCAACTTCAACAAAAGTATATTTGATATACGTGTTATTGATGTGTACCTTACTAGTACTCCTAGTAGCACCTGGGTATTAGATACCGGTTCAGTTGCTAATATTGGTAACTCAAAACAAAAGCTGCGGAATAAACGGAGACTAGCTAAGGGCGAGGTGATGATGTGTGTTGGAAGTGTTTCCAAGGTTGATGTGATCACCATCACACGCTCCCTCTACCTTCGGGATTAGTGTTAAACCTAGATAAATGTTATTTGGTGTCTGCGTTGAGCATGAACATGATGAGATCATGTTTATTGTAATGCGGTTATTCATTTAAGTCAGAGAATAATGGTTATTCTGTTTACATGAATAATACCTTCTATGGTCATGCACCCAATGTGAATGGTTTATTGAATCTCGATCGTAGTGATACACATGTTCATAATATTGATGACAAAAGATGCGAAGTTAATAATGATAGTACCACATACTTGTGGCACTGCTGCTTAAGTCATATTGGTGTAAAGCGCATGAAGAAACTCCATGCTTATGGACTTTTGGAGTCACTTGATTTTGAATCACTTGACACATGTAAACCATGCCTCATTGGCAAGATGACTAAAACCCCATTTTCCGGAACAATGGAACGGGCAAGTGACTTGTTGGAAACCATACATGCTGATGTGTGCGGTCCGATGAGTGTTGACACGTGTAGTGGATATCGTTATTTCCTCACCTTCACCGATGATTTGAGTAGATATGGGTATATTTACTTAATAAAGCATAAGTCTGAAACGTTTGAAAAGTTCAAGCAATTTCAGAGTGAAGTTGAGAATCATCGTAACAAGAAGATTAAATTCCTACGATCCGATCGAAGGGGAGAATGTCTGAGTTATAAGTTTGTCAATCACTTAAGACAATGTGGAATTGTTTCACAGTTGACGCCACCTGGAACACCACAACGTAATGGTGTGTCCGAACATCGTAATCGTACCTTATTGGATATGGTGCATTCTATGATGTATCTTGCCGATCTACCACTATCATTTTGGTGTTATGCATTAGAGACAACTACATTCACTTTAAATAGGGCACCATCTAAGTCCATGAAGATGACACCGTATGAACTATGGTTTGGCAAGAAACCTAAGTTGTTGTTTCTTAAGGTTTGGGGCTGTGATGCTTATGTCAAAAGGCTTCAGCCGGAAAAGCTCGAACCCAAAGCGGACAAATGCGTCTTCATAGATACCCAAAAGAGGCGGTTGGGTATACCTTCTATCTCAGATCCGAGGGCAAAGTGTTTGTCGCTAAGAACGGGTCCTTTCTCGAGAAAGAGTTTCTCTCGAAAGAATTGAGTGGGAGGAAGATAGAACTTGATGAGGTTGTTGAACCTTTACTTCAACCAGAGAGTAGCGCAACACAGAAAGATGTTTCTGTGGCACCTACGTCAGTTGAAGAGGAAGCTAATGATGATGATCATGAAGCTTCGGATCAAGTTACTATCGAACCTCATAGGTCGACAAGGGTACGTATAGCTCCTGAGTGGTACGGTAACCCTGTCTTAGAGGTCATGTTGTTGGACAACGGTGAACCTACGAGCTATGGAGAAGTGATGGTGGGCCCGAATTCCGACAAATGGTTAGAGGCCATGAAATCCGAGATGGGATCCATGTATGAAAACAAAGTATGGACTTTGGAAGTATTACCTGAAGGGCGAAAGGCCATTCCGAATAAATGGATTCTCAAGAAGAAGACGGACGCCGACGGTAATATCATCGTCTATAAAGCTCGACTTGTGGCAAAGGGGTTTTCACAAGTTCAAGGAGTTGACTACGATGAGACTTTCTCACCCGTAGCGATGCTTAAGTCCGTCGGAATCATGTTGGAAATAGCTACATTTTTCAATTATGAAATCTGGCAGATGGATGTCAAAACAGCGTTCCTTAACGGTTTCCTTAAGGAAGAGTTGTATATGATGCAACCGGAAGGTTTTGTCGATCCAGAGAATGCTGACAAAGTGTGCAAGCTCCAGCGATCCATTTATGGACTAGTGCAAGCATCTCGGAGTTAGAACTTTCACTTTGATGAGGTGATCAAAGCGTTTGGGTTTATACAAGTTTACGGAGAAGCTTGTATTTGCAAGAAAGTGAGTGGGAGCACTACAACATTTCTGATAAGTATATGTGGATGACATATTGTTGATCGGGAATGATGTAGAATTTCTGGAAAGCATAAAGGGTTGTTTGAAAGGAGTTTTTCAAAGGAAGACCTGGGTAAAGCTGCTTGCATATTGGGCATCAAGATCTATAGAGATAGATCAAGACGCCTGGTAAGACTTTCACAGAGCACATAACTTGACATGATTTTGAAGAAGTTCAAAATGGATCAGTCCAAGAAGGGGTTCTTGCCTGAGTTGTAAGGTGTGAAGTTGAGTAAGACTCAAAGCTCGACCACGGCAGAAGAAAGAGAAAGGACAAAGGTCGTCCCCTATGCCTTAGCCATAGGCTCTATACGATATGCCATGCTGTGTACCACTCCTGATGTGTGCCTTGCCACGTGTCTGGCAAGGGGGTACAAGAGTGATCCAGGAGTGGATCACTGGACAGCGGTCAAAATTATCCTTAGAGGAATAAGGAAAGGTTTCTCGATTATGGAGGTGATAAAGAGTTCGACGTGAAGGGTTACAAGCTTTAACACCAATCTGAATGACTCTGAGTAGAGTTTCTTGGTTATGGAGGTGATAAAGAGTTTGGCGTAAAGGGTTACGTCGATGCAAGCTTTAACACCAATCCGGATGACTCTGAGTAGCAAACCGGATACGTATAGTGGAGCAGCCATTTGGAATGGCTCCAAGTGGAGCGTGGTTGCAGCATCTACAATATGACATAGAGATTTGCGAAGTACACGCGGATCTGAATGTTGCAGACCCGTTGACTAAAACCTCTCTCACAAGCAAAACATGATCAAACCACAGAACTCATTGGGTGATAATCACATGGCGATGTGAACTAGATTATTGACTGTAGTGCAAGTGGGAGACTATTGGAAATATGCCCTAGAGGCAATAATAAATTGGTTATTATCATATTTCCTTGTTCATGATAATCGTTTATTATCCATGCTTTAATTGTATTGATTGGAAACTCAAATACATGTGTGGATACATAGACAACAACATGTCCCTAGTAAGCCTCTACCGGACTAGCTCGTTGATCAAAGATGGCTATGGTTTCCTAGCCATGGACATGAGTTGTCATTTGATAATGGGATCACATCATTAGGAGAATGATGTGATGGACAAGACCCAAACTATAAACGTAGCATGTGATCGTGTCAAGTTTATTGCTATCGTTTTCTGCATGTCAAGTATATGTTCCTATGACCATGAGATCATGCAACTCACTGACACTGGAGGAGTACCTTGTGTGTATCAAACGTCGCAACGTAACTGGGTGACTATAAAGGTGCTCTACAGGTATCTCCGAGGGTGTCTGTTGAGTTGGCATGGATCAAGACTGGGATTTGTCACTCCGTATGACGGAGAGGTATCTCAGGGCCTACTCGGTAATACAACATCACAAGAAGCTTGCAAGCAATGTGACTAATGAGTTAGCTGATACGTCTCCAACGTATCTATAATTTTTGATTGTTCCATGCTGTTATATTATCATTCTTGGATGTTTTACAATCATTTTATAGCAACTTTATATCATTTTTTGGGACTAACCTATTGACATAGTGCCCAGTGCCAGTTGCTGTTTTTTGCTTTTTTTTACTTCACAGGAAATCAATACCAAACGGAGTCCAAATGCAGCGAAACTTTTTGGTGATTTTTTCTGGACCAGAAGACACAAGTTGGGCCAAGAAAGCACCTGAGGGGGGCTCCGAGGGGAGCACAACCCACCAGGGCATGCCTGGGGGCCCAGGCACGCCCAGGTGGGTTGTGCCCACCTCGGCCACCTCCCGCACCGCCTCTTTGCTCTATAAATACCCCAATATTCCAGAAACCCTAGGGGAGTTGATGAAAATCAATTCCAGCCGCCGCAAGTTCCAGAAACCACAGATCCAATCTAGACACCATCACGGAGGGGTTCATCATCCTCATTGGTGCCTCTCCGATGATGCGTGAGTAGTTCATTGTAGACCTACGGGTCCGTAGGCAGTAGCTAGATGGCTTCTTCTCTCTCTTTTGATTCTCAATACAATGGTCTCTTGGAGATCTATTTGATGTAACTCTTTTTTTACGGTGTGTTTGTTGGGATCCGATGAACTTTGAGTTTATGATCAGATCTATGTTTTTATCCATGAAAGTTATTTGAGTCTTTTGATCTCTTATATGCATGATTACTTATAGCCTCGTATTTCTTCTTCGAATCTTTGGTTTAGTTAGGCCAACTAGATCGATTTTTCTTGCCATGGGAAGAGGTGCTTTGTGATGGGTTCGATCATACGGTGCTTGATCCTAGTGACAGAAGGGGAACCGACACATATGTATCGTTGCTATTAAGGATAACAAGATGGGGTCTATTTCTACATAAATAGATCTTGTCTACATCATGTCATCGTTCTTATTGCATTACTTCGTTTCTCCATGAACTTAATACACTAGATGCATGCTGGATAGCGGTCGATGTGTGGAGTAATAGTAGTAGATGCAGGCAGGAGTCGGTCTACTAATCTTGGACGTGATGCCTATATAATGATCATTGCCTGGATATCGTCATAATTATTTGAAGTTCTATCAATTGCCCAACAGTAATTTGTTTACCCACCGTATGCTATTTTTCTCGAGAGAAGCCACTAGTGAAATCTACGGCCCCCGGGTCTATTTTCTCATCATATATTTTCAGATCTATTTTGCTATTTGCCTTTTTATTTATTTGCCACTTTTATTTTCAGATCTATATTTCTAAAAACCCAAAAATATTTTGCTTCACTTTATTTTATTCGCGATCTATTTATCCAATCTACTACAATTTATCTCCCGTCCGTTTGCCAATTTCTGGCGCCGTTACCCAAAAGGGATTGACAACCCCTTTAACACATCGGGTTGCAAGTATTTGTTCTTTGTGTGCAGGTGCTGTTTAGGTAGTGTTGCTTGGTTCTCCTACTGGTTCGATAACCTTGGTCTCATCACTGAGGGAAATACCTACCGTTGCTGTGCTGCATCATCCCTTCCTCTTTGGGGAAATACCGACGTAGTTCAAGCCAACATCATTAGCCACGAGATCTTGTATTACAGAATGAGTAAAGAGACTTGCCGGTAACGAGATTGAACTAGGTATGGAGATACCGACGATCGAATCTCGGGCAAGTAACATACCGATAGACAAAGGGAACTGCATACGGGATTAGCTGAATCCTTGACATCGAGGTTCGACCGATAAGATCTTCGTGGAATATGTGGGAACCAATATGGACATCCAGGTCCCGCTATTGGTTATTGATCATAGAGGTGTCTCGGTCATGTCTGCATAGTTCTCGAACCCGCAGGGTCTACACACTTAACGTTTGGTGACGATATAAGTATAGTTGAGTCATTATAGTGGTTACCGAAGGTTGTTCAGAGTCCCGGATGATATCCCGGACATGACGAGGAACTCTGGAATGGTCCGGAGGTGAAGGTTGATATATTGGACGAAGGGTATTGGAGTCCGAAATTGTTCCGGGGGTACCGGGTGATGACCAGCATGACCGAAAGGGGTTTCGGGGGGGGGGGGGCAAGTGTTGTGGGCCTCATGGGCCAGGGGGAGGGGGCACACCAGCCCACTAAGGGGCTGTGCGCCCCCCACACCCTCATCCCATGTTGCCAGAAGAGGTAGGGGCGCCTCCCTAGGGTTTTGCCTCCACCTGGCTTAGGGGCCAAGTCTTCTAAGGAGAGGGCCAAAACCCATCTAGGGTTTCCCATCCCTTGTGGCCGCCGCCCCCCTAGATGGGATCTAGGGCGCCCCCTCCTCCCCCTTTCCCCCTATATATAGAGAGGTAGAGAGAGGGCAGCCGTATGCTTGAGAACCATCATACGCCACGGCGCTGCCCCTCCTCTCCCTCGTAGCCTTCTTCCTCTTCGTAGCGCTTAGCGAAGCTCTGCTGAGATTTCGCGACCACCACCGCCACCACGCCATCGTGCTGCCGAAGGACTCGAGCTACTACTTCACCATCGCTCGCTGGATTGAGGAGGTGAAGGCGTCATCAAGCTGTATGTGTGTTGAACGCGGAGGTGCCGTCCATTCGGCACTTGGATGGGGAGTTTGCGGGATGGATCGTGATTGGATCGCGAAGACGTTTGACTACATCAACCGCATTTCTTAACGCTTCCGCTCAGCGATCTACAAGGGTATGTTGATGCAATCTCTCCTCTCGTAGATGGTCATCTCCTAGATTGATCTTGGTGAGCATAGGAAATTTTTTGTTTCCCATGCAACGTTCCCCAACACCTTCTAAGATGGCTTGGAGCAAATAAACTTTGCAAAATTTTCCTTCGAGAATATGAAAACCCGGTTCGCTTAAAAACTGAGGATTTGAAGGTGTTCCTCCCTTATATCCATATTACATGTAGCCCCCAAGTCTTAAGAGTGGAACGTAGTGATAGCTTAAGACTTGCTTAAATATAAATGTTGCAACTTTGGAGAAAATCCAGATTGTTCATCTGAGTCACCAATCATAAACTGAATGTTTTGCATTTCACATGTGTAGTCCCCAAGGGCCATCTCATCAGTATGTGATGGGTCGGGTCTTCAATTTGGACCTTATGATCTGTTTAAACAACTGAATGTTGTAGTCCCCAGGTGTCGGGTTGTCTTGCTTGCAGCAACCTGGGACTTGAACTTTAGCTTTTGATGTTTGTAGATGTATAGCTGCAAATAGTGTAGCCCCCAAGGCCGGGTTAGCTGTTCTCATCAATCTGGAACTTGAACTATCTGTAGAGTCAATGACTGTAGCCCCCAAGGGTCGGGTCACTATTAATAGTGAGCCAGGTCTTATGTGTCGAAACTTTGAACTTTGCCAGGATCTAGTGGTAGCCCCCAGGTGCTGGCTCATCATTATAGGATGGGCCGGTTCTTCAATGAAAGTTGTTTAAAAAGACAATACATTAGCCCCCAAGTGTCGTGATGCATGCTTGCAACAACATGGGACTTTCATACTGAATGTAATCTTGAATTGAATAATGTACCCCCCAAGTGCCAGGTCGTGTGCCTGCAGTGACTCGGGACTCTTCCTTCCATTGTAGAATAAAATCAGATCCATTGTAGCCCCCAAGTGCCGAGTTGCATTGCCTGTAGTAGCTCAGGACTTCTGTAATATATACTCCAACACTTTTCCAACTTCAAAAAAGTGTAGCCCCCAGGACTCAAGAAAAAAACCAAGCAAAGCCGGCCAAACCAACTCTTGAAGACCCGACATTTGACAATTGTGGAGAAAAACTTGCCTGAGTCTGAGGGACGGTATTATTTGGATGATGTTGCTGGGTACTTTGCATACGAATGCTGAGTTTGTTGCTGAATCCATCAAGAATGCTGCCTTGCATAACACTTCATATTTCATTGCCTTTGATAAAGTCGGTTGCCATGATATCCTTGCTTGAATTTTTGTTCTTCTTTGTAGCATTGCAATAACCCAATTTGTGAATTGCCACCGGTAATTTATTATACCATGCTCCTTATTGTAAGCCGGCGTCTTGGATTTAGAAAGAATAGCCATCTCTCTGAGCCGGCTCCAATTTTTATCAAAATCGGCAGTGATAGCCATGTTATTTGAAACTGGTTTTGATAAACCATATAAGATCCAGCCATTTTGGCTATCAAGGATTTGTTTGTTCCTGTATAGTTACAATGTAATCCGGTTTTGAAGACTGGCTCCTGCGACACAGGAAACCAATATATGCTTTGACAAGACAATTAATTTTTATTATAACAAATCATATGATATAAAATCAATATGAACCAAGTTTGAATAAACATGGAAAAAATGTCGGCTTTCGAGGCTAGTTATTGGTGCTTCATTTTGAAGCCGGCTTGATAGCCATTGGTATTATAACAAAGCCATATAGGCGCCAGATTAATTGACTTAACAAATTTCTATAAATGCAAATGGTTAACCCGACCAATAGACTGGTTCCTGCAACATAAACGAATATAGATATGCATTGTATGATGATGCAACGTATGATGATGCAATGTATGATAATATATGTGTATGGTAACAGAGCAGAAAAATGCTGGCTTTCGAAGCTCGACATAAGACCGGCTTTTGAGGCTCGAGTCTGATTCGCTTCTGTAAAGCAGGTCTTGTAGCCTCTTTTGGTTTATCCTCGCTTTCTGAAAGCTGTCTCTCACGTGACATAAACCAGTGTTTTAACCTTGACAAATTCAGAGTCTATTTGAATTGATTTATCAAGAGTACACCAGGTCACATTTTCGGAGTAGCATCAAGCTAACAGGCAGGTTTAACCAAGTTTCATAATGGCATATGCCGGGTCAAGAGGGATGTTAATAGCTAAACTCAATGAGTTGGAAGCCCCCAAGTGACCATATGGTCATGGAAAAGCTTGGCATAGGATATATAGGAGACAATGCTACTACTGCAAAACATCTGGGGTCCAGATAAGCCGACTTTATTCCTTTGATCATAATATATACAGGAGACAATGCTACAACTGTAGGCGTCTTCAGGCTTTTGAGCCGAAGGCATTTTAAGGTTGCCGAACCGTAGGCATTTTTTTAGGTTGCCGAACCATAAAATCATGTGAAGATGAACGTGGTGCTACCTCCAAGATTAACTCAAAAGTGCCATTTTATATTATTGAATAATAAAATCATGAAAAACATGAAAATGACTTAGCTGTTTTTATGTCTCAGGGTTGATGATGCCATGTGACCCCACAGAAGGTTGAGGTCGACCGCGGCGTATGTCGCATGTCGGTAACCCGGTAAATGGTTCGGACCAGCGGCTTGTTGAAGTTGACCGAACCGCAGCGGCGGTGACTAGTGCGCCTGTCCATTCAAAAATCCGGTGCAGGCGGAAGCTGATAATATATTACTGTATTATTTGCTCTAGAGTTGTTGGAGTAGACCGGGCCGCAGGGGCGGCTTCCTGCGCGCGTCTGTTGAGCAGCTCGTGCGGATGGGCGCGGCTTCGGTGTGGTGATGTAGACGTGGGAGTCGGCCGCGGCATTCGAAGCCGGCTTGGAAGCGCGAGTTAACTGTGGCGTTATAAAACGGCGCAGACGCAAGAGTCGGCCGTGGTGTTGGAAGCCGGCACGGACATGCGAGTCGGCCGTGGCGTTGGAGGCCAGCGTAGACGCAAGAGTCGGTCATGGCGTTGGAAGTCGGTGCGGACGCGAGAGTCGGCCGTGGAGTTGGAAGCCGACGCGTGTTGGAAATATGCCCTAGAGGCAATAATAAACTGGTTATTATCATATTTCTCGTTCATGATAAATGTTTATTTTTTATGCTAGAATTGTTATTGACCAAAAACTTAAATACATGTGTGAATACATAAACTACACCATGTCCCTACACTACTGCAGGATGCTGTTAACGCGACACTACAATCAGAGACCCTTCGACGAAACTGTGTGCGATGCATTAATCGCAAACGATGATGTAAAGAAACCGTAAAAAATGATACAAAACATTTGCGATGGCAGAGACATCAAACATGATTCACATTATAATTACGTGTGCGATGCGTGGCATACGGTTCACTCCAATGAACTGTTTGTGATGAGGCAGAACAACAGAAACGGGCAGCCAGATGAAGATGTGTGCAATATACGGCATACAGTTCACTCGGATAAACTATTTGTGATTAGGCAACTCAACAGAAACGGTCAGCCCGATCAAGGTGTGTGCGATAGAGGGCATACAGTTCACTCGCATGAACTGTTTGCATTGAGCCAAGAGAACATAAATGATTCAACTTAACAAGATGTGTGTGATACGCGGCAAACAGGTCTGTAATCAAAAATGTGTGCAAAGACCGATAATAACACAGACGATTGCTGCTAATAAGATGTGTGTGTTGTGCGATGTGATTGCATACAGAACAACAACATACACACACACACACACACACACACACACACACACTTATGAGGACATGGTTGCATAACCAAATTAAGCATCCAATTACATATATGGCTACTACACACATGACATTTGCACACACCAAAGTAAACTATTACATGCATAATTGCATAGGTGGCTACTTCACACATGACATTTCCACACACCAAAGTAAACTATATATTACATGCATAATTAACTAGGATAAACAATCATCTGATCATCATCTACTTCTTGTGATGCTTGCCGCCATTGCTCTGCTGGTGGCTCGATCCGGCCTCGTCGATTTCGGGAAGGAGGCACTTCCTCATGTCAATGATCCGCCTATGCATATTGTAGCATGTGTACAAGCTCTTGGCCGCGAACCTGAGGTGAGGTTCATCCAGTTGCCGCATCCAGGTCCCGTGCCAGGATACGGGACATGTTCTGTTGGCATCCTGCTTCATCTTTTCGTAGTAGGGGTCGATGATGGCCGAGGCAAGTTCAACTAGGGAGTCCTTCTTCATGCTGCCCCAGACCCTGTAGTGGTCACGGATTTCAACAAGGTTCTTGCAGGCCAAGCCCGTAACCTTGAGCACTTTTACATCGTCGGAGGTTTCCACCATAGCGAACTTGTAGTCGGTGCTGTTGACAAACCTGGCGAAATGGTCGCAAGGCTCTGTGGCCATGCAGTAGTGGTAGATGAGGACATGATGGCGCACGCACAACTGGGCGACGACAACCTTCTGATCTTTGCCGGGATGACCGCCGGTGTACTAGAGGTCGATGTCGACCACCTTGTACTTGTCTGGAGCAAGCAACTGCTCCACGGTGTTGATGTAGTCCTCCACCATGGCCGGGTCGATGGTGTACACCACCGAGAGATCCGTCTCCCTTGCGTGGGTCTCCACTTTATGCTCACCGAACTCCATTGGAGCGCCGCTAGATATCCTCTCTGTATGTGTCGTCGTGGGTGTGCTTGTTGTGTTGTGGGGCGCAAGCGAAAGGTTGAAGAGGCTAAGGTTATAATGGTCGCGAGAATTAATGGGGAAGCCGGACGGCCTGGAATATCGGCACACCCGGATGGCAGTTCTAATTTGCAGCGCGTAACTCCATCGTGTCGCACGTAATTGCATCGTGGTGACGCGCGTGGTGCAACCGCATGCATATGGAGCCCCAACCGTGATCGTGCGGCGGCCCCAACCACTGGCAGAGCGCGAACGGAGGGACGCGAGTAGAGGGCTCCGCGGCCGCCTCAACGGCGAGCAACCATATATATGCATATAGCAGTTGAATACACAAGGAAAAGCTGTCCACAAGCCGAGAGCATGGAGGTACGCGAGCAGAGCGCGCCGTGGCACCTAACGACGAGTAGAGTGCGCCGAGGGACGCGAGCAGAGGCCGACACAGTGGTACATGGCAAATAAGACGAACTGTGCGAGCGATGACGGAGACATCAAGCACGATTCAGATTAGAGTTGCGTGTGCGGTATGTGGCATACAGTTGATCCATCCGAGCAGTTTGTGATGGAATAAGCTGTGTGTGTTGTGGGCAAACGCTTGCTGGTATACAATTGTCAGCGATTGATGAATTCATCACCGACGGGTTGTGACATGCTCTGTCTGTACAACATCTATGCTCTGTCTAAAGAAAAATAACATATATACTTATAATAATAGGACATGAATGCAAAACCAAATTAAACATCCAATTATGTTATATAACAAATATCATAAATATTGCAAGGTTCAAATTCCAGCATTACAAGGCCCAAATTCAAAGATTACAAGGTTCAAACTATTCTGACAAATAAAATTCATCTTCTTCAGAATCTTTTTCATGCATTATTTCTATGAAAGGATCAGCCACCGAGAAGTCATATAGCGGCTTGATACAGTGACTTCCAAATAATCTATCACATGAAGTTACAAACTAAAATTCAGCTTCTGCAGAGCCTTTTCCATTCAGCTGTAGACGCCTGTGCTCTTTAGCAATCCATTCACTATTGCGCAGTAAATATAGGGCAAACCTCATTACCTTGAGAAACCTTGCTTTCTCAACAAAGAACCTGGCGAATTTAGTTTCTGGTGTGGTGCCTCGGTACTCGCTAAAAGTAATTTCTATGAGATGAAGATCAAGGCATTCAATGGGATTATTATATTCCCCGACATTTTCTACTTTTGGGCCTGCTAGTATTTGCAAACGAAGACAACATATTAGTGCCTAGCTGCAGATTTGAACACTTCGGGCCTCTTTGATTTGCAGGATTTCTAAAATACACGAAAAGAGTGAAATGCCACCTTCAATCTTTCATGGTTAACATCTAAAAAATATATGTATTGAAATCCTCCAAATTAACTTTAGAAATCATTGTACATTTGTCATTGTAATCATGGGTAAAAGTAACAACAAATTGAGCTCCGTTGTGGTTAACAATTAACAAGAAAGGAGCATCACCTCGATGTATAGCTTCTCCGTGCAAGGAAAGCATCTAAGGAATCTAACAACTTCATCCAGATCATGGCCGACAGATTGTAGTGCCAAGATCTTCACTGTGCGTAGAGGCCGGGTCAAGCTTGTGGGAATCATTTTCTGGATGACAGGCGAAAATATAGATCAACAAAAATTAGATAAAATATGATGTCCAATAATATATAAGAAGGAGAAGAAGACTGTTGTACCTGAATGGATAATGATCCAGTAACAAGTTTGTTGAATTCAGGACACGAATAGCCCAACACTGTCAATTTCGGTGCGTGAATGACCCTAATTCTTGCTGGACCTAATTTATCAAGTACATACAATCTCTCAAGGAAAGGCGCATTCTCAATGACCATATCGTGAAACACCTCAACTGACAGCCTTGGGCAGCACCAGCAATGCACATAAATCGCACGGACATTCGTCGAGGTGATGTGGAGGCTACTGAACCCATCCATCACCTGAAGACGAAGGTACTCGAGCGTTGTACAGCCGACGGGCAGGCGCTCCAAATCCTCCTTCGAGATGCGGACAACCATGAGCTCGAGGTGCTTAAGTTTAGGGAGATGAAGAGCGCGCGCGGCATCAATCTCGGGGAAAATGCACTGCCTGAATGTAGCGCGGCGCAGCGTGGGCGTGAGGTGGAGCGCGGATGTCCAGCATGAAAGCTGAGCTTCTCGAGTGAATCTTGGGATGGGGATAGGAACCACTAGTGAAAACTGGGTTTGGCCTTGCAGTAGGAACTGAACTTGCCGATAGCAAGGCGTCTGACCAGCCTAGGGTGCATGGCGAGGACGTGGGACAATGCGTCCAGGCGTTGCCGCTCCCCGCTGCAGAACTCGTCATTAACGGTGAGGTCCAGGGGCGTGGAGTGCCAGAGGGGTGCCACCGCCGTGAGAGGACAGTGGTTCGCACACCAGATTTGATGGGGAGGTGGGATATGATGGTTACCAACATCTCGTCGGGGAGGTTGCTGATGAAGTCCATGCTCACCGGAGGCTCTTGCGGTTCTGGCTCGACCCGCCCCCGCTTGTTGGCCGGCTCGTCCTCCATCTCGCTGCAGGCGGCGATCCTCGGCGGCGGTGCTTGTAGATGAGAACGAAGGACTGTTCTGTGTACCTTGCCGAGGGGGCTAAAACAAAAGTCCAAAACCAGCAATAAATTGCAGTGCTCGCGGCTCGCTTCCCGGTACGATGAGCGTGCTCGGCGGACTGCTCGCAGTCGTCCCGTCTAATCAAACAGCTGCCTGCGATAGTAAATGGTTAGTTGAACGCCCACGGTTGGAATAATACGACCGTTTGCGATAATAACGTGGTGGCTATTTGTTAAAAATGCCTAGGAAAATCAATGTATAAAAAGGCAAAACAAACCCTGAATATTTCATATTTTTAGCACGACACTCCTATAGTTGCATATTGCCTCTGTAAAATAAATCAAGGCGGGAAGAGACAACGTATGTCGTTTCGCACACAGATCAGGTGACCAAGTTCCCTCTCGGAACCATGAGGCTTCTTGATAGAAGCTCCGGTTTGTATGAAAGAAAATATAGGTCAAAGCCGAGTTGAAAAGGGCAGCAATATCTAACTCCAGCTTACAAAAGGTACAAAAGCACGATGATTAATTGTTCATCAGGTTTACACAAAATCCAAATTGAACAGGACAATAACATCTAACTCAACCAAAGTTTTTGGCAGACACAATCAAATGGATCCGTCTGATCCATAAAAGTAAGATCCTGGGCCAGAAAATCTACTGGTACATGAAGACAAGTTGTTGTAAATAGAAGCCGAGCACGTTCAGAAGCCCTTTTGCCCACCTGAAACTTCTTTTATGCTGTTCAACGTGTTCATCCATGAGAAAGTTTTTGTTAAAAAACTTAATCCTCATGGACAATAGTACTCTCGCATTCAACGGGAAGAATGTGACAAAGCTAGTGTTTGCATGGTTGGATGCATAACCTTCCAGTGTTATTGTCCTCAAACGAATGTCATGAGAACTAAGAAAATCCCAGTGCTTCTTATGCCACCGATTGGTTATACCTTTTTGTCCATGTCCTTTTGCCTAAATAGATATGAAGACCAAAAACAGTTAATGTCTAAAAAAATAGTATGTCGAAAGAGCGACAGCTGAACGGTTAATTCTAGTAAATTATATCAATGTGCTTGATATCATCACCTCTATATGCAAATTCTCCAGACATGGAAAGCATCGCAGCAAGCCGATAATCATGTTCAGATCAAAACACTACATACTGATATGTAAGGTCTTGACAGAATCCAGCACCATTGATAGGGTATCCATGGACAAACTCTTCATTGAGCATAGAACATACTATCAGTACCAAAAGTGTACTCCAAGATTATATAAAACTTATGCGCGCAAATGAAAAATGCAGCTTATGATTACAAAAGTGTTGATGATATAAAACTTACGCACACAAATGAAAAATGCAGCTTATGATTACAAAAGTGTTGATGATAATATACAGTACCTGAATAAGTGTGGAGCCAACCACCATCTTGTAACCTTCAAACGGATCAGGAATTACACCCAAGGTCTCCAGTTTAGGCTTAGAGACCACAGTTATTTGCGAAGATGCATAACGATAATCAAGGAGCAACCTTTGGAGTGAAGGGGCATATTTGATCATGAGCTCCTCTCCTTTAAAGCAAATTCCAATGCTTACAAGGTGAGGTAACTTTATTTGGAGACAACGGATACGGATTTCTTTTCCAAAAACAAGCAGCAAGCGCTCTAGGGCATGGCAGCAGGAGTGGATGATGTTGTGCAGTGAGGCCTCCGACAGATCGACCACCACAAGTGCGAGTTTTTTTTAGCAGTGGGAGTCAAAGCATTTGTACCAGATTGTCTGCTAGATGGCACCGGGCCAAGGTGGTGGTGTGGAGAGAGGAGGAAAACCATGAGATGGACATGGTGGTGAGGGCACAGCTACAACGCTTGGTGGGAAGCTATTTGCATAGTAATGGTAGAACTCAAGATGCTGGAGTTTTTTGAATTGACGGGATATCAGCCAGGTGTCCACCGTGCAGGGTATGTGCAGCAGGCAGCATGCCGGGATGCATAGGCGTTGAACGGAGCCCTGGTGGGAGGAGATGATGGCTCTGTGGAGTTCAAAATCATGAACGACAAATAGCCGGTGATAGTCAAGATTAAGAGGCGCGGAGCGCAACAGAGTGCACCACCGACATGCGAGGGCCTATGTGCGGCAGCCATCCTTGGTGGGGAGAAGGAAGATGATCTCCCCAAGGATGGAGTCCGGGGGATCGCTGATGCGGTCTGCCCGATATTCTATGGGTTCCTCGGATCCAAGGGGCGTGGCTGCTTCTGCCCGCGCTGCCGGGTACAGGATCTACAGCCGGCGGTGCCGCTGGCCGGAGCCTCATGTGTACATACCAATCTGAAAAAAATGGCAGAAACATACATGTAGGACATTCAAAATCAATTCTCAAGATCTGGAAGAAAAAAAGGCACAAACATATATGTAGGACATTCAAAATCAATTCTCAAGATCTGGCTATGAATTATTAGCACAAACGCTAACCCTAGTCGGATTATTAGAAAAAAAATCATTTGTACAGAACAAACAAGTAATCACTAACCATAGAACCATTCAAACAATCAATACACTACACGGATCTAACGAATCTTACTCTGATTTCATGGACTGGGTGAACATAACCATAGGATTTCTATTCCCAAAAAAAGAAGGGGGGACTAACCGGTTTTCCGTCGGAGTCAGAGTCATTGCCGGAGTAGCTGTGGACCTTCAGCTCCGGCTGGGGAGGCACGACGATAGCGACGAAGTCAAGGTCGCGCTGCTGCCCGTGCGAGACCTCGTCAGCGGCGACCGCAACCTCTGTGCCTAGCTTCATGCGTTGCGCGGGTGCTTCACCAGCTCTGGCGTCGCCACTCCCTCCGATGGTGCACTTCGGCAACATCCTCATACACTCCATGCGGCGGTGACAACTATGGACGGGGGGTGTGGCTGCCTATTATGACCAGCGGATCGGGCGTGCCATTAATATGGAGCAGTGGGAGCGAGGTGGGCAGCGGTCAAAGGGCTGGCTTGCCTCCCGGTGAGCCTGCGCAGCGGACTGCTGGCATGCCTACCGTCATTTCACACAGCTACTAGCACGCCCCCGGTGACATTGCGTAGCGAACACGTGCATGCCTCGGCCTCCCGGTCTGCCTGCGCGGTGGACTGCTAGCATGCGTCTCGTCAACTCACACATGCTTGTACGACACACGGGATGCGTGGCGGCACGTATTATATTGATTTTTCCTTTTTGATGAGTAATTCTGCCGCTTTATTGCTTAACCGAAGCACGACACATACATTGTTGGTCTAACGCACACGGTTCAAATAAAGAGTCCATTTGCGATATTGGTTGCTAATTATTGATAATTTCCTATCTGTAAGAAGATTATATCAAAACTTGTCTCAAATTTGAATTTTTTTTATAATATCATAGTCTATTGGTGTCCATATGACACCACGATAAGTTTCATGAATTTCAACTTAGTTTTGGATTTACTAGATTTTAAAATCAAGATTCTCGATGTTATAAATTTCTTGCATGGGGACTAACACTACCGCAGGATGCTACTAACGCGACACTACGATCAGAGACCCTTCGACGAAACTGTGTGCGATGCATTAATCGCAAACGGTGATGTAAAAAAGCCGTCAAAAAAGGTGCAAAACGTTTGCGATGGCGGATACATCAAACACGGTTCAGATTTTAGTTGCGTGTGCATTGCGGGGCATACGGTTCAGTTCAATGAACTATTTGCGATGAGGCAGAACAACAGAAACGGGCAGCCAGATGAAGGCGTGTGCGATATACGGCATACAGTTCACTCGGATGAACTGTTTGTGATTAGGCAACACAAAAGAAATGGTTAGCCATATCAAGGTGTGTGCGATATACGGCATATGGTTCAATCGGATGAACTGTTTGCTTTGAGCCAAGAGAACAGAAACGGCTCAATTTAACAAGATGTGTGTGATACGCGGCAAACAGGTCTGTAATCAGAAAATATGTGCGAAGACTGATAATAATATAGACGATTGCTACTAATAAGCCGTGTGTGTTGTGGGCAAACGCTTGGTGGTATATAATTGTCAGCGATTGATGAAATCATCACCGACGGGTTCCCTAGTATGGTTCGTGTGCGATGTCATTGCACACAGAACAACAACATATGTACTTATAACTTATAAGGACTTGATTCCATAAACTGATTGAACATCCAATTACATAGGTGGCTAGTACACACATGACCTTTGCACACACCAAAGTATGTTCCAAAATGGCTAGAAAACTCAAATAATGTATAAAAAGGCAAAACGAACCCTGAATAATTTCATATTTTTAGGACGACGCTCCTATAATTGCATGTTGCCTCTGTAAAATAAATCAAGGCGGGAAAAAACAGCGTATGTCGTTTCGCACACATAGGTGACAAGTTCCCTCTCGGAACCATGAGCCTTTTTGAGAGAAGCTCCGGTTTGTAAGAAGTTTGTACCAAAACTTTTCCCAAATTGGACTAATTTTTTACCACAGCATGTTGGTGCTATGTCATAACACCATGCCAAGTTTCATGATTTTGAAGTGAGTTTTGGATTTACAGTAATTTTAAAACCAGGTTTCTCAATGTTTACTGTCGAGTCGGCACCACCCTGGATAGGCTTTTTCCTCGTGGGTCCCAAATGACAAATCCAAATCTGTCACTACCATGCAGCTTTTCTTATTAAGAATTATAGCCCATTTGGTGTGCTAGCTGAAAATAAGTTTGTGGGTGCTGGTGGGCGCTAAGAACTTGCGGTTCTGTAATGAACAAAGATCTCAAGGATCCCGCGAGAGTGATGTTCTTTCCCTATGTTGTGAATGCTTATAATATTTATGTCTTAATTAAAGAAATGGCAAGCCATTGGCCCAGTATGAAAGAAAATATGGGTCAAAGCCGAGTTGAAAAGGGCAACAATATCTAACTCTAGCTTACAAACAGTACAAAAGCACGAGGATTAATTGCTCATCAGGTTTAGACAAATCTAGATTGAACAGGACAATGACATCTAACTCAACCAAAGTTTTTGGCAGTCACAATCAAATGGATCGGTCTGATCCATAAAATCAAGATCCCGGGCCAGAAATTCTACTGGTCCATGATGACAAGCTGTTGTAAATAGAAGCCAAGCACGATCAGAAGCCCTTAGGTCCACCTGAAACTTCTTTTTATGTTGTTCAACACTTGCAGCCGTAAGAAATTTCTTGTCGAAAAACTTAATCCTCACGGACAATAGTGCCCTCGCATTCGACATGAAGAATGTGACAAAGCTAGTGTTTGCATTGTTGGATGCATATCCTTCCAGCGTTACTGTCTTCAAACGAATGTCATGAGATCTAAGAAAATCCCGGTGCTTCTTGAACCATCGATTGGTTATACTTTTTTCTCCATGTGTTAGTGCCTAAATAGAGATGAAGATTGAAAACACTTAATGTCTAAAAAAGATTATGTTGAAAGAGTGATAGCTGAACGATTAATTATAGTACATTATATATGGGCTTTCAATGTGCGTGAAATCATCACCTTTATATACAAATTCTCCAGACATGGAAAGCATTGCAGCAAGCCAATAATCGTGTTCAGATCAAAACACCACATACTGATATGTAAGGTCTTGACAGAATCCACCACCACTGATAGGATGGACAAGCTCTTCATTGAGCATAGAACATAATATTAGTACCAAAAGTGTACTCCAAGATGATACTTAACTTATGCGCACAAATGAAAAAAGCAGATTACAAAAGTTTACGTGAATAATATACAGTACCTCAATAGGTGTGGAGCCAAACACCATCTAAAAGGATCACGAATTGCACCCAAGGTCTCCAGTTTAGGCGCATAGAGTACAGTTATTTGCGAAGGTACTATAGTAGAATCAAGGAGCAACCTTTGAAGTGAAGGGGCATCTTTGATGATGAGATCATGTACAAAAAAAATTTCCCATGCTTACAAGGTGGGGCGACTTTATTTTGAGACAGCGGATACGAATTTCTATTCCAAAAACAAGCAGCGAGCGCTCCAGGGCAGGGTAGCTGGAGTGGATGATGCTGTGCAGTGCGGCCTCCGACAGATCAACCACCACAAGCGCAAGTTTTTTTAGCAGTGGGAGTCAAAGCATTTGTACCAGATTGTCTGCTAGATGGCACCGGGCGAAGGTGGCGGTGTGGAGAGAGGAGGAAAACCACGAGATGGACATCGGTGGTGAGGGCACAGATACATCGGTTCGTGGTATGTTACATACATAGTCATGGTAGAACTCAAGCTGCTGGAGTTTATCGAATTGACGGGATGTCAGCCAGGTGGCCACCATGTAGGGTATGTCCAGCAGGTCGCATGCCGGGATGCTGATGCGTTGAACGGAGCCCTGGTGGGAGGAGATGATGGTTCCGGGGAGTTCAGAATCATCATGGACAGATAGCTGACGACAGTCGAGATTAAGAGGCACGGCGCGCCACTGAGTGCGCCATCGAGATGCGAGGACTTGTGTGCGGCAGCCATCCTTGGTGGGGAGAAGGGAGATGATCTCCCCAAGGATGCCGTCCGGGAGATCGCTGATGCGGTCCGCCGGAGATTCTACTGGTTCCTCAGGTCCAGGGGGGCGTGGCCGCTTCTGGCCGCGTAGCCGGGTCCAAGATCTACATCCGGCGGTGGCGCTGGCCGGAGCCTCATCTATGTACATACCAATCTGAAAGAAAAAATGGCAGAAACATACACATTCAAAATCAATTCTCAAGATTTGGAAGGAAAAAGGCACAAACATATATGTAGGACATTCAAAATCAATTCTCAAGATCTGGCCACGAATTATTAGCACGCAAGCTAACCCTAGTCAGATTATTAGCAAAAATCATTTGTACAGAACAAACAATTAATCACTAACTCTATACGGATAACATTCAAACAATCAATACACTACGTGCATCTAACGGATCTTAATTACTCTGATTTCATAGACTGAGAGAACATAACCATAGGATTTGTATTCCAAAAAAAATAGAGAGGGTGAAGTAACTAGAGAAAACACATGATATGTTTGCCGCACAAATGGGTATATAGATGACTAACCGGTTTTCCGTCGGAGTCGCAGTCGTTGCCGGAGTTGCTGTTGACCTCCGGCTCCGGCTGGGGGGGGGGGGGGGGGGCACGACGGCGCCGACGAAGTCAAGGTTGTGCTGCTGCCCGCGCGAGACCTCGTCGGCGGCGACAGCAACCTCTGTGCCCAGCTTCACGCGTTGCGCAGGTGATTCACCAGCCTCGGCGTCGCCACTCCCTCCGATGGTGTGCTTCGGCGGCATCCTCATACACTCCAGAGTCCAGACGTTGGTGACCACTGTGGACCGGGGGTGCGGCCGCCTATTATGGCTGGCGGCTCGGGCACGCAATTAATACGGACCAGTGGGAGCGAGGCGGGCGGCGGTCAAAGGCTGTCTCGCCTCCCAGTGAGCCTGCGCGGCGGACTTCTGCCATTCCTACCATCATCTCACACAGCTACTCGCACGCCTCCCGGTGACACTGCGCAGCGAAAACGCCTCCCGTCAATACGCACACCTGCATGCACGCCTCCCGGTCTGCCTGCGCGGCGGACTGCTTGCATGCGTCCCGTCAACTCATGCCTGCTCGCACGGCACACGAGGCGTGTGGCAACACGTATATTTTTTGGTTTATTGATGATTCATTCTGCCGCTTTACTGCTTAACCGAAGCATGGCACGGTCTAACGCACACAGTCCGAATAAATAATCCATATGAGATATTGGTTGCCAGTTATTAACAATCTCCCGTTTGTAAGATTATATCAAAACGTGTCTCAAATTTGACCAAAAAAATACAATATCATAGTCTACTGGTGTCCGTATATGACACCACGATAAGTTTCATGAATTTCAACTAAGTTTTGGATTTACTGAATTTTAAAAATCTATATTCTCAATGTTTTGAAATCTCTTGCATGGGGAAACATGCACCCAGGGACACATATGATTTTGCAATCCATTTTGGTGCACATGTAGCTCAAATTTGATTTTTGCACATTAAATCCCTAGGAAATCAATCAATGTATAAAAACGGTCGAATGATGTCTGTTTTTTTTTAATTTTAACACGACACTCCTTTGGTCACATGTTCACTGTAGAAAAACTTTGACATGCCTCAGAGTGGGTGTGGTGGTGCGGGATGTGTGTGTTTGTGTGTGTGGGGGTGGGGGGGAGGGGTCCGGCAGTACACTACGAGTCGTGAACCTCCGTGTGGGATTATTGATCATTTTGTGAGTCATATATGCCACATCAAAGTCGTGAATTGGTTATTTAAAGCATTACACAACCCTTTCATACGTACATGTTCGGGCCACATGCATGCATTGGTGGTCCTCTCGGACACTCTCCCTCGTGCGGTTATCAGCGACGTGCCCATTCGTTAGCCCGCAAAGGTTTTCAGTTTCCACCGACAACGAGAGGCATTTGACCAAAAGGTGGATTCATCTTGGCATGTGTGTGGTGTGGATCATGGTGAGATTCCATATCAAAGTTCGAGCACGTGCGTACACACCCTCCCACATGCTTGAAGTGAGGGGGCTATGCATCGTGGTGTAGTGCGTTTCCGGTTTGCGAAGCATGTGCCATGTCAAAGTTGTGCATTGGGTATTCAAACATCACATAACACACGGGCACATGCACGTGGTGGTTTTGTCCTATGACACTCACTCGCGTGTGACTCTCTCTGTGGGCCCACTAGGTCGTCATCGATCAGTTGAACGTACAACGAGAGAGAGGTTAATTTGACCAACAAGGATGGTTCTTTTTTGGTTTGTGTTACGTATATGCACGGTAGGAGTATGTACATGTCAAAGAGGGGGCAACATGAATACTCTATATATATGCGTGTCATAACCTCGCTCCATGTGGGGACTTTCCGGTTCCCGAGGCAGGTGCCACATCAAAGCTGTACATTATATTGGTATTCAAACATCACGCAATACCATGCAGGCGGTGGTTGCCCTATAGGGAACTCACTCGCGTGTGGCGCTTTCATCCGTGGGCATGCGAGGCTGTCCTCCATCACTGTGACCCAAAGAGAGAGAGGTTAATTTGACCATCAAGGAATGATTCTTTTTTTGTTTGTGCTATACAGTAGAAGTACATATATACCACGCGTCGAATGGGGGCGTACATATAGCACATACCACGCATCATGAACCTCGCGCTCTCTGTGGGAACTTTTTGGTTTCCAATATATGTGGTGCCACATCAAAGTTGTGCATTACGTATTCAAACATCACACAAACACCTCTTTGGGCCACATGCAGACGGTGGTACATAGTCCTATAAAGGATGATCACTCGTGTGCGACGTACGCTTCGCTTCTGTGCTGGGCCCGCGAGTTCGTCGTCCATCACTTTGACCCAGCGAGAGAGAGGTACGTTTGATGAACAAGGAGGATTAATTCTTTTAGGGCTATGTTACTAGGTGTATAGTACGTGTCGAAGGGGGGGGGTGACCATCATATATATACTAGGTGTCACATGAACCTCACTCTGTGTGGGGACTTTGCGGTTTTTGAGGCAAATGCCACATCAAAGTTGTGCATTAGGTATTCAAAACATCACAACCACACACCTCTCCATATATATGTTCTGGCACACGTGCAAGCGCGATGGTTGTTGTCCTATATATGACACTCACTCATGTGGTTATCGGTGATGCTTCCATCTGTCGGCCCGCTTGGTCCATCTCTTTCACCGACATCGAGAGAGGTTAACTAATTTGACTTAGGAGGGGATTAATTTTTTGTTTGTCTCATGATATAGATCATGATGTGAGATTACATATATATAATAGCGCATGTGTACACATGAATCCATCCCGCTGGATCGGGGGGGGGGGGGGGGGGGGCAGAGCCCACGACAACTTTCATGAACGACCTCTTGCTCTGTGTGGGGACCTCTGCGATTTTCAACGCATGCACCACATCAATGTTGTGCAATGGGTCGGGTATTCAACACATATGCATGCATCACACACCTCCATAAATATGTTCGGGACACACGCATGCAATGGTTGTCTTTGGATACACTCTCACTCGCTTGGTTATGGGCGGCAAGCCTATATATATTCGTGGGCCCGCGTGGACGTCCATCATTTCGACCAACGACGAGAAAGGTTACCAGGGTGGATTCTTCTTCTTTGCTTCGAGTTACCGTATAGTAGGTCGACCATTCCAAGCCTAATTAAGTTTGAGCGCATGCTACGCATCGTGAACCCTCGCTCAGTGTTGGGATTTTACGGTTCCAAAGCATGGTGCCACATCAAATTTGCGCATTGGGTATTCAAACACCACACACACCATTTCCATATACATACTTGGGCCACATGCACGGAGTGGGTTTGTCTTCTTACAGTACTCCCTCGTGAGGTTATCGGTGACAAGCTAGCCCATTTTGCGGGGCCGTGTGGACGTCCATCACTTTGACCAACAACGAGCGGGAGAGGTTGTATGACCAAGTTGGATTCTGCTTGGTCCGTGTTACAGTACGTCTTGGTGAGATGCCCTCCCCCCGACGTGTGTGTGTGGGGGGCTACTTCGCACTACCTGCAACCTCCGTGGGGTCGGGGAAGTCCGATTAATTTGCGAGGCACACGTGCCACATCAAAGTTGTGAATGGTAGTTAAATATCACACCACACCCTTTTCATACATATAGTAGGGCCACCCGCATGTGGTTCGTATGTGGTCTCACCCATCTCGCGCCACAAGCACACATTTGTGGGTCGGCACACGGTCCACCTTTGTCAGGAAGTGAAAGGGGAAGTTTGACCATATATATATGATGGACTCCTATAGGTTTTGTGTTACGGTAGGGTGAGATTTCAGACCTAGCTATTTGGGGGCATGCATTCGTAGCTAGGATTCCCTTACTGCCGACACGAAGTGGGGTTCGTAGGGGGTGGCTGACTAGAAATACCGTGCTTTTGTGCGACAGGTGCCACATCAAAGTTGTGCATTGGGTATTCGAACATCAAACCACCCTTTTCATACATATATTTGGTCCACATGCAAGTGTGTTCGTGTTCTAACCCTCTCCCATGTTATTCTTTTTGCCAAATTTATAAACAGCACACGAGTTGGATGTAGAAACCATCTGCGATTGGGTACGCAATAGACATGGTTCGGTCAGACTACCCGTGTGCCACACCCGTGCCCTGCAGTCACTCACACCAGCACAGTAGATTGGGCTCCATGAGGCTTGCCTCCTGGTCTCGAAAATATCTACTGCCTCGTAATCTCGAAAATATCTACCGCCTGGAAGGTTTTAATGCTTGATAGCACACGATTAGTATGTGCGGACCGTGTGCGATGTCTGTTACTCCCGCTCTGCTTCAATCCCTTGATTCAAATTTTCAGTAGCCCCGGCATTTTACTCCTGCCTCTGCATCCCTCGCAATCTCAAAAATATCTGCTCGCCCTTGATTCAAATTTTCAGTAGCCCTGCCTTGTTACTCCCGCCTCCGCATCCCTCGCAATCTCAAAAATATCTGCTCGCCCTTGATTCAAACTTTTAGTTGCCCCATCATTTTACTCCCACCTCTGCATCCCTCGCAATCTCAAAAATATCTGCTCACCCTTGATGCAAATTTTTAGTAGCCCGACATTTTACTCCCGCCTAGTAAAATTTTCAGTTGCCGCGGTATTTCCTCAAACACCACCTTGCCCCCCCCACACACACCACACACTCCCCAAAACCTCCGCTCACACAGACACACACCAACCCTCCCTCACTCGAAACCATTGGTAGGTCGCCGCCATCGCCGCCGCCGCCTTCATCCTCAACCTCTGCCTGTGTGCCGGGGAGCTCAAGGAGCCCATGGCCAAAAAGAGGTTTATCGCGGCCTCTTCACTCGACGACGGTGAGGTGGCCGCTGAGGTGTCCCCGTCATCCTCCGTGGGCTCTTTATCGGTCTGCCTGCCGCCGCGACCCTTGATAACCCACAAGTATAGGGGATCGCAACAGTTTTCGAGGGTAGAGTATTCAACCCAAATTTATTGATTTGACACAAGGGGAGCCAAAGAATATTCTCAAGTATTAGCAGCTGAGTTGTCAATTCAACCACACCTGAAAGAGTTAATATCTGCAGCAAAATATTTAGTAGCAAAGTAGTATGGAAGTAACGGTAACGGTGGTAGAAGTAACAGTAGCAGTTTTGTAGCAATCGTAACAGTGGTGACGGAAAAGTAACGAAGCAAAGATCAATATGTGAAAAGCTCGTAGGCAATGGATCAATGATGGATAATTATGTAGGATGTCATTCATCATGCAACAGTTATAACCTAGGGTGACACAGAACTAGCTCCAATTCATCAATATAATG
Source organism: Thinopyrum elongatum (assembly GCA_011799875.1). NCBI lineage: Eukaryota > Viridiplantae > Streptophyta > Magnoliopsida > Poales > Poaceae > Thinopyrum > Thinopyrum elongatum. The sequence goes on along the minus strand of CM022299.1, from coordinate 290,257,626 downwards.
TAGGCATGTATTCCAAATATAGTCATACGTGCTTATGGAAAAGAACTTGCATGACATCTTTTGTCCTACCCTCCCGTGGCAGCGGGATCCTAATGGAAACTAAGGGATATTAAGGCCTCCTTTTAATAGAGAACCGGACCAAAGCATTAGCACTTAGTGAATACATGAACTCCTCAAACTACGGTCATCACCGGGAAGTGTCCCGACTATTGTCACTCCGGGGTTGCCGGATCATAACACGTAGTAGGTGACTATAACTTGCAAGATAGGATCAAGAACACAAATATATTCATGGAAATATAAAGGGTTCAGATCTGAATTCATGGCACTCGGGCCCTAGTGACAAGCATTAAGCATAGCAAAGTCATAGCAACATCAATCTTAGAACATAGTGGATACTAGGGATCAAACCCTAACAAAACTAACTCGATTACATGATAAATCTCATCCAACCCATCACCGTCCAGCAAGCCTACGATGGAATTACTCATGCACGGCGGTGAGCATGATGAAATTGGTGATGGAGGACGGTTGATGATGACGACGGCGACGATTTCCCCTCTCCGGAGCCCAAAACGGACTCCAGATCTGCCCTCCCGAGGAGGAACAGGAGGTGGCGGCGGCTCCGTATTGTAAAACGCGATGAATCCTTCTCTCTGATTTTTTTCTCCCCGAACATGAATATATGGAGTTGGAGCTGTGGTCGGTGGAGCTTCATGGGACCCACAAGCCAGGGGGGCGCTCCCAGGGGGTAGGGCGCACCCCCCACCCTTGTGGAGAGGTGGTGGGTCCCCCTCGGTTGATTCTTTCGCCAATATTTTTTATTTATTCTAAAAATATTTTCCGTGAAGTTTCAGGTCATTCCGAGAACTTTTATTTCTGCACAAAAATAACACCATGGCAATTCTGCTGAAAACAGCGTCAGTCCGGGTTAGTTCCATTCAAATCATGCAAATTAGAGTCCAAAATAAGGGCAAAAGAGTTTGGAAAAGTAGATACGATGGAGACGTATCACCCCTACACCAGTTCGAGGACTTCTCCGTCCTCCCTCGTGCCTGGTCACCGACGAGGTCCTACCTCGGGGTCTGGCAGCGGCGGTGGGGGACGTGGGTCGCTGAGATTACGGATCAGGAGACCCACACCCGCCGGTGGCTCGGTAGCTTCCACACGACCGAGCTCGCGGCCATGGAGTACGACCGCTGGCAGGTCCGCTACCACGGCGTGGCGGCTAGGCTCAATTTCCCGTTCAGCACACGTCCGGTCGACCTTGTTCCGCCGAAGCCAGGGTGGTGAGCTCGGCTATGGCGCGGGAGGACCACGAGGCATGGGAGTGCATCGAGGCTGAGGCCGCCGACGAGGCCTACATGCAAGAGCTTCGCCAGCAGCACCCGGAGCTCGTGGAGGCGGAGCAGGTGATCTTTGTCGGCGCGGAGGGCGGCGAGGTTATCATGCTCTCCTCCGATGACGAGGTCGAAGGTGGCGAGGACGGCGGAGCGGAGGGCGTCGAGCTGGGCGGCGAGGGCGAGGAGATCAACATCGATGAGTGGAGGAGTGTTGATGTAGGGTAGAAACCCTAAGGTCGATCTTTCACGATTGGAGCGGATCCTACGAAGAACACGAGCGAAAACGAGAGGAAGCACTCAAATCAACGGAGAGCGATCACACATGTGCTAGATCCTCGAACATAACGAGTGATACATGATCCAAACACAATAAAGGACGATACAAGTAGCAAGTTCTTCTCCGTGAGGAGGTCTTGAGGGTCTTCCCGTTAGGGGTCTTGAATCCAAGGTGGATCTTCTCCGTAGAGGCCGCGGTCTCTCTCCGTGGAGTAGATCCGGATGGATGAGCAAAGCTCTATCTCTCAAATGAGCTATCACAATGCTAATCCTAAAATGTAGGTGGAGGGGGAGTATATATAGTCTAAGGGGCGAAGGGGTACATGGGCCATGGCCCTTTACACTGTGCGCAGATAGGGGAAGCCGGACGTCCGGGCGTCGGGCCGAATGTCCGGGCCTCTGGCCGGATGTTCGGGCTGGCGGGGGCAGCTCCTGGAGGTTCTGTGATGGGCCGCCGGATGTCCGGAGGAGGCGCCGGATTTCCGGGCTTGTCGGGCCGGATGTCCGGGCCCTGTAGCTGGTCGGCTGGTGTCGGGGCACGACACCTATGGGATCCTGAGGGACCCCTTTACGATTCGGCGGGGGGAGAGGTATACGCAAAGAGCAGAACCAATGATCGACGCGGGAAGTTTTTACCCAGGTTCGGGCCGCTGATCAGCGTAAAACCCTACTCCTGCTTTGTGTTCTTATTGATGTTCTTGAGCCCAGCCTTCAGGAGCGCTCGCGATGAACAGTATGTTCAAAGTGCAGCTACGCATGCAGAATGGGCCAGAGCCGTTCCTCCTCCTCTGTAGCAGTTGCCTTGGGCCTCCTTTTATATGCTCAAAGGGGTCTCCACAGTGGCAAAATGTACATACATTGAGGTGTAAAGTAGCTACAGGGTATCATACCTAACCCCTGACGGATTAGGACAAGCGCATTTAATGCACCGTGAGGTGTCCGTTTAGGTGTCCTCACTTTCTTGGGGATGGAAAAAGGGGCCATCCCATCAGCACCGCTTAAGCTCTCCTCCACTGGCGCGTTGCCACGCATCCAGAGAAGGACCCAGAATGTCAGGCTTTGTTACTGTGCCGAAGCGGTGGCACAGTGGCGAAATCTCGCCAGGCGCCGATCCCTGCCGGGCGCCAGGGCTTGCCGGGCGCCAAGCTTTGCTGGGAACCAAGCCTTGCCGGGCGCCGAGGCTTGCCGGGCTCCACGGCCATCCCGGCAAGGATCTTGCCGGGGAAGCTGGTCTTCGATTTCTAGCTTTGCTTATTTGCTGATTCTCAGATCTCTGACTTGATGATTTCCTTGATGACTTGAATCGACCTCGAGCTGATCCCGGCAAGCCTTGCCGCGAGGACGGCTACAACTGCCCGTGCACAAGTAAGGGGTACTAGTGGCCCAATACTTAGTACACCGACAGGAGCCCCCGGGCCTGGGCCATACACGAGTGCGAGGCGTTGTTGGGCTAGGCCCAAACAGTGCACGGGCACGCGTGGTAGGGAATTAACTGCTCGTAAAGATCTTGTTTTACTGTGCCCCCACTACGCGCACGGAGCGCGCGATGTGGGAAGTGTGCCATAAAGGCTGCAAACTATTTCGCGCCCACAGAGGCGCATTCATATTGGGGGATAAACAAGGTGGTCCCACTCCTTCCCCATAAAAAGGAGAAGTCGTGGAGGCGCAAACCTATTCACCCCCCTCTTCTTCCCAATCTGGCCATCGCCATCGCCTTCCTCTGCTCGAGCTCAGAGCGAAACCTTCCTTCTCTTGTGCTCGCCGCTCCCGCGCTCGTTCCGTCCTCCGGCTTCCATCTCCATAGTCGCCATGCCGCCCAAGGCCAGCAAAGGCAAGGGCACGGACAAGGAGGCGAAGGCTGAAGTTCCGGAGAGCGAACTGGTGAAGATGCGGAAGAGGCTTGTCGTCTTCCCTCTGACGCTCGACGCCGAAACTTTGAAGGGACGATACCAATGCATGTGGGCGAAGGGAACGCAAGCTCACCCCGCCACACGCGTAATCCTAGGTGCTAGTTCCAAAGGCGGATCGGACAGATACCCCTTCTTCACCGCATACTTTTATTGCGGGCTCTGTCCACCTTTTTCCGATTTCTTCAACGACATCATGTATACATACGGCTTCCGCCTTCTTGATTTCACGCCGAATGCCGTATTTTGCATGTCGATCTTTGCCCATCTTTGTGAAAATTTCGCTGGCGTGATCCCCTTTTCTGCTCTTTTCCGCCACTATTTCTATCCTCGAATCCAAAAAGAAGAGGCTCTCTCTGGATCTATTGCTTGGATTCCAAGGGCCTGGAACAAAGAGATATACCCAGATGGAGTTTACCGCGAAAAGTGGGACGAGTGGCGGGCCGAATGGTGCTGGATCCAGGAAGCAGATCCTCATCCTTTTTGCCATCCCCGGCGATAGAAGGTGGTCCGTGGCAAGGATTGGGGCGATCTCGCCGCAGAAGACGAGAAGCTCACAATCGCCACTACCAGGATCCTCCGCTTGAAGGCTGCCGGGCTGACAATGGAGATGATCGGCTTCGACTTCCTCCGCCGCCGCATCGCCCCTCTACAGAATAGGGGGAGGCCAGCCTGGGAGTATAAGAACGCAGCGGATGTCATGAGGCTGCGCCCCGGGCTGAACAACAACTTGACAGTTATGCAGCTTGGCGCTCTCCGCCAGAAGTTATTCCAGCGCGAAGACAAGCACCGGCTGCCGGCAAGGATCGTCCCCTTGTGCAACAACTCTGCACTGGGGTCGATCATTGCCTTCTTGCCGATGTTCAACGCCCATGGCCTTGACACGACCTGGGTCGAGCCAAGCGAGGAAGAAGCGCAGAAATTCTTCGACAATCTGACGGAGAAGCCTGTCCGGCAAGAGTCAGATCTTATTCGCGCCACCACAGATCAGGAGGTAGCATACATCGCTACCAGAGTGGAGGAAGCGAATCTTGCCGCGGAGGCCGGCAGCGTTGGCTTCACAGAGTGGGAAGCCAGCGATGCAGAGGTGGTGGTGGAGGCAAAACCTGCCGAGGAGAGCAAGGTTGCCGGGGAAGAAGGCGGCGCAGTCGCTGAAAACTTATCCGGCGACGACACGGCCGAAGAGGAGACCCGAGAAGAGCCCTCGCCCCCGAAGAAGACAAAGCGTGTCCTTCGGAAAGCCGCATCAGGCATCCCGGCAAGCCAGCCTACATCGAGCGGTGAATCCCCCGGCAAGAAAGTGGCCGGCAAGACCGGACCGCGGCAGGGGGCCCGGCAACAGCCCGCGCGGCGCGCGAGACCCACACCAGCGACCACCGCCGGAGCGGCAGGAGGGTCTCGTACAACCGTGCCAGAGGCTGCCCTGGCGCCTGCCACATCCAAGCGGCCCAGGACCCCTCCTCTGCCTCCCCACTCAGACATCGCAACGGAGGTCGACTTCGACATCTCCGGCTTCAGTCCGGAGCGAGAGGAAGAAGAGTGAGTACCTGCCACAACTTCCGCCTTGCAATCTGCATCAGTCTTACTGACTAACTTGTATTGCTTCTGCAGTGACACAGAAACCTTGCTGGAGAGGATGGCGAAGAGGTCAAGGACTTCTATGGGCGATGAGCCCCCGGCAGGCTCCACTAGCGTGCCAGAGACCGTCATCGTGAGCCCGGAGCCTAGTCCTCAACGCAGCCCCGAGCATAAGTTCATTGTCCCCTTTTTCTGTTGGCTGGTGCCGAGGTTTTCATTCTTGTCGCTGATATCTTTGGGTTCGCAGGAGAAGAACAGCAACAAGGAGAAGATTGCCCCATTGTGCCTCCTTCATCGACCGCTCCGCCCACAAGCACATCCCCGGCAAGAGATCCTGCCAACGAGCTCATCCGGATTGAGGAGGAGCCGACAAGCACGGACTCCGGCAACCCACCCCCGGCAACCGGAGTTGCCGGGAGAGGCGAAGCCACCTCTCGATAGCCCGACGCAGGTACTCGATCGCCTCAGAGTGCTAGTTATTCTTTATCTTTGGTCACTTCAAAATCTAAAAACTCGATCTTATTCTGACCTCCTCCTTCTCCCTTCAGAGTTCTCTGCGATGGAACATATGGACGTCGACGCCGTCATCGAGGAGACCGCCAGGGATGCTGCTGCCGAAGAGGACAGGATCACTGCCAGCGAGGCCACCAAGGATGATGTTGCCGGGGCTGGTGATGCTCTTAACGGGGAGGCCGCCAAGACAGCACAAAAGGAAATCGCGGAAGAACCTGTTGAAGAGGGCGACAGGGAGGCTGGGGACCATACTGACGGCATTCCTGCCGCAGGAGCGCCAGGCGCTGCATCGGCCGCGGAGCTCCCTGTCACTGGTGAGGCGGCCACTGAAGACCTGCCATCAACATCTGACGAGCCCTCATCCAGCAAGTATCTCAAGGTTGGCGAAAACCTATTCATCAACTTGCCAGGGACGGCAAGCACCGAGGCACCAGCCGAAGGAGAAATTTTTGAGGAAAATATTGCCACTGCCAGGCTCGAAGTTGTTGACGATCCCAGCGCTAGCAGTGGCAAGTCTGAAGAGGATCAGCTCCTTCAGGCCATGGGCGAAAACTTCCGCAAACTCCAGGCTCTCCATCGTGCCCGAAAAGAGAAGGCGGACTCCAGAATGGCAGTTGTCGAGGCAGCCGAAGCGGATTTTCAAAGGCGCGTCGCACAAATGCAAATCTGGCACGCCGAGGCCCTTCAAGAGCTGGTTGCCGGTCGAGAACAAGTGAGCCAGCAATGGAATGAGGTCCTCCTGAAGCAATCAGACATGGAGAAGGCCCATGATGAAGCTGTTCAAAGGATCGTTGCCGAAGATGCTCTCCTGACGAGGCGCTGCGTTGCTCTTGACGCTTTCGAAGAAGACCTCACCGCACGTGAGCAGGCGCTCGCCGCCAAGCTTCGTAGCAAGGATGAAGACATTGAAAATCTTGTCGCGCGGCGAACCCAGGAGCTGGAGCAGAAGCACAAGGAGGCGCTCGAAGCTCTAACTGCAAGTCACGCCGGCAAGCTCAAGGAGGCCGTTGATGCTGCCGAAGTTGCAAAGGCCGCCAAGAACGAGCTGAGCGACAAAGTGAAGAGGCTGGAGACAGATCTCGACGAGCATGGCAAGGAGCTCTCGACGCTCAAGGGGGACAGGGAAAAAACCCTCCACTCCTTGGCGGAGATGCAAGTCGCCCTGTCCGACAAGACCAAGCAGCTCTCCTCTACGGCTGATGATATTGCGGTTCTGGAGCTAAAGCTGACCACGCTGCAGAAATCTCTCGAGGCCGGCAGGGCCCGCGAGAAGGCTCTACTCAAGGATCTCCAAGGAGAGAGGAACCTGCTCAAGAGCGTCGCCGCTGCCCAAAACGAGTTTGAGAAGGGAGTGGAGATCCGGACTGGTCGTCTCATCGCTGCCGCGGAGAAGCTTACCGCAGAACTGTCAACCATGGGCTTGTTGAACTTCAGATATTCTTCCGAGGAAAGAATATCCCCAAGCGCCAGATTGACGATGTTCTTTGAAAGCATCATCAACGCGTTGAGGGCGCTCCAGTCTAGCCGGGCGACCCAACTGGCGAACGAGACTCGCCGGCTTTGTCGGGCCGTCCTTCGCAAGGTGCTCCTCAAGGTGGTGCACAGCAATCCCGGCATCGACCTCTCCAGCGCACTCGTCCACCTGCCAAAGGATGCAAATGTTGAGGCGCTTGAGAAGTGCATCGCGCCAATCCTTGAGAAGGTGGACTCCATCAAAAGGATCGAAGGCCAGCGCAAGGATTGAGTGCTCCTCTTTTATTCTTGCCGCCATCATCTCATGTAAAAGACAGTTAAGTCTCGAGTTAGGACTGCGGCAACTCATGGATGTAATATAATTTAACTACGTTTAGGCTCATGCTAGCTACTTTCCTTGTCTGATTCCTTTATGTATGGAGTTCATCCTACGCTTACTGAAAAACTTGCCGGCGCGCAACCTGCCGCGAGCGCTGGGTGCGGGACTTCAGCAGCCTGCTGGAGGCGCAGCGGCTGGCAAGACTCCTTGGCGTTCTCAGTGCAGCCACTTAAATCATTGAGCGGACTCGAAACAGAATAAGGGCGCAACTGATTACAACAAGGGTTCCTTCGCGTGCAGATTTTCCATACAAGGGTCGGAATCGTCCAAGGAAATAACTTGGTAATAAAAGAAAAACTTGCTCTGAGTTTTTAGGACTTAGCTTTCTGTCTTTGTCCTTCCTCCGGCAAGCATACGATTCCGAACGTCACCAACTGGTATTCATGTCTCCCTTCCCCCCCGGCAAATCTGCACGCGAGGAATCCTTCTGTCTTTAAGAAAAAGAAAGAAGAGAAAATAAAGAGATGAAACCTTGGCGGTTCGTTAGAACTTACCGGGATCAGGCGTCATACAACATCTTAGACAAACATGCATATATGAATGTGATCATGAGAATCAATAAGGAAATGTACAACACTTAAATTTATTCATCTGTGCTCAGGGTCTACGCCTGGCTTTGTACAAAGGATCACATGCCTTGCCGGCAAGACTTGTACAAAAAGGTGGTTGCCGGGAGCCCCCGGCAACCGCGCCTTATGGATAGAACTTGCGAAGATGTTCGATATTCTAGGAATTACTCACTGGAACGCCATCTTCGGTCTCCAGGCGGACAGCGCCAGGCCTGGTGACTCGTACTACCCGATAAGGGCCTTCCCACTTTGGCGTCAACTTGTTTGAATTCTTGGCGGACTGAATCCGTCGAAGAACAAGGTCGCCTTCCTCAAGGCTTTGGGCATGAACTTTGCGGCTATGATAGCGGCGCAAAGCTTGCTGGTAGCGTGTAGCTCGCACAGCAGCCTGAAGACGATTCTCCTCAAGGAGCACAGCGTCATCTTGCCGCAGTTGCTCTTGCTCGAGCTCATCATAAGCGAGCACTCGAGGAGATCCGTGTATGAGTTCCGTGGGGAGAACTGCCTCCGCTCCATACACCAGAGCGAAGGGCGTCTGGCCGGTGGCTCGATTTGGTGTCGTTCTGATCGACCAAAGAACCGCCGGCAAGTCATCAATCCAGCGTCTTCCGCACTTTTTCAGCCTGTCAAAAGTTCTGGTCCTGAGACGGCGCAGCACTTCAGCATTGGCCCTCTCCGCTTGGCCGTTGCTTCTCGGGCGAGCAACAGAGGCAAAACAAATCTTGCCGCCAAGGTCTTGGACGTACTGCATGAAGGTGCGACTTGTGAACTGCGTGCCGTTGTCGGTGATGATCCTGTTAGGCACACCGAAACGGCAAACAATTTCTTTGAAGAACTTGACAGCCGACTACGTTGTCACCTTCCTCACTGCTTCCACCTCCGGCCACTTTGTGAACTTGTCGATAGCAACGTACAAGTACTCAAAGCCCCCGGTAGCACGGGGAAAGGGGCCCAGTATGTCGAGCCCCCAGACCGAAAATGGCAAGGAGAGAGGGATTGTTTGAAGAGCTTGAGCTGGCTGATGTAATTTCTTCGAATGAAACTGGCACGCTTCACACCTGGTTACTAGTGCAGTCGCATCCTGGAGGGCGGTAGGCCAAAAGAAACCTTGCCGGAATGCTTTCCCGGCAAGCGCTCTTGACCCTATGTGAGAGCCACACATGCCCCCATGTATCTCTGCCAACAGCTCTAGTCCATCCTCCCGAGGAATGCACTTCAATTTCACACCGTTTGGTCTCTTTCTGTACAGGACGTCATCGATGAACTTGTACGTAACAGACCGACGGGCTATTCTTTCCGCTTCTTCTTGTTCCTCAGGGAGTTCACCTGTCTGAAGGAAGTGGACAATGTGCTGCGCCCATGCTGGAGCCTGAGGCTCGACAACTAGGACTAAAGGCATCTCATCCGCCGGGGAAACAGTTGTCTCGACAGCAAGGGCCTGAGGCCCTGCCGGAGCCTGTTGTTCCCCGGCAAGCGTGTCGATCCCGGCAACTTCCTTGCCGGTGGCTCCGGGGAGCTCTGCCGGGAAGTACTGGCCGGAGTTCAACTTTCTTCTCTTTTCTTGCCGCATTGATGGTGCCACGGATGGTTGAGTCAATTGGAGCACAAAAGTTCCTGGTTCCACAGGCAACTTGAGGGCAGCACGCTTTGACAGGTCGTCAGCAACGCTGTTCTCGGCACGAGGGACATGCTCCATTTGGAGACCGTCAAAGCGCTCTTCCAATTTCCTCACTTCATCTACGTAGGCTTGCATCAACGGACTTTGATAGTTCTTGTTGACCTGCCTGACGACAAGCTGTGAATCACCTTTGATAATGAGCTTTTTGATACCAAGGTCTGCCGCGATCCTAAGACCGGCAAGCAAACCTTCATACTCTGCAGTGTTGTTGGTTGAACTCTCCCGGGGAAAATGCATTTGGACTACATACTTGAGGTGCTCTCCGGTGGGTGCGACAAGCAGCACACCAGCACCGGCGCCTTGCAGCGAAAAAGCCCCGTCAAAGTACATAACCCATTGCTGATCGATTTCCTTGCCGGGGAGACTTGTTTCTTGAACTTCTTCGTCTGGCGTCGGGGTCCATTCTGCAATGAACTCCGCCAAGGCCCTGCTCTGAATTGTGGAAGTACTTTCAAACTTAAGACCAAAGCTGGACAGCTCCAACGCCCACTCCACGATCCTGCCGGTTGCCTCCGGATTTTGCAAAATCCGTTGCAACGGAAAGCGAGTGACGACGGTGATCTCATGTGCTTGAAAATAATGGCGCAGCTTTCTTGAGGCCATAAGGAGGCCAAAAAGCAACTTCTGCACACCAGAATATCTTGACCTAGCTCCTTGTAAGAGGGAGCTAACAAAATAAACTGGGCGCTGCACCACCTTTTTCTTCTGCACGGGCTCTTCTGTTTGCGCAGATCCTGTCTTGCCGGGATCAACCCTTGCCGGGGAAGATCTTGCCGCGTCATCTGGCGGTCCTGCCGCTGATGTTGCCTCCTCATCAGCTTCCCTCTGCGCCACCAGCGCAGCACTAACCACTTGATTTGTCGCCGCCAGATACAGCAGCAACGGTTCTTGTGGTTTAGGTGCGACTAGCGTCGGCGGAGAACAAAGGTATTTCTTCAAATCTTGCAGCACCGCCTCCGCTTCCGGAGTCCATTTCATTGGACCTGCCTTCTTCAAAATTTTGAAGAAGGGCAGGGCGCGCTCAGCAGATTTGGAAATAAACCTGCTTAGAGCAGCAACACAGCCGGCAAGACGACGCACATCCTTGACGCGTCTCGGCGCTTCAATTTGCTCAATGGCTTTGATCTTGTCGGGGTTAGCTTCGATTCCCCGGCAAGATACAAAGAATCCGAGGAGCTTGCCGGAAGGAACACCGAACACGCACTTCTCAGGATTGAGCTTCAAGTTGATCTTGCGCAAGTTCGCAAATGTTTCTTCTAAGTCTTGAATGAGCGTTGCTTTATCCTTAGTTTTGACCACTATATCATCCATATATGCCTCCATATTTCTATGGAGTTGTGGCTCAAACCCAATCTGGATTGCTCTTGCGAATGTTGAACCAGCACTTTTCAACCCGAAAGGCATCTGTATAAAACAATACGTACCACATGGGGTGATAAAGGCGGTCTTTTCTTCATCTTCCTTTGCCATAAAAATCTGATGATACCCTGAATAGGCATCAAGGAAGGACAGGAGATCACAACCAGCGGTGGCATCCACAATCTGGTCGATGCGCGGCAAGGGAAAAGGATCTTTTGGACAGGCTTTATTGATATCTGTATAATCGATACAAAGCCTCCATTTTCCGTTCGCTTTCCGCACTACAACTGGATTGGCCAACCAGGTTGGATGAAGCACTCCTTTGACCAGTCCTGCCGCCTTCAGCTTCTTAATTTCTTTGGCAATGAATTCTTGCCGCTCCAAAGCCTGTTTCCTCACCCTTTGCTTGACGGGCCGCGCATGAGGACAAACAGCAAGGTGGTGCTCAATTACTTTCCTGGGAACGCCGGGGATGTCAGACGGTTGCCATGCAAACACATCGACATTCGCCCGCAGGAAAGCAACGAGCGTGCTTTCCTATTTGTCATCTAGGGTGGAACTTATGGTGAAAGTTCCCCCCATCCTGTCCTCCCTGGTAGGCACCTTCTTGGTTTCCGGCGGGGCAGCCTTGGACTTCTTGTTCTTGCCAGTGGAACTCTCTGGCACGTCCTCGACGGAAGCGCAGCACTCCGAAGAGGCGCGCTTGCCGGAGTTGGCGCCAAGGTTCCTGCCGGTCTTCTTCTTTCCCCCGAGAGTTCCAGCGGCAGGAGCAGATGCCTTGATGGCAGGTGCTGCAACTGCTTCCCGGTAAAGTTGGTCGGCACAGATGAGCGCATCCTTCCTATCGGAATGGATAGTGATGACGCTCAACTGCCCAGGATTCTTCAAGACGTTGTACGCGTAGTGTGATGCCGCCATAAACTTAGCCAGCGCTGGCCGACCAAGGATCCCATTGTATGACATGGGGATCTTGGCGACATCAAACACCACCTTTTCGGTCCTGAAGTTAAGCTCGCTGCCAAATGTTACCGGCAGCGTGATCTTGCCCTTAGGCTGGGTTCTTCCCGGGTTGACCCCTTGAAACGTACCCATTTCCTCGAGGTCTTCGTCGGGAATCTGAAGCTTTGTGAGCACATCTGGTGAGATTAAGTTTAGGCCGGCCCCACCGTCAACTAACATCTTCGTCACCTTGAGGTTGCGAATTGTCGGGGAAACCAACAATGGCAAACACCCGACCGCAGTTGTGCGATCAGGGTGATCCTCGGCGTCAAAGATGATAGGCGTGCTGGACCACTTCAGAGGCCTACATGCATCGGGGGATGGCTCTGCCGCATTAACCTCCCGCACCCACTGTTTAAGTTGGCGGTGGGAAGAATGCAGCGAGGCACCCCCATCAATGCGCATAGCCTCCGTAGCCTTCTGGAATTCCTGCTCACTGGATTCGTCATCTTCTTCATCATCATCTCCTTCTTTATCTCGGCCCCGAGCGGGCCGATCCTTCTGCTGCTTGGCCTTGCCGCGGCGACCCCCTCGGCCATCGCGTTTCTTGCCGGACCCCTCAGCACCATCTTGGGCCTTCTCCTTGTCTCGCCTCTCGTATTCGGCCTTCTGCTTCTCGGCAAGCTGCTCAACTTGCCGGCAGTTCTGGAGATCGTGGCCCTTAGTGCGATGGATCTTGCAGTACTACTTGCCGGAGTTCTCTGACTTGTCGGCAGCCGCCAAGGTCTGACAGGAAGGGCACCCGGCAAGATCCTTGCCGGGGTCGCCAACCTTGGCCTTCTTGGCGGCGCCAGGGTTGCCGGATTCCTCGACGGCAAGCACGGCCTTGCCTCCGCGCTTCCTATTCCGCTGCCGGCCTTTCCTTGACGGAGCCGCGGCATCTTCTTCTTCTGAGTCGGCTGTCGCACCAACAGCTTCACCGGGGAGTTTCCTCCCCTCTTCAGCTCGAGCACACTTGTCGGCCAAAGTGTAAATCTCGGCAATACTCCTGACTTTGTTCATTGCCAGCTCTTCCCGCATCCTGCGGTTACGCACGTTCTGATGGAACGCGCTAATGACAGCTGCAGGATGAACGTCAGGAATATTGTATTGCACCCGGCTGAATCTCTGCATAAACTTGCGCAGGGACTCGCCCTCCCTCTGAGGGATGATGTGCAAATCACTTTCTTGGCCAGGAGCTTGGTGGCCTCCAACAAAGTCGCCAACAAACTGATGGCATAGATCTGACCAGCAAGAAATAGAATCCTCCGGCAGATGCATAAACCACGACCTGACGTTGGGTTTGAGCACCAACGGGAAGTAGTTGGCAAGTATCTTGTCATCTCGGCCCCCGGCAGCCTGCACCGCAATGGTGTAGATGCTCAGGAACTCCGAAGGATGAGTCTTGCCGTCGTATTTCTCCGAGACCTCTTGCTTGAAGGTTCGGAGATTGGGCCATTGGACTTGCCGCAGCTCACGGGTAAACGCCGGAGGTCCTACCTCGTAAGGCAAGTCTCCTACGTTCCCTAGCGCAGGCTCGTCGACAACCGGCCCTGCGCGCTTATCAGACTGATAGCGCGCTTCCCGCCGCTGCTCGATGGTTGTTCGAGCGTCTTCCTTGCCTCTTTCCTGGAGAACCAGACGCTGATCACGGCGCATCCGTGAATCGGACGACGCCGTGGAAACTTCTTCATGGCGGTCGACTTGCTGAGTCGTCGGCCGCCGCTGATGTCACGGAGGAGAGTGCACTGTAGTTGCACCGCCTCCGGTTTTCTCTACATCGGCTCGCATCGGATCGATGGGCCTCCGCTGAGAGGGCCCTGCCTCTTGTGGTCCATCCTTGTTAGCGAAGCCGATAAGGCTCTGGATAGTAGCTCGCCACTCCTCCATCTTCTCCGGGGCGGGAGGAAAATCGAGGAGCAGCTGCGCACGTGCCAAGGCTTCCGCTAGCGTAGGTGGTGGCGACAGGTGCGAGGTGCGTGAGGTGCTCTGACTCCTAACCAAGTTAGAAGGAGCACCGCCACGGTCACGCGACCGCGCACCACCTTCGCCGGCAGCTCGGTGTGCATGCTGGTCCCACGCATCTTGGGATCTATGCGCAGAAACCTTTTCGTGGGGACGCCCCGAACCACCAGCGCCATGATGTCGCTCATCTCGCACGACCTGGGCAGGTTGCGAGGCTCGCGCCGGCGTGGGAGCTCCAGCAGGCGCTCTTCGATCCCTAGAGTTTGTTGTGCCACCCGTAGGCAACACAACACCATCTCTAGATCCAGCGGCGCGCAAGTTACCACTACCACTGCGAACGATACCGCTCGCTTGGCTTGGGTCACCAGAACGCCGTGGGGGTTCTAGTCCTCTTCCTTCTGCACCCACACCATCGCCTGTCTGCGAAGACGCGGGCAAAACGGACCCGGACGGTTGTGTTGTCGCAACGTTCTTCTTCTTGGGCGGCATGATGATGAAGATGATGAAGGAGCTAGGGCGTCGACCACCAGATCAGGTCCACGCAAACCTCAATCCCCCTACCTGGCGCGCCAAAGATGTCGGGGCACAACACCTATGGGATCCCGAGGGACCCCTTTACGATTCGGTGGGGGGAGAGGTATACGCAAAGAGCAGAACCAATGATCGACGGGGGAAGTTTTTACCCAGGTTCGGGCCGCTGATCAGCGTAAAATGCTACTCCTGCTTTGTGTTCTTATTGATGTTCTTGAGCCCAGCCTTCAGGAGCGCTCGCGATTAACAGTACGTTCAAAGTGTAGCTACGCATGCAGAATGGGCCAGAGCCGTTCCTCCTCCTCTGTAGCAGTTGCCTTGGGCCTCCTTTTATATGCTCAAAGGGGTCTCCACAGTGGCAAAATGTACATACATTGAGGTGTAAAGTAGCTACATGGTATCATACCTAACCCCTGACGGATTAGGACAAGCGCATTTAATGCACCGTGAGGTGTCCGTTTAGGTGTCCTCACTTTCTTGGGGATGGAAAAAGGGGCCATCCCATCAGCACCGCTTAAGCTCTCCTCCACTGGCGCATTGCCACGCATCCAGAGAAGGACCCAGAATGTCAGGCTTTGTTACTGTGCCGAAGCGGTGGCACAGTGGCGAAATCTCGCCAGGCGCCGATCCCTGCCGGGCACCAAACCTTGCCGGACGCCAGGGCTTGCCGGGCGCCAAGCTTTGCTGGGAACCAAGCCTTGCCGGGCGCCGAGGCTTGCCGGGCTCCATGGGCCATCCCGGCAAGGATCTTGCCGAGGAAGCTGGTCTTCGATTTCCAGCTTTGCTTATTTGCTGATTCTCAGATCTCTGACTTGATGATTTCCTTGATGACTTGAATTGACCTCGAGCTGATCCCGGCAAGCCTTGCCGCGAGGACGGCTACAACTGCCCGTGCACAAGTAAGGGGTACTAGTGGCCCAATACTTAGTACACCGACAGCTGGGCTGCTGCCGGTCTTCAGGGGCCGGATGTCCGGGCCAGGGCCGGATGTCTGGGGCCTGGGAACCTTCTCCGATTCCTTTCATCGTGCTCCTTTGTCCATGTACTTGGGGACTTGTCCATGATCCCGAGCATCTCCATGGTTGTCTCCTCGGTTCCTTAGCACATGTGGTGTCCTTGCATTAGGTAGCAACCATGTCTCGCATGAGTGGAAAGGGGAAGCATTTAGGAGCGGGTTCCCCTTGTGTCCAATGGCATATGTTTGAGGTCTCGTCGTATGTCCACTTGGGGCTTGAGGAGTAGTCGTAGTGTACATGGGGATGATCATAGGATGCTCCGCATCATCTCCCCTCCCTTGGGAAAGATCCGACCTCGGATCGTAAACCTCATCACCATGGAAATGGTTGTCGTGGACAAACTTGTAGTTGGACCGAGTTGAAGACATGGCGCAATCCAAGTACTCCAAGGTGTCGCCGGAGTGGTATACATGCAAAAAGAGCAAACACAAATGACACTCAGAAATACAATGGTTAGCGCACACTAGGTGTCCATCAAGTAAGCATGTGTTCGTCCAATAAGATTGATCATGACAAGGTGCAAGAAGCTTAGCCAAATGATATAGAATGATACATAAAGTATTCATGGAAGCAAAAGCATTTGATGCGCGCACAAAGGTGTGGTAATTGTCACGGTGCACAAAGCAAATTCTACCATTGTGCAAGATGATGTCATAGTATGATGGTTTATCAAGAGCATGAACATGGCAATGGATGCTCAAAATGATGATGTTATCATGCAATTGATGGTGGGCAATATGATCATGATGTATGAATATGCCATCAAGGAAGATCACAACAAATTTGCTAAGAAAATGCACAAGCTCATATATCATGGATGACATGGGAATAGAAGATGCAACAAGGCAATCATAAGGTAAGTCAATCCATGCATAAGATGCAAATTTGTCATGGGTAGTGTTGTATCATGGCTCGATGTCGTGGCGTAAGTGGTGGTCCGAAGGTGCATCCAATAAGTCCGAGCACTCCTCAACTTGAAGGTCCATGGGGTCCATCTCCAATGCCGGTCCTCCATCCAATAGGTGTATCATGTAGACAACAAGAAGGAGGCAACAATGAAAGAATGGCCCATCCAATATGCGTATTTGAGAATGGCTCAAAGGGAATGAGTTCACCTTTATGAGGATGTCGAAAATGTTGGTGTTGCACATCATGTACGCCTTCACATACCCAATATGTCTCGTGATGGAATCACCTTGTGAATCCTTCAAAATGAAAGAACATGACAAACACTCGGAAAAACAAATGAGGTTAGCGGAAATGCAAAACCAATCATTCAAAGGGGGAAATACCCAACAAGTGTTGTCAACATTCTTATCATAAGAAAGGACAAGATGTGACATGGTATGAAAGCATATGATGCGACTACAACCAAAGACATTTGGCTCAAGTAAACAAGCATGCTTCACAAGTAATATGTCCAAGTCTCCATGATCAATAAGCATAGCCAGTTGGCACTCAATACAAGGTGATATGAGAGGTGCAACTAATGGAGACAAGAGACAATGATCAAGACAAATCAAGTGAGAGGCATGAACATATATGTCATCAACCCAAGAAAGCGAGTAAGAATGGAACATGCGTGATGCGACAAAGAAAGCAATCATAGTGATCAAATCAAGCAAGCTAGTAGTGCGAAGATGCAACGTACTAGAAGGAATCATGGCAAGCATGTCATGTGTGCAAATAGTGGTCATGAATAATGCACATGACATATCACAAGCATGAAAGCAAGATATGAGCAAAATATCATCAATGTATTGGCGAGAGGCCATATGTAAATAGCAATGGGACATCATGACTCTCCCAACACAATAAGCATCAATAGCATGGGGCACAAAGAAATCATGGCAATAGCTACTAGTATCTCCACCAAGCATGCAAATACACATAGAAGTAGTATAATGGTGTATCATGGGTAAGTGCAAGCAAGGGTCACAATTGCATGGCAAAGTCATGTAAAGAGGCATAACATGCAAAGTGAACATGATAGAATGGGCATAAGGTGGCAAGTGGTAAATAGCCCATAGCCATGTGAGAGCCAAGTAAAAGAGATGCGCGTAGTCGTTGCGCTGAGGGGACAATGGTAAGGATAGTCCACGTGATCCCAAGTTGTCGTTGCTCTCAAGAGCTCGTTTTGTCAACTCATGGGATTGTGAGGTTGACGAGTGTTCATAAGTACCTACACAAAACAAAGGCAAAGGGAAAATTGTGTGTGCATGGTATATGTACACATCATCCATTATGATGCATACGTGCATGTGTTGGTTAGCACAAAACATCCAATGCTCAAATAAATGAGATGCATGATATAAAAACATGTCATCCATCATGAGAGGTTTGTTATTATGTATAGCATAATGGAGACTCAAATTGTGTAATGCATCATGAGAAATATGTAGAGCATTGTTATTCATGGAATGCATATGGTGCACACAATCATGGGAATCATGCAAAGTATGGAATGCATCAAAATCTCCTAATATGTATGAGGAAACTATGGGGGGTCTCCTCATGAGCATTAGTGGAAACATCACATGGAGAATATTGACAACATCGAAAACAATGCATACTCAGAACAATGTGATCATGGCATGGCATAGTAGATGAATTGCGCAAATCATGTAAAGGAAGCATGGCAATATCATCACAAGAGAAGCACATTCCAATAACCATGACCTTGTCATCTATGCCATAAGTGCAAATGGGATTTATTTTAATGGGGCATGCATAGTTACTATATTGAGATTGAAATGAAGCAATATGGAAGATCTCACTCATAGCATATGATAAGTTTAAAGGATTATCAAACATGATGTGACCAATAGAATTTTCACATGATATCCTATGGAGCATAGCATCACAACTAGGCAAATCGACATGCTCATCATCATATTCATCATAAATAGGTGGCATATCTAAGCATGTAGAAGACATAGTATGTGGTGAATCCATAAGGTGATCATCATCATGCAAGCAATCATTTGTAAGATAGTCCACTAGTGGGACAAGTGAAGTACCATCACCTATGTTACCTTTCGAGCATCGCTCATGTGTTGTAGGTGAGGTGTCGAAGACCAAGTCATGGTCGTCTGCATCTTGATGGAACCATGTGGGGGGTGCATCATCGTCCACCATGGCCATCGTCGTCTCCATTGGAGGTATGGACTCATCGAGAATAGGCATGTCGTCATGTAGGAGACCTAGCACCAAAGAAGAAAACACACTCGGAGTAGAGGTTAAGTTGTTAGAACTCATAGTGGCCTCACATGCCGTCTCAACTACCTCACTCACTAGGTGTTGTGGCTCACTCACTCCCGGTATGATGCTCTCACTCGTATGGTTGGTGGAGTCACTCAAATGGCTCTCAACCTCACATAGGATGTGTGGCATGCTCTCATGTGTGGTGCTAGTGGTGGTCACACTCATCCTCTCATAGGAAATGCACTCAATGTCACATATGGTGGAGTCACTTATGTGGTGATGGCTCTCCTCACATGGCAATTGGGGCATCTCATGATATGTGGGTGTCGGAGATGTAGGTGCAAATGTCTCCATGCTCAACTCCTATCGCCGCCTTGGTTGAAGGGATAGTCCCATGCTCAACCTCCTCATCCATAACACCTCCAAAGATGAATGCCGTAGGATGTGGCAAATCATCGCTCTCCTCCGAGACCAAAGAGAGGATCTCATGCGCGGTCTTGTAGCTTGACTCGGAGTAGGAGACATATTGGGGCGCCGTCTTCATGTTGTTGAAGAGGTTTGTGCTCGTCGTCGTGGTCGAAGGGGATGGCCCTAGCTCGACCTTCTTGTCACCGTCTTGTTGTTGGAGGCCCATATGATGTGGCACCTCATAGCTCGTCTCCATGACCGAAGGGAATTTCCCATGCTCGGCCATCTTCCTTGAGGTGCTTCCGAAGATGGAAGTGTCGCCCTCGCTTGTAGGTGGTCGCCTTGGACTTGAAGAAGTCGATGTAGGCATACTCATGGGAAGTAGGCAAAGATGCCGTACGTCCAAAGGCGAAGATGCCTTGATAACACTTGGCGAAGATGCCAAAGTGGTTGTGGTAGCCGTAGCTTCCTCTTGGTGGTGCTTGTCTCGCGGTCTTCTCTTGTGCTCATGAAGTTTGGACGTAGCTTGATGTAGAGCTTGTTGGGACTTGTAGGTTTGCGCGTGTCGAACATCTTCATCTTGATGTTGTCGTGCTTGAGCTCGTAGTCGATGTCGTTCGTCGTCGTCGTGCACATGATGCTTGGAGGTGACTTGCCCTTCATGACGATGTGGATCACGAATGTGATGATGGTCGCCATGGAGATGTGGACGTGGATTACTTGCGCTTGCATCGCATGGGCGCTCCGAAGATGATCGACTTGCTTGCCGCCGCCTTGAAGATGACGAAGGGGAAGTAGACTTGACCAAGGCCCGAATCTCCTCCATCCTTGCATCTTGCTCCTCCATTTGTGCGGAAAGCTTGTTATCGAAGTAGTCCCTTCTCCTTGCTTCGGAATGTCGTAAGTCGGTGGTGATGTTCTCAATGACTTGCATTGCTCGTTGTAGTCCGAAGTTTGGAGTTTCGGTGTTGTAGTTGTTCACGTCGTCGTTGTTGTCGAAGACCGGAGATGAAATGCCTTGCCTATCCATCACAAGACTCGAGCAAATATGAGTGGAAGAAAGGAGAGAACTATACCAAATGTACCTTGACCGATGTTGAGAATGGATCAATGATCACTCAATGATGTAACAAGGAAATAGCACAATTGGTACCGATCTCGTCAATTTCTCACACCTACACAAATAAGGCTTATGGAGTAGCTTGGTGAGGTTAGTGGCACAAAAATTTGATGCAAAAAGTTAGCAAGAGTCAATAATGTTGAAAGAGATTCACAAATTCGCAAGTGAAACAAGTAGACCAATAGCAATATGTGGCACACGGAAACACACACACGGATAGATAGATGAGGTCGTGCAACCAAGGAATGAGCTCAAAATGTGGAATCCACGGAAAATGCTCTTGTTGCACAACTCTAGAGAGATGCTAGCACGATTGCTCAATAGGCGGATACGACACTTGTGCACAACCTATAGGAGACAAAAATGCGACGACTTCTATCCCAAGTATGCTATGTATGTATGGTTCCCGGTGTTCCTCTCAAGATGATCTTATATGCAATGTGGTATGATGCTATGGCTCTTGCTTACAAGCTCTTTGTTTTTCTCTTTGCTTAAAAGCTTATTCTTTTTTTTCTTTTGTATGGCCACTTATGTGAAATGCACAAACCAAGATAGCAATTGTGTATATGCGTAAACAATCTTGTGGCACACGAGATGATATGATGATACCAAGATGATATGGTATGTATGCAATGGAAGGGTGGATCGATGATCACTAATGTGCACAAGTAACGTTGCCGGCAATACTCAAAGGCTAGTCTTGATAGGCAAGTGACGCAAAATGGGCTAGGGGTTATCAATGCAATGGCAAGGAGTAGACAAATATGTCGTCGAGGTTACCGTCCTTGCTTACGGTTGAAGGTGTCAAAATTGTGGAGCGGTTGTTGCCGATGACGAGTCCGTGGCGAAGATGAGCGGCGGTGGTGTCGATGTCGAACCGTCCCTAAGTTGCCGAAACGCGTTAGGAAATGGAAACCACAACTCAAATTCTCAAAACAAACATGTCAAAAATTTTGGAGTTTGGTAGCGGGTAAGCGGTGGTGGTTGCGGAAAGCGGTGGTGGTATGCGGAAGTGTAGGTGGGCACCGGAGCAAAATTTGGCGAGAGTTAGGCGAGAAACGGAGCGATGGATGGAGGTGATGCTGCGGGAGGCCGGATGTCTGGGCTGTCGGGCCGGATGTCCGGGCGGCCGGATGTTCGGGGGCACGGGCCGGATGTCCAGGCCTCCAGATCCGAGACGAACTCGATGAACTCGCGGGGGAAAAGGCAATTCCGGGGCAAAATTTGAGAGACTTCGTGGATGGAAATTGGGGAAAAGATGGGGAAAAGCTAGATCTACCTGCTACACACGAAATCCATGGATCAAATCCAACAAAACTTCATCACACCAACAAATCACAAAAAAAAATTGAGAGGGCTATTTTTGTGGGGATTCTTGAAATTGGGGAAGAACACAACAAAACAAGGCTAGAAAACAAAGGTAGGGGCTCCAAATTCATGATCAACCTAGGCTCATGATACCAAGATGATGTAGGGTAGAAACCCTAAGGCCGATCTTTCATGATTGGAGCGGATCCTACGAAGAACACGAGGGAAAACGAGAGGAAACACTCAAATCAACGGAGAACGATCACACATGTGCTAGATCCTCGAACAAAACGAGTGGTACATGATCCAAACACAACAAAGGACGATACAAGTAGCAAGCTCTTCTCCGTGAGGAGGTCTTGAGGGTCTTCCCGTTAGGGGTCTTGAATCCAAGGTGGATCTTCTCCGTAGAGGCCACGGTCTCTCTCGGTGGAGTAGATCCGGATGGATGAGCAAAGCTCTATCTCTCAAATGAGCTATCACAATGCTAATCCTAAAACGTAGGTGGAGGGGGAGTATATATAGTCTAAGGGGCGAAGGGGTACATGGGCCACGGCCCTTTACACTGTGCGCAGACAGGGGAAGCCAGACGTCCGGGCGTCGGGCCGGATGTCTGGGCCTTCACGAGTCGCCGGATGTCCGGGCGCTCGGGCCGGATGTCCGGGCTGGTGGTTTGGCTCCCTGGATAGGCGCGGGCCGGATGTCCAGGCCAGGGGCCGGATGTCTGGCGGCTCGCGTCGGGCCGGATGTCCGGGCCTCTGGTCGGATGTCCGGGCTGGCGGGGGCAGCTCCTGGAGGTTCTGTGACGGGGCGCCGGATGTCCGGAGGAGGCGCCGGATTTCCGGGCTTGTCGGGCCGGATGTCCGGGCCCTATAGCTGGTCGACTGGGCTGCTGCCGGTCTTCAGGGGCCGGATGTCCGGGCCAGGGCTGGATGTCCGGGGCCTGGTAACCTTCTCCGGTTCCTTTCGTCGTGCTCCTTTGTCCATGTACTTGGGGACTTGTCCATGATCCCGAGCATCTCCATGGTCGTCTCCTCGGTTCCTGAGCACATGTAGTGTCCTTGCATTAGGTAGCAACCATGTCTCGCATGAATGGAAAGGGGAAGCATTTAGGAGCAGGTTCACCTTGTGTCCAATGGCATATGTTTGAGGTCTCGTCGTATGTCCACTTGGGGCTTGGGGAGTAGTCGTAGTGTATCCGCATCAAGTGTCTTCCCCAACGACCCCGACGACGGCACCGGCCCGGACCCGGCTCGCAGCACACCGTACCTGACGAGGAAGGATTGGCTCGACCTCCACTTCGACCGAAAGTAGTTTAGCTTAGTTTAAATTTATGTTTTATGTTCGGTTATGCAAAACTATCTATGTTTATGTTTGAATGCATGCTACTTTTGGTTGAACCTGCTTTGAACTAGATCAAATTGAAGTTTACAACGTTAAGTTTAGGGGATTGACTAGAAACGGCCAAAAATTGCTGGAGTATATATATATCCACTAAGGGCTTTAGTCCGTTAACTTTTAAAGGATCGGCTAGAGATGGCCTTATGCCTTGTTTATTTTAGTTCTTCACAATGTGATGCTCTATATGTGCAACTATTTGCCGTGCAGTTCAATTTCATCAATAACAGTTTCAACAATACCACTATGAATTACGATATTTGGTTGCTGTTAAGGATGTTGCAGTTAACATGCCTTTTCATTTTTTAACAATAACTAGTGTACTTTAGACCTGCACAATACCAGTTTGAATGATTATTTGCTTGTTTTTAAATGTTATGCCTGATGTAGTTAACACACCTTTCCACTTCTTGTTTTGCTTAACTAGCGTGCTTAAACCTGCACACTGAAGCTATCATTTGTAGATTATGTTGTCTACCATGGATATATTTGGTTGATGTTTAGCCTGTTGTGCTTAACATGCCTTTATATGTACTCATACAGGACAATATTGAGAACAGTGCTGTTTTCCATCCAGGTTAGTTTCATCGCATTGCTTATATGTACTCACTGTTCAGGATATCGGTAGCTGGTACCATATAGCTTGGGGGCCGATAAGGGATTAATCGTCGAATCGGACATTTCACTGAATATATCTGTAACCCATTTATTAGTAGGTTAACTAGGGCCATATTTAATATATCTGAGGCTACATAGCAACATGCATTGTACTGAATGACTAAATATGCAATCCCAGGCTACATAGCAACAAGGAAGAGTGTTATCTTAATGTTCTGATGATGTCTAGATATACATGTAATAAAATCTTATATAATGGGATGGAGGGAGTGTTATCCTACATCATTTTGCAATTGTTGTTTAGCTTCTAATATTAATTTGGTGCTTTTAGGTACGTATGGGGCAATGAGATATTCATGAACCAGCATCAAGTGAGAAAATTGATAAAGATTGTTATTAAAATGGGTCAAAAGATGTCAATCGAACTATTTGTTTACACTTTATGCAAGACAACAGTGAACTGCAGGATGGTAAGCAAGAACTCTGTAGCCTTCTTTTTACGGCCCGTAATGAGTTGGGTTAGATGACAATGTCTGAATCTTTTTTCCTTTGCAGTGCATCCTGAAGCAGTTTACTCAAGATTACCTCTCAAACTACATGATTAGTGGCCGGCCATCACAAGGGGTTGGACTAGAGTCGTGCGTGCCTTCTGCATCCAGGAGAGCACAATAGGGCCATTCCGCTTCACCTTGTTCGGCAACCAGAATGTCTGTCGCCTCTTTCTTTACCATCTGTAATAGTACAAGTATAGAACCCTGGTTCATGATTCTTTATTTGGTGCTTATGTAATTCTTGAACATATGTACCTGTGAATCGAATAATGCATTTGTTGTTTGAACCTGATGGATATGAATAAAGCTATAGCCTACTTTCAAGTTCAAATTAGGTACAATTTTAAATAGCAGCAATTAAATTAGGGTGAAATTACGGTCTGCAGGTCATTACAGCGCACACGGTCTATAAAGCACAGCGTGTGCGATATACATCATAATCTGACACGGTTCACAGAGAGGAAACGTGTGTAACAATGCACACAGTTGCTGTTTGCAAAGCGTGTGTGATGTCAGACACTATCACAAACGGTGCGGGAAAACTAAATGTGTGTGATTGTCTACCTATCGTACACGGTTTACAATCATGAACTGTTTATGATGTGCCAGGCATCGTAAACGTAGAGCCAGTTTGGTACATGCCTGGAAAACTCCCGTGCCTGGAATGTGCCTAGTTTTAGGTAAACCACATAACTCCGATTGCGATGGCAATGCGAGCACAAACGAGTAGGAAGGATGAAGCGTTTGGGATATTCGAGATATCAGAAATGGTTTTATAGGGACAACTATATGCACCAAGGCTCCCTATCCCCGATGGTTTCTGGGTCGTGCGGGAAGGACCCCCCTATCGCAGTCACTCATTTGGCGACGGTTCCAAACGCCATCGCAGAAAGGGGTAAAAAATCGTTTGTATAGCACCTCGCTGTACCTGTGTAAACAAGCACCCAGGGACACGTACACATATAATTTTCCAATCCATTTTGGTGCACTATCACGGGTCTCATGTAGCTCAAATTTGATTTTTGCACATTAAATCCCTAGGAAATCAATCAATGTATAAAAATGAACAAATGTTATCTATTTTTTTTCAATTTTTAACACTAAACTCCTTTGGTCGCATGTTCACTGCAGAAAAAGTTTGACATGCATCTTTGGGCCACATGCACGCGGTGGTCCTAGGACACTCACTCGCGTGTGACTCTCTCTGTGGGCCCGTGAGGTCGTCGTCCATCACTATGACCTGCGGTGAGAGAGGTTAATTTGACCAACAAGGATGGTCATTTTTTTGTTTGTGTTACGTACGGTAGGAGTATATATATAGTACGCGTCGAAGAGGGTGGGGGCAACATATACTACATGTCATATAGGACAGTCACTCGCATGCGATGCTTCCATCCGTGGGCCCGTGAGGTTGTCCTCCATCACTTTGTGTCAGTGTACTAAAGCTTGGGTCCTTTAGTACCCCATACTTGTGCACGGGCAGTTGTAGCCATACCAGCGGCAAGGCCTGCCGGGGGACAGCTGGAAGCAAGTACAAGATCATCGAGGAGGCATTTCAACCAGTGATCAGAAGACAGAAGACCGAGGGCTTGGCTCCCGGCAAGATGCTTGCCGGGGGGGAGGGGGGCTCGCGAAGACCCGGCAAGATCCGCACCCGGCAAGGTCCCGCCACCCTGTCACCGCTCCAGCGCAGCGACCAGCCTGTCATTTGGGTTTTGTCCTCCTGGATGCATGGCATGGTTCTAGTGGTGAACGGACTTAAGCGGTGCTGATGGGACGGGTCCTTTTCCCGTCCCCAAGAAAGCAAGGGACACCTAAACGGACACCTAAATGGAGCATTTAATGCGTTTGTCCTAAATCGTTAGTGATAAGCATGTAAACACTGCATCAACTTTACACCTCTTGTATGTACTGTGCGCCACTGTTGGTGACCCCTTGGACATATAAAAGGAGGCCCAAGGCGTAGCTACAGGGGGAGGACTCTCTGGCCCATTCTGCATGCGTAGCTGCTGCTCGAACGTATTGTTCATTGCGAGCGCTCCTGGAGCCTGGGCTTAAACACTCATAATAAACTAAAGCTGGAGTAGGGTATTACGCTTCCCAGCGGCCTGAACCTGGGTAAAAATCCCCTTATGTTGATCGTTGGATCTGCTCTTCGTGCATACCTCTCTCCCTGCCGAACCGTCAAGGGATCCACGTGATCCCATAGGTGTTGTACGCCGACATCTTTGGCGCGCCAGGTAGGGAGAAGGTTGCGTGAACCTGATCTAGCGATCAGCGCGTCAGTCTCTTGATCATTTTCATCGCCATGGCTCCCAAGAAGAAGGGTTTTGCGGCGGTTGGTCCATCTGCGTCCGGTTTGCCCGCGCCTTCACAGACGGGTGGCAGCGTGGACGCAGGTGGAGAAGGTGGTGGTCTTGAGCCTCCATGACATTCTGGCGGTCAAAGCCAGGCAAGCGGCGTTGTTCGCAGCGGCAACAATGACCCGTGCACCACCAGATCTAAGGACGGAGCTATGCTGCCTACGGGTGGCGCGGCGAACTCCAAGGATGGGACGGCGCCTTCAAAGACACCCACGCCTGCGCATGCGCTGCGGCCTTCTTAGGTCGTGCACGACGAGCAGTGCCGTGACGTCGGTGGTTCTAGGCGTCCCCAAGGAAAGACCCCTGCACATCATTCCCGAGATGCGTGGGGCCAGCATGCACATCAAGATGCTGGTGGAAGCGCGGCGCGATCGCGGGATCGTGATGGAGCTCCTTCTAACATGGTTAGGAGTCAGAGCACCTCACGTACCTCGCACCTCTCGCCGCCGCCTACACCAGCAGAAGCGTTGGTGCGAGCGCAGCTGCTCCTGGATTTCCCTCCCGCTCCGGAGAAGCTCGATGAATGGAGAGCTGCTATTCAGAGCCTCATCGGCTTCGCCAACGGAGATGGGCCGCAGCAGGCGGAGCCTTCGCGGTGGTGGTCCATCGAGCCGACGCGTGCCGATGGCGAAAGGACAGGGGGTGGAACGACTATGATGCACTCTCCTCCATGACGACAACAGCGATCCCTAACTCGCCGGATCGACGGTTGTGATGACGATTCCACGGCGTCGTCCGATCCGCGAATGCACCGCGATCAACATCAAGCTCTTCGGGAGCAAAGCAAAGAAGACGCTCGAACTACCATCGAGTGGCGACGGGAAGCGCGCCATCAATCTGATAGGCGCGTAGGGCCACTGTAAACAAGCCTGCGCCGGGGGATCCTGTCGACCTGCCTTATGAGGTGGGTTGTCCAGCATTTACCCGTGAGCTGCGGCGAGTCCAGTGGCCCCATTCCCGAACATTCAAGCCAGAGGTCCCGGAGAAATACGACGTCAAGACTCACCCATCGGAGTTCCCGAGCATCTACACCATTGCGTTGCAGGCTGCCGGGGCTCGAGACGACAAGATACTCGCCAACTACTTCCCATTGGTGCTTAAGCCCAACGTTAGGTCGTGGTTGATGCATCTGCCGGAGAATTCCATTTCTTCCTGGGCAGACCTGTGTCATCAGTTTGTTGGTGCCTTTGTCGGAGGCCACCAAGCTCCTGGCCAGGAAAGTGATTTACATCTCATCCCCCAGAAGGAGGGCGAGCCCTTGCGCAAGTACATACAGAGATTCAGCCGCGTACAGTACAACATCCCAGACGTTCATCCTGCCGCTGTTATTAGTGCGTTTCATCAGAACGTGCGCAACCGCAAGATGCGGGAGGAGTTGGCAATGACCAAAGTCAGGGATATTGCCGAGCTCTATGCCCTGGCCGATAAGTGTGCTCGGGCTGAAGAGGGAAGGAGACTCCTCGGCGAGGATGCCACTGCAGGGATCGACTCTGAAGGTGAAGACGCCGCTGCCCCGACAAGGAAAAGCCGACAGCATAACAAGAAGCGTAAAGGCAAGGCTGTGCTTGTTGTCGAGGAATCCGGCAACCCCGACACCACCAAGAAGATCAAGGTTGATGGCCCCGGCAAGGAAGTTGCCGGGTGTCCCTCCTGTCAGTCCTTGGCAGCTGCCGACAAGCTGGAGGGCTCCGACAAGCAATATTGCAAGATCCATCACACCAAGGGCCATGATCTTCAGAACTGCCAGCAAGTTGAATAGCTTGTCGAAAGGCAGAAAGCTGAGTATGAAAGGTGAGATAAGGAGAGAGCCCAGGATGGTGCTGAGGGGTCTGGCAAGAAATGCGGTGGCCGAGGAGGTCGCCGCGGCAAGGCCAAGCAACAGAAGGAGAGGCCCGCTCGAGGCCGCGACAAGGAAGAGGGGGGTGATGATGATGACAACGAAGAGGATGATGACTCCAGCGGGCATGAGTTACAAAAGGCTACATAAGCTATGTGCCTTGACAGAGGTGCCTCGCTGCATTCTTCTCACCGCCAACTTAAATAGTGGGTGCGTGAGATTAATGCGACAGAGCCGTCGGTCAATGCTCGGAAGCCTTTGAAATGGTCCAACACGCCTATCATTTTTGACACTGAGGATCACCCTGATCGCACAACCGCGGTCGGGTATTTGCCATTGTTGGTTTCACCAATGATTCACAACCTCAAGGTGACAAAAATGTTAGTTGACGGTGGGGCCGGTTTGAACTTGATCTCGCCTAGTGTGATCAAGAGGTTGCAAATTCCTGACGAAGATCTTGAGGAAACGGGCATGTTTCAAGGGATCAATCAAGGAAGAAGTCAGCCGAAGGGCAAGATCCCACTGCCGGTGACATTTGGCAGTAAGCTAAACTACAGAACAGAAAAGATCATTTTCGACATCGCCAAGATTCCTCTGCCATATAACGGGATTATCGGCCGTCCAGCGCTGGCCAAATTTATGGCGGCATCGCACTACGCTTATAATACCTTGAATATGCCCGGGCCGATGAGCGTCATCACTGTCAACTTCGACAAGAAGGATGCGCTTATCTGCGCCGACCAACTCTACCGGGAGGCAGTTGCAGCATCTGCCGCCAAGGCACTTGCTCCTGCCGCTGAAGCTCCTGGGGGGAAGAAGAAGACCGGCAAGACCTCTGGCATACACTCCGGCAAGTGCACCTCCTCGAAGTGCTGCGCTCTCATTGAGGATGTGCCAGAGAGATCCATTGGCAAGAGCAAGAAATCCAAGGCAGCTCCACCAGAAACTAAGAAGGTGCCCGCCAAGGAGGATGGTACGGGAGGAACTTTCACCATAAGTTCCACCCTCGATGATAAATAGGAAAGCGCGCTCGTTGCTTTCCGTCGGGCGAATATCGATGTGTTTGCATGGCAACCATCTGATATCCCCGATGTTCTCAGGGAAGTAATTGAGCACCACCTTGCTGTCTGTCCTCATGCACGACCAGTCAAACAGAAAGTTAGGAAGCAAGCCAT
Organism: Thinopyrum elongatum; assembly: GCA_011799875.1. Lineage (NCBI taxonomy): Eukaryota > Viridiplantae > Streptophyta > Magnoliopsida > Poales > Poaceae > Thinopyrum > Thinopyrum elongatum. The sequence continues at coordinate 290,228,079 of CM022299.1, read as the reverse complement.
GGAATGGCAAGAATTCATCGCCAAAGAAATCAGGAAGTTGGAAGCGGCAGGTTTGGTCAGAGGAGTGCTCCATCCAATGTGGTTGGCCAGTCCAGTTGTAGTGCGTAAGGCGAATGGGAAATTGAGGCTGTGTATTGATTATACAGATATCAATAAAGCCTATCCAAAAGATCCTTTCCCCTTGCCACACATTGACCAGATTGTGGACTCCACTGCCGGCTGTGATTTGTTGTCGTTTCTCGACGCCTATTCACGGTACCATCAAATTTTTATGGCAAAAGAAGATGAAGAGAAAACCGCATTTATCACCCCATGTGGTACGTATTGCTTCATACGTATGCCTTTCGGGTTGAAAAGTGCTGGTTCAACATTTGCAAGAGCGGTCCAGATTGGTTTTGAGCCTCAGCTACATAGAAATATGGAAGCTTATATGGATGACATAGTGGTCAAAACCAAGGACAAAGCAACGCTCATACAAGATTTAGAGGAGACATTCGCAAACCTGCGCAAGATCAATCTGAAGCTCAATCCCGAGAAGTGCGTGTTTGGCGTTCCATCCGGCAAGCTTCTTGGGTTCTTTGTATCTCAGCGTGGGATTGAGGCAAATCCCGACAAGATCAAGGTGATTGAGCAGATTGAAGCACGAAGACGCGTGAAAGATGTGCGTTGACTTGCCGGCTGCATCGCTGCTCTAAGCATGTTCATCTCCAAATCTGCTGAGCGCGCCCTGCCCTTTTTCAAAATCTTGAAGAAGGCAGGTCTAATGAAATGGACTCCGGAAGCGGAGGCAGCGCTGCAGGATTTGAAGAGGTACCTCTCCTCTCGCCGACACTAGTCGCACCTAAACCACAAGAACCGTTGCTGCTATACCTAGCGGCAAGAAATCAAGTGGTTAGTGCTGAGTTGGTAGCACAGAGAGAAGTTGATGAAGAAGCAGTGGCAGTGACAGGACCGCCAAATGACAAACCAGAATCTTCCCCGACAGAGTCTGGTGCTGACAAGGCAGGATTTGCAAAGTCAAATGAAGCAGCGCAGAGGAAGAAGATGGTGCAACACCCAGTTTATTTTGTCAGCTCCCTTTTGTAGGGGCTAGGTCAAGATATTCTGGCATGCAGAAGTTGCTCTTCGGCCTCCTTATGGCCTCGAGGAAGCTGCGCCATTATTTCCAAGCACATGAGATTACTGTCGTCACCCACTTCCCGTTGCAGCAGATTTTACGAAATCCAGATGCGACCGGCAGGATTGTGGAGTGGGCGTTGGAGCTGTCAAGCTTTGATCTCAAGTTTGAAAGCACTTCAACAATTCAGAGCAGAGCCTTGGTGGAGTTCATTGCAGAATGGACCCCAACGCCGAATGAAGAAAGTCAAGAAACAACTCTCCCCGACAAGGAAACAGATCGAGAGTGGATTATGTATTTTGATGGGGCTTTCTCGCTGCAAGGCGCCGGTGCTAGCGTGCTGCTTGTCGCACCCACCGGAGAGCACCTCAAATATGTAATTCAGATGCACTTTCCCTGGGAGAGATCAACAAACAACACTGCAGAATATGAAGGGCTGCTTGCCGGCCTCAGGATCGCGGCGGACCTCGGAATCAAGAAGCTCATCGTCAGAGGTGATTCATAGCTTGTCATCAGGCAAGTGAACAAGGACTATCAGAGCTCATTGATGGAAGCATACGTAGATGAAGTAAGGAAATTGGAGGAGCACTTTGACGGTCTACAGACAGAGCATGTTCCTCGAACTGGGAACAACATTGCTAATGACCTGTCAAAGCATGCTGCCCTCAAGTTACCTGTGGAACTAGGTACTTTTGTGCTCCGATTAACTCATCCATTTGTAACTCCATCAGCAAGGCAAGATAAGCGAAGGAAGTTGAGTTCCGGCTAGTAGATTCCGGCAGAGCTCCCAGAAGCCGCCGACAAGGAAGCTACCGGGAACAACGACAAGCTTGCCGAGGAGCAACGGGCTCTGGCAGGGCCTCAAGCCCTTGCCGTCGAGACAAACGCTCCCGCGGTAGAAGATATGCCTTTAGTCCTTGCTGTCGAGCCTCAGGCTCCAGCATGGGTGCAGCACATCATCCAGTTCCTCCAAACAGGGGAACTCCCCGAAGAGCAGGAAGAAGCGGAGAAAGTAGCCTGACGGTCTAGTATGTACCAGTTCATGGACGACGTCCTGTGCAGAAAAAGACCGAACGGTGTGAAATTGAAGTGTATTCCTCGGGAAGATGGACTGGAGCTGTTGGCAGAGATACATGGAGGCATATGTGGCTCCCACATAGGCTCAAGGGCTCTTGTCGGTAAGGCATTCTGGCAAGGTTTCTTCTTGCCCACTGCCCTCCAGGATGCAACTGTACTAGTAACCAAGTCTGAAGCGTGCCAGTTTCATTCAAAGAAATTGCATCAGCCAGCTCAGGCTCTTCAGACAATCCCTCTTTCCAGGCCATTTTTGGTCTGGGGGCTCGACATATTGGGCCCCTTTCCCCGTGCTACCAGGGGCTTTGAGTACTTGTACGTCGCAATCGACAAGTTCACAAAGTGGCCAGAAGTGGAAGCAGTGAGAAAGGTGACAGCACAATCAGCTGTCAAGTTCTTCAAAGGACTAGTTTGCTATTTTGGTGTGCCAAACAGGATCATCACCGACAACGACACACAGTTCACGAGCCACACCTTCATGCAATACGTCCAAGACCTTGGCAGCAAAATCTGTTTTGCTTTTGTTGCTCACCTGAGAAGCAACGGCCAAGCGGAAAGGGCAAATGCTGAAGTGCTACGTGGTCTCAAGACAAGAACTTTCGACAAGCTGAAGAAGTGTGGAAGATGCTGGATTGATGAGCTACCGGTGGTTCTTTAGTCAATCAGAACGACACCAAATCGAGCCACTGGCCAGACACCCTTCTCCCTAGTGTACGGGGCAGAAGCAGTTCTCCCCACGGAACTCATGTACGGGTCACCTCGAGTGCTCGCTTATGATGAGCAGTTGTGGCAAGATGATGCCACGCTCCTTGAGGAAGATCGTCTTCAGGCTGCTGTGCGAGCTGCACGCTACCAGCAAGCCTTGCGCCACTACCATAGCCGCAAGGTTCATGCCCGAAGTCTTGAGGAAGGCGACCTTGTTCTTCAGCGCGTTCAGTCGGCCAAGAATTCCAACAAGTTGACGCCGAAGTGGGAAGGCCCTTATCGGGTAGTACGAGTCACCAGGCCTGGCGCTGTCCGCCTGGAGACCGAGGATGGCATTCCAGTAAGCAATTCCTGGAATATCGAACATCTTTGTAAGTTCTACCCATAAGGCGCGGTTGCCGGGTCTCCCGACAACCACCTTTTGTACGAGTCTTGCCCTGTGATCCTTTGTACAAAGCCAGGCGCAGACCCTGTACATAGTTAAATAAGCTTAAGTGTTTTACAATTCCTGTCGATTTTCATGTTAACTATATGCATGCTTGTTTGAGATATTGTATTACACTCGCTTCCGGTAAGCGTTAACAAACCACCAAGGTTCCATATCCTTGTCTTGTCTTCTTTCTTTTTCTCAAAGGATAGAGGGTTCCCTCGCGTGCATGTTTGCCGGGGGGAGTGATGGTATGGATACTGACAGGCGACGTTCAAGGTTGACGTCTTGCAGAAAGGAATTCAGCAACAAAAAGCTAAGTTGCAGAACTTTGAGTAATTTTTTTACTTTGAGGTCATTTTCCTTGAACGATTTCAACCTTTGTATGGAAAACCTGCACGCGAAGGAACCTTGTCATGATCGGTTGCGCCCTTATTCTGTTTCGAGTCTGCTCAACAGCTTAGGTGGCTGCACTGAAAACGTCAAGGTATCTTGTCGGTAGCGACACCTCCAACAGGCTGCTAAAGACCCGCATCTAGCGCTCGCGGCAAGGGCGCGCACACCGGCAAGTGTCTAATAAGCGTAGGGCATACACCATACAGAAAGAAATCCAACAAGAGAAATAGCGTGCATTCATTCAAAACATAGCAAGTTATATTACATTGATAGTTGCCGCAATTCTAACTTAAGATGAAACCGTCTTTTGCATGGAATGGTGGCGACAAGGGGAAGCGAAGTGGCTAGTCCCTGCGCTGGCCTTCGACCCTCTTGACTTGGCTCACTCTGTCGACGATGGGCGCGACAAGCTCTTCAAGTGCCTTGAGGTCCACATTCCTCGGCAAGCTATCAAGAACGTTGGTGAGATTGATGCCAGGGTTCTTGTGCACCACTTTGACGAGCACCTTGAGGAGGATGGCCCGGCAGAGTTTGCGGGATTCGTTGGCCAGATGGGTTGCTCGCTCAGAATGGAGCAGCTTCAAGGCATCGACGACGCCCTCAAAGAACATGGTCAGCTTGGCACTCGGAGACACCCTGTCGTAGGAGGAATAGTTGAAGTTCTGCAGGCCCATGCTGGACAGCTCTGCTTCAAGCCTCTCCGCGACATCGACAAGGTGCTCGGTCCAGATCTTCATGCCTTTCTCAAAGTCATTATAAGAGGCGGTGGCACTCTTGAGCAGGTCCTTATTGTTCTGGAGATCCTTGATCAAAGCCTTCTCACGAGCCTTGCCGTCCCCCAGGGACTTCTCCAACGTGGTCAGCTTTAGAGTCAGATCAGTGATGGATTCTTTGGCTGAGGTGAGCTCTTTGGTCTTGTCAGATATGGTGGTTTGCATCTCCGCCAAGTTGTAGAGAGTCTTCTCTCTGTCGGCTTTGAGCGTCGAGAGCTCCTTGCCATGTTCCTCAAGGTCCACCTCCAGCCCCTTTATTCTATCGCCCAGCTTGTTCTTGGCGGCCTCTGCAGCTTCAGCAGCATCGATGGCTTCCTTTAACTTGCCGGCGTGATCTACAGTCAGAGCTTCAAGCGTCTCCTTGTGTTTCTGCTCCAGCTCCTGGGTCCGCTGCGCGACAAGCTTTTCGATCTCTTCGTCCTTGCCGCGGAGCTTGGCAGCAAGTGCCTCCTCGCGAGCAGCAAGGTCTTCTTCCTGAGCGTCAAGCCCGACACGGAGTTGTGTTAAGAGAGCTTCCTCTGCAGCGGCCCGCTGCGCAGCCTCTTCTTGTGCCTTCTCAGCGTCAGACTGCTTCAAGAGGAACTCATTCCAACTCTGGCTCAGTTGTTCCCAGCCAGCCATCAGCTCCTGGAAGGCCTCGGTATACCAGACTTGCGTTTCTGCGACGCGCTTCTGGAAATCTGCCTCCGCTGCTTCAATAACTGCTGCTCTAGAGTCCAGCTTCTCTTTCCGGGCGCGGTGAAGGGCCTGGAGCTTCTGAAAGTTGCTGCTCATGGCCTGGAGGAGCTGTTCTTCCCCGGACCCACTGCTGCTGGCGCATGGCTCGTCAACAATCTTGAGTCCGGTAGTGGCGATGAGGTCTTCATAAAAAATTTCCCCTTCAGTTGGCACCCCAGTGCTTGCCGTCCCTGGTATGCTCACGAACAGGTTGTCGCCAACCCTAAGGTATCTGCTTGGCGGAGGGGCCTCAGATGTTGACTGTTGATCCTCGACAACCGCCTCGCCAACAACTGGGGGTTCCGTGACCGGTGTAGCGCCAGGAGCTCCTGTGGCAGGAATGCCATCAGTATGGTCACCGGTCTCCTTGCCGGCCCTCTGAGCAGACCCTTTGGCGGCTTCTTCCTGTGCGACCTTGGCGGATTCGTCAGTAGCGATCTTGTCGGCCTCGGCGGCAGCATCCTTGGCGGTCTCCTCGATGACGATATCAACATCCATTTGTTCCATCGAAGGAAGATCTGAAGACCAGGGAAAGAAACAAGATGAGACCAAGGTTGAAGTTCAAGAAGACAAAATAAAAAAAGAATGACAAGTACTCAGAGGCAGGTGGTTTTACCTGTGTCGAGCTATTGAGAGGTGGTTTCTCCTTTCCCGGCAACATTAGTTGCCGATGTAGGACTGCCAGTGCCCGTGCTTGCCGGTTCCTCTTCAACACAAATGGGCTCGCCAGTGGAAGCCCTTGCTGGGGATTCACCTCTGGGCGGCGTGGTTGACGGGGGCGGCACGTCAGGGACGGCCTCCGATGGCTCTCCTTGTTGACGTTCTTCTCCTACAAGCCCGGTGATGTCAGTAGCAAAGATAAACACCTCAACACCTGCCAGCGGGAAATGAGTAGTGCACTCATGCTGGGAGCTGAGTTGGGGGATGCGAGGGGGACTGAGCTCCGGGCTGATGATAATGAGCTCTGGCGCATCTACGGTGCTTGCCGGGGGCTCGTTACCCATTGAAGTCTTTGCCCTCTTCGCCATCCTTTGCGCCAATGTTTCCGTATCGCTGCGGAGACAGGTCAAAGCAAGACAGATGAGTTAAGCAAAATCAGAAACTCAGAAATTAAGAGATGTGATAGGACCCTTACTCTTCTCTTTCCGGGCTAAAAGCGGAGAGGTCGAAGTCGACCTCCTCTACAGTGTCCGTGCGAGGGGGCGGAGGAGGGGTCCTGGGTCATTTGGTTGTGGCAGGAGCGGTGGATTGATGTGATCCTGCCGCTCCGGCTGCCGGTGCTATTGTATGAGACGCCCCCGCCGCTCCAGTTGTTGCCGCGGTCATGCGTCTCGTGCGCCGCACTGGTTGCTGTTGAGTTTCCTGCCGCTGCATAGCCTTGCCGGCCGCCTCCTTGCCGGGAACCTCACTGCCCGAGGAGGGTTGATTTGCTGGGACGCCAGAGGCGGCTTTCCGAAGAACGCGCTTCTTCTTCTCTGGAGCTGGGGGCTCCTCGTGCAGCTGTTCCTTGGCTGTGTCCTCGACAGAAGGGCCCCCAGCAACCGTGTCGCTCAGTTCCCTGGCAGTCTCACCCTGCCCAGCAAGGTCTTCTTCAGACATCACTTCTGCTTCACTGTTTTCCTCTTCCATGAAGCAAACGCTGCCGGCCTCCGCGGCAAGATTCGCCTCTTCCGCCCTGCTGGCGATGTATGCCACTTCTTCATCAGTGGTGGGGCGGATAAGGTTTGTCTCTTCCCGGCTGGCTCTCTCCGACAGATTGTCGAAGAACTCCTGTGTGCGCTCTGCGGATGGCTCGACCCAAGTTCCGTCAAGGCTGTGAGCATTGCACACCAGCATCATGGCGATGAATGAGGTCAGAGAGGAGTTGTTGCACAGAGGAATTACGCTCACCGACAACTTATATTTCCCATCGGGCCTGAACAGTTTGTGGCAGAGAGCTGTGTGCTGCATGACTGTCAAGTTGTTATTCAGACCAGGACGCAGCCTCATGATATCTGCTGCATTCCGAAACTACCAGGCTGGTCTCCCTTTGCTATGCAGAGGGGCGATGCAGCGATGAAGGAAATCAGCACCAACCATTTCTATTGTGAGCCCGGCAGCCCTGAGACGGTGGATTCTGGTAATTGCGATTGTGAGCTTCTCATCTTGAGGATCGAGGGAACTCCAGTTATTGCCGCGGACCACTTTCGTTCATTGGGGCAAACAGAAAGCTTGAAAATCCTTCTCCTTAATTCAGCACCATTCGCCCCGCCATTCTTCCCACTTGCTACGGATGAGCCCCTCTGGATATATCTCTTTATTCCATGCCCTTGGAATCCAGCTGATAGAACCGGAAAGGGCCTCTCCTTTCTCGATCCGGGGAACGAAATAGTGGCGAAAGAGGGCAGTGCTGGGGACTACTCCGGCAAAGTTTTCACATAGATGGGCGAAGACTGACATACATGTCACGGCATTCGGCGTGAAATCCAAGAGACGGAAGCCGTATGTGTACATGATGTCGTTGAAGAAATCAGAAAATGGAGGGCAGAGCCCGCAATAAAAGTATGCGACGAAGAAAGGGAATTTATCTGGGCCGCCATTGGAGGAAGCAGGATTCACACAAGTGGCGAGGTGAGCTTTCGTCTCCCTCCCCCACATGCACAGGTACCGGTCCTTCAGGGTGCTCGCATCGAGCGTCGGGGCGAAGACGACATGTTCCTTCCGCATCTTCACCAGCTCGCTCTCCTCGACGGCTTTCACCTCTTTGCCCTTGCTCGCTTTGGGCGGCATGGTGGCTGTGGAAGCAGAGGCCGAGGACGACGAGGGCGTGGGAGCGGCGGATGATTTGGGGGACTCTATTTCGAGCTCGAGGAAGAAGGCAACGGCGGTTTCCAGATTGGAAAAGATGGGAGGTAAATAAGCGGCGCCTCTGCGGATTCTTTTTTATGGGGAAGGCGCGGGGCTGCCTCCTTTCTAATCAATGTAAATGCGCTTTCGCGAGTGCACTGCTAGTACGATCGTTCCACACACGTTCCCACGTCGCGCGTTTAGTACGCACCGTGGGGGAGCGCAGTAAACAAGATAATTACAGCTAACTCCTGCCACGCGTGCCCGTGCACTGTTTGGGCCTAGCCCAACAACGCCTCGCACCTGTGTATGGCCTAGGCCCAGGGGCTCCTGTCGGTGTACTAAAGCTTGGGTCCTTTAGTACCCCATACTTGTGCACGGGCAGTTGTAGCCATACCAGCGACAAGGCCTGCCGGGGGACAGCTGGAAGCAAGTACAAGATCATCGAGGAGGCATTCCAACCAGTGATCAGAAGACAGAAGACCGAGGGCTTGGCTCCCGGCAAGATGCTTGCCAGGGGGGGGGGGCACTCGCGAAGACCCGGCAAGATCCACACCCGGCAAGGTCCCGCCACCCTGTCACCGCTCCAGCGCAGTGACCAGCCTGTCATTTGGGTTTTGTCCTCCTGGATGCGTGGCATGGTTCTAGTGGTGAACGGACTTAAGCGGTGTTGATGGGACGGGTCCTTTTCCCGTCCCCAAGAAAGCAAGGGACACCTAAACGGGCACCTAAACGGAGCATTTAATGCGTTTGTCCTAAATCGTCAGTGATTAGCATGTAAACACTGTAGCAACTTTACACCTCTTGTATGTACTGTGCACCACTTTGGTGACCCCTTGGACGTATAAAAGGAGGCCCAAGGCGTAGCTACAGGGGGAGGACTCTCTGGCCCATTCTGCATGCGTAGCTGCTGCTCGAACGTACTGTTCATTGCGAGTGCTCCTGGAGCCTGGGCTTAAACACTCACAGTAAACTAAAGCAGGAGTAGGGTATTACGCTTCCCAGCGGCCTGAACCTGGGTAAAAATCCCCTTGTGTTGATCGTTGGATCTCCTCTTCATGCATACCTCTCTCCCTGCCGAACTGTAAAGGGATCCACGTGATCCCATAGGTGCCGTACGCCGACACTTTGACCCAACGAGAGAGGTTAATTTGACCAACAAGGGGGTTTCTTTCTGGGTTGTGTTGTGGTAGGAGTATATAGTACGCGTCGAAGAGGGGAGGGGTGATACGTCTCCAACGTATCTATAATTTTTTATTGTTCCGTGCTATTATATTATCTGTTTTGGATGTTTGATATGCATTAATATGCTATTTTATATTATTTTTGGGACTAACCTATTAATCTAGAGCCCAGTGCTAGTTTCTGTTTTTCCTTGTTTTTGACTTTTACAGAAAAGGAATATCAAACGGAGTCCAAACGGAATAAAACTTTACGATGATTTTTCTTGGACCAGAAGACACCCATGAGACTTGGGGAGAGGGCCAGAGGAGTCCAGAGGAGGCCACAAGTCTCTAGGGCGTGCCCCCTGGCTTGTGCAGGGCCGGCCCTGAGGGGGGGCGGGCGGCTGCCCCGGGCCCCCAAGATCTAGGGGGCCCCTCCCAGGTGTAATTGTACGTATAAAGGTAGTAGCCCATTTGCCATAGCTTCATGTTGAAAAAAGAAGTAGCCCAACCCCAGGAAGGAAGGGACGGCTGGTACCAGCGTACACACGTAAATCAACAGACAATCATGAGGAAACAAATCAACGTACGCACGTAAATTAGGCCTGCTCATTCTCTTTATATATTCTTCCTCCAAAGAAAAAAATAACGATCGTGTGACGTGAGTTCATCCCTAATTCCCTATATTCTCTGTTCTCGCTCCAAACACCAGATCCCAAATCGCTGAGGGGTAATTGTACGTGGTGACGACGCAATACGAACATCACCTGCCCCTGAAAATTGAGATTGCCAGTGTTGGGCGCACACGTACATCACCGAGTGCCTGCCAACGGAAATACACATCACATCATCGCCGAGCGTCCAATTACTCACGCCGATCTAATCAATCTCAGGTATATCATATTACTATTCCCTACAATTTAATGTAAAACTTTGTGCTTTGAGGAAGAAACAATTTGATAAAAGTAGTTGCCAAGAAGAAATTCTAGAAGCTAAGAAGTATATTTCATGTTAATTATTTGTCTGTTTTGGTTGATATGAAATCACTTCATTGAAGAAAGGATTTAACTCATGGTGTTTAAATATTTATTCAGATTTACTGTGCACGTGATTGTTGCTAAAAGAAGCTTTTCAAATTTAAAATCATTAAAGAACCATTTGGGATAAACAATTATCTCTTTTTTTTGCAAAAAAGATAAACAATGACCTCCAATAGAGCTTAAATGGGTAGGTAATATTGTGCATTGAGAAGAAACCGATGGATGATATTGATATTGACATTGACACAATCACAAGTAACTTTGCATCGAAGAGTCTTACAAGAAAATTTGAAGATATAATACGCATATTATGTTTATAACAAGGGGCCCCAAATTTTACATTCGCCCCGGGCCCCCAAAATCTCAGGACCGGCCCTGGGCTTGTGGGCCCCTCGAGGGTTCCCTAACCTTAATTCCAGCTCTATATATTCTCAAATATTCCCCAAACATCAGAAGCGTCCACCAAAATACTTTTCCGCCGCCGCAAGCCTCTGTTCCCGTGAGATCCCATCTTGGGGCCTTTTCTGGCACTCCGCCGGAGGGGGATTCGATCACAGAGGGCCTCTACATCAACCTTGCTACCCTTCCGATGAAGCGTGAGTAGTTTACCACAGACCTAAGGGTCCATAGCTAGTAGCTAGATGGCTTCTTCTCTCTCTTTGATCTTTAATACAATGTTCTCCTCGATGTTCTTGTTGTTCTATCCGATGTAATCTTCTTTTGCGGTGCGTTTGTTGAGATCCGATGAATTGTGGATTTATGATCAGATTATCTATGAATATTATTTGAATCTTCTCTGAACTCTTTTATGCACGATTAAGATATCTTTCTATTTCTCTTCAAACTATCGGTTTGGTTTGGCCAACTAGATTGGTTTTTCTTGCAATGGGAGAGGTGCTTAGTTTTGGGTTCAATCTTGCGGTGTCCTCACCTAGTGACAGAAGGGGTAGCGAGGCACGTATTGTATTGTTGCCATCAAGGATAAAAATATGGGGTTTATGTCATATTGCTTGAGTTTATCCCTCTACATCATGTCATCTTACTTAAAGTGTTGCTATGTTCGTATGAACTTAATACTCTAGATGTAGGTAGGAGTCGGTCGATGTGTGGAGTAATAGTAGTAGATGCAGAATCGTTTCGGTCTACTTGTCACGGACGTGATGCCTATATTCATGATCATTGCCTTAGATATCGTCATAATTATGCGCTTTTCTATCAATTGCTCAACAGTAATTTGTTTACCCATCGTATGTTTTCTTCAAGAAAAAAGCCTCTAGTGAAACCTATGGCCCCCGGGTCTATTTTCCACCATATATTTTCAGATCTATAAACCAAAAAACCCAAAAATACCTTGCTGCAATTTATTTATATTTACTTTAGTTTGCTCTTTTATTTATCTTTTATACCTATATCTATTAGATCTCACTCTTGTTCGTGACCGTGAAGGGATTGACAACCCCTTTTTCGCGTTGTGTGCAAGTGTCTGTTAGTTTGTGCAGGTGCATATATTGGAGACTTGCTTGTGCCTCCTACTGGATTGATACCTTGGTTCTTAACTGAGGTAAATACTTATCTCTACTTTGCTGCATCACCCTTTCCTCTTCAAGGGAAAAATCAACGCAAGCTCAAGAAGTAGCAGGAAGAATTTCTAGGGAGGCAGCACATACTACACACACGTCATGCATGAACGATCTCACTCTGTGTGGGGACTTTTTGGTTTTCGAGGCAGGTGCCACAAAGAAGTTGCATATTAGGTATTAAAAACATCACCAACACCTCTTTGGGCACGTGCATATGATGGTTGTCACTCACTCGCCTGCGACGCTTCCCTCCATGGGCCCGCGAGGTCGTCGTCCATCTAATATGACACAACGAGAAAAGTAAATTTGACGAACAAGGATGATTATTTTCGGGTTGGGTTACGGTAGGAGTATATATTACGCGTCAAAGAGGGGAGGGGGGCCAGCATATACTGCGCGTCATGAACCTCGCTTCGTGTGGGGGACTTAAAGGTTACCGAGGCAGGTGCCACATCAAAGTTGTGCATATATATTAGGTATTCAAACATCACAACCACACATCTCCATACATGTGTTTGGCCCACATGCAAGAGATGGAGGTTGTCCTCTAGCACTCACTCATGGGGTTATCGGCGAGATGCTTCGTCCATGTGTGTGTGCCCGCTTGGTCAATCACTTTGACCAACAATGATAGAGGTTAATTTGACTTATAATTAGGAGGGGATTTAATTTTGGTTCGTCTTATATGGTACGGTACATGCATGTCATGATGTGAGATCACATAATATACTTTGAGCGCATGTGTACGCATGAATCCCTCCCACCGGATCTAGGTGGGGGGGGGGCGGGGAGCACGCGACGCGTCATGAACCTCTCTCAGTGTGGGGACTGTGTGATTTTCGACGCATGCATGCGCCACATCAAAATGTTGTGCTTTTGGTATTCAAACATATGCATGCATCACGCATGTCCATACATATGTTTGGGGCACATGCATGCAGTGGTTGTCTTTGGACACTCTCCCTCGCTTGGTTATCACCGACGGCCTATATATTCGTGGGCCCGCATGGACGTCCATCACCTCGACGAACAACGAGAGAGGTTACCAGGGTGGATTCTTCTTCTCTTAGTTCGCGTTACCGTATAGTCGTACGTCTATCATGGTGAGATTCCAGACCTAAGTTTGAGCGCATGCATACACTTGAATCCCTATATATATATAGTATACGCGTCGTGATCCCTCGCTCCGTGTGGGGACTTTCCGGTTCCAAAAGCACGGTGCCACATCAAAGTTGTGCATTGGGTATATTCAAACACCACATAACACTTCATACATATGTTTGGGCCACATGCACGTAGTGGTTGTCTTCAGGCACTCCCTCGCGTGGTTATCGGCGACAAGCTAGCCTATTTGTGGGGTCGCGTGTGGACGTCCATGACTTTGACCCAACAACGAGAGAGGTTATATGACCAAAGTGGTGATTCTTCTTGGTCAGTGTTACAATACGCCTTGGTGAGATGCCTCCTCCCACCGACTCAAAGTGTGTGTGTGTGTGGGGGGGGGGGGGGGCACCGTATCTAACTTCCGCACTAGATGAACCTCCGTGGGGTCGGGGATGTCCGGTTAATTTGCGATGCACATGTGCCACATCAAATTTGTGATTTGGTTATTTAAATATCACACCACACAGTTTTCACACACACACACACACACAAACACACACACACATATATATATCGGGCCACCCGCAGGTGTGGTTCGCATGTGGTCTCACCCATCTCGCGCCACAAGCAAACATCTGTGGGCTGATACATCCATTTTGCATCATGCTTTTATATCGATATTTATTGCATTATGGGCTGTTATTACACATTATGGTACAATACTTATGCCTTTTCTCTCTTATTTTACAAGGTTTACACAAAGAGGGAGAATGCCGGCAGCTGGAATTCTGGACCGGAAAGGAGCAAATCTGAGAGACCTATTCTGCACAACTCCAAAAGTCCTGAAAATTTACGGAGAATTATTTTGGAATATATAAAAAATATTGGGCAAATAAAATACCAGAGGGGACCCACCAGGAGGCCACAAGCCTGGGGGGCGTGCACTACCCCCTAGGCGCGCCCCTAGGGCTTGTGGGCCCCCTGGCAGGTCTCCGGTGCCCATCTTCTGCTATATGGAGGGTTTTGACCTGGAAAGAAACATAAGGGAGCTTTCAGGACGAAAAGCCATCGTCTCGAGGCGGAACCTGGGCAGAAGCAATCTAGGGCTCCGGCAGAGCTGTTCTGCCGGGGAAACTTCCCTCCCGGAGGGGGAAATCGAAGTCATCGTCATCACCAACGATCCTCTCATCGAGAGGGGGTCAATCTCCATCAACATCTTCACCAGCACCATCTCCTCTCAAACCCTAGTTCATCTCTTGTATCTGATCTTTGTCTCAAAACCTCCGATTGGTACCTGTGGGTTGCTAGTAGTGTTGATTACTCCTTGTAGTTGATGCTAGTTGGTTTATTCGGTGGAAGATCATATGTTCAGATCCTTAATGATATTTATTACTCCTCTGATTATGAACATGAATAAGCTTTCTGAGTAGTTACGTTTGTTCCCGAGGACATGGGAGAAGTCTTGTTATAAGTAATCATGTGAATTTGGTATTCGTTCGATATTTTGATGAGATGTATGTTGTCTTTCCTCTAGTGGTGTTATGTGAATGTCGACTACATGACACTTCACCATGATTTGGGCCTAGGGGAAGGCATTGGGAAGTAATAAGTAGATGATGGGTTGCTAGAGTGATAGAAGATTAAACCCTAGTTTATGTGTTGCTTCGTAAGGGGCTGATTTGGATCCACATGTTTCATGCTATGGTTAGATTTATCTTAATTCTTCTTTCGTAGTTGCAGATGCTTGCGAGAGGGGTTAATCATAAGTGGGAGGCTTGTCCAAGTAAGGACAGCACCCAAGCACCGGTCCACCCACATATCAAATTATCAAAGTAACGAACGTGAATCATATGAGCGTGATGAAAACTAACTTGACAATAATTCCCATGTGTCCTCGGGAGCGCTTTGCTTTATATAAGAGTTCATCCAGGCTTGTCCTTTGCTACAAAAAGGATTGGGACACCTTGCTGCACCTTAGTTACACTTGTTACTTGTTACCCGTTACGAATTATCTTATCACAAAACTATCTGTTACCGATAATTTCAGTGCTTGTAGAGAATACCTTGCTGAAAACCGCTTGTCATTTCCTTCTGCTCCTCGTTGGGCTCGACACTCTTACTTATTGAAAGTACTACAATAGATCCCCTATACTTGTGGGTCATCAAGACTCTTTTCTGGTGCCGTTGCCGGGGAGTGAAGCGCCTTTGGTAAGGAAACATTTATATAGTGTGCTGAAATTTACTGTCACTTGTTGCTATGGAAAATAATCCTTTGAGGGGCTTGTTCGGGGTATCTTCACCCCGACCAGTAGAGCAAGAATTTGCTCCTCAACCTACTGAACCTATTGAAAATATTTATTATGAAATTCCTTCAGGTATGATAGAGAAACTGCTAGTTAATCCTTATGCAGGAGATGGAACATTACATCCTGATATGCATCTAATCTATTTGGATGAAGTTTGTGGATTATTTAAGCTTGCAGGTTTGCCCGAGGATGAAGTCAAGAAGAAGGTCTTCCCTTTATCTTTTAAGGAGAAGGCATTGACATGGTATAGGCTATGCGATGATATTGGGACTTGGAAAGACAACCGATTGAAATTGGAATTTCATCAGAAGTTTTATCCTATGCATCTGGTTCATCATGATCGGAATTATATTTATAATTTTTGGCCTCGTGAAGGAGAAACTATCGCTCAAGCTTGGGGGAGGGTTAAGTCAATGTTATATTCATGCCCCAATCATGAGCTCTCAAGAGAAATTATTATTCAGAATTTTTATGCTCGGCTTTCTCGTAATGATCAATCCATGCTCGATACTTCTTGTACTGGTTCTTTTATGAAGAAGACTATTGAATTCAAATGGGATTTATTGGAAAGAATTAAACGCAACTCTGAAGATTGGGAACTCGACGAAGGTAAGGAGTCGGGTATAAACCTCAAGTTTGATTGTGTTAAATCTTTTATGGATACCGATGCTTTTCGTGAATTTAGCACTAAATATGGACTTGACTCTGAGATAGTAGCTTCTTTCTGTGAATCATTTGCTACTCATGTTGATCTCCCTAAGGAGAAGTGGTTTAAATATAATCCTCCCATTGAAGTAAAAATAGTAGAACCTATTAAAGCTGAAGAGGAAACTATTACTTATAATGTTGATCCTATTGTTCCTACTGCTTATATTGAGAAACCACATTTCCCTGTTAGAATAAAGGAACATGCTAAAGCTTCAACCGTGGTTCGTAAGAGTTATACTAGAACACCTACACCCCCTGAACAAATTAAAGTTGAACCTAGTATTGCTATGGTTAAAGATCTTTTGGTTGATAATATTGATGGGCATGTTATTTACTTCTGTGATGAAGCTGCTAGAATTGCCAAACCCGATGATAAAGATAAACATAGACCTGTTGTTGGCATGCCTGTTGTTTCTGTTAAAATAGAAGATCATTGTTATCATGGCTTATGTGATTTGGGTGCTAGTGTGAGTGCAATTCCCTTTACTTTATATCAAGAAATTATGAATGATATTGCACCTGCTGAAATAGAAGATATTGATGTCACTATTAAGCTTGCCAATAGAGATACTATATCACCAATTGGAATTGTTAGAGATGTTGAAGTCTTGTGTGGGAAAATAAAATACCCTAACAATTTTCTAGTTCTTGGTTCCCCACAAGATGATTTTTGTCCCATTATATTTGGTAGACCTTTCTTGAACACCATTAATGCCAAAATAGATTGTGAGAAAGAAACTTTTACTGTAAGTTTTGGGGATGTGTCTCATGAGTTTAATTTCTCCAAATTTCGTAGACAACCCCATGATAAAGAATTGCCTAGTAAAGATGAAATCATTGGTCTTCCTTCTATTGCCGTGCCTCCTACCGATCCTCTAGAACAATATTTGCTAGACCATGAAAATGATATGTTTATGAATGAAAGAGGGGAACTAGATGAGATTTTCTTTAAACAGATGCCTGTTTTGAAACACAATTTGCCTGTTGAAACTCTTGGAGATCCTCTACCACCCAAGAGTGATCCTGTGTTCGATCTTAAACAATTACCTGATACACTGAAATATGCTTATCTTGATGAAAAGAAGATATATCCTATTATTATTAGTGCTAACCTTTCAGAGCATGAAGAAAAGAAATTATTGAAAACTCTGAAGAAGCACCGTGCCGCTATTGGATATACTCTTGATGATCTTAAGGGCATTAGTCCCACTCTATGTCAGCACAAAATTAATATGGAGCCTGATGCTAAACCAGTTGTTGATCATCAACGACGATTAAATCCTAAGATGAAGAAAGTGGTAAGAAATGAAATATTAAAGCTTCTAGAAGCAGGTATAATTTATCCTATTGCTGATAGTAGATGGGTAAGTCCTGTTCATTGTGTCCCTAAGAAGGGAGGTATTACTGTTGTTCCCAATGATAAAAATGAATTGATTCCACAAAGAATTGTCACAGGTTATAGAATGGTAATTGATTTTAGAAAATTAAACAAAGCTACTAGGAAAGATCATTACCCTCTACCCTTTATTGATCAAATGCTAGAAAGACTATCCAAACATACACACTTTTGCTTTCTAGATGGTTATTCTGGTTTTTCTCAAATACCTGTGTCACAAGATGGTCAAGAAAAAACTACTTTTACTTGTCCTTTTGGTACCTTTGCTTATAGACGTATGCCTTTTGGTTTATGCAATGCACCTGCTACCTTTCAAAGATGTATGACTGCTATATTCTCTGACTTTTGTGAAAAGATTGTTGAGGTTTTCATGGATGATTTCTCCATTTACGGAACTTCTTTTGATGATTGCTTAAGCAACCTTGATCGAGTTTTGCAGAGATGTGAAGAAACTAATCTTGTCTTGAATTGGGAGAAGAGCCACTTTATGGTTAATGAAGGTATTGTCTTGGGGCATAAAATTTCTGAAAGAGGTATTGAAGTTGATAAAGCTAAAGTTGATGCTATTGAAAAAATGCCGTGTCCTAAAGATATCAAAGGTATAAGAAGTTTCCTCGGTCATGCTGGTTTCTATAGGAGGTTTATTAAAGACTTCTCTAAAACTTCTAGGCCTCTTACTAATCTTTTGCAAAAAGATGTTCCATTTGTTTTTGATGATGATTGTGTAGAAGCATTTGAAATTCTTAAGAAAGTCTTGATGTCTGCACCTATTGTTCAACCACCTGATTGGAACCTATCCTTTGAAATTATGTGTGATGCTAGTGATTATGCTGTTGGTGCTGTTCCAGGACAAAGAGTTAATAAGAAATTAAATGTTATCCATTATGCTAGTAAAACTCTAGACAGTGCTCAAAGAAATTAAGCTACTACTGAAAAAGAATTTTTAGCAGTTGTCTTTGCTTGTGATAAGTTCAGATCTTATATTGTTGATTCCAAAGTAACTGTTCACACCGATCATGCTGCTATTAAATACCTTATGGAAAAGAAAGATGCTAAACCTAGACTTATTAGATGGGTTCTCTTGCTGCAAGAATTTGATTTGCATATTATTGATAGAAAGGGAGCTGAGAACCCCGTAGCAGACAACTTGTCTAGGTTAGAAAATGTTCTTGATGACCCACTACCTATTGATGATAGCTTTCCTGATGAACAATTAGCTGTCATAAATGCTTCTCGTAGTGCTCCATGGTATGCTGATTATGCCAATTATATTGTTGCTAAATTTATACCACCTAGCTTCACATACCAGCAAAAGAAAAAGTTTTTCTATGATTTAAGACATTACTTCTGGGATGACCCACACCTTTATAAAGAAGGAGTAGATGGTGTTATTAGATGTTGTGTACCTGAGCATGAACAGGAACAGATCCTACGCAAGTGTCACTCCGAGGCCTACGGAGGACACCATGCTGGAGATAGAACTGCACACAAGGTATTACAATCTGTTTTTTATTGGCCTACTCTCTTCAAAGATGCTCGTAAGTATGACTTGTCTAGTGATGAATGTCAAATAATTGGTAATATTAGTAGACGTCAGGAAATGCCTATGAATTATTCACTTGTTATTGAACCATTTGATGTTTGGGGATTTCATTATATGGGATCTTTTCCTTCCTCTAATGGGTATACACATATTTTGGTTGCTGTTGATTATGTTACTAAGTGGGTAGAAGCTATTCCAACCAGTAGTGCTGATCATAACACTTCCATTAAAATGCTTAAAGAGGTTATTTTCCCGAGGTTTGGAGTCCCTAGATATTTAATGACTGATGGTGGTTCACACTTTATTCATGGTGCTTTCCGTAAATTGCTTGCTAAGTTTGATGTTAACCATAGAATTGCATCTCCATATCATCCTCAGTCTAGTGGTCAAGTAGAATTGAGTAATCGAGAAATAAAGTTGATTTTGCAAAAGACTGTTAATAGATCTAGAAAGAATTGGTCTAAGAAACTTGATGATGCATTATGGGCTTATAGAACTGCTTATAAAAATCCTATGGGTATGTCTCCATATAAAATGGTTTATGGAAAAGCATGTCACTTACCTCTTGAACTAGAACATAAAGCTTATTGGGCAATTAAAGAGCTCAACTATGATTTCAAACTTGCCGGTGAGAAGAGGTTATTTGACATTAGCTCACTTGATGAATGGAGAACCCAAGCCTATGAGAATGCCAAATTGTTTAAAGAAAAAGTTAAAAGATGGCATGATAAAAGGATACAATAGCGTGAATTTAATGTAGGTGGCCATGTCTTGCTATACAATTCTTGTTTAAGATTTTTTGCAGGAAAGCTTCTCTCTAAATGGGAAGGTCCTTATATTATCGAGGAGGTTTACCGTTCCGGTGCCATCAAAATCAACAACGCCGAAGGCACTAACCCGAAGGTGGTAAATGGGAAAAGAATCAAACATTATATCTCAGGTACTCCCATAAATATTGAAACCAGTATTATTAATACCATAACGCCGGAGGAGTACATAAGGGAGACCTACCAGAACCTTTCAAACTCCAAAAAGGAATAGGTATGTGGTACGGTAAGTAAACCGACTCCAAAACTTTTCCAATGGCACTACTCCCTGGGCGTGCCTCCCAGGCTTGTGGCCGCCTCGTGTGCCCTCTGGACTCCGTTTTCTTGTGGAACACTTCTTTTGGTTGGTAAAAAATCATTATATTATCTCCCGAAGGTTTTGACCACCGTACCACGACAAAATCCTCTGTTCTTGTTTCGAGCTATTTTTCTGACAGATTTAGATCGCTATGACGTCCCCAAGCGCTCTGAAGGACAAGTTCTTTGAGAAGGTCATCAACCCCTACCTCGCAGAGGTGCTACAACACCCTCAAACCATTGAGATGCGTGAGGGGGTGCTGCACATCTGCGATGTTCAAGGACCAAAGGGAACCGGAAGCGTGGAGACAAGGCTCGAAGCAATGGAGCAGCAAGTCTTCAAGTGCCAAGGGATGGTGGAACACGGACTCAACTCCAATCACTTCATGATCACGGAATTTACCCATGACCACAAGCTAGACACCAAGAACATCGGAGAGGCCATCTTCAAGATTCATGAGAAAATCGAGCATCTCCAAGCCCAGATCTATGACCTGCAAAAAACCAAAACTGTGAGTATGAATACATATTTAAGAGGATGAGTTTGGCTCCAGATTTAAGGATCCCGGAGACCTGTTCATCTTTTTACAATGGTGAACCTATGCCTTGGAAGATGGAGGATAAGATTCTTTCATCATCAACAACTCCATCATCACCACCTCCGAAGAAAGAGACCTAAATACATGGGTATGGGCACTCCCCTTGGCAACTGCCAAGCTTGGGGGAGGTGCCCCGGTATCGTAACACCATCACATCTTTATCTTTATCTTTTTCTTAGTTCGATCCTTTTGGTTATATCTCGGTTTAGTAGAATAAAGTTTTAGTATGATCTAGCTTTGAGTTTTGCTTTGTGTTCCCTCTATGTAATCGAGTCCGAGAGTTATATAATAAAGATTAGTTTTGAGTTGAGGGCTTTGCTTTCTTGCCATGATCTTGAGAAAAAGAAAAGAAAAAAAAAGATTATATAATGATCTTATGGGAAGTGATGACTTCACATATAAGAAGTATGTCGCAAGAAATTTGTTGGGAATTGACAAACATAGTTTTGGTCATTGTTGCAATTAAATAGGAAGTAATAAAGAAAGAGAAGTCTCATATATAAATATATTATCTTGGACATCTTTTGTGATTGTGAGCACTCATTAAAATATTATATGCTAAAAGGTTGATGTTGGACAAGGAAGACAACATAATGGGTTATGTTTTCTTATATCCGAATAGAAGTTATATTGTCATGGATCCTCCAACATGTTGAGTTTGCTTCTCACCCCATGCTAGCCAAAACTTTTGCACCAAGTAGAGATACTACTTGTGCATCCAAACATCCCTTAAACCAATTTTGCCATGAGAGTCCACTATACCTACCTTTGGATTGAGTAAGATCCTTCAAGTAAGTTGTCATCGATGCAAGCAATAAAAATTGCTCTCTAAATATGTATGATCTATTAGTGTGAGGAAAATAAGCTTTATACGAACTTGTGATATGGAAGAAACAAAAGCGATAGACTGCATAATAAAGTTCTTTATCACAAGCGGGAATATAAAGTGACGTTCTTTCGCATTAAGATTTTGTGCATCCAACCATAAAAGCGCATGACAACCTCTGCTTCCCTCTGCGAAGGGCCTATCTTTTATTTACCCTCTACCTTGATGCAAGAGTCATGGTGATCATCACCTATTCTTTTTACACTTTCTTTTTTGGCAAGCACTATATGTTGGGGGGAGATCCAGATATATATATCCACTCGGATGTAGATATTCATAAACCATTATTGTTGACATTACCCTTGAGGTAAAAGGTTGGGAGGCGAAACCATAAGCCCCTATCTTTCTCTGTGTCCGATTGAAACTTTGATCTCATAAGTATCGCGTGAGTGTTAGCAATTATGAAAGACTAAATGATAGTTGAGTATGTGAACTTGCTGAAAAGCTCTTACATTGACTCTTTCCTACGTTATGATAAATTGCAATTGCTCCAATGACTGAAACAATAGTTTGTTAGTTTTCAATAAAGTTTTTGTTCCATACTTTACCTTGTGAATGAATTGTTACTTTGGCATAAGAAATTATATGACAATATATGTTACTGTTCTAAAGATGATCATGATGCCTTCATGTCCGTATTTTATTTTATCGACACCTCTATCTCTAAACATGTGGGCATGATTATCGATTTCGGTTTCCGCTTGAGGACAAGCGAGGCCTAAGCTTGGGGGAGTTGATACATCCATTTTGCATCATGCTTTTATATTGATATTTATTGCATTATGGGCTGTTATTACACATTATGGTACAATACTTATGCCTTTTCTCTCTTATTTTACAAGGTTTACACAAAGAGGGAGAATGCCGGCAGCTGGAATTCTGGACCGGAAAGGAGCAAATCTGAGAGACCTATTCTGCACAACTCCAAAAGTCCTGAAAATTTACGGAGAATTATTTTGGAATATATAAAAAATATTGGGTGAAGAAAATACCAAAGGAGACCCACCAGGAGGCCACAAGCCTGGGGGGCGCGCCCTACCCCCCTGGGCGCGCCCCTAGGGCTTGTGGGCCCCCTGGCAGGTCTTCGGTGCCCATCTTCTGCTATATGGATGGTTTTGACCTGGAAAAAAAAATCATAAGGGAGCTTTCGGGATGAAGAGCCGCCGTCTCGAGGCGGAACCTGGGCAGAAGCAATCTAAGGCTCCGACAGAGCTGTTCTGCCGAGGAAACTTCCCTCCCGAAGGGGGAAATCGAAGCCATCATCATCACCAACGATCCTCTCATTGAGAGGGGGTAAATCTCCATCAACATCTTCACCAGCACCATCTCCTCTCAAACCCTAGTTCATCTCTTGTATCCGATCTTTGTGTCAAAACCTCAGATTGGTACATGTGGGTTGCTAGTAGTGATGATTACTCCTTATAGTTGATGCTAGTTGGTTTATTTGGTGGAAGATCATATGTTCAGATCCTTAATGATATTTATTACTCCTCTGATTATGAACATGAATAAGCTTTGTGAGTAGTTACGTTTGTTCCTGAGGACATGGGAGAAGTGTTGTTATAAGTAATCATGTGAATTTGGTATTCGTTCGATATTTTGATGAGATGTATGTTGTCTTTCCTCTAGTGGTGTTATGTGAAAGTTGACTACATGACACTTCACCATGATTTGGGCCTAGGGGAAGGCATTGGAAAGTAATAAGTAGATGATGGGTTGCTAGAGTGATAGAAGCTTAAACCCTAGTTTATGCGTTGCTTCGTAAGGGGCTGATTTGGATCCACATGTTTCATGCTATGGTTAGATTTATCTTAATTCTTCTTTCGTAGTTGCGGATGCTTGCGAGAGGGGTTAATCATAAGTGGGTGGCTTGTCCAAGTAAGGACAACACCCAAGCACCGATCCATCCACATATCAAATTATTAAAGTAACGAACGCGAATCATATGGGCATGATGAAAACTAACTTGACAATAATTCCCATGTGTCCTCGGGAGCGCTTTGCTTTATATAAGAGTTCGTCCAGGCTTGTCCTTTGCTACAAAAATGATTGGGCTACCTTGCTGCACCTTAGTTACACTTGTTACTTGTTACCCGTTACGAATTATCTTATCACAAAACTATCTGTTACCGATAATTTCATTGCTTGTAGAGAATACCTTGCTGAAAACCGCTTGTCATTTCCTTTTGCTCCTCATTGGGTTCAACACTGAGGGGTTGCACGACAGAGTCGTATCGGGAATGGAGAAGGAGGAATCACCCTCGATGACCACGACCGAACAACTACACTGCAGAGTATTCATCAGGAGTGCGTTACGAGGTATCACCCTCGGCACTCGATAGTAACTATACAGAGTCATACAACTAAGGGGGTGAAGTGATGTGTCGGTCTCTGGTCGACGATCACATTGATCGAGTCGTCGATGATCAAGCAGGGGCAACAAGGGTAAGGTGGTGGGGTCACTGATGGTTCACTACCAACCTATACTAAACAGTTTATCATAGGCAGGTAAGGTAACAATGAACAGGTTACAAAAGCAGGCTATGCATCAGAATAGGAACAAACAGTAACAGTAGCAAAATCTAATGCAAGCAGGAGAAATGGAATGGGCGATATCTGGATGCTCAAGGGGGGGGGGGGCTTGCCTGGTTGCTCTGGCAAGAGAGAGGGGTCGTTAACGGGCTACTCTTCTGTAGCGTAGTCGTACTCAGCTGCAACGGCGTCGGTCTCGGCGTCTATCGAGAGAGAAGGAGGGGGAGAGAAACAATAAATTCATGGCAAAATGCAAACAATATGTATGACATGCCTAAATGATATGCCGGGGTGTTCTACTGCATAACTAAATGATTTAGTTAATTTAGGAATTCATTCGGATTTATTTAATTAAAGTTGGGCACTATTCATTTATTGAAATTGGTCTAAAAGTTCCATGTTCATCTAGCTAGAGGCATCTGACAGGAATACGGAGGGCGTATTCGGGTTCGTATCGAAATTCTGAGCAACTTTCATATATAAATTATTTTCATCGGAGTTACGGATTATTTTATATGATTTTCTAAAGTTTTAATCATTTTCTGAATTTAATTATTTATTTAATCCAACATTATCCAAAACAGTGAATGTTGATGTCAGCATGATGTCAGCATGACGTCAGCAGTCAATAGGGCGTTGACTGGGTCAAACTGACGTGTGGGTCCCACCTGTCATACTCTGTTAGGTTTAATTAGGGTTTAGTTAACCTAACTACTGTTTAATTAGACTAACTAATTAATTAGATTAACTTAATCAGAGTTAATTAACTTAATTAATTCACTAATTAATTAATTTTATTAATTCATTTTCATTTTCTTTTTATTTTCTTTTAAAACGTTCTGTGGCTGGGCCCCACTTGTCATTGGCACAGGGTGGGTGAGGCCCAGCTGTCTGTGGCCCCAGGGGCCAAAGCATGCGCGCGGGCGCTCGGGCGTCGAACGCCGGAGCACGCGGCAGCGCAGGCGATGGCGAGGGGCGGCGCGGCGCGGAGCGGGCGAGGCCGGGAGGGTGTGGCGTAGCGGCGCAGGACGCCGAGCGGGGCGAGGCGTGCTCGAGCGCGGGCACGGCTGCTGTGGCGCAGGGAGCGCGACCGCGAGCCGGCGGCCAAAGCAGCAGGCGCACGAGCGGGCGACGGGCACGGCCGGACGGAGCGGGGCACGGCCCGACCGCGGTGAGCGCGGGGCCGGAGCGCGAGGGACGGGCGCGTGTGCGCGCGGCCGTGGGCGCGCCCAGTGCGCGGCGGGAGCGGGGCATGGACGCGAGCGCGACGACCGGGGGAGAGAGGGGGGGCGAAGGGGAATTGGGTCCTCACCCTCGCTGCCGAGGAGAGGGGGCGGCGAGGCTCGTGGGGTCCAGCGGGGAAGAGTTGGGGAGGCGGCGAGCGGCGATGTCGGGGGCGGCGCGGTGAGGTCCGGCGATGGCGTCGGTGGGGTGGCGAGGCGAGGCGACGCCGGCGGGATCGGGGGGGGGGGGGCGAGCGCAGGGGCGCTGATGCCCCGATCCACTTCTGGATCGAGGGGGATGCGAGGAAGACGTGGGGGGGCGAGTGGGAGAGGTGGGCTAGGGTTTCGGTCACCAGGGGGTAAGGAGAGCGAGGGGTGGGCCGGCTGGGCCGGGAGGGGGGGGTTTGGTTTTTCTTTTATTTTTGTTTTCTTTTCTTTTCTTATTTTCTTTTCTCTTATTTTCTGTTTTGCAAATAGTTGAGCCACTAAATGACTTTAGCAAAATATGTGACTTGTACCATTAAATGCTATGTATTATCTACTAATGCCAAAAATTGGTTTGGAGACAAATGGAGTTCACACAAATTTTGCATTAAATAAAATGTGTTAAACCCTGCTGTTTTGGTACAGTTAGAGTCACCGAATTAACTTATTGATTGTTGGTTACAATTTTAGAAAGGTCTCTGGAATATTTGTTATCTGATGAACATTTTAGTTTCTGTCTTGATTAACTTTTATTTTCCACTTTAATTTAATTTGAATTTTTGAGTTAGGAGTTGAAATGCAATATGATGCCAATGATAATTATGCACTGTTAATCATGCTGACCTGTCATTATCGAAAGTGATTACTGTGGCTAATGACATGGGGTGTTACACCAAACTTCCCAAAGGGTTAGTTCTTCAAAACGAGAGCCACAAGTTGGCACGCCTAAGAGAATCTTGCCACACTTTTTGAGTGTATGTGATGTGGGACCATAGTGTGGCTTGCCTAAGATGTGGCTTGAACCAAACACACACCTAACCTTAGGTGTGACAACCTTTGGCAGATGTAGTCTCAAACCAAGAGTGTTACCTTAATGTTCTGATGATGTCTAGATATACATAGAAGAGCAGCAATAACACCAACAACACAGCGGCAGTTAACTGCAGTTAATCGGCTGATATTTGTAAAAATGTAATAAACTCCACCTGCCCCATAATATAAGATGTTTATTCATCCACGTCGTGATTATATGGATGCTATAAGGTCTTATATAATGGGACGGAGGGAGTGTTGTACTACATCATTGTGCAATTGCTGTTTAGCTTCTAATATTAACTTGGTGCTTTTAGGTACATGTCATTTGCAAAGATTCGTGCTTCCACCCTTTCTGCGTATGGGGCATTGAGATATTGATGAACCAGCATCAAGTGAGAAAACTGATAAAGATTGTTAGTAAAATGGGTCAAAAGATGGCAATTAAACTATTTGTTTACACTTTATCGAAGACAACAGTGAACTTCAGCATGGTAAGTAAGAACTCTGCAGCCTGCTTTTTACTGCCCATAATGAGTCGTGTTAGATGACAATGTCTGAATCTTTTTCCTTTGCAATGGTTCTCGAAGCAGTTTACTCAAGATTACCTCTCAAACTACTTGATTGGTGGGCATCTACTCCTTCCTTATAAAGGTGTGGGTCATCCTAGAAGTAATGTCTTAAATCATAGAAAAACTTTTTCTTTTGTTGGTATGTAAAACTAGGTGGTAAAAATTTAGCAACAATATAATTGGCATAGTCTGCATACCAAGGAGTACTATGAGAAGCATTTATAATAGCTAATTGTTCATCAAGAAAGCTATCATCAATAGGTAGCGGGTCATCAAGAATATTTTCTAACCTAGACAAGTTGTGTGCTACGGGGTTCTCAGCTCCCTTTCTATCAATAATATGTAAATCAAATTCTTGTAACAAGAGAACCCACCTAATGAGTCTATGTTTAGCATCTTTCTTTTCCATAAGGTATTTAATAGCAGCATGATCAGTGTGAACAATTACTTTGGAATCAACAATATAAGATCTGAATTTATCACAAGCAAACACAACTGCTAGAAATTCTTTTTCAGTAGTAGCTTAATTTCTTTGAGCACTGTCTAGAGTTTTACTAGCATAATGGATAACATTTAATTTCTTATCAACTCTTTGTCCTAGAACAGCACCAACAACATAATCACTAGCATCACACATAATTTCAAAGGGCAGGTTCCAATCAGGTGGTTGAACAATAGGTGCAGAGATTAAGGCTTTCTTAAGTATTTCAAATGCTTCCACACAATCATCATAAAAAACGAATGGAACATCTTTTTGCAAGAGATTAGTGAGAGGCCTAGAAATTTTAGAGGAGTCTTTAATAAATCTCCTATGGAAACCAGCATGACCAAGGAAACTTCTTATACCTTTGATATCTTTAGGACATGACATTTTTTCAATAGCATCAACTTTAGCTTTATCAACTTCAATACCTCTTTCGGAGATTTTATGCCCCAAGACAATACCTTCATTAACCATAAAGTGGCACTTCTCCCAAGTCAAGACAAGATTAGTTTCTTCACATCTCTGCAAAACTCGATCAAGGTTGCTTAAGCAATTATCAAAAGAAGTTCGTATACGGAAAAATTATCCATGAAAACCTCAACAATATTTTCACAAAAGTCAGAGAATATAATAGTCATACATCTTTGAAAGGTAGCAGGTGCATTACATAAACCAAAAGACATACGTCTATAAGCAAAGGTACCAAAAGGGCAAGTAAAAGTAGTTTTTTCTAGATCCTCTTGTGACACAGGTATTTGGGAAAAACCAGAGTATCCATCTAGAAAGAAAAAATGTGTATGTTTTGATAGTCTTTCTAGCATTTGATCAATGAATGGCAGAGGATAATCATCTTTCCTAGTAGCTTTATTTAATTTTCTAAAATCAATTACCATTCTATAACCTATGACAATTCTTTGTGGAATCAATTCATTTTTATCATTAGGAACAACAGTAATACCTCCCTTCTTAGGGACACAATGAACATGACTTACCCATCTACTATCAGCAATAGGATAAATTATACCTGCTTCTAGAAGCTTTAGTATTTCATTTCTTAACACTTCTTTCATCTTAGGATTCAACCGTCGCTGGTGATCAACAACTGGTTTAGCATCCGGTTCCATATTAATTTGATGCTAACATAGAGTGGGGCTAATGCCCTCAAGATCATCAAGAGTATATCCGATAGCGGCACGATGCTTCCTCAGAGTTTTCAATAATTTCTTTTCTTCATGCTCTGAAAGGTTAGCACTAATAATAACAGGATATATCTTCTTTTCATCAAGATAAACATATTTCAGAGTATCAGGTAATTTTTTAAGATCGAACACAAGATCACTCTTGGGTGGTAGAGGATCTCCAAGAGTCTCAACAGGCAAATTGTGTTTCAAAACAGGCATTTGTTTAAAGAATATCTCATCTATTTTATTTGGTTAAAGAATATTTCATCTAATTCCTTCCTTTCATTCATGAACATGCCATTTTCATGGTCTAGCAAATATTGTTCTAAGGGATCAATAGGAGGCACAACAATAGAAGCAAGACCAATAATTTCATCATTATTAGGCAATTTTTTATCATGGGGTTGTCTACGAAATTTAGAGAAATTAAAATCATGAGACACATCCCCAAAACTTACAGTAATAGTTTCTTTTTCACAATCTATTTTGGCATTAACAGTGTTCAAGAAAGGTCTACCAAATATAATGGGACAAAAATCATCTTGTGGGGAACCAAGAACTAGAAAATCAATAGGGTATTTTATTTTCCCACATAAGGCTGCAACATCTCTAACGATCCCAATTGGTGAGATAGTATCTCTATTAGAAAGCTTAATAGTAACATCAATATCTTCTATTTCAGCAGGTGCAATATCATTCATAATTTCTTGATATAAAGTAAAAGGGATTGCACTCATGCTGGCACCCAAATCACATAATCCATGATAAGAATGATCTCCTATTTTAACAGAGACAACATGCATGCCAACAACAGGTCTATGTTTATCTTTTTCATCGGGTTTAGCAATTCTAGCAGCTTCATCACAGAAATAAATAACATGCCCATCAATATTATCGACCAAGAGATCTTTAACCATAGCAACACTAGGTTCAACTTTAATTTGTTCAGGGGGTGTAGGTGTTCTAGTATAACTCTTACGGACTATAGCTGAAGCTTTAGTATGTTCTTTTATCCTAACAGGAAAAGGTGGTTTCTCAATATAACCAGTAGGAATAAGTCGATCAACATTATAATTAATGGTTTCTTCTTCAGCTTTAATGGGTTCTACTATTTTTACTTCAATGGGAGGATGATATTTAAACCAGTTCTCCTTAGGGAGATCAACATGAGTAGCAAATGATTCACAGAAGAAGCTACTATCTCAGAGTCAAGTCCATATTTAGTGCTAAATTCACGAAAAGCATTGGTATCCATAAAAGATTTAACACAATCAAACTTAAGGTTTATACCTGACTCCTCACCTTCGTCGAGCTCCCAATCTTCAAAGTTGCGTTTAATTCTTTCCAAGAGATCCCATTTGAATTCAATAGTATTCTTCATAAAAGAACCAGTGCAAGAAGTATCGAGCATGGATTGATCATTACGAGAAAGCCGAGCATAAATTTTTTGAATAATAATTTCTCTTGAGAGCTCATGATTGGGGCATGAATATAACATTGACATAAGCCTCCCCCAAGCTTGAGCGATACTTTCTCCTTCACGAGGACAAAAATTATATATATAATTCCGATCATGATGAACCAGATGCATAGGATAAAACTTCTGATGAAATTCCAATTTCAATCGGTTGTAATTCCAAGCTCCAATATCATCACATAGCCTATACTATGTCAATGCCTTTCCCTTCAAAGATAAAGGGAAGACCTTCTTCTTGACTTCATCTCCGGGAAAACCTGCAAGCTTAAATAATCCACAAACTTCATCCACATAGATTAGATGCATATCAGGATGTAGTGTTCCATCTCCTGCATAAGGATTAGCTAGCAGTTTCTCTATCATACCTGAAGGAATTTCATAATAAATATTTTCAGTAGGTGCAGTAGGTTGAGGAGTAACTCTTTGCTCTTTCGGTCAAGGTGAAGATACCCTGAACAAGCCCCTCAAAGGATGACTTTCCATAGTGACAAGTGACAATAAATTTCAGCACGTAATATGAATGTTTCCTTACCAAATTCCACTTACCAAAGGCGCTTCACTCCCCGGCAACGGCGCCAAAAAAGAGTCTTGATGACCCACAAGTATAGGGGATCAATTGTAGTCCTTTAGATAAGTAAGAGTGTCAAACCCAACGAGGAGCAGAAGGAAATGACAAGTGGTTTTCAGTAAGGTATTTTTTGCAGGCACTGAAATTATCGGTAACAGATAGTTTGGTGATAAGATAATTCGTAACGGGTAACAAGTAACCAGTGTAACAAAGGTGCAGCAAGGTGGCCCAATCCTTTTTTTGTCAAAGGATAAGCTTGGACGAACTCTTATATAAAGTTAAGCACTCCTGAGGACACATGGGAATTACCGTCAAGTTAGTTTTCATCATGCTCATATGATTCGCGTTCGTTACTTTGATAATTTGATATGTGGGTGGACCGGTGCTTGGGTGCTGTCCTTACTTGGACAAGCCACCCACTTATGATTAACCCCTCTCGCAAGCATCCGCAACTACGAAAGAAGAATTAAGATAAATCTAACCATAGCATGAAACATGTGGATCCAAATCAGCCCCTTACGAAGCAACGCATAAACTAGGGTTTAAGCTTCTGTCACTCTAGCAACCCATCATCTACTTATTACTTCCCAATGCCTTCCCCTAGGCCCACATCATGGTGAAGTGTCATGTAGTTGACGTTCACATACACCACTAGAGGAAAGACAACATACATCTCATCAAAATATCAAACGAATACCAAATTCACATGATTACTTATAACAAGACTTCTCCCATGTCCTCAGGAACAAACGTAACTACTCACAAAGCATGTTCATGTTCAAGATCAGAGGGGTTTTAAATATCATTAAGGATCTGAACATATGATCTTCCACCAAATAAACCAACTAGCATCAACTACAAGGAGTAATCAACACTGCTAGCAACCCACAGGTACCAATCTGAGGTTTTGGGACAAAGATTGAATACAAGAGATGAACTAGGGTTTGAGAGGAGATGGTGCTGGTGAAGATGTTGATGAAGATTGACCCTCCCTCGATGAGAGGATCATTGGTGATGACAATGGCTTAGATTTCCCCCTCCGGGAGGGAAGTTTCCCCGGCAGAATCGCTGTGCCGGAGCCCTAGATTGCTCCTGCCCAAGTTCCGCCTCGAGACGGTGGTGCTTCGTCCAGAAAGCTTCCTTCTTATTTTTTCTAGGTCAAAACCTTTCATATAGCAGAAGATGGGCACTAGACGATGGCCAGGGGGCCCACAAGCCCTGGGGCGTGCCCCAGGCTTATGGCCACCTGATGGGTCCCCTTCGGTAGTTTCTTCGGCCAATATTTTTTATATATTCCAAAATAATTCTCCGTAAAATTTCAGGACTTTTGGAGTTGTGCAGAATAGGTATCTCAGATTTGCTCCTTTCCGGTCCAGAATTCCAGCTGCCGGCATTCTCCCTCTTTGTGTAAACCTTGTAAAATAAGAGAGAAAAGGCATAAGTATTGTAGCATAAAGTGAAATAACAACCCATAATGCAATAAATATCAACATAAAAGCATGATGCCAAATGGACGTATCAACTCCCCCAAGCTTAGACCTCGCTAGTCCTCAAGCGAAAGCCGAAATCGATAATCATGTCCACATGTTTAGAGATAGTGGTGTCGATAAAATAAAATACGGACATGAGGGCATCATGATCATCTTTAGAACAACATTATATTGTCATATAACTTCTTATGCTAAAGTGACAATTCGCTCATAAGGTAAAGTATGAATCAAGAACTTTATTGAAAACCAACAAACTATGATCTTGGTCATTGAAACAATTGCAATTTATCACAACATCGGAAAGAGTCAATGTAAGAGCTTTTATTTAGCAAGTTGACATACTCAGCCATCATTTAATCTTTCATAATTGCTAACACTCACGCGGTACTTATGAGATCAAAGTTTCAATCAAACACATAGGAAGATAGGGGCTTATAGTTTCGCCTCCCAACCAAATGTCAACAATAATAATTTATGAACACCTACATCCGAGTGGATATATATATGTCTGGATCTTCCCCAACACAAAGTGCTTGGCAAAAATAGAAAGTATAAAAGAAAGGTGAAAGTCACCATGAATCTTGTATAAAGGTAGAAGGTAAAATAAAAGATAGGCCCTTCGCAGAGGAAAGCAGAGGTACAGACATGGCCTTGGAACACGGATGACCAAAAGGTCGAACATGAGTTAGATAGTAGATATGATCAACATGGAGATGTTCATCGTTGATGACCAGCCCATCTCACGTGATGATCGGACATGGGTTGGTTGATATGGATCGTGTGAACACTTAGACAACTTGAGGGATGTTGATTTAAGTGGTAGTTCACTAGTAATTTGATTAACTGAGCCCATTATCATGAACTTAGTCTAAATTGTCTTTGCAAAATTATGTTGTAGATCAATGGCTCGCATTGTAGCTCCCCTGAGCTTTAATGTGTTCCTAGAGAAAGCTAAGTTGAAAGATGATGGAAGCAACTATGCGGACTGGGTCCGTAATTTGAGGATTATCCTCACTGCTGCACAGAAGGCTTATGTCCTCGAAGCACCTTTAGGTATGCCACCCGCTCCCGCAAATCTGGATGCTATGAATGTCTGGCAGACTAGAAGTGATGACTACATGATAGTTTAGTGCGCCATGCTTTACGGCTTAGAACTAGGGCTTCAAAGACATTTTGAGCACCACAGAGCATATGAGATGTTCCAGGAGCTGAAATTGGTATTTCAGGCTCATGCCCGGGTTGAGAGGTATGACACCTCCGACAAGTTCTTTAGCTGCAAGATGGAGGAGAACAGCTCCGTTAGTGAGCATGTACTCAGAATGTCTAGGTACTAGAACCGCTTGAATCAATTGGGAGTTAATCTTCCGGATGAAGTAGCGATTGATAGAGTTCTCCAGTCACTGCCACCAAGCTACAAGGGCTTTGTGATGAACTATAATATGCAAGGGATGGAGAAAATGATCATTGAGCTCTTCGCGACGCTTAAGGCCATGGAGGTAGAAATCAGGAAAGAGCATCAAGTGTTGATGGTCAATAAGACCACCAGTTTCAAGAAGGGCAAGGGAAAGAAAGGGAACTTCAAGAAGAATGGCAAGACGGTTGTCTCTCTCGTGAAGAAACCCAAGGTTGGACCCAAACCTAAGACTGAGTGCTTCTATTGCAAGGGGAAGGGACACTGGAAGCGGAACTGCCCCAAGTACTTGGCAGATAAGAAGGCTGGCAACATCAACAAAGGTATATTTGATATACATGTTATTGATGTGTACCTTTCTAGTGCTCGTAGTAGCGCCTGGGTATTTGATACTGGTTCGGTTGCTAATATTTGTAACTCGAAACAGGAGTTGCAGAATAAACGAAGACTAGCTAAGTACGAGGTGACGATGCGCATCGGAAATGGTTCCAAGGTTGATGTGATCGCCGTTGGCACGCTCCCTCTACGTTTACCTTTGGGATTAGTTATGAACCTAAATAATTGTTATTTAGTGCCTGCGTTAAGCATGAACATTATATCTGGATCTTGTTTATTGTGAGACGGTTATTCATTTAAGTCAGAGAATAATGGTTATCCTATTTATATGAATAGTATCTTTTATGGCCATGCACCCCTTGTGAATGGTTTACTCTTGTGGAATCTCGATCGTAGTGATACACATATTCATAATATTGCTGCCAAAAGATGCAAAGTTAATGATGATAGTACCACATACTTGTGGCACTGCCACTTAGGTCATATTGGTGTAAACCGCATGAAGAAACTCCATGCTGATAGACTTTTGGAATCACTTGGTTATGAATCATTTTATACATGTGAACCATGCCTTATGGGCAAGATGACTAAAACCCCATTTTCCAGAACAATGGAGCGGGCTAGTGACTTGTTGGAAATAATACATACTGATGTATGTGGTCCGATGAGTGTTGAAGCACGCGGTGGATATCGTTATTTTCTTACCTTCACAGATGATTTGAGTATATATGGGTATATTTACTTAATGAAACACAAGTTTGAAACATTTGAAAAGTTCAAGAAATTTCAGAGTGAAGTGGAGAATCATCGTAACAAGAAAATAAAGTTTCTACAATCTGATCGTGGAGGTGAATATTTGAGTTACAAGTTTGGCACTCATTTAAGACAATGTGGAATTGTTTCACAACTCATGCCACCTGGAACACCACAGCTTAATGGTGTGTCCGAACATCGTAATCGTACTTTATTAGATATGGTGCATTCTATGATGTCTCTTACCGATTTGCCACTATCATTTTGGGGTTATGCATTAGAGACAACCGCATTCGCTTTAAATAGGGCACCTTAAGTCCGTTGAGATGACACCGTATGAATTATGGTTTGGCAAGAAACCTAAACAGTTGTTTCTTAAAGTTTGGGGATGCGATGCTTATGTCAAGAGACTTCAGCCTGATAAGCTCGAACCCAAAGCAGAGAAGCGCGTCTTCATAGGATACCCTAAAGAGACCATTGGGTATACCTTCTATCACAGATCCGAGGGCAAGATCTTTGTTGCTAAAAATGGGTCCTTTCTAGAGAAGGAATTTCTCTCGAAAGAAGTGAGTGGGAGGAAAGTAGAACTTGATGAGGTAATTGTACCTTCTCTCGAACTGGAGAGTAGCACATCACAGAAAGCAGTTCCCGTGATGCCTACACCAACCGGCGAGGAAGCTAATGATGATGATCATGAAACTTCGGATCAAGTTACTACTGAACTTCGTAGGTCGACCAGGACACGTTTCGCACCAGAGTGGTACGGTAATCCCGTCCTGGAAGTCATGTTGTTAGACAACGGCGAACCTATGAACTATGAAGAATCAATGATGAGCCTGGATTCTGACAAATGGCTTGAGGCCATGAAATCCGAGATAGGGTCCATGTATGAGAACAAAGTATGGACTTTGGTGGACTTGCCCATTGACCGGTAAGCCATTGAGAATAAATGGATCTTTAAGAAGAAGACATACATTGATGGTAATGTCCACGTCTATAAAGCTTGACTTGTCGCAAAAGGTTTTCGACAAATTCAAGGAGTTGACTATGATGAGACTTTCTCACCCGTAGCGATGCTTAAGTCTGTTAGAATTATGTTAGCAATTGCCGCATACTATGATTATGAAATCTGGCAGATGGACGTCAAAACAGCGTTCCTTAATGGTTTCCTTAAGGAAGAGTTATGTATGATGCAACTGGAAGGTTTTGTCGATCCCAAGGATGCTAACAAAGTATGCAAGCTCCATTGATCCATCTATGGTCTGGTGCAAGCATCCCAGAGTTGCAATATACGCTTTGATGAGGTGATCAAGGCTTTTGGTTTTATACAAACTTACGGAGAAGCTTGTATTTACAAGAAAGTGAGTGGGACCTCTGTAGCATTTCTAATACTATATGTGGATGACATATTATTGACTAGAAATGATATAGAATTTCTCGAAAGCATAATGGGTTATTTGAACAAGAGTTTTTCAATGAAAGACCTGGGTGAAGCTGCTTACATATTGGGCATCAAGATCTATAGAGATAGATCAAGATGCTTGATAGGACTTTCACAAATCACATACCTTGACAAGATTTTGAAGAAGTTCAAAATGGACCAGTCGAAGAAGGGGTTCTTGCATGTGTTGCAAGGTGTGAAGTTGAGTGATTGCTTGTATCTGCGTTGGTATTTCCCCGAAGAGGAGAGGATGATGCAGCACAACAACGGTAAGTATTTCCCTCAGTTATGAAACCAAGGTTATCAATCCAGTAGGAGGATCCACCCAAACTATGTAAACAGTACCTGCACAAAAATAACAGATACTTGCAACCCAACACATAAGAGGGGTTGTCAATCCCTCCTCGGTATTGAGATAGAATAAAATGTATGAGATTGGTTGAATAGATCTAACAAAAATAAAAAATAAAATAAATAAAGAAAAAGTGCAGCAAGGTATTTTTGGATTAATAGATCTAAAAATAATATGATAGGAAATAGACCCGCGGGCCGTAGATTTCACTAGAGGCTTCTCAAGAAAATAACATAGAGTGGGTAAACAAATTACTGTTGGGAAATTGATAGAAAAGCAAATAATTATGACGATATCCAAGGCAATGATCATGTATATAGGCATCATGTCCAAGATTAGTAGACCGACTCCTGCCTGCATCTACTACTATTACTCCACACATCGACCGCTATCCAACATGCATCTAGTGCATTAAGTTCCTGGGAAAACGGAGTAATGCAATAAGAATGATGACATGATGTAGACAAGATCTATTCATGTAGGAATAGACCCCATATTTTTATCCTTAATGGCAACGATACATGCGTGTCATGTCTCTTTCTGTCACTGAGATTGAGCACCACAAGATCGAACCCATCACAAAGCACCTCTTCCCATGGCAAGAAAAATCAATCTAGTTGGCCAAACCAAACCAAAGTTTCGGAGAAGAAATACGAGGCTATAACAATCATGCATAAAAGAGTTCAGAGAAGACTCAAATAATATTCATAGATAGAACTGATCATAAACTCGCAATTCATCGGATCCCAACAAACACATCGCAAAAAGTCATTACATCAAATAGATCTCTAAGAACATCGAGGACAACATTGTATTGAAGATCAAAAAGAGAGAAGAAGCCATCTAGCTACTGCCTACGGACCCGTAGGTCTGTGGTAAACTACTCACGCATCATCGAAGGGGCAAGGGTGTTGATGAAGAACCCCTCCGTGATCGTTGACCCCTCCGGCAGAGTGCCGGAAAAGGCCTCTAGATTGGATATCGTTGTTGTGGAACTTGCGGCGGCGGAAACTATTTTATCTCTTCTCCTCTAGGGTTTCTGGAATATTAGAGTATTTATAGAGCTGAGAGGCGGTAGAGGGGGTGCCTGTGGGCCCCACTACCCACCAGGGCACGCCAGGGGCCTCTGGCGCGCCCTGGTGCCTAGTGGGCCCCACAGGGCCCCTCTGGTGCACCTCCTGGGCCTCCTGGGTGCCTTCTAGGCAGAAAAAAATCTCCAAAAGGTTTCGCTGCAATTGGACTTTGTTTGATATGGATATTCTGCGAAGTAAAAAATAAGCAAAAAACAGCATCTGGCACTGGGCACTATGTCAATAGGTTAGTCCCAAAAAATGATATAAAGTTGCTATAAAATGAATATAAAACATCCAAGATTGATAATATAACAGCATGGAATAAAAAATAATATAAATAAGTTGGAGACGTATCATTGAGTCAGACTCAAAGCTCGACCACCACAGGAGAAAGAGAAAGGATGAAGGTCGTCGCCTATGCCTCGGCCATAGGCTTTATAATGTATGCCATGCTGTGTACCAGACCTGATGTGTGCCTTGCCATAAGTCTGACATGGAGGTACTGATACGTCTCCGTCGTATCTACTTTTCCTAACACTTTTCCTCTTGTTTTGGACTCTAATTTGCATGATTTGAATGAAACTAACCCGGACTGACGCTGTTTTCAGTAGAACTACCATGGTATTGTTTTTGTGCAAAAATAAAAGTTCTCGGAATGGAACGAAACTTTGCGAGGATTTTTTATACAATAAAAGATAATTTCTGGAGCCAAGAACCACCGGAGGGGGGCACCTGGGTGGGCACAACCCACTAGGGCGCGCCACCCCCTCCAGGCGCGCCCAGGTGGGTTGTCCCCACCTGGTGGCCCCGCAGACCCTGAAACCGACGCTATAAAGTCCTATTTTTCCAGAAAAAAACCAGGGAGAAAGAATTATCGTGTTTTGCAAAACGGAGCCACCGCCACCTCCTGTTCTTCATCGGGAGGCCAGATCTGGAGTTCGTTTGGGGCTCCGGAGAGGGGGATCTTCGATCTTCATCATCACCAACCCTTCTCCATTGCCAATTCCATGATGCTCCCCACCGGGAGTGAGTAATTCCTTCATAGGCTCGCTGGTCGGTGAGGAGTTGGATGAGATTCATCATGTAATCAAGTTAGTTTTGTTAGGGCTTGATCCCTAGTATCCATTATGTTCTGAGATTGATGTTGCTATGACTTTGCCATGCTTAATGCTTGTCACTTTGGGCCCGGGTGCCATGATTTCAGATCTAAACCGTTTATGTTATCACCATTATATCCATGTTCTAGATCCGATCTTGCAAATTATAGTCACCTACTACGTGTTATGATCCGGCAACCCTGGAGTGACAATAGTCGGGACCACTCCCGGTGATGACCGTAGTTTGAGGAGTTCATGTATTCACCGTGTGTTAATGCATTGTTCCGGTTCTCTATTAAAAGGAGGCCTTAATATCCCTTAGTTTCCAATATGGACCCCGCTGCCACGGGAGGGTAGGACAAAAGATGTCATGCAAGTTCTTTCCATAAGCACGTATGACTATTTACGGAATACATGTCTACATTATATTTATGAACTGGAGCTAGTGCCGTATCGCCCTAGGTTATGACTGTCACATGATGAATATCATCCAACAAATTACTGATCCAATGCCTACGATTTTCCTACATATTGTTTCTACTAAGTTACTACTGCTGCTGTTACTATTGCACTTGCTACAAAATCACTGCTATCACTGTTACCGTTACTATTGCTGCTGCTACTACTATCAAAACTATCATACTACTTTGCTACCGAACACTTTGCTGCAGATAATTAATCTCTAGGCGTGGTTGAATTGACAACTCAGCTGCTAATACTTGCAAATATTCTTTGGCTCCCCTTGTGTCGAATCAATAAATTTGGGTTGAATACTCTACCCTCGAAAACTGTTGCGATCCCCTATACTTGTGGGTTATCAAGACCTTTTTCTGGCGCCGTTGCCGGGGAGCATAGCTATATTTGTTGAGTCTCTTGGGATTATTATCAAATTATCACTATGAAGAATCTGAAGGATGCTAAGACTAAGATTTTTCCCTCTAAGATGAAGGGAGGTAAGGAACTGCCATCTAGCTCCGCACTTGATTCACCTTCTATTATAAGTAGACTTGCAACTCCACCACATGCTATCAATTCTGATATGTCGCAAGTTATTGATGATGCTACTTCTACTATGAATGCTACTCATGATGATGCTAGTACCTTGCTTGATGATCAATTATTCATGCTAGAATTGTATTGACCGGAAACTTAAATACATGTGTGAATACATAAACTACATCGCGTCCCTAGTAAGCCTCTACTAGACTAGCTCGTTGATCAAAGATGGTTAAGGTTTCCTAACCATGGACATGAGTTGTCATTTGATAACAGGATCACATCATTAGGAGAATGATGTGATGGACAGACCCAACCATAAGCTTAGCATCAGATCGTTTAGTTATTTGCTATAGCTTTCTTCATGTCAAGTATATGTTCCTTCGACCATGAGATCATGACACTCCCGGATACCGGAGGAATGATTTTTTGCGCTATCAAACGTCACTTCGTAACTGGGTGATCATAAAGTTGCTCTACAAGTATCTTCGAAGGTGTCTGTTGGGTTGCATGGATCG
Source organism: Thinopyrum elongatum (assembly GCA_011799875.1). Taxonomy (NCBI): domain Eukaryota; kingdom Viridiplantae; phylum Streptophyta; class Magnoliopsida; order Poales; family Poaceae; genus Thinopyrum; species Thinopyrum elongatum. The sequence continues at coordinate 290,188,074 of CM022299.1, read as the reverse complement.
AGACTGGGATTTGTCGCTCTGTGTGACGGAGAGATATCTCTGGGTCCTCTCGGTAATACAACATCATAAGAAGCTTCATGTGACTAATGAGTTTAGTCACGGGATCTTTTGTTATGGAGCGAGTAAAGAGACTTGCCGGCAACGAGATTGAACTAGGTATGGAGATACCGACGACCGAATCTCAGGCAAGTAACATATCGCCGGACAAAGGGAATTGAGTACGAGATTGACTGAATCCTTGACATCGTGGTTCAACCGATAAAGATCTTCGCTGAATATGTAGGAATAAATATGGGCATCCAGGTCCGCTATTTTTTATTGATCGGAGAGGAGTCTCGGTCATGTCTGCATGTTCCCAAACCCGTAGGGTCGCACGCTTAACGTTCGATAGCGCTAGGGTAGTATTGAGATATTAATAGCGGAAAATCCTAATGTTTTTCAGAGTCCCAGATGTGATCCGGGATATCACGTGGAGCTCCGGAATGGTCTGGAGGTAAAGATTTACATATGGGAAGTCCTATTTTGGCCACCGGAATAGTTCGGGGGCATGCCGGCAATGTATCGGAGGCACCGAAGGGTTCCGTGGGTCCAGGGGGGTCCACCAGCCCTGGGAACCCACATGGGCTGTAGGGGGGCGCCCTGGCCTAGTTGGGCCAGGCACACCAGCCCCTTCCTTGGCCCATGCGCCTAGGGTTTGGGGGGAACCCTAGATGAGGGTGCCCTCCTTGACTTGGGGGGCAAGCCACCCCCTAGGGCCGCCGCCCCCTCCTTGGAGGAGGGGCCAAGGGCTGGCGCCCCTCCCCCTCACCCCTATATATATAGTGGGGAGGTGGGAGGGCAGCCACACGCCTCCACCCTTGCCCTCTGTCGCTCCCAACACCTCCCACCTTTCCTCCGGTACGCGCTTGGCGAAACTTTGCCAGAATTCCGCTGCTGCCACCACCACCATACCGCCGTGCTGATTCCGATCTCATCTCCCTCCTCTATCTCGCTTGCTGGATCAAGAAGGATAGGACGCCATTGAGCTGAACGTGTGCTAATCTCGGAGGTGCCGTCCGTTCGGCACTAGATCGGATTGGATCACGATTGGATTATGAAGAGTACGACTACATCAACCGCGTTACGATGCTAACGCTTAACGGTCTACGAGGGTACGTAGACACACTCTCCCCTCTTGTTGCTATGCATCTCCTAGATTAGATCTTGGGTGTTCGTAGGATTTTTTTTTCATTTTCATGCTTCGTTCCCCATCAACGCGGACGCACGAGTCGGTGGTGGCGTGTTAATATAGGTCGGACCGCAGGGCCGGCGGCCTGTACGCGTGTCCGTCGGATAGTGCGGCATGGACGGACGCTGGCGCGAGCTCCGTATTCGCGGTATAACACCACACCACTTTTGTAATAAATAATTGTCGTGCGTAAAAATATTACATGCTAAAGTAATCTATACCTACTAATAAAGGAAGGTGCGTTTCGCCGATTTTTTCATCCGTTCACCGTCGAAATTTATTTTTCTATCCGAGGTGGTCCTAAATTTTTGTGCGTCCGTTTGTTTTTTTAGCAATACAGAATTTTGTACTTGGCCCGCACACGCTGTGCCCCAGCGAAGCCAGCCCACTTATTTGCCTGCCCATGTAGCTGCAAAAAGCCTATTTCTTGCCCTGGGCGGTAGATAGTCGGAGTTCGCACAGGGCGCCCAAGACTGGTCCGGCCCGTTTTGTTTTTAGATCCAAATTTATTTTTATTTTTACCTTATTTCATAGTTAAATTTTTTCTAAAAAAATTCAGAATTTTATTTTTGTCAAATTTTTGAAAAAAATTGAATTACAATATTATCTTCCCCTTTTGGAAAATATTTGGAACATTAATTTATTTTCACGTTCTGATTTTTTTAAACTCAGAAATATTCCAAAATTGTGTTCCATTTAAGAAACATGTATTTGAAAAATATTCAAAATTTGAAATATATTCCTCTTTTAGTAAAATGTTCACAGATTCAAAATAATGTCCACGGTTAAAAACACATTTTATAAAATTGTTTTGAATGTTCAAAACATGTTCCGTTCTTAAAAGTCGGGCACAAATTTGAAAAATGTTAGGGTATTGATAAAAGGTTCATGTCTTCAAAAAATGATATTGTTTCAAATTTTGTTCATGTTTTTTCCAAAATGGTCGGAATATTAAAAACATTGTTCGTAATTTCAAAAAATGTTCACGTTTCCAAGAATATTCGGCAATTCATATTTTTTTTAAAGTTCAAAAAAGATTTTAAATCCGACGTTGCACTATGTTCTTAAATATTCGCGCTGACCATTGGTTAGCAGTAGGCGTTTGTTGCCGTGGCTAGCGGCACGTGGTCGGGTTTTTAAGGTCTTGTGTTCGATCGTTCAACACGCCATTTTTTTGGATTATTACTCATGCCTTGCAAACACAGTTTATTTCGGTGCCTGCCAGTGGGCTGGCCTAGACGCGAATTGTTGTGCACCTCATGCGCTATTTGACGCAACTAGCGTCATATAGTAGCTCCCATGCAGCTGCCCTAAGAAAAGAAATATATACGTATAGATTTTGTTCCGTCCATCCCACACGTAGCTCCCCAATTTTTTCGGTTATCCCCCGGGTGGGCCAAACTGGACCTACCACGTATTTCTTTTTCTGTCGGACGGACGAGCAGCAAAAACTAAAGGGTGCGAGGGGATTGAACTACGGACCTTCCCTATTGTGCCGATGGTTACAACCAACTCAGCTAGCTTGCAATTATGATAGGAACAGTCTCATCTTGGAATTTTATACTAAATCACACCAATTTTTATATGTCGCTGAGTTGTCTGGAAATAAGGAGGTTGTGTGAGAATAAGGAAGTTGTCTCAAGAATTATGAGCAGAACGAGGGACTCCACAAATTATTGTCGGAGGTAACTTGCACGTGCCAATAAAAGACAATATGTTGGTTGGCTATAATGGAAATAAATTATGGGCATGTGCTAATAAAAACAGAATATGTTGGTTTTGCTCTAACTAATACTCCATCCGTACCTAAATATTTATCTTTGTAGAGATTTCAACAAGTGATTACATACGGAGCAAAATAAGTGAATCTACACTCTAAAATATATCTATATACATCCATATGTGGTAGTCCATTTGAAATCTCTAAAAAGACAAATATTTAGGAACGAAGGGAGTAAAATTTATGGGCACGTGAGCGCAAAAATAGTTGAAGAGAATAAATCCTGATAATGAAGGGACATGCATGCCTGGTTATGGGCTGATTATGCTAATGCAACATAATTTATGCGTTGCAATTAATAATCCATCCGATTACATCGTCGTAGGAGAAAGTGGTCGAAGCAAACGTGCCTCGAAGGTCGTCATGCAACAACCAAATGAGAACGCAACCACAACTCCGAGACGGAGGTGGGCCTGGAGGGGAAAAAAAGATATCCGTTGGGTGGTGGCAGCCACGCCGACCAACCACATCATTATAAAGATCTCGCGAGCCAAATATGACCCATGAGAAGACCGCAGCTCCTCGCTCTGTCGCCCACCGCCGTGGAGACTGTTTTTGATAAACACATCAATTTATCTCTCCCGCTGCTTGTTGCAAAAAAATTATCTTCCCGTTGCAACGCACGGGCATTTGTGCTAGTTATTCTCAAAGAAAGTAATATGTGTTAATAAAATAGATGGAACGGATAACACGGACACTGATGCTAGATAATGTTGGACGTAGTCAGACGACGTACGTATAGATCGGATGATCTGACATGGCACTGGCTTCCACGTGGTCCCTCTTTTTTCTTTTTCTTTTTTTATGAGAGGGAGCGATGCTGACTTTATCTCGTGCCTAGCACTCTTATGACCAGTTTTTTTCTTCTTCTGTAGTCTGATTCACCTCTACACATGATAGTGTGCAAGTACTATTCCAGAAGGCTCCTTTGGATGGTTTTGACTTTGACCCGGAGTATTAGTAGTAGTACTATTACAGGAATAGTAGCGATTGATTTGACGTGCCTGCTTTGATCAGACCTCAAGCGATTGCTCGTTTTGGGAATTGAGAAGCTTCCGCCACCGCTGAAGTATGTTGACTTAATTGCACGGCGACGTTGTTGATTGGATTACTGTCGCCACTGTAGGTTTTGGCGGATCGCGGCGAACAGTACGCCAACTTTTTTTAAAACAATCTGGACTCCACGCTTGCTTCAACAAGTAGTAGTAAACCAGGTCTTTTCTTCTCCGGTAACCGATCAGCTAATTAATGTTTTTTCTTGCAAACAACCATGCATGTAGCTTTTCCATATGTTGATTTCCTTTGGGACTTGAGCTGCTCGTACGCCTAGGCACTTGATTACGTGCAGCCGGATGACATTGAGACCAGAATGGATTTGGCCAAGGGCTATTTGGATTAGACGATGGAGCTTTTCCAACTAGAAAACTCGGCGGTTTGACAGCTTGATGGATTGCTGTCAGTCTCGACGGATCGTAGGACGGCTGCGACAGATGCGCATAGACACAGCAACTCAGACTTTTCTTGAACTCAAACCCCATACTGCCAGCTCCAAAATCAATCATGACTTTGACAACAAAATGATGAAATTGCCACTCTGCCAAAGGTTGTCCCATGCCGGGTTATCCTGCAAGATTGTTCCGTGCCAGCTCTTCTCTTCATCCAACCAAACATGGGCTTCTCGATCCCTGGGAGATCTCCCTTTGAGAACATAACATCACCGTGCACTCGCCCCACGGTGGCGTCAACTGTCGGGGTTTTGTCACGGCAGATGTCCTCGTGAAAGGACTAAGTTGTGAGGCCATCGCAACTAGGTGGTAGCTTGAACGGGGTTGGTCGAAATCAAGAGACGCGCATTTTACCCAGGTTCGGCCCCTCACGGTGGAGGTAAAAGCCTACATTCTGCTTGATTGCTATTGATGATGATCTCGAATACAAGGGTACTCTTTTGCTACCTCTATCTCAAGAGTTCTACTTTGATCTTGTCTAAAACTTGTGTGTATGTCTTGACTTTTCTCTAACTTGTCCTTTAGACAACCCAGGAGCCCACTTTATATAATAGCAGGGTCCCTGGGGTTTACAATAAGTTTCGAGTCCTACTCTTAATTGGAGTCCTACGTACTCTAAGTCTTGTTGGCCTTCTGTGCCTTCCAAATCAGGAAGTATCCATCCCGTGTATGATCCGTTGAGCCAGCAATAGCAAACCGGGTCTCCTCTTCTAAACCATTCAACCCAAACAGGGTCAATCCTCCGCCGGGTCTCGCTTCCAATGCCAGGTCTTGCTTCCCTTAGTAGGGAACTTCCCTCTTCTTGGACCTTCTCTGCGAGCCAGTACATTGGGCTCCTATCAAGCTGGCCTCCTGCCGGGTCTCATCACTGGGCCCTGAAATCCTCCTTGTTATCTTGTCTTAACCCGGAAAACGGGGCGACCCATAGAGCCTTCAAGTTCTAGGCTGGGTCAAACCTTTAGCCGAGTTATAACCGTGGGGAATATATCCAACATGGCTCTCATAATAGATTCATATGGTGGCTTAATTTTTTTTCTAGGGAAGTGTTCCATACCCTTCTTTAACAGAAACTAAAATTTTATATTCCCTTCTTTCATATCAATAACATCACCTATGGTTCGTAAGAACGGTCTACCAAGTATTATGGGACAAGACGTATTGCATTCAATATCAAGCACAATAAAATCAATGGGTACATATTTCTATTTGCAAGAATTAGAACATCATTTATTCTACCAAAAGGTTTTTTAATAGTAGAATCTGCTAATTGCAAATTAAGAGAACATTCATCCATATTGGTAAAACCTAGCACATCACATAGAGATTTGGGTATTGTGGAAATGCTAGTACCCTAATCACATAAAGCATTGCATTCATAATTTTTAATTTTGACTTTAATGGTGGGTTCCCACTCATCATATAATTTCCTAGGTATTGAAACCTCCAATTCTAGCTTATTTTCTAAAGCTTTCATCATCGCTTCTACAATATGTTTAGTAAAAGCCTTATTTTATGCATAAGTATTGGGTGAATTTAACATAGATTGCAACAAAGAAATACACTCAATTGAAGAGCAACTATCATAATTAAAGTCTTTGTAATCCAAAAGAGTGGGCACATCACTATTTAAAGTTTTTACCTCTCCAAATCCACTTTTATCAATTTTTTCATTAAGATTTTCACCCTCCGAACTATGAGGACGCCTTCTAGCTAAAGTTGACTCTTCTTCAGTACCCTTTTCATCAAGTTTCACATTGCTAAATAAAGATTCAATAGAAGAAACACCAATCATTTTAATATCTTCATCATTACTACGATAAAAATTGGGCAAAATAGCTTTTTCTAAGAATTCTCGCTTAGCCCTCAACCTAGCGATTCTTTCTTTACTTTTATCCATGGAGAAATAAAGAGCTTTAATTGATTCACTAATATCAAGCTTGGGTGAAAAAAAATAGATTTAAGTTTTCCACATCATGAACAATTCTATCCATACTCCTAGACGTATCATTAAGTTTACTCAATTTTTCTTCTATCATAGTGTTGAAAACTTTTTTGAGCATTAATAAATTCTTTAATATTACTTTCAAGATCAGAGGGCATTCTATTATTATTATAAGAATTACCATAGGAATTGCCATAATTATTAGAGGAATTTCCAAGGAACGGCCTAGGATTGAAATTACGTCTATAAGCATTGCTATTAAAATTGTTTCGCGAGAAAAAATTCACATCTACGGGATCGTTATTTTGCTCAATAAAAGTGGACAATGGCACATCATTAGGATCAATAGGAGCATTTTTACTAGCAACCAATTTCATAAGCGCATCAACTTTATCACTCAAAGTGCTAATTTCTTCAACATAATTCACCTTTTTACCAGTAGGAGTTCTTTCAGTATGCCATTGTGAATAATTTGCCATAATATTATCAAGCAATATGGTAGCTTCTCCTATCGTAATTTCCATAAAAGTGCCATCTGCGGCGGAGTCTAAAAGATTTCTAGAAACAAAGTTCAATCCCGCATAAAAATTTTGTATGATAATCCGTAAATTTAAACCATGAGTAGGGCAATTTCTTATCATTAATTTCATCCTCTCCCAAGATTGGGCAACATGTTCATGCTCATGTTGCTTGAAATTCATAATTTTATTTCTAAGAGAAATAATTTTCGCGGGAGGAAAATACTTGATAATAAAAGCATCTTTACACCTATCCCAAGAATCAATACTATTTCATGGCAAAGATGAGAACCAAATTTTAGCATGATCTCGCAATAAGAACGGAAATAATTTTAATTTGACAATATCGTTATCCACATCTTTTTTTGCATATCACACAATTCTACGGAAGTGTTAAGATGGGATGCAGCATTTTCATTAGGACTATCAGAAAATTGTTCTTTCATAACAAGATTTAACGAAGTGGCATTAATATCACAAGTCTCCACACTAGCGGCGAGAGGAGCAATCAGAGTACTAATAAAAATCATTATTATTAGTATTGAAAAATCACACAATTTTGTATTTTCTTGAGACATCGCTACTAGGCAAACAAGATAACAAGCAAACAAAGAAGCAAAAAGAAAAAGGCAAACCAAAAATATTTTTGTATTTTTGCAAAACTTTTTAGAAGTGGGGGAGATGAAAACGAGAGGCAAGTAGCAAATAATGTAAATTCAAGGAGATGAAAGTTTATGCGTAGGTACTTGATAGATGTGTAACACCCCCAGTGTCATGCTATAGTGACCTCACACTAATGGTGCCATGCCATCAAGTTTAACTTAGCCAAATTGCCACTTAATATAATTCAAAGCCATTTTCAATTTTAAAATAAAATTAAATAATTATTTTCTTCAAACATAAAAACTAAAATGTTCATCTTGTGGAAAATATTCCATAACTAATTGTGGTGGTGAACCAACATTTTGTAAAGTGGTTGAGAGCCCTAAAATAAATAAAACAGGAGCCAAATCAGTATTTAAAATGCCTTTCTAAATTATGAAAATACAATCTATTTTAATTAAACCAAAAACTTTTTGTGGCAATGTCCAAAATTGCACTATAATTAATGGACCAAATTTCTTTTTTACTAAACCTATTTACTATTTAAAATAAATACAAAGCAGAAAGAAACGAACAAAACAGAAAAGAAAATAAAAGAAAAGCGGCACAGACCACTGTGCACTGGGCCTGGCCCAGATGGCCCAGCCCACCTGCTCCCGGTCGGCTTCAACCTCCCGCTACAGGAGGCCGACCGGGGACGCGCGCCCATGTCGTTGCCACTGGGCCACCTCGCCATCCCGCGTCACTACAGATGTCGGGAGGAGATAATATCTCCACCACAGCGCCTCGAGACAGCCTCCAGATCCACTCCCCCCCCCGCGCCACTCCTCCCCTTCACCTCGGCATTTTCGTCCACTCAAGCGCGTCGGCGTCGATCCCATGGCCACCGTTGCCTCCTCGCCACCGCTACGTGTCTGCCAGGTCCATCGTCTCCCGCTACATCAACCCCGACCACCCGTTCAAGCTCTCCATCCTTCCTCGACTACATCGAGCTTGTCCTCCGTCTCAGGCACCGGAGGTCACCGCCGACGAATCCGGCCACACCGGAGCCTCCCCGAGCTCGCCTTGCACCTCTACAGGCTCGCTGTGAGGCCTAATCTTTTTCCCCTCTTCTCCCCGCCTCGCGCCCATACTCTAGTGCCATTCCCGCGAGCTACCGCGCCGCCGTCCGCCATGGCTGCCTAGCTCCGTGCTCCCGAGCGCCTCCACTTGGCTTGGCTGCACAAGCGTGTTCGTGGAGATTCCAGGAGGCCGTAGCGCACCTCACCTCTTCCGTTAGTTCGCCGTAACACCGATGCCGCATACACCGCCGCTCCGGCTGCCGCTCATGTCGTCGCCGTCGACGAACAAGGCCCCCCCGGCGTCCCCTGCTACCTCCCACGGATGCGCGTGAGCTTTGGCTCTCGAACGCGCCATCCCGCGGCCTGAACCATCGCCAGACGGGCAAATCCGAGGCCCTCCGTCACGCAGGATGGTTGCCGACGACCAACTCCGGCGTGGCAGCGTCGTTAGCTACCAACAACCCCCTATAACAACCACTGACATGTGGGGCCACCGCGTTAATTAACTATTTAAGTTTAAATAAAATTGTTAGTTAGTATAGTCACTCACAGTTTGGCCCCACAATTAAGTTAAACTAATTAAATGTTAAAACTCTGTTAAATTAGGCTTTGTCACTGATAGCAGGGCCCCACTGTTCAGTTCACCAGTCAAACCTGCTGACTGGGCAGTCCCAGTCAGTGATAAGTGGGACCTATGGGTCCACTTTGACTTCGTTGACCAGTCAATTGGTCCACAGTTGACTGGGACCCCCTGGTCCCACACGTAAGCCACTGCTGGGTACACTAAGTGTGTACACATAACAATTTCACCTTTTATTTTGAATTAAAAATAATTACAGAATTTGTTTAAAACTTTGGAAAATCATATAAAATAAACCATATCTCGGATGAAAATACTTTGTACATGAAAGTTGCTCAGAAAAACGTGACGATTCTGAATATGCGCTCCGTTCGTCTGCCACACGTCCCTAGCATAGCAAACATGGAACCGTCCCCCTCTATTTCCTCTGTCCGAAAATGCCTAACACCGGGAATACTTTCCCGGATGTCTTCCCCCTTCGCCGGTATCACCTAGTGCTGCGATAGGTCACCTCTGACACTGCATTTTGTCATGTCTTGCATCGTGCTACATCTGTTTGCATTATATTTATTGCTTATTCCCCCTCTTCTCTCCGGTAGACATCGAGACCGACGCCGCTGCTCCAGACGTCGACTACACCCTTGACGAACCCTCCTTCTCAGCAGAGCTTCCAGTCCAGCAAACCCCCCTTGATCATCCCAAATCGCCTACTCTTGCCCTCTACTGCTTGCATTAGAGTAGTGTTACTATTTCATCGGTTTGATCCTATACTGCTGCATAGCCTGTCTTTGTTGCTACTGTTGTTGATACCTTACCTGCTATCCTAAATGCTTAGTATAGGATGCTAGTATTCCATCAGTGGCCCTACATTCTTGTCCGTCTGCCATGCTATACTATCGGGCCGTGATCACGATGGGTGTTGATCACAGGTATATACATACATATTATACTTGATACATGTTGTGTCAAAAGTCAGGTTGGCTCGTAGAGTACCCGCGAGTGATTCACGAATGTGGGGGATGAAGGGGCAAGTGGTTCCATCCAGGTAGTGATGGACCTGGGTTCCCGATGCCCCCCTGAGTGATACCTTGTGGCAGAGTGACAGGGCAGGTTGAGACCACCCAGGAGAGAGGTGGGCCTGGTCCCTTGTCATTGTCCACGGTTGTTTCAAAATAACACGCTTAACGAAATTTGGATATTTGATCTGAGTTGGTCTTTTGGCCTATACGCACTAACCAACTACGCGGGGACAGTTATGGGCACTCGACGTCGTAGTATCCGCCGAAGCTTTCCAGACGTCAGTGACTGTGTTGCGCGCACCGGGTTGGACCGCATAAAGCAACCTCCTTTGTAATGGAGGTTGCTAGGTCTGCTCACCGTCCGCGTTCACAACATGCAGGAGTGCAACGGGCGATGTGCCCAAGACCCCTGCACGCTTAGGATTTAGACCGGCGTGCTGGTCTCTGTGTTGAGTCTAGGTAGGGCTGCGACGTGTTGATCTTCCGAGGCCGGGTATGAACCAGGAAAGTGTGCCCGGCCAGAGGGACCGAGCATGTTGGGCAATGTGGTGCACCCCTGCAGGGAAGTTGGTCTCTTCGAATAGCCGTGTCCATGGTATCAGGATGACTTGGAGTTGTATTCCGACCTCTTACAACTAAAATCGGATACTTAATAAAACACACCCAGATAAGTGCCAGATACAACCCGGTGATCGCTCTCTCATAGGGTGACGAGGAGAGGATCGCCGGGTAGGATTATGCTATACGATGTTACTTGATGCTATACTTGCTACTCTCTTCTATATGCTTCAAGATGGAGGCTGCCATAAGCGTAGTCTTCGATAGGACTAGCTATCCCCCTCTTATTCTGGCATTTTGCAGTTCAGTCCATAGATACTACCCATTTCATTGATATCGATGCATATGTAGTGTAGATCCTTGCTTGTGAGTACTTTGGATGAGTACTCACGGTTGCTTTGCTCCCTCTTTCCCCCCTTTTCCATTCTTCTCGGATGTTGCAACCAGATCGTGGAGCTCAGGAGCCAGACGCCACCGTCGACGACGATTGATACTACCCCGAGGGTGCCTACTACTACGTACATGCCGCCGACGACCAGGAGTAGGTTAGGAGGAACCCAGGAAGGAGGCCTGCGCCTCTTCGATCTGTATCCATGTTTGTGCTAGCCATCTTATGGAAACTTGTTTAACTTATGTCTGTACTCAGATATTGTTGCTTCCACTGACTCGTTTATGAACGAGCTTATGTATTCGAGCCCTCGAGGCCCCTGTCTTGTAGTATAAATCTTGTTTTATCTTATTTGTGTCTAGAGTTGTGTTGTGATATCTTCCCATGAGTCCCTGATCTTGATCGTACACGTTTGCATGTATGATTGAATCGGGGGCATCACAAGTTGGTATCAGAGCCAACTGCATGTAGGAATCCCTCTTCCAAACTCCTTGGCCGAAGTTGAGTCTAGTCATTGCAAAACTTTTATAACATGGCTGTGTGGCTTACGGGCCCACGTCCCCATTGGGTGGTATTAGGATCTTTTATTCCTCGTCTATACTCTCGGACTCCGATCTCTCTTCTATTCGGGTTAAATTATTTTACTAACTCTAACTCTAGGTTCTTGTACCCACTTCTTGCCGGAGAGCCCCTTAATTCCAGATGATTGACTGCTTCACCAGAAGGTTCCGAAGATGCTATTCGATGTTTTCCCGAGACACTTGTGCCCACCGCCTTGGCAAATTCCCTACTACTGTTATATCCTTATGGATAACTACATATACTTTCCATTCTTACATTCAATCCCATTGATCTTGTTATTACAAGATGCTCGAACTGCTCTCCGTTGTTCCGAGAATCCTTTGAGCTTACTACCTTGCAGTTCTTGCCACATGAATACCCCCTACGTATAATTCCTCATACTTACCGAGTATCCGCCCTTCCCCCGTTGTTCATATGATTCACAAGATACATTGAAATACTATCTGATCTTCCGGTATTCCTCTGCCCTCTATTACTCTGCAAATACTTGTCTGCTTGTATTATGATTGCGTTCCATATGACTAGCAATACTCATTAGTATCCTTTGTCTTTCTCATTTTGAGTCCCTTGGTTCAATATGTTGCGAATGCTCGCAATCCTCAATCAGATCCTAGAATTCATCCTTCCGGCTCATACGTCATATTAAACATGAGATGGATCTCGACCAATCAAAATGCCATCGATTTTACCCCTAAGCCCGCTCAACTTATCTGTCGTGGAATAGTCACGGCAGATGTCCTAGTGTGAGGACTTAGTCGTGGAGCCATCGCAATGAGGTTAGTTTAAAGGGGTTAATCAGGACAAAGGACACGGGGAGTTTATACTGGTTCGGCCCCTTGTGGTGAAGGTGAAGGCCTAATCCAGTTTAAGGTGGTATTGCTAGGGTTTCGATGACCAGGGAGCGAATACGCTTAACCTGGCTCTCGATATGTTGTCTCTTGCCCCTAAATCGCCGATGGGTCGTCCCTTTATATACATAGGTTGACGCCCGGCGGTTCGCAGAATCCCGGCCGGCTCATAAACGTGTCCGGCTCGGTATCCACTCTTTCCTATCTTACAATACAAGTCATATACTTATGGCGGTTTACATCTATGGGCCCTAACTCGCCTTTGAGCTTTGGGCCTTCTTATTAAGTCTCCTTCGTAAGTCGCCATCTTCTATGTCTTCATGGGCTTCAATACAGGTAAATCACTATGAGTATAACCCGGCCCCTCCTGGGCGGTTTATACTTCAATAGTTATATCCCCAACATTAGGCCCCAGGTTGATTTGAACTTGTTCATGTCAATCTTCAACACTTAGGAAAATTCCCTCTTCATTACCTTCGCAAAAATTTGTAACTCGCCGTGACGTCATCTTCCGAGATCATGATAACCCGCCATGATGTCACCTGTCATTAATTTTATAAACATCCAAAAATCATATATGCATCTCCTTTTTAATGAACCTCCGAAAATCGAGGCGTCAGCCCTGTCACATATCCAATTTGGAGCTCCTCGATTCCCGCGCATGCCACTTATCCATTCACCTTATAAATAGGGCCAGGGGTCCTTTTCACTTTCCCCCCTCAGCCTCTTTGTCTTCCTCGTCTTCCTCGCGACGCACTGCTCTCGAGTCCAGCCGCCGCCATCGACCCTCTCCTCTGCATCACCCTTGGCGCTGCATCAACCTGACTTGGTCCAGAGTTTGCTCACGCGCCTCCGCCGTTCAACAGCCTTGGTAAGTTCTTCCTCCTTCCCCCTCCGTAGATCTCATTAGGGTTCGAACAAACTCATGGAGGTTCGGCACTGTTCTTCACCCATTCTTCGCTGTAGCATGAGGTTTGATTCAAGCTTGATATTTATCCTGTGCGGCAATAATCCTAGTCCCTTTTTCCTCATTAGAGCATCTCTTTTAGGTAGAAAAATCCGATCTGGACCTTCATAAACTTCTCAAGTACCAGTATTTTAGGTCTGAATATATTTTCATTTTCTGACACGCGGTAGATCCAAAATTGCAATACCAATCTGTAAAACCTGTTTTTCATCACTTAGCCATTTTCCAACTTCAGATCTACATTTTCAATATCCGTATAGGCGGTTTAACTTCAGAAAATAATAACCTGCCAAGTACCATTAGTCCCCTCTTAAACCGCCAAGTGCTCGTCTTTGTAATTTGATAACGTCACTGTCCGGTTTAACAATTATGCATGCTTCAACACTTTCTGCCCGTTAACCATGAACCTTAAACCAGCACAAATCTTTTCCAGGTTATCGTATAAATGGCCAAATCCTTTTATTCCTGTAACTGGGTTCAATCCCGGGTTATAGAAGAAGAACTGAACGGGTGTGTTGCAACCGGCGCTTTAGCAAAAAAGGAAGACATCCACTGGAGAGCCCCCGGTCCAGAAAATCTTCCTGAACCCAAGGATGGGGAAGTGATCGTTTTTGTTGATCATCTGAGTCGAGGGTTCAGCCCTCCCGAATCAAAAAATTTCCGTGACGTGCTTCACTTCTTCCAACTTCACCCTCAAGATATTGGGCCTAACTCCGTGTCCAATATTTGCAATTTTCAAGTGTTTTGTGAAGCCTACCTGCAAGAAGAGCCCACAGTCGACCTGTTCAGAGACTTCTTCTATTTAAACCGCCGTACTGAATTTACGGATGGGCCCAATACTGAACTTGGTGGGGTTTCAATTCAGAAGAGAAAAGACGTCAGCTTGCCTCACGCTAAGCATCATAGCCATGCCAAAGATTGGAATCAAACTTGGTTCTATTGCCAAGATACATCTCCAGCTGGCGAGAATCCTCTGCCGGGTTACCGTGCTCACCGGCTTACCGATGCACATCCATTCCCCCAAAGACTCAATGCAAAGGAACGGTCCAAATATGCACCACAGCTTTCAAAGCTCAGAGCCTTTGTGGCAAACGGTTTGACATGCATTGATTTTGTCCGTTGCTGGGTATCTTGGAGCATTTTGCCTTTAAGCCGTCGCCCCGGTTTAATGTGTGAGTACATAGGGGATGTGAAAGACCCTCAACGCCACACTGATATTCAGCTGACTGATGCTGAAATTACTGAATCTGTCAAGAAGATGTTGGATGAACCGGTGACCGACTGTAGCAAAACAGGACTTAGTCCTTTTTGCGCTTCAAATAAACCACCAGCTGTAAGAATTGCCCCACTCCTGCTTTAATCCATATTCTTAATACTCCCTTATGATCTTTTCAATCTTTAAACAGGGTGATGATCCGTTCTGGAAGAAGAAACCGCAGGATAAACCGGCCAAAATACCTCGTGTCAAGACCAAGGTCAACAAGAAGCCCGCTAAGAAGAAAAACACCGAACCTACCGAGTTAAACATTGATGATGATAATCCGGAGTCAGAGGTAGAACTTGATTCACTTGGCTCTTTTTTCATACATCTCATTGACGATGATTTTTATCAGGACGACGCAGAAGCTAGCCGCGCAAATGGCGTAGAGGTAACTATTCTCTCATCCGGTTCAGAACCTCTGCCCACACAGAAAACCCGACAAGCAAGCCGGAAAGTAAGATTTTCTCACCCCCTATCTTACTTGGATCCAAACTTTCTTTTGAAGAAGCAGCAACACGAAGCTCGCTGCACAACCCGGCATAGCGGCCATGTGGTCACTTCTTCCGGTTTACCGAACTCGCCAGTTCGTAAACGCCACCCAGAGGTCTCTTCTATTTCTGACACATCTTATCCCAAGGCGGGTTATTTCCGACGACCTCTTAATCCGTCTGATTCAAACTATCAGGGAACTTCCCATTATATCCTCTGGCGAGTCCACAGGGACACAAATTCCAACCCTCAAAACTGTTCCTGGGTGAGCATTTTTAACTAACCTCTTATACCTTATGCTTGATCATTATACTAACCTGTTATTTGTGTCTCTGTCAGAGCCAAGGCCAGACCCAGTAAAAAGGCCAAATTGAACAAACCGGTTGATGACAGCGCGCCAACTGATCCGGAAAAGAACCCGGAACAGTTTGAACCAAATACTGAAGCTATTCTTGATGATCCACCACCGCAAGATCATGAAACCTTTGTTGAACAGATGGAAATTGATCCGATGGGTCATGCTGATAAACCGCCAAGCCCAACTAAGGCTGCTGATGATAAAGCCGACGATGTTGTAGTTACCGGTGTCGGGTGTACAGCCCCAGGCAACCCCACTGCTCTGTCAAAACATAGTGCCAAAGAAGAATTTTCTGCTGTTGACAAGGGCAAGTGGAAGGTGGACTTGGAAAGCTATGCCCACCTCAGCGCCCAAGATATTCATTCTGGGTTTTTAAACCATTTGCACACAAGCCATGATTATGAAGCCGGTTTACTGAACATGATGAAGGAGCGATATGAGGTAAATGCTGTTAACTCTGCATAAATATTCTTCCCTTAGCCGCCAAGTTTACTGGACATAAAAGAATAGAATGTTCTGCAAACTTTCAAGAACCATATAGATCAACTCCACTAGCCCGCCAGGGCCGGTTTATAATGTCAATATGAACCGGGACTTTAGAATAATAACTCTTCGGTTTCGCCTGTGTAGCCCCCAAGGGTCGACTTAACAAATATGTTAAGTTGAGACTAATTATGCTATAAGGCTTAAAATTCTTACTTAGGACCTTTATAATCCGGTTGACCATCAAGCTGATAGTTGTTATGTGCTTGGGACTTGTAATTTTTTTTTGATAAGAAGCAATAGACATTAGCCCCCAAGTGCCAAGTATATTACTTGTTATGTGCTTGGGACTTTGAATATGCACTGCTAACTAATTAATTACATGTCTCTTGCAGGCTGATCTTAACAAGAAGGAATCTCAAATCGCCGACCTTCAAGAAAATATCAAGTCGCAACAAGCCGAGACCTCCAAAGCCAAGGAAGAACTGACCAGTGCCTTAACAGCAGTGGAAAAACTGAAGGAGAGCTTTAAGAATGAGCGGGCAGGTTGGGATACAGAAAAGTCAACTCTGCTGAAGAGGGCTGAGGATGCTGAGGCTGCCCTTAATCCGGTAGCTGAGGAGCTGACTGGCTTGAAACAACAAATAAATGCCATGACCGCTGCCGTATTTGGTAAATAACTTCTTCATAAGCTTTGAACATGTATTATGTAAGAGACTGCCGGTTTACCGATGTTTTTAATGATGCAGGAACTCGCATTGCTCATCTTGGCTCAGATATGCGGCAAAAACTGAAAGCCGCCTATACACTTATAGAGCAATTATATACCGGCGTACAACGGGTTATCTGCACAGCTTCCCATAATAAACCGCCCCCAACCTTGATCAAGGAGACGTTGGAAAGGCTGGCGATGATGCCTGCACGGTTTGAAGAGCTAAAGAAGTCAGCTGCCAGGGCGGGTGCTCTTACTGCACTGACTCGGGTCAAAGCTTGGATATCTGATCTTGATCCGGCCGATGTGGGAAACGGCTACCCGAGCATAAAGGAGGACGGGTCAGAGTTTAATAACGATGACCTCAGAGCCTTGACGAGGGAAATGGGCCCATTGGCTAGCAAATTGGCTGAAGAAACCGATCTTTCACATTATCAGTCGATTTATGATGCCAACAACAAGAGAGTTAATGCGCCAACTTATGATGCTCCAAATCTTATTCCTCCAATCCGTAAGCATACCTATGCCCCTGATGTTGACCCCTCCATACTTATAAGTGATGAAGCTGTATTCAAGGCCTTAACTGGGATCGATTGGACCACCATTGACTTCCAGCCACTGGGTAGAGAGGAGGAAGATGAACCGGCGCTGGACGATCCACAACCTTCAAGTCAGCCAGGCCAGGACTCGTAAACCGGGGGCCGGTTTAGCAGCTGCTTTCTTTAAGACTTGTTAAAACAATTATTCTTTTGGGCACCAAACGCCTTGTAATAGGCTAGCTTAAACTCTTGTTCTGCTATGCCATCGTGCATATTTACTTTGCATGACGCTGCTAATCCACCATGTTAAGATACGCCACTTATGCTTACAATATTAACAATGTGGAGTCTGCTCCTGCATGGAACGGATTAAAAGTGTCCTGGCGGTTTACCGCTGGACGGGTCATAACGCCCAATATAAAACCATGGAAACTAACATAGCTTATACCCAAGGCTGGACTTTCAGAATAACCAAATTTGAAATATATCATACCTGTGATATTTGATCACACTGTTGGTTTACCAAACCGGTGTAGTAAGGGGGAGAACTCAAACTTTGAGCACTGGTAATTATCATAGATTGCTTGGCTTATGAACAAAACTAGGCCGGGTTAATAAACACCGGATGAATTATGATCATAAAGCATTATAAGCCTCATCAAATAAACCTCAAAAACTATGGAATAAAACAAACGAAAAAACGAGGCTTTTCATGGGCTGCCAGGCCAAAAATCGAGTGCTTTCACGGGCCGCACAGCCACTGAGTTAAACCTATATACAAACCTTATAAGATGGACCTCACATAACCAATCGTCGTTTTAACTTTGACAAGTTCAGGGTCTGTATAAGATTGACTTGTCAAACGTTCAGCGGGTCATTCTAGGAATACCTGGGCGGAGTGGCTTACTTAAAAAGGCAGGATAACCCGGGGTTTTAGGTGAATACACCTGGCTTCCAAGCCTAGCTTTTAAGCCTATTACAAGGGTTATACAAACTCCTTGTTCTTTAGAATCAAGGAGCCCCCAAGTAATATTTTTGAGCTGTGCTCAAGGGGCACCTATGTTTGAGCTGTGATTTTGCAACAGACTCTCTTTGGTACCTTTAACCTGGGTAGCAAGCCCCCAAGTTTTTTTTTTCAGTTGGCTTATAAGCCGGTTCAAAGGGTAATCACTTCGCTCATAAGCCGGAAGCCCCCAAGTAACCAAAGACTCATTAAGAAAAAACGACAGAGGCCCTGCTTTTAGCAGGGGTGCCGGTTTAATATATACATTGTCAAAAATATGTACATCAGAAGAGCCAATGGCTCAGGTGTAGTAAGGCCGAAGATGAGCAATATTCCACGGCCGGCGAGTCTCTTCCTCCGACGTGCGTGAGTCCTTGTGGTCTCGAACATCAATAAGGTAGTATGACCCGTTGTTCAGATTCTTGCTGACCACAAAGGGTCCTTCCCAAGGTGGGGATAACTTGTGCATATCAGTCTGATCCTGGACAAGCCGGAGCACTAAGTCGCCTTCTTGAAAGGTTCTGGTCTTGACCCGGCGGCTGTGATAACGACGTCGATCTTGCTAGTAAATCGCCGAATGAGCCGCTGCGAGATCACGCGCCTCGTCTAACAGGTCAAGTGCATCCTGACGTGCCCTTTCATTATTAGCTTCAACGTAAGCCGCCACCCGGGGTGAGTCGTGGCGGATGTCACTGGGGAGAACCGCCTCTGCTCCATAAACCATGAAAAAAGGCGTGTAACCCGTAGATCTGTTGGGCGTTGTGTTGATGCTCCATAGCACCGAGGGTTACTCCTCTACCCAACAACCCGGCGTCCTCTGTAAGGGAACCATAAGCCGGGGCTTGATGCCTCTCAGGATCTCTTGATTGGCTCTCTCAGCTTGACCATTAGATTGGGGGTGAGCCACCGACGATACATCAAGCCGGATATGCTCACGTTGACAAAATTCTTTCATAGCACCCTTGGAGAGATTAGTGCCATTGTCTATTGCAATGCTGTGTGGAAAGCCAAAACGGAAGATCACCTTCTTCATAAATTGAACCGCCGTTGCTGCATCACACTTACTGACTGGCTCTGCCTCTACCCACTTAGTGAATTTATCAACCGCCACCAAGAGGTGGGTCTTCTTATCCTTGGACCTCTTAAAAGGTCCAACCATATCAAGCCCCCAAACTGCAAACGGCCAAGTGATTGGAATCATTCTCAACTCCTGAGCCGGAACATGAGCTCGACGTGAAAACTTCTGACAACCGTCACATTTTTTGACCAAGTCCTCAGCATCAGCATGAGCCGTCAGCCAATAAAAACCGTGACGAAAAGCCTTCGCTACAAGAGATTTAGAGCCGGCATGATGACCATAATCTCCTTCATGGATCTCACGCAGAATCTCACAGCCTTCTTTAGGAGAAACACAACGCTGAAAGGCCCCGGTAACACTGCAATGGTGCAGCTCTCCATTGACGATTGTCATTGACTTGGACCGCCGGGTTATTTGCCTGGCCAAGGTTTCATCCTCAGGTAACTCGCCCCAGGTCATATATGCCAAATATGGAATTGTCCAATCAGGAATAACATGAAGAGCCGCCACCAACTGAGCTTCCGGGTCAGGAATAGCCAAATCCTCCTCTGTAGGTAACTTGACCGACGGGTTATGCAAAGCGTCAAGAAAGACATTAGGTGGCACCGGTTTACGTTGAGAACCCAACCGGCTTAAGGCATCAGCCGCTTCATTTTTCCTCCGATCAACATGCTCAACTTGATAACCCTTGAAGTGACCAGCAATAACATCCACCTCTCGTCGATAAGCTGCCATGAGGGGATCCTTAGAATCCCAAGTACCAGAGACTTGTTGAGCCACCAAATCTGAGTCACCAAAGCACCTTACCCGGCTTAAGTTCATCTCCTTAGCCATCCGAAGACCGTGGAGCAAGGCCTCATACTCAGCTGCATTGTTAGTGAAAGGGAACATCAAACGGAGAACATAACAAAATTTATCACCTCGAGGGGAAGCAAGCACAACTCCAGCCCCCGAGCCCTCCAATTGCCTGGACCCATCAAAGTGAATAGTCCAATACGTGTTATCTGGTTTTTCCTCAGGCATCTGCAGCTCTGTCCAGTCATTGATGAAATCCACCAGTGCTTGAGACTTGATGGCCGTGCGAGGCATATACTTCAAACCATGAGGCCCAAGTTCAATGGCCCATTTGGCAACCCGGCCTGTTGCTTCCCTGTTTTGTATGATATCTCCTAAAGGAGCAGAGCTAACTACAGTAATGGGGTGACCCTGAAAATATTGCTTAAGCTTCTGGTTTGCCATGAAAACCCCATATACAAGCTTCTGCCATTGTGGGTATCTCTGCTTGGACTCAATAAGCAATTCGCTGATATAATAAACCGGCCGTTGAACCGGATATTCCTTGCCTGCCTCTTTCCTTTCAACCACAATAGCCACACTGACAGCCCGGCTATTAGCAGCCACATATAACAACAGCGGCTCCTTATCAACGGGTGCAGCTAGGACCGGCGGCTCAGCCAGCTGCTTCTTAAGCGCCTCAAATGCCTCATTAGCAGCGTCACTCCAGACGAAGTCATCTGTCTTTTTCATCATCTGATACAAAGGGATGGCCTTCTCACCGAGGCGGCTTATGAACCGGCTTAGCGCCACAATACGACCCGCCAGACATTGAACATCATTGATACACGCCGGTTTAGCCAGAGAAGTAACGGCTTTGATCTTCTCCGGATTAGCTTAAATGCCCCTGTTAGACACCAGAAAGCCCAAAAGCTTGCCCGCCGGCACACCAAAAACACACTTGGCCGGATTAAGCATCATCTTATAAATTCGGAGATTATCAAAGGTTTCCTTCAAGTCATCTATCAACGTCTCCTTCTTTCTGGATTTCACCACAATATCATCCACATAAGCATGAACATTGCGTCCAATCTGATTATGAAGACAATTCTGCACACATCGCTGGTAAGTCGCCTGGGCACTCTTGAGCCCAAAAGGCATAGACACATAGCAGAAGGCTCCAAAGGGAGTTATGAAAGCTGTCTTCTCCTGGTCCTTAACTGCCATCTTGATCTGATGATAACCAGAATAAGCATCCAAAAAACTCAAATGCTCACAACCCGCCGTAGCATCAATAATCTGATCAATACGAGGGAGAGCAAAAGGATCAGCCGGACAAGCCTTGTTTAAATCCGTGTAGTCCACACACATGCGCCAAGTGCCGTTCTTCTTAAGTACCAGCACCGGGTTAGCTAACCACTCAGGATGAAAAACTTCAACAATAAACCCAGCCGCCAAGAGCCGGGCTACCTCCTCACCAATGGCCTTACG
This sequence comes from Thinopyrum elongatum, assembly GCA_011799875.1. Lineage (NCBI taxonomy): Eukaryota > Viridiplantae > Streptophyta > Magnoliopsida > Poales > Poaceae > Thinopyrum > Thinopyrum elongatum. The sequence continues at coordinate 290,166,307 of CM022299.1, read as the reverse complement.
CCTTTCTTCATTGAAACGATGAAGAAACTGCTTGACCGGTTTAAACTTGGGATTAATATTGAGAGTGTGCTCAGCGAGTTCCCTCGGTACACCTGGCATGTCAGAAGGTTTCCATGCAAAGATGTCCCGGTTCTCACGGATGAACTCGATGAGCGCGCTTTCCTATTTCGGATCCATATTAGCACTGATGCTGAACTGCTTGGATGAATCGCCAGGAACAAAATCAACCATCTTAGTGTCATCTGCCGATTTAAACTTCAAAACCGGATCATGCTCTGTAGTTGGCTTTTTCAAAGACGTCATATCCGCCGGATCAACATTGTCTTTGTAAAATTTTAACTCCTCCATTACACAAACCGACTCAGCATAAGCCGCATCACCCTCTTCACATTCCAAGGCTATCTTTCGGCTCCCATGTACTGTGATGGTCCCCTTGTAACCCGGCATCCTGAGCTGCAGATAAACATAACAAGGCCATGCCATGAACTTGGCATAAGCCGGCCGTCCAAACAGAGCGTGATACGGGCTGTGAATTTTGACTACTTCAAAGGTCAATGTCTCTGACCTAGAGTCATGATCATCTCCAAAGGCAACTTCCAGAGCTATCTTACCAACAGGGTACGCCGACTTACCAGGCACCACACCATGGAAAACTGTATTCGATGGTTTAAGATTTTTATCTGTCAACCCCATGTGACGGAAAGTTTCGTAATAAAGGATATTGATGCTGCTCCCTCCGTCCATGAGTACCTTGGTAAACTTATACCCTCCAACCTAGGGTGCAACCACCAATGCTAGGTGACCCGGATTATCAACCCGGGGCGGGTGATCTTCCTGACTCCACATGATGGGCTGCTCAGACCAGCGCAAGTAACGGGGAACCGCCGGTTCAACGGCGTTCACTGCCCTTTTATGAAGCTTCTGATCTCGTTTGCATAAATTTGTGATGAAGACGTGGTACTGCCCACTATTCAACTGCTTTGGGTTACTCTGATACCCAGATTGCTGCTGCTGATTCCCCTGACCTGACTGTTGATGGTAGCCACCCTGATTGCCTTGATTGCCCTGATTACCTTGGAATCCAGAACTAGAACCGCCACCGCCGTAACCCGGCCCATGAGAACCGGATCCTGAACCACCACCCGGTCCATGATTGTCTTGAAAAAGATTGGAATTTTTATACTCCTTCATGATGTAGCAATCCTTCCAGAGGTGGCCAGACGGTCTTTCTCGCGTCCCATGCCTTGGGCAGGGCTGATTTAGCATCTGCTCAAGATTAAAACCTGACCCTCCGGCCCGTGGGGGTGGTTTACCATTACGATGCTGGCCATTATTCTGTGCGTTGGTGTTAGCCACAAAGTCCAAACTATTACCAGCTTTGCGCTTACCATTGCCTCCCTGATTCGCCGGATTATGCTGCTGTCCTCTGGTGCTGCTGCTCTTCTTTCCCTTTCCCGGCTTGTCATCATCAGACTCGGGGTCCTTGGTACCATCAGAGTCAGCGTACTTAACCAGAGCCGTCATCAGCTCTCCCATGTCATTGCAGTGGCGCTTGAGTCGACCCAACTTCTGCTTAAGAGGCGTAAACCGGCAATTCTTCTCCAACATTATGACTGCTGAACCGGCATTGATGCGATCCGATGAATGTAAGATGGTCGAAACCCGGCGCACCCAATGGGTTGTGGACTCACCCTCTTCTTGGACACAGGCATCTAGATCCACAATTGACATAGACTGCTTGCACGTATCTTTGAAATTCTGGATAAACCGGGCTTTTAACTCGGCCCATGATCCAATGGAGTTGGCAGGGAGCCCCTTCAACCAAGTGCGAGCCGTTCCATCCAACATCAGGGGGAAATATTTAGCACATGCCGCATCGCTAACATCTAGCAATTCCATGGCCATCTCATAACTCTCGATCCATGCTTCAGGAGGTAAATCGGCTGTATAGTTAGGCACCTTGCGAGGGCCCTTAAAATCCTTGGGCAGACGCTCATTACGTATGGCCGGCACTAAACATGGCACGCCCAAATTCCTAAAGGTTACACCTGGCTCCACTGAAGTTGTCGGACGAACCAGAGAAGGTTGACGGGCCGCATATTGCGCCGCCAGCTCGGCCTCTCGACGTGCTCTACCTTGATCCACCACGTTCTGAGCATCAGCACCACCGCCCACCGGGTTATGTCCACGAGGCCGGTTATGGTTCCGCCCACTGCTTGACACAGCTGGTTCATCAATATGCCTACTGTAACTCCGGCCTGGGTGAGGGGTGGAATGAATCCGGCTTCGACTGTAAGAATAAGCCTGCTGCTGAACCAATGCTGTCTGAAGGAGCTCTCTAGCCCTCCTCATCTCAACCGCCGTTGGAGACTCGCCTTCAACCGGGATAGCCGCCAATCGTGACGCCGCAGCGATCATGTTATCCAAAGGGTTAGAGTAATGACCCGGTGGTGTTGGCATGTGTTGCGGCGGCATATTGTTCTGACGAGGCGGATCCGTGGTGCGCGGCTGAACCGACGCTCCCGTCCCAGGCGCTTCAACCCGGTCCGCCACTGGCGGGTTACTGGTTCCTGCTCCTGGCGTGTTAAAGAGGTTCCTCGCCTCATAAACCGGTGGCAGGCGAGACTGATGCCTCCTCCTCATGACTTCATTTGAAGCGTTCTGATCTAGCATGAGTCGGTAAGACTCCGACTGAATCCGCTGCGCTTGAGCATCCAACGTAACCCGCTCCGCAGCCATCCTGGCATCTTCAGCTGCCAGGTCTTCCTTAGCTTGAGCTATCTGATCTCGCAATTTCATGACTTCCGCGTTATGCTGATCTTGATTATCCGGGTTAACTTCCGTCGTCAGCAGTGTTGCCAAGGCGTCTAGAAAACCGGACAAGACTTGAGCCGGCGGGCGCACAGGGCCTCCTGCCCCGGCTGTCGTCGCTGCCGCATACCCTGAAATCAATGCTGCTGCAGTTGAAGAGTGCTGCACTGGCTGCGTACCGGCCATGAAGATTGCAACCCAGTTCGGCGGCTCGTAGGGGTCCGGAATACTATCGCCATCGGAACAGCCCCCAAGCCGACCGTCTTGCAGTTGGTACAATGACTCGGTTTCACCGGTGGATGACTCGCCATCAGAATAGACAACTGTCTCACTGTCAGATACCGATTTATCCCCAGATTCCGCACCATTGATGAATCCCACGAAGGCACGACTCATGGCGGGCTGAACTCGGGCGGGTTTTGCACGCTGAGCCGTCTCGATGATGTCGGTGCAGTTGTCCGGCTCAGGGCCCGGTTCGCTGATCTTGCCAATGAAGACGTGAATTCCATCGAAGGGGACCCGGTACCCGTACTCAATTGAGCCGGCCTCGGGGCCCCAGCCTTCGTCATCGATGTAGAGCTTGCCGCGACGACTCTTGGTCATCCGGCCCACATCGTATCCCTTGATCCCTTCGAAGTTGCCCTTCAAGAACTCGAAACCACCGTGCGCTGGCCCCACGGTGGGCGCCAACTGTCATGGAATAGTCACGACAGATGTCCTAGTGTGAGGACTTAGTCGTGGAGCCATCGCAATGAGGTTTGTTTAAAGGGGTTAATCAGGACAAAGGACACGGGGAGTTTATACTGGTTCGGCCCCTTGTGGTGAAGGTGAAGGCCTAATCCAGTTTAAGGTGGTATTGCTAGGGTTTCGATGACCAGGGAGCGAATACGCTTAACCTGGCTCTCGATCTGTTGTCTCTTGCCCCTAAATTGCCGCCGGGTCGTCCCTTTATATACACAGGTTGACGCTCGGCGGTTCGCAGAATCCCGGCCGGCTCATAAACGTGTCCGGCTCGGTATCCACTCTTTCCTATCTTACAATACAAGTCATATACTTATGGCGGTTTACATCTATGGGCCCTAACTTGCCTTTGGGCTTTGGGCCTTCTTATTAAGTCTCCTTCGTAAGTCGCCATCTTCTATGTCTTCATGGGCTTCAATACAGGTAAATCACTATGAGTATAACCCGGCCCCTCCTGGGCGGTTTATACTTCAATAGTTATATCCCCAACATTATCCATCCTTGATCAGAGCGTTTGCTTCTGATCCCTTGATTTTTGAAAATCATAATTCCTTTGCATTTGAGCTTTGAATTAGTCAGTTGTTTCTATAATCCAATGCCATTGCATTGTTTCTTCATCTGGTTGTGTGCCGATGCTCACATCAGCTTCGTTATGGACCGTCGGATCCTTTGTTGAACTATCATTCGACAGTGTCCTTCGTATACAAAAACCTCAAGAAGTTCTTTCACTGATACATAATGCCATTGGTAAATTCTATTCTCTGATTTGGCCAACCATGCTCTGCTTTCGAGCTGGTGATATTTACTATTGAAGCTTGTGGTATATGTTTCCACGATGCCGTGATGGGTTGAACCTAAACCTTTTCTAATCTGTGTGAACCCGGAAACTTCTATGGGTCATACTCTACTGGTGTTATGCCAGATAAAATTTCAACACTACAGCTTCGTCAAAAGGCGAGAAGTGAATGAATGGTTATGCATCGAAGAAGTGGGAGTCGACCTTGAACTTTGTGTTCATGCCCATGGAAACAATGTAGAATTTTTCATGGAAGCTTCTCACAAAAATAATTATCCCCTTGAGATAAGTTCATCTTATATCTTTGATCTGGTCATTTGCAATCGTGGTTCCGACCATATTGTTCTCCTTTGATTTCATTTCTCAGACAAGTTAAAGCACTTGTCTTCTGCAGATCAATACACTTGTCCAACCTCTATTCTGCTCACCTTCGAGTATTACCCTCTGGTATCTCGATAATATCACCGAACCATGTTGCTTATTATGAGCCTTCATCAAGTATTATTTCTCACCGATTCCAAATTTTCCTGGGTTCTGAGTTATTAGTCACTCGAGAACACCAATAAGTGAATCGATTCCGCACTCGATTCAATAACTCTAAGTAATTTTCATTGCTTACGAGTTTAATAATCCTTCAAGTCATTCCTAGCCTGATCGGCTATATCATTATCGTGCTAAATTTTAACTATGCTACCTGGTCCTTCTTCCCGGAGCACAATTTTCAATGATGAACTAAGCTTACGTCAATCTTCCTCGTCATATCATTTTGCCTTGAACAGCAAGCTTGATTTCGAGTTTGTGTCGTACCCTTGGTTCCAATAACCTTTTGCTTCATCATTCCTTTGACGTGATGTCATCGCCGATCGATTACATCTTCATGAAATCTCTCGACAAATGTGTCATGATCATCATCAACATTCTGAGCTCTTCCAAGATATCTATCGAATTCTTGATGAGAAATACCATCCTTGCCCCTCGATGATTTGTGTTATCATCGACAACATTATTGCCTTCCCCCCGACACAAACTTGATCATGTTATGGAGCTCCTTGCTATCCAGCTCATGTTATGTTCTACCCTGGAGTATTACCATCTTTTATATCAAGGATGTTGTGAGAATTGCTCCACCTCTTAAGAATTCTTGATATTGTGATACTTCTCGCCATCACCATTCTTTCTTGGTCCCCGTGTTGATACTAACCGGGATACCAACAAGTGAACGGTGCTGCTTGGATTCTGTACTTCTAGCAATCCTATTGCTTTGAAGTTAATGGTCGACAGTTCATTCTTAGACTATTGGTTAATGAATCACCATCCTAACATTGATCATGCTACCTAAGCCCATATTTAGGGTGCACCTTTCAACCAATGTTTAATTGTGTATGTTTTCCTCGAGCATACATCATTATATCATTTGCTCTGTCAAATGTTATCTCCTTGTTCATTTAATTGTGAAAATCCGTGTTCATGGAAATCTTGATGAATTATCGCTGAGTCCATCAGCCATCTCCTCATCCTCTCCTTGGTTTAATGGTGAACTCTTGTTTCAGAACCCGCTTCCATAGTTCATTTCCCGAGAATCTTACAATGTCGTCCCGTCAATTTGTGTTGCCCCTTTTTCTTCTCAAGCATCCCGAGTCTGAGGTATCCTGACACCAACCAGAACTGAATCTCGGTCAGATATGATGGTTGGAACATATTTCCAAGAGTTATAACGTTGGTCTATATATGACCCGGTAAGGTGATGTCATGCCTAGCACACCTGGCCGGAGGGCCTATTGTTATAGTTTCCTTTTTAGCAAGGTTAGCCATTCTTCCATGAGGAAATTGTAAGACTTATTCTGTGAGTTGTTCCTGATGGATCCTTTGTGTGTCCAAAGTCTAACCCTTACCTGATGACCATGTCAATGCTATCCCGAAGCATGTATGTGGTGCTCCGATCATCAATAGGAACATTAGAAGTGTAATGCAAAAAAATTCTCGCCCAATTATCCAAACACCACGCCATGGGTAACATGATGAGTTTCGTCGCCCCTTTACCCAAATGGTTATCTACTGGTTGTCTTGTTGTGTATATCAATCTCTGCCTGTCCTTTGGAAGGATATACTCTAATACTTGAGTATAAACACCTTCTTCCTTTCCATTGGTCTGATTAACATAATGATCACATTTTCCTTTCCATTGTTTTGTTTAACCTTTCTTGTGATCTATATGACATAAGCAGTAATATTTCCCTGCTTATGTAAACACCTCGGTGTACAACTCTGTAACACCCCATGTCGTTAGCCACAGTAATCACTTTTGATAATGACAAGTCAGCAAGTTTAACAGTGCATGATCATCATTAGCATCATATTGCATTTCAACTCCTAAGTCAAAATTCAAATTTAAATGAAAGTGGAAAATAAAAGTTGTTCAACATAGAAACTAAAATGTTCAATAAATAACAAATATTACATTGACAATTCTAAAATTGTAACCAACATTTAATAAATTAATTAGGTAACCCAAACCCCCTTTAACAGTGGCTGAAAATAATATTTAATAACCTTTTAATTAATCTAAATCAAGTATGAAATGATGTTTTGCCCAAACTAGTTTTTGGTGTTACGGTATAATGCACTGATATTTATGGACTAGGTCACACTTTTTGCAAAATTCATTTGGTGCCCAAACATTTAGCAAACAGAAAAGAAAAGAGACAGAAAAAGAGAAAAAGGAAAAGGCCTAATGTAGCTACTGTGCACTCGAGCCTATCGCAACAGCGCCGGCCCAGAGCCCACCCCGCGCCGTCCCCCACCTCCTGCACTGCTCCTCGCCTCGCTGTCGAGCACCACACGCGCGAGCCCCAGGCCCCCCTCGCTCGCCGCTCGACAGCGCGCCCGCGCCCGCGCTGGGGTTAAGAGCAACCCCGCACCCCCCTGGCGAACCCTAGCCCCAGTTCCCTCCCTTCCTCCCTCGCTCCCCACCTCGCCCGACGCCGCCATGATCGGCCTCCACTGAAGCTCGCGGCCACCGCCTCTCCCTCACCACCCCGACGTGTCCCCGAGGCTCGCCGCCGTCCGCTACGTCGCCTGCGCCAAGGGGGCGGAGCCGAGGCCCCCTCCATCACCAAGAACGAGCTTTCTTCCTCACCGGATCACCGCCGAACACCGTCGCTGATTCCGGCCACCCCACGCCTTCCCCGAGCCCGCTTTGCACATCTGCAGGAGCGCTGTGAGCTCCCCTTTCTTCTTCCCCTCATTGCGCTCTGTTTCCGCCACCGTAGCCCCCTCTCCCTATCATGGCCGAGCTCGGCTCCGCACGGGCTCGTCGCCGGCAGCCCTACGGCGACCATTTGTTCCCGCGCCTGTGCCCGTTTAGCTCACCCGCGCGCGTAGAGCCTCGATAGCCTTTTGCCTCGCTCATTTGCGCACTACTGCTGCTGATCTACCTCCGCCCGAAGCTCGCCGTCCGCTGCGGTGCTCGCCGCCGGTGATTCCGACCACCTCGGCCCGTGAAACTACCGCAGAACGACGCGGCGTGGACCACCCGATCGAACGCGCCAAACCCCGCCCAAAATGGTACACTGTAGGCGAAACCCGAGCTCGCCGGAGTTCGCTGCCGCGCTTGGGCTCGCCGAAGCGCTCTCTGGCCGGCGTCCGACGTGGCCGGTGGGTCCCACCCCCGTGCCACTGACTGTGGGCCCCCTGGGCCCCAGTTGACCCGTTGACTCGAGTCAACTGCTGATGTGGCCGCCCCTGTCTCGCTGACATGCGGGCCCCACTCGGTTAACTAATTTAATTAAATAGATAATTAGGTAATTAGCTAATTAGTTAGTTAAAAACCCTAAAAAGTCACTAACTGCTGGGCCCCACCTGCTAATTAACCCAATTAGTTAATTTAACCCCTCTGTTAAAGCCTCTGTGTATGACATGTGGGCCCCACATGTCAGGTTGACCCTGGTCAGCCCCTATTGACCTGCTGACATCACACCTAGGTCATGCTGACATCATCATTCACTATTCTGGATAATTCGAATTTAAATAAATAATTAAATTCCAGAAATTAATAAAAACTTTAGAAAATCATATTAAGTAAACCGTAACTCCGATGAAAATAATTTATATATGAAACTTGCCTAGAATTTCGATACGAACCCAAATACGCCCTCCGTATTTTTGTCAGATGCCCCTAGCTATATGAACATTGAACTTTTAGACCGATTTCGATAAATGAATAGTGCCCAACATTGATTAAATAAATTGGGATAAATTCCTAAATTAACTAAATCATTTAGTTAGGCAGTAGAACACCTCTGCATATCATTTAGGCATGTCATACATATTGTTTGCATTATTGCCATGAATTTATTGTTTCTCTCCCCTCCTTCTCTCTCGATAGACGCCGAGACCGCCGACGCTGCAGTGGAGTACGACTACGCTACAGACGAGCAGCCCGTTGACGATCCCTCTCTCTTGCCAGAGCAACCAGGCAAGCCCCCCCCCTTTTGAGCATCCAGATATCACCCATTCCATTTCTCCTGCTTGCATTAGATTTTGCTACTGTTAATGTATGCTCCTATTCTGATGCATAGCCTGCTTTTGTAACCTGTTTATTGCTACCTTACCTGCCTATGTTAAACTGCTTAGTATAGGTTGGTATTGAACCATCAGTGACCCCACCACCTTACCCTTGTCGCCTCTGCTTCATCATCGACTTCTCGATCAACGTGATCAACGACTAGAGACCGACACATCACCTCACCCCCCTTTAGTTGTACGACTCTGCATAGTTACTATCGAGTGCCGAGGGTGATACCTCGTAACGCACTCCTGATGAATACTCCGCAGTGTAGCTGTTCGGTCGTGGTCATCGAGGGTGATTCCTCCTTCTCCACTTCCGATACGACTCTGTCGTGCAACCCCTCAGTGTGAACCTCGAGGGTGATGCCTCCTACGTTCTCCCTGATGATTTCGTCGAGTGGAATCCACCGAGGGTGATTCCTCGGGGTTTCCCCTTTGATGTTATGACCACACAGTTACTTGACCGTTGTTACAAGCAGGTCGACCCAGGTGGGTACCCGCTGGAGATCTATGATGTCGGGTGTGCCGGAAGGGCACTCGAGTGTGATATTGTGGCGGAGCATCAGAGACTCTGGTTGTCTCCGCGTGATACTAAATGAGCCTATTGGATTTGGGTGTGTGATCTGAGTGGGTCGACGTGCCCTGTACGCACTACCACCACGCGGGAAAATGGTTATGGGGCCCTCTGCGATGTACGTTTCTCCCGAAAGCTCTTTAGACGTCACAGTTCACCGTGCGGGCTGATTGTCGGGATTGGGATGGATACTTCACTGACGAGTTCAGTGTCGCGCCTGCACCCTGGCCAGTCTCGCAACGCTCAGGGTGCCCAGGGCGATGGCCCAAGACCTCTGGGTGCATAGGTTAGTCTGGCATGCGGACCTCTCTGCTGAGCCTAGGTAGGGCGCTGCTTCGTGTTGATCTTCCGAGGCCGGGCATTACCCAACAAGTGTGTCCGACCAGAGTTGATCGAGCGTGTTGGGTAACACTAGTGCACCCCTGCAGGGATGAATAATCTATCGATAGCCGGTCCTACGGTAAAGGACGCTCAGTTTGTGTATCCCGATCTACTACTTGAACTTGATACTTGATTACTTAATTGAAGCTTCGGGATCGCTTTCTCGCTGGGAGTCGAGGAAGGATCTCTGGGCTTTGATTCAACATGTTTGCTAAATAAAATGCTATTCTACTCTCTTCTACTGCTGCAAGATGATGACTTCGTGAAGATGCTAGTCTTCGATAGGACTAGGCCTTCTCTCTATTCTGGCATTTCTGCAGCCCAGTCCACATATACAGCCTTTCTCCATTGATAATGTTGCATATGTAGTATAGATCCTTGCTTGCTGAGTACTTCGGATGAGTACTCACGGTTGCTTTACTTTCTCTTTTCCCCATACCCCACTTTGATGATACATCAGACGATGGAGTCCAGGAGCCAGATGCCACCACAGGAGCTTTCTATCAGGAGGGTCCAGAGGGCACGTACTACTGGATCGAGCCAGCCGACCAGGAGTAGGATCGGAGGCTCCCAGGCAGGAGGCCAACGCCTTTCGATCTAGAGTCGTTGTTTGTGCTAGCCTTCTTAAGGCAAAACTTGTCTAACTATGTCTGTACTCAGATAATATTTGTATGACTGACTATGTATTCGGATCTTCGGATCCCTGGTCTGTAATATTGTGGATCTCCGTTAATTTGTGTTAGAGTTGTGTTGTGATATCTTCCCGTGAGTCCCTGTGCTTGATCGTGCATGTTTACGTGTATGATTAGTGCACGATTGAGTCGGGGGCGTCACAAGTTGGTATCAGAGCCGACTGCCTGTAGGAAGCCCCCTTCCAAATTCCTTGGCCGAAGTTGAGTCTAGAAACCGAAAAACTAATTTACTAACTTGGCTGTGTGGCTTACGGGCCCACGTCGCCAACTGGGTGGTATTAGGATCTTTTATTCCTCGTCTATACTCTGGGACTCTGATCTCTCTTCTATTCGGGTCAAATAAATTTTACTAACGCCGACACTTAGGTTCTCGTAAATTCCGTCTACCCGGAGAGCTGGATATCTGTGCGATTTCCCTGTCATTGATCTGATTAGTCTGATAATCATTTTCCTTTCCATTGTTTTGTTTAACCTTTCTCTCCGAGTTGTATTATACTTCTCATTGTCATGCTGACATGATAGCACCTGACGTTACCGTCGAAATTAAAGGGATGGAATTCCTTACCTCACCCATCGTCTTGAAATCTTCCACCATAGACCTCATCCTCGGAATGGATTAGTTGAACGCTCATATAGCTTCGATCAATTGTGCCACAAAAGTCATCCAACTTCTTCACCCCTCCGATGAGATAGTGAACTACACCGCCCGAATTACACGGGATGCTGAAGCTCAGATATATGCTCTGAATGCTTTGAATGCCTCACCTCTGGAAGGAATCGAGAACATTCCTGTCGTTCGAGATTTTCCAGACGTCTTTCTAGAAGAACTTCCAAGAATACCCCCGGCTAGAGCTGTCGAGTTTGTCATTGACTTGAAGCCTGGCACTGTCCCTATTGCGAAACGTCCTTATAAGATGCCTCCGCACCACCTTCTCAAGCTTAAGGAAGAAATCGACAAGTCACTTAAGAAAGGTTTCATCCGCCCCAGTTCCTTTGCTTGGGGAGCACCTTCACTCTTTGTTAGGAAGAAGGATGGAACTAACCGATTGGTTCAGGATTATCGGCCCATTAACCAAGCCACAATCTAGAATAAATACCCACTGCCCCGGATCAATGATCTTTATGAACAGCTTGCTGGATCCTCTGTCTTCTCGAAACTCGACTTGAGGTTGGGTTATCATCAGATCCGTGTTCGCAAAGAGGATATTCCGAAGACTGCCTTTGTTACTCGATATGGCTCATATGAGTACACCGTCATGTCATTTGGTTTAACCAATGCTCCAGCAACTTTCTCCCAGTTAATGAACTATATCTTCATGGATTACCTCAACAAATTCGTCGTAGTTTATCTGGATGATATCCTTATATATTCCAAGAATGAAGAAGAACATGCTGAACATCTTCGGCTTGTATTGGAGAAGCTACGAGAACATCAGTTGTATGCTAAATTCTCCAAGTGTGAATTCTGGTTATCTGAGGTGACCTAACTTGGTCATGTGATTTCCAAGGATCGAATTGCTGTTAACCCCGAACGAGTTCAGGCTATTCTTGATTGGACTCCCCCGAAGAATGTCAAGCAAGTCAGAAGTTTTCTCGAACTCGCTAGTTATTGCCGTCGATTCGTTGAGAATTTTTCCAAGATTGCAAAACCATTGACGAATCTGCTCCACAAAGGTGTTAAATTTGAGTGGACAGAAAAATGTCAAGAAAGCTTTCAGACACTAAAAGATAAGTTAACATCTGCCCCAGTCCTAGCACCCCCGGATTCCCAAAAGGATTTCGTGATATACTGTGATGCATCTCGTCAAGGATTAGGCTGTGTCCTAATGCAAGAGCGTAAGGTGATTGCTTATGCCTCTCGACAATTGCGTCCTCATGAAGAAAATTATCCAGTGCATGATCTTGAACTTTCTGCGGTTATTTATGCTCTGAAGCTATGGCGACATTACCTTCTCGGTAATCGTTGCGAGATATACACGGATCATCAAAGTTTGAAGTATTTATATACTCAACCAGATCTGAACCTTCGTTAACAAAGATGGCTCGAAACAATTGCCGATTATGATATGAATATCTCATATACCCCTAGCAAGGCTAATGTAATGGCCGATGCTTTGAGTCGCAAGGCTTATTGCAGCAACCTTATGGTTCAGGAAGCACAACCTGTTCTTTATGAAGAGCTTCGCAAATTGAACCTCCATATTGTTCCACAGGGTTACCTCAATACCCTGGTCGTCGAACCAGATTTAGAGCACAGCATTAAGACTATGCAACGGTATGACTCTGAAGTTGAAAGGATTAAGCGATACCTCGAAAAAGGAAAACCGTCGGAATTCCATCTTGATGATGATGGGATCCTATTCTTCCAACACCGTCTCTTTGTACCCAAGTTCAAGGATGAGAGAGAACATGTTATGAAAGAAGCTCATGACACTCCTCTGTCAATTCATCCTGGTAGCACAAAGATGTACCGTGACATTTGTCAGAGATACTGTTGGCCTAATATGAAGCGAGACATTGCTCGTTATGTTTCGGAGTGTGACGTTTGTCGCCGCATTAAGGCAGAACATCAAAGGCCTGCTGGAACTCTGCAACCCCTTGCAATTTCTGAATGGAAATGGGACAAAGTCCAAATGGATTTCATTACTGGTTTTCCCAAATCTCAGAAGGGTCATGATGCTATTTTTGTCGTCATTGACCGATTCTCAAAGGTTGCTCACTTTCTGCCAGTTAAGGAGACAATCACTGCTAGTCAGTTAGCAGACTTGTATGTTTCCCGCATTGTGTCACTCCACGGTGTTCCGTTGGAGATTAGTTCTAATCGTGGCAGCCTCTTCACCTCTAGATTCTGGAATAGTTTCCAAGAAGCTATGGGAACTCATCTGTCTTTCAGCACCGCTTTTCACCCTCAGTCACAGGGTCAAGTTGAACGAGTTAATCAAGTGCTCGAAGATATGCTTCGAGCTTCCGTCATCTCCTTCGGTAAGAAGTGGGAGGAATCTCTCCCGTATGCTGAATTCTCTTACAACAATAGCTATCAAGCTAGTCTGAAGATGGCACCGTTTGAAGTTCTATACGGTCGTAAGTGTCGAACCCCTCTGAATTGGTCAGAAACTGGGGAACGCTCACTCATCGGACCGGACATTATCCAGCAAGCTGAAGAACAAGTCCGCATTGTCTGTGAACATCTAAAAACTGCTCAGTCTCGTCAGAAGAGCAACTATGACCGAAAGCACCAAGAAATGGTCTATCAACCTGGCGAGCAAGCCTACCTCCGCGTCACTCCATTGAAAGGCACTCATCGGTTCGGAATCAAAGGCAAGTTAGCTCCTCGCTACATTGGCCCGTTCCGCATTCTTGCCCGTCGAGGAGAGGTGGCATATCAATTGCAATTGCCGCCAAATCTTTCACAAGTACATAATGTCTTTCATGTATCCCAACTCCGTCGCTGCTTCAAGGATCCTATTCGAGCTGTGGATCATGAAGTGGTTGAATTACGGGAAGATCTGTCTTATCTAGAATATCCCATCCGTATTCTTGATCAAGCTGAACGCCGAACTCGTCAGAAGGCAATCAAATTCCTTAAAGTTCAGTGGTCGAATCATTCTGAAGATGAAGCCACATGGGAACGCGAGGATCGTCTTCGCGAAGAATACCCCGCTTTCTTTCAGTCTTCCTCTTAATTCTCGGGACGAGAATTCTTGATAGATGAGGAGAATTGTAACACCCCATGTCGTTAGCCACAGTAATCACTTTTGATAATGACAAGTCAGCAAGTTTAACAGTGCATGATCATCATTAGCATCATATTGCATTTCAACTCCTAAGTCAAAATTCAAATTTAAATGAAAGTGGAAAATAAAAGTTGTTCAACATAGAAACTAAAATGTTCAATAAATAACAAATATTACAGAGACAATTCTAAAATTGTAACCAACATTTAATAAATTAATTAGGTAACCCAAACCCCCTTTAACATTGGCTGAAAATAATATTTAATAACCTTTTAATTAATCTAAATCAAGTATGAAATGATGTTTTGCCCAAACTAGTTTTTGGTGTTAGGGTATAATGCACTGATATTTATGGACTAGGTCACACTTTTTACAAAATTCATTTGGTGCCCAAACAGTTTGCAAACAGAAAAGAAAAGAGACAGAAAAAGAGAAAAAGGAAAAGGCCTAATGTAGCTACTGTGCACTCGAGCCTATCGCTACAGCGCCGGCCCAGAGCCCACCCCGCGCAGTCCCCCCTCCCGCACTGCTCCTCGCCTCGCTGTCGAGCACCACGCGCGCGCGCCCCAGGCCCCCCTCGCTCATCGCTCGACAGCGCACCCGCGCCCGCGCTGGGGTTAAGAGCAACCCCGCACCCCCTGGCGAACCCTAGCCCCAGTTCCCCCCTTCCTCCCTCGCTACCCACCTCGCCCGACGCCGCCATGATCGGCCTCCACTGAAGCTCGCGGCCACCGCCTCTCCCTCACCAACCCGACGTGTCCCCGAGGCTCACCGCCGTCCGCTACGTCGCCTGCGCCAAGGGGGCAGAGCCGAGGCCCCCTCCATCGCCAAGAATGAGCTTTCTTCCTCACCGGATCGCCGCCGAACACCGTCGCTGATTCCGGCCAACCCACGCCTTCCCCGAGCCCTCTTTGCACATCTGCAGGAGCGCTGTGAGCTCCCCTTTCTTCTTTCCCTCGTTGCGCTCTGTTTCCGCCACCGTAGCCCCCTCTCCCTATCATGGCCGAGCTCGTCTCCGCACGGGCTCGTCGCCGGTAGCCCTACGGCGACCATTTGGTCCCGCGCCTGTTCCTGTTTAGCTCGCCCGCGCGCGTAGAGCCTCGATAGCCTTTTGCCTCGCTCATTTGCGCACTGCTGCTGCTGATCTACCTCCACCTGAAGCTCGCCGTCCGCTGCGGTGCTCGCCAGCAGCGATTCCGACCACGTCGGCCCGTGAAACCACCGCAGAACGACGCGGCGTGGACCGCCCGATCGAACGCACCAAACCCCGCCCAAAATGGTACACCGTAGGCGAAACCCGAGCTCGCCGGAGTTCGCTGCCGCGCTCGGGCTCGCCGGAGCGCTCTCCGGCCAGCGTCCGACGTGGCCGGTGGGTCCCACCCCCGTGCCACTGACTGTGGGCCCCCTGGGCCCCAGTTGACCCGTTGACTCGGGTCAACTGCTGACGTGGCCGCCCCTGTCTCGCTGACATGCAGGCCCCACTCGGTTAACTAATTTAATTAAATAGATAATTAGGTAATTAGCTAATTAGTTAGTTAAAAACCCTAAACAGTCACTGACTGCTGGGCCCCACCTGCTAATTAACCCAATTAGTTAATTTAACCCCTCTGTTAAAGCCTCTGTGTATGACATGTGGGCCCCACATGTCAGGTTGACCCTGGTCAGCCCCTGTTGACCTGCTGACGTCACACCTAGGTCATGCTGATGTCATCATTCACTATTCTGGATAACTCAAATTTAAATAAATAATTAAATTCCATAAATTAATAGAAACTTCAGAAAATCATATTAAATAAACCGTAACTACGATGAAAATAATTTATATATGAAACTTGCCTAGAATTTCGATACGAACACGAATACGCCCTTCGTATTTTTGTCAGATGCCCCTAGCTATAGGAACATTGAACTTTTAGACCGATTTCGATAAATGAATAGTGCCCAACGTTGATTAAATAAATCCGGATAAATTCCTAAATTAACTAAATCATTTAGTTAGGCAGTAGAACACCTCTGCATATCATTTAGGCATGTCATACATATTGTTTGCATTATTGCCGTGAATTTATTGTTTCTCTCCCACTCCTTCTCTCTCGATAGACGCCGAGACCGCCGACGCTGCAGTGGAGTACGACTACGCTACAGACGAGCAGCCCGTTGACGATCCCTCTCTCTTGCCAGAGCAACCAGGCAAGCCCCCCCCCCCTTTTGAGCATCCAGATATCACCCATTCCATTTCTCCTGCTTGCATTAGATTTTTCTACTGTTAATGTATGCTCCTATTCTGGTGCATAGCCTGCTTTTGTAACCTGTTTATTGCTACCTTACCTGCCTATGTTAAACTGCTTAGTATAGGTTGGTATTGAACCATCAGTGACCCCACCACCTTACCCTTGTCGCCTCTGCTTCATCATCGACTTCTCGATCAACGTGATCGACGACTAGAGACCGACACATCACCTCACCCCCCCTTTAGTTTTTTGACTCTGCATAGTTACTATCGAGTGCCGAGGGTGATACCTCATAACGCACTCCTGATGAATACTCCACAGTGTAGCTGTTCGGTCGTGGTCATCGAGGGTGATTCCTCCTTCTCCACTTCCGATACGACTCTGTCGTGCAACCCTTCAGTGTGAACCTCGAGGGTGATGCCTCCTACATTCTCCCTGATGATTTCGTTGAGTGGAATCCACCGAGGGTGATTCCTCGGGGTTTCCCCTTTGATGTTACGAATACACGGTTACTTGACCGTTGTTACAGGCGGGTCGACCCAGGTGGGTACCCACAGGGGATCTATGATGTCGGGTGTGCCGGAAGGGCACTCGAGTGTGATATTGTGGCAGAGCATCAGAGACTCTGGTTGTCTCCGCGTGATACTAAATGAGCCTATTGGATTTGGGTGTGTGATCTGAGTGGGTCGACGTGCCCTATACGCACTACCACCACGCGGGATAATGGTTATGGGGCCCTCTACGATGTACGTTTCTCCCGAAAGCTCATCAGACGTCACAGTTCACCGTGCGGGCTGATTGTCGGGATTGGGCTGGATACTTCACTGACGAGTTCAGTGTCGCGCCTGCACCCTGGCTAGTCTCACAACACGCAGGGTGCCCAGGGCGATGGCCCAAGACCTCTGGGTGCATAGGTTAGTCCGGTGTGCGGACCTCTCTGCTGAGCCTAGGTAGGGCACTGCTTCGTGTTGATCTTCCGAGGCCGGGCATTACCCAGGAAGTGTGTCCGACCAGAGTTGATCGAGCGTGTTGGGTAATAGTAGTGCACCCCTGCAGGGATGAATAATCTATCGATAGCCGGTCCTACGGTAAAGGACGCTCAGTTTGTGTATCCCGATCTACTACTTGAACTGGATACTTGATTACTTAATTGAAGCTTCGGGATCGCTTTCTCGCTGGGAGTCGAGGAAGGATCTCTGGGCTTTGCTTCAAGATGTTTGCTAAATAAAATGCTATTCTACTCTCTTCTACTGCTGCAAGATGATGACTTCGTGAAGATGCTAGTCTTCGATAGGACTAGGCCTTCTCTCTATTCTGGCATTTCTGCAGCCCAGTCCACATATACAACCTTTCTCCATTGATAATGTTGCATATGTAGTATAGATCCTTGCTTGCTGAGTACTTCGGATGAGTACTCACGGTTGCTTTACTTTCTCTTTTCCCCATACCCCACTTTGATGATACATCAGACGATGGAGTCCAGGAGCCAGATGCCACCACAGGAGCTTACTATCAGGAGGGTCCAGAGGGCACGTACTACTGGATCGAGCCAGCCGACCAGGAGTAGGATCGGAGGCTCCCAGGCAGGAGGCCAACGCCTTTCGATCTAGAGTCGTTGTTTGTGCTAGTCTTCTTAAGGCAAAACTTGTCTAACTATGTCTGTACTCAGATAATATTTGTATGACTGACTATGTATTCGGATCCCTGGTCTGTAATATTGTGGATCTTCCCGTGAGTCCCTGTGCTTGATCGTGCATGTTTGCGTGTATGATTAGTGCACGATTGAGTCGGGGGCATCACAAACTCTATCAGTAAGACCCTGTTACTATTGTTGATGACATTTCGGTAACCATCAATGGACGAGAACTTTGCCTATTGGTCCGCCTCGTTCAACGAGCAGGAAAATGGTTCTCTTCGTCCCTCGCCCTTGGTACCGATATTGTTTACGGCATAACTGACAGGCTATTCTCTGACAAGCCTTGCTATCATAACAGTGCAAGATGTCACCGCTCTTTCTACTTTTAACCCACATGGTGGGCCCATAACCCACAAGTTCACAGGATCGAAACATGGCTCTATTGTACATCCCTGTTTCCAAAGTTATCCCTCACGCTTGGCTTCGTAGGTAAATCACGAGCCACCTTCCTAGAGTTGATCTACTCTGGTATCAAATGCAATATTTATTTTCGTTGCTCTGAACCCCTTTCACCTTCTGGGTAGGCATCGAACAATTGCTTGCCCGCTCGAAACTTCTCATGGTACCTTCTTACTTTGCTCCCGATATTTTCTTACATTTCAATTTGAGAGATACTTTCCGCCACCTTCCCTGATGTTATCTACCAGATAAGCAACCCTGCAGAGGGCCGTTCTTTCGAAGTTACCCCTTGTCCTTCCGTAAGTACGATGAAGACCCCGAAGAAAGGATGAAGACTTCATTATGATGACCTGGAGCAGAGGAATGAAGACGTTAATGGTAGGGATCAACTTCTTCGAGAAGAGCAACCAAGAACGAGAAGATTCGTTAGAATTTTGGAACCAAAACTTTCCCCCTTACTCCACCTCTTAAAATCTCGGGACGAGATTTCTTGTAGTGGAGGAGATTTGTAACACCCCCAGTGTCAGGCTACAGTGACCTCACACTAATGGTGTCATGTCATCAAGTTTAACTTAGCCAAATTGCCACTTAATATAATTCAAAGCCATTTTCAATATTAAAATAAAGTCAAATAATTATTTTCTTCAAACATAAAAACTAAAATGTTCATCTTGTGGAAGATATTCCATAACTAATTATGGTGGTGAACCAACATTTTGTAAAGTGGTTGAGTGCCCTAAAATAAATAAAACAGCAGCCAAATCAGTATTTAAAATGCCTTTCTAAATTATGAAAATACAATCTATTTTATTTAAACCACAAACTTTTTGTGGCAATGTCCAAAAATGTAGTATAATTAATGGACCAAGTTTCATTTTTACTAAACCTATTTACTATTTAAAATAAATACAAAGCAGAAAGAAACGAACAAAACAGAAAATAAAATAAAAGAAAAGGGGCACAAACCACTGTGCACTGGGCCTTAGTGCATAGTGCCTGGCCCAGATGGCCCAGCCCACCTGCTCCCGGCCAGCTTCAACCTCCCGCTATAGGAGGCCGATCGGGGACGCGCGCCCATGGCATTGCCGCCGGGCACCTCGCCGCCCCACATTGCTACAGACGTTGGGAGGAGCTAATATGTCCACCGCGACGCCTCGGGATAGCCTCCAGATCCACTTCCCCCTCTCCACCCCCCGCGCCACTCCTCCCCTTCCCCTCGGCATTTTCGTCCACCCGAGCGCGTCAGCGTCAACCCATGGCCACCGTTGCCTCCTCGCCACCGCTATGTGTCTGCCAGATCCGCCGTCTCCCGCTACATCAACCCCAACTACCCATTCAAGCTCTCCGTCCCTTCCTCGACTACATCGAGCTCGTCCTCCATCTCGGGCACCGGAGGTCGCCGCCGACGAATCCGGCCACACCGGAGCCTCCCCGATCTCGCCTTGCACCTCTACAGGCTCGATGTGAGGCCTAATCTTTTCCCCCTCTTCTCCCCGCCTCGCGCCCGTACTCTAGCACCGTTCCCACGAGCTACCGCGCCGCCGTCCGCCATGGCTGCCTACCTCCGTGCTTCCGAGCGCCTCCACTTGGCTTGGCTGCACAAGCGTGCTCTTGGAGATTCCAGGAGGCCGTAGCGCACCTCACCTCTTCCGTTAGCTCGCCGTAACACCGATGCCGCATACACCGACGCTCCAGCCGCCGCTCATGTCGTCGCCGTCGATGAACGAGGCCCCGCGGCTCCCCTGGTACCTCCCACGGATACGCGTGAGCTTTGGCTCTCGAACGTGCTATCCCGCGGCCTGAACCGTCACCGGACGGGCAAATCCGAGGCCCTCCGCCGCGCAGGATGGTTGTCGGCGACCAACTCCGGCGAGGTTGTTAGCTACTAACAGCCCCCCTAAAATAACTGCTGACATGTGGGACCGCCACATTAATTAACTATTTAAGTTTAAATAAAACTGTTAGTTAGTATAGTCACCGACAGTTTGGCCCCACCATTAAGTTAAACTAATTAAATGTTAAAACTCTATTAAATTAGGCTCTGTCACTGACAGCAAGGCCCCATTGGTCAGTTGACTAGTCAAACCTGCTGACTGGTCAGTCCTAGTCAGTGACAAGTGGGACCCCTGGGTCCACTTTGACTTCGTTGACCAGTCAACTGGTCAACAGTTGACTGGGACCCTCTGGTCCCACACGTAAGCCACTGCTGGGTACACTAAGTGTGTACACATAGCAATTTCACCTTTTATTTTGAATTAAAAATAATTACATAATTTGTTTAAAACTTTGGAAAATCATATAAAAAAACCGTATCTCTGATGAAAATACTTTGTACATGAAAGTTGCTCAGAAAAACGTCCGAATACGCACTCCGTTCGTCTGCCACATGTCCCTAGTATAGCGAACATGGAACCGTCCCTCTCTATTTCCTCTGTCCAAAAATGCCTAACACCGGGAATACTTTCCTGGATGTCTTCCCCATTCACCGGTATCACCTAGTTTAGCGATAGGTCACCTCTGACACTGCATTTTGTCATGTCTTGCATCGTGCTGCATCTGTTTGCATTATATTTATTGTTTCTTCCCCCCTCTCCTCTTCGGTAGACATCGAGACCGACGCCGCTGCTCTAGACGTCGACTACACCCCTGATGAACCCTGGTTCTCAGCAGAGCTTCCAGGCAAGCAAACCCCCCTTAATCATCCCAACATCGCCTACTCTTTCCCTCTACTGCTTGCATTAGAGTAGTGTTACTGTTTCATCAATTTGATCCTATAATGCCGCATAGCCTGTCCTTGTTGATACTGTTGTTGATACCTTACCTGCTATCCTAAATGCTTAGTATAAGATGCTAGTATTCCATCAGTGGCCCTACATTCTTGTTCGTCTGCCATGCTATACTATCGGGCCGTGATCACGATGGGTGTTGATCATGGGTATATACATACATACATATTATACTTGATACATGTTGTGACTAAAGTCGGGTTGGCTTGTAGAGTACCCGTGAGTGGTTCAGGAATGTGGGGGCTGAAGGGGCACGTGTTTCCATCTAGGTAGTGATGGACCTGGGTTTCTGATGCCCCCCTGAGTGATACCTTGTGGCGGAGTGACGGGGCAGGTTGAAACCACCCAGGAGAGAGGTGGGCCTGGTCCCTGGTCGTTGACTGCGGTTGTTTCAAAATAACACGCTTAACGAGATTTGGATATTTGATCTGAGTTGGTCTTTTGGCCTATACGCACTAACCAACTACGCGGGGACAGTTATGGGCACTCGGCGTCGTAGTATCAGCCGAAGCTTTCCAGACATCAGCGACTGAGTGGCGCGTGCCGTGTTGGACCGCGTAAAGCAACCACCTTTGTAATGGGAGGTTGCCAGGTCTGCTCACCGGCCGCGTTCACAACATGCAGGAGTGCAATGGGCGATGGGCCCAATACCCCTGTGCACTTAGGATTTAGACCGGCATGCTAGCCTCTCTGTTGAGCCTAGGTAGGGCTGCGACGTGTTGATCTTATGAGGCCGGGTATGACCCAGGAAAGTGTGCCCGGCCAGAGGGATCGAGCGTGTTGGGCAATGTGGTGCACCCCTGCAGGGGAAGTTGATCTATTCGAATAGCCGTGTCCACGGTAACATGACGACTTGGAGTTGTATTCCGACCTCTTACAACTAAAATCGGATACTTAATAAAACACACCCAGATAAGTGCCAGATACAACCCGGTGATCGCTCTCTCAGAGGGTGACAAGGAGAGGATCGCCGGGTAGGATTATGCTATACGATGTTACTTGATGCTATACTTGCTATTCTCTTCTATATGCTTCAAGATGGAGGCTGCCAGAAGCATAGTCTTTGATAGGACTAGCTATCCCCCTCTTATTCTGGCATTCTGTAGTTCAGTCCACAGATACTACCCATTTCATTGATATCGATGCATATGTAGTGTAGATCCTTGCTTGCGAGTACTTTGGATGAGTACTCATGGTTGCTTTGCTCCCTCTTTTCCTCCTTTTCCATTCTTCTCGGATGTCGCAACCAGATGGTGGAACCCAGGAGCCAGACGCCACTGTTGACAATGACTGATACTACCCCGAGGGTGCCTACTACTACGTACAGGCCATCGACGACCAAGAGTAGTTTAGGATGATCCCAGGCAGGAGGCCCGCGCCTCTTCGATCTGTATCCATGTTTGTGCTAGCCATCTTATGGCAACTTGTTTAACTTATGTCTATACTCAGATATTGTTGCTTCCGCTGACTCGTTTATGATCGAGCTTATGTATTCGAGCCCTCGAGGCCCCTGGCTTGTAATAATAAGCTTGTTTTATCTTATTTGTGTCTAGAGTTGTGTTGTGATATCTTCCCGTGAGTCCCTGATCTTGATCATACACGTTTGCGTGTATGATTAGTGTATGATTAAATCGGGGGCGTCACAAGATATTGATGATGTCTCCCCGGCAACGGCGCCAGGAATTCTTCCTTCTACTTGTTAGCTGCGTTAGGATTTCCCCGAAGAGGAGGGGATGATGCAATATAGTAGAGATAAGTATTTCCCTCAGTTAAGAACCATGGTTATCAATCTAGAAGGAGAACCACGCAACACCTCTTTAGCACCACCTGCACACAAAATAACAAATCCTTGCACCCAACGCAAGCAAGGGGTTGTCAATCCCTTGATGGTTACTTGCAAGATTAAATTGTATAGTGATTGATAGATAGCTAGAACAAAAATATAAAATAAAATAAAATAATTAAAATTGCAACAAGGTATTTTTAGGATTTTAATATATGATAAAAGTAGACCCGGGGGCCATAGTTTTCACTAGAGGCTTCTCTCTTGAAAATAGCACATGGTGAGTAAACAAATTACTGTTGGGCAATTGATAGAAAAGCGAATAATCATGACGATATCCAAAGCAATGATCATGAATATAGGCATCACGTCCGAGACAAGTAGACTGACTCCTGCCTACATGTAGTAATATTACTCCACAAATCGACCGCTATCCAGCATGCATCTAGAGTATTAAGTTCATAAAGAACGGAGTAATGCCTTAAGCAAGATGACATGATGTGGACAAAGTGAACTCACGCATGAATAAACCCCATCTTTTTATCCTTAATATCAATGATACAAATACGTGCCATGTCCCCTTCTATCACTGGGATTGAGCATTGCAAGATCGAACTCATCACAAAGCACCTCTCCCATTGCAAGGAAAATCAATCTAGTTGGCCAAACTAAATCAATAGATTAGAGAGAAATACAAAGCTATAATAATCATGCATAAAAGAGTTCAAAGAAGACTCAAATAATATTCATGGATAATATGATAATAAACTCACAATTCATTGGATCCCAACAAACACACCGCAAAAAGTGATTACGTCGAATTGAACTCCAAGAACATTGAGGAGAACATTGTATTGAAGATCAAAAAGAGAGAGAGAGAGAGCCATCTAGCTACTAACTATGGACTCGTAGGTCTGTGGTAAACTACTCACACATCATCGGAAGGGCAGCAAGGTTGATGTAGAGCCCCTTCGTGATTGATTTCCCCTCTGGCAGAGTGCCGGAAATGGCCTCCAGATGGGATCTCACGAGAACAGGAACTTGCAGCGGCGGAAAAAGTATTTCAGGTGGCTCTCTGTTGGTTTCCTGATTTTAGAGAATTTATAGAGGCGGACTTAGGTCAAACGGAGCCACATGGGCCCCACGAGCCACCAGGGCGTGTCTACCCCCTGGGCGTGCCCTGCGTGGGCCACTGCTCCATCTTCTGGTCCTCTCCCAAAGCGTCCAGTGTCTCTTATGTCCAGGAAAAAATCTCCAAAAAGTTTCGTGGCATTTGGACTTTGTTTGGTACTGATATTCTGTAAAGCCAAAAATAGGCAAAAACTGCAACTGGCACTGGGCACTAAGTTAATAGGTTAGTCCCCAATGATATATAATTGCTTGTAAATGTATATAAAACATCCAAGATTGATACTATAATAGCATGGAACAATAGAAAATCATAGATACGTTGGAGATGTATCACCTCCCACTTATTACCATCTCTATATCACAGAACTATTGCAAGGAATCAAACATATCATATTCAGCGATCTACAAGTTTTATGTAGGGTTTTATGACTAGCCATGTGAATGACCAATTCCCGTTGACTCTCTAAATATATATAAGTGAATCATGAGAGTTTAATTCTTTCTACAAAAATCCATGCTCTAATAAATATAAGTGAAGCAAAAGAGCATTCTACAAATAACGATTTTCTAAATGTAGAGAAACAGGCATCCAAACTTCAAATGATATAAGTAAAGCACATGAAGCATTCTATAAAGCCATACTCAAAAGATATAAGTGAAGTGCAATCTATAAATCAACCAAGGACTATCTCATACCAGCATGGTGCATAAAATAAAAAGGAAAAATAAACACAAAAGATGCTCCAAGAATTTACGCATATCATGTGAATAAAACAAAAACCAAAACATACCGATACTTGTTGAAGAAAGATGGGATGCCTTCCGGGGCATCCCCAAGCTTAGACGCTTGAGTCTCCTTGAATATTTACTTGGGGTGCCTTGGTCATACCCAAGCTTGAACTCTTGCCTCTCCTTATTCTCCTCATATTGATACCTTCTCGATCTTCGAACACTTCATCGACACAAAACTTAACCGAACTTTTTATTAGCAGGGTTAGTACATATAACATCAAATCCCATCATGTCATGCTGCAACATTATTGTATAATTATAATCAAACATTACCCACTGTATGCTATCACAATTTTATGGGTCCCAAGTCAACGGGGCTCAACAAGATTTCAAACATAAGGAAATAATGAAACTATAACATCAATCTGTGAAAACAGGACAATCTGTAAAGATGCAGATGGTACATATACTTCTGTAACTCAAACAATTCTGAAAAATTAGGAAAAAATAAAAAAATTGCATAGCAGTACTTTGTAAAAAATTCAGAATTTTTGCATGTTCTAGTAAATTACGTAAATTTTCAAATACTACTGCAAAAGTTTCTATTTTTGCACTACACACACCAAACAAGCAATTTAAGCATCCTAAAGGCAAATCTTGGCACATTATTTTTATAATACAATGGATTCGTACAAGGGGATACTTATTTTTGTTGAAATTTTTCTGTAATTCAAGATTCACAAAGTTTCCATGGGCATGAACAAAGTTCAAGGCATGCTCCCGCTTCTATGGTGCTTGTCTTTCTCACTTTCACTTTTCTTTTTGTAAAGTTTTAGGTTCCCCTCTATATTTTTTTGTTTTTAAACTTTTTAAAAGCACACAACAGAAGTAAATGAATCTCTGAAGCATCCGGGTTGTCTCCCTGGCAGCGCTTTCTTTAAAGCCATTCAACTAGGCATAAAGTGCTCAAGTAATTGATCCACCCAGATCCCAAGGTATATCAAATCCAATTTTAATTAACAATGATTTGTAATTTAGTAGTGAGCACAAAGCAACATATATCATCCAATGATGAAGTCTAACTCTCTTCCTATGCATCGGCATGTCATAAAAGAACAATTCATGCACACATAATAAAGGCCGATGGTACGTCTCCAACGTATCTATAATTTTTTATTGTTCCATGCTGTTATATTATCATTCCTAGATGTTTTATATTCATTTTATAGCAACTTCATATCATTTTTTTGGGACTAACCTATTGACATAGTGCCCAGTGCCAGTTGCTGTTTTCTGTTTGTTTTTTACTTCGCAGAATATCCATATCAAACGGATTCCAAACGTAGCGAAACTTTTTGGAGATTTTTTTCTGCCCACAAGACAAATTGGGGCCAAGGAAGTGCACGAGGGGAGGCCCGTGGGGCCCACAAGACACCAGGGCATGCTAGAGGCCCCTGGCGCACCCAGGTGAGTTAGTAGGGCCCACGGGAGTCCTTTCCACTGCCTCTCAGCTGTATAAATACCCAAATATTCCAGAAACCCTAGGGGAGTCGACGAAACACAATTCCAGCCGCCGTAAGTTCCAGAACCACGAGATCCAATCTATAGCCCTATTCCGGCACCTTGCCGGAGGGGAGCATGATCACAGAGGGGTTCATCATCCTCATTGGTGCTGCTCCGATGATGCGTGAGTAGTTTACCACAGACCTACGGGTCCATAGGCAGTAGCTAGATGGCTTCTTCTCTCTTTTTGATTCTCAATACAATTATCTCCTCTATGTTCTTGGAGATCTATTTAATGTAATGACTTTTTGCTGTGTGTTTGTTGTGATCCGATGAATTGCGAGTTTATGATCAGTTCTATCTATGAATATTATTTGAGTCTTCTTTGATCTTTATATGCATGATTGTTATAGCCTCGTATTTCTCTCTAAAACTTTGGTTTAGTTTGGCCAACAAGATTGATTTTTCTTGCAATGGGAAAAGGTGCTTTGTGATGGGTTCGACCTTGTGGTGTCCTCACCCAGTGACAGAAGGGGTAGCGAGGCACGCATGTATCATTGCTATTAAGGATAAAAAGATGGGGTCTATTCCTACATGAATAGATCTTGTCTACATCGTGTCATCGTTCTTATTGCATTACTCTGTTTCTCCATGAACTTAATACACTAGATGCATGCTGGATAGCGGTCGATGTGTGGAGTAATAGTAGTAGATGCAGGCAGGAGTCTGATACGTCTCCGTCGTATCTACTTTTTCTAACACTTTGCCTCTTGTTTTGGACTCTAATTTGCATGATTTGAATGAAACTAACCCGGACTGATGCTGTTTTCAGCAGAACTACCATGGTGTTGTTTTTGTGCAGAAATAAAAGTTCTCGGAATGGAACGAAACTTTTTGAGGATTTTTTATACAATAAAAGAGAATTTCTGGAGCCAAGAACCACCGGAGGGGGGGCACCTGGGTGGGCACAACCCACCAGGGCGCGCCACCCCCTCCAGGCGCGCCCAGGTGGGTTGTCCCCACCTGGTGGCCCCGCAGACCCTGAAACCGACGCTATAAAATCACATATTTCTAGAAAAAAATCAGGGAGAAAGAATTATCGTGTTCTGCGAGACGGAGCCGCCACCACCTCCTGTTCTTCATCGGGAGGCCAGATCTGGAGTCCGTTTGGGGCTCCGGAGAGGGGGATCTTCGATCTTCGTCATCATCAACCCTTCTCCATCGCCAATTCCATGATGCTCCCCACTGGGAGTGAGTAATTCCTTCATAGGGTCGCTGGTCGGTGAGGAGTTGGATGAGATTCATCATGTAATCGAGTTAGTTTTGTTAGGGCTTGATCCCTAGTATCCATTATGTTCTGAGATTGATGTTGCTATGACTTTGCCATATTTAATGCTTGTCAATTTGGGCCCAGGTGCCATGATTTCAGATCTGAACCATTTATGTTATCACCATTATATCTATGTTCTAGATCTGATCTTGCATGTTATAGTTACCTACTACGTGTTATGATCCAGCAACCCCGGAGTGACAATAGTCGGGACACTTCCCGGTGATGACCATAGTTTGAGGAGTTCATGTATTCACCGTGTGTTAATGCTTTGTTCCGGTTCTCTATTAAAAGGATGCCTTAATATCCCTTAGTTTCCAATAGGACCCCGCTGCCACGGGAGGGTAGGACAAAAGATGTCATGCAAGTTCTTTCCATAAGCATGTATGACTATTTAGGAAATACATGCCTACATTATATTTATGAACTAGAGCTAGTGCCGTATCGCCCTACACTACAGGAATCAGCTTCTTTGCCGTCTGCCATGGCAGACGGCAAAGGCATGAATGGCGGTCGGCAAAGCTCTTTGCCGACTGCTAGCTGTCGGCAAACAGTCCGGCTCAATTCCTGCCGGTAAAGGCCTTCTTTGCCGTCTGCTTCAGAGAAGCGGACGACAAAGGTTTATGCCGTCAGCCGTTTGCGGCCAGCAGACGGCAAAGAGCGTAGACGGCAGTGAGGTGAGGTGGGAGCCGTTAGGGGTTAACGGCGTGCTTTGCCGTCAGCCGGCAGACGGCAAAGAGGCTAAGGTCTTTGCCGTCTGCTGGCGGACGGCAAAGAGCCCAAATAGGAGTCACTGGGAAGCTGCCACGTGGCCTTATTTACCGTCAGCCGGCAGACGGCAAAGAGGCTAAGGTCTTTGCCGTCTGCTGGCGGACGGCAAAGAGCCCAAATAGGAGTCACTGGGAAGCTGCCACGTGGCCTTATTTGCCGTCTGCTAGCTGTCGGCAAAGGGATTTGAATCTTTGCCGTCTGCCAGCAGTCGGCAAAGACCTTAGCCTCTTTGCCGTCTGCCAGCTGACGGCAAAATGCCCAATTAGGCAACCCAGTGTTCCCAGGTTGCACAGGTAGCTGCCACGTGGCCTTCTTTGCCGACTGCTAGCTGTCGGCAAAGCTCTTTGCCGACTGCTAGCAGACGGCAAAGCTCTTTGCCGTCTGCTAGCAGACGGCAAAGAGCCTATATAACCCCTGTTTTTAATTGAATTCATTCAATTTGACAGAAATTCATAGATATACACAGATAATACATATATACACAACAAGCATATCCAACAATATATTTCCACAAGTCCAACATATATCCATATGACATAAGAAGTTTCCAACAACATATCCATAGTGACATACATATCCAAACAAGTTCCCAAACATGTTTTCATAAACAAAAAGGAAGCACAAGGAGAATATATGAGTCCATCAATGCAAGCTTCCTCATCTCAAGCAAATCTGCAAATTGGGAAAGATGAAAGTTAGAAGAAGAAGAAGAAGAGGAAAAGAAGAAGAAGAAGAAAAGAAGAAGAGGAAAATAAGAAGAAGATTTTATATTCTCTTTCTTTCTCTCCTCCCCCTCTTCTTTATCTTCTTCTTTTCCAACAAATGTAGTTAAAAAAGCCAATTTAGAGCTAAGCTAGGTAAATAGGTCATTTTGGAGATAAGCTAAGTTCAATGTATCATATTGGAGCTAACCTACGTAGACTTGGTCATTTTGGAGCTAAGCTAAGTTAAATGGATCATATTGAAGCTAACCTAGGTAAACTTGGTCATTTTTGAGCTAACCTACGTAAAAATGTCATTTTTTGCTATGCTAGGTAAAAATGCTAAGTGTGTAGGTCAATTTAGAGCTAACTTAGGTAAATAGGTCATTTTGGAGCTAACGCGGGTAAAATGGATCATATTGTAGCTAACTTAGGTAAACTTGGTCTTTTTGGAGCTAACGTAGGTTAAATGGATCATATTGGAGCTAACATAGGTAAACTTGGTCATTTTGGAGCTAACCTGGCTAATTAGGCCATTTTGACATTACTAGCTTATTGTGTCATTTTAGAGGACAACAAGCTAAGTATATGACATTTATGAGGTTAGCAAGGTTATTATGCCATTTACGAATAAAAACAAGTAAGAGGAGGAAAAGAAGAAGAAGAAGAAGAATAAGAAAGAAGAAGAATAAGAAAAGAAGAAGAAATGTTCTTCTTCTTCTTCTTTTCTTATTCTTCTTCTTCTTCTTCTTCTTCTTCTTCTTCTCTTTCTCTTCTTCTTCTCTTCCTATTCCTTCTTTTCTTCCTATTCCTTGATTTTCTTCATCTTATTATGTCATTTGTGGACTAAATAGGCTAAATTATGTCATAAATGGGCTAAATAGGCTAAGCAGAGGGGAAAAGAAGAAGAAGAAGAAGAATATAATAATAAGAAGAATAAATAAGAAAAGAAGAAGAATAAGAAAAGAAGAAGAAATGTTCTTCTTCTTCTTCTTCTTTTCTTATTCTTCTTCTTCTTCTTCTTCTTCTCTTCCTATTCCTTCTTTTCTTCTTCCTATTCCTTGATTTTCTTCTTATCTATTATGTCATTTGTGGACTAAATAGGCTAAATATGTCATAAATGGACTATAGGCTAAATAAGGGAGGAAAAGAAGAAGAAAAGAAGAAGAAGAAGAGAAGAATAAAAAGAAGAAGAAGATATTCTTCTTTCTTCTCTTCTTTCTTTTTCTTCTTCTTCTTCTTCTTCTTCTTCTTCTTTCTCTTCTCTCATTCCTTCTTTTCTTCCTTCATTCTCTTGATTTTCTCATCTTATTATGTCATTTGTGGACTAAATAGGCTAAATTATGTCATAAATGGACTAAATAGGCTAAATAAGAAGAAAAATACCGTTATCACGGAGGTGAAGGACCGGTCGGGGCTGCGCCAGTGCCAGACTGAGGTGAAGGGCCGGTCGGGTTCCCCCAAGGCCAGACGGAGAAGCATCGGTTGATGCTTGTCGGGAAGCATTCTACACCAAAGATCATTTCCAATGTCTCGTTAGCATGATGCAACATAAATGTGAATACTAGTAACTACCGACCATTCAAATCAAACTCACCGTGGTCGCCGGAGCAATCTGGGGCATCGGCGGAGGGGTCTGACCGCTTTTCTCGCACATGCTCTACACATTTGGTTCTCACGAGTTAGTCATATTAGTTAGTAATGAACAAACATTATGTGCATGATTTGGCTATATGCAGGAGAAACGTACCACCAAGATGTCGTATAGGGCCCGGTTTTGAGCATCGTTCCGGTTCCTCTCCTCCTCCAACAGCCTGGCCGTCCTCTCCTCCAGCTCCCTCTCCCTCTCCTCCGCCTGCCTTCTTGCCGCCTCCAAAAGCGTCTGCGTGTTTGCTCTCTCTTTCTCAAGAGCAGCCTGCAACACACCACTCCTCGTTAGCATTGTAATCATCGACGGACGCACACACAATGTAATGGATAGGAAAGGTATCCGAGTCTGTATAACTAACCGCCATGGCGAGCTCCGATGGCCGTGCACAAGGCATTATCTCAGGATCAGAGCTACTCTGGCGCTTCTTGATCTGTGTGAGAGTCTTAGGACAACGTATCAGTCCATCACCAATGGCTATCGAGCCATGGGACCTCCCACCACCAGATATCATAACCAGCTCTGTATCAAAAGGATCCTGGCTCGGGTTAAAGTCCTCCCCTTTCCTTGCCTTCCCCTCGTCTCTGTACCTCACGAGCTTGTTGCGGGAGGAGATGTTGGTGAAGGTCTCTGGATGATCTAGGTCAGACTCCGAGAATGCCTTGGCCTTCTTGTACGGGGCACTATGGGCCATGCCATAGAGGTCGAACAGACTTGGCACGGGCTTCTTGTTGTGGTGCGACTGAGAGAGAGGAACAAAATATTAGTCAAGGGCTCAAGCTAGCATGAAGATTGAAATTGCTATGTAAATAAGGTCATTTTGGAGCTAAGTAAGGTTATTATGTCATTTTTGAGGAAAAAAAGCTAAGTTTAGGTCATTTTGGAGGTAACCAAGATTATTATGCCCATTTTGACCAAACTATGCTAATTATGTCATTATTGCGCTATCCAAGGTAGTTATGCCTTTTTTTAGCTAACTAAAGCATATTTAGGCATTTTATAGAGCTATCTTAGGTTATTATGTCATTTTAGAGCTAATTATGTCATAAATTAACAAGCTAAGATTATTTTACGTCATTATTGAGCTATCAAAGGTAGTTATGCAATTTTTTAGCTAACTAAAGCATATTATGTCATTTTAGAGCTAATTATGTCATAAATGAACGAGCTAAACTAAGTTTAGGTCATTATTGAGCTATCCAAGGTAGTTATGCCATTTTTTAACTAAGTAAGCATTATTGAGCTATCCAAGGAAAAATGCTATCATGTCGAATGAAATTGCATGAATCATGAAGCAAACCACATACCCAGTGACCCCCGTACTCAAACAGGCCGGAGCGCCCTTGATGGTGTGGCACACCAACCATTTGGGCACGCTTATCCTTGGCCCTTTGGTGTTCGACTAGCCATTTGGGAGAGCACCACTCATCCACCAACGCCTCCCAACAGTCCATCCTATCCGCACACCATCTCGGGGGCACCTAAGTTAGTCAAGAGAAATTTCAGCGCTACGCCTACGAATCAAATCAAGAGAACTAAGTTCAAGGCCTGAAGAATAGGTAATTACCAGCATGTACTTCTCCTTAGTCAGAAACTTGCCGCGACACTTCTTCTTCGCCCTCCTAATACCCTTCGAGGCGTAGTAGTCTCGAACGGCCTGCAGCCGAGCCTCGTGCCGTAAGTTCTTAAGTAGGCGCTTGCACTCGACTTCGACAACCGAAGCCGCAGCCTCCTGCTCTCCATCTGAAATCCTGTAGAAGGTCTGCAGTCAAACAAGACAACGCTGATTAGTAAAATCACTACGTACTGTTGATCTTTAATTCTGTAAAGGAGAAATTACCCAGAACCGACGGAACACAATGTCGGCCACCGTCTCGCACTCGACACCGGCGACCATCTCCCCCGGCGGGGCCGGGGCAGCCTCGTACAGCTCCCAGCTAAGTGCTAGCTGTGGAACCTGACCCTCACCGGGCAACGTGACCCACCCAGGGAAGTGCTGCCGGCAAAGCACACCAAGGACCTGGTTTGGCCTGCGGACACCACGGGGGTGTACCCAGCCCCTGTAGTATGTCAAGGCCAATGCATTAGATATTAATTTGAAGAAACATGAAGGCAAAAGGTTAAAAAAGAGTAAATTCACTTACTTCAACCCATTAGGCTGTATCAACCACCTCTGGTCGGGGGTCGTCGGCACGGGAGGGAGCTTTGTACCGCCACGCTGGTAGACCTTCTTGCCCTTGTCAACCATCTCGCCCTCGCTGTAGCTATCATCAGAGAAGGTGTCCTCGCTATCATCAGTAGGGCCACTAGCATCTGGAGTCTCGTGCGAAGAAGACTCCGGGACTGGAGTCTTCTGGGACGAAGACTCTGGGACCGGACTCACGTGGGGCGAAGGAGAGGCGCCCAGAGTCTGTTGGCGCGAAGGATCAGCGACCCCAGTCTGGTGGGGCGAAAGATCCACGACCCGAGTCTGGTGGCGCGAAGGAGAGGCGACCCCAGTCTGGTGGGGCGAAGGATCCGCGACCCGAGTCTGGTGGGCCGAAGAATCAACGACCGGAGGCTCCTGGACCGGAGTCCGAGATGGGTCCACGTCAGACGGAGCGGTCCTGTGGTCGGGTGAATCAGCTAGGGGTGGCGGCGAGGAAGGCATAGCAGCCTTCGTACCTCTCCCGCTGCCACGTCCACCTCTAGCAGCCTTCTTCGTCCTCCCCCGACCTCTGCCAGCCGAAGAAGAAGGGCCCGCCGGTGCTGACTGCATACTGTCTAGCAGCGCTCTCCGGAGGGGCCGGGCTGGAATAATGGAAGCACCCCTCCCAGGAGCGCTCGCACGAGGCTCGGAGCGCTCTGGACCCTTGCCCACCATCCTGTCAACACCTGCAATGACAAAAAGTAAACGACATTAGTATAACATAAAAAATTTGAATAACTGACATGAATACTATGTATATAATTTAAGAGTATCATCATCATGAACATAATAAAAAATTGAATACCTGACATTACTAATATTACTCTGAATCGTCTATATATGCTCCGGGATCATTAAATGCATCATCATCATCACTATCAGTGATGAGCTCATCATCATCATTAATAAATGCATCAACATGTGGAAGGCCTCCTTTACGTAATTGTTCAAACATTGAAAGGTCATCTGCAGCAGTAACTTCTTCTTGTTCCGGCTCTTCTTGTTCCGGCTCAGGGGTGAAGTCGGATTCACTATCGCTGTCTACTTCAATGTTCAGGGGTACAGTTGAGCGGTTCTTGAAATGTTTTTTGGAAAGACGTGTTTCTTGGAAGAATTCTCCTTCGTCATATGTGTCTTGGTCATAATCCTCTTCATTGGGGGGAGGTGGTCTAACATGTGGCGGCACTTAATAAACGACATCCCAACCACTGAGATTTGAATCACTTTGACAGGCCCACGGTAGATAGAAAACTTGGGTTGCCTGTTGAGCCGTAATATAGACATCGGGAACATCCAAATGGGTGCTTCACCATCCGATGTGTGCACCATCATCACATTCCCATCTGCATCACGTTCGGTTCTTTTGCCCGTTTTGTGCCATGTCATATGTCTGGCCGTCTCTTTGACCATGAAAAGACGTTGAAGTCTTGGTACGATTGGCAAATACCGAAGAACATTAACGGGTATTTTGGTCTGCGTCTTCTCACCCATACCATTGTCTACCACAACATACCTGGATGACTCGCAAATGGGACAATAGTTCAAGTCCTCATACTGGTGCCTAAATAAGACACATCCTTTCTCACAGGCATGTATCTTCTCATAGGGCATCTTAAGAGCACGGAGGATTTTGTCTGACTGGTACAGGTTTGTAGGTAGCACATGGCCTTTGGGTAGAAATCGTCCGAATACTGTCATCATCGCGTCGTAGCATTCTCTACCCAAGTTGAACTGAGCCTTCAAAGCCATGATTTGTGAGATGGCATCCAGCTGACAAAGCTCAGTGTGCTCGTGGAGAGGACGTTTTTAGGACTCCAACATTTCAGTGAAGGCCTTTGCAGATTCCTCCATCTCCTCGTCCGAGTCCCGAGCATCGTCAAAGTCTTGCACCATGTCTTCCATCCCGGTACCATGCTCGTCGGTGCAACGACGAACCACCTCAGGTCTGGCATGTTGGGCAGACTCACCATGAAATGTCCAGACCGTGTAACCAGGCGTAAAACCAAACTTCTGCAGGTGTTTACTCATTTCAAGCTCGTCCCTCTTATTAAAGTTGTCGCACCGGACACAGGGGCACCAGCTTAATCTCTGGCCATTAGCAAATGCGGCTCTAACAAACTCTTTGGTTTTTGTTAACCATTCACCGGTCCAAACTTTCTGACTAGTGTAACCGGTGTACATCCACGCACGATCACTCATATTGACTTCCTACTAGACAGACAATAAATATATACATCATTAAGCAAACCATATCCATTAGTTAATGGAGTTTGTCAGTTCTCTTACGTCCATGCAACCTACATGCTAATAGGTAAAGATAGGTCCTAATCCCACCCGAGTATGTGTAGATTGAGTTCGTTTTCCCATGCTCTGCTCCGGATCCGACGCAAAATTTCGGCAGCACATCCCCGCTGTTCTCCTGATACACGTCTCGGCAATAAGCAGAGAGGATGTGTACCCGGAGAACAACAGGGAGGCACTGACGAAATTCTGCATCGGATCCGGAGCAGAGCATATAGGAAAACGAACCCAATCTACACATACTCGGGCTGTCCATGGATAACGTTGGACAATTCGAAAGAATCACAATTATAAATATGCAAATGCATGCATATTTATAGATGTAACCCTTTTGAACGGGAGACGCATAGTGGTTACGCATACTGATGACGGACACCTATAGCTAGCTAGTTTCATTGGCACGAAGACCGGAATAGAGCAAATGTAGGGGGGAGGAGGAGATGTCATTTGTGCTCACCAAGGAAAGCAGGGGCGGAGCTCGTCGAACGCACGGGGAGGTCGTCAAACACCACACCCTTGCAGCGACGAAACAACTGCACATTTTAAATCCACCTGATTAACACAAATATATATGATGTTTTGCATAACAAAATCGAAAAATATACGACCTAACTCATAATTCACAAATATATGACCCCGTCGGGGTCGGGGTCGGGGCAGGGTCGGGGTGTGGTGTCAGGGTGTAGGTGTCGATCAGGATGTCGTATGTCGGGGTCGATCAGGGTGTCGGGGTCAGGGTCAGGGTGAAATTTCATGAGAGAAGACATAAACATCAAGTGAAACAATTAACATTGTACAAAGTTGAAAACTTGCTACTACGACGAGGTAAAGTTGCTTTGCGAAATCTATAGTCTTGAAAGCGATATATAATAGCATCATCATCAACCTTTGCAAATATTTCTCGCTCAGTAATTATTTGGTCAGTAGCAACAACGATAAGCAGTACTACAGTAGCAAATACTAACATTATAGCAAGCAGATCAAAAAATGTTCAATCTACAAAATTTTAACAACAACAGCAAGGCAGTAGCAGTCAGTGTAGCACAATGCACATGCACATATTATCCTGTCTGTGAGTGAGTGAGTCTGTCCATTACCAATCCGGCTCTTCAGTGCGGCTGCGGCTGCGGCAGACGGCGTGGCGGACAGGCAGAGTCGCGGAGACCAGGGCAAGGGAGGCCGGAGCCGTAGCAGAGCCTGCTTGCAGAGCATATATGCCGCAGCCCGCAAGGAGAAGCCGGAGAGAGGGAGAGCGGCGGAGCGGGCGGCGTCAGTGGCGGAGGCGCGAGCCGGGAGCACCGGAGGGGGCAGCGGCAGTGGAGGAGGGAGGGGGGCGCCGGTGGTGGAGAGGGGAGGGGGCCACGGTGGTGGAGGGGGGAGGGGGGCGGCGATGGAGGGAGGGGGGAGGGAGGGGGCGCGGTGGAGGGAGAAGGGAGGGGCGGCGGTGGAGGGAGGGAGGGAGGGGGGGGCGTGGAGGGGATGGGGAGGCGGCGGTGGAGGGGAGGGGGGACGGCGGCGGGGGTGGAGGAGGGGGGCGGCGGCGGCTGGAGGGAGGGGCGGCGGCGGCCTGCGCTGGGGTTGGCGGTTGTGCTGCCTCTTATTTTTTGGTGTTTTACTCTTCGTGCCTTCTCGTCACTGTCTTTATGTTTCCTTCTGTCTTCGCTTCTCCTGCGCCTCGTTGTCTTTGATGCCCTCTTTTTTTAGTATCGTCGAGAAAGAGATTGATGAGGGCCTCGCGCTGCGTGGGGCGCAAATTAAACCCCCGCATTGCCGTCTGTTTTTTTTTCTCTTTGCCGTCTGCTGGCGGACGGCAAAGAATTCTTTGCCGTCCGCCAGCAGACGGCAAAGAGGATGACCGTTAGACGGCCACCGCCGTGAAACTGTGGGCCCCTCTTACCTCTTTGCCGTCTGCTGGCAGACGGCAAAGAAGTGGCCCGTGTGACCTACCCAGTGCAGTACCCCCATGGGGTCCACTTTGGACTTTGCCGTCTGCTGGCGGATGGCAAAGAACTCTTTGCCGTCTGCTGGCGGACGGCAAAGAGCTCGCAGATGGCAAAGACCCTGTTTGCCATCAGCTGGTTCTTTGCCGTCTGCTTTGAGAAGACAGACGGCAAAGAGCCTCTTTGCCATCAGCTGGCAGTCGGCAAAGAGCTGGCAGATGGCAAAGACCCAGATTCCAGTAGTGCTAGGTTATGACTGTCACATGATGAATATCATCCAACAAATTACCGATCCAATTAGTTTTTGCTTTAGTGGTTTATATTTTGAATAATTAGCTACTCTTGGTGCTGCTGTAGATGAGCTTGCATGTTGAATTCTTAGAGTTTTAAGTAGTTTGAATGCTTGCTATGGCCTCTATGCTTCCCTATGAGTAGTTGCTATCAATCTTGTTAAGTTTTGTTGAGAAAAATTTTGTGGACTATTTTTTTTAGAATTTTGCTCATAGGAAAAACATGAGTATCTTTAGGAAGTTTGCTTCCAAGAAGAACTCCAAGGGAGTAATTGGGGAATCATCTGACAGTGATCTCCGCACCCGGAGGTTGGCGGAGTTAAGGCCATGCGAATGGCCGCATAACCCGTTCATGGAAGGGGCCGGAATCCTCCAAGAGTTTGCACAATATGCTGCTAATGCTAGCCTCACCGACTTCATCACAGCTGAATGCGAACAGGGTGGATACATGATTATGCCTGCGGACATCATCACTTACCGGAACAACCAGGCTGCGGCACAGGAGGAGCCTCAGCAGTGGGACCCTCAGGTGCCCGCACCTCAGCACTTCAACATAGGACCTCATGGCTTCTACGACTGGTGATTACCAAGTTAGGACAAAAGCCTAAGCTTGGGGGAGTACGTATTTCCACCGACATTACATTCATGTTTACACATTTCATTTCAGTTGTTGGTGTCCACACTTTTTCATTGTATTATCCATGTTAGAATTATTTTCTTGCTTTCTTCTTGTGTGTTTGAAAAACTTTGAGAAATCCAAAAATATATTTCTTGCTTCTTTTTGATTTTTCTTCCTAGTTTAAATTGTTGTAGCACTAAAAAGAAAACTCAAAAAGATTTCCTTGTTCTTCTTTTGCTTGTTGGGAGCTTTCCCGTGTAAATAGTTTTCTCGTTTTTGTTTTTCCCCTTTTATTTGCTTTCCTTCAGAAAACCAAAAACTCCAAAAATATTTCAGCGTGTTTCCATGAACTTCTTTTCTTTTATTGAGTCATACCAAGGAGAAGACCACGATGAAAATGTTGAGTGGCTCTCATATGCATTATTGTTAATCTAACAAAGAGCCCAATTTACCTTGTCTTCTCCTTTTGAATAAAATGTTTGCAGATTCCAACTTAGTCCACGGCACTCTTGCACTATTATCATTTTCACATCGTTCGGTCGTGCAAGTGAAAGGCAATAATGACGATATTCGATGAACTGGCCGTGGCAGAGAGAAACGGGTATGAACTCGACTTGTTCTGTTTTTTTAAATATGTTTAACCTAGTATCCATGATTCAGCCCATTATGACTAAACATGTTTGCAATGAAAATTAGAGATTATAGTTTCTCATGCCATGCATAAGTAGCTAGGAGTGGATAATGATTTATCTTGGATGTCAACATTGCTTAAAATGAATATGATGTAGTATGATGATATGGTATCCTCCTCTGAATGTTCGAGTGGCTTGACTTGGCACATGTTCATGCATGTAGTTGAATCAAAACCAACATAGCCTCTATGATATTTATGTTCATGGTGTTCATATCCTACTCATGCTAGTATCCAATGTTACTTATGCGTAATGCATGTTCATGACCGTTATTGCTCTCTAGCTGGCCGCTTCTCAACCTAATTGCTAGCCTTCGCGTGTACTAAGTGGGAATTCTGCTTGTGCATCAAAAACCTGAAACCCAAGTTATTCCAGATGAGTGCACCATACATACCTATATGCGGTATTTCCTTGCCGTCCTAAGTAATTTTGCATGTGCCACCTCTAAAAACTTCAAATAAATATCCTTTTTGTGTGCCTGGATTGTTCATAGAGCGACAGGAGGTAGTCGGTATCTTCCATGCTAAGCGGGTTATTCTCAGATGAGTGTTTATTCACTCATCATTGCACGAGAAAGGGGCGGTAATAGGGATTCCCAGTCCCGGATTCAAAATTTTTTTTTTGCAAATAATTAAACAAAACTCCCCCAGGACTGATGTTGGTTTGGACGGTACCCGTGGATTCGGCAAGCCGTGGAGTGTGTTTGTTGGTGGAGGGGGAGTAAATCTTTACTTTTATCGCTTGGGAACCGCCACTAGTGTGTTTAGCATGGAAGATACTGATAACTGATGGTCGTGAAGTAAACAAGAAGGGTGCATGCCTCTGAATTTTATTTAACCTCTATTTTAAAAAAAATTGAGCTCTGGCACCTCTGCAAATCACTGCTTCCCTCTGCGAAGGGACTATCTATTTACATTTATGTTGTGTCATCACCTTCTCAAATAAGCGCCAGAACCTGAGAGCACTGCTGTCATGCTTATGCATTGTGTGTAGCTAATGTTGGGTACATCATGACTGGATCTTTCCTACCATGAATTACAATGTTTAGTCGCTGCTTGAACTTTGGAGGTGCTCTGCATTTATGTTTTGCGGTCTCAGAAAGGGCTAGCGAGATACCACTATTGTCATATTATATCATGGTTGTTTTGACAACGTGTTGCTGTTTGAGATATCTTATTATTGCTGGCTAGTTGATTATGTCATTGATATGAATTAATATGATTTTTAAGAGTTATTGTCGACATGGTTAGTTATAATATTGGCTAAAAACCTGGGTGTTGTTTAAGCTTATTTATGCAAACAAGAGCAAAAGAGTTCGTAAAAGTTTTTGTTTTTCACTTTCAGTTTATCAACTAAATTGCCTGAGGACAAGCAAAGGTTTAAGCTTGGGGGAGTTGATACGTCTCCGTCGTATCTACTTTTCCTAACGCTTTTCCTCTTGTTTTGGACTCTAATTTGCATGATTTGAATGAAACTAACCCGGACTGACGCTGTTTTCACGGGAACTACCATTGTATTGTTTTTGTGCAGAAATAGAAGTTCTCGGAATGGAATGAAACTTTGCGAGGATTTTTTATACAATAAAAGAGAATTTCTGGAGCCAAGAACCACCGAAGGTGGGCACCTGGGTGGGCACAACCCACCAGGGCGCGCCACCCCCTCCAGGCGTGCCCAGGTGGGTTGTCCCCACCTGGTGGCCCCGCAGACCCTGAAACCGACGCTATAAAATCACATATTTCCAGAAAAAAATCAGGGAGAAAGAATTATCGCGTTCCGCGAGACGGAGCTGCCGCCACCTCCTGTTCTTCATCGGGAGGCCAGATCTGGAGTTCGTTTGGGGCTATGGAGAGGGGGATCTTCGATCTTCGTCATCACCAACCCTTCTCCATCGCCAATTCCATGATGCTCCCCACCGGGAGTGAGTAATTCCTTCGTAGGCTCGCTGGTCGGTGAGGAGTTGGATGAGATTCATCATGTAATCGAGTTAGTTTTGTTAGGGCTTGATCCCTAGTATCCATTATGTTCTGAGATTGATGTTGCTATGACTTTGCCTTGCTTAATGCTTGTCACTTTGGGCCTGGGTGCCATGATTTCAGATCTGAACCGTTTATGTTATCACTATTATATCTATGTTCTAGATCCGATCTTGCAAGTTATAGTCACCTACTACGTGTTATGATCCGGCAACCCGGGAGTGACAATAGTCGGGACACTTCCCGGTGATGACCATAGTTTGAGGAGTTCATGTATTCACGGTGTGTTAATGCTTTGTTCCGGTTCTCTATTAAAAGGAGGCCTTAATCTCCCTTAGTTTCCAATAGGACCCCGCTGCCACGGGAGGGTAGGACAAAAGATGTCATGCAAGTTCTTTCCATAAGCACGTATGACTATTTACGAAATACATGCCTACATTATATTTATGAACTGGAGCTAGTGCCGTATCGCCCTAGGTTATGACTGTCACATGATGAATATCATCCAACAAATTACCGATCTGTGACACCCTGATTTTGGCAACTTTCTCTTTTCAAACTTTTCTTGGTTTTATTTGAAATTTGAATGGTTTTTGTACGTTTTTCATTTGGTCTTGGAAACTTTTAAATCTTTTCCATGTAATCCAAAGCCTTATCACCTTGCCAAAACCCTGCCAAGTATCTCTAGGTCCCAAATCCCAAATTAAATCTTTTCTAATAACTCATTTTCTTTATTTGAGAATTTAGGTCATCACTATGGGTTGTGAAGCAACCTATAGTTTGGATGGCCAGAAAATTCTCAAATAATTCCCTAAAATACTTTGGATCATATCTTGTCCCAATATCCAAAAATATTCCATGGCCTAGTTCAAATATTTTGCAAAACAATTCATTTTTGTCCCTGGTCAGTCTGGACCTTTGTGAAGGAAGTGTATGCTAGGTTTGTCCAATTGCTCTCAAATTTTTGTGGCATGAGGACACCCACAAATGACTTCCCTCCACCAAGTTTCAGCCCCAGGGGATCAACCAAGTGAGCAGTACCTCAACATTCACATTCTGGACTAGATTAGAAGGTTACACATGAACTACCCTCAAAACTTCAACCAAACCACCTCAAACTTGGTCAGTTTTGAGTCCTTCCAACCTAGATCATCCTGGACATCTCCATTGGCTCCATCCCTAGCTCTCCACTTCTCCAGATCCCTCTCTTCTTTGTTGTCAGGAACTGTATCTGAGGCTACCCATCATCTCAGACCAAACCAAGCTAAACCATGGGTGTAGGTGATCTGAGGGATCGAAGGTCGACGTGCTGGACAAGTTTTGCCAGGCATACGTGGCCCCTGGTGCCAAGCACCGTGGTGAGCACGGCGATGGCATGCTGGTCGCCGCGCTCTGTGTCGCGCCAGGCTCGGGTCGCGTCGGGACTGGACGCTCGCGCAGCCGTGCATTGTCCAAGCATGCCGACATCGCCCCTGGTTGACACCTAGCCCTTCCAGTGCCTTCGCCCTCGCCGGAGATGCCCTTGCCGCTGCCACGCCATCGCCGCACTGTGAGGCCCGTGTGGCCATAGTTGCGGCGCCGCTCGTCCTCTTCCTCCCGTGCGGTCTCTTCGAGCATTCAATGTTGCTGCTCTCTCCCGTCCTCTTGCCGCAAGCAGCCAGCCAGCGAGGCGTACCTCCCGCCGGCGACGTGGCCCGATTCCAGCCGCATCCAGAGAGATCGCCGAGCTCCTCCCCCACCTATATAAAGCCCCGCCCGGCCTCGCCTAGCTCCTCACCCCTCTCCCTCCTCCTCAATAGCCCCCTCAGAGCAAGAGCCAAGGCCGAGAGGCCCTCTGGCCTCGAGCTTCGCCGGAGCTCCGCCGCCAGCTGAGTTCCACCACCAGCCCTCTCCACCCCACCCCAGCCTCGCCCGACTACGCCCTCGAGCCCAGAGCACTCGACTGGTGCTCCTCGACCTCCTGGCCGAGCGAATCGCCGCCGGAATCACCATCGCCGACGATCACCGTAGCACCCGTCCGCTGGAAAAGAAGGGCGCGACGCCGTCCGACCATCTCCGGAGGAGCTACGGGTACAGGGTGAACCGCCGTCGAATGCCCGATCCATCCCCGTCCTTCCTGAGCCCAACCGCCGTCGCTGTCGCCGGCAATCACCGCCGGTGAGCCGCCCCTCCCTCTGCTCTCTCCCTCTCTCTGTTTTAAATCGAACCAGGCCCCAACCGTCATCCGCTCACCAAAGCAGTAAGTGGAGGCGCCTCGGGCGATTACGCCTTCGACGTGGCCCGCTCCAGGTTTTTCTGGTTTTTCTGATTTTTATTTATTAAACAGAATTGACCAGAAACTTTGACCATTAATAACTTTTTACAGAAGGGTCCAATTGACCTGATTCTTTTTGCATTGTGTTTGTATCAAAGTCCTTTATTTACTGACCAAGTTTGGTATTTTTCCAATACCCACAGAATTGTTGCTGAATAAAAAGGCTTTATGTGACATTTTCCTTTGCCATTTGAAAATGTTTTAAGAAGGAGATTCTTGTGGATTTGAAGACCAGGAGTTTTTGAACAACCCAACTGATCAAGGCAAGCCAGGACATCCATACTATGAAGCATTTCATAGCATTGCATAATTCATATTCATTTCTTGCATTTAATTAATATGGATAATTAAAGTGAAGTATTTAAAGGCCTATTGTTGACAACTTAAATTGATGACCATGATTGCTAAGTGAAACTTAGTTGGTTGATCAAGAGTCACCTGTCCGGGCTTACCCGTGCAGCCACATTTGCCGGTATGGGACGGCCTTGACTTGGTCTGGCTTCGTGCTCTTTCACCGGTACCGCCATCTAGGGAGGGTTATGCGTGCGTGCTGCCCTGATCAGGTAGACGGCGATAACCCTGTGAGCCCAGTTGAGTTTTGTGCCGATGTCCCCGTTTGGGACAGTTTAGTTAGGCCACGACGGTGGCAGGTGTCACGAGGTGACACGGGGCCACCCAAGGCTTGACTCCGAGGGAGTGTGATTGCCGGTGGTACGATGGGAGAGTCACGGGTCAGGCAGGTTTCGTTGGAGCAACGCTGGTCCACCCAAATGGGATCACAAGGTCAGGTGCTCCATGGTGTGGGTAAAGTGCACAACCTCTGCA
The DNA here is from genome assembly GCA_011799875.1 of Thinopyrum elongatum. Lineage (NCBI taxonomy): Eukaryota > Viridiplantae > Streptophyta > Magnoliopsida > Poales > Poaceae > Thinopyrum > Thinopyrum elongatum. Next base: position 290,122,159 of record CM022299.1, on the reverse strand, counting down.
GAGTGTAAAATCTATTCGAATAGCCACGTCCATGGTATTGGACAGCCCGTCCAGACCTCTCTAGGTGATCAACCATAATAATCATAGTAATGATGGAAGAACTTGTCTTATGAGCGGAAGTACTCATTGAGATCTAGTATTCCGAGGGTTGTGAGACAACCCGGATATGAGTAAGTTGGTGACAGTAAGTGAATCACTTAGAGTTTAACAGGTTCATTGCCATGCTATTATTTGCTGCATATTTGGTTGTCATGTGCTTGCGAGTACATTCAAAGTACTCACCTGGCGTATCATGCCAGATGCAGCAGAAGACTGAGACGGAGGTCTCGATGTCCGTGTTGCGATGCCTAGGATGTGTCCTCAGCAGTGTCCCTGTGGATGGAGATACTATCATGTTCCGCTACGCAGTAGTCTTCCGCTGTAATACCGAGGCCCTGATATGTTAGATAAATAATGTAGATATTGTCATAGCACTAGATGTGCTTCTGGACTCGATGATCATGTAATATATAAGCTTGTACTCGACTATTTTCAATAAAAGTTCAGCTATGTTCTGTTCCAAGTTGTTGTGTGTTTCCAGAAGACATGATCTCTGGGTTGGAAACACTGGTAAACCGGTTCTCTGAGCCGGGGTGCCACACGATCCAATGCCTATGATTTTTCCTACATATTGTTCTTGCTAAGTTACTACTGCTACTGTTACTGTTGCACTTGCTACAAAATCACTGCTATCACTGTTACCGTTACTATTGCTGTTTCTACTACTATCAAAACTATCATACTACTTTGCTACTGATCACGTTGCTGCAGATAATTAATCTCCAGGTGTGGTTGAATTGACAAGTCAGCTGCTAATACTTACAAATATTCTTTGGCTCCCCTTGTGTCGAATCTATAAATTTGGGTTGAATACTCTACCCTCGAAAACTGTTGCGATCCCCTATACTTGTGGGTTATCAAGACCTTTTTCTGGCACCGTTGCCGGGGAGCATGGCTATATTTGTTGAGCCACTTGGGATTATTATCAAATTATCACTATGAAGAATCTAAAGGATGCTAAGACTAAGATTTCTCCCTCTAAGACGAGGGGAGGTAAGGAACTGCCATCCAGCTCCGCTTTAGATTCACCTTCTGTTATAAGTAGACTTGCAACACCACCACATGCTATTAATTCTGATATGTCGTAAGTTATTGATGATGCTACTTCTGCTATGAATGGTTATGATGATGCCAGTACCTTGCTTGATGATGATGTGCCACTAGGTGAATTTCTTGATGAACAAATTGCTAGAGTAAGACAACATGATATTGTTGAAATTGATGATGAGCTAGAAACTGAAAATCTTGAAACACCTACTAGAACTAGCCCTCCTAGATATGAATTGCCAAAGGTACCGGAAGGCTATGTTATGGGTGAGGAGGCAACTAGAGATATTCTTGCTTGTAAGGATTGAGATGATCTAGAGAAATTATTATGCAAGTACAAAGAAAAATCTCTGAATGCTAGAATGAAATATGATCCTAAGTTTGCTACTTCACCTATCTTTATTGATGATAAGGATTATGAATTCTCTGTCGACCCAGAGTTAATTACTTTGGTTGAATCTGATCCTTTCCATGGTTATGAAATTGAAACTGTTGTGGCATATCTTACTAAGTTAAATGACATAGCCACCCTTTTTGCTCATGATGAGAAAATTCGCTATTACTATATTCTCAAATTATTTCCGTTCTCATTAAAGGGTGATGCTAAAGCTTGGTACAATACTCTTGCTCCTGGTTGTGTGCGTAGTCCCCAAGATATGATTTATTACTTCTCTGAAAAAAAAATTCCTGCTCATAAGAAACAAGCTGCCTTACAAGAAATATTTAACTTTGTGCAAATTAAAGAAGAGAGTCTCCCACAAGCTTGGGGGAGGCTTCTCCAATTGCTTAATGCTTTGCCTGATCATCCTCTTAAGAAAAATGAAATACTTGATATCTTCTATAATGGACTAACCGATGCTTCTAGGGACTTCCTAGATAGTTGTGCTGGTTGTGTTTTCAGGGAACGAACTATTGGACAAGCCGAAGAACTATTGAATAACATATTGAAAAATTATGATGATTGGACTCCTCCTGAAACACCGCCTAAACCCACTCCTAAGAAGAGGGGTATCCTATATCTCAGTCCTGAAGATATGCAAGAGGCAAAGAAGTCTATGAACGAAAAGGGTATTAAAGCTGAGGATGTTAAAAATTTACCTCCTATTGAAGAAATACATGGGCTTGATACACCACCACCATCTGCGGTGGTAGAGGTAAATTCTCTAATGAAATTCAATGATAATGATAATCCTCACAATATGCACCCTAGCCAATGCCTTTATGAGTTTGAAAACTATATTAGAAAACAAGATCACTTCAATGCAAATGTTATGAAACAATTGAAATACATTTCTGATATGATTGCTCGCTTAAGTGACTTGTTATTTAGAATCTCAAATGATGTTAGAGGTGTAGGGAAGCATGCTTCTATGGTTCAAACTCAGCTAGAACAAGTTGCTAAATCTCAAAGAGAATTGTTAGATGAAATGAACAATAGTAACAATGATCATGCTGTTAGAGTAATGACTAGAGGAGGTAGAATGACTCAGGAACCACTTTATCCTGAGGGACACCCAAAAAGAATTGAACAAGACTCTCAAAGAGTTGATACTGATGCACGTAGTCCTCCTAAAAAGAAAAAGAAAAAGAAAAACAATAGGACTTTGCATGCCTCTAGTGAACCTGAAGTAGAAAAACCTCGTCATAATGATAATGAAGTTTCTATCTCTAATGCTGAAACTCAATCTGGTAGTGAACACTCACCTTCTGATAATGAAAAAGATAATGATGAGGTTCATGAATATACCCAACCAAATAATAAAGGACCAAACAATGATGTTGAGATAGAACTAGCAGTTGATCTTGATAACCCACAACCTAAGAATAAAAGATATGATAAAAGAGACTTCGTTGCTAGAAAACACGGTAAGGAAAGAGAGCCATGGGTTCAAAAACCTATGCCCTTTCCACCTAAGTCAACTAAAAAGAAAGATGATGAAGAATTTGAATGTTTTGCTGAAATGCTGAGGCCAGTCTTTTTGCGTACTCGCTTGACTGATATCCTTAAAATGCCTCCTTATGCAAAGTACATGAAAGACATCATCACCAATAAGAGAAAAATACCGAAAGCTGAAATCTCTACTATGCTTGCTAATTATACCTTTAAAGATGGAGTACCTAAAAAACTTGGAGATCCGGGAATACCAACTATACCTTGCTCCATCAAAAGGAATTATGTGAAAACTGCTTTATGTGATTTGGGAGCTGGTGTTAGTGTTATGCCTTTCTCTTTATATAAAAGACTTGACTTGAATAAACTCACACCTACTGAAATATCTTTGCAAATGGCTGACAAATCAACTGCCATACCTATCGGTATTTGTGAGGATGTGCCCGTTGTTGTTGCTAATGTTACTATTTTGACTGACTTTGTTATACTTGAGATGCCCGAGGATGACAACATGTCGATTATCCTCGGTAGACCCTTTTTGAATACTGCAGGGGCTGTTATTGATTGCAATAAAAGCAAGGTCACTTTTCATATTAATGGTAATGAGCATACGGTGCACTTTCCGAAGAAACAATTCCAAGTGAATGGTATTAATGTTATTGAAAAATCTCCGACAATCACTATTGGAAGTTTTCAACTACCTCTACCTACTGTCAACAAGAAATATGAAATGCTTATTGTTGGAGATATTCATATCCCCATTGAGGTAACTTAGTGTTTTACGAAAGTTCTTCGGTTTCATGCTAATTGAAAGTGGTTGTTAATAAGACCTGATCAACCTTATTAATGGATCATTTTTTAGAGGTATGAAGTTGATGAATTTAGTAAGCACTACCTTCTGTCCCAACCTTTTGTTTTCTGTTTTTATTAGCTAAATAAAATAAAATGCCATGTTTTGTCTGTTTTCTGATTTTCTTGTGCAATAAAAAATGACCCAAAAATAAAAGTTCTCAGAATGCTCTGCAAATTTGATACGATTTTTTTTGAATATTTAAGAATTTTTGGTGCAAATAATATCAGAGGGAGGTGCACCAGGTGGGCACAACCCACCTGGGCGCGCCAGGACCCCCAGGCGCGCCCTGGTGGGTTGTGGTCCCCACGTGGGACCCCTCACTTATCTCTTCATCCCACATCATCACCTACCTCCAGAAAAAAATTCACCATTGCTCTTGCTCTTGTGTTCTTGCTCTCAAGCCTGCGGATTTCGATCTCTTTGCTCGAAGCTCCGTTTCCGAAACTGTTTCAGGGGATTGTTGCTTGGTATGTGACTCCTCCGTTTGTCCAATTAGTTTTTGCTTTAGTGGTTTATATTTTGAATAATTAGCTACTATTGGTGCTGCTGTAGATGAGCTTGCATGTTGAATTCTTAGAGTTTTAAGTAGTTTGAATGCTTGCTATGGCCTCTATGCTTCCCTATGAGTAGTTGCTATCAATCTTGTTAAGTTTTGTTGAGAAAAAAATTGTGGACTAAATTTTTTAGAATTTTGCTCATAGGAAAAATATGAGTATCTTTAGGAAGTTTGCTTCCAAGAAGAACTCCAAGGGAGTAATTGGGGAGTCATCTGACAGTGATCTCTGCACCCGGAGGTTGGCAGAGTTACGGCCGTGCGAATGGCCGCATACCCCGTTCATGGAAGGGGCCGGAATCCTCCAAGAGTTTGCACAATATGCTGCTAATGCTAGCCTCACCGACTTCATCACAGCTGAATGCGAACAGGGTGGATACATGATTATGCCTGCGGACATCATCGCTTACCGGAACAACCAGGCTGTGGCACAGGAGGAGCCTCAGCAGTGGGACCCTCAGGTGCCCACACCTCAGCACTTCAACATAGGACCTCATGGCTTCTACGACTGGTGATTACCAAGTTAGGCCAAAAGCCTAAGCTTGGGGGAGTACGTATTTCCACCGACATTACATTCATGTTTACACATTTCATTTCAGTTGTTAGTGTCCACACTTTTTCATTGTATTATCCATGTTAGAATTATTTTCTTGCTTTCTTCTTGTGTGTTTGAAAAACTTTGAGAAATCCAAAAATATATTTCTTGCTTCTTTTTGATTTTTCTTCCTAGTTTAAATTGTTGTAGCACTAAAAAGAAAACTCAAAAAGATTTCCTTGTTCTTCTTTTGCTTGTTGGGAGCTTTCCCGTGTAAATAGTTTTCTTGTTTTTGTTTTCCCCCTTTTATTTGCTTTCCTTCAGAAAACCAAAAACTCCAAAAATATTTCAGCGTGTTTCCCTGAACTTCTTTTCTTTTATTGAGTCATACCAAGGAGAAGACCACAATGAAAATGTTGAGTGGCTCTCATATGCATTATTGTTAATCTAACAAAGAGCCCAATTTACCTTGTCTTCTCCTTTTGAATAAAATGTTTGCAGATTCCAACTTAGTCCATGGCACTCTTGCACTATTATCATTTTCACATCGTTCGGTCGTGCAAGTGAAAGGCAATAATGACGATATTCGATGAACTGGACGTGGCAGAGAGAAACGGGTACGAACTCAACTTGTTCTATTTTTGTAAATATGTTTAACCTAGTATCCATGATTCAGCCCATTATGACTAAACATGTTTGCAATGACAATTAGAGATTATAGTTTCTCATGCCATGCATAAGTAGCTAGGAATGGATAATGATTTATCTTGGATGTCAACATTGCTTAAAATGAATATGATGTAGTATGATGATATGGTATCCTCCTCTGAATGTTCGAGTGGCTTGACTTGGCACATGTTCACGCATGTAGTTGAATCAAAACCAACATAGCCTCTATGATATTTATGTTCATGGTGTTCATATCCTACTCATGCTAGTATCCAATGTTACTTATGCGTAATGCATGTTCATGACCGTTGTTGCTCTCTAGCTGGCCGCTTCTCAACCTAATTGCTAGCCTTCGCCTATACTAAGTGGGAATTCTACTTGTGCATCAAAAACCTGAAACCCAAGTTATTCCAGATGAGTCCACCATACATACCTATATGCGGTATTACCTTGCCATCCTAAGTAATTTTGCATGTGCCACCTCTAAAAACTTCAAATAAATATCCTTTTTGTGTGCCTGGATTGTTCATAGAGCGACAGGAGGTAGTCGGTATCTTCCATGCTAAGCAGGTTATTCTCAGATGAGTGTTTATTCACTCATCATTGCACGAGAAAGGGGCGGTAATAGGGATTCCCAGTCCCGGATTCAATTTTTTTTTTTGCAAATAATTAAACAAAACTCCCCCAAGACTGATGTTGGTATGGACGGTAGCCGTGGATTCGGCAAGCCGTGGAGTGTGTTTGTTGGTGGAGGTGGAGTAAATCTTTACTTTTATCGCTTGGGAACCGCCACTAATGTGTTTAGCATGGAAGATACTGATAACTGATGGTCACGAAGTAAACAAGAAGGGTGCATGCCTCAAAATTTTATTTAACCTCTATTTTAAAAAAAATTGAGCTCTGGCACCTCTGCAAATCACTGCTTCCCTCTGCAAAGGGACTATCTATTTACTTTGATGTTGTGTCATCACCTTCTCAAATAAGCGCCAGAACCTGAGAGCACTGCTGTCATGCTTATGCATTGTGTGTAGCTAATGTTGGGTACATCATGACTGGATCTTTCCTACCATGAATTACAATGTTTAGTCGCTGCTTGAACTTTGGAGGTGCTCTGCATTTATGTTTTGCGGTCTCAGAAAGGGCTAGCGAGATACCACTATTGTCATATTATATCATGGTTGTTTTGACAATGTGTTGCTGTTTGAGATATCTTATTATTGCTCGCTACTTGATTATGTCATTGATATGAATTAATATGATTTTTAAGAGTTATTGTCGACATGGTTAGTTATAATATTGGCTGAAAACCTGGTTACTGTGTAAGCTTATTTATGCAAACAAGAGCAACAGAGTTCGTAAAAGTTTTTGTTTTTCACTTTCACTTTATCTACTGAATTGCTTGAGGACAAGCAAAGGTTTAAGCTTGGGGGAGTTGATACGTCTCCATCGTATCTACTTTTCCTAACGCTTTTCCTCTTGTTTTGGACTCTAATTTGCATGATTTGAATGAAACTAACCCGGACTGACGCTGTTTTCAGCAGAACTACCATGGTGTTGTTTTTGTGCAGAAATAAAAGTTCTCGGAATGGAACGAAACTTTGCGAGGAATTTTTATACAATAAAAGAGAATTTCTGGAGCCAAGAACCACCGGAGGTGGGCACCTGGGTGGGCACAACCCACCAGGGCGCGCCACCCCCTCCAGGCGCGCCCAGGTGGGTTGTCCCCACCTGGTGGCCCCGCAGACCCTGAAACCGACGCTATAAAATCACATATTTCCAGAAAAAAATCAGGGAGAAAGAATTATCGCGTTCCGCGAGACGGAGCCGCCGCCACCTCCCGTTCTTCATCGGGAGGCCAGATCTGGAGTCCGTTTGGGGCTCCGGAGAGGGGGATCTTCGATCTTCGTCATCACCAACCCTTCTCCATCGCCAATTCCATGATGCTCCCCACCGGGAGTGAGTAATTCCTTCGTAGGCTCGCTGGTCGGTGAGGAGTTGGATGAGATTCATCATGTAATCGAGTTAGTTTTGTTAGGGCTTGATCCCTAGTATCCATTATGTTCTGAGATTGATGTTGCTATGACTTTGCCATGCTTAATGCTTGTCACTTTGGGCCTGGATGCCATGATTTCAGATCTGAACCGTTTATGTTATCACTATTATATCTATGTTCTAGATCCGATCTTGCAAGTTATAGTCACCTACTACGTGTTATGATCCGGCAACCCCGGAGTGACAATAGTCGGGACACTTCCCGGTGATGACCATAGTTTGAGGAGTTCATGTATTCGCCGTGTGTTAATGCTTTGTTCCGGTTCTCTATTAAAAGGAGGACTTAATATCCCTTAGTTTCCAATAGGACCCCGCTGCCATGGGAGGGTAGGACAAAAGATGTCATGCAAGTTCTTTCCATAAGCACGTATGACTATTTACGAAATACATGCCTACATTATATTTATGAACTAGAGCTAGTGCCGTATCACCCTAGGTTATGACTGTCACATGATGAATATCATCCAACAAATTACCGATCCAATGCCTATGATTTTCCTACATATTGTTCTTGCTAAGTTACTACTGCTACTGTAACTGTTGCACTTGCTACAAAATCACTGCTATCACTGTTATCGTTACTATTGTTGTTGCTACTACTATCAAAACTGTCATACTACTTTGCTACTGATCACTTTGATGCAGATAATTAATCTCCAGGTGTGGTTGAATTGACAACTCAGCTGCTAATACTTACAAATATTCTTTGGCTCCCCTTGTGTCGAATCTACAAATTTGGGTTGAATACTCTACCCTCGAAAACTGTTGCGATCCCCTATACTTGTGGGTTATCAGAGTCGGTCTACTAATCTTGGACATGATGCCTATATACATGATCATTGCCTTGGATATCGTCATAATTATTTTCTCTTCTATCAATTGCCCAACAGTAATTTGTTTAGCCACCGTATGCTATTTTCTCGAGAGAAGCCACTAGTGAAATCTATGGCCCCCGGGTCTATCTTTTATCATATTGTTTTCAGATCTATTATTCCAAAAACCCAAAAATACCTTGCTGCACTTTTTCTTTATTTTTTTTTGTGTTTTCACTAGACCTATTTATCCAATCTCATACAATTTTGTCTATCTCAATACCGAGGAGGGATTGACAACCCCTCTTACGCGTTGGGTTGCAAGTATTTGTTATTTGTGTGCAGGTACCATTTACATAGTGTTGCTTGGTTCTCCTACTGGATTGATAACCTTGGTTTCATAACTGAGGGAAATACTTACCGTTGATGTGCTGCATCATCCTCTCCTCTTTGGGGAAATACCAACGCCGATACAAGCGACCAGGAAGAATTTCTAGCGCCGTTGCCGGGGAGACATCATCAACATCTATCAGGTTCCTAATCACAAATCTCATCTCCTTGCAATTTACATTATTTTCCATTTGCCTCTCGTTTTCATCTCCCCCACTTCACAAAAATATTTGCCTTTTTATTTGCCCTATTTTTCGTTCATTTTTTTCTGTTCGATCTTTTTGCGTGTGATCTTATTTGCATAGTCACGATATCTCAAGAAAATACCAAGTTGTGTGATTTATCCAATACCAATAATAATAATTTTATTAATACTCCGATTGCTCCTCCCACCGCTAGTGCAGAGTCTTATGATATTAATGCCGCTTTGTTGAATCTTGTTATGAAAGAGGAATTTTCCGGTACTCCTAATGAGGATGCCGCATCCCATCTAAACACTTTTGTAGAATTGTGTGATATGCAAAAGAAAAAAGATGTGGATAATGATATTGTGAAATTAAAATTGCTTCCTTTCTCTTTGCGGGATCGTGCAAAAATTTGGTTTTCTTCTTTGCCTCGCAATAGTATCAATTCTTGGGATAAGTGCAAAGATGCTTTTATTACTAAGTATTTTTTGCCCATGAAAATTATTTCCCTTAGAAATCAAATTATGAATTTTAAGCAACTTGAGAATGAACATGTTGCGCAATCTTGGGAAAGAATTAAATTAATGCTAAGTAATTGTCCTACTCATGGTTTAAATCTTTCGATGATTATACAAAAAAAATTTACAGGATTGAATTTTGTTTCTAGAAATCTTTTAGATTCCATCGCGGGTGGTACTTTTATGGAGATTACTTTGGGTGAAGCTACTAAATTGCTAGATAATATCATGGCAAATTATTCACAATGGCATACCGAAAGAGCACCTACTAGTAAAAAGGTTAACTCGGTTCAAGAAATTAGTACTTTGAGTGAAAAAGTTGATGCTCTTATGAAATTGGTTGCTAGTAAAAATGGTCCTATTGATCTTAATGATGTGCCTTTGTCTACTTTGATTGAGCAAAATAGTGATCCCGTAGATGTGAATTTTGTCTCACAAAACAATTTTAATAACAATGCTTATAGAGGTAATTTTAATCCTAGGCCTTTTCCTAGAAATTCCTCTAATAATTATGGCAATTCCTATGGTAATTATTCTTACAATAATAATAGGAACCCCTCTGATCTTCATAGTAATATTAAAGAATTTATTAATGCTCAAAAAGTTTTCAATACTATGATAGAAGAAAAATTGAGTAAACTTGATGATATGTCTAGAAGCATTGATAGAATTTCACACGATGTAGAAAATCTCAAGATTAAAATTTTTCCACCTAAAATTGATGTCAATGAATCAATTAAAGCTTTATATGTTTCCATGGATGAAAGTAAGAAAAGAACTGTTATGCTTAGAGCTAAAAGAGAATTTTTAGAAAGAGCATTTTCTACCGATTACTTTCATAATAATGATGAAGATCTTAAAATGATTGGTGTTTCTTCTATTTATTCCTTTAAACTTGATGACAAATGGACTGAAGAATAGTTAACTTTAGCTAGAAGGCGTCCTCATAATTCGGAGGGTGAAAATCTTGCTGAAAAAATTGATAAAAGTGGGTTTGGAGAGGTCAAAACTTTAACTAGTGATGTGCCCACTCTTTTGGATTACAAAGATTTTAATTATGATAGTTGCTCTTTGATTGAATGTATTTTTTTGTTGCAATCCATGCTAAATTCACCCAATGCCTATGAACAAAATAAAGCTTTTACTAAACATATTGTAGAAGCGATGATGAAAGATTTAGAAGAAAAGTTGGAATTAGAGATTTCAATTCCTAGAAAATTATATGATGAATGGGAACCTACCATTAAAGTCAAGATAAAAAATTATGAGTTCTTTGCCTTGTGTGATTTAGGTGCTAGTGTTTCCACAATTCCGAAATCTCTGTGTGATGTGCTAGGTTTTACCAGGTTGGAAGAATGTTCTCTTGATTTGCACTTGGCGGATTCTACTATTAAAAAACCTTTGGAGGATAAATGATGTTATTATTCTTGCAAATAGGAACTATGTGCCCATAGATTTTATTGTTCTTGATGTTGATTACAAGCTGTCTTGTCCCATAACACTTGGTAGACCGTTTTTACGAACTATAGGTGCCGTGATTAATATGAAAGAAGGTAATATTAAGTTTCAATTTCCACTAAGAAAGGGTATGGAACACTTCCCTAGAACAATAATTAATCCACCATATGAATCAATCATGAGGGCAACCTATGGGGCAAAAACTAAAGATGACAATACTTGCATCTATGCATTATGCCTAGCTAGAGGCATAAAACGATAGCGCTTGTTGGGAGGCAACCCAGTGAATAAAATAAATTTTCCTCCTTTTCTTTCTGTTTTTGTGTGTTCACACAATTATGCCTCTGTTATGATTGTGTTTTTTTATTTTAATTAGTGTTTGTGCCAAGTTGAGCCTTTAGGATAGCTTTGGGTGATAGTTGATTTGATCCTGTTGAAAAACAGAAACTTTTGCGTCCAGTAACTGAATTTCTAAAAATCACAGAAGCGACGACAAATTCTGAATTTTTTACACAAGATTTATATACAAATTTCCTATGTTGTCCTAATTGTTTAGCATTTTTGGAGTTATAGAAGTATGAGTAAAATTCGAGTCTTTACAAACTATTCTGTTTTTTATAGATTCTGTTTTTGTTGCATTGTGTGCTTATTTTGATGAACCTATGGATGGTATCTTGGGGCGTGGGGGGGGGGTGTATAAGCCATGGTAAAGTTAGAATACAGTAGGTATAATGCAATAACAAAATATGAATGGGTTTGCAACAGTACTTAAAGCAAAGATTGGTTTTGTTATACTAACGGATCTCACGAGGGTTTTGTTAAGTTTTGTGTGATTGAAGTTTTCAAGTTTTGGGTGAGATCTCGATTGATGAAGGAATAAGGAGTGAAAAGAGCCTAAGCTTGGGGATGCCCATGGAACCCCAAGGTAATATTCAAGGAGAACCAAGCAACTAAGATTGGGGATGCCCCAGAAGGCATCCCCTCTTTCTTCTAACAACCATCGGTAATTTTCCTTGGAGCTATATTTTTATTCGTCACATATCATGAGTTTTGTTTGGAGCGTCTTGTATTATATGATTCTTTGCTTGTTTTGCTTTTTAGTTTGTCACAATCATCTTTGCTGGACACACCTGTTTGAGAGAGCCATAATGATGTTATGATTTGTTAGAATTGCTCTATGTGCTTCACTTAAAATTTTTGAGCTACGAAATTGCTCTAGTGCTTCACTTATATCTTTTTGAGCATGGTGGTGCTTTGATTTTTGAAGAAATACTCTCATGCTTCACTTAGATTAATTTGAGAGTTAGTAAATTTTTGAAGAAATTCTCTCATGCTTCACTTATATTATTTTGAGAGAAGGAAAAAATTATTTATGCTCATGTTCTTCACTTAAATTTATTTGAGAGCTTGTTAAAAGCAATGGTAATATATTAATCTAGTCCCAAAGTGATAGATATCCAAGAGGGATATAATAAAAACTTTCATGAAAGATCATTGGACAAAATAAACTTGATTCTTTGTAATAGTTTGAGATATGATGATAGTAATATGTGAGTCATGTTGGTGAGTAATTATGCTTTAGTAAGAATATTGGTGTTAAGGTTTGTGATTCCCTATGATGCACGAAAGTCAATAGTTATGCAATGAAATTCCATCCTACTTGTGGTGCATTATTCGGTGTTAGTTATGCTTAATGCTCATTTATGAGAATTTTCGCTTTTTGGTTGGTTGCTTCTCAATCTATTTTCTAGCCTTTCCTTGTACTAAGTGGGAATACTACTTGTGCATCCAAAATCCTTAAACCAAGTTGTGCCATATGAGTCCACCATACCTACCTATATTCGGTATTTCCTTGTCGTTCCAAGTAAATTTGTATGTGCAGACTCTAATTTTCAAAATGAATTTCCTTTTTGTGTGCCCGTACCGCTCATGAAGCGGCAAGGGGTGGCCAATATTTTTCCATGCTAGATGTGTTATTCTCAAGATGAGTGTTTATTCACTTGTCATTGCATGAGAGTGTGGTGGTAATAGGGATGCCCAGTCCCGAAATGAAAAAGAAATTTACTTTATGTTGTCAAATAATAAACTCCTTGGAAAGTGTTGGTATGGAAGGCACCCGTGGATACGGCTAGCCACGGATTGTGAAAGAATGGTGGAAAAAGGAATAAACTTTATTTTATGTTTGGGAACCACCTATGATGTATCTAGCATGGAAAGTATTGGGAATTCTCGGTCGTTTTTGCTGACAGGAAAATCATGCCTCTCAAAATATGTGATCTCTCAAGTTAAGCCTTGAGCTCTGGCACCTCTACAAATCTCTGCTTCCCTCTGCTAAGGGTCTATCTATTTACTTTATGCATTTTTTATTTTTTTATTTGAGTCTCCATCTTCTCTTATAAAGCACCAACTAGGGAGCACTATGATCATACTTGTGCATTGGATTTAGCTAATATTCGAGTGTGTTTCAAGAATGGATCAATGATTGAGCATGATGGGCTAGGGATAGCTTTCTATAGTGTTGATATTTCCCAAGACATGGTTGCTTGTTGATATGCTTGAGTATTGAAATCTTCATGTCAAATATAGACTATTGCTTTGAATCATCTAAAAGTCCAAATGTCCATGCCACAAAAGAAAAGAATATGTGATGAACATGTTAGGCAGCATTCCACATCAAAAATTCTGTTTTTATCATTTACCTACTCGATGACGAGTTGGAATTAAGCTTGGGGATGCTGATACGTCTCCAATGTATTTATAATTTTTGATTGTTCCATTCTGTTATATTATCATTCTTGGATGTTTTATATTCATTTTATAGCAACTTTATATCATTTTTTTGGGACTAACCTATTGACATAGTGCCCAGTGCCAGTTGCTGTTTTTTGCTTGTTTTTTACTTCGCAGGATATCCATATCAAACGGAGTCCAAATACAGCGAAACTTTTTGGAGATTTTTTTCTACCCAGAAGACAGCTTGGGAGCCAAGGAAGTGCACGAGGGGAGGCCCGTGGAGCCCACAAGATACCAGGGCACGCCAGAAGCCCCTGGTGCCCAGGTGGGTAGTGGGGCGCACGGGAGTCCTTTCCACCGCCTCTCAGTTGTATAAATACCCAAATATTCCAGAAACCTTAGGGGAGTCGACGAAACACAATTCCAGCCGCCACAAGTTCCAGAACCACGAGATCCAATCTAGAGCCCTATTCCGGCACCTTGCCGGAGGAGAACACGATCACGGAGGGGTTCATCATCCTCATTGGTGCTCCTCCGATGATGCGTGAGTAGTTTACCACAGACCTATGGGTCCGTAGGCAGTAGCTAGATGGCTTCTTCTCTCTTTTTGATTCTCAATACAATGTTCTCCTCGATGTTCTTCGAGATCTATTTGATGTAATGACTTTTTGCGGTGTGTTTGTTGTGATCCGATGAATTGCGAGTTTATGCTCAGTTCTATCTATGAATATTATTTGAGTCTTCTTTGATCTCTTATATGCATGATTGTTATAGCCTCGTATTTCTCTCCAAAACTTTGGTTTGGTTTGGCCAACTAGATTGATTTTTCTTGCAATGGGAGAAGGTGCTTTGTCATGGGTTCGATCTTCTGGTGTCCTCACCCAGTGACAGATGGGGTAGCGAGGCACGCATGTATCATTGCTATTAAGGATAAAAAGATGGGGTCTATTCCTACATGAATAGATCTTGTCTACATCATGTCATCATTCTTATTGCATTACTCTGTTTCTCCATGAACTTAATACACTAGATGCATGTTGGATAGCGGTTGATGTGTGGAGTAATAGTAGTAGATGCAGGCAGGAGTTGGTCTACTAATCTTGGACGTGATGCCTATATACATGATCATTGCCATGGATATTGTCATAATTATTTGCTCTTCTATCAATTTCCCAACAGTAATTTGTTTACCCACCGTATGCTATTTTCTCGAGAGAAGCCACTAGTGAAATCTACGGCCCCGGGGTTTATCTTTAATCATATTGTTTTCAGATTTATTATTCCAAAAACCCAAAAATACCTTGCTGCACTTTTTCTTTATTTATTTTATTTTTGTGTTTTCGCTAGATCTATTTATCCAATCTCGTACAATTTTATCTATCTCAATACCGAGGAGGGATTGACAACCCCTCTTACGCGTTGGGTTGCAAGTATTTGTTATTTGTGTGTAGGTACCGTTTACATAGTGTTGCTTGGTTCTCCTACTGGATTGATAACCTTGGTTTCATAACTGAGGGAAATACTTACCGTTGTTGTGCTGGGTCATCCTCTCCTCTTCGGGGAAATACCAACACGGATACAAGCAATCAGCCGTGTCGGTGTACTAAGTGTTGGGCCACTAGTACCCCTTACTTGTGCACGGGTAGTTGTAGCCGTCCTCGTGGCAAGGCTTGCCGGGATCAACTCGAGGTCGATTTAAGTCATCAAGGAAATCATCAAGTCAGAGATCTGAGAATCAACAAATAAGCAACGCTGGTAATCGAAGGCCAGCCTCCCCGGCAAGATCCTTGCCGGGATGGCCCGTGGAGCCCGGCAAGCCTCGGCGCCCGACAAGGCTTGGTTCCCAGCAAAGCTCGGCGCCCGGCAAGCCGTGGCGCCCGGCAAGGATTGGTGCCCGGCAAGGATCGGCGCCTGGCGAGATTCTGCCACTATGCCACCACTCCGGCACAGCGACAAAGCCTGACATTCTGGCTCCTTCCATGGATGCGTGGCGGCGCGCCAGTGGAGGAGAGCTTAAGCGGTGCTGATGGGACGGCCCCTTTTTCCATCCCCAAGAAAGTAAGGACACCTAAACGGACACCTCACGGTGCATTAAATGCGCCTGTCCTAATCCGTCAGGGGTTAGGTATGATACCCTGTAGCTACTTTACACCTCAATGTATGTACGTTTTGCTACTGTGGAGACCCCTTTGAGCATATAAAAGGAGGCCCAAGGCAACTGCTATAGGGGGAGAGGACTTCTGGCCCATTCTGCATGCGTAGCTGCTCTTTGAACGTACTGTTCATTGCGAGCGCTCCTGAAGGCTGGGCTCAAGAACATCAATAAGAACACAAAGCAGGAGTAGGGTTTTACGCTGATCAGCGGCCCGAACCTGGGTAAAAACTTCCCGCGTCGATCACTGGTTCTGCTCTTTGCGTATACCTTTCCCCCTGCCGAATCGTAAAGGGATCTCTCGGGATCCCATAGGTGTCGTACGCCGACATCTTTGGCGCGCCAGGTAGGTCGGCGAAGGTTGCGTGAACCTGATCTGGTGGTAGACGTCCTAGTTCCTTCATCATCTTCATCGTCATGCCGCCCAAGAAGAAGAATGCTGCGACAGCACAACCGTCCAGATCTGCTTTGCCTGCGCCTTCGTAGACAGGCGATGGTGTGGGTGCAGAAGGAACAGGACTGGAAGCCCCGCGGCGTTCTGGTGACCCAAGCCAAGCGAGCGGTATCGTTCGCAGTGGCGGTGGTAACTTGCGCGCCGCTGGATCTATAGATGGCATTGTGTTGCCTACGGGTGGCACAACAAACTCTGGAGATCGAAGAGCGCCCGCTGGAGCTCCCGCGCCGGCGCGAGCCTCGGAACCTGTCCAGGTCATGCGAGATGAGCGACATCATGGCGCTGGTGGTTCGGGGCGTCCTCACGAAAAGGTTTCTACGCATAGATCCCAAGATGCGCGGGACCAGCATGCACACCGAGCTGCCGGCAAAGGTGGCGCGCGGTCACGTGACCGTGGCGGTGCTCCTTCTAACTTAGTTAGGAGTCAGAGCACCTCACGCACCTCGCACCTGTCGCCGCCACCTACGCCAGCGGAAGCCTTGGCACGTGCACAGCTGCTCCTCGATTTTCCTCCCGCCCCGGAGAAGATGGAGGAGTGGCGAGCTACTATCCAGAGCCTTATCGGCTTCGCTAACAAGGATGGACCGCAAGAGGCAGGTCCCTCTCAGCGGAGGCCCATCGATCCGACGCGAGCCGGTGCAGAGAAAACCGGAGGTGGTGCAACTACGGTGCACTCTCCTCCGCGGCGTCAGCAGCGGCCGACGACTCAGCAAGTCGACCGCCATGAAGAAGTTTCCACGGCGTTGTCCGATCCACGGATGCGCCGTGATCAGCGTCTGGTTCTCTAGGAACGAGGCAAGGAGGACGCTCGAACAACCATCGAGTGGCGACGGGAAGCGCGCTATCAGTCTGATAAGCGCGCGGGGCCGGTTGTCGACGAGCCCGCGCCAGGGAACGTAGGAGACTTGCCTTACGAGGTAGGACCTCCATCGTTTACCCGTGAGCTGCGGCAAGTCTAGTGGCCCAATCTCTGAACCTTCAAGCTAGAGGTCCCGGAGAAATATGACGGCAAGACCCATCCCTCGGAGTTCCTGAGCATCTACACCATTGCGGTGCAAGCTGCCGGGGGCCGAGATGACAAGATACTCGCCAACTACTTCCCGTTGGTGCTCAAACCCAACGTCTGGTCGTGGTTGATGCATCTGCCGGAGGATTCTATTTCTTGCTGGTCAGATCTGTGCCATCAGTTTGTTGGCGCCTTTGTTGGAGGCCACCAAGCTCCTGGCCAAGAAATTGATTTGCACATCATCCCTCAGAAGGAGGGCGAGTCCCTGTGCAAGTTTATGCAGAGATTCAGCCGGGTGCAATACAATATTCCTGACGTTCATCCTGCCGCTGTCATTAGCGCGTTCCATCAGAACGTGCGTAACCGCAGAATGCGGGAAGAGCTGGCAATGAACAAAGTCAGGAGTATCGCCGAGCTTTACACTTTGGCCGACAAGTGCGCTTGAGCTGAGGAGGGGAGGAAACTCCCTGGTGAGGCTGTTGGTGCGACAGGCGACTCAGAAGAAGAAGATGCCGCGGCTCCGTCAAGGAAAGGCCGGCGGCGGAATAGGAAGCGCGGAGGCAAGGCCGTGCTTGCCGTCGAGGAATCCGGCAACCCTGGCGCCGCCAAGAAGGCCAAGGTTGGCGGCCCCGGCAAGGATCTTGCCGGGTGCCCTTCCTGTCAGGCCTTGGCGGCTGCCGACAAGTCAGAGAACTCCGGCAAGCAGTACTGCAAGATCCATCGCACTAAGGGCCACGATCTCCAGGACTGCCGGCAAGTTGAGCAGCTTGCCGAAAAGCAAAAGGCCGAATACGAGAGGCGAGACAAGGAGAAGGCCCAAGATGGTGCTGAGGGGTCCGGCAAGAAATGCGGTGGCCGAGGGGGTCACCGCGGCAAGGTCAAACAGCAGAAGGATCGGCCCGCTCGGGGCCGAGATAAAGAAGGAGATGATGAAGAAGATGACGAATCCAGTGAGCAGGAATTCTAGAAGGCTATGGAGGCTATGTGCATTGATGGGGGTGCCTCGCTGCATTCTTCCCACCGCCAACTTAAACAGTGGATGCGGGAGGTTAATGCGGCAGAGCCATCCCCCGATGCATGTAGGCCTCTGAAGTGGTCCAGCACGCCTATCATCTTTGACGCCGAGGATCACCCTGATCGCACAACTGCGGTCGGGTGTTTGCCATTGTTGGTTTCCCCGACAATTCGCAACCTCAAGGTGACGAAGATGTTAGTTGACGGTGGGGCCGGCCTAAACTTAATCTCACCAGATGTGCTCACAAAGCTTCAGATTCCCGACGAAGACCTTGAGGAAACGGGTACGTTTCAAGGGGTCAATCCGGGAAGAACCCAGCCTAAGGGCAAGATCACGCTGCCGGTAACATTTGGCAGCGAGCTTAACTTCAGGACCGAAAAGGTGGTGTTTGATGTCGCCAAGATCCCCATGTCATACAATGGGATCCTTGGTCGGCCAGCGCTGGCTAAGTTTATGGCGGCATCACACTACGCATACAACATCTTGAAGATGCCTGGGCCGTTGAGCGTCATCACTATCCATTCCGATAAAAAAGATGCGCTCATCTGTGCCGACCAACTTTACCGGGAAGCAGTTGCAGCACCTGCCATCAAGGCATCTGCTCCTGCCGCTGGAACTCCCGGGGGAAAGAAGAAGACCGGCAGGAACCTTGGCGCGAACTCCGGCAAGCGCACCTCCTCGGAGTGCTGCGCTTCCGTCGAGGACGCACCAGAGAGTTCTACCGGCAAGAACAAGAAGTCCAAGGCTGCCCCGCCGGAAACCAAGAAGGTGCCTGCCAAGGAGGACGGAACAGGGGGAACTTTCACCATAAGTTCCACCCTAGATGACAAATAGGAAAGCGCGCTCGTTGCTTTCCTGCGGGCGAATGTCGACGTGTTTGCATGGCAACCGTCTGACATCCTCGGCGTTCCCAGGAAAGTAATTGAGCACCACCTTGCTGTCTGTCCTCATGCGCGGCCCGTCAAGCAAAGGGTGAGGAAACAGGCTTTGGAGCGGCAAGATTTCATTACCGAAGAAATTAAGAAGCTGGAGGCGGCAGGACTGGTCAAAGGAGTGCTTCATCCAACCTGGTTGGCCAATCCGGTTGTAGTGCGGAAAGCGAACGGGAAATGGAGGCTTTGTATCGATTATACAGATATCAATAAAGCTTGTCCAAAAGATCCTTTTCCCTTGCCGCACATCGACCAGATTGTGGATGCACCGCTGGTTGTGATCTCCTGTCCTTCCTTGATGCCTATTCAGGGTATCATCAGATTTTTATGGCAAAGGAAGATGAAGAGAAGACCGCCTTTATCATCCCATGTGGTACGTATTGTTTTATACGAATGCCTTTCGGGTTGAAAAGTGCTGGTTCAACATTTGCCAGAGCAATCCAGATTGGTTTTGAGCCACAACTCCATAGAAATATGGAGGCGTATATGGATGATATAGTTGTCAAAACTAAGGATAAAGCAACGCTCATTCAGGACTTAGAAGAAACATTTGCGAACTTGCGCAAGATCAATTTGAAGCTCAATCCTGAGAAGTGCGTGTTCGGTGTTCCTTCCGGCAAGCTCCTCGGATTCTTTGTATCTTGCCGGGGAATCGAAGCGAACCCCGACAAGATCAAAGCCATTGAGCAAAATGAAGCGCCGAGACGCGTCAAGGATGTGCGTCGTCTTGCCGGCTGTGTTGCTGCTCTAAGCAGGTTTATTTCCAAATCTACTGAGCGCGCCCTACCCTTCTTCAAAATTTTGAAGAAGGCAGGTCCAATGAAATGGACTCCGGAAGCGGAGGCGGCGCTGCAAGGTTTGAAGAAATACCTTTCTTCTCTGCCGACGCTAGTCGCACCTAAACCACAAGAGCCGTTGCTGCTGTATCTGGCGGCAACAAATCAAGTGGTTAGTGCTGCGCTGATGGCGCAGAGGGAAGCCGATGAGGAGGCAACATCAGCGGCAGGACCGCCAAGTGACGCGGCAAGATCTTCCCCGGCAAGGGTTGATCCTGGCAAGACAGGATCTGCGCAAACAGAAGAGCCCGTGCAGAAGAAAAAGGTGGTGCAGCGCCCAGTTTATTTTGTTAGCTCCCTCTTACAAGGGGCTAGATCAAGATATTCTGGTGTGCAGAAGTTGCTTTTCAGCCTCCTTATGGCCTCGAGAAAGATGCGCCATTATTTTCAAGCACATGAGATCACCGTCGTCACTCGCTTTCCGTTGCAACGGATTTTGCAAAATCCGGAGGCAACCGACAGGATCGTGGAGTGGGCGTTGGAGCTGTCCAGCTTTGGTCTTAAGTTTGAAAGTACTTCCACAATTCAGAGCAGGGCCTTGGCGGAGTTCATTGCAGAATGGACCCCGACGCCAGACGAAGAAGTTCAAGAAACAAGTCTCCCCGGCAAAGAAATCGATCAGCAATGGGTTTTGTACTTTGACGGGGCTTTTTCGCTGCAAGGCGCCGGTGCTGGCGTGCAGCTTGTCGCACCCACCGGAGAGCACCTCAAGTACGTAATTCAAATGCACTTTCCCCGGGAGAGCTCAACCAACAACACTGCAGAGTACGAAGGTTTGCTTGCCGGTCTTAGGATCGCGGCAGACCTTGGTATCAAAAAGCTCATTATCAAAGGTGATTCACAGCTTGTCGTCAGGCAGGTTAACAAGAGCTATCAAGTCCATTGATGCAAGCCTACGTAGATGAAGTGAGGAAATTGGAAGAGCGCTTTGACGGTCTCCAAATGGAGCATGTCCCTCGTGCCGAGAACAGCATTGCTGACGACCTGTCAAAGCGTGCTGCCCTCAAGTTGCCTGTGGAACCAGGAACTTTTGTGCTCCACTTGACTCAACCATCTGTGGCGCCATCGATGCGGCAAGAAAAGAGAAGAAAGTTGAACTCTGGCCAGTACTTCCCGGCAGAGCTCCCCGGAGCCGCCGGCAAGGAAGTTGCCGGGATTGACACGCCTGCCGGGGAACAACAGGCTCCGGCAGGGCCTCAGGCCCTTGCTGTCGAGACCAATGTTCCCCCGGCGGACGAGATGCCCCTAGTCCTAGTTGTCGAGCCTCAGGCTCCAGCGTGGGCGCAGCACATTGTCCATTTCCTTCAGACATGTGAACTCCCTGAGGAACAAGAAGAAGCGGAGAGAGTAGCCCGTCGGTTTGTTATGTACAAGTTCGTCAATGACGTCCTGTACAGAAAGAGACCAAACGGTGTGAAATTGAAGTGCATTCCTCGGGAGGATGGACTAGAGCTGTTGGCAGAGATACATGGGGGCATGTGTGGTTCTCACATAGGGTCAAGAGCGCTTGCCGGGAAAGCATTCCGGCAAGGTTTCTTTTGGCCCACTGCCCTCCAGGATGCGACTGCACTAGTAACCAGGTGTGAAGCGTGCCAGTTTCATTCGAAGAAATTACATCAGCCAGCTCAAGCTCTTCAAACAATCCCTCTCTCCTCGCCATTTTCGGTCTGGGGGCTCGACATACTGGGCCCCTTCCCCCGTGCTGCCGGGGGCTTTGAGTACTTGTACGTTGCAATCGACAAGTTCACAAAGTGGCCGGAGGTGGAAGCAGTGAGGAAGGTGACAGCGCAGTCGGCTGTCAAGTTCTTCAAAGGAATTGTTTGCCGTTTCGGTGTGCCTAACAGGATCATCACCGACAACGGCACGCAGTTCACAAGTCGCACCTTCATGCAATACGTCCAAGACCTTGGCGGCAAGATTTGTTTTGCCTATGTTGCTCACCCGAGAAGCAACGGCCAAGCGGAGAGGGCCAATGCTGAAGTGCTGCGCGGTCTCAGGACCAGAACTTTTGACAAGCTGAAAAAGTGCGGAAGACGCTGGATTGATGAGTTACCGGCGGTTCTTTGGTCAATCAGAATGACACCAAATCGAGCCACCGGCCAGACGCCCTTCGCTCTGGTCTACGGAGCGGAAGCAGTTCTCCCCACGGAACTCATATACGGATCTCCTCGAGTGCTCGCTTATGATGAGCTCGAGCAAGAGCAACTGCGGCAAGATAACGCTATTCTCCTTGAGGAGAATCGTCTTCAGGCTGCTGTGCGAGCTGCACGCTACCAGCAAGCTTTGCGCCGCTATCATAGCCGCAAAGTTCATGCCCGAAGCCTTGAGGAAGGCGACCTTGTTCTTCGACGGATTCAGTCCACCAAGAATTCAAACAAGTTGACGCCAAAGTGGGAAGGCCCTTATCGGGTAGTACGAGTCACCAGGCCTGGCGCTGCCCGCCTGGAGACCGAGGATGGCGTTCCAGTGAGTAATTCCTGGAATATCGAACATCTTCGCAAGTTCTATCCATAAGGCGCGGTTGCCGGGGGCTCCCGGCAACCACCTTTTTGTACAAGTCTTGCCGGCAAGGCATGTGATCCTTTGTACAAAGCCAGGCGCAGACCCTAAGCACAGATGAATAAAATTAAGTGTTATACATTTCCTTATTGATTCTCATGTTCACATTCATATATACATGTTTGTCTAAGATGATGTATAACATCTGATCCCGGTAAGTTCTAACGAACCGCCAAGGTTTCATCTCTTTATTTTCTCTTCTTTCTTTTTCTTAAGGAAGGGAGACATGAATACCAGTTGGTGACGTTCGGAATCGTATGCTTGCCGGAGGAAGGACAAAGACAGAAAGCTAAGTCCTAAAAACACAGAGCAAGTTTTTCTTTAATTACCAAGTTATTTCCTTGGACGATTCCGATTCTTGTATGGAAAATCTGCACGCGAAGGAACCCTTGCTGTAATCGGTTGCGCCCTTATTTTGTTTTGAGTCCGCTCAACGATTTAAGTGGCTGCACTGAGAACACCAAGGAGTCTTGCCAGCCGCTGCGCCTCCGGCAGGCTGCTGAAGTCCCGCACCCAGCGCTCGCGGCGGGTTGCGCGCCGGCAAGTTTTTCAGTAAGCGTAGGATGAACTCCATACATAAAGGAATCAGACAAGGAAAGTAGCTAGCATGAGCCTAAACATAGTTAAATTGTATTACATCCATGAGTTGCCGCAGTCCTAACTCGAGACTTAACTGTCTTTTACATGAGATGGTGGCGGCAAGAATAAAAGGGAAGCACTCAATCCCTGCGCTGGCCTTCGATCCTTTTGATGGAGTCCACCTTCTCAAGGATCAGCGCGATGCACTTCTCAAGCGCCTCAACATTTGCATCCTTTGGCAAGTGGCCGAGTGCGCTGGAGAGATCGATGCCGGGATTGCTGTGCACCACCTTGAGGAGCACCTTGCGAAGGACGACCCGGCAAAGCCGGCGAGTCTCGTTCGCCAGTTGGGTCGCCCGGCTGGACTGGAGCGCCCTCAACGCGTTGATGATGCTTTCAAAGAACATCGTCAACCTAGCGCTTGGAGATATTCTTTCCTCGGAAGAATATCTGAAGTTCGACAAGCCCATGGTTGACAGTTCTGCGGTAAGCTTCTCCGCGGTGGCGATGAGACGGCCAGTCCAGATCTCCACTCCCTTTTCATAATCAGCCTGGGCAGCGGCAGCGCTCTTGAGCAGGTTCCTCTCTCCTTGGAGATCCTTGAGTAGAGCCTTCTCACGGGCCCTGCCGGCCTCGAGGGATTTCTGCAGCGTGGTCAGCTTCAGCTCCAGAACCGCAATATCATCAGCCGCAGAGGAGAGCTGCTTGGTCTTGCCGGACAGGGCGACTTGCATCTCCGCCAAGGAGTGGAGGGTTTTTTCCCTGTCCCCCTTGAGCGTCGAGAGCTCCTTGCCATGCTCGTCGAGATCCGTCTCCAGCCTCTTCACTTTGTCGCTCAGCTCGTTCTTGGCGGCCTCTGCAACTTCGGCTGCATCCACGGCCTCCTTGAGCTTGCCGGCGTGACTTGCAGTTAGAGCTTCGAGCGCCTCCTTGTGCTTCTGCTCCAGCTCCCGGGTCCGCCGCGAGACAAGATTTTCAATGTCTTCATCCTTGCTACGAAGCTTGGCGGCGAGCGCCTGCTCACGTGCGGTGAGTTCTTCTTCGAAAGCGTCAAGAGCAACGCGGCGCCCCGTCAGGAGAGCATCTTCGGCAGCGATCCTTTGAACAGCTTCATCATGGGCCTTCTCCATGTCTGATTGCTTCAGGAGGACCTCATTCCATTGCTGGCTCACTTGTTCTCGACCGGCAACCAGCTCTTGAAGGGCCTCGGCATGCCAGATTTGCATTTGTGCGACGCGCCTTTGAAAATACGCTTCGGCTGCCTCGACAACTGCCATTCTGGAGTCCGCCTTCTCTTTTCGGGCACGATGGAGAGCCTGGAGTTTGCGGAAGTTTTCGCCCATGGCCTGAAGGAGCCGATCCTCTTCAGACTTGCCACTGCTAGCACTGGGATCGTCAACAACTTTGAGCCCGGCAGCGGCAATAATTTCCTCAAAAATTTCTCCTTCGGCTGGTGCCTCGGTGCTTGCCGTCCCTGGCAAGTTGATGAATAGGTTTTCGCCAACTTTGAGATACTTGCTGGATGAGGGCTCGTCAGATGTTGATGGCTGGTCTTCAGCGGCCGCCTCACCAGTGACAGGGGGCTCCGCGGCCGATGCAGCGCCTGGCGCTCCTGCGGCAGGAATGCCATCAGTATGGTCCCCAGCCTCCCTGTCACCCTCTTCAGCAGGTTCTTCCGCGATTTCCTTTCGTGCTGTCTTGGCGGCCTCTCTGTCAAGAGCATCACCAGCCTCGACAAAATCATCCTTGGTGGCCTCGCTGGCAGTGATCCTGTCCGCTTCGGCAGCAGCATCCCTGGCGGTCTCCTCGATGACGGCGTCGACGTCCATATGTTCCATCTCAGAGAACTCTGAAGGGAGAAGGAGAAGGTCAGAATAAGATCGAGTTTTTAAATTTTGAAGTGATCAAAGATAAAGAAGTAAGGGGAAAAGAATAACTAGCACTTTGAGGCGATCGAGTACCTGCGTCGGGCTGTCGAGAGGTAGCTTCGCCTCTCCCGGCAACTCCGGTTGCCGGGGGTGGGTTGCCGGAGTCCGTGCTTGTCGGCTCCTCCTCAATCTGGACGGGCTCATCGGCAGGATCTCTTGCCGGAGATGTGCTTGTGGGCGGAGCGGTCGATGAAGGAGGCACAATGGGGCAATCCTCTCCTTGTTGCCGTTCTCCTCCTGCGAACCCGAAGATATCAGCGACAAGAATGGAAGCCTCGGCACCAGCCAACAAAAAAAGGGACAATGAACTTACGCTGGGGGCTGCGTTGAGGACTAGGCTCCGGGCTCACGATGACGGTCTCTGGCACGCTAGTGGAGCCTGCCGGGGGCTCGTCGCCCGTAGAAGTCCTTGACCTCTTCGCCATCCTCTCCAGCAAGGTTTCTGTGTCACTGCAGAAGCAATACAAGCAAGTCAGTAAAGATTGATGCAAGATTGGAAGGTAAAAGCTGTGGCAAAGTACTTACTGTTCTTCCTCTCGCTCCGGACTAAAGCCGGAGATGTCGAAGTCGACCTCCGTTGCGGTGTCTGAGTAGGGAGGCGGAGGAGGAGTCCTAGGCCGCTTGGCTGTGGTAGGCGCCGGGGCAGCTTCCGGTGCGGTGGTGCGAGACCCTCCTGCCGCCCCAGCAGTGGCCGCTGGTGCGGGCCTCGCACGCCGTGCAGGCTGTTGACGGGCCCCCTGCCGCGGTCCGGTCTTGCCGGCCACTTTCTTGCCGGGGGCTTCGCCGCTCGAAGAGGGCTGGCTTGCCGGGATGTCAGACGCAGCCTTCCGAAGAACACGCTTTGCTTTCTTCCTCGGGGGAGGGGGCGCTTCTCGCGTCTCTTCTTCTTCGACTGAGTCCTCGCCGGACGAGATTTCAGCGGCTGCGCCGCTCTCCTCCCCGGCAACCTCGTCCTCCCCGGCAGGCTTCGTCTCCATTACCACCTCTGCCTCGCTGGCTTCCCACTCTGTGAAGCCAACGCTGCCGGCCTCCGCGGGAAGATTCGCTTCCTCCACTCTGGTAGCGATGTATGCTACCTCCTGATCCGTGGTGGCGCGAATAAGATCTGGCTCTTGCCGGACAGGCTTTTCCGTCAGATTGTCGAAGAATTTCTGCGCTTCTTCCTCGCTTGGCTCGACCCAGGTCGGGTCAAGGCCGTGGGCGTTGAACATCGGCAAGAAAGCAATGATCGACCCCAGCGCAGAGTTGTTGCACAAGGGGACGATCCTTGCCGGCAGCCGGTGCTTGTCTTCGCGCTGGAATAACTTCTGGCGGAGAGCGCCAAGCTGCATAACAGTCAAGTTGTTGTTCAGCCCGGGGCGCATCCTCATGACATCCGCTGCGTTCTTATATTCCCAGGCTGGCCTCCCCCTATTCTGCAGAGGGGCGATGCGGCGGCGGAGGAAGGCGAAGCCGATCATCTCCATTGTCAGCCCGGCAACCTTCAAGCGGAGGATCCTGGTAGTGGCGATTGTGAGCTTCTCGTCTTCTGCGGCGAGATCGCCCCAATCCTTGCCGCGGACCACCTTCTGTCGCCGGGGATGGCAAAAAGGATGAGGATCTGCTTCCTGGATCCAGCACCATTCGGCCCGCCACTCGTCCCACTTTTCGCGGTAAACTCCATCTGGGTATATCTCTTTGTTCCAGGCCCTTGGAATCCAAGCGATAGATCCAGAGAGAGCCTCTCCTTTTTGGATTCGAGGATAGAAATAGTGGCGGAAAAGAGCAGAATTGGGGATCACGCCGGCAAAATTTTCACAAAGATGGGCAAAGATCGACATGCAAAATACGACATTCGGCGTGAAGTTAAGAAGGCGGAAGCCGTATGTATACATGATGTCGTTGAAGAAATCGGAAAAAGGTGGACAGAGCCCGCAATAAAAGTACGCAGTGAAGAAGGGGTATCTGTCCGATCCGCCTTTGGAACTAGCACCTGGGATGACGCGTGTGGTGGGGTGAGCTTGTGTTCCCTTCGCCCACATGCATTGGTATCGCCCCTTCAAGGTTTCGGCGTCGAGCGTCGGAGGAAAGACGACGAGCCTCTTCCGCATCTTCACCAGCTCGCTTTCCGGGACTTCAGCCTTCGGCTCCTTGTCCGTGCCCTTGCCTTTGCTAGCCTTGGGCGGCATGGCGACCGTGGAGATGGAAGCCGGAGGACGGAACGAGCGTGGGAGCGGCGAGCAAAAGAGAAGGAAGGTTTCGCTCTGAGCTCGAGCAGAGGAAGGCGATGGCGATAGCCAAATTGGGAAGAAGAGGGGGGTGAATGGGTTTGCGCCTCCACGACTTCTCCTTTTTATGGGGAAGGAGCGGGGCCACCTTGTTTATCCCCCAATATGAATGCGCCTCTATGGGCGTGAAACAGTTTGCAGCCTTTTTGGCACACTTCTCACATCGCGCGCTCCGTGCGCGTAGTGGGGGCACAGTAAAACAAGATCTTTACGAGCAGTTAATCCCCTGCCACGCGTGCCCGTGCACTGTTTGGGCCTAGCCCAACAACGCCTCGCACTCGTGTATGGCCCAGGCCCGGGGGCTCCTGTCGGTGTACTAAGTGTTGGGCCACTAGTACCCCTTACTTGTGCACGGGCAGTTGTAGCCGTCCTCGTGGCAAGGCTTGCCGGGATCAGCTCGAGGTCGATTTAAGTCATCAAGGAAATCATCAAGTCAGAGATCTGAGAATCAACAAATAAGCAACGCTGGTAATCGAAGGCCAGCCTCCCCGGCAAGATCCTTGCCGGGATGGCCCGTGGAGCTCGGCAAGCCTCGGCGCCCGACAAGGCTTGGTTCCCAGCAAAGCTCGGCGCCCGGCAAGGATTGGTGCCCGGCAAGGATCGGCGCCTGGCGAGATTCTGCCACTATGCCACCACTCCGGCACAGTGACAAAGCCTGACATTCTGGCTCCTTCCATGGATGCGTGGCGGCGCGCCAGTGGAGGAGAGCTTAAGCGGTGCTGATGGGATGGCCCCTTTTTCCATCCCCAAGAAAGTAAGGACACCTAAACGGACACCTCACGGTGCATTAAATGTGCCTGTCCTAATCCGTCAGGGGTTAGGTATGATACCCTGTAGCTACTTTACACCTCAATGTATGTACGTTTTGCCACTGTGGAGACCCCTTTGAGCATATAAAAGGAGGCCCAAGGCAACTGCTACAGGGGGAGAGGACTTCTGGCCCATTCTGCATGCGTAGCTGCTCTTTGAACGTATTGTTCATTGCGAGCACTCCTGAAGGCTGGGCTCAAGAACATCAATAAGAACACAAAGCAGGAGTAGGGTTTTACGCTGATCAGCGGCCCGAACCTGGGTAAAAACTTCCCGCGTCGATCACTGGTTCTGCTCTTTGCATATACCTTTCCCCCCGCCGAATCGTAAAGGGATCTCTCGGGATCCCATAGGTGTCGTACGCCGACAAGCCGATACATAGCATAAACAGTTTCTCATATTGGAAACATAGAGAGGCGCAGATGTAGTTCCTCTCTCATAATAATTGCAAGTAGGAGCAGCAAGAAGATGCATATTATATTCATCCAAATCATCATGTGCAATAGTAAAATGCAACCCATAAATATAATCCTTAATAAGAGCAAACTTCTCCGATATAGTGTCGTTGGGAGAATTCAAAAAGATAATAGGACTATCATGTGTGGGTGCAATAGAAACAATTTCATGTTTAACATAAGGAACTATAGCAAGTTCATCTCCATAAGCATAATTCATATTGACATAATGGCCACAAGCATAGCAAGCATCAAGTTCACCAAAAAGGGATATTTCAAACGAATCAACGGGATCATAACGATCATCATAGCATTCATCCTTCGGTAAGTGCTACATGTAAACTGCGTTAGGATTTCCCCGAAGAGGAGAGGATGATGCGGTACAATAGAGATAAGTATTTCCCTCAGTTAAGAACCAAGGTTATCAATCCAGTAGGAGAACCAAACAACACCTCGTTAGCAGCACCTGCACATAAACAATAAATCCTTGAAACCCAACGCGAACCAGGGGTTGTCAATCCCTCGACGGTTATGAGCAAGATTAAATTGTACGATGATGATAGATAGATAGATCAAACAAAAATACAAAATAAAATAAATAAAAGAAAAATGCAGCAACGTATTTTTCGTCTTAATATATGATAAAAGATAGACCCGGGGGCCATAGTTTTCACTAGAGGCTTCTCTTGAAAATATCATACGGTGGGTAAACAAATTACTGTTGGGCAATTGATAGAAAAACAAATAATTATGATGATATCCAAGGAAATGATCATATATAGGCATCACGTCTGAGACAAGTAGACCAAAATGATTATGCGTCTACTACTATTACTCCACACATCGACCGCTATCCAGCATGCATCTAGTGTATTAAGTTCATAGAAAATGGAGTAACGCCTTAAGCAAGATGACATGATGTAGACAAGATAAACTCACAACTGAATAAACCCCATATTTTTATACTTAATAGAAAAAATACATACATGTCATGTCCCCTTCTGTCGCTGGGATTGAGCACCGCAAGATCGAACCCATTACAAAGCACCTCTCCCATTGCAAGAAAAATCAATCTAGTTGGCCAAACCAAATCAATAGATCGGAGAGAAATACAAAGCTATAGTAATCATGCATAAAAGAGTTCAGAGGAAACTCAAATAATATTCATGGATAGATCTGATAATAAACTCACAATTCATCGGATCCCAACAAACACACCGCAAAAAGTCATTACATCGAATAGATCTCCAAGAACATCAAGGAGAACATTGTATTGAAGATCAAAGAGAGAGAAGAAGCCATCTAGATACTAACAATGGACCCGTAGGTCAGTGGTAAACTACTCACGCATCATCGGAAGGGCAGGAAAGTTGATGTAGAGCCCCTCCGTGATCGATTCCCCCTTCGACAGAGTACCAGAGAAGGCCTCCAGATGGGATCTCGTGGTTCTGGAACTTCCGGCGGCGGAAAAAGTATTTCGGGTGTCTCTCTGATGTCAGGAGAATATTTGAGAATTTATAGAGGTGGAATTAGGGTTGGAGGTGCCACGAGGGGTACACAAGCATGGGGGGCCCACAAGCTTGCAGGGCGCGCCCTGTGAGCTTGTGGCCATCTCGTGGCCCTTCCGGCCTCCTCCCTGTAACATCCCCAGCCTCACACTACAGTAATCTCTCCTTAACAGTGGCCATGTCAGCATGATCACTATGCCATCTGACATTTGTCCAAAAATCAAAGCCAACTTCAAATTCAATTCTTAAGTGAATAATTAAGTTGCTCCAAAATTGTTGGAAAAATGTTCACCAGATAGCAAATAATCCAAAACAAATGTTGTTAAGGAAAACAACATCACCATCAACTACAAAGTGGGCCTAAGCATTTTAAACAGTTCCAAAACAGCACTATAAATGCCTTTTCTATTTTGGGAAAATCCAAATGAATTCCAAACTTGCCCAAACTTCTTGTGGCAGTGCAGAATATTGCATTGTATTTATGTGGCTGAGATTCACATTTATACAAAGTCATTTGGTGGCTCAAAATATTGCAAAACTACATCTGAAAAAGAAAAAGCAGAAAAGAAATAAGTAAAAGAGAAAGCCCACTGTTGGCTGGGCCTTAGTGCACAGTGTGCAGGCCCAGCCCAAAAGTCCCATCGTCGTCTCCCTCCTCCCCGTGTCGACGCCGCTGTGGACGCGCGCGCTCGCACCGGCGAGCGGCCGACACCGCGATGCCACAGTGGCCGCGGAGGGGATAAGGCCAAGCCGTTCCTTCCCCCTGGGCATCCTCATCCACTTCCCCCCTCGCTCTACTCGCTCTCCTCTCCTCTTCCCTCCAGATCCACCGCCACCGAACACGCTCGCTGCCGTGCCTTGCCATTGCTGCGGCCACTGGCGCCTGCTCCTCCCTCCATGGTGTCCAGAAGGTCCACCGGTGACCGCCTCGTCATCCGGTGCTCTTAGCTGGAACGGGGAGGCCCTGCAGCTGCCGATCGCCGCCGCCCCTTTTCGTCTCTGTCTCCGGTGCTCGCCGGTGACCCCGAGCTCCTCTGCTGCTCCAAATCTTTCACGGGCTTTTCGTAGCCATGCGGTGAGCTCCACTCCGTCTTTTCCCTCTCCTTCCCACGTGTTTCCATCGCCGTAGTGGCCGCACCCGAGACGCCCGAACTCTGCACCGCCGACGAGCTCGTCACCGTAGCCACACTCGCCATTGAGCTCAGCCGAGCACGGCATCGTGCTCAGCACGCTCCCAGTAGCCCTACGCCACCTTCCACGGGCCTTGCCGTGCCTTGCAGCGACGAGCGCGAGCTCGCCCAAAAGTCACTGCCGCCAAGCTTGTCGCCGGCGAGGCCCCGGCGACCAAATGGTCACGGGCGTGTGCCCGTTGAGCTCGCCGTGCAGCGTAGATCTTCCCCAGCCGATCCATTCGCTCGAAAACACGCCGCATCGCTGTTCCCCGTAGTTCACCCAAGCCCTCGCCGCCGGCGAGGCTGTGGCGCTCGACTCCGGCCCTTCCAGCCGCTCCGACCACTGCCAAACGACGCGTCGACGTCCTGTCGTTCGAACGCACTCGGCCGCGGCCGAAATGGCGCCCTGTGCGCGATTTCCGACCGGTGCCCGAAGCCGCGCCGCTGCGAACGAGCTCGCCGGCGTGATTCCGGCGAGTCACCGGCCACTGCTGACGTGGCCTGACCGGTGGGACCTCCTGGGTCGCTACCAGCGGGCCCCCTGGTCTCTGTTGACCCAGTTGACCACGGTCAATGCCGCTGACATGGCGCTACAGCCACTGACAAGCGATCCCCATTCGGTTAATTAAACTAACTAAACCGTTTTTAATTAAAACCTAATTTAATTAGTTAGTTAGTCATAGACATAGGGCCCCACCTAGTTAATTAACTCTGTTAATTAGTCAGTTAGCCCACTGTCTATGACAGGTGGGTCCCGCAGGTCAGGTTTGACCTAGAACTGGCGGTTTGACTTGCTAACATCACAGTGACGTCAGGCTGACGTAATTAGTATTTTTTGTTATTTTCTTTATTGATTTAAATTTTAGAAAAATGCTAAAAACTTTGATAATTCGTAGAAATTAAACCGTAGCTCAGATCGAAAAACTTTCTACATGAAAGTTGCTCAGAACGACGAAACAAATCCGAACATGCCTTCCTTATACCTGTCACATGCCTCTAGCATGATGAACATGGAACCTTTCCCTCTGGTTCATTTGTCTGACAGATGCCTGACACCGGGAAAATATTCTCAGATATTTTCCCACTCCGGCTGTAACAATTAACGTTGCACTAGGGCACCCCCTGCACTGCGTATTACCATGCCTTGCTATGTGATTGCTTTTATTGCCATGTATTTATTTGTTTCTTCCCCCTCTTCTCTCTCGGTAGATCCTGGTACCGACGTAGTCCCGAGACCGACGCAGCTCCGGTGATTGGCTACACTACCGACGACCAGACCTTTGCCGCAGAGCTTCCAGGCAAGCACCCCCCCCTTTGAACATGCCTATATCGCCTATTCTTTCTCCCACTTGCTTGCATTAGAATTTGCTACTGCTTTGAGTTATCCTGTTCTAATGCATAGCCTGTTTATTGTAACCTGCTATTGATACCTTACCTGCTTATCCTAAACTGCTTAGTATAGGCTGGATAGAGACCCACCAGAGACCCCACTTTGACCCAGTTGCCCCCGCTGGATTATCAGATGACTCGATCAACGTGATCGACAGCCAGTCCCCGGCACCGCACATCACCCCCTTAGTTGTACGACACTACAACGTTACTATCGAGTGCCAAGGGTGATACCTCATATAGCACTTCTGATGTTAACTCTGTAGAGTAGCTATTTGGTCATGGTCATCGAGGGTGATTCCTTCTTCACCACTCTCGATAACGACGCTGTCGTGCAACACCTCAAGTGTGAACCTCGAGGGTGATTCCTCCTAAGTTCACCTTGACGGATACATCGAGTAGGAATCCAACAAGGGTGATACCTCGGATTCCCTGATATTATGGACACACGGATACTTGGACTTTACAACTGTTACTTGGAAAGGCGGGTCGACCCTGAGGGGTACCCGCAAGTGATGGGAAGTCGGGTTGACCTGGAGGGTACCCGAGAGATAATTACGAGGCGTGGCCGGGCATTCTTAGCCCTTGCCGCAAGTCCTCGAGACGGGGCGACGAGGTCACATCGATCGTGAGTCTCTGCTCGTTACCGCACGCTACCAATACACTAACGATTTGGATATTTGATCTGAGTGGGCCTCTGGCCCGATAGCACTAACCATCACGCAGGAATAATTATGGGCACTCTGCGTCGTACGTTTCTTCCGAAAGCTTTGTCAGATGTCCAGTTCAGCATAGTAGCACGGACGGACTGGCGCCATCTAGGAAGAGGTGGTGACTGACTTCACCGTGTGCGCAACGACCCGGAGTGCACAGGGCGATGGCCCAAGACCCCTGAGCACTTAGGATATAGACCGACGGGGACCTCTCTGCTGAGCCTAGGTAGGACTACGGTGTGTCGTTTGGCCGAGGCCGGGCATGACCCAGAAAAGTGTGTCCGGCCGGAGTTGAGCGAGCGTGGTGGGTAAGTTGGTGCACCCCTGCAGGGAAGAACTAATCTATGCATAGCCGAATCCTCAGTAACGGACGCTCAGAGTTGTATCCCGATCGATACAACTAGAACCTAATGATGATATGAGGTATGGATATTAGGGCTCTGGGATTGCTTTCTCGCAGGGAGTCGGGAAAGGATCTCCGGCCGAGGTTGATACTTATTGCTACTAGTACTTTATACTGTGCTAATCTACACTCTTCTAATGCTGCAAGACCGCTGAAGATGCTAGTCTTAGATAGGACTAGGCCTTCTCTCTATTCTGGCATTTCTGCAGTCCAGTCCACATATACAGCCTTTCTTTGATAATGTTACATATGTAGTGTAGATCCTTGCTTGCTGAGTACTTCGGATGAGTACTCACGATTGCTTTGCTTCCTCTTTTTTCCCCATATCCGTTTGATGCAACCAGATGACGGAGCCCCTGAGCCAGCTGCCCCTGTCAACGAACACTACTACTACCCCGAGGATGGTTACTACTACGAGTTGGCTGACGACCAGGAGTAGGTTCAGAGGGTCCCAAGCAGGAGGCCTGTGCCTTTTCGATCGTAGTTTTGTTTTGCCCCGCCTTCTTAAAGGCTTATATGTTTCTCTTTTATATCTGTACTCAGATATCTAACGCTTCCGCTGATGCTTGATGACATCAAGCTTATGTATTCGAGCCCTCGAGGCCCTGGCTTGTAATATAAAGCTTGTCTATTTATGTTTTAGAGTTGTGTTGTGATTCCTTCAAGTGAGTCCTTAGGCTTGATCGTGTGCATTTGCGTGTATGATTAGTGCACGATTAAGCCGGGGGCGTCACACTCCCAAAGCTTCCAGGGTGTCTTGTGGTCGAAGCAAAATCATCAAAAAGTTTTGTTCCGTTTGGACTCTGTTTGGTATTGATTTTATGTAAAGGCAAAAACAAGGAAAAAACAACAACTAGCACTAGGCACTAGGTTAATAGGTTAGTCCCAAAAAATGATATAAAATAGCATAATAATGCATATAAAACATCCAAGATTGATAATATAATAGCATGGAACAATAAAAAATTATAGATACATTGGAGACATATCAAGCATCCCCAAGCTTAATTCCTGCTCTCCTCGAGTAGGTAAATGATAAAAACAGAATTTTTGATGTGGAATGCTACCTAACATGTTTATCATGTAATCTTTCTTAGTGTGGCATGAATATTTAGATCCATAAGATTCAAAACAAAAGTTTAATATTGACATAAAAAAATAATTCTTCAAGCATACTTAAAAGCAATCATGTCTTCTCAAAATATCATGGCTAAAGAAAGTTATCCCTACAAATCATATAATCTTGCCATGCTCTATCTTCTTAAGACAAAGTATTTATCATGCACAACCCCGATGACAAGCCAAGCAATTGGTTCATACTTTTTAACGCGCTTCAGCTTTTTCAACTCTCATGCAATACATGAGCGTGAGCCATGGATATAGCACTATGGGTGGAATAGAATATGATGTTGGAGGTTATGTGGAGAAGACAAAAAAGGAGAAAGTCTCACATGGACGAGGCTAATCAATGGGCTATGGAGATGCCCATCAATTGATGTCAATGCAAGGAGTAGGGATTGCCATGCAATGGATGCACTAGAGCTATAAGAGTATATGAAAGCTCAAAAGAAAACTAAGTGGGTGTGCATCCGACTTGCTTGCTCATGAAGACCTAGGGCGTTTGAGGAAGCCCATCATTGGAATATACAAGCCAATTTCTATAATGAAAAATTCCCACTAGTAATATATGAAAGTGACAAAATAGGAGACTCTCTATCATGAAGAACATGGTGCTAATTTGAAGCACAAGTGTGGAAAAGGATAGTAACATTGTCCCTTCTCTCTTTTTCTCTCTCTTTTTTCTTTTTTTAATATTTTTTGTTGGGCACTTTAGCTCTTTTTCTTGGGCTCTTTTTGGCCTACTTTTTATTTTTTATTTTCATCCGGAGTCTCATCCCGACTTGTGGGGGAATCATAGTCTCCATCATCCTTTCCTCACATGGGACAATGCTCTAATAATGATGATCATCACACTTTTGTTTACTTACAACTCAAGAATTAGAACTCGATTCTTAGAAAAAAAATATGACTCTATATGAATGCCTCCGGCGGTGTACCGGGATGTGCAATGATCTAGCGTGACATGTATAAAAAATATGAATGATGGCCAAGCCATAAATACTATGTCAACTATGTGATCATGAAAAGCAATATGACAATGATGATGTGTGTCATAATAAACAGAGCGATGGAAGTTGCATGGCAATATATCTTGGATTGGGTATGGAAATGCCATAATAGGTAGGTATGGTGGCTGTTTTGAGGAAGATATAAGGAGGCTTATGTGTGAAAGAGCGTATCATATCATGGGGTTTGGATGCAACAACGAAGTTTGCACCACAACTCAAGGTGAGAAAGGGCAATGCACAGTACCGAAGAGGCTAGCAAAATGCAAAAAGGTGAGAGTGCGTATAATCCATGGACTCAACATTAGTCATAAAGAACTCACATACTTATTGCAAGAATTTATTAGCCCTCGAAGCAAAGTACTACTACGCATGCTCCTAGGGGGATAGATTGGTAGTAAAAGACCATCGCTCGTCCCCGACGCCACTCATAAGGAAGACAATAAAAAATAAATCATGCTCCAATTTTATAGCATAACGAGAGACCATACGTGCATGCTTCGGGAGTCACAAACCTTAACTCAAATATTCTTACTAAACCACAATTACTCACTAGCATGACTCTAATATCACCATCTTTATATCTCAAAACAAATGCAAGGAATCAAACTTCTCATATATTCAATGATCTTCATGAAAGTTTTTATTATATCCCTCTTGAATACCCATCATATTAGGACTAAATTCATAACCTACGCAAATTGCCATACTATTTATAAGACCCTCAAAATAATATAAGTGAAGCATGAGAGTTCATCAATTTCTTTAAAATATAACCACCGCCGTGCTCTAAAGGATATACGTGAAGCACTAGAGCAACTACTTAGCTCAAAAAAAAGTGAAGCACATAGAGTATTCTAATAAATTCACGATTAAGGTGTGTCCCTCTCAAAAGGTGTGTCCAGAAAGGATGATTGTTGCATACTAAAAAGCAAATAAAACAAAGACTCATATAATACAAGACGCTCCAAGCAAAACACATATCATGTGGTGAATAAAAATATAGCCTCAAGTAATTTACCGATGGATTGTAGACAAAAGAGGGGATGCCATCCGGGGCATCCCCAAGCTTAGACGCTTGGTTGTCCCTGAATACTACCTTGGGGTGCCATGGGCATCCCCAAGCTTAGGCTCTTGCCACTCCTTATTCATTAGTCCATTGAAACTTCACCCAAAACTTAAAAACTTCACAACAGAAAACTCAACAGAAAACTCATGAGATCCGTTAGTATAATAAAACAAATTCCACTTCTAGGTACTGTTGTAAACTCATTCCAATTTTATATTGCATTATATATACCGTATTCCAACTTCGCCATGGTTCATACCCCCCGATAGAACCCATAGATTCATCAAAACAAGTGAACAACACAATGAAAACAGAATTTCTCAAAAATAGAAAAGTCTGTAGAAACCCAAATTAAGCTCATACTTCTATAACTATAAAAATTCTGAAAAATTAGGAAGACGTAGTCAATCTATATGTCAATCTTGTGTAAAACAACTGAGAATTTTTCCACGTTCCAGCAAATTTTAACAATTCTGCTACTGGACGCAAAAGTTTCTATTTTTTTTCTCAGAATCAAATCAACGATCTTCCAAATCATCCCAAAGGTCTTACTTGGCACAAACACTAATTACAACACTAAAAAACAATCATAACAGAAGTATAATTGCATAAACTCATAAAAACAGAAAATAAAAATATTGGGTTGGCTCCCAACAAGCGCTTTTCTTTAAAGCCTTTTAGCTAGGCGTTGTTAATTTTAATGATACTCACATGAAAGACAAAAAATTGAAGCACAAAGAGAGCATAATATAGCATGTGAAAAACAAGTTGAAGTCTAACATACTTCCTATGCATAGGAATTTTATAGGGAAAATATTTATCAAGACAAGCGAAAACTAGCATATGCAAGGAACAATAAAGAAACAATAGCAATCTCAACATAACGAGAGGTAATTTAGTGACATAAAAATTTCTACAACCATATTTTCCTCTCTCATCATAATTACATGTAGGATCATAATCAAATTCAATAATATAGCTATCATATAAAATTTTCTCTTCATGATCCACATACATAAAAGTTTTATAATCTTCCAAGATAGTGGGATTAACATCAAATAAAGTCATGACCTCTTCAAACCCACTTTTATCAAAAAAAAAACCATAAGATTGAACACTATCCAAATATGTGGGTTTATTTTTAGCTAAAGTTGACACTCTTCCAAACCCACTTTCAATATTATCGCAAACATATTCATCATGAGGCTTAAATGAATTTTCAAGATCATAAGAAGCATCATCACCCCAATCATGTCATTGCAATAAGTGGTGGACATAGCAAAATAGCATCCCCAAGCTTGGGGTTTTACATATTATTAGAACAATTGAAATTAATAGAATTTATAATAATATCATTGCAATCATGCTTTTCATTCAAGGAGCTATCGTGAATCACTTTATAATTTTCTTCTTTTAGCACTTCAACACAATTTTCAGATTCACAAATTTCAAGCAAAACTTCATAAAGATAATCTAGTGCACTCTCACTAGCAATTGGTTCATCATAGTTGGATCTTTTAAAAAGATTAGCAAGTGGACGAGGATCCATAAACTTTTTGCTTCTGATTTGGAATAAATATGCAATTATGCCAAGCGAATAAGCAAACAACTGAAGTAAGACATAAAGGCAAACGAAAAAAGGAAAACAAAAAGGGCAAATATTTTTGTGTTTTTTTGAAAACGTTTTAGAAGTGGGGGAGAGGAAAATGAGAGGCAAATGGCGAATAATGTAAATGCAAGAGATGACTGTTTATGATGGGTACTTGGTAGGCTTGATGTAGATCCTCCCCGGCAACGGCGCCAGAAATCCTTCCTGCTGCTACTTGAGCTTGCGTTGGTTTTTCCCTTGAAGAGGAAAGGGTGATGCAGCAAAGTAGAGATAAGTATTTCCCTCAGTTGAGAACCAAGGTATCAATCCAGTAGGACGAACACACAAGTCTCAAATTGTAAGTGCATCTAGTGCCACCACTAGTTGGGTTTGGAGTATTGACGACAAACGTGGTTGAGGGACTAATGTGTTTGTGAGAATTGCATGATAACTTAGGTAGAAGTCCCTCATTGATTTGGTTTACCTACCAGAGATGACCCCTAAAAATGTATGAAGACATTGAAGACAATGGTGGTTCGTGAAGACATTCACGTCGAAGATAATGACGTGTGAAGACATTCACTTGAAGACAATGGAGTGCGAAGACATAGTTTCTTTCGTAGTTTCATTTTCTTCTTTCTTGAGTCATAGGAACCATCGAACTATTAAGTGGGGTCCAAGTGAACAGAGTCAGAAAACTGATGTGATGCTCAACCCAAATCCTATGTCTTTGAGTGAAGACTATGAGAGTAAATCTTATCCAGAGTTGGATGAGTCAGCTTTGCTTGTAGCCCAAGTCAAGCTACCACGTGTGTTTGAAATATGACCGTTGGACACATGTCGGTTCCTTAGTGACCCATGGTCATTTCGGACAAAGCATGTCGGGTTGCCTCCTGGCTATAAATAGCCCACCCCCTACACCATACATTGGTTGCAGCTCAGAGTTAGTACACGGCTTTTGTCATTTGAGAGCAACCCACCTCCGAAGCCTTTGAGAGAGAAACCTTGCGAGGACAAAGCCCAAAAACACCCAGAGCCCAAAGAGTGTTTGGCATCACTGAAGTCTTTATGTCCACATGATCTGAAGACTTATTACACTTGAAGACTGTGCATCTTCCAGTCGGTTAGGCGTCGCGTTCTGAGGATCCAAGAGTAATTATGGATCACCGGTGAACGAAGTCTGTGAAGGTTTGGAAGTCTACCTTGAAGACTTACCAGAGTGATTGGGAGAGGACTAGGTGTCCTTAGCTCAAGGGGAATAAGGTGAAGACACGGTCTTCTGAGTTCAATCTCAGCCTCCCTAACCAAACGTACAGTTGTCACAGCAACTGGAACTGGTCTACCAAATCCCTGTCTTCGTCAAGTCACTAGTTTTATCCTTTCTCCTTTACATTCTGTTTAGCTTCGTGAAGTCATTACTTGCTTGCCCTGTTTGACTTCACTGTGTGAAGATATTCTCTCTAATTGCTTACTTGGCTTCACACTATCTTCCTATTCTGATCTTGTCTAGCTAGCAGCTATTTGTCTTCATGTTTATCTTGCAATGTTTCCTTGACTATAGCCTGTCTAGTGTAGTTTATCTTCCGCTGCACACTGTGTAGGTTGTATTTGGTTGTCTGTCTTTAAAGACATTGCTTGTCTTGCAGACTTTCATAAAAATCGCCTATTCACCCCCCTCTAGTCGATCACTAGCACTTTCAATTGGTATTAGAGCAAGGTGCTCCCTTTTTCAGTGTGATTCAGTTTAACCACCTGGAGTCTTAGCTATGTTGACTGCAGGGATAATCAAAGTCTCCGCTGCGTGCCCCGTCTTCGATGGCACTGATTACCCCTGCTGGAAGAATAAGATGCGCATGCATCTTGAAGCCATTGACAACGACCTCTGGTATGTTGTCAGGACTGGCATTCCCAAAGTCGGTGAAGGCGTCACCGCTGCTGATATCAAGAGGTTCGCGCAACTGGACTCAACCGCCAAGAACATCATCTATGGTCATCTGACCAAAGGGCAGTATGGCCGTGGGAGTGCTCTGGAATCTGCGAAGCTAGTCTGGGACTGGCTGTCCAACGTCAACGAAGGTGTCTCAACTCAAAGAGACTCAAGAATCGATGTGCTTCGCAATCTCTTCAACTGATTCAAGAGGAATGACAATGAGAATGTCCAACTCACTTTCGACCGCCTCACTGATATCACAAATGAGCTTCGTGCTCTTGGCCCCACTGAAATCACCAAGCATGAAGTCGTGAAGAAGCTACTGAGATCACTTGACAGCTCATTTGACACTCTAGCATTGATGATCCAAGAACGCCCTGACTTCAAAGATCTAGATCCGTTTGACATACTTGAGAGGCTCAACACACATGAATTCCAGCTATCTGAGAAGAGAGATAGCTATGGTCCCAACTATGGCCGATCTCGTGCCTTGAAGGCAAAGGCTGAATCCTCATCTGAAGAATCTGACTGCAGTT
This sequence comes from Thinopyrum elongatum, assembly GCA_011799875.1. Lineage (NCBI taxonomy): Eukaryota > Viridiplantae > Streptophyta > Magnoliopsida > Poales > Poaceae > Thinopyrum > Thinopyrum elongatum. The sequence goes on along the minus strand of CM022299.1, from coordinate 290,080,937 downwards.
CTGATGATCCTGAAGACATTGGCAAAGAGCTAGCAATGCTTGTGAGAAAGTTCCAAAAGTTCTCCAAGAAGAATCGCTTCGAAAAGTCTTGAAGATCCAGCTCCAAGAATGATGAGGCTTCCTCTCATAACTACAAGAAGAGAACATGCCACAAATGTAAGAAGCCAGGCCACTACATATCTGAGTGTCCTCAATGGGACAAGGAAGCAAAGAAAAAGAAGAAGAGCAAGGAATATGACTTCGACGACAAGAAGAAGAAGAAATCCTCATAGTCTTCTTCAAAGTCTTCATCCTACAAGAAGAGCTCATCTGTCAAGGCTCGTGCATTCATTGGCAAGGAGATGGATTCAGAGGAGGAATCTGCTTCTGAGGAGGTGGAGGTGGAGTCTGAGGAGTCTGATTCAGGCGTGGCAAGCCTGGCTCTAGCTTCGTCATTCGTTGCCAAGTCCATCTTCAACCCTGAAGACAATGGTCACGACACCGACGCTGAAGCCAATGATCACGATGATTCTGCTCCCACCTACTGCTTCATGGCAAGAGGTGCTAAGGTAAACTCACGCGATGCTTACTTTCAGACCTCCAGTGAAGATGCTTCTGAATGTGAATCCAAACCCAATTATAAGACTCTTGATAAGATTGCAACTGAACAACAAACAACCATGGAAAAGATTCAAAAATTGCTAGACAAAAGCGATGACCTGTTGGACGAGGAAATGAATCGAACTCAGTCCTTAATCAAAGACATAAAAAATCTTCACTTTAAGTACGAGGAACTTGAAAGTCGTCATGAAACCCTCTCAGCCACTCATGATAAGCTTTCCTATGATTATCTTCAAAGGAAGCAAGATCTAGAGAAACTAAAAGCATCTCACGAAGATCTTCAAAAAGAAAATGATTCACTACTTGCTCAACAGATCAGTTCCACTTAGGAAGATTTTGTGCCACCTTGTTTAAAATGCATTGAGCGTGACAATGCTATCTCTGTTGCTTCATGTTCTACTGCTTCTGAAGTTGCAATATCTTCAACTGTTGTTGTGGTAACTAACCCCTCTTCAGAGGATATCACTACTATTGCTGATGAGAATGCCAGGTTGAAGACATTGCTTGAAATAGGCATGTACAAAAGCCTCAAAGGGCATCAGACGCTATGTGATGTCCTCAAGAAACAGATTCTGAACCGAAACTCTAGGAAAGAGGGTGTTGGTTTCGAGAGGAAAATGAATGTTGATGGTTCTTACTGGAAGCCTGAGCAGTACCCCAAAACCACATGGGTTGCTGCAAAGGGCCCTTCAGTGGATCCATCCACCTTATTTTGCTTCACTTGTGCTAACCCTATTATTATTGATGAGTCATTTGACTCAAACTATAAACTGTTCAAGAATCAGAATGGTGAAGTGTTTGCCAGGTTTATTGGAACTAGCTGTAGGAATGGGTCACCTATGAAGAAGATCTGGGTTCCCAAAAGTCGTCTTGAGAAGCTTCCCGTAAATGTCATCATGACACCACCAGGGAAGAAGACAAACCCCAGATGAAAGGCTTCATATGGCCCAAAGGCTTCATACATACAAAGGACCTCACAAGGTCACCCTAACGCCAATGTTTTGCAGGGAAACTATCATCAGACTCACGAATATGAGCGTGTTTCTTGAAACCGCTATGTTCACAAATCAAAGAATTTTTCTGCATATTCGTTTGAGTACTATTCTCCTCCTGCAAAACTATTTGCTAGGGCTTCACAGCCAAAGTTCTCAAATGCTGCACTTAGACTCATTTCTTCTAAGCCACCTCTTCAGATGTGGGTGGTTAAGAAGAATTAACTTCTCTTGCAGGGTATGGTCTACAACCGGAAAACATTGGCTTCTGAAGACAGTGCTGGGGACCTAAAACATCTTGTGGGATGCAAGATAAAATGTCAAAATGGTCTTACCATTTACTTGGTCCCTAGATTTCTTGATGAACATCCCATCTTACCATCCAAGAATCTTAATTTTGATAGTATGCTTGTTTGTCAAATGTTTATTCTTCACAATACTCTTGGTGAAGCCTATCCTACTAACTGCACTGTAGGGTACAACTCCAAAAGCTACTGAATGGATTATGGACAGTGGATGCACTAACCACATGACTGGTGATCGAAGTCTTCTCATGGATTCAACTCTTCGACCATCTACTAAAAGCCATATCACATTCGCTGACACTGGTAAAAGGAAGGTATTGGGCCTAGGTAGAGTTGCTATCTCAAAGGATCAACACATGGATAAAGTGATGCTTGTTGAATCCCTTGGATACAACTTAATGTCTGTCTCAATGCTTTGTGATCTTGACATGATTGTGATATTTGGAAAAATATCATTGCCTTGTGCTTATGGCTTCTGACAAATCTCTAGTCTTTGAAGGTTATCGAAGAGGTGATCTGTATATGTCAGATTTCTCCGCAGGACCATAGCTTGCTGTATGTCTTCTAGCAAAAGCTTCAGAGTGTTGGCTTTGGCATCGAAGGCTAGGGCATGCGGGCATGAGGAACTTGCACACTCTCGTGAAGAAGAAGCACATCATTGGCATCGAGGGCGTTAAGTTCAAGAAGGATCATCTATCTGGTGCTTGTGAAGCCGAGAAGATGACTAGGGCAAAACATCCCTTGAAGACAATCATGACGACTTCATGTCCCTTCGAGCTGTTACACATGGATTTATTTTGCCCTACTCACTACTCTACCCTTACTACAACTGCACAACTTTATGGCTTTGTGATTGTTGATGATTATTCTAGATATACTTGGGTGCACATAATTCTAAAGGAAATATGCCCTAGAGGCAATAATAAAGTTGTTATTTTATATTTCCTTATTCATGATAAAGGTTTATTATTCATGCTAGAATTGTATTGATCGGAAACTTAAATACATGTGTGAATACATAAACAAATACCGTGTCCCTAGTAAGCCTCTACTAGACTAGCTCGTTGAGCAAAGATGGTTAAGGTTTCCTAACCATAGACATGTGTTGTCATTTGATAACGGGATCACATCATTAGGAGAATGATGTGATGGACAAGACCCATCCGTTAGCTTAGCATAATGATCGTTCAGTTTATTGCTATCGCTTTCTTCATGTCAAATACATATTCCTTCGACTATGAGATTATGCAACTCCCGAATACCGGAGGAATACCTTGTGTGCTATCAAATGTCACAACGTAACTGGGTGATCATAAATATGCTCTACAGGTATCTCCGAAGGTGTTTGTTGAGTTGGCATAGATCAAGATTAGGATTTGTCACTCCGAGTATCGGAGAGGTATCTCTCGGCCTTCTTGGTAATACACATCATAAGCTTGCAAGCAAATGACTAAGGAGTTAGTCACGAGGTGATGTATTACGGAACGAGTAAAGAGACTTGCCGGTAACGAGATTGAACTAGGTATAGAGATACCGATGATCGAATCTTGGGCAAGTAACATACCGATGGACAAAGGGAATTACGTATGTTGTCATAATGGTTCGACCGATAAAGATCTTCGTAGAATATGTAGGAGCCAATATGGGCATCCAGGTTCCGCTATTGTTTATTGACCAGAGATGTGTCTCGATCATGTCTACATAGTTCTCGAACCCGTAGGGTCCGCACGCTTAACATTCGATGACGATATAGTATTATATGAGTTATGTGATTTGGTGACCAAATGTTGTTCGGAGTCCCAGATGAGATCACGTACATGACGAGGAGTCTCGAAATGGTCAAGAGGTAAATATTGATATATAGGACGATAGTATTTGGACACCGAAAGTGTTTCGGGGGGTACCGGGTACTTATCAGGTCACCGAAAGGGGTTTCGGGCACCCCCGGCAAAAGTTACGGGCCTTATGGGCCAAGAGAGGAAATGCGCCAGCCACAAGGGGCTGGTGCGCCCCCATAGCAGGCCGACCTAGGCGGTGGAGGAAAGAGGGGAGGGAAAGGAAAGTGTGGAGTAGGACTCCCGCTTCCTTCCCTCTCCCCCCTCTTTCCTTCCCCCTTGTTCATACAAGGAAAGGGGGGCGGCCAGGGCAGGAGCCCTAGGGCCGGCCGGCCACCTATGTGGTGCGCCAGGCTGCCTCCCCTTCCCCTCCCACCTATATATATGTGGGAGGGGGGCGCCTAGCACACACCAGATCAATTGTTAGCCGTGCGCGGCGCCCACCTCCACCGTTTACACCCCGGTCATACTTTTGTAGTGCTTAGGCGAAGCCCTGCGGAGATCACTTCACCATCACCGTCACCACACCGTTGTGCTGACGAAACTCATCTACTACCTCGCCATCTTGCTAGATCAAGAAGGCGGAGGACGTCACCGAGCTGAACGTGTGCTGAACGCGGAGGTGCCGTACGTTCGGTACTAGATCGGTTGGATCGCGAAGAAAGTTCGACTACATCAACCGCATTGTGAAACGCTTCCGCTTACGGTCTATGAGGGTATGTCGACACACTCTCCCCTCTCGTTGCTATGCATCTCCTTGATAGATCTTGCGTGTGCGTAGATTTTTTTCCATGCAACCAATAGTGGCATCCGAGCCAGGTCTATGCGTAGATGATATGCACGAGTAGAACATAAAGAGTTGTGGGCGGTGATAGTCATAGTGCTTACCACCAACGTCTTATTTTGATTCGGCGGTATTGTGGGATGAAGCGGCCCGGACCAACCTTACATGTCCACACACATGAGACCGGTTCCACCGACAGACATGCAACTAGTTTTGCATAAAGGTGGCTGGCGGGTGTATTTCTCCTACTTTAGTTGAATCGAATTTGACTACGGCCGGTCCTTGAAGAAGGTTAAAACAGCAAACTTGATGAAACACCGTTGTGGTTTTTGCGTAGGTAAGAACGGTTCTTGCTAGAAGCCCGTAGCAGCCACGTAAAACTTGCAACAACAAAGTAGAGGACGTCTAACTTGTTTTTGCAGGGCATGTTGTGATGTGATATGGTCAAGACATGATGTGATATATGTTATTGTAAGATATGATCATGTTTTGTAAATTATCGGCAACCGGCAGGAGCCTTATGGCTGTCTCTTTATTGTATGAAATGAAAATGCCATGTAATTGCTTTACTTTATCGTTATGCGTTAGCAATAGTTGTAGAAGCAATAGTTGGCGAGACGACCACGACGCAACGATGGAGATCAAGGTGTCGAGCCGGTGACGATGGAGATCATGACTATGCTTTGGAGATGGAGAACAAAAGCACAAGATGATGATGGCCATATCATGTCACATATTTTGATTGCATGTGATGTTTATCCTTTATGCATCTTATTTTGCTTAGAATGGCGGTAGCATTATAAGATGGTCCCTTCACTAAATTTCAAGATAAAAGTGTTCTCCCCAAGTATGCACCGTTGCTAAAGTTCATCGTTTCGAAGCACCTCATGATGATCGGGTGTGATAGACTCTACGTTCACATACAACGGGTGTAAGACAGTTTTGCACATGCAGAATACTTGGGTTAAACTTGACGAGCCTAGCATGTACAGACATGGTCTCGGAACACTGGAGACCGAAAGGTCGAACGTGAGTCATATAGTAGATATGATCAACATAGAGATGTTCACCATTGATAACTACCCCATCTCACGTGATGATCAGATCTGGGTTAGTTGATTTGGATCACGTATCACTTAGATAACTTGAGGGATGTTTATTTAAGTGGGAGTTCTTTAGTAATTTGATTAATTGAACTTAATTTATCATGAACTTAGTCTTATAGTTTTGCATATCTATGTTGTAGATCAATGGCCCGAGCTACCGTTCCCCTGAATTTTAATGCGTTCCTAGAGAAAGCTAAGTTGAAAGATGATGGTAGCAACTACACGGACTGGGTCCGTAACTTGAGGATTATCCTCATTGCTGCACAAAAGAATTATGTCCTTGATGCACCGCTAGGTGAAAGGCCTGCTACAGGAGCTGAAGCTGATGTTATGAACATCTGGCTAGCTCGATCTGATGACTACTCTATAGTTCAGTGTGCCATGCTTTACGGCTTAGAACCGGGACTTCAAAGACGTTTTGAACGCCATGGATCATATGAGATGTTCCAGGAGTTGAAGTTAATATTTCAAGCAAATGCCCGGGTTGAGAGATATGAAGTCTCCAACAAGTTCTATAGCTGCAAGATGGAGGAGAACAGTTCTGTCAGTGAACACATACTCAGAATGTCTGGGTATTATAATCACTTGACTCAACTGGGAGTTGATCTTCCAGTTGATTGTGTTATTGACAGAGTTCTTCAATCACTGCCACCAAGCTACAAAGGCTTCGTGATGAACTATAATATGCAAGGGATGAACAAAACAATTCCTGAGCTCTTTGCAATGCTTAAGGCCGCCGAGGTAGAAATCAAGAAGGAGCATCAAGTGTTGATGGTTAACAACACCACTAGTTTCAAGAAAAAGGGCAAGGGAAAGAAAGGGAACTTCAAGAAGAATGGCAAGCAAGTTGCCACTCCCGGGAAGAAACCCAAAGCTGGACCCAAGCCTGAAACTGAGTGCTTCTACTGCGAAGGGAGTGGTCACTGGAAGCGGAACTGCCCCAAGTATTTGGCGGATAAGAAGGATGGCAAAGTGAACAAAGGTATATTTGATATACATGTAATTGATGTGTTCCTTACTAATGCTCGTAGTAGTGCCTGGGTATTTGATACTAGTTCGGTTGCGCATATTTGTAACTCGAAACAGGGGCTGCGGAATAAACGAAGATTGGCTAAGGACGAGGTGACGATGCGCGTCGGAAATGGTTCCAAGGTCGATGTGGTCGCCGTCGGCACGCTACCTCTACATCTACCTTTGGGATTAGTTTTAGACCTCAATAATTGTTATTTGGTGCCCACGTTGAGCATGAACATTATATCTGGATCTTGTTTATTGCGAGATGGTTATTCATTTAAGTCAGAGAATAATGGTTGTTCTATTTATATGAATAATATCTTTTATGGTCATGCACCCTTGAAGAGTGGTCTATTCTTGTTGAATCTCGTTTGTAGTACACATATTCATAATATTGATGCCAAAAGATGCAAAGTTGATAATGATAGTGCAACATATTTGTGGCACTGCCGTTTAGGTCATATTGGTGTAAAGCGCATGAAGAAACTCCATGCAGATGGGCTTTTGGAATCATTTGATTATGAATCATTTGATACTTGCGAACCATGCCTCATGGGCAAGATGACTAAAACTTCGTTCTCCGGAACAATGGAGCGAGCTAACGACTTGTTGGAAATAATACATACCGATGTATGCGGTCCAATGAGTGTTGAAGTACGCGGCGGGTATTGTTATTTTCTAACCTTCACAGATGAATTGAGTAGATATGGGTATATCTACTTAATGAAACACAAGTCTGAAACATTTGAAAAGTTCAAAGAATTTCAGAGTGAAGTGGAGAATCATCGTAACAAGAAAATAAAGTTCTACGATCTGATCGCGGAGGCGAATATTTGAGTTACGAGTTTGGCCTTCATTTAAAACAATGTGGAATTGTTTCACAACTCACGCCACCTGGAACACCACAGCGTAATGGTGTGCCTGAACATCGTAACCGTACTTTATTAGATATGGTGCAATCTATGATGTCTCTTACCAATTTACCACTATCGTTTTGGGGTTATGCATTAGAGACAACCGCATTCACGTTAAATAGGGCACCGTCTAAATCCGTTGAGATGACACCGTATGAACTGTGGTTTGGTAAGAAACCAAAGCTATCGTTTCTTAAAGTTTGGGGTTGCGACACTTATGTCAAAAGGCTTCAGCCTGTTAAGCTCGAACCCAAATCGGAGAAGTGCGTCTTCATAGGATACCCTAAGGAAACAATTGGGTACACCTTCTACCACAGATCCGAAGGCAAAATCTTTGTTGCTAAGAATGGATCCTTTCTAGAGAAGCAGTTTCTCTCGAAAGAAGTGAGTGGGAGGAAAGTAGAACTTGATGAGGTAATTGTACCTTCTCTCGAATTGGAGAGTAGCACATCACAGAAAACTGTTCCAGTGATGCCTACACCAACTAGAGAGGAAGCAAATGATGTTGATCATGAAACTTCAGATCAAGTTACTACTGAACCTCGTAGGTCAACCAGAGCATGATCCGCACCAGAGTGGTACAGTAATCCTGTTCTGGAAGTCATGTTACTAGACCAAGGCGAACCTAAAAATTATGAAGAAGCTATGATGAGCCCAAATTCCGATAAATGGCTTGAGGCCATGAAATCTGAGATAGGATCCATGTATGAGAACAAAGTGTGGACTTTGGTGGACTTGCCCGATGATCGGCAAGCCATTGAGAATAAATGGATCTTCAAGAAGAAGACTGACACTGATGGTAATGTTACTGTCTACAAAGCTTGGCTTGTCGCGAAAGGTTTTTGACAAGTTCAAGGAGTTGACTACGATGAGACTTTCTCACCTGTAGCGATGCTTAAGTCTGTCCGAATCATGTTAGCAATTCCCGCATTTTATAATTATGAAATCTGGCAAATGGATGTCAAAATTGCATTCCTTAATGGATTTCTTAAAGAAGAGTTGTATATGATGCAACCAGAAGGTTTTGTCGATCCTAAAGGTGCTAACAAAGTGTGCAAGCTCCAGCGATCCATCTATGGACTGGTGCAAGCATCTCGGAGTTGGAATATACGCTTTGATGAAGTGATCAAAGCATATGGTTTTATACAGACTTACGGTGAAGCCTGTATTTACAAGAAAGTGAGTGGGAGCTCTGTAGCATTTCTGATATTATATGTGGATGACATATTGTTGATTGGAAATGATATAGAATTTCTGGATAGCATAAAAGGATACTTGAATAAGAATTTTTCAATGAAAGACCTCGGTGAAGCTGCTTATATATTGGGCATCAAGATCTATAGAGATAGATCGAGACGCTTAATAGGACTTTCACAAAGCACATACCTTGATAAAGTTTTGAAGAAGTTCAAAATGGATCAGTCAAAGAAAGGGTTCTTGCCTATGTTACAAGGTGTGAAGTTGAATCAGACTCAACGCCCGACCACTGCAGAAGATAGAGAGAAAATGAAAGTCATTCCCTATGCCTCAGCCATAGGTTCTATCATGTATGCTATGCTGTGTACAAGACCTGATGTGTGCCTTGCCATAAGTTTGGCAGGGAGGTACCAAAGTAATCCAGGAGTGGATCACTGAACAGCGGTCAAGAACATCCTGATGTACCTGAAAAGGACCAAGGATATGTTTCTCGTTTATGGAGGTGATGAAGAGCTCGTCGTAAATGGTTACATCGATGCTAGCTTCGACACTGATCCGGATGACTCTAAGTCACAAACCGGATATGTATTTATATTGAATGGTGGAGCTGTCAGTTGGTGCAGTTCCAAGCAGAGCGTCGTGGCGGGATCTACTTGTGAAGCGGAGTACATAGCTGCTTCGGAAGCAGCACATGAAGGAGTCTGGATGAAGGAGTTCATATCCGATCTGGGTGTAATACCTAGTGCATTGGGTCCAATGAAAATCTTTTGTGACAACACTGGAGTAATTGCCTTGGCGAAGGAATCCAGGTTTCACAAGAGAACCAAACACATCAAGAGATGCTTCAACTCCATTCGTGAAAAGGTCAAGGATGGAGACATAGAAATTTGCAAAGTACATACGGATCTGAATGTGGAAGACCCGTTGACTAAGCCTCTTCCGCGAGCAAAACATGATCAGCACCAAGACTCCATGGGTGTTAGATTCATTACAATGTAATCTAGATTATTGACTCTAGTGCAAGTGGGGGACTAAAGGAAATATGCCCTAGAGGCAATAATAAAGTTGTTATTTTATATTTCCTTATTCATGATAAAGGTTTATTATTCATGCTAGAATTGTATTGATCGGAAACTTAAATACATGTGTGAATACATAAACAAATACCGTGTCCCTAGTAAGCCTATACTAGACTAGCTCGTTGATCAAAGATGGTTAAGGTTTCCTAACCATAGACATGTGTTGTCATTTGATAACGGGATCACATCATTAGGAGAATGATGTGATGGACAAGACCCATCCGTTAGCTTAGCATAATGATCGTTCAGTTTATTGTTATCGCTTTCTTCATGTCAAATACATATTCCTTCGACTATGAGATTATGCAACTCCCAAACACCGGAGGAATACCTTGTGTGCTATCAAACGTCACAACGTAAATGGGTGATCATAAAGATGCTCTACAGGTATCTCCGAAGGTGTTTGTTGAGTTGGCATAGATCGAGATTAGGATTTGTCACTCCGAGTATCGGAGAGGTATCTCTGGGCCCTCTCGGTAATACACATCATAAGCTTGCAAGCAAACGACTAAGGAGTTAGTCACGAGGTGATGTATTATGGAACGAGTAAAGAGACTTGCCGGTAACGAGATTGAACTAGGTATAGAGATACCGACGATCGAATCTCGGGCAAGTAACATACCGATGGACAAAGGGAATTACGTATGTTGTCATAACGGTTCGACCGATAAAGATCTTCATAGAATATGTAGGAGCCAATATGGGCATCCAGGTTCCGCTATTGGTTATTGACCGGAGAGGTGTCTCGGTCATGTCTACATAGTTCTCGAACCCGTAGTGTCCGCACGCTTAACGTTCGATGATGATATAGTATTATATGAGTTATGTGATTTGGTGACCGAATATTGTTCGGAGTCCTAGATGAGATCATAGACATGATGAGGAGTCTCGAAATGGTCAAGAGGTAAAGTTGTATATATAGGACGATAGTATTCGGACACTGGAAGTGTTTCGGGGGGTACCGGGTACTTATCGGGTCACCGGAAGGGGTTCCGGGCACCCCCGGCAAAAGTTATGCGCCTTATGGGCCAAGAGAGGAAACGCACCAGCCACAAGGGGCTGGTGCGCCCCCATAGCAGGCCGACCTAGGTGGAGAAGGAAAGAGGGGAGGGAAATGAAAGTGTGGAGTAGGACTCCCGCTTCCTTCCCTCTCCCCCCCCCCTCTTTCCTTCCCCCTTGTTCATACAAGGAAAGGGGGGCGCGGCCAGGGCAGGAGCCCTAGGGCCGGCCGGCCACCTATGTGGTGCGCCAGGCTGCCTCCCCTTCCCCTCCCACCTATATATATGTGGGATGGGGTGCCTAGCATACACCAGATCAATTGTTAGCCGTGTGCGGCGCCCCCCTCCACCGTTTACACCTCGGTCATATTTTCGTAGTGCTTAGGCGAAGCCCTGCGAAGATCACTTCACCATCACCGTCACCACACCGTCGTGCTGACGGAACTCATCTACTACCTCACCATCTTGCTGGATCAAGAAGGCAGAGGACGTCACCGAGCTGTATGTGTGCTGAACGCGGAGGTGCCGTATGTTCGGTACTAGATCGGTTGGATCACGAAGAAAGTTTGACTACATCAACCGCGTTGTGAAACGCTTCCGCTTATGGTCTACGAGGGTACATAGACACACTCTCCCCTCTCGTTGCTATGCATCTCCTTGATAGATCTTGCGTGTGCGTAGATTTTTTTTTGTTTTCCATGCAACGTTTCCCAACAAATTCTCTATAAGACTGAAGTGCAGGATGTCTTCAGACGATTTGCCAATCGCACCATGACCAACTATGGCATCAAGATCAAGCACATCAGGAGTGAAAATGGCACGGAATTCAAGAATACTGGCCTTGACACTTATCTTGATACACTGGGCATCACTCATGAGCTCTCTGCTCCATACACACCTCAGCAGAATGGCGTCGTGGAGCGCAAGAACATGACACTTATTGAGATGGCTCGTACGATGCTTGATGTGTACAAGACTCCAGGAAAGTTCTAGCCTGAAGCTATTGATACTACATGCCATATCATCAACAGAGTTTATCTTCATAAATTCTTCAAGAAGACATCTTATGAACTGCTCACCGGTAAGAAGCCAAACGTAAGCTATTTCAAACTCTTCGGTGTTAGGTGCTGGATCAAGGATCCACATCACACTTCCAAATTTGCACCGAAAGCACATGAAGGTTTTATGCTTGGTTACAGAAAGGATTCGCACACCTACAGAGTCTTCAACCTCTTTCACTATAAAGTGGTTGAAACTGTAGATGTGCGGTTCGATGAGACTAACGGCTCGCAAAGAGAGCACCTGCCAAATGTGCTAGATGAAACTTCTCCTTGTGAACCTATCAAGCTAATGGGAACTGGAGAGATCATACCCACCGAGGAATAGGCTGAAGAAGAAATTGTCATTCCAGCTCCAACTCAACGTGAAGACAATGCTGAGCCTGAAGACAACGCTGAAAATGAAGATAACGATAAACAAGAGCAAAGTCTTCGTCCTGTACATCCTCAAGTCGCCAATGAAGTTCAGATTGAGAAGATTCTTGATAGTATCAATGCACCTGGACCTCTTACTCGATCAAGAGCTACGCAACAAGCAAACTTCTGTGGGCACTTTGCATTCGTCTCTATATCCGAACCCAAGAAAGTTGATGAAGCCTTTATGGAACCAGAATGGATTCAAGCTATGTAATAAGAGCTTCAACAATTTGATCCCAACAATGTCTGGGAGCTAGTCAAGCGACCTGATCCTCGCAAGCACAATATTATTGGCACCAATTGGATCTTTCGCAACAAACCAGATGAACATGGTCAAGTTGTCAGAAACAAGGCACGTCTCGTTGCTCAAGGTTACACACAAGTGGAAGGAATTGACTTCGATGAAACCTTTGCTCCTATGGCTAGGCTTGAAGCCATTCACATACTGCTAGCCTATGCTAACCACAACAACATCCTCCTGTATCAAATGGATGTGAAGAGCACTTTCCTCAACGGCAAAATTGAAGAAGAAGTATATGTAGCTCAACCACCTGGTTTTGAAGATCCAAAGCATCCTGATATGGTATACAAGCTCAACAAGGCACTATATGGCCTCAAACAAGCACCTAGAGCTTGGTATGACACACTCAAAGACTTCCTAAAGAGCGAAGGCTTCAAACCTGGCTCCTTAGATCCCACTCTCTTCACAAAGACATATGATGGAGAACTGTTTGTATGCCAAATCTTCGGCTGCACTGACAAAAGATACAGCGATGAGTTTGGGCATATGATGCAAGAGAAATATCAGATGTCCATGATGGGGGAGCTAAAATTCTTCCTTGGTCTTCAAATCCGTCAATAGAGAAATGACATCTTCATATCACAAGAAAAGTACTTCAAAGATTGCCTGAAGAAGTTTGGAATGCAAGACTGCAAAGGGTACATGACGCCAATGCCAACCAAAGGATAATTGGGCCCCAAGACAATGGTAAAGAGTTCGATCAAAAGGTATACCGCTCCATGATTGGTTCTTTATTGTACTTATGTGCATCTAGGCCAGATATAATGCTTAGCGTTTGCATGTGTGCCCGATTCCAAGCGGCACCAAAGGAGTCGCATCACCTAGCGGTGAAGCGGATACATTGATATTTTGCTCACACCCCAACGCTAGGATTATGGTATCCAAAGGGCTCAGAGTTTGATCTAGTTGGATTCTCAGATGCTTATTATGCCGGTGACAAGGTTGATCGCAAGTCTACATCAGGCACATGTCATTTTCTTAGACGATCTCTTGTCTGTTGGTCTTCAAAGAAGCAGAACTGTGTATCACTCTCCACTACTGAATCTGAATACATTGCTGCTGCATCTTGCTGTGCTCAGGTTCTCTGGATGAAGCAAACCCTCAAGTACTATGGCATCAACATAAAGAATGTGCCCCTCTACTACAACAATGAAAGCGCCATCAAGATTGCTCACAATCCAGTTCAGCACACGAAGATAAAGCACATTCAGATACATCATCACTTTCTCAGATACCGTGTGTTGAAGGAAGACATTGATATCATTCACGTCAACACTGAAGAGCAACTGGCAGATATCTTCACAAAGCCCTTGGATGAGAAAAGATTTTGCAAGCTGCGGTGTGAGCTAAATATCTTAGAATCCTTAAATGTCCAGTGAATGGACACACATCCTAACGCTTATGCATATTGATGACTTAGGTGCGCAACACACAAAGTAATGTATGTCTTCAACTCATGAAGACATACACTCTAAGTGTGAATACATTAATGTGGAATTTGACTTTGGAGCGCCACGATAATTGTGCATCGTGTCTGGGTCTAATACTTCCTATACAGTGGGTAACACCACCACCAATCTTTCTTGAAGATTTATGTTTGGCGTCATATTGCATTATCTTCAAAGTTCGTTTGTCTTCAACATTGTTTTGTCTTCATGATTTATCTTCACAATGTTTGATTTGGTCTTCATTGCCTATCCATACATAAATATATATGTTATGTCCTCTATAGCATTCACTTATAGCTATTTCTTCAAGTTACCATTTTCTGCACTAAGTGAATGTGATCGGACCCTAACCCCATCTGTGCTTATCTCTCCAACTCTCTCTATCTTTTCATATACATTCTATTGACACATGTCAATTGTATTCACTGTGTCCTTGTCAGTCGAAGATATAGAGACAAACATTTAAAATGATTTTAATATCCTTATCCTATTTGCCTGAACCCGGAGAAGCCGGAACGACCACCTGACAAACCGGGCGCGCGTGGGGTAGTGGCACAATATTTAAGTTGTTGCATGCGTGCCACGTGGAGCTCAGATGTTAACCGCCAGGGGTAGCTGAGTAATTACACTACGCCGCTCCCTTCCTTATAAATACCCAGCCCCCTACGGTCATTAAAATTTACTCCCCTCGCTGTCTCGCTCAAACCCTAGCGCCGTCGCTAGCTTCCGTCGCCACCGGAGACGAAGCGCTTCACTGCCGTGACTTCTCCGTCGTTGTCGTCACGCCGGTCGCGGCTTTCTTCCATCCGCCACCGCCATAGGTGTCTTCCGCCGCCAAGTTAGGGCGCGGGAGATTGGACTGCTTGGCCTCCATCCACGACTCATCTAGCAGTTCTCATTTGTTCTTGAGCGGTAATTAAAAGTCTATTTTTACCGCACGTTTGATCTGTTAAAACCTTCTATATCTTCAGAAAGTTGTTTCTTCACTTCCAAATCTGGATCTCTCATATTCTGCATATCATAACTTGCAAGTCCTTTCACTTATGCTTCACAACTAGTTAGATTCCTCACTTGTACTTATTCATGGATTTGTAAAAATCTGGAACCAACTTGCATCGATAAGTGAATGTCTTCGCACTATGAGGTCAATGTCTTCAAACTGATTTATCTTCAAAATCCTCTGAGAATGCATATGACATCTTCCCCTTCCCTCGCATCTCTAATGCTGTCATGGGTACATGTCCATGGGAGAGTCTCTTGGTTCTCATAGTCTGCATTCATTTGCAGAATTCTTACAGCAGCATATTGAATCGCCTGAAGCCAGTTCTTGTCTGACCAGCAGAGCGAAGCCTAACACTTCTGTGAAGCCTTTCAGTCTTGTGAAGCCAATGGCCGGTGGAAAATTTGCAAAGAAGGGAGGCAAAGGTGGCAGACATCATCGTGATAATACTGCATTGGACCTGCCTCCTGATCTTTATGAAATGTACAAGTCTGATCCAGATGAAAGCTATGGAAGGTGCAAGTCCAGAGTTCAATGGATTCGCAGGTACTGGGTTGAACAATGGTTTCTATACCACTTTGTGACTCTAGAATACGCGGACAAGAATGCTGTGAGGCCACCTTGGGCTGATATTGTGTACCGTAAGCTTCACACCAAGACCAAAGTTGAAGCCATTGAGAGAGGTTTCTTTCCGTGTATGGTCAGAGGACCAATGCCTGAGAATGCCGACCCATCCAGTCTTCGATGGTGTCGTGAGGATGACCTATTTGAAGAAAATTATAAGTTTACCAGGGCTTCAATAATTCAAAACAAGAAGGACTTTGGGATTGACTTCAACCCAGGTCCAGCTGCACCGAGGCCTAATGGCAGCCGTGAGGCCGAACCAAATATCATTGGCCCATTCAATGATTTTGACTCATTTCTGGCACATTGTGCGGCACAGAGAGCCAGCATTGTAGATGCTGCTGAGGACGAGGAAGAAACTGCAGCTCCAGAGCCCCCGAAGCCAGTGAAGAAGTCAAAGGCTTCAAAGACTACTGCTGCACCAAAAGCTTCAAGAGTGAAACCATTGAAATCTGCACCTCCTGAATCCAGTGTGCAGTCTGAAGATTTTTCTCGTACTTCTATGAAGACAAAGAAGATCTCAGGGCAAGGCCTTACTCCTGCAACCATCCTGCGCCATGATGAAGATTTAATCAATCTATCCAGTGATGAAGATCTCGCTGATGATGCCCTTGAGCTGCTGATCAAGAGCAAGCAGGAGGTTGAAATCTTCAGAGATTTGCCTCTGTTTGATGCTGATATTCTTAACAATTTTATTGATGAATGGTTTGAAGACACTTCTCTTACCATTGATGATCTGTAGCTTCCCATTGGCATCAGTGTGACGTTCCAAGGATGTATTGCCAAAGAGCTTGCCATTGCTCAAAAAGTCATTGAGCAGAAAAATAAGATTAACCATGAAAAGGCTGTCTTCAGGAAGCACATGGCCAAGCTCAGTGTCACTGATGTGCAGAACTTCAAGAAGATGATGGAAGATCTCAGGGCCGAGTTCCATAAGCATTGTGATGAAGCCAAGGGCTCCCAAGAGCGCCTCAAATATTATGCTGAGAAATGTGTTCAGGCTCACAATGAAGCCTTGAAGAGAAAAGCACTTGGGCGTCCAGGCATTGACCCCAAGTTGGCTGCTAAGAAGAAGAAGCCAACACAAGCTGAAGCTGAGGCTCCAAGGCAGGAAAGGCCAAGCATTGTCTTCCCTACCAGCATGACTGCCTCGAAGCCTAAGGTGCCATCTGCTGCTTCTGAGAGGAAGAAGACAAAGCTGGCTGAGGCTGAAGCTAAAAAGCGCAAGCATCAAGAAGCCTCTGATGCTGCTCCATCTCAGAAAAGGCTGAAGACAAAGCCTTCTAAGGCTTCAAGAAGGGCTCAAGCACCAACTGCTTCATCTGCTCCTATAGAGCCGCTGATTGTTGAGCCTATCTCAGTTGCCCTTCCAGCCTCCTCCAACCGCGAGCGTCGTCTTGTTGTGCATGAGCCTGCTACCACAGAGGCTCATGAATCTGAAGAGATCCCAGCTGCTGACACCATCGCAGTTGAAGACATTGGTCGAGAAGACAATGTTGATAATGATGAAGTCCTTCCTCAAGTTCCCTAGATCATGCCAAAACCGGTATCATCACCTGCTCCCACGAGCAGTGAACGGATCAGTATTGGCGATCCCATGAAGCCAATCACTCAAGATGATTACTGGGAAGAGCAACACCCCTACACCATGCTCCATGAAGTCATTCCGCACACACCACTAGCTCAAGTCACCACTCCAGTGCTTGAGACTCCCCAAGAAACCCCCAAAGACATGGAGAAGACTACTTCCTCACCGTAGGCATCGCCCTCTTTCCGAAGGCTTCGCCGAGGCCCAAGGCCAACGGTCTCGATGTCCAGCATTCCTGAAGAGGATCTGCATGCCACAAGCTCAGTAGCACGTCAAGTGTTCCCTGAAGCCATCCCCTCAGAAACTGCTCACGAGTCTGAAGCCAAAGAGGCTGAAGATATTCCGGCTGCATCAGCCGAGGAAAGAGAAGAAGAAGAGAGAGAAGTTATTCTCCCTACTGAACCAAGTGTGAATTCCGATGTGATTGTGCCTAACCCCCCACTACTTGAAGCCTCTGAAGCTACTGCTACTGCCACAAATACTGAAGCCAATGACATTGTCATGGCTGAAGACAATGCGCAGCCTAAAGCCCTCGATGCCACAGAAGAGATTCAGCCATCCACCTCGGATGTTGCTGCTGCTCCACCTATCCCACACACTATGGCAAGGGCATATCATGGAGGCAAACTGATCAGTGTCAGATGGCCCATTATGACCCCTCCAGAAGCTCCTGGTCCTCAATATGACTACCATATTGAGCAAAGGCCTCAGACGCAGAAGCCCAAGCCCAAATTGCCAAGGCTTCCAAGTACTGTCACCACTCAGAGCTCCTTTAATGCATTAAGCTTCAGAGAGCACAACAAATTCTTTGACAAGGCCAAGAATCCTTACAAGAAGCCCAAGGTATCTTCTGACAGGTTCTGGAGTCATCAGCAACGAAGCTATTACTCATGCATCTTATTTAACCAGGACAGAATCTTCCCACACAAGCGCCTGTGTTGTGATGCCATTGCTGTATTGCCTTGTCTTGAAGAAGCCCTTGATTGCTTTCGTGAAGCTGGCTTGCTCCCCTTTGTTGTCGATAAGGAGCACTGGAATGAAGAGCTCTTGCTTCAATTTTATGCCACCCTTCATATCTCAGGCTACAACAGGGATCCGAAGACATGGATCCATGAGTGGTGTTAGGAGATGTAAATCATGAAGCCAAAGCTCAGGATATCATTGAGCTTACTCCCCTACCCACTCCTGGTGACCCCTATGAACTAGGTTGTCAGTGCTTCGAACAAGAACTTGAAAGCATCTTCAAGAAGCTAGAGACCAACATGAGTCAAATGCTGAGCATGATGAAGCCATTGCCAGTAAAAGCTGAGTACCCCAAGGAATTCCTTGTAAATGACCTCGAGTACCTGCCCCGCACCATATATCATATTCTGACACATACTCTATGGCCAATTAAAGGGCACTCCTCTTCTGCGAAACTTGAAGGCACCATGAAGACATTGGTCTTCTACATTCTGAATGGCATCCGTTTCAATACTCAAGATTTCTTCATCCGTCAGCTGTCACCTTCAGGCATTGATCTTTTCGGTCTCAAATTATATGCACCATGGGTTATGCAGCTGATTAGGCTTCACTCCACAATCAACTATCAAGCTTCAGCACGCAATCATGTTGTCTTTCTTCCTGAAGTTGATATGTCTCATGAAGCCATCTATCCCGAACCTGCCAAGGCACCAGTTCTTGAAGACAATGCTGCCTTTCAAAGCTTCTCTGCACCTGTTGAAGCCATTCATGTGCCGAATCCCACTGCTACTGCTGTTGGTCCCCTTGTCGGTCAGCTTAGGCTGCCGCATCATGCTCCCACTGATGCAATAGCCAGCACAGTTGCTCAGAGGCCTCAGAAGCGTGCTCGTGTGCTCAATGACTGAGAACTTCTAGTTCTCTTCATCAGAAGCAGGATAGGCATCATGACTGGATGAAGCATCAGATGCAAAGTCTTCTTGTGGATGTCAATCGCATACACAACCTCTCCACCAAGAATTCTTTTGTTGCTCATGAAGCCTGTCGGCGTGCCTGGAAGAGCCTCAATCTGCTTTGCTCTGAAGACGAACTCACTGCAGATGGCTTCACTGAAAGATTCAAGTTTGACTCCAGGCCTCCACAATCAGCAAGTTGGCGTCCTACCCCATCCATTGAAGATTTTGATTACTCATCTTTGGCTCCAACTGTTGTTGCACGAGTCATTGATGAGGAGGAGGACGCCACTTCACCAGCTATGGCTTCACTGCATCACGATTCTGCATCAGGCCCTTCTGCACCGCCCAACTCCAATGTCGACCCTGCTGCCCCAACATCTTCACCAACACCTCATGGGAACACTTAGACACCCTATGTCTTCACTCCTTTTTGGTCATTCCTGACAAAAGGGGGAGAAGCATATGGGTTGATAGTCTTCAAGCGGGTCTATATGGGTCGGGTGCTTATTTTTGTTAAGTTTTGCAACTCTCGTTCTTGAACTGTTGGTTTTGAGTTGTAATACTTAAGACTTGATGGTTGTCTGCTACTTTTTGCTGCTACCTTTTATTGTGATGATAAATTCCGCATGAAGTCATTCTGCAAACGCCCATTTTTCTTTGTGCATATCATTATCTTCAAATCATTTTTTATGCACGATGAATTGTATTCATGAATTGAAGGAGATCTCCACAAAGCAGAACATGTCATGTGCATTTGCATTCAAAGGCAAATTACATATATGCACATTTTCAGGGGGAGCCCTTTCAACTTCATGAAGCCAATAGCCGCGTTCTTTAACTTTCACATATTTTTATCCCTGGTTAAAACTTCAACCAGTTTGTCATCAATCACCAAAAAGGGGGAGATTGTAAGTGCATCTAGTGCCACCCCTAGTTGGTTTTGGAGTATTGACGACAAACATGTGTTTTTGAGAATTGCAGGATAACACAGGTATAAGTCCCTCATTGATTCAGTTTACCTACCAGAGATGACCCCTAGAAATGTATAAAGACATTGAAGACAATGGTGGTTCGTGAAGACATTCACGTCAAAGATAATGACGTGTGAAGACATTCACTTGAAGACAATGGAGTGTGAAGACATAGTTTCTTTCGTAGTTTCATTTTCTTCTTTCTTGAGTCATAGGAACCATCAAACTATTAAGTGGGGTCCAAGTGAACAGAGTGAGAAAACTGATGTGATGCTCAACCCAAATCCTATGTCTTTGAGTGAAGACTATGAGAGTAAATCTTATCCCGAGTTGGATGAGTCAGCTTTGCTTATAGCCCAAGTCAAGCTGCCGCGTGTGTTTTAAATCCGACCGTTGGACACGCGTCGGTTCCTTAGTGACCCAGGGTCATTTTGGACAAAGCATGTCGGGTTGCCTCCTGGCTATAAATAACCCACCCCCTACACCATACATTGGTGGCTGCTCAGAGTTAGTACATGGCTTTTGTCATTTGAGAGCAACCCACCTCCGAAGCCTTTGAGAGAGAAACCTTGCGAGGACAAAGCCCAAAAACACCCAGAGCCCAAAGAGTGTTTGGCATCACTGAATTCTTTATGTCTGCATGATCTGAAGACTTATTACACTTGAAGACTGTGCATCTTCCAGTCGGTTAGGCGTTGCGTTATGAGGATCCAAGAGTAATTGTGTATCGCTGGTGAACGAACTCTGTGAAGGTTTAGAAGTCTACCTTGAAGACTTACCAGAGTGATTGGGCGAGGACTGGCTGTCCTTAGCTCAAGGGGAATAAGGTGAAGACGCGGTCTTCTGAGTTCAATCTAAGCCTCCCTAACCAGACGTACAGTTGTCACAATAATTGGAACTGGTCTACCAAATCCCTGTCTTCGTCAAGTCACTGGTTCTATCCTTTCTCCTTTACATTTTGTTTAGCTTCGTGAAGTCATTACTTGCTTGCCCTATTTGACTTCACTGTGTGAAGATATTCTCTCTAATTGCTTATTTGGCTTCACACTGTCTTTCTATTCTGATATTGTCTACCTAGCAGCCATTTGTCTTCGTGCTTACCTTGCAATGTTTCCTTGACTATAGCCTGTCTAGTGTAGTTTATCTTCCGCTGCACACTATGTAGGTTGTATTTGGTTGTCTGTCTTTGAAGACATTACTTATCTTGAAGACTTTCATAAAAATCGGCTATTCACCCCCTCTAGTCAATCACTAGCACTTTCAATTGGTATCAGAGCAAGGTGCTCCCTTGTTTTGTGTGATTCTGTTTAACCACATGGAGTTTTAGCTATGTCGACTGCAGGGATAATCAAAGTCTTCGCTGCGTGCCCCGTCTTCGATGGCACTTATTACACCTACTGGAATAATAAGATGCGCATGCATCTTGAAGCCATTGACAACGACCTCTGGTATGTTGTCAGGACTGGCGTTCCCAAAGTCGGTGAAGGTGTCACCGCTGCTGATGTCAAGAGGTTCGCGCAACTGGACTCAACCGCCAAGAACATCATCTGTGGTCATCTGACCAAAGGGCAGTATGGCCGGGTGAGTGCTCTGGAATCTGCGAAGCTAGTCTGGGACTGGTTGTCCAAGGTCAACGAAGGTGTCTCAACTCAAAGAGACTCAAGAATCGATGTGCTTCGCAATCACTTCAACCAATTCAAGAGGAATGACAATGAGAATGTCCAACTCACTTTCGACCGCCTCACTGATATCACAAATGAGCTTCGTGCTCTTGGCACCACTGAAATCACCAAGCATGAAGTCGTGAAGAAACTACTGAGATCACTTGATAGCTCATTTGACACTCTAGCATTGATGATCCAAGAACGCCCTGACTTCAAAGATCTTGATCCGTCTGACATACTTGAGAGGCTCAACACACATGAATTCCAGCTATCTGAGAAGAGAGATATCTATGGTCCCAACTATGGCCGATCTTGTGCCTTGAAGGCAAAGGCTGAATCCTCATCTGAAGAATCTGACTGCAGTTTTGATGATCCTGGAGACATTCGCAAAGAGCTAGCAATGCTTGTGAGAAAGTTCCAAAAGTTCTCGAAGAAGAATGGCTTCGGGAAGTCTTCAAGATCTAGCTCTAAGAATGATGAGGCTTACTCTCGTGACTACAAGAAGAGAACATGCCACAAATGCAAGAAGCCATGCCACTACATATCTGAGTGTCCTCTATGGGACAAGGAAGCAAAGAAAAAGAAGAAGAGCAAGGAATATGACTTTGACGACAAGAAGAAGAAGAAATCCTCAAAGTCTTCTTCAAAGTCTTCATCCTACAAGAAGAGCTCGTCTGGCAAGGCTCGTGCGTTCATTGGCAAGCACCTCTCCCATTGCAAAAAAAATCAATCTAGTTGGCCAAACCAAATCAATAGATCGGAGAGAAATACTGAAAGTGCAACTAATCCCCGGGTGGTTTTGGTAATTCATAACAAGATATATCTCATTGAACTAATATTCCTTTAAGATAAAATATTTTAGGATGTTCAATGATTGGCATGGCATGACATAGAGATGTGGACCCCTCAAAATGACAAGGACAAGGATTGGCAAAAGCTCAAGACTCCACTTTTTGTTTAAGTGATCCAAGATCACATTGAGTCCATAGGAAAGCCAATACTACTAAAAGGGGATGAGGTGTTGCTTAATGATCTTGTTTCTCAAGTGCTTAATGATATTGCTCCAAAACCCTCAGCCACTTTCTCTACCTAAATATGTCCAAAACCTAAACTCCAACTGGGCCCCATCGATATTTCCTATCTGGAGCCACCGAGTTCATCTTGACATAGCCACAGCCAAAACCCTAACAGTTCAGTCACACTGATATGGATCTCGGTCTCACCGAGATGGCCTTGTGAATTCTCTTTTACTTGTTGCAATTATTTCGGTCTCACCGAGGATTGCAACCGGTCTCACCGAGATGGCTTGCCAACTGTCTGTTGCCTTATTGCTTCACTTTGGTCTCACCGAGTTGTTGCAATCGGTGCCACCGAGACGAGGTTTTCCCTAAGCCCTAGCACATTGTTCGCACCGAGTTGTTCCCGTCGGTCCCACCAAGATTCCTAACATTCATATTTTTGTACCGATCAGTGCCACCGAGTTTACTAATCGGTGCCACCGAGATGGGTGAAAAGTGTGTAACAGTTGGATTTTGTGTGGAGGCTATATATACCCCTCCACCCTGTTCTCATCAGAGGGAGCCATCAGAACGTGCCTACACTTCCACCATTCATTTTCTAAGAGAGAACCACCTACTCATGTGTTGAGATCAAGAGATTCCATCCCTACCATTTGAACCTTGATTTCTAGCCTTCCCCAAGTTACTTTCCACTCAAATTTTTCTTCCACCATAGCCAAATCTGTGAGAGAGAGTTGAGTGTTGGGGAGACTATCATTTGAAGCACAAGAGAAGGAGTTCATCATCAACACATTATCTAATACCTTTCGGAGAGTGGTGTCTCCTAGATTGGTTAGGTGTCACTTGGGAGCCTCCGTCGTGATGTGGAGTTGAACCAAGAAATTTGTAAGGGCAAGGAGATCGCCTACTTCGTGAAGATCTACCCGAGTGAGGCAAGTCCTTAATGGGCGATGGCCATGGTGGGATAGACAAGGTTGCTTCTTCGTGGACCCTTCGTGGGTGGAGCCCTCCATGGACTCGCGCAACCGTTACCCTTCGTGGGTTGAAGTCTCCATCAACGTGGACGTACGATTGCACCACCTATCGGAACCATGCCAAAAAATCTTTGTGTCTTCATTGCGTTTGCCTTCTCCAAACCCTTCCCTTTACCTTCATATGCAATGTTTTACTTTCCGCTGCTATACTCTTAGAATTGCATGTGTAGGTTGATTGCTTAACTTGTCATAATTGCTAAAATCTGCCCACAACTAAAATTGGGAAAAGGAAAGATTTTTATTTGGTCAAGTAGTCTAATCACCCCCTCTAGACATACTTTCGATCCTACAAGTAGTATCAAAGCTTTGGTCTCCATTAGCCTTGATTTCCATAGCTTTGGTGATTATAGCCTTGGTTTCACAACCTAGGAGAGTATGGCATCTAGCGAGGGAAACTATCACCGTAGAATTCCTTATTTTGATGGTACAATTTTTGCTAGTTGGAAGCATAAGATGAAAATGCATATTCTTGGTCATAACCCCACCGTATGGGCTGTTGTTTGTGTTGGCTTGCAAGGTGATTTCTTCAAGCATGGTAGAGAACCTGATCATGAAGCAACCGCGGAAGAATTGAAGATGTTGCAATACAATGCTCAAGCTTGTGATATTCTCTTCAATGGATTTTGCCCCGAAGAATTCAACAAAATCATCCGCCTTGAGAATGCAAAGGAAATTTGGGATACTTAGTTTATATGCACGAAGGTACCGAGTCCGTCAAGGAATCCAAGTTGGATGTGCTTCAAAGTCAACTTGACAAGTTCAAGATGAAGGATGGTGAAGGAGTCACCGAAATGTACTCTAGGCTTGCTCTCATCACTAATGAGATTGCCGGCTTAGGAAGTGAAGAGATGACTGACAAATTCATCATCAAGAAGATCCTTAGAGCCTTGGATGGAAAATATGATATCGTGTGCACATTGATCCAAATGATGCCCAATTACAAAGATCTCAAGCCCACAGAAGTCATTGGTAGAATTGTTGCTCATGAGATGTCACTCAAGGATAAGGAAGAGCTCCACAACAAGTCAAGTGGTGCTTACAAAGCTTCAAGTGATGCTCCTACAACATCAAGTGACAAGCTAGTCTCCAATGAAGAATTGAGCTTAATGTTGAAGAACTTCAACAAATTCTACAAGAGTAGAAGCAAAGAGAGAAGCTCCAAGTCAAGGTCCTACAATGACAAAAGATCTTCTAGTCGTGATCGTAATTGCTACAATTGTGGAAGACCTGGACACTATTCCAATGAGTGTACGGCTCCCTACAAGAGAAGAGAAGCCTCACCAAAAAGGAGGAGTAGAAGAGATGAATCACCTCCAAGAGGGAGAAGGAGTAGAGATGATCATTATGAACGAAGACCCTCTCGAAGAAGTAAGGATTCAGAAAGGAAAGACAAGTCATCAAAGAGCTACACAAGACGAAGACATCAAGCTGATGTTGGTGAATGGGTTTCCGGTTCTGACTCTGACAACTACTCAGAGAGAAGCTATCACTCCGACTCCGAATATAATCAAGATGATGGTGTTGCCGGACTTGCACTAATGTCATCCAACTCCCACAACACATTTGATTCACCAAATGAAGGAATTGGAAGATGCTTCATGGCTAAAGGCCCCAAGGTGTCACACCCCGAATATCTTGATTTTGATAGTGATGAAGATGATTTGCTTGGTGATGATGATTTACTTGTTGATAAAACTAGTGATGAAAATGAACTTGCTAGTAATCATGCTAATCAAGATAAAACGAATGACAATGATAAGAAGGAGATTGAGCGTCTAACTAAAGAACTAAACACTCTTAAGTTAGCTCATGAAACAACTCATGAGGATCATAGAGAGCTCCTAAGGACTCATGAGAAGCTACGCTTCGAGAAGATAAATTTAGAGCAAGAGCATGAGTTTCTAAAAGCTATCAATGATGATCGTCAAAAGAAGAGTTCTTCTTACATCGCCAAACGTCTCCTCTTGTCTACCTATATGCCACAAGTAAAATCTAGCAACAAGAGCAAGAAAGATTCTTCTTCTAGTAGTAACAATAACCATGCTAAATCCAATATTATCGCTTCTAGTAGTTCTCTTGATTCCACTAATGATTCTCTTAGCCAAGTTACACTTTAGCAAGAAAATAGCTTATTGAAGGGAATTATAGAGAAAGGTGTTTACAAGAGTCTTGCTGGAAGTAAGCAATTTGAGGAAATTATTCGCAAGCAAGGAAGGCATGGAAGAATCAAGGTGTTGGTTTTGAACAGAAGTTCAATGCCAATGGAGTTGAATGGGAAGAAGATCAATACCCCAAGACGAAGTTTGTTCCTCAACAAGAGAAGTATGACCCCACTTCTTTTGAGGGAACACAAGCTCAAGATGATCTTCCACCACAAGACCACAAGCTGAAGTTCAAGGACAAGCTTCAAGAAGAGATTGACTCATTTGAAGAAGCTCCTAAGGCCATGGTCAAGTGGGTTCCCAAGATATATCAAGCTCTACTTCATCAAGTTCAACTACAACTCCAAGGATTCCCATCAAGTTGATGTGGGTCCCAAAGAAGAAGAACTAGAGTGTTCTTGAGGGTGACTCCGCCAACATACTTCACTCATATTCATTTTGGCAAGGACTTATGCAATCAACTTTCATATCTTGCACTAGTTCATGGAGTCACAAACCCTCATGTTGGTAAGACAAGGGACAAGGTAACCTAATGCTTTCATGGACACCATCATATGTGCAATTCACTCTATGCCTATGGATATCCTTGTATGTTCCTTGTGGGACTAACCCATGTAGGTATTGAAAGTGCAACACTCCAAAGGATTGCTCCGAATGATCTACATCTATCGGTGCAACAAACCCTGGGTCTGTTGCCCAGACTGTGCATAGGCCCAAGGACAAGATTACAACACCAAGGTCAGATCAAAGCACGAGGGATCAATTCTTTGGCAGGACCAAAGTGCAGAACAAGAAGACTAAGATGAGCTAGAGAAGCAAGATATCGCTAAGGAAAGAACCTCCCTTGCCGGGTAGGCGACCCTGGCAAGGTTGGGTTTGCCCCAGAAGCAAGTTTCCAGATCGTCCCGGCAGGCTTGCCGGGGCTTGCGGAGGCAAGCCAACCCATCGCTCCACCTCACAAGCGACGCAAGTCATCGATCAGTGCGGTGTCAAGCCCAAAAGTGAGTAAGTGGCTGCTTGTTGCCACATGGCAGCCACTTTCTACAACAAACACCTCCATATGACACCCGTCCTGAGACGTGTCAAGCAAGCAGGCGCGAAGCTGGCAAAACAGCCCGGCAGGGCCTGCCGGACGAGCCATGGCATGACACTAAGCGGCGCATTTAATGCACTCTGTCACCATGCAGAGTTAGGTATGATAGCACTGTTTGCTATCTGATCAGCGTGGAAAGACTGATTTGCCACTGTGGTAGCCCCTTGATCTATAAAAGGAGGCCCATGGCAACCATAGAAGGGATTCGGACCCTCGCACACTCATACGCGCGTAGCTGCACTCGCCCCGAGGCGACCTTGCCGGGCAAGAGCGCTGCGTTCTTCCACCATTTTTCCACCATCAATCCACCAAAGCAGGAGTAGGGTTTTACGCCTCACGGTGGCCCGAACCTGGGTAAAAACTGCCTGTGTGATCTCTGCCGCGCTGTGTGACGCTTCTCCGCTCTTTGTGCAACGTGCCCATCCCCCCGCCGAACCAAAAGGGGCTCATGGCCCCATAGGTGGCCGTGGTTTCCCACGACATCTTTGGTGCGCCAGGTAGGAGGATCACTTGCGCGAACCCAAGAGCATCAATAGCGTGTCATCTTCATCGCCATTCTCATCATTGACGGCGTCATCAACTATGGCGCCCAAGAAGAAGTCTGGAGCCGCAAATCACCCGTCCACCTCGAAGGCTCCGCCACCCACGACCGCCGACATTGCGGGGAATGCGGGGACGCATGAGGATGTGGACGCTGCGGGGGATGTGGTCGGCACAGGCGGCGTTGTCACCACCTCCCCCACAGCCGAAGCAGAAACGGGAGGCACCGGGGAAGGACAGCATCAGCAACATCCTAGCGGCCATGCTCCATGAGGTACGGGTGGAGGGCTTATTCCCCCTACACCTCTTCTCCTCGCCGAAGGGCACAGCCGTAGTGGTGGCGCTCGTTCTGGGGTGAATCGCAACCCTCCAGCCGCCCCCGCCGCGGGTGCAACCGCAGGGCGTGCGCCGCCTCCGGAACAAGCTGACCCAGTTACTGTGCCCAACGAAACTGCTGGCCTTCAAGCGCCTCCACCGCATCACCATGCCATCCAAGCTACTAGTTCGCAACAACGAGGGCGCGGCGCGGTCGCTACCGGCACCGTCAGGAGCCGAGCGATACCGCGATCTACATCATCATCACCTATGCCGAGCACTGCCTCAGAGGCCATGGCACGGGCTCAACTGCTATTGAGATTCCTGCCGGTAGCCGATCAGATGGATGAGTGGTGAGCCACCATCCAAAGTCTGATTGGCTTCGACGAGGCGGGAGGATCACAGCGAGCTGGCCCGCCACGGTCTCCCCAAGAAACAACAACGGCCCGTGCTGCTGGCCGTACGGAAGGGGCCACCACCACGGTGCAATCCCCACCACGGCAGCCAGCGTGGGAGCTGCGAAACCAAGAACCAGATGACGTCTCGATGGCCTCTTCTGACCCTCGAGCGCGTCCAGGCCAACGACGAGCCCCGGAGGACGGGCGGAGGGAAGGCGCGCGCGTCATCGTAGAGCGACGCCGCGACAACCACTACTGGTCCAATGGGTGCGATGGCCTCAACATTGACGAACCCGCACTCGGAGACGGCGGGTTCCTGCCTTTCGAGGTTGGGTGCCCTGCTTTCACCCGTGAGCTGCGGCAAGTCCGTTGGCCATCCGCTCGCACGTTCAATCCAAAGATTTCAGAGAAGTATGATGGGAGAATGAACCCGACAGAGTTCTTGAGCATCTACACCATCGCTGTTCAAACTACCGAGGGAAGAGATGAGAAAGTATTCGCCAACGACTTCCCTTTGGCACTCAAGTAAAATGTGAGGTCTTGGCTGATGCACCTGCCGGAGAACTCCATCTCGACCTGGGCTGACCTGTGCCATGAGTTCATTGGCGCCTTCACGGGCGGCCATCAAGAACCAGGCCGGCCCAGCGACTTGCAGCTTCTCCAGCAGAAAGAAGGAGAGCCTCTGCGAAAGTACTTGCAGAGATTCAGCCAAGTCCATAGAAATATCCCAGACATCCACCCGGCAGCTGTGATAGCCGCTTTCCAATCCAACGTGCGCAACCGCAGGATACGTTCCAAGATGAATGTTCGGTTGCCCAAGACTGTGAAGGAGCTTTACACCTTGGTGGACAAATGTGCTCAGGTGGAGGAGGGGAGGAAACTCCCTAGAGAGGAAAATTGCGTCGACATCGACTCTGAGGATGACGACGAGACCACTAGTCAGTAGAAGAAGAACAAGAAGCACAACAAGAAGCGCAAGGATAAGGCAGTGATGACCGTTGAGAGATCGGGCACGCCTAGTACCGGCAAGAGGGTTGAGGCTGAAGCCCCCGGCAAGGAAGTTGCCCCGTGCACTGAATGCCGGGAGGCTGCGGCTACCGAGAAAGCTGGGAAAAGTGATGGACCGTACTGCAAGATTCACCGAACCAAGGGCCACGATCTTCAGGAGTGTCACCAGGTTGAGCAGCTCGTCAAGAAGCAGAGGGCTGAGTATGAGAAGTGTGATAAGGAAAAAGGTCAGAATGGTACTGGCGGGAAGGGCCGGGGTGGTGAAGCAAATCGCCCCGGCAAGGCTCCTCGGAACCAAGGAAAACCCGCCAGGGGCCGAGAGAAGGAGGATTGCAATGCTGAAAGTGATGAAGGGGATGAAGAGGAAACCAGCGAGCAGGAATTCCAGAAGGCCACTGACGCCTTGTGTATTGACGGGGGTGCATCTGTGCACTCCTCTCACCGCCAACTTAAACAGTGGGCGCGTGAGGTCAATGCCATGGAGCCAGTGGCAGATTCTCGGAAGCCGCTCAAGTGGTCACGCACGCCCATCATCTTTGATGAAGAGGACCACCCTGACCGCACCACTGCGATAGGGTGCTTGCCGTTGTTCGTCTCACCAACGATTCACAACCTCAAAGTCACAAAGATGTTGGTTGACGGCGGGGCCGGGTTGAATCTGATTTCCCCAAAGGTTATCAGCAAACTCCAGATAGCAGAGGAAGAGCTTAAGGTTGCTTGCACATTTCAAGGAGTCAATCCCGGCAGGAGTCATCCTAAGGGAAAGATCACATTGCCAGTGACATTTGGAGGGGAGTTGAACTACCGGACTGAGAAGGTTGTGTTTGATGTGGTCGACCTCCCCCTGCCATATAATGGGATCCTTGGACGCCCAGCTTTGGCAAAATTCATGGCGGCATCCCACTATGCCTACAACACTTTGAAGATGCCAGGCCCAGTGGGTGTCATTTCCATCCCATCAGACAAGAAGGATGCAATTATTTGCGTGGATAAGATGTACTGGGACGTAGTCGTGGCAGAGGCCGCGGAAGCCACAGTTCCCACCAAGGAAATCAAAGGAAAGAGGAAGGCTAGCAGAGACACCAGCAAAAAGAGTCCGGGAAGCGTACCTCTTCGGAGTATGCTATGCCTGTGGATGACGTGCCGGAAAGTTCCAACAGTAAGAAGACCAAGGCTGCTGCACCCCATGTGAAAAAGGTCCCGGCAGGGCTGGCTGGCGCTGATGGTACTTTTACTATCAGTGCCACCCTTGATGACAAATAGGGAAGCGCACTCATTGCCTTCCTGCGGGCGAATATCGATGTGTTTGCCTGGCAACCATCTGATATCCCCGGTGTTCCTAGGGAGGTAATCAAGCACCACCTTGTTGTCTGCCCACATGCCCGACTCGTTAAGCAGAAGGTCCGGAAGCAGGCCTTGGAGTGGCAGCAGTTCATTGCCGAGGAAATCAAGAAACTTGAGGCAGCTGGTCTGGTCAGAGGAGTACTACATCCAACATGGTTAGCAAACCCAGTGGTTGTGCGCAAGGCTAATGGGAAATGGAGGCTTTGCATAGATTTCACGGATCTGAACAAGGCATGCCCGAAGGACCCATTCCCCTTGCCGCGCATCGACCAAATTGCGGATTCCACTTCTAGGTGTGATTTGCTATCCTTTCTGGATGCATACTCTGGGTATCATCAGATCTTTATGTCCAAGGAAGATGAAGAAAAGACCTCATTCATCACCCCCTGCGGAACGTACTACTTTGTGCGCATGCCTTTCGGGTTGAAGAGTGCCGGGTCCACTTTTGCAAGAGTAGTCCAGGTTGGTTTTGAACCACAGTTGCACAGGAACATTGAATCTTATATGGATGATATTGTGGTCAAGACCAAGGACAGATCAACCCTCATCCAAGATTTGGAAGAGACATTTGCTAATCTGCGCAAGATCAACTTGAAGCTGAACCCGGAGAAGTGTGTGTTTGGTGTTCCCTCCGGCAAGCTACTTGGTTTCTTTGTGTCCCACCGCAGGATCGAAGCCAACCCAGATAAGATCAAGGGTATCGAGCAGATTCAAGCACCCAAGACAGTTAAGGATGTGAGGTGTTTGACGGGGTGCATTGCCGCGCTTAGCAGATTCATCTCCAAGTCTGCCGAACACGCCTTGCCGTTCTTCAAAATTTTGAAGAAGGCAGGACTCATGAAGTGGACCCCGGAAGCAGACGCAGCACTGCGAGATTTGAAGGCCTACTTGTCCTCTGTGCCCACTTTGGTTGCTCCCAAACTGCAAGAGCTGATGCTGCTATATCTGGCGGCAACCAATCAAGTGGTTAGTGCAGCACTGGTGGCGCAGCGGGAAGTAGAGGAAGCATCAACTTCAGCTAGTGTCCCGTCCAGGAAAGAGAGAGAGAGCAGCCCAGCAGGGTCAGATATGGATCAGGATAAAGAAGAGCACGACAGCGAAGGTAACCCCAAGGACGCGGCAAGGAAGAAAGTGGTGCAGCACCCAGTGTACTTCGTCAGCTCCCTATTACAGGGGGCTAGATCCAGGTACTCTGCTGTGCAAAAGTTGATTTTTGGCCTTGTCATGGTCTCAAGGAAACTGCGCCACTACTTCCAAGCCCATGAGATCATGGTTGTCACTCGCTTCTTGTTGCAAAGGATACTCCGAAACCCAGAGGCTACCGGCAGAATAGTGGAATGGGCGTTGGAGTTATCCAGCTTTGGCCTGAAGTTTGAAAGCACATCGACGATCCAGAGCAGGGCATTGGCAGAGTTTATTGCAGAATGGACGCCAACCCCTGATGAAGAAGTGCTTGAAACAGTTATCCCCGACAAGGAAGCACCCCAAGAATGGATCATGTAATTCGATGGTGCCTTCTCCCTACAAGGTGCAGGGGCTGGTGTGCTTCTCGTTGCTCGCACTGGAGAACACTTGAAGTATGTCGTCCAGATGCATTTTCCCTGGGAGGAGGCGACCAACAATACAGCAGAGTATGAAGGGCTCCTTGTCGGGCTCAGGATTGCCACTGAATTGGGAATCAAGAAGTTGATCATTCGAGGAGACTCACAACTTGTGGTGAGACAAGTCAACAAGGATTACCAAAGCCCATTGATGGAGGCATACATTGAGGAAGTGAGGAGATTAGAGGAGCACTTTGACAGATTGCAAACAGAGCACGTACCTCGTGCGGAAAATAGCATCGCTGATCATCTGTCAAAGTGTGCTACACAAAAGCTTCCTGTGGAACCAGGAACTTTTGTTCTCCATCTTACTCAGCCCTCCGTATCCCCGACAACAATGGTCCAAAAGAGGAGGAAATTGGACTCCGATAAGCCTCTCCCGGTAGAGCCCCTCAGGGCTCCTGGCAAGGACCCTGCCGGAAACAACTCCCCTTCGATTGTCGGGCTGCATCCTTCTGCCGGGCCACTGGTCCCCGCGGTCGAGGAATGCGCTCCCATGAATCAGGAGATGCCGCTAGTCCTCGTTGCCGAGCCCCAGGCTCCAACTTGGGCAAGGCACATAGTCCGTTTCCTCCAAACCGGAGAACTTCCCGAAGAGCAAGAAGAAGCTGAAAGAGTAGCCCGGAGGGCCAGTATGTATCAGTTTGTCAATGACACACTATACAGAAGAAGGCCCAACGGTGTGAAATTGAAGTGCATTTGCCGGGAAGGAGGAAAGGAACTGCTGGCGGAAATACACAAAGGCATATGCGGCTCCCACATTGGATCAATGGCTTTAGTTGGGAAAGCATTCCGGCAAGGATTCTATTGGCCCACAGCCCTCCAATATGCGGTCGAGCTAGTCACCAAGTGTGAATCCTGCCAGTTCCATTCCAAGAACATCTATCTACCTGCCCAAGCCCTTCAGACAATCCCTTTGTCATGGCCATTTTCAGTCTGGGGGCTCGATATCGTCGGCCCTTTCCCCCGAGCTGCCGGGGGCTTTGAATTCTTGTTCGTTGCAATGGACAAGTTTACAAAGTGGCCGGAAGTAGATGACGTGAGAAAGGTGACTGCTTAGTCAGCTATCAAGTTCTTGAAAGGACTGGTGTGCTGCTTCGGGGTCCCTGCCCAGATCATCACCGACAACGGCACCCAGTTCACGAGCCGTGCCTTCATGCAATATGTTCATGCCCTCGGAAGCAAGATCTCATTTGCGTCTGTTGCACATCCCAGAAGCAATGGAAAAGCTAAGAGGGTGAACGCTGAAGTGTTACGAGGAATCAAGACAAGAACATTTGATAAGCTATAGAAGTGCGGCAGGCGATGGATCGACTAGCTGCCGGTGGTTCTTTGGGCCCTCAGAACGACACCAAATTGAGCTATTGGGCAGACTCCCTTCTCCCTAGTCTATGGGGCAGAAGCAGTTATCCCCACGGAACTCATTTACGGGTCGCCTCGAGTGCTTGCCTACGATGAAGTAGCACAGGATCAGCACCGGCGTGACGACGCTGTGCTTCTCGAGGAGAACCGTCTCCGGGTTGCTATGCGTGCTGCACGCTATCAGCAAGCCCTGCGCCGCTATCACAGCCGCAGGGTTCATGCCCGGTGTTTTGAGGAAGACGACCTTGTCCTTAGGCATGTTCCGTCCGCCAAGGGTACAAACAAGTTGACGCCGAAGTGGGAAGGCCCTTACCGGGTAGTACGAGTCACCAGACCGGGCGCAGTCCATCTGGAGACCGGAGATGGCATTCAATTGCAAAACTCATGGAACATTGAGCATCTCCGCAAGTTCTACCCGTAAGGCGCGGCTGCCGGGCCCTGCCCGGCAGCCACCCTTTTGTACAGGCCTTGCCTCACTTGCATGTAACTCCTTGTACAAAGCCAGGCGTAGACCCTGAGCAACAGAGAAATAAATGAAGCGCTGGGGGCCCCCGACAAGTTGCATGCATGCATAAGCATATCATGAGGATCACATGTTCATGTAGATAAGATCGCATGTGGCATCATTTTCATCTGCATAAACTGCAGGCTCCTATCGTGGATTCAACCCAAGAGGAGATAAGAAGATGAGTCTACACTGCGATCTCTGGCAAGCCAAACAGATAAGTTCTTCCTTGTATCCATAGATGTTCTGTAAGTAAAGACTTGTGCATGAGAAAACCCTGCCACCCTTTGAAACTTAGGTGCTCCCGCCCTTCGACTCGAACATTGCTTCGGTCACGGTGGTCGCAGTGGCCTTTGTTGAGAAAGGACTGGTGGGGGCTGGTCCCTCTTCACGATTTGTGCCCGGTAGGCCTAACTCCCCAGCAACAAAACAAAGGGTACCGGCAGGATAGCCTGCCGGGGGGAACTCATTTACTTATAAATATAGAGGCATCCCACCTCTGCATGGACATATACATGCACGAGTCCCCGGCAAGGTTTATCTTTTTCATTAATATGCTTCAAACAAGTACAGTCCTTACAGGACACAAACATGGATTCAAGAGATTACATTATTTGAACTAAAATTTGGCAGGTGCATACAGATTTAAGATTGAAAAAAGATAAATGCCCGAGATGCCTTCACCTTTTCCTCTCCTTCTTCGAAACTACAGAGAGAGACGAAGAAGGCGGAGGGAAGACCTGGCTGGGATTCGGCGCCTACCCAGGATCAGGGTGGCACCATTCCCGGACTAGGAGGAAGAAACCGGAGGGCAGGCGTGAATGGTGGCGCTGCCGGAATCCCAGGCGGGGACGACAGAGTCACCGGCAAACACGACTCGTCGAAACGGTCACCCCCATTCTCGACGCGTCGTGGGTTGCCACCACCTTCTACACCGCCGTCGCCCGAAGCTCCCGCCACGCCTGCCGATGCGAACGCCATGCGCTCCGGGTAACCCCGCAGAGAGCACGGTCGTCCCCGACGGCCCGGAGATATGAAGCCATCGCCCGTTGAAGAGACATGCATGGAGACTAGGAGCTCTCCCATACGCCAGACGGGCGGTGCACTGGGAGATAGGGTATGCCTTTACCAACGGCGAACCACTTCTGCAACCTCCCTCCGACGCCACGGGAAGAAGAGGAATAGGCCGCGATTGACTACCACGCCCCGTGCCCGTTATGGGCCTCGGCGCGGTGTCGTGTGCGTTGCCCCTCACTAAAATTGAAGCCACGGGCGACCCGACGACGAAAACACCAGAGTCGCCACCTCCGGTGCTACCACCGCACCGCCCGAGCGCCCCCCCTGAGGCTCGCGTTAAGCTCTAAGCTAGGGCCCGGGACCTGTCCCCGGGCTCTCCCTTTCGACATAACCAGAAGAAATCAGGAATGGAGGATGGAAGGAGTGTGGATGAATGCCTCCGCTCCTCCCCCGCTCTTCCTTTTATAGGCGAGCTGGGGCTGGGGGCTGATTCCCCGACGGGTAATCACCGTCTTCCCCCACAAATCCAAGAAGACTTGGCCCCTGCCTTGATGCCCTCCCGCACCACGCGCCTCCGTTACCTACCCCACTTGATGCATGCAGCATACGTGGATACGAATAAGGGCGTGGTGGGAAGAGTGAATTGGCAGTTACTCGCTCATGCATTAAAGTCATTCACGGGCCATTACAAGAGTGGCCCCACCACGACTGGCATTACGCGACACGCAGAAGAACCGAAAACTGACCCAAGCTCGGGTTAATGAAGAAGCAAAGAAGATCTCAAAGGGCGAAGCCACCCTTGCGCTCCTGCCTGTGCACTGGTTAGGGCCTACCCCGACGACGCCTAGTAGCGCATTCATGCCAGGCCCGGGGGCTCCTGTCGATGCAACAAACCCTGGGTCCGTTGCCCAGACTGTGCACAGGCCCAAGGATAAGATTACAACACCAAGGTCAGATCAAAGCACGAGGGATCAATTCTTTGGCAGGACCAAAGTGTAGAACAAGAAGACCAAGATGAGCTAGAGAAGCAAGATATCGCTAAGGAAAGAACCTCCCTTGCCGGGCAGGCGAGCCTGGCAAGGATGGGTTTGCCCCGGAAGCAAGTTTCCAGATCGTCCCGGCAGGCTTGCCGGGGCCTGCGGAGGCAAGCCAACCCATCGCTCCACCTCACAAGCGACGCAAGTCATCGATCAGTGCGGTGTCAAGCCCAAAAGTGAGTAAGTGGCTGCTTCTTGCCACATGGCAGCCACTTTCTACAATAAACACCTCCATATGACACCCGTCCTGAGACGTGTCAAGCAAGCAGGCGCGAAGCTGGCAAAACAGCCCAACAGGGCCTGCCGGACAAGCCATGACATGACACTAAGCGGCGCATTTAGTGTGCTCTGTCAGCCTGCAGAGTTAGGTATGATAGCACTGTTTGCTATCTGATCAGTGTGGAAAGACTGATTTGCCACTGTGGTAGCCCCTTGATCTATAAAAGGAGGCCCATGGCAACCATAGAAGGGATTCAGATCCTCGCACACTCATACGCGCGTAGCTGCTCT
The DNA here is from genome assembly GCA_011799875.1 of Thinopyrum elongatum. Classification (NCBI taxonomy): domain Eukaryota; kingdom Viridiplantae; phylum Streptophyta; class Magnoliopsida; order Poales; family Poaceae; genus Thinopyrum; species Thinopyrum elongatum. The sequence continues at coordinate 290,044,181 of CM022299.1, read as the reverse complement.
CGCCCCGAGGGGACCTTGCCGGGCAAGAGTGTTGCGTTCTTCCACCATTTTTCCACCATCAATCCACCAGAGCAAGAGTAGGGTTTTACGCCTCACGGCGGCCCGAACCTGGGTAAAAACTGCCCGTGTGATCTCTGCCGCGCTGTGTGACGCTTCTTCGCTCTTTGTGCAACATGCCCATCCCCTCGCCAAATCAAAAGGGGCTCATGGCCCCATAGGTGGCCGTGGTTTCCCACGACAACATCAACATTGAGCATCCACATCTTCACTATCTACATGAAGTCATCATCGACAAAACCCAAGGTTAGTTCATCCCTCTTTGGGGGGATATCACATCTAGGGGGAGCTTTGCTCTAAAAATTGAGCTAAAGCAACTCTAATGGTGTGAACAGATTAATGCTTTATGAAAAAGTGGTAACCCCACTTGTGCTTTAACGATGAGTATGATGTGACGACCCCGGCTTCATCGTGCACTAACCATACACGCAAATGCACACGATCAAGCCTAAGGACTCACTTGAAGATATCACAACACAACTCTAAAACATAAATAAAGTCATACAAGCTTTATATTACAAGCCAGGGCCTCGAGGGCTCGAATACATAGCTCAATGGCATACAAATGTCAGCGGAAGCATCAGATATCTGGGTACAGATATATTACAGAAATAGAGATAAGCCTTTAGAAAGGCGGGGCAAAATAAAATACTACGATCGAAAGGCGTAGGCCTCCTGCCTAGGACCCTCCGAACCTACTCCTGGTCGTCGGTCAGCTCCTTGTAGTAGTACTCGTCGGGAGGGTAGTAGTAGTAGCCGTAGTCGTCGACGGGGGCAGCTATCTCAGGGGCTCCGTCATCTGGCGGCGACATATGGATATGGGGAGAAAAAGAAAATAAAACAAACATGAGTACTCATCCGAAGTACTCAGCAAGCAAGGATCTACACTACATATGCAATGTTTTCAAAGGAGGGCTGTATATGTGGACTGGGCTGCAGAAATGCCAGATTAGAGAGAAAGCCTAGTCCTATCGAAGACTAGCATCTTCAATCAACTTCATCGGTCTTGCACCATTAGAAGAGAGCAGATTAACATAATGTAAAGTAGTAGTATTATCATCAACCTCACCCAGAGATTCTTCCTCGACTCCCTGCGAGAAAGCAATCCCAGAGCCATACTATCCAGTATCATCTCAAGTCACCAGTTCTAGTTGTACCAATCGGGATACAACTCCGAGTGTCCGTTACCGTAGGACAGGCTATCGATAGATGTTTTCTTCCCTGCAGGGGTGCACCAACTTACCCACCACGCTCGTTTAACTCCGGCTGGACACACTTTTCTGGGTCGTGCCCGGCCTCGGCTAAGCAACACGCCGCAACCCGACCAAATACTTAACAGAGAGGTCAGCACGCCGGACTAACCTATGCCCCCAGGGGTCTTGGGCCATCGCCCCGGGAACTCCTGCATGTTGCGTCAGGCGGCCGAGAGTAGACCTAGCAACCCCTTAATACAAGTGCAGTTGCGTAACCAGTCCAACTCGGCGCGCGCCGCTCAATCGCTCATGTCCATTAAGCTTTGGCTGAAGTATACGACGCAGAACGCCCATACTATGCCCACGTGATGGTTAGTGCTATCAGGCCAGAGGCCCCTCGGATCAAATATCCAAACCATTAGTGGATTAGGAGCGCGCGGTAACGAGCAGAGACTCACGATCGATGTGACCCCATCGCCCCGTCTCGAGGACTTGCGGCAAGGGCGAGGAATGCCCGGCCACGCCTCGTGTTCAACACTCGGGCACCATCCAGGTCAACCCGATTCCACATCACTCGCTATTAAGCTCGCGCGGGTACCCCTCAGGGCCGACCCGTCTTTAGTGTCATGATTCAGTGTAAAGTCATAGTAACAATGGTAACCGTGTGTCTAACAACAAGGGGAACCCTGAGGAATCACCCTCGATGGACTTCCCTCTGATGTTACCGTCAAGGTGAACGAAGGAGGAATCACCCTCGAGGTCCACTCATGAGGAGTTGCACGACAGTGTCGGTTACGGGGGTGGTGTAGGAGGAATCACCCTCACTGACCACGACCGATTAACTAACCTACAAGGCTATCATCAGAAGTGCTGACGAGGTATCACCCTCGGCACTCGATAGTAACCCAGTAGTGTCGAGCAACTACGGGGATGTGACGTGCGGTGTCGGGGCCTGGTCTTCGATCCCGTTGCTCGGGTCTTCTGATCATCCAGCGGGGCAGTCGGGACAAGTGGGGTCTCTTATAAGTCTCTGCCCAGCCTATACTAAACAGTTTTGGATAACAGGTAGGTATCAACAGCAGGTTACAATTAAACAGGCTATGCAGCAGATATAGGATACAGTAACAGCAGCAGATTCTAATGCAAGCATAAGAGAGAAGAGAATGGGCGATATCGGAATGCTCAAAAGGGGGGTGCTTGCCTGGTTGCTCGGCGGCAAGGGCAAGGTCGTCGATGTTGTCGTCGGGCTCCTGAATTGCGTCGGTCTCGGGATCTACATCGACGTCGGGGTCTATCGAGAGAGAAGAGGGGGAAGAAACATATAAATACACAGCAAACGATGCAATACAGGGCATGCTAGGCTACGATGCAGTGCAGGGTTGCCTAAAGATGCATCTAAGCCATTTTAGTTAGTTTAGGATTAACGTGGGATTTATTAACCGATGATTATGCACTATTCATCTACCGGATATGGCCTTGAAGTTGCGGTTTCACCTACGTAGGGGGTTCCGGCATCAAAACAGACAACACGATCAGATTCATCTTGTCGTTCTAATCAACTTTCATGTTTTAAGTTTTTTGATCTGAGCTACGGTTTAAAAGTTATTAATTTTCAAAGTTTAAATGATTTTCTGGAATTATTTTTATTAACAGAAATGATTTATGATGTCAGCATGACTAGGTGATGATGTCAGCAGTCAACAGCCTCGCTGACCAGGGTCAAACCTGACATGTGGGTCCAGTGGGACCCACATGTCAGCCTCTGTGACCTAACAGATTTTGATTAGAACTAATCAGAGATTAATTATCCACTGGGCCCCACATGTCAGTGCCTCATTAACTAACTAATTAACTTTTATTTATAAAATGTTTTAATTAATTTAATTATACGGTGGGGCCCGTATGTCAGTGACTGTGCTGCCCAGTCAGCACACCAGTCAACTGGGGTCCGCGGGGCCCACTGTCAGCGGCTCTGGGGTGGGGGCCACCTATGCCACATCGGCGGCGTCGCCGGAATCACGCCGGCGACCAGAAAACGCAGAGGCGCGGCTCTGGAGGTGGTCGGAAAATGCGTACAGACGGCCGTTTCAAGCGCGGCCGGGCTCGTTCGAACGAGCAGACGACGACAAGTCGAACTGTGGTGGTGGCGAGGGCTGCGGTGGCCGGAAACATCGGCGGTGAGCTCGCGAGCGGGCGCCGGAGTTCAGGCGAAAACAGGCGCGTGGATAAGGTGAGTCCTAGCGCACGCTGTTGGGTGCATTCGAGCCAACGCGCGGTGACGCATCGAACGGTGGTGACGGCGTCGGCTGAGGCGACCAGAAACGACGTCGGCGACGAGCTACGGCGGCGGCGGCGTTCGGTCCTCAACGAGAATGGTGCTAGCAGCACGCAGACACAGCAGCGAAGGGCTAGGCAGCTCCCACGCGATGCGAGGAGCACCGTGGTGTGCTCGCCTGAGCCAGAGATGGACCACAACAGCGGCAGCAAGCACGGCGGCGGCGACCAGCTACGGCAATGGTGAAGCGGCATCTACGGCGCGCGGAGGGGAGCAGGGAAGAGAGAGGATCGAGCAAAAGCTCACCGTGCGGCACTCACATAGGCCCTCGGTAGTTTAGTAACAGCAGGGGCTCGTGGTCGACGGGGATGGCCGGCGACAAAGAAGTTGCTGCCGAGCTCGATCCGCTCGCCGTAGAGCTTCCCGAGGTGTGCAGGTTGTGGCAAACAGCGCGCGGCGTTGAGGCGGAGCAGCGAGACACGGGGAGGCATCGCGGAGGGCTCGGCGTCCACGGTGGTGACGGCGGCATGGCGACGATGGCGCTCGAAACCGAGAGGGAGAGAGGCGAGCGCGTGCACGAGGGGGAGGAGAGGGGGGAAGAGTGACGAGGGGGAGCCAGGGGAGATGGACGAGGCAGGTCCTTATCCTCCTCGCTGTCGGTGGGCGTCGGTGGCGTCGGCGTTTCAACGCCTCGCCGGCGCGCGGGCGCTCGGCCATGGGCACGGCGACACGCAGGAGAGAGAGGAGGGAATGGGCGAGGTGGGCCGGTAGTCGGGGCACTGTGCACTTAGGCGCAGTGCACAGTGCCTCGTTTTATTTACTTTTTTGTTTTCTTTTATTCTTTTGTTTTCTTTTCTATTTCGTAATAGTTAGACCACATTTGCTATTTCGCAAAATGTGAGAGTTGGCCTCAATATTACAATGCAATATTTCCTTTCACCAAAAACTGGTTTGGGCAAAGTTGGATTTTACTTAAATTTGATTTAATTATAAATGATTTAAATAGTGCTATTTTGGGTGTTGTCTCATGCTGTTGGAGTTATTTAAATAATCCTGGTATCATTGTTTATATTTTTATAAGTGCTTCTGGATTATTTGTTATTTAGTGAACATTTTTGCAGTAGGGTTTGAGCAAATTTATTTTGCACTTTTGAATTTAAGTTGATTTTCAGAGAAGTTTTTGAATTGTTGAGATTAACTACTATGACTAGGCACTGCAAATGAAGATGACTTGGCAACATTGACAGTTGATCACAGGGGTAATTACACAGGGGTGTTACAAATTCTCCTCCTCTAAAAGAAATTCTCGCCCCGAGAATTTAGGAGGTAGAAGGAAAGAGGTCGGGATAATCTTCCCAAAGATGATCCTCGCGTTTCCAAGTGGCTTCATCTTCAGTGTGATTCTGTAACACCCCCTTGTAATAAGCTCTGTGACACTCTGTTAAAACTGCCAAGTCATGATCATTTGCAGTGCCAAGTCATAAGGGTTAATGATCCCATTCAAATTCACATATGAAAATCAACTCAAATTCAAAAGTGAATTATAAAGTTGATCAAACATTGTTGGGAAAATGTTCATTAGATGGCAAATAATTCAGGAACATTTCTAAAATCATCATCGATAGAGTTGGAGTTAGATAAGTGACTCTAACTAGATGAAACAGCACCCAAAACAGCAATATTAAATTCATTTAAAATCATTACTAAATCAAATGGCTTCCAAAACTGTTCAAACCACTTTTTGGTGAGAGCTAATATTGCATTGCAATATTTGGGCCAACTCCCACATTTTTCAAAAGTGCACAAGTGCCCTAAACATTTCGAAACAGGAAATGAAATAAAGAAAATAGAAAACAGAAACAAAGAAATAAAAACGAGGCACTGTGCACTGGGCCTTAGTGCACAGTGCCCCGAACCCCGGCCCACCAGGCCCATGACGTCGTCTCTCTCCTGTGCGTGTCGCCGTCGCAGTGGGCGCGAGCGCACGCGCCGGTCGCGCGCCGACACGCCGACGCCACCGACGCTCGGAGCCGACGAGGGGATAAGGTCGATGCCCTCCACTTCGCCTCGGCCGCTCCGTCATTCCTCCCCCTCCTCTCCTCGCTCGCCTCGCCTTCTCTTCCCCTCAGATCCACGCGAGGCCGAACGGATCCGCCGCCGTTCGTCGCCGTTCTCGTGGCCAGCGACGCCGCCTCGCCTAGCCATCGTGTCCAGGAGACGCGCCGTGACCGACCACGTCGCCTGCTCCGTCGAATCGTGGCGTGGAGGCCCTGCAGCTGCTGCTCGCCGTCGCCCCCTTTCTTCCTCGACTCCGAAGCTCGCCGGCGGCTGCGACCCTCTCTGCTGCTACTAAGCTTCCGCAGGTCTTTCATGACCACTCGGTGAGCTCCTCCTCCTCCTGCCTCCCCTCGTTGCCCTTCTCACGCGCCGTAGCTAGTTGCCGCCGCACCCGAGCTCTGCCCGCCACCGGCGAGCTCGTGGTCGTGGCCATGGCCTTTGCTGCACTCACCTGAGGCCACCATTGAGCTCCTAGTGCTCTCAGGAGTTCGACGAGCTCGCGAACGAGCCTCCCCGTGCCTCCTAACCTAACTCCCGGCGAGGTTCCGAACGTGCCGCCGCTTTTGCTCGTCGCCGGCGCCGTTTCCGGCCGAGTCCGGCTGTGCCGCCGCCACCAATCGACGCGGCTTGTTCGACTCGTTCGAACGCGCCCTCGCGCGTGTCAAATGGGCGCCCGTAGGCGAAATCCGACGCCGGCCTGCGCCCTCCGCCGCGTTTCGATGTCGCCGGCGGCTAAACGCCGGTCGCCGCCAGCGTGGCTGGCGTGGGGTCCACTCTGGGACGCTGACCAATGGGCCCCCTGGCCATTTTGACCACGTTGACCACGGTCAACCGTGGTTACTGTTCATCCCCTCTCACTGACATGTGGGCCCCGTTCGATAATTAGACTAATTAAACATTTAATTAAATAGAAACTAATTAGATTGACCTAATGTCTCACTGACATGTGGGGTCCACCCCCTAATTAACCCTGGTAATTAAATTAATTCACTGGTTAGAGAAACAGAGGCTGACATGTGGGTCCCACTGGACCCACATGTCAGGTTTGACCCTTGTCAACCGCAGTTGACCTGCTGACGTCACTGTGACGCAATGCTGACGTCATAATTCATTTTCTGATAAATAAATAAATTCCCGAAATTCAAATAAACTTTAAAAATTAATAACTTTTAAACCGTAGCTAGGATTGAAAAAGTTAAAACATGAAACTTGCTCAGAACGACGAGCCGAGTCTGATCGTGCCGTCTGTTTCTCCATCGGAACCCCCTACGTAGAAGAAACCGTAACCCCGGACCCGAATCCGGCATATGAATAGTGCACACACGTCGGATATTAAATCCCAGATTAATTCTAAAAATAACTAAAATGACTTAGATGCATAATTAGGCAACCCTGCACTGCATCATAGCATCACACGCACCGTATTGCCTTTGTTTGCATTATGTTTACCTGTTTCTTCCCCCTCTTCTCTCTCGGTAGACCCCGACGTTGACGTAGCTCCCAAGGCAGACGCAGCTCAGGAGTACGACTACGTCCCCGATGATACCACTGAAGACCTTGCCCTTGCCCCCGAGCAAACAGGCAAGCACCCCCATTTTGAGCATGCCTATATCGCCTATTCTCTTCTCTCTTATGCTTGCATTAGAACTGCTACTGCTACTGTTTTCCTATATCTGCTGCATAGCCTGATTATTGTACCCTACCTTGTTACCTTACTGGTTATCCTAGACTGCTTAGTATAGGCTGGGTAGAGACACGACAGAGACCCCCACTTGATCCCGACTGCCCTGCTGGATATCAGAAGACCCGATCAACGGGATTGAAGACTAGACCCCGGCACCGCACTTCACTTCCCCTTAGTTGCCGACACTGCTGGGTTACCGTCGAGTGCCGAGGGTGATACCTCGTCAGCACTTCTGATGTTAACCTTGTAGGTTAGTTACTCGGTCATGGTAAGCGAGGGTGATTCCTCCTACACCACCCCCGATAACGACGTCGTTGTGCAACTGTTCAAGTGTGGACCTCGAGGGTGATTCCTCCTTCGTTCACCTTGATGATAACATCAGGTGGGGTTCCATCGAGGGTGATTCCTCAGGGCTCCCCTGGTGTCAGACACACAGTTACTGTTGATGAGTGGACTTGCACTAAACCATGATACTAAAGACGGGTCGGCCCTGAGGGGTACCCGCGCGAGCTTAATGCGAAGTGATGTGGAGTCGGGTTGACCTGGATGGTGCCCGCGAGATAACACGAGGCGTGGCTGGGCATTCTTAGCCCTTGCCGCAAGTCCTCGAGACGGGGCGACGGGGTCACATCGATCGTGAGTCTCTGCTCGTTTCCGCGCGCTCCTAATCCACTACGGTTTGGATATTTGATCCGAGGGGCCTCTGGCCCGATGGCACTAACCATCACGTGGGCATAGTATGGGCGTTCTGCGTCATATACTTCAGCCGGAGCTTAATGGACGTCAGCGACTGAGCGGCGCGCGCTGAATTGGACTGGGAACGCAATCGCGCTTGTATAAGGGGATGCTAGGTCTGCTTTCAGCCGCGTACGCAACATGCAGGAGTTCCCGGGGCGAAGGCCCAAGACCCCTGGGCGCATAGGTTTAGTCCGGCGTGCTGACCTCTCTGTTAGGTATTCGGTCGGGTTGCGTCGTGTTGCTTAGCCGAGGCTGGGCATGACCCAGAAAAGTGTGTCCGGCCGGAGTTAAGCGAGCGTGGTGGGTAAGTTGGTGCACCCCTGCAGGGAAGAAACTTCTATCGATAGCCTGTCCTACGGTAACGGACACTCGGAGTTGTATCCCGATCGGTACAACTAGAACTTGAGATGAGAACTGGATAGTACGGCTCTGGGATTGCTTTCTCGCAGGGAGTCGAGAAAGGATCTCAGGTCGAGGTTGATGATACTACTACTACTACTTTACATTATGTTCATCTGATCTCTTCTATTGCTGCAAGACTATTAAAGATTGTTGAAGATGCTAGTCATCGATAGGATTAGGCTTCCCCCTCTATTCTGGCATTTCCGCAGCCCAGTCCACATATACAGCCCCCTTTGAAAATGATGCATATGTAGTGTAGATCCTTGCTTGCTGAGTACTTCGGATGAGTACTCACGTTTGCTTTATTTTCTTTTTCCCCCATATTCCATTTGATGCCACCAGACGACGGAGCCCCTGAGCCAGACGCCCCGGCCGACGACCAGTACTACTACCCGCCTGGCGAGTACTACTACTACGAGGAGCCGACTGACGACCAGGAGTAGGATCGGAGGGTCCAGGGCAGGAGGCCTACGCCTTTCGATCGTAGCTTTTATTTTACCCCGCCTCTGTGAAGGCTTATCTCTCTCTCTTTGTAATATATCTGTACTCAGATATCTGACGCTTCCACTGACACTTGTATGCCATCGAGCTATGTATTCAAGCCCTCGAGGCCCTGGCTTGTAATATTAAGCTTGTATGACTTTATTTATGTTTTAGAGTTGTGTTGTGATATCTTCAAGTGAGTCCTTAGGCTTGATCATGCGCATTTGCGTGTATGGTTAGTGCACGATTAAGCCGGGGTCGTCACAGATTGGTATCAGAGCCGACTGCCTCTAGGTATCCCCCTTCCCAATTCCTTGGCCGAAGTTGAGTCTAGTGGTCAAAACTGTTTTACTAACTTGGCTGTGTGGCTTACGGGCCCACGTCGCCAACTGGGTGGTATTAGGATCTTTTATTCCTTATCTTTACTCTGGGATTCTAATCTCTCATCTATTCGGGTTTAATAAAATTTACTAACACCGACATTTAGGTTCTCGTTAATTCTATCCACCCGGAGAGCTGGATTCAGTGCGATTTCCCTGACGTTGATCTGATTAGTCTGATAATCATTTTCCTTTCCATTATTTTGTTTAACCTTTCCTTTCGAGATCGGTTATATTTCTCATTGTCTTATGACAACCCTGAACCTCTCTGTTTCAGATGGATCGACTGTTTCCACCGCGGCCTATGACCCAGCTTGTGCTTCGCACTTGGGCTCGTGATGCCCCTGGATTTCCAGCTGTTCTGATCGCCCTCCTGAGTAGACTGGGTTACCGCTGGTATCCCGAGTACATGGTCTATGAGGTTTACCGCGAGTTCAACCAGGAACAGTACTATGCTGAAGTTCGGATTTATGATCAGCAGAACAACTCAGGCACTGAGCTACATCTTTTTCACGGAATAGGCGTGACGATTGAGATGGCAGTACATGATGCTGCCTACTCTGCTGTCGCACGTCTCCGAGGAGAGCACAATGCTAACTTGGATGATACTGTGTTTCGGTACATTCCGTATGCACCTGTTGGAGATGCTACCGGATTTTACACAGCTATCTGTGCCCCATACGAGTCTCGACGCTACGACCCGCAGGTTCTGATTCAGTGCACTCAGGCTCTGGATCGCACTGTTCGGGCTCTGGCCGTCGAGTTGTTCGCCACTCGAGCACACTACTACGAGGCAATGACACAGTTGCTACCAGCTGTTCGTGCAGGGATACATCCGGAGGATATTCTTTACCCACGCAGGACCGAGATGCCGCCAGGTATTGATTGGCCTGCAATGGGAGGTCACACGCCTGCACGTGGACCTCTTCTTACAGTTCGAGACCGGGTTCTGCATCAGAGTGCACATGGAGCACAGGATCCTGCCGCGACGAACATTCGTCGCCCGCACTTGCAGTTACCCCGTTTCAGTGGTTTTCTCCGACGCTGATGTAGCCTTTGCTATGTCACGTTGTGTACTTCCTTACCGCGTGCCTGCGTGCCGCCTAGTGTGTCTCTAGTTTTTCAATTTGCGTCGTTATGCTGCCCGATTTTAACCGACTGTGTATGGATCTGTATGTCTTAATGACTACTTTAAGCATCTATTCCACTCTTTCAATAATGTCGAGTTGCCTCATGTTTATTGTTAAACACTTGCATAAGCTATTGCTGAAATACCCCTGTTGGAATAGCAGGATGGCTGACAACAACCCGCCACCGCCGCCACCACCTGATTACATGGCAGCGATGATGCAACAATTTGAACTCAACCGCCAGTTTATGACGGGGATTATGCAGCAATTCCCTCGTCCTGATGCTAATCAGCAGCAACCAACCATTACCTTGCCAGAGTTCATGAGGCTCAGTCCATCATTTTTTCGCAACACAGTCAACCCACTGGATGCAGATGACTGGCTGCGTGACATCTCTCATGAGATGGAGTCTGCTGGTGTCGCCGAAGTTAACTATGTCACTTTTGCGACTTATCTTCTGAAGGGTCGCGCAGCTCAATGGTGGGCCACGCACCGACAGACTCTGCCGCCTGGTACTGTCGTCACCTGGGCAGAGTTCAAGATTGCTTTCCGTGCCCGCTACATTCCTCTAGCTGTCATAGCTAGGAAGAAGGCTGAGTTCCGTAGCCTTGTTCAAGGAAACAAGACTGTGGAAGTCTATCAGCGCGAGTTTCTGGACTTATCTCGCTATGCTGAAGAGGACATTCCTACTGATGAACGCAGACAGGAGAAGTTTCGTGAAGGACTGCACCATGACATTCAGTTAGCCCTTCTTGTTCAAGATTACCCTGATTTCGCCACCTTGGTGAATAAGGCCATCATGGTTGAAACTGGACTTAAGAGGCACAAGGAAGCGTCCAGACGCACCCATGAGTCGGGCTCATCTTCGGGCTCGTCTTCCCAGAAGCGACGCATCTGGTTTCCCCAAGGCATGTTCCATTCAGCAGCCCCTGCAAACAGGCCTTCTTATGCTGCACCACGTCTGCCACCTCCACTACCGAGACAGCCTCTGCCAACTCCAGCACCTCGAGCTCCAGCACCTCGTCATGACAGCGGACTATGCTTCAAGTGTGGCAAGCCAGGTCACCGTGCTAGAGATTGTTCTCAGAATCAGAATCAACTGGCTCTCCCTTCTGCTGGCCGTGGTATTGGCCGTGGTATTCCTCAACAGCGCAACTATAATGCCAGACCTCCTTATGGTCGTGGGCAGAGTTACCACGTCAACATGTCTGAAGCTCCAGATCAACCAGATACTGTGATGGGTACACTTCTCGTAAATTCAGTACCAGCATCTGTTTTATTTGATTCAGGAGCATCGCATTCATTCATGTCGGAAGACTTTGCATTCATGCATGGTGTTAAGTGCGACAACCTGCATCATCCATTAGGAGTTGATACTCCCGCGGGTAGATGCCGAGCCTCCCTGTTCAGCCCCGAAGTTACTATTGAAATTGAGGGGTTGAAGTTTCAGGCACTCCCAATTATCTTGAGCTCTTCCAAGATTGATCTTATTTTGGGAATGGATTGGTTGAAGGCCCATTATGCCTCAATCAATTGCGCAACTAAAGTTGTACACCTCTTGCACCCATCGAACGAGATGGTGAACTATCAAGCTCACCTTACCCAGAATGCTGAGGCTCAAATTTATGCCTTGAATGTGTTGAATGCTTCTCCGCTTGATGGGATCGAGAATATCCCAGTTGTCTGTGACTTCCCGGATGTTTTTCCAGAAGAACTTCTAGGAATACCCCCTGCTAGAGCTGTCTAGTTCGTCATCGACTTGAAGCCTGGCACCACTCCTATTGCGAAGCGTCCCTACAAGATGCCTCCGCACCATCTTATTGAGCTTAAGGAGGAATTTGATAAATCCTTAAGGAAGGGTTTCATTCGCCCTAGTTCCTCTGCTTGGGGAGCACCGTCTCTTTTCGTCAAGAAGAAAGATGGAACGAATAGGTTGGTCCAAGATTATCGTCCAATCAACCAGGCAACTATCCAGAATAAATATCCACTTCCCCGGATCAACGATTTATATGACCAACTCGCTGGATCTTCGGTGTTTTCTAAACTCGACTTGAGGTTGGGTTATCACCAGATCCGTGTCCGCAAAGAGGATATTTCGAAGACTGCATTCGTTACTCGTTATGGCTCTTACGAGTACACAGTCATGTCGTATGGCTTAACAAACGCTCCAGCTACATTCTCCCGCCTAATGAATTACATATTCATGGATTACCTCGACAAATTCGTCGTGGTATATCTGGATGATATTCTGGTTTATTCGAAGAACAAAGAAGAACATGTTGAGCACCTTCGACTAGTTCTGGAGAGACTTCGAGAGCACCAATTATATGCCAAGTATTCTAAGTGCGAATTCTGGCTTTCTGAGGTAACCTACCTTGGACATGTCATCTCCAAGGATGGTATCGCAGTTAACCCGGAGCGAGTTCAGGCTATTCTTGACTGGACCCCTCCGAAGAATGTCAAGCAAGTCAGAAGTTTCCTCGGGCTTGCAAGTTATTGCCGCCGTTTCATCGAGAATTTCTCTAAGATTACCAAGCCCCTGACTAATCTGCTCCACAAAGGCGTTAAGTTTGAGTGGACAGACAAATGTCAGGAAAGCTTCCAGACCCTCAAGGACAAGTTGACTTCTGCTCTAGTCCTTGCTCCTCCAGACTCCCGCAAAGATTTTGTGATCTTCTGCGACGCCTCTCGCCAAGGACTAGGTTGTGTCCTAATGCAAGAGCGAAGAGTAATTGCTTATGCTTCGCGACAACTGCGTCCACATGAAGAGAATTACCAGTGCACGACCTCGAACTTGCTGCTATCATTTATGCTTTGAAGCAGTGGCGTCATTACCTCCTTGGTAATCGGTGTGAGATTTACACCGATCATCAGAGCTTGAAGTACTTATTCACTCAACCGGAACTTAATCTTCATCAGCAGCGTTGGTTGGAAACAATCACCGATTATGACTATGGTATTTCCTACACTCCTGGCAAAGCTAATGTGATGGCTGATGCCTTGAGCCGCAAGTCTTATTGCAACAACCTCATGGTTAAACAAGCTCAACCCCAGCTATATGAAGAATTGCGCAAGCTGAACCTTTGTATCGTTCCGCAAGGTTCTCTTAATAACCTTGTGATACAACCAGATCTTGAGAAAGCTGTCAAGACTGTGCAAACTAAAGATGCCAAAATTGGTCTAATGAAGAAAGAGCTTCACCTTCAAAAGTACAGGGATTTCTCGATTGCTGAAGATGGAACCTTGTACTTCCGAGACCGCATTGTAGTACCTCGCTTCGAGCTGATGACTGACAAAGTCATGAAGGAGGCCCATGATACACCGCTATCTATCCATCCGGGTAGTACCAAGATGTATCGAGATCTTCGTCAAAGGTACTGGTGGTCTAGGATGAAGCAAGATATTGCTCGTTATGTTGCCGAGTGTGACGTTTGTCGTCGCGTGAAGGCAGAACATCAAAAACCTGCTGGAATTCTGCAACCGCTCCCTATTCCTCTATGGAAGTGGGATAAAGTGCAAATGGACTTCATTACTGGTCTTCCCAAGTCTCAGAAGGGTCACGATGCTATTCTTGTCGTCGTCGACCAACTTTCTAAGGTTGCACACTTTCTGCCAGTTAAGGAGACTATTACTGCTAGTCAGTTAGCAGAGCTATATATCTCCAGAATTGTTTCACTCCATGGTATTCCCAAGGAAATCAGTTCAGACCGTGGCAGCATTTTCACTGGCCATTTCTGGGAAAGTTTCCAGAAAGCAATGGGAACTCATATTACCTGGAGTTCAGCTTATCATCCCCAATCCCAAGGCCAAGTTGAGCGCGTTAATCAAGTGCTTGAAGATATGCTTCGAGCCTGTGTTATATCCTTCGGTAAGAAATGGGAGGAATCTCTTCCGTATGCCGAGTTCTCTTATAACAACAGCTATCAAGCCAGCTTGAAAATGGCCCCCTTTGAGGTTCTTTATGGTCGTAAATGTCGAACCCCTCTGAATTGGTCAGAAACTGGGGAACGACCTCTTGTTGGACCGGACATAATTCAGCATGCCGAAGAACAAGTCCGAATTGTCCGGGAAAATCTCAAAGCAGCTCAAGACCGCCAGAAGAGCAATTATGATCGCAAGCAATGGGGTGTGATCTATCAACCTGGTGATCAAGCGTATCTTCGTGTCACTCCGATGAAGGGCACACGACATTTCGGAATCAAGGGCAAGCTAGCTCCTCGCTATATTGGTCCTTTCCGCATCATGGCTAGACGTGGACAGGTGGCATATCAATTGGAGTTGCCACCACAATTCTCCCATATTCATGATGTCTTCCACGTGTCGCAACTTCGTAAGTGCTTCAAGGAATCCCCGCACCATGCAGTGGATCATGAGATGCTCGAGCTCCAAGATGATCTTTCCTATAAGGAGCATCCGATCCGCATCCTCGACGAAGCTGAACGTCGGACTCATCAGAAGACGACCAAGTTCCTAAAAGTGCAGTGGTCGAATCACACTGAAGATGAAGCCACTTGGGAACGCGAGGATCATCTTCGGGAAGAATATCCCGGACTCTTTCCTTCTACCTCCTAAATTCTCGGGACGAGAATTTCTTTTAGAGGAGGAGAACTTGTAACACCCCCTTGTAATAAGCTCTGTGACACTCTGTTAAAACTGCCAAGTCATGATCATTTGCAGTGCCAAGTCATAAGGGTTAATGATCCCATTCAAATTCACATATGAAAATCAACTCAAATTCAAAAGTGAATTATAAAGTTGATCAAACATTGTTGGGAAAATGTTCATTAGATGGCAAATAATTCAGGAACATTTCTAAAATCATCATCGATAGAGTTGGAGTTAGATAAGTGACTCTAACTAGATGAAACAGCACCCAAAACAGCAATATTAAATTCATTTAAAATCATTACTAAATCAAATGGCTTCCAAAACTATTCAAACCACTTTTTGGTGAGAGCTAATATTGCATTGCAATATTTGGGCCAACTCCCACATTTTTCAAAAGTGCACAAGTGCCCTAAACATTTCGAAACAGGAAATAAAATAAAGAAAATAGAAAACAGAAATAGAGAAATAAAAACGAGGCACTGTGCACTGGGCCTTAGTGCACAGTGCCCCGAACCCCGGCCCACCAGGCCCATGACGTCGTCTCTCTCCTGTGCGTGTAGCCGTGGCAGTGGGCGCGAGCGCGCGCGCCGGTCGCGCGCCAACACGCCGACGCCACCGACGCTCGGAGCCGACGAGGGGATAGGGTCGACGCCCTCCACTTCGCCTTGGCCGCTCCGTCATTCCTCCCCCTCCTCTCCTCGCTCGCCTCGCCTTCTCTTCCCCTCAGATCCACGCGAGGCCGAACGGATCCGCCGCCGTTCGTCGCCGTTCTCGTGGCCAGCGACGCCGCCTCGCCTCGCCATCGTGTCCAGGAGACGCGCCGTGACCGACCACATCGCCTGCTCCGTCGAATCGTGGCATGGAGGCCCTGCAGCTGCTGCTCGCCGTCGCCCCCTTTCTTCCTCGACTCCGAAGCTCGCCGGCGGCTGCGACCCTCTCTGCTGCTACTAAGCTTCCGCAGGTCTTTCGTGACTACTCGGTGAGCTCCTCCTCCTCCTCCTACCTCCCCTCGTTGCCCTCCTCACGCGCCGTAGCTAGTTGCCGCCGCACCCGAGCTCTGCCCGCCGCCGGCGAGCTCGTGGTCGTGGCTATGGCCTTTGCTGCGCTCACCTGAGGCCACCATTGAGCTCCTAGTGCTCTCAGGAGTTCGACGAGCTCGCGAACGAGCCTCCCCGTGCCTCCTAACCTAACTCCCGGCGAGGTTCCGAACGTGCCGCCGCTTTTGCTCATCGCCGGCGCCGTTTCCGGCCGAGTCCGGCCGTGCCGCCGCCACCAATCGACGCGGCTCGTTCGACTCGTTCGAACGCGCCCTCACGCGTGTCAAATGGGCGCCCGTAGGCGAAATCCGACGCCGGCCTGCGCCCTCCGCCGCATTTCAACGTCGCCGGCGGCTAAACGCCGGTCGCCGCCAGCGTGGCTGGCGTGGGGTCCACTCTGGGACGCTGACCAGTGGGCCCCCTGGCCATTTTGACCACGTTAACCACGGTCAACTGTGGTTACTGTTCATCCCCTCTCACTGACATGTGGGCCCCGTTCGATAATTAGACTAATTAAACATTTAATTAAATAGAAACTAATTAGATTAACCTAATGTCTCACTGACATGTGGGGTCCACCCCCTAATTAACCCTGGTAATTAAATTAATTCACTGGTTAGAGAAACAGAGGCTGACATGTGGGTTTTGACCCTGGTCAACCGCAGTTGACCTGCTGACGTCACTGTGACGCAATGCTGATGTCATAATTCATTTTCTGATAAATAAATAAATTCCAGAAATTCAAATAAACTTTAAAAATTAATAACTTTTAAACCGTAGCTCGGATTGAAAAAGTTAAAACATGAAACTTGCTCAGAACGACGAGCCGAGTCTGATCGTGCCGTATGTTTCTCCATCGGAACCCCCTACGTAGAAGAAACCGTAACTCCGGACCCGAATCCGGCATATGAATAGTGCACACACGTCAGATATTAAATCCCAGATTAATTCTATAAATAACTAAAATGACTTAGATGCATAATTAGGCAACCCTGCACTGCATCATAGCATCACACGCACCGTATTGCCTTTGTTTGCATTATGTTTACCTATTTCTTCCCCCTCTTTTCTCTCGGTAGACCCCAACGTTGACGTAGCTCCCGAGGCAGGCGCAGCTCAGGAGTACGACTACGTCCCCGATGATACCACTAAAGACCTTGCCCTTGCCCCGAGCAAACAGACAAGCACCCCCATTTTGAGCATGCCTATATCGCCTATTCTCTTCTCTCTTATGCTTGCACTAGAACTGCTACTGCTACTGTTTTCCTATATCTGCTGCATAGCCTGATTATTGTACCCTACCTTGTTACATTACTGGTTATCCTAGACTGCTTAGTATAGGCTGGGTAGAGACACGACAGAGACCCCCACTTGATCCCGACTGCCCTGCTGGATATCAGAAGACCCGATCAACGGGATTGAAGACTAGACCCCGGCACCGCACTTCACTTCCCCTTAGTTGCCGACACTGCTGGGTTACCGTCGAGTGCCGAGGGTGATACCTCGTCAGCACTTCTGATGTTAACCTTGTAGGTTAGTTACTCGGTCGTGGTAAGCGAGGGTGATTCCTCCTACACCACCCCCGATAACGACGTCGTCGTGCAACTGTTCAAGTGTGGACCTCGAGGGTGATTCCTCCTTCGTTCACCTTGATGATAACATCAGGTGGGGTTCCATCGAGGGTGATTCCTCAGGGCTCCCCTGGTGTCAGACACACAGTTACTGTTGATGAGTGGACTTGCACTAAACCATGATACTAAAGACGGGTCGGCCCTGAGGGGTACCCGCGCGAGCTTAATGCGAAGTGATGTGGAGTCGGGTTGACCTGGATGGTGCCCGCGAGATAACACGAGGCGTGGCCGGGCATTCTTAGCCCTTGCCGCAAGTCCTCGAGACGGGGCGATGGGGTCACATCGATCGTGAGTCTCTGCTCGTTTCCGCGCGCTCCTAATCCACTACGGTTTGGATATTTGATCCGTGGGGCCTCTGGCCCGATGGCACTAACCATCACGTGGGCATAGTATGGGCGTTCTGCGTCGTATACTTCAGCCGGAGCTTAATGGACGTCAGCGACTGAGCGGCGCGCGCTGAATTGGACTAGGAACGCAATCGCGCTTGTATAAGGGGTTGCTAGGTCTGCTTTCAGCCGCGTACGCAACGTGCAGGAGTTCCCGGGGCGAAGGCCCAAGACCCCTGGGCGCATAGGTTTAGTCCGGCGTGCTGACCTCTCTGTTAGGTATTCGGTCGGGTTGCATCGTGTTGCTTAGCCGAGGCTGGGCATGACCCAGAAAAGTGTGTCCGGCCGGAGTTAAGCGAGCGTGGTGGGTAAGTTGGTGCACCCCTGCAGGGAAGAAACTTCTATCGATAGCCTGTCCTACGGTAACGGACACTCAGAGTTGTATCCCGATCGGTACAACTAGAACTTGAGATGAGAACTGGATAGTACGGCTTTGGGATTGCTTTCTCGCAGGGAGTCGAGAAAGGATCTCAGGTCGAGGTTGATGATACTACTACTACTACTTTACATTATGTTCATCTGATCTCTTCTATTGCTGCAAGACTGTTGAAGATTGTTGAAGATGCTAGTCATCGATAGGATTAGGCTTCCCCCTCTATTCTGGCATTTCTGCAGCCCAGTCCACATATACAGCCCCCTTTGAAAATGATGCATATGTAGTGTAGATCCTTGCTTGCTGAGTACTTCGGATGAGTACTCACGTTTGCTTTATTTTCTTTTTCCCCCATATTCCATTTGATGCCACCAGACGACGGAGCCCCTGAGCCAGACGCCCCAGCCGACGACCAGTACTACTACCCGCCTGGCGAGTACTACTACTACGAGGAGCCGACTGACGACCAGGAGTAGGATCGGAGGGTCCAGGGCAGGAGGCCTACGCCTTTCGATCGTAGCTTTTATTTTACCCCGCCTCTGTGAAGGCTTATCTCTCTCTCTTTGTAATATATCTGTACTCAGATATCTGACGCTTCCGCTGACACTTGTATGCCATCGAGCTATGTATTCGAGCCCTCGAGGCCCTGGCTTGTAATATTAAGCTTGTATGACTTTATTTATGCTTTAGAGTTGTGTTGTGATATCTTCAAGTGAGTCCTTAGGCTTGATCGTGCGCATTTGCGTGTATGGTTAGTGCACGATTAAGCCGGGGTCGTCACAGATTCGACCACTGCACTTTCAGGAACTTGGTCGTCTTTTGACGAGTACGGTGTTCAGCTTCATCGAGGATGCGGACCGGATGCTCCTTATAAGATAGGTCATCTTGCAAATCGAGCATCTCGTGATCCACTGCACGGTGCGGAGATTCCTTGAAGCACTTTCGAAGCTGCAACACGTGGAAGACATCGTGGATATGAGAGAATTGTGGTGGCAACTCCAACTTATATGCCACCTATCCACGTCTGGCAACAATGCGAAAGGGACCAATATAGCGAGGAGCTAGCTTGCCCATGATTCCGAATCGTCGGGTGCCCTTCATAGGAGTGACACGAAGATAAGCTTGATCACCTGGTTGATAAGTCAGACCCCATCGCTTGCGATCATAGTTGCTCTTCTGGCGGTCCTGAGCCGCCTTGAGATTTTCTCGGACAATTCTGACTTGTTCTTCGGCGTGCTGAATAATGTCCGGTCCCACGAGAGGTCGTTCCCCAGTTTCTGACCAATTCAGAGGGGTTCGACATTTACGTCCGTATAGCACTTCGAAGGGGGCCATTTTCAAGCTGGCTTGATAGCTGTTGTTATAAGAGAATTCGGCAAACGGGAGAGATTCTTCCCACTTCTTACCGAACGATATAACACAAGCCCGAAGCATATCTTCAAGTACTTGATTAACTCACTCAACTTGGCCTTGGGATTGAGGATGATATGCTGAACCCCAGGTAATGTGAGTTCCCATAGCTTGTTGGAAACTTTCCTAGAATTTGGAAGTGAAAAGACCACCACGGTCCAAACTGATCTCCTTCGGAATACCGTGGAGTGAAACGATCCTGGAGATATACAATTCTGCTAACTGGCTAGCAGTGATAGTCTCCTTGACAGGCAGAAAATGAGCGACCTTGGAAAGTTGGTCGACGACGACAAGAATAGCATCGTGACCTTTCTGAGACTTGTGAAGACCAGTAATGAAATCCATTTGCACTTTATCCCATTTCCACAAAGGAATAGGGAGTGGTTGAAGAATTCCAGCAGGCTTCTGATGTTCTGCTTTCACGCGATGACATACGTCACATTCAGCAACATAACGAGCAATGTCCTGCTTCATTCTAGACCACCAGTACGTTTGTCGAAGATCACGATACATCTTGGTGCTACCCGGATGGATAGACAGTGGTGTATCATGAGCTTCCTTCATGACCTTGTCTGTGATAAGCTCGAATCGAGGAACGACAATTCTATCTCTGAAATACAAGGTTCCGTCTTCAGCAATCGAGAAATCCCTGTACTTCCCAAGATGAAGTTCTTTCTTCATCAGATCGATTTCACCATCCTTGGCTTGCGCTTCCTTAACAGCTTTCTCAAGGTCTGGCTGTACCACAAGGTTATTAAGAGAACCCTGAGGAACAATTCGCAGATTCAGCTGATTCAGTTCTGCATAAAGACGAGGTTGAGCTTGCCTAACCATGAGGTTGTTGCAATAGGACTTGCGGCTTAAGGCATCAGCCATCACATTAGCCTTGCCAGGGGTATATGAAATACCACTGTCATAGTCCGTAATTGTTTCCAACCATCGCTGTTGACGAAGATTAAGATCCGATTGAGTGAACAAATACTTCAAGCTTTGATGATCGGTATAAATCTCACACCGGTTACCAAGAAGGTAATGTCGCCATAACTTTAATGCATAGATCACTGCAACAAGTTCAAGATCATGCACTGGATAGTTTTCTTCATGCGGACGCAATTGTCGCGAGGCATATGCAATCACTTTACGCTCTTGCATTAGGACACAGCCTAATCCTTGACAAGAGGCGTCACAATATATCACAAAGTCCTTGAGAGAATCGGGAGGAGCAAGCACTGGAGCAGAAGTAAGCTTTTCCTTAAGGGTCTGGAAACTCTCCTGACATTTGTCTGTCCACTCAAACTTAACGCCTTTGTGGAGCAGATTAGTCAGGGGCTTGGCAATCTTGGAAAAGTTCTCGACGAATCATCGGCAATAACTTGCAAGTCCGAGAAAACTTCTCACTTGCTTGGCATTCTTCGGAGGAGTCTAGTCAAGAATAGCCTGAACTCGCTCCGGGTTAACGGCGATACCATCCTTGGAAATGACATGTCCAAGGTAGGTTACTTCAGAAAGCCAGAATTCACACTTTGAGTACTTGGCATATAACTTGTGCTCTCGAAGTCTCTCCAGAACAAGGCGAAGATGTTCAGCATGTTCTTCCTTATTCTTCGAATATACCAGGATATCATCCAGATAAACCATGACGAACTTGTCGAGGTAATCCATGAATATATAATTCATCAGACGGGAGAATGTAGCTGGAGCATTCGTTAGGCCAAACGACATAACGGTGTACTCGTATGAACCATAACGAGTAACGAAGGCAGTCTTTGGAATATCCTCTTCGAGGACACGGATCTGGTGATAACCCAACCTCAAGTCGAGTTTAGAGAACACCGAAGATCCAGCAAGTTGATCATATAAGTCATTGATCCGGGTAAGCCGATATTTATTCTGAATGGTTGCCTGGTTGATAGGACGGTAATCTTGAACCAACCTATTCGTACCATCTTTCTTCTTGACAAAGAGAGACGGTGCTCCCCGGGCAGAGGAACTGGGATGAATGAAACCCTTCTTAAGTGATTTATCAATTTCTTCCTTAAGCTCGAGAAGGTGGTGCGGAGGCATCTTGTAAGGATGCTTCGCAATAGGAGTGGTGCCAGGCTTCAAGTCGATGATGAACTCGACAGCTCTAGCAGGGGGTATTCCTGGAAGTTCTTCTGGAAAAACGTCATGGAATTCACAGACAACTGGAACATTTTCGATCCCCTCAAGCGGAGAAGCGTTCAACGCATTCAAGGCATAAATCCGAGCCTCGGCATTCTGAGTGATATGAGCTCGGTAATTCACTAACTCATCTGATGGATGAAGGAGGTGTACAACTTTACTGGCACAATTAATTGAGGCATAGTGAGCCTTCAACCAATCTATTCCCAGTATAAGGTCAATCGAAGAAGACTTGAGTATAATGGGAGAAGCGCGGAACTTTAACCCTTCAATATCAATAATGACATCGGGGCTGAACACGAAGGCTCGGCACTGGCCCGCGGGAGTGTTCACAGCTAAAGAATGGTGTAGCGCTTCACTTCTAACGTCATGCATGAGTGCAAAGTGCTCTGACATGAATGAATGCGATGCTCCTGAATCAAATAAAACAGTTGCAGGTATTGAATTAACGAGAAGTGTACCCATCACAGTTTCAGGTTGATCTTGAGCTTCAGCCGTGTTGACGTGATAGTTCTGTCCACGACCATAAGAAGGTCTGACATTGTTGTTTCGCTGTTGAGGAATACCACGGCCATTACCACGGCCGGTAGAAGGAAGTGCTAATTGATTCTGATTCTGAGCACAGTCTCTGGCACGGTGACCTGGCTGGCCACACTTGAAGCAGAGTCCACTGTCAGGATGTGGTGCGAGAGCTCGAGGTGGTGGTGCTCGAAGAGGCTGCCTCGGTGGTGGAGGAGGTAAACGAGGTGCAGCATATGCAGGCCTGTACACTGGAGCTGCTGGATGGTACATGCTCTGTGGAATCCATATGCGGCGCTTCTGGGAAGACAAGCCCGAAGATGAGCCCGCTTCACGAGTGCGTCTGGTCGCTTCCTTGTGCTTCTTCAGACCAGTCTCCACCATGATGGCCTTGTTCACCAAGGTAGCAAAGTCAGGAAAATCTTGGATGAGCAGGGCTAACTGAATGTCATGGTGCATCCCTTCACGGAACTTCTCCTGCCTACGAGCGTCAGTAGGGATGTCTTCTTCAGCATAGCGAGACAAGTCAAGGAACTCTCACTCGTAAACTTCCACAGTCTTGTTGCCTTGAACGAGGCTACGGAACTCAGCCTTCTTCCGAGCTATAACAGCTTGAGGAATATAGCGGGCACGAAAAGCAGTCTTGAACTCCACCCAGGTAACGACAATTCCAGGGGGTAGGGTCTGTCGGTGAGTGGCCCACCATTGTGCTGCGGGTCCCTTCAGGAAGTATGTCGCGAAGGTGACATAATTGGCAGGGGCGACATCAGCGGACTCCATCTCATAGAAGATGTCACGCAGCCAGTCATTGGCATCCAGTGGATTAACTGTGTTGCGGAAGAACGACGGGTTAAGTCACACAAACTCTGGCAGAGTGATGGAAGGTGGCTGCTGATTGGCATTGGGACGGGGCAATTGATCCATAATCCCCGTCATGAACTGACGGTTGAGTTCAAATTGTTGCATCATAGCTGCCATATAGTCAGGCGGTGGCGGCGGCGGTGGATTGTTATCACCCATCCTACTAAATTCAATAGGGGTAGTTTAGCAGAAGCCATTGCGAGTGTTTAGCAACAAGCATGATGTAACACGATGGAATTTAAGTAGTGTAACAGATGCTTAACAGTAGTCATTTAAGACATACAAATCCATACAGAGTCGGTTACAATCGGACAGCATAATGACGCAAATTCAAAAGCTAGACATGCTAGGCGGCACGCATGCACGCGGTAAGGAAGTACACAATGAGACATAGCAAAGGCTACATCAACGTCGGAGAAAACCACTGAAACGGGGTAGCTGCAAGTGCGGACGATGGATGTTCGTCGCGGAAGGATCCTGCACTCCATGTGCACTCTGATGCAGAACCCGGTTTTGAACTGAAAGAAGAGGTCCACGTGCAGGTGTGTGACCTCCCACGGCAGGCCAATCGATCCCTGGCGGCATCTCGTCCTGCGTGGGTAAAGGATATGCTCCGGATATATCCCTGCATGAACAGCTGGTAGCAACTGCGTCATAGCCTCGTAGAGTCGTACTCTAGTGGCAAACAACTCGACGGCCAGAGCCCAAACAGTGCGATCCAGAGCCTGAGTACACTGAGTCAGAACTCGCGGATCGTAGCGACGAGGCTCGTACGGGGCACCGATAGCCGTGTAGTATCCAGTAGCATCTCCAGCAGGGGCATACAGAATGTATCGAAACTCAGATGCATCCAAGCTAGCGTTGTACTTCCTCGGAGACGTGCGATAGCAGAGTAAGCAGCATCATGGACTGCCATCTCAACCGTCATGCCAATACCGTGGAAAAGGTACAGCTCAGTGTCTGAGTTATCCTGTTGATCATAGATGTGAACATCAACATAGTACTGCTCCTGGTTGAACTCGCGGTAAATCTCGTAGACTATGTACTCAGGGTACCAGCGGTAACCCAGTCTGGTCAAGAGAGCGATCAGAACAGCTGGAAACCCAGGGACATCACGAGCCCAAGCGCGAAGCACAAGCTGGGTCGTAGGACGTGGTGGAAACAGACGATCCATCTGAAATAAAGAAGTTCGGGGTTCTCATATGACGATGAGAATTATAACAGATCTCGGAAAGAAAGGTTAAACAAAACAATGGAAAGGAAAATGATTATCAGACTAATCAGATCAATGACAGGGAAATTGCACAGAAATCCAGCTCTCCGGGTGGACGGGATTTACGAGATCCTAAGTGTCGGCGTTAGTAAATTTCATTAAACCCGAATAGAAGAGTGATCAGAGTCCCAGAGTAAAGACGAGGAATAAAAGATCCTAATACCACCCAGTTGGCGACGTGGGCCCGTAAGCCACACAGCCAAGTTAGTAAAACAGTTTTGGACCACTAGACTCAAGTTCGGCCAAGGAATTGGAAAGGGGGACTCCTAGAGGCAGTCGGCTCTGATACCAACCTGTGACGACCCCGGCTTAATCGTGCACTAACCATACATGCAAATGCACACGATCAAGCCTAAGGACTCACTTGAAGATATCACAACACAACTCTAAAACATAAATAAAGTCAAACAAGCTTTATATTACAAGCCAGGGCCTCGAGGGCTCGAATACATAGCTCGATGGCATACAAGTGTCAGCAGAAGCATCAGATATCTGGGTACAGATATATTACAGAAATAGAGATAAGCCTTTAGAAAGGCGGGGAAAAATAAAATACTATGATCGAAAGGCGTAGGCCTCCTGCCTAGGACCCTCCGAACCTACTCCTGGTCGTCGGTCGGCTCCTCGTAGTAGTACTCGCCGGGAGAGTAGTAGTAGTAGCCGTAGTCGTCGACGGGGGCAGCTATCTCAGGGGCTCTGTCATCTGGCGGCGACATATGGATATGGGGAGAAAAAGAAAATAAAGCAAACGTGAGTACTCATCCGAAGTACTCAGCAAGCAAGGATCTACACTACATATGCAACGTTTTCAAAGGAGGGCTGTATATGTGGACTGGGCTGCAGAAATGCCAGATTAGAGAGAAAGCCTAGTCCTATCGAAGACTAGCATCTTCAATCAACTTCATCGGTCTTGCAGCATTAGAAGAGAGCAGATTAACATAATGTAAAGTAGTAGTATTATCATCAACCTCGCCCAGAGATTCTTCCTCGACTCCCTGCGAGAAAGCAATCCCAGAGCCATACTATCCAGTATCATCTCAAGTCACCAGTTCTAGTTGTACCGATCGGGATACAACTCCGAGTGTCCGTTACCGTAGGACAGGCTATCGATAGATGTTTTCTTCCCTGCAGTGGTGCACCAACTTACCCACCATGCTCGCTTAACTCCGGCTGGACACACTTTTCTGGGTCGTGCCCGGCCTCGGCTAAGCAACACGCCGCAACCCGACCAAATACTTAACAGAGAGGTCAGCACGCCGGACTAACCTATGCCCCCAGGGGTCTTGGGCCATCGCCCCGGGAACTCCTGCACGTTGTGTCAGGCGGCCGAGAGCAGACCTAGCAACCCCTTAATGCAAGCACAATTGCGTAACCAGTCCAACTCGGCGCACGCCGCTCAATCGCTGACGTCCATTAAGCTTTGGCAGAAGTATACGACGCAGAACGCCCATACTATGCCCACGTGATGGTTAGTGCTATCAGGCCAGAGGCCCCTCGTATCAAATATCCAAACCGTTAGTGGATTAGGAGCGCGCGGTAACGAGCAGAGACTCACGATTGATGTGATCCCGTCGCCCCGTCTCGAGGACTTGAGGCAGGGCGAGGAATGCCCGGCCACGCCTCGTGTTCAACTCTCGGGCACCATCCAGGTCCACCCGATTCCACATCACTCGCTATTAAGCTTGCGCGGGTACCCCTCAGGGCCGACCCGTCTTTAGTGTCATGATTCAGTGTAAAGTCATAGTAACAATGGTAACCGTGTGTCTAACAACAAGGGGAACCCTGAGGAATCACCCTCGATGGAATTCCCTCTGATGTTACCGTCAAGGTGAACGAAGGAGGAATCACCCTCGAGGTCCACTCTTGAGGAGTTGCACGACAGTGTCGGTTACGGGGGTGGTGTAGGAGGAATCACCCTCACTGACCACGACCGATTAACTAACCTACAAGGCTATCATCAGAAGTGCTGACGAGGTATCACCCTCGGCACTCAATAGTAACCCAGTAGTGTCGAGCAACTACGGGGATGTGACGTGCGGTGTCGGGGCCTGGTCTTCGATCCCGTTGCTCGGGTCTTCTGATCATCCAGCGGGGCAGTCGGGACAAGTGGGTTCTCTGATAAGTCTTTGCCCAGCCTATACTAAACAGTTTAGGATAACAGGTAGGTATCAACAGCAGGTTACAATTAAACAGGCTATGCAGCAGATATAGGATACAGTAACAGCAGCAGATTCTAATGCAAGCATAAGAGAGAAGAGAATGGGCGATATCGGAATGCTCAAAAGGGGGGTGCTTGCCTGGTTGCTCGGCGGCAAGGGCAAGGTCGTCGATGGTGTCGTCGGGCTCCTGAACTGCGTCGGTCTCGGGATCTATGTCGACATCGGGGTCTATCGAGAGAGAAGAGGGGGAAGAAACATATAAATGCACAGCAAACGATGCAATACAGGGCATGATAGGTTACGATGCAGTGCAGGGTTGCCTAAAGATGCATCTAAGCCATTTTAGTTAGTTTAGGATTAACGTGGGATTTATTAACCGGTGATTATGCAATATTCAACTACCGGATACGGCCTTGAAGTTGCGGTTTCACCTACATAGGGGGTTTCGGCATCGAAACAGACGACACGATCAGATTCGTCTCGTCGTTCTGATCAACTTTCATGTTTTAAGTTTTTCGATCTGAGCTACGGTTTAAAAGTTACTAATTTTCAAAGTTTAAATGATTTTCTGGAATTATTTTTATTAACAGAAATGATTTATGACGTCAGCATGACTAGGTGATGATGTCAGCAGTCAACAGCCTCGCTGACCAGGGTCAAACCTGACATGTGGGTCCAGTGGGACCCACATGTCAGCCTCTGTGACCTAACAGAATTTGATTAGAACTAATTAGAGATTAATTATCCACTGGGCCCCACATGTTAGTGCCTCATTAACTAACTAATTAACTTTTATTTATAAAATGTTTTAATTAATTTAATTATATGGTGGGGCCCATATGTCAGTGACTGTGCTGCCCTGTCAG
This sequence comes from Thinopyrum elongatum, assembly GCA_011799875.1. NCBI lineage: Eukaryota > Viridiplantae > Streptophyta > Magnoliopsida > Poales > Poaceae > Thinopyrum > Thinopyrum elongatum. The sequence continues at coordinate 290,016,495 of CM022299.1, read as the reverse complement.
CACAGTTGACTGGGTCAACCAGTCAACTGGGGTCCGCGGGGCCCACTGTCAGCGGCTCTGGGATGGGGGCCACCTATGCCACGTCGGCGTCGTCGCCGGAATCACGTCGGCGACCAGAAAACGCGGCGGTGCGGCTCGGGAGGTGGTCGGAAAACGCATACAGACGGCTGTTTCGAGCGCGGCCGGGCTCGTTCGAACAAGCAGACGATGACGAGTCGAACTGTGGTGGTGGCGAGGGCTGCGGTGGCCGAAAACATCGGCGGTGAGCTCGCGAGCGGGCGCCGGAGTTCGGGCGAAAACGGGCGCGTGGCTAAGGTGAGTTCTAGCGCGCGCTGTTGGGTCCATTCGAGCCAGCGCGCGGTGACGCATCGAACGGTGGTGACGGCGTCGACTGAGGCGACCAGAAACGATGCCGGCGACGAGCTGCGGCGGCGGCGGCGTTCGGGCCTCGACGAGAATGGTGCTAGCAGCATGCAGGCACAGCAGCGAAGGGCTAGGCAGCTCCCACGCGATGCGAGGAGCATCGTGGTGTGCTCGCCTGAGCCAGAGATGGACCACAACAGCGGCAGCAAGCACGGCGGCGGCGACCAGCTACGGCAATGGTGAAGCGGCGTCTACGGCGCGCGGAGGGGAGCAGGGAAGAGAGAGGATCGAGCAGAAGCTCACCGTGTGGCACTCACGTAGGCCCTCGGTAGTTTAGTAGCAGCATGGGCTCGTGGTCGACGGGGATGGCCGGCGACAGAGAAGTTGCTGCCGAGATCGATCCGCTCGCCGTAGAGCTCCCCGAGGTGCGCAGGTTGGGGCAAATAGCACGCGGCGTCGAGGCGGAGCAGCGAGACACGGGGAGGCGTCGCGGAGGGCTCAGCGTCCACGGTGGTGACGGCGGCATGACGACGATGGCGCTCGGAACCGAGAGGGAGAGAGGCGAGCGCGTGCACGAGGGGGAAGGAGAGGGGGTAAGAGTGACAAGGGGGAGCCATGGGAGATGGACGAGGCAGGTCCTTATCCTCCTCGTTGTCGGTGGGCGTCGGTGGCGTCGGCGTGTCGACGCCTCGCCGGCGTGCGGGCGCTCGGCCATGGGCACGGCGACACGCAGGAGAGAGAGGAGGGAATGGGCCAGGTGGGCCGGTAGTCGGGGCACTGTGCACTTAGGCCTAGTGCACAGTGCCTCGTTTTATTTACTTTTCTGTTTTCTTTTATTCTTTTGTTTTCTTTTCTATTTTGTAATAGTTAGACCACATTTGCTATTTTGCAAAATGTGAGAGTTGGCCCCAATATTACAATGCAATATTTCCTTTCACCAAAAACTAGTTTGGGCAAAGTTGGATTTTACTTAAATTTCATTTAATTATAAATGATTTAAATAGTGCTGTTTTGGGTGCTGTCTCATGTTGTTTGAGTCATTTAAATAATCCAAGTATCATTGTTTATATTTTTGTAAGTGCTTCTGGATTATTTGTTATTTAGTGAACATTTTTCCAGTAAGGTTTGAGCAAATTTATTTTGCACTTTTGAATTTAAGTTGATTTTCAGAGAAGTTTTTGAATTGTTGAGATTAACCACTATGACTAGGCACTGCAAATGAAGATGACTTGGCAACATTGACAGTTGATCACAGGGGTAATTACACAGGGGTGTTACATATCAACTTCATCTCTTGGAACATCTCATATGCTCCGTGATGTTCAAAACATCTTTGAAGTCCCGGTTCTAAGCCATAAAGCATGGCACGCTGAACTATTAAGTAGTCATCAGATCGAGTCTGCCAGACGTTCATAACATCTATAGTAGCTCCTGCAGCAAGTCCGTCACCTAGCGGTGCATCAAGGACATAATTCTTCTGTGCAGCAATGAGGATAATCCTCATGTTACGGACCCAGTCCGTGTAGTTGCTTCCATCATCTTTCAACTTAGCTTTCTCAAGGAACGCATTAAAATTCAGGGGAAGGTAGCACGGGCCATTGATCTACAACATAGATATGCAAAACCATTAAGACTAAGTTCATGATAAATTAAGTTCAATTAATCAAATTACTAATGAACTCCCACTTAAATTAACACCCCTCAAGTTATCTAAGTGATACATGATCCAAATCAACTAACCTATGTCCGCTCATCACGTGAGATGGGGTAGTCATCAATGGTAAACATCTCTATGTTGATCATATCTACTATATGACTCACGTTCGACTTTTCGGTCTCCAGTGTTCCGAGACCATGTCTGTACATGCTAGGCTCGTCAAGTTTAACCCAAGTATTCTGCTTGTGCAAAACTGTCTTACACCTGTTGTATGTGAACGTAGAGTCTATCACACCCGATCATCATGAGGTGCTTCGAAACGATGAACTTTAGCAATGGTGCATACTTGGGGAGAACACTTTTATCTTGAAATTTAGAGAAGGGATCATCTTATAATGCTACCGTCGTTCTAAGCAAAATAAGATGCATAAAGAATAAACATCACATGCAATCAAAATATGTGACATGATATGGCCATCATCATCTTGTGCTTTTGATCTCCATCTCCAAAGCATCGTCATGATCTCCATCGTCACCGGCTCGACACCTTGATCTCCATCGTTGCATTGGGGTCGTCTCGCCAACTATTGCTAACGCATAGCGATAAAGTAAAGCAATTACATGGCGCTTGCATTTCATACAATAATTAAGAGACAACCCTAAGGATCCTGCCGATTGTCGATATTACAAAACATGATCATCTCAAACAACAACGTATATCACATCACCTCTTGATCATAACAAATCACAACATACCCTGCAAAAACAATTTCTACGCACACGCAAGATCTATCCATGGAGATGCATAGCTACGAGAGGGTAGAGTATGTCTACGTACCCTCGTAGACCATTTAGCGGAAGCGTTTATCAATGCGGTTGATGTAGTCGTACACCTTCACGATCCACCAAATCAAGTACCGAACGTACGTCACCTCCGCGTTCAGCACACGTTCAACTCGATGACGTCTTCGCCTTCTTGATCCAGCAAGACGGGCGAAGTAGTAGATGAGTTCCGGCAACATGACAGCATGGTGACGGTGGTGGTGCAACTATCTCCGCAGGGCTTCACCGAGCACAACGAAAATATGACCAAGGATGAACTAGACGGAGAGGGGCGCCGCACACGGCTTGGGGATCGTGGTGTGTGTTGCCCCTCTCCCTCCACACATATATATAGGTGGGGGGAGGAGGGCAGGTAGCCTAGGGTTCCCCCAAGGGGGCCGGCGGCCACATTTGGCCCCTTCCCTCGCCGCGCCCCCCTTGCCTTCTTAGGCGCGTGGGGGACAGCAGGAGGGGGTGGCGCCCCCCCCCCCCCCCTTCCTTTCTCCCATGTGGAGGGGAAGGCAGGAGGGGCCAGCCCTCCCTCCTTTCCTTCCCTAGGGTTGGCTGCCAGGGAGAGGGTGCGCCAGCCCCTTGTGGGCTGGTGTGTGCCTCTCCTTGGCCCATTAGGCCCATATACTCCCCAGAGGTCTCCCGGAACCCCTTCCGGTGACCCAATGAATACCCGGTATATCCCGAAACCTTTCAGGTGACCAAATAGCATCATCCTATATATCAATCTTTACCTCCGGACCATTCCGGAGCTCCTCGTCATGTTCGTGATCTCATTCGGGACTCCGAACAACATTCGGTCATCAACTCACATAACTCATATAATACTATATCATCAACGAACGTTAAGCGTGCGGACCCTACGGGATTGAGAATGATGTAGACATGACCGAGACGCCTCTCCGGTCAATAACATATAGTGGGACCTGGATGCCCGTATTGGTTCCTACATATTCTACGAAGATCTTTATTGGTCGAACCTTTATGACAACATACGTAATTCCCTTTGTCTGTCGGTATGTTACTTGCCCGAGATTCGATCGTCGGTATCTTCATACCTAGTTCAATCTCATTTCCGGCAAGTCTCTTTACTCGTTCCGTAATACATCATCTCGTAACTAACTCCTTAGTCACTTTTCTTGCAAGCTTCTTATGATGTGTATTACCGTGAAGGCCCAGAGATACCTCTCCGATACACGGAGTGACAAATCCCAATCTCGATTCACGCCAACTCAACAGACACCTTCGGAGATACATGTAGAGTATCTTTATGATCACCCAGTTATGTTGTGACGTTTGATAGCACACAAGGCATTCCTCCAGTATCTGGGAGTTGCATGATCTCATGGTCGAAGGAACATGTATTTGACATTAAGAAAGCAGTAGCAATAAACTGAACGATCATATGCTAAGCTAATGGATGGGTCTTGTCCATCACATCATTCTCCTAATGATGTGATCCCGTCATCAAGTGACAACACATGTCCATGGTTAGGAAACTTTAACCATCTTTGATCAACGAGCTAGTCTAGTAGAGGCTTACTAGGGACACGGTATTTGTTTATGTATCCACACATGTATTTAAAGTTTCCGATCAATACAATTCTAGCACGAATAATAAACGTTTATCATGAATAAGGAAATATAATAATAACAACTTTATTATTGCCTCTAGGACATATTTCCATCAAAAAGTGACCTCAATGAGCACATTAGAGCACTCCCAAGACCAGACTAGTTGCTCCTGCAGACAAGCTCTTCAACTAGTTTGGCAGCGCTGGGCGAGCATGCAGCACACTGGAACACTCCACAAAATAGAAAAAGTGACCCCGATGAGGATAATGGAGCACTCCCTAGACCAGACTAGTTTCTACCGTAGGCAAGTTCTTCAACTAGTTGGGTGGCACTGGGCCGAGCACGTAGCAATACTGAAGCACTCCGCAAACTAGAAAAAGTGAGTTCGACGAGCACAGTAGTGCACTCCCCATACCAGACTAGTTTCCATAGGCAAGCTCTTCAACTAGTTAGACGGTGTTGGGACAAGCACATAGTACACTAGAGCACTCTCTAGACCAGAAAAAATGACCTCGATGAGCACGTTGTAGCACTCCCCGTATTCGACTAGTTGCTCCCGCACGCAAGCATCTCACGGCTCGCAAGGCCAGCCGATTGGAAAGATGGATAACCTAAACGCGTCCTGACGGGCTATCGGTTGCAACCTGGACACGGTTTTTTACCAGCGCGTTCCATTCATAGCGCATATCTGAGTCACACATCCACGCGACGTCAAATCAACAAGGCCCATTGTGTTGTCAACACTGCAAAGTATTCCAACTCTCCCATGATTTTCGGCAGCGGGTATATGGAGATGTATTCCAGGATAGGCGGTGGGACTAGGTCTATGCTGTCGTCGGGTCCTTCACGTGCATCTATCCCTTGGTGCTCTTTTATTATGTGTCAGAGCTTAGGCTCATTAAGTACTACTAGTCTCTACTCCTAATGAAGCAGTTGGTAGTCTCGCTTCTAGGTTTTTTTAGTCCCACCTCCCCTGGTTTTTTTTTGTACCTCCTCCCACCTCCGACTTATCCACCAGAAACCGAAAAAACCTCCTCCTGAGGCCCCAACCCGCACCCATCCACGTACCAAAAAAATAGACCTACGAAGGTTAACCAACGAAAAAAGACCTACGGTACGGTTTATTTTCGTCCGGTTTATTTTCGTCCCACCTCCCACCACCCACGTCCACTGGTTTCTTATCCATTGGTTTATTTTTCTCTCCACTTTTTTTTTAAAAAATCAACACTTTCCTAATGACAAAAGATCACGGATCTAACTTTCCTACCTTAGCCAAATCAACGAATCTCTCTCATTAATGCAATTTGCTTTAGGAAACAAATAATATATTCTTTCCTACCTTAGCCAAATCAACGGATCTCTCCCATTAATGCAATTTGCTTTAGGAAACAAATAATAGATTCTTTCCTACCTTAGCCAAATCAACGGATCTCTCTCATTAATGCAATTTGCTTTAGGAAACAAATAATAGATTTTCAGGAAACAAATAATGGATTTAAAGAAATTCATAAGTAAACCATTGACAAAAAAAGATCTTATCGTGATAGTCGGTTTTGTAGTCGTTCGTTCGTTTTGCTCGGCTCCCTCGTTCGTTCGGTCCCACCTCTTTTATTTGCTCGGTTCTCTCGTGAGTTATCTCCTCTGATTTTCGATTTTCTCTCCACCATATCAGCGATAGAGCCCCCTCAAAGAAAAAATCAACGCCCCATTGCTTTTCAAACTCCTGAGCAAGAGCTGGGTCTCCTACTCGCACGCCGCCGCCGCCCGCCCGTCTCCATCCGACTCGCACGCCGCCACTCGCCATAGGAACATCGCTGCACCTCGCGCCTCCTCCAGATCGTCTTCGAGGTTAGGCAACCGAGGGATTCGACGCTGTTGTCCGGAGCTACTTCGCCCACGATGTAAAGAAGGGCATGGGCAAGAGATCATGGCCTTTCGGGATTGCAACCATAGGGGTCAAGATGGTGCTGATCCGGCCGCCGGCCACACCCTAATCCTCTCCTTCTCTCACTCAGTTCGTATTCCCCTACCTCTTTCCAACAAAGTGAGGGAGTCTGATATGTTGCGTGTTGTTGTGCTGCAGGTCCTTGAGGTTGGGTGCGGCAACACGCGACTCGGAGAGAAGCTTTTGTGGTAGGGCAGCAGCGGCAGTACCTGCATAGACCCTCTCGATGCTCCCCTGATTTGGTGTTGTAGCAAGGAGGTGGTTGCAGGCAGGAGGTTGGGACGCGCAGCTCCGTAATAGCCTTTATCACGCTCGGGCTCATTGTTTGGGGATGAAGGTGTCAATCTGATCGCGCTCTCCTCCATGACTTTCCCTGAATCTTCTATTCATTATATAACCTCTAAGGCCCTTACAAAACAAATTCTAATAACTCAATCTCTTTCTGCTGATTCTTATAGGGCCACCAATCATACATGTATACACCATGTTTTCTCTACTGTAATTTGATGTTTTATTTTCATGTGGCACAGAAGAGTTTAGAGTTCACTCTGAGAGAAAATTGCTTTGCATGTACATTTGCTGAAAGACTGGTGTGCTGAACTTTAGATGATTCCGATTTGTCGCTGCCATATAACCTTTCCTCTTTTTCTTGATATGTCCAAAAGAGATCCTTATTTCACCTTTTTTTTTAGGTTTGCAACGTGAGAATTTCATACTTTTGGAGTAGAGCTATCAAAATATATACTTTTGAGTTTCTAAAAATATCCATTATGAGGTAAAAATCATTAAATACATATTGTTTTATGTATGTTTCGTGTCAGACGAATCTGTCACAACCTTATGAAAGTTTAGGAAGGGTCAGCTTGTTGCAAGATCAGTAAGAAATTATTGCATAGTTTATCATTTTTATTCTTGTATCTCTACTCCTAATGGAGCAGTTGGTAGTCTCGCTTCCAGGTTTTTTTTCGTCCCACCTCCCATGGTTTTTTTTTGGTATCTCCTCCCACCTTCGCTGGTTTTTTTTCGTAGATTTTTTTTCGTCCCCTCCCCCCACTTCATCGGTTTGTTTTTGCGTCACCCTCTCACACAACGAAAGAAATCTGAACAGATCAGAACTTTACATACTGGCGCACGTTATATTTAGTAATGTAGAATCAATCACGAACAATCTCTAAAGATCAAATCTAAATTAATTAACCTTACCTTAAATCACTCAATCACATTAACCTTACCTTAACTCACGGATGGTAATCAATCTCCAAACAAAGGAAACAATACATCGAGGGAGCAGTAAATAAACTCCCTTTCTTATGACATGTATATGATCTTCCCTTCCCTCTCCGTTGTCGAGCGTTCTTGATTCTCGAGGCCGATGCTTGGGCTGCGTCACTGGGTCGCGACGGTGCCGGAGGACGAGGATGGCGAGGCCGGGTGCCGCGGCACCGCGTTGGCCGCGGCCGGTGAAGGGGGCGAAGAAGGGCGGCTTCCCTGGCCCTGGCCGTGGCCGTGGCCCTGGGAGTTGGTGCGGTGGAAGCGGCACTTGAAGGACCCGGCGTGGGTGGCCGGCGCGCAAACGCACTTGGAAGCGGGCCCGTGGCCCGTGCCGGACGGCGCCGACACCGCCCCGGGCCACCTCCTCCCCGTATTCTTGGAGCTGTGGCTGGCCGATTTACATGAAATTAATTCCCTCAGTTGTGGTGGCAAATATAATACACATAATCCATATTGTTATGCACTAGCGTGTGTGTGTGTGAAATAGATGGATTATGGTCCCGTACCCAATAAGATGGATATGTGTGTGTGTGTTAGAGAGAGAGAGAGGGAGAGGGGGAGAGAGAGTGAGGAAGAGGAAGGGAGAGAGTGTGTGTGAGGATTTGATGGTAAAAAAGGTCGCTAATGTCACTTGATATGTATGAGAATATTAATATTGAACTCTTAAAGTTAATGTGGCCCCGTTGCAACGCACGGAAGTTCTTCTAGTAGTACTAATTTATTTGATCACTGTATGGACCAGTAATTTATCCGCGAACTGTGCAAATTGTATGGAGCGCGTGCAATGTGACTTGGCCAAGATTTAAAATACAGGTGCTAAAGGTTCTTTGAAGTACGAGAACAAAGTTCTACTTTGTACTCGGTTCAGATTAGATCAGCAAGCTTTGGAGTATTCCATTTCAGGTAATAAAAAATGCTTACTAGTTAGTCCGAAAGAACCACTGACACCATGTAGAATTCAAAAACATAAAAAAATTGTACATTGGTTTGCACTGGAAATTTGAAGACATCGACAATGCAAAGCGCCATAGAAGTTTGGACGCTGATATGAAAAATACTCTATTATTCAAAGCACAATGTTCATTATTACTTCACGTACACAACAAGTACTCCTTGAGTTCTACCTGCTTTCGGACCCCAGCACAATGGAGGTTGGATTTTTGAAAAATAAGCACATAATTTCTGAAGTTCGAGAACATTTTGAAAAAAAATACAGATGCTATTGATGTAAATAAAACATTTCAAAGTTTTGAAGGATGTATAATATTTTGTACTATAATACAAGAAATATTTTGAACATTATGGAAATAGTACAAATGAACGGTAAGGTTCTGTGAAGATTTTTTTAGTTATATGTCAATTCTCTCTAAAGGTCTACACAGTAGACGACACGAGGTCCGCAACCGAGAATATAAAGTGCACATCGAGGGTTATGCGGGACGTAGTGACTAGTGATGACCATATCACAAGAATTGTAAGGTTGGTTTCTCAAGATCCCGAACGAAAGAACTTACTAATCGATATAATATTAAAGTTCTTCGTGGTCAAGTGAAAAGGGCCACATTCGGGTACATATGGCTACTATCTCTAAAGTTCTTCATGGTAGACTATAAGAGGACCACGACCAGGGATGTAAAGTGTGCATCGATGGTTATTCAGGACGTAGTGTCTAGTGATGACCATATCACAATAATCGTAGGTTGGTTTCCCTAGATCCGCACTGAAAAAACTTATTGATCAATATAACATTAAAGTTCTTCGTGGTCAAGTGCAAGAGGCCTGCCTTCGGATACACATGTCCACTGCCTTTAAAGTTCTTCGCGGTCGACCATGAGAGGACCGCAAGCGAGGATATAAAGTGCAAATCGACGGTTATACAATACATAGTGTCTAGTGATGAACATATCACAATAATTGTAAGGTTGGTCTCACAAGACCCCGAATGGACAAACTTACCTATCGATCTAACATTAAAGTTCTTCATGCTCGAGTGAAAAGGCCCGCATTCGGGTACATATGGCTACTATCTTTAATGTTCTTCACGGCCGACTATAAGAGGACCGCAACCTGGGATATAAAGTGTACATCGATGGTCGTGCAAGACGTAGTGTCTAGTGATGACCATATCAGAATAATCATATGTTCGTTTCTCAAGATCCCTATTGAAAAAACTTACCGATCAATGTAACATTAAAGTTCTTCATGCTCTAGTGCAAGAGGCCTGCCTTCGGGGTACACATGTCTACTATCTTTAAAGTTCTTCACGGTCGACCATGAGAGGACCGCAAGCGAGAATATAAAGTACACATCAAAGGTTATACGAGACATAGTGTCTAGTAATGACCATATCATTGGCAGGTCAAGTCGGCTCATGTAGAGCAACAACGACAGTGACGTATATTCGGCTCGTTCTGGCGGCAGTAGTGATCGTTCGGGGGTCTCAAAATCTTGATATAATTCATGTTATGTTTGTAATGCTTTATACTTCTAATGAACTTTTATAACAGATCTGATCCTTTTTGAAAAATATATAGCATGTTCAATCTTGATATAATTCATGTTATTTTTGCAATGACTTGTACTTCTAAAGAACTTTTATAATAGATCTGATCCTTTTCGGAAAAAAATATAACATGTTCTGAGGAGCTGAACCTTCATCTCTCCCTCCGTTCCTTTATATAAGGTGTATTTGTTTTTTAATAAAATTCCACAATGTAAGGTGCATTTCTTCTAAATCCTCAAAATTCCGCTTTTAACCCTCTAGAAAAAAAGAAAGTATCTCTCCCCCGATTACATGTATCTCTCCTTGCAAAGAAAAAAAGGAAAGTATCTCTCTCCCGATTGCGTGTATCTCTTACTTTCCTAGTCTAAATGATTTACTCGCCACTAATCAATGATTTAGCCAAGGTTAATTTTGTCCTAACTTGTGTTTAATTATGTGCCTTGGTTACCGTGTCAAAAATTATACACCTTACATAAAGGAATGGATGGAGTACATTGTAAAGATTTAACAAATTGTCTTTTCCCTTTTAAAGATTTCCTGTTCGCGGTCTTCAAAATAACAAACCCTCTATCAGATAGTATAAACCTCTTTAGTTTAGTGTACCGATTTGACAAAATATATTTTTCCTTTTTCCCGACTTCATAATCGTGCTCTTCAAAATAGCCACTAATGTTGACAGTTGTTTACACACTAACGATCTTGAGAGACAGGCATCGAGTTCTAGGTACAGAGGAATCAAGGCACATCCATAATTATCATTGGAGGCCGATGCAACTAAGTGTAATTATATTTTAACCCGTGTAATATTTGTAAGCAGGGTCCTCTATTTTCCAAACAAAGTTCTTATGTGGTCACAACTCACAAGAAAGTTCTTTGCACAACGATAAACAAAAACACATCGACTTGACAAAGTTATCACAAGAAAGTGCTCTCTAATAGTTCTTCAAATATTGTGGAAAAGTTCCATTACGAGACTTGAAAGTCCTGTACAAAAAAGTTACCTATACGGTTTATACTCCAAGCTAATGAACATAAGAAAAGAAATTCAGAGTAATAAATAGGCTAACATTCTTCTGGTTTAGCGTCTGTAAAGTCCTCACAGTGGATGTCCCCATTGCCTGCACTAAAAAAATACCATGTGAAACAATGAATACGTCACATCAGTCTCTCTAGCTAGTGTTGCTGGATACGATCACAGATTCACAATGTTCTCAGAAAAGGTGGCAGCTTGCTCATGTAAACATCTATCCAGCACGTCCTATTGGACCACATCAAATTAAACCAAATTTGCTTGTTACTCCAAGATGCACCGAATCATCAAAAAGATTTGCAAAATAATAGGGGAGGACGATAAACGGGTGCCATGGGCATCAGGGCGAAACAACGCTGCCGGCACGAGCAGCAGCCGACATGATCACTCATTGTGCACACATCCTCCATCTGGTGGCCCTGGGCTAGCTGCCTCATCCTTCGCTCCACCAGCTGCACCCCTCCTCTTATTCCTCTGTCCACCCTCTCAAGACATTGATCTGGCGACTTGGAGCAAAAAATAGAGAAGGGATTTCTTCAGAAAATAAACAAGAGCGACAAATCTTGGAGTAAAGAAGAGAAGAGAGAAGAGACTTGGTAAGAACCGAAGATGTTCCCATGCACACTAATCTCACCTGCACATCAGGATATGGATGAAGGGAAGTTAAATCGCATTGCAGGTGAGGGAGGCATCCCTTCCATCGCTCCCTCCTCCATTCCTCTCTCTCTCTCTCTCTCTCTTGCTCTCAGCACCATCGACACTGGTGTTGGAGCGGGGATGCACCATCACCACCACCACCAGCGGCAAGGCGAGCTTCTCTTGTGTTAAATCAAGGTGCTTAAAATCGGGTGGTATAGCTTCATACTAAGGCCCTACAAAATGTTGCAACTATATGTAGTTAACAAAACTTGCCAACGTCCTTCAGGTTCGAGGACTGAAGAACCGGGCAAGTTGAATCAAAGTGCTTAACTCCGGGGGTCTTACTTCATACTAAAGTCCTACATAGGTTGCAATGGAAGACTAATAACATATATATCGAATATTAGGGAAAGAATCATGTGTGGTTCACAAAAAATTATAAAGTCCTTCGGGTTCAAGGACTCAGTATCGATCACGTTAAGTATTATGTTTAGAACCCAGTCTTTAGTGTATGAAACTGGATAGAAGTCCTTCCAGCTCGATACCCTAAGTATCGTGCAAAAGGAAAGAAAATGCACCAGTAAAGAACATATAAATGAGGCTAAAGTCCATCGTGTTCGATAGCTTAATTACGTCATATGCAAAAACACAATGTTCAATAAATATCATGTATACCGAGTGCTTGATTCCTTTGTGTTTGATAAATTAAATATCAGGCCCACGTAATCAAAGGCCCACTTGAATGCTAGATCAAAGTGTTCAATATATGTAACTTGTCTAAGTTCTTCGATCTCATTGGATCAAGTACCTGATAAATGTTAGTAAAGTGCACAATTGAATCAAGTACCCGATAGTCATATGGAATGTTGCAACGTAGCCTTAAAAGCATCTATGAGAAATGATGCATTATGAACTAGTTGTAGTTGACAACACTCTTTGAAGTCCTTCGCTTCGTTGTCACTAAGTACATGTCATGTGAGTTCAAAGTGCAACACTAGATGGTAAAGTTTTGGTAAGTCCTCCATGACCTATACCTTAAGTGTGCTACGTGTATGAACAAAGTTTTCATCATAAGTGGTAAAATTTTGATAAGTCCTTCGTGCCCTATACCTTAAGTGCGCCACACGCTTGAGCAAAGTTCATAAATTATTATGGATGATGGTAAAGTTCTTCTGGATCAATCTCTCAAGTGCACAACGTGCATGAACAAAGCTTTCATCCTAAAAAATAAAAATTTGATAAGTCCTTCGTACCCTATACCATAAGTGCACCACAGGCTTGATCAAAGTTCTTAAATTGTTATGGATGACGATAAACTTTTTTAGTAATGATATCGCAAGTGCGCAACATGCATGAAAAAAGTTTTCATCCTGAGAGATAAAATTTTGATAAGTCCTTCATGGCCTATACCTTAAGTGCGCCATACGCTTGAGCAAAGCTCTTAAATTGTTATGGATGATGGTAAAGTTCTTCCGGATCGATCTCTCAAGTGCGTAGCATGCATGAACAAAGTTTTCATCCTAAGAGATAAATTTTTGGTAAGTCCTTCGTGCCCTATACCTTAAGTGTGCGACACGCTTGAGCAAAGTTCTTAAATTATTATGGATGACGGTAAAGTTCTTCCGGATCGATCTCTCAAGTGTGCAGTGTGCATGAACAAAGTTTTCATCCTAAGAGATAAAATTTTGTTAAGTCCTTCATGCCCAATACCTTAAGTGCGCCGCACGCTTGAGCAAAGTTCTTAAATTGTTATGGATTACGGTAAAGTTCTTCCGGATCGATCTCTCAAGTGTACTACGTGTATGAACAAAGTTGTCATCCTAAGAGATAAACATTTGATATGTCCTTCGTGCCCTATACCTTAAGTGCGCCGCACGCCTAAGCAAAGTTCTTAAATTGTTAGGGATGACGGTAAAGTTCTTCCGGATCGATCTCTCAAGTGTGCAACGTATATGAACAGAGTATTCATCATAGGAGATAAAAATTTGATAAGTCATTCGTTCCCTATACCTTAAGTGCGCCACACGCTTGAGGAAAGTTCTTAAATTGTTATGGATGGCGGTAAAGTTCTTCCTGATCAAACTCTCAAGTGCGTAGTGTGCATGAACAAAGTTTTCATCATAAGATATAGAACACCGATAATTCCTTCATGCCCTATACCGTAAGTGCGCCACACGCTTGCGCAAAGATCTTAAATTATTATGGATGACGGTAAAGTTCTTCCGGATCGATCTCTCAAGTGCGCAGCATGCATGAACAAAGTTTTCGTCATGAGAGATAGAATTTTGATAAGTCCTTCGTGCTATATACCTTAAGTGTATCACACGCTTGAGCAAGGTTCTTAAATTTCTTGTGGATGACGGTAAAGTTCTTTTGGATCAATCTGTCACGTGCGTAACGTGCATGAACAAAGTTTTCGTCATGAGAGATAAATTTTTGATAAGTCCTTCGTACGCTATACCTTACGTGTGCCACACGCTTGAGGTCCTTCGAGTTAGATGACTTAACTACCATGCACGCGTAATGCCCAACCCATTTAAATCCTGTTGTAGTAGTCTTTAGATGAGAAGAAATAGAAATTGATATTTCCACTTCCTATCCTCCCTAGGTTGTTCATCAAAATTCGTTGTTGATATCCAAACTCGAGCATGTGTAACTAAAGTTCTTCTACCTAGGCCATAAAAGACCGGCAATAGTATGTGAAACTCCATATTTGGGGTGTCTGTCTCTCAAGTTCTCGTATATGCATGACATGAAGGAGCCGGTATTAAAATCAAGATTGCTTTTCTGTGAGAGTACGAGACTTCAGTGTGTCTCATTGAAGTTCTTTTTCGTATGCCATTAATCCCATTGTAGTAGTTTGTAGACAAGACGAAATAGGAATTGATCGCTTCACTTGCTATCCTCCCTAGGTTGTTCTTTTATCATTGGTGCGTGTCATGGCCTTGTGGGCGAGGAGGCGAGCGGAGGCCGGTCTTCAGTGTAGGAAACTGGATAAAAGTACTTCCAGATCGATACCCTAAGTATCAGGCAAATGGAAAGAAAGTGCACCAGTAAAGAACATATAAATGAGGCTAAAGTCCATCATGTTCGATAGCTTAAGTACACCGCACGTGAAAACAAAGTGTGCAATAAAAATCATGTATACCGAGTGCTTGATTCCATTGTGTTTGATTAATTAACTACCAGGCCCATGTAATCAAAGGCCCACTTGAATGCTAGATCAAAGTGTTCAATATATGTAACTTGTCTAAGTCCTTCGATCTCATTGGATCAAGTACCTGATAAATGTTAGTAAAGTGCACAATTGAATCAAGTACCCGATAGTCATATGGAATGTTGCAACGAAGCCTTAAAAGCATCTATGAGAAATGATGCATTACGAACTAGTTGTAGTTGACAACACTCATTAAAGTCCTTCGCTTCGTAGTCACTAAGTACATGTCATGTGAGTTCAAAGTGCCCCACTAGATGGTAAAATTTTGATAAGTCCTCCGTGCCCTATACCTTAAATGCGCTACATGTATGAACAAAGTTTTCATCATAAGTGGTAAAATTTTGATAAGTCCTTCGTGCCCTATACCTTAAGTGCACCACACGGTTGAGCAAAGTTCTTAAATTATTACGGATGACGGTAAAGTTTTTCTGGATGGATCTCTCAAGTGTGCATGAACAAAGTTTTCGTCCTAAAAGATGAAAATTTGATAAGTCGTTCGTGTCGTATACCATAAGTGTGCCACAGGCTTGATCAAAGTTCTTAAATTGTTATGGATGACGGTAAACTTTTTTTGGATTGATCTCTCAAGTGTGCAGGGTGCATGAACAAAGTTTTCATTCTATGAGATAAAATTTTGATAAGTCCTTCGTGGCCTATACCTTAAGTGTGCCTGTTGACACCGATTTCGGCCAAAAGTAAAATAGTGTGTTTTGATATTTTCCAGGTAAAATCATTTACATAAAATGATAAAACAAAATAGTGAATTTCCGAATACACGGATAAAAATACCATGATGAATTTCCGCTGCACCGCTCAATATAAAATAACAGACCCGAAAATAAAAGAGAAGAAAATGAGCCATATTATTGTATAAATTAGAGGACATATGACTTCCATACACATACGCCGTCATCAACGGCGAAATTCCGATGTTGACCCAAATTCAAAGTTTCATAGACAACACTAATATTGTCAAAATATCATATCATATTTATGAACATTATCCGGTCACCGCTAAAAAATTGGCACAATAATGTTCGTGTAAAATAATATAATGCGCGGCGATGCATAAAGAAAATGTCATGCCGCCGTACAATTATCAATGAAAATGTGCTTTCCCGTGTGAGTACAATTAATTTGACCTGGCTAGCCCACTTATACAAATGGCTATGTACATGCATGGTGCAAGTACGAGCTACATGCATGGATTAATTATGCGGCAAGATTAAGAACTAATAGACTAATTACCCAGCCCATGGCCCATACACATACGGATGTCTCCCGGACTGCTAACTCATGTAAAGAGAACTAAGAGCCCAACTTAGCTACTTTAATCAAATAGACATGGATTAGTGCCCCAAGGCCCATGCGAACGCACTAAATAACCACCTGAAGAAACTTGGCGTGCAATCAGGCAGCATGCCCACGTTCCTGCACACGATCTCTAGGACGTGCGTGCGTCCATGTCTCAGGAATATCCATCGCCGACCACCTATATAAAGGCCAGCACACAACATTGCCAAGGCTTCTCACCCATCCATCGATCACTCATTCAGTCCATCGCTGCTCATCGATTAATCATCGATCCATAGCTCGTTCATTCAGTCCATCGCTGCTCATCGTCCGCGCGCGTCCGCATGTACGCAGTCGGCCGTTCGTCTCCTCGCCGCCATCGTTGTCGTCGTCGCCGCCGGCCGCTCATCATTGTCGTTGCCGCCGGTCACTCGACATCCACGCCGCCGACCGCACCACTCATCCTCAGCCACACGCATCGCCGGCCGCTCATCATCCGCGCCGACCACAAGCTACTACACGCTGGCGGCTGCTCATCCACATCACTTCTCCACACGCCACGGGAGGAAATCCAAGGCAAGGTGAGAATATATGGCTGCCTTTTCCCTCCCTTACTGATCGATGATGCTTTAGTTTCATCGTACATCTCATATATGTTCGGTGTTGCCTAATTAATTTTCTTTTGGTTCGGTCTCATGGTAATCTCGATCCCATGTTGATACAAATCAAGATAATACATAAATGCCTAGTATGGTCATATGCTGATCTTCAGTCCTATACTGATGTGAACTAAGTGCACATGCGCAATCAAAATTTGTCTTGTTTTGGTCTCATGGTGATCTTGTATCCCATGTTGATACAAGTCAAGACCAAAAAATTATGTTCATCTTGTTTTGGTCTCATGGTGGTCTCGCATCTACATGTTGATACAGCTGAACAACAAATCATATCTGTCTTGTTTTGGTCCCATGGTGGTCTTGCATCTCCATGTTGATACAACTCAAGAACAAATCATATATGTGTTGTTTTGGTCCCATGGTGATCTTGCATCTCCATGTTGATACAACTCAAGAACAAATGAAATCCTTCTTTTTTTGGTCTTATGGTGACTTTGCATCCCATGATGATACAATTCAAGAATAAAAATATGTTCTTTCTTGTTTTGGTCTCATGATGATCTTGCATCTCCATGTTGATACAACGCAAGAACAAATTATATCCATCTTGTTTTGGTCTCATGGTGATCTTGCATCCCATGTGGATACAAATCAAGAATACAAATGAAATTCATGCATGCCGGTAGAAATCAAGATAGATTTTCTCCATATAGTTCACTTATGAAATGTGTGAGGTAATTGTTGCATCATGAGATGCTAGCTAGCCGTGAAGCAAAGACCAATAATGTTGGCATGTCACATTTGCCTAATTAACAACCTTGATCAGTATAGGGTCTAATCTTGGTAAAATCAATGCACACGGCCATGTATTCTTAAAATGTTCTCAAACTTCAAAAGTAGCATGCACTTTGATTAGGTACTAGTAGGTATCATGATTAGATACTAGTAGATATGCGTGTGAAATGAGGCCATGCAAAACACCATTTGCATTGCCTTGATCGAGAAATTAGTCAGGCAATTTATGTGTTCCTTTCATATGAATGCATGTATCGGCTAAATTAAATGATAGATGATTTCCCTATACTGATTTCACTAGTAGAAAACAGGGCTTTCGTCACAGCCGGATCGGAGCATTAGTCCCGGTTGCATTATGAACCGGGACTAATGTGAGCATTAGTCCCGGTTCGAGCGACTAGGGCGCTGGGCAGGCATTAGTCCCGGTTCAAATGTGACTTTAGTCCCGGTTGGAGCCACGAACCGGGACTAAAGGGTGCGATGCCCTTTAGTCCCGGTTCGTGGCTCGAACCGGGGGGACTAAAGGGGTTTTGAAATTTGTTTTTTGTTTTTTCATTTGTTCTTTGTGTTTAGTTTCTGTTTTAAATTGCTTATATCTTTTAGGATATTTGATGTTTTTGAGTGATTCTTTTTGCATTAGATTCAAAATTTTGTCTAGTTTCTGTTTGTGCAATTAGTTTTCAAATTTGAATGATTTAAATATGAATTTGTTCAAATTTGCTTCAAATCCTAGATTGTGAATAATTTGAGTTTAAAAATAGTTTTTAATTTAATTCTTTTTGCTCCTAGTCACATGTTAGACGGTGCTAGCAGATGTAGTAGACGGTAGGATTGGATGGACACCATCCCGGACTAAAGAGGTTCAAACTCTACCCCCCCTGTGTATCGTCATTTCAGTTTTGTAAAAAACAAAAGAAAATGATAAAAACTTCAAAAATTAAAATCCTTCGAGATGTAGTTATGTTACTACATCTACTAGTTAGGAAAATTAAAAAACTTAAATTTGGACATGTTTTTCAAAAAAGTGTTATGAAAAAGTAAAACGGCCATATCTTTTGCATACGATGTCGAAAAAAAACGCATAATATATCAAAAAAATCAGCACAAAAATCCGCATCCGATTCCAACTACCAAAGGCGGGTTTTTCAAATTTTAGAATCCTCAAATTCTTAAAGGAAAAAAGTTATGCTCAAATTTCAGTTTTTTTTGAATTTTGGTTAAATCTGGTCAAACTGTGGTCAAACTACTTATTCAAGAAATATTAGTGTTACTAAATAATTATTTTAGTTTTTTTGAATTTTGGTCAAACTATGGTCAAATCAGGTCAAACTATGGTCAAATCAGGTCAAACTGTGGTCAAACTATTTATTCAAGAAATATTAGTGTTACTAAATAATTATTGTTTTTTAGAATAATAGTTTCAAACTCAAACGGTGCTTAATGCTCAAGTTCAACTCCTAAGGGTTAATAGGATTGACAGCTTAGTATTGTCAGGAAAACAACAAGTGCAGACTTGGAAACTAGGGGGAATAGAACTCGAAAGTTAAGCGTGCTCAGGCTGGAGTAGTGAGAGGATGGGTGACCGGCCGGGAAGTTAGACGATTTGGAATGATGGGTGACCGGCCGGGAAGTTAGACGATTTGGAATGAGTCCTGATTAGAGATTAGAGATTAAATTCTAAAGCAGTGAGGAGGGAGGGGTGATTAGAGATTAAATTGTTAAATAATTCAAATATTTGAAAATCAGAAGAAAAAAAATTAAAAAAAATTCAATTTTTTTTTTCAAAAAATTCCTTTAGTTCCGGTTGGTGTTACCAACCGGGACTAAAGGTCCTCCAGCCCGAGCTCCAGCAGGCGGCCACGTGGAGCCCCATCTGTTCCGGTTCGTATAAGAACCGGGACTAAAGGTGTTGGGCTTTAGTCCCGACCCTTTAGTCCCGGTTCCCGAACCGGGACAAATGGGCCTTATGAATCGGGACAAATGGCCCTTTTTCTACTAGTGTTTGCACTAGAAATGTCCAAAATAAATATGATAATGAAACATGAATAGTTTAGTCCTATATAGCTAGACTTGAATTGACATTTTTCATAGACCCCATCATGTCCATGCAAAATATAAATTGATATATACTTCTGTTTGGTTACACTACAAGTATTTAGTTTCTGCTCTGTTGGTGATAATACAAGTGAGAAGGAATCACCATACTTCATTTGTTTATACAACACATGGGCACGATTTTGCTACATAATGTTAGCACTAATACAAGTGAAGTGAAACTTTTAAAAAAAATCTCATGCACTTCAAATCCAAAGTCATATAAATATTTGACTAGGTTCACTTAGTCGCATGTACATATATGATGTGTTTGAGACTAGGAAAGCTAGTATTTAGGCATAATCCATATGTCATAAGATAATCTCTCATACAAATTAAAATTAAATCATGCATTCCTTTCGTATAGGTGCATGCATCCACAAAACTAAAAGATAACTAGGGTCATAGCCCATGTCACTTGCACTAAACATAATATAATGCGTCATCAAATTCCATGTAGCCTCCCCATATGTTGGCTTGACGCAACACTATGTACGTTGCTACAAATAAATCCGATAATTCCTACATTTCATGCATGCATATAGAAATCACATGCATGTCAAAATGGACTCATAAAAAGAGTTATGCCCTATATTGCACGCATGCTATTTAAACCAGCTAGTTAAGCATTAAATGAACCTTCATATGATTAAAAAGACAACCACTATATACTACAAAAATTTCCAATGGTTAATGAGATAGGTACAAATAGCCAAGGCATGTATGTGCTAACTGTCAGGTGATACAAACAAATCAAATCATGAAGGCTCCCCGAGTGCGCCGACGTCAACGACAGCGAGGATGACTTTTTTTACATTTTGTAGTTTCTTTTATTTCTACATTTGTAGCACTCATGTGTTGTGATGCTATGTAATAGATATGTTGGAATTCTTAATCAAGGGGTTTCTCTTCGGAGATGTAATTAACAGGTCTTTTATGTAAATGTAAGAGTTCTGGAAATAAAGTACTTGCAATATTTGATCCTTTTACTCATTGTATGCATTTACGCATTTAAATTATTCACCCTGTATCAATGACGTGGACGCGTAGTTTTCCGCCCCATTTTCCCGTCATCAGTGCCACACGCTTGAACAAAGTTCTTAAATTGTTATGGACTATGCTAAAGTTCTTCCGGTTTGATCTCTCAAGTGTGCAGCGTGCATGAACAAAGTTTTCATCCAAAAGATAAAAAATTGATAAGCCTTTGTGCCCTGTACCTTAAGTGTGCGCCACGATTGAGCAAAGTTCTTAAATTGTTATGGATGACGGTATAGTTCTTCCGGATCGATCTCTCAAGTGCACAGCATGCATGAACAAAATTTACAT
The DNA here is from genome assembly GCA_011799875.1 of Thinopyrum elongatum. Taxonomy (NCBI): domain Eukaryota; kingdom Viridiplantae; phylum Streptophyta; class Magnoliopsida; order Poales; family Poaceae; genus Thinopyrum; species Thinopyrum elongatum. Next base: position 289,995,338 of record CM022299.1, on the reverse strand, counting down.
CCCAAGAGATAAAGTTTTGATAAGTCCTTCATGCCCTATACCTTAAGTGCGCCACACGCTTGAGCAAAGTTCTTAAATTGTTATAGATGACGGTAAAATTCTTCCGGATCGATCTCTCAAGTGCGCAGTGTGCACGAACAAAGTTTTCATCCGAAGAGATAAAATTTGATAAGTCATTCGTGCCCTATACCTTAAGTGCGCCGCACGCTTGAGCAAAGTTCTTAAGTTATTATTATGGATGACGGTAAAGTTCTTCCGGATCGATCTCTCAAGTGTGCTACGTGTATGAACATAGTTTTCATTCTAAGAGATAAAAATTTGATAAGTCCTTCGTGCCCTATACCTTAAGTGCGCCGCACGCTTGAGAAAAGTTCTTAAATTGTTATGGATGATGGTAAAGTTCTTCCGGGTCGATCTCTCAAGTGCACAACGTGTATGAACAGAGTATTCATCATAAGAGATTAAATTTTGATATGTCGTTCGTGCCCTATACCTTAAGTGTGTCACACGCTTGAGCAAACTTCTTAAATTATTATGGTTGATATCCTGCGTGTCATGGCCTTTCGGGCGAGGCGGCGAGCGAAGGCCGGTCACTGGGTTAGGCGCATGGCCGACGGTTTGTATCCTCAGCTTGCTCGTCCCCTCTATCCCTTCCCTCCTTTCCATACGTCGTTCCGTCGATAATAATGTAAAATTGCTAATTGGTCTCAGAAAGAGATTGATACAATTACGAGTTTGGGCTTAAATTTGAGGCCAACGAGTGGGGAATTTTCTATTGCCTAGTCTTTGATTATGGATTTGTTCTAGATAGTTGAATGTTTACTTTAAAATTAGAATACTTAAATTTCAAATATGAGGAGGTTTTAGGATAGTCAAATTTGAGAGATCACTTATTTTATGTGAATTACAAATTCATTTTTCTTATCTAGTATTTTTTTTACGACGTGTGGATGATAATTTGGATAGCTGTAGACCCTTTCGATGACTTATGTTGTCAAGTTTCAACTTTATTTTGGTCTATGAAACTGGATACTGATACATTGCATATTAACTAAAGGTTTAATTTAAATTACATTTGTATGATTACCGCATTTCTATTTTCACTCATTTTTAATGTGGATTGGTCATTCAGACGTTTGGTGCTATTTTGTATTTTATGTATCCAAACACTCGATTTTGATTCAAATTAGACATTTAGAATCAGACTGGCTCCACCAACGAGTGTGGTCGATGTAAACAAAAATTTGGCGTGAATAAAAAAATCCTTCATCTAACTCAAGAACGAAACTGCTGCACGGACAACGCATACATGCACAACGGATGCACGATGGCCAATCCAACCGTATGCATGCGCATTATGAAATACACGAACGGACTGATATGGGCTATCATGCCGAAATCGTTCGCACGGCGTTGTGTGCGTAGCAGCCTTGACTCAGGAAAGTGCGGGGTTCAATCTTAAATTTCATGCACATTTTTTCCTTCATATTATTAATCTAGATTTGTTATTCAGAAGTTTGGTCATATTTTGTATTTTATGTATCCAAACACCCGAATTTGATTTCCAAATTAGACATTTAGGATCAGAAGTTCTGGCTCCACCAATGAGTGTGACTGACGTAAACAAAAAGTCAGCGTGATGGAAAAATCGTTCATCTAACTCAGGAAAGTGTGGGGTTCGATATATTAAATTTTCATACACATTTTTTTCTTCATATTTCTACACTACAAGTTCCTGGAGAGAAAACATGCACACTAAACTCCAGCGCTACAAGTCTTACAAAGCAATCACCATGATTTGGTCCCCCTATATGAAAGAAACTCTCACTGCAGCAATTCACAAAGTCAAACCAAGTAAAGCACAGAAAATTCAGGACTGGATTGAGAACCATCTGTAATTGATTTTATGTTTCCACAAGCTGGTATTGGCTAGAGGTTTTTCTTTGTTTTTTTTCTGTATCTTGCTGTAAATACTTTTATTTTAATATAATTACAGTAGAACTATTGTTCTACGGACCAGGTTTCAAAAAAAAAATCACATGAAACAGTGCAAATGGAGGTTCTCTCCCATAGTGAAAACTGTCAAAAGAAAAAGAGAAATATCAGAAGAGAGAGGTCAACTTCTGTTTGCCTCCTTCGTACACATACCAACAAGACCAAAAACAGTGCGCACACAGCTTTAGCGAAGTCCTTCAAAAATTAAAAAAGTACCACACAAAAGAACATGTAGTAATTAACAGTGCGTAGAATGGTCTAGTAAAGTCCTTCGAAAGTTAGAAGTCGCATGAAAAAGGAATTTAACAAATATATTTGAATAAATCAAATCATTTACAGTAGGAACTAACTGATGAAATAATAACAAAAGTGAAATAATAACAAAAGTGCGGAGTGATGAGAAACAAAGTACTTCATCTTGGTTAAAAAAAGTGCTTGCATATCCTCAAATATTAATCAGTCAGTTACTTTAAGCAATGTTGTCTGCTTCACTCGAAAAGCACTTTGGCTAAGAACAACTAGGTTCTCTAGTACATGCCCTTCACCAGAGAAGTGCTAAGAACGAGCATAACACAAGTATTGAATGCAATATACAAAATCTATCATGCCGGAACCCCTTCCAATCCACAGAAAAAAGAGGATGGGTTTGTGAAACAAGAGTCATGCTCCTCCCTGGCCTTGCCATGTCTTCGAACCCAAAAATCAAGTCGAAGAGCATCTAGTGGCCGACCTCGACCGCGTCCAACGTATCTGAAAAGTAAAGAAACATTAGAGCAAATTCACCAGGACCAAATCCAGTAGGGTATTTCTTTTTAGCACATCAATTATAACAGCCAAAATCCATATGAAGAATCACAGGAAAGCAAAAAAGCATCAAGATTTGGGAAGAACAACAAGAAGAGCAAAAATGGATCTGGGCCCTACTAAGGGGAGGATCTGGTGGCAAGGATGTGTATCCCCCTGGCCGCCCGAGTCTTGACACTGACATTTATTCTTCTTCCCGTTCTTGTTCCTCCTCTTCTCGCATCCACCTGTTGCATCTTGGTGAAGCGGTTGACTCGCCGGCCGTTGAGGAGCACGTCAGAGAAGTTGACAGCCATGGATTTGGGGGAGCAGCAGAACTGCACATGGATTTCACAAGTTAAAAAATCTTGTGGTAGAAAACAAAGAAGAATGTAAATTAGCAGATGTGAAACACACCGATGAGCGGAACAAAGATAAACATGCAGCGGAATTAACAAGTACTTAGTAGAAAAAAATCAAAGAGAGATAATTAGGGGAAGAACTCACAGTAGGCTTGGATCCACAAGAACCTTCAACATCATGGGAAATCCGATGATCTGCGGGAGCTATGGGGAGTGTGCCGCCGCCGCACTGGCGTCATCCACTACAAAAAAAGACACATCCGTGACATTTTGGCCCGAACGAAATTTTTTTCTGTTATGGTTATGACACTTCTATGACGATAATTGTGACAAAACTGCGTATCATCATAGATGTGGTGGGCTCCTACTTCTATGCCAAAAAATCATGATAGAAAATGGGGTTTTCGTCCTGGACGGGCCGGGGACGCACCTGCATGACATTCTTTGGGTCGTCCATGATGGAAAAAATCATGGTAGAAGCGAGGGCGAGAAAAATATCGGGGAGTTCCCAGTTACGGTGGGTGGTCGGGGCCGAGCGATGCACCGTGATTTGCGCGTTTCTCTCGTGTACGCGCATGTGTGCGAGGCGTTGGCTAACTGAACCCAAGCGATCGCACTAGCTACATTACTGAACCCGAGCGATCGATCCCTTGGCTATTAACTGAACCTGAGCGATTCCTTCGCTGCTGACTGAACCTGAGCGATTCCTTTGCTGTTGCTGCTAACTGAACCCGAGCGATCGATCACCGCTGCTGCTTACTGAAGCTGATGGAGCCCCCGTGCGAGACGTAGCCAGCCGGTGTGTTGGGTTGCATCTCGATGAACAGCGACCATTGCTACCGTGCGCGCGGGGTACGTAGAACGAGTCGAGACCCCGAGGAACAGGACCCCGTGGTAGTAGGCGGTTGCCGCTGGATGAACAGGACCCCGAGGAGGCCTCTACACCCCATCCGGTTGGGGGATGGATGACAGCACCCCATGGAGGCTGGATGAACAGTAGCCGTGGAGGCAGGAGGAAGTCGCGGTGAATGAACTGTAGCACGTGGAGGCTGGAGGAAGTTGACAGTTGATGAACAGTAGCCGTGGAGGCTGGAGCGAGGCAGTAGACGGTGGATGAACAATGGCCCGTGGAGTCCCGTTTTGCGGTACGCCACACCCCTCCTGATGAACAGAACACCGTTTCGACCATAGGCGCTCCAACAGAAGTTAGTTTCCTCCGTTTTGCGGTACGCCACACCCCTCCCAATGAACAGGACCCCGTTTCGACTGTAGGCGGTCGAACAGAAGGCCGTTTCCTCCATTCTGCGGTATGCCAGGACCCATTTCGGCTGTTCTATCCAAGCCGGTTGGCTCCCAATGAACACGACGCATTTTGTTGCCTCCCGATCAACACGACACAGTTTCTCCATCCGACCCAGCCGGTTTGCTGCCGATGAACAGGACGCCGTTACTGCCGTCCGTTGCCTCTCCATGTACATAAGCCCTGGACGTACGTATGCGCGAGTACGCGTTCGAGACCCCCGCCCGTATATATGTATGTGCCCGTATTTTTTGCCCTGTGGTTGTACATACGTGTACAGGGTTTAGACGGGATTGCCTGATCTGCTATGGCGGGGGCTTTACTACGACACGGTTCATCGTTGCAGAGAGATCGTTCGACCAGTATGTACGTACACGTTCGCGACCAGACAGACAACGCTACGTATGCTTCGATCGGGTGGGTCCCAGCTGTCAAGGAGGATAAGGAGGCACTTCCTTGCATGCGAAGATATAGCTGGTGGGTCCCAGCTGTCAGCGTCACGATATGTCTCCAATGTATCTATAATTTTTTATTGTTCCATGCTATTATATTATCTGTTTTGGATGTTTTATATGCATTAATGTGCTATTTTATATTATTTTTGGGACTAACTTATTAACCTAGAGCCCAGTGCCAGTTTCTGTTTTTTTCTTGTTTTTGAGTTTTACAGGAAAGGAATATCAAACGGAGTCCAAACGGAATAAAACTTTCGTGATGATTTTTCTTGGACCAGAAGACACCCAACAAATTTGGAGTTGAAGGCAGGGGAGTCCCGAGGACTCCACAAGCCAGGGGCGCGCCCTGAGGGCTTGTGGGCCCCTCGGAGCTCCCCTAACCCTAATTCTTCCTCTATATATTCCCAAATATTTCCAAACGACCAGAAGCGTCCACCAAAATACTTTTCCGCCGCCGTAACCTTCTGTACCCATGAGATCCCATCTTGGGGCCTTTTCCGGCATCCTGCCGGAGGGGGATTCGATCACGGAGGGCTTCTACATCAACTCACGTGAGTAGTTTACCTCAGACCTACGGGTCCATAGCTAGTAGCTAGATGGCTTCTTCTCTCTCTTTGATTCTCAATACCATGTTCTCCTCGTTGTTCTTGGAGATCTATCCGATGTAATATTCTTTTCCGGTGTGTTTGTCGATTTCTGGTGAATTGTGGATTTATGATCAGTTTATCTATGAATATTATTTGAATCTTCTCTGAATTCTTATATGCATGATTTGATATCTTTGTATTTCTCTTCGAATTATCGGTTTGGTTTGGCCAACTAGATTGGTTCTTCTTGCAATGGGAGAGGTGCTTAGTTTTGGGTTCAATCTTGCGGTGTCCTCACCCAGTGACAGTAGGGGTAGCGAGGCACGTATTTGTATTGTTGCCATCATGGGTAAAAAGATGGGGTTTTTCTCATATTGCTTGAGTTTATCCCTCTACACCATGTCATCTTACTTAAGGTGTTACTCCGTTCTTATGAACTTAATACTCTAGATGCATGCTGGATAGCGGTCGATGTGTGGAGTAATAGTAGTAGATGCAGAATCGTTTCGGTCTACTTGACACGGACGTGATGCCTATATGCATAATCATTGCCTTGGATATCGTCATAACTTTGCGCTTTTCTATCAATTGCTCGACAGTAATTTGTTCACCCACCATATTATTTGCCTTCAAGAGAGAAGCCTCTAGTGAAACCTATGGCCCTCGGGTCTATTTTTCATCATATATTTTCAGATCTATAAACCAAAAAACCCAAAAATAACTTGCTGCAATTTATTTACTTTTATTATGTTTTATGTTTTAGTAATCTTTTATATCTATCTCTATCAGATCTCACCTTTGCAAGTGAACATGAAGGGATTGACAACCCCTTTATCGCATTGGGTGCAAGTGTTTGATTGTTTGTGCAGGTGCATAGATTGGAGACTTGCTTGTATCTCCTACTGGATTGATACCTGTGACGCCCCCGGCCCGATCGTGCACTAATCATACACGCAAATGCACACGATCAAGCCTAAGGACTCACGGGAAGATATCACAACACAACTCTAAATCATAAATAAAGTCATACAAGCTTTATATTACAAGCCAGGGGCCTCGAGGGCTCGAATACATAAGCTTGCGAACAAGCGTCAGCGGAAGCATCAGATATCTGAGTACAGATATGAAATAGAAACAGAAAGGCCTTTAGAAAGGCGGGGCAAAATAAAACACTACGATCGAAAGGCGAAGGCCTCCTGCCTGGGACCCTCCGATCCTACTCCTGGTCGTCAGTCAACTCGTAGTAGTATCCATCCTCTGGGTAGTAGTAGTAGCGATCGTCGGGGCATCTGTCTCAGGGGGCTCCGTCCTCTGGTCATGTCAAACTGATATGGGGAGAAAAAGGAAAACAAAGCAACCGTGAGTACTCAGAAGTACTCAGCAAGCAAGGATCTACACTACATATGCAACATTATCAAGGGGAGGCTGTATATGTGGACTGGGCTGCAGAAATGCCAGAATAGAGAGAAGGCCTAGTCCTATCGAAGACTAGCATCTTCAGCGGTCTTGCAGCAGTAGAAGAGAGTAGAACAATACCATATAATGTAGCAGTAATAATATCAACCTCACCCAGAGATCCTTTCTCGACTCCCTGCGAGAAAGCAATCCCAGAGCCATAAAGTCATCAAACCTCGTCCTGAGATCCTTTCTCGACTCCCTATGAGAAAGCGATCCCAGAGCCAATACAGTCATCAACCTGTTAACGTCTCAAGGGTCCAGTTCTAGTTGTATCGATCGGGATACAACTCCGAGTGTCCTTTACCGTAGGACAGGCTATCGATAGAAGTTTTCTTCCCTGCAGGGGTGCACCAACTTACCCAACACGCTCGATTAACTCCGGCCGGACACACTTTCCTGGGTCATGCCCGGCCTCGGTCAAACGACACATCGCAACCCTACCTACAGCTCAGCAGAGAGGTCCCCGCCGGTCTACATCCTAAGCGCAAGGGGGTCTTGGCCATCGCCCCTCGCCCTCCGGGTCGTTGCGCACACGGTGAAGCCAGGCACCAACACTACAGGAAGGCGCCGGTCCGTCCGTGCCGCGATGCTGAACTAGACGTCTGACAGAGCTTTCGGCTGATTCATACGATGCAGAACGCCCATACTATGCCCACGTGATGGTTAGTGCTATCAGACCAGAGGCCTGCTCGGATCAAATATCCAAATCGTTAATGGACTAGGGCTTGCGGTAACGAGCAGAGACTCACGAAAGATGTGACCCCGTCGCCCCGTCTCGAGGACTTGCTGCAAGGGTTAAGAATGCCCGGCCGCGCCTCGTATTCACCACTCGGGCACCACACTGGCAACCCGCCTTCACATCACACGCGGGTACCCCTCAGGGTCGACCCGCCTTTCCAAGTAACATTGTAAAGTCCAAGTATCCGTGTGTCCATAACATCAGGGAATCCGAGGTATCACCCTCATTGAATTCCCACTCGATGTATCCGTCAAGGTGAACTAGGAGGAATCACCCTCACTGGGTCCACACTTGAGGTGTTGTACGACAGCGTCGTTATCGGAAGCGGTGAAGGAGGAATCACCCTCAATGACCACGACCGAATAACTACTCTACAGAGTTAACATCAGAAGTGCTACATGAGGTTTCACCCTCGACACTCGATAGTAACGCTGCAGTGTCATTACAACTAAGGGGGGTGATGTGCGGTGTCGGGTCCTGGTCTTCAATCCCATTGATCGGGTCTTCTGACGATCCAGCGCGGCAGTCGGGATAAGTGGGGTCACTGATAGGTCTCTACCCAGCCTAGACTAAACAGTTTAGGATATGTAGGTAATTATCAACAGCAGGTTACAATGAACAAGCTATGCATCAGAATAGGTAAAGCAGCAGCAGCAGCAGCAATTCTAATGCAAGCATGAGAAATAGAATGGGCGATATCGGTATGCTCAAAGGGGGGGGGCTTGCCTGGTTGCTCGGCGGCAAGGGCAAGGTCGTCTATGGTGTCTTCGGGCTCCGGAGCTGCGTCGGTCTCGGGGACGACGTCGGGGTCGGGGGCTATCGAGAGAGAAGAGGGGGAGGAAACAGTATAAATATATAGCAAACATGAGCATGACAAATACGATACACGGTGCTAGGGGTAGTCTAACGCAGCATCACACGTAACAGACGGAGCGGGAGAATATCTGACGATATTTCCCGGGTCTTTGGAATTATCGGACAGAGGATAAGAGGGGAACGGTTGCAAGTTCGGATAGTTAGGGACGTGTGACGGACGAACGGATCGCGTATTCAGATTCGTCTCGTCGTTCTGAGCAACTTTCATGTACAAAGTTTTTCGATCTGAGTTACGGATTATTTTATATGATTTTCTAAAGCTTTTATTAATTTTCTGAATTTATTTAAAACATTGACTAAGTCAAATGGTCCAGTCAGCGCTGACTAGGTCAAAGTTGACCAGTCAACTGGGTCAAGGGGACCCACATGTCATAGTCATAATTTAACTAAAACAGGGTTAGTTAGCTTAACTAGATGATTAGGTTAACTAGGTTTAATTAGTTTAGCAAAGCAGAATTAATTAACTTAATTAATCCACTAATTAATTAATTATTTATATTATTTTAAACTATTTTTTTTAAATAGGGGCACTGGGCCCCACTGGTCAGGCAGTGGCCGGACAGGTCCGGGGCCACTGCCATGGCCACTGGACAATGTCCAGCAGGGGAGGGGCAGCGCCCGCGGCGCCAGAGGCCAGGCGGCGCCCGTAGGGCGGGCGAGGCCGTGAGGGGGCGGGGCGGCCAGGCCGCCGGTGGTCGCGGCCGGCGCCGGAGTTGCCGGGCCGGAGGCAGGGGCGGAGCGGTGGCGGGCACGAGCGGGGCAGGCGAGGCGGGGGTGAGCGCGTGCGCGGGCCAGAGGAGGCAAGCGGGCACCGCGGCCGGGCGGCGGCCAGAGCACGCCGAGGCGCGCCCGAGCGCGCGCGCGCGGCGGGGCAGCGGAGAGCGACGAGCAGGCAACGGGGGGAAGAGCGGGGCGGCGAGCGGCTCACATGGGGCTGAAGAGGGGGCGACGGCGGTGGTGGTTGGGGAGGCCGTTGAGGCGGCGGGCGGCAGGGCCGGCCGACGGTGCGGGCGCGGGGCGCCGGAGGTGGCGTCGGGCGGCGGGGTCAGGAACGGCTCCTGCTGGGGGCGGTCCGGTGGAGAAGAAGTACTAGGACGGGCCCGCGTCGGGGAGCGGGGCGGCGCGGTCGCCGGGTCGCCGGGCGACGGTGGAGCGGCGGGCGCGGCGGCCTCCTCCCGTCCCGATCCAATCGGGACGAGGGAATGGGGGGAGTGGGGAGGGTGGGGGTGGGGCTAGGGTTCGGTCGTGGGGGGGATATGGGGATGGGGTGGGCCGGCCAGGGGAGCCTGTGGCCCAGTTGGGCCGCCGGGGGGGGGGAAGAGGGGGGTTTGCTCCTTTTTTTATTTTTCTGTTTTTTGCTTTTCTTTTATCTTTTTCTTTTTATTTAACCACAGCTCCTGTTTAGCAAATAGTTAGGGCTCTATATGAATTTTGTAAAACTTAGGAATTACTCCAACAAATACTAGGCAATACCTACCACTACCAAAAATTGGTTTGGAGAAAATAGGAGCTCCCACAATTTTTATAATAATTAATATGCATTAATCCTTACTATTTTAATTATGTTAGAGCCACCTAATTAATTTATTAATCGTTGGTTTCAATTTTAGAATAGTCTCTGCAATATTTGCCACTTAATGAACAATTTAGTTTTCATGTTGGTCAACTTTTATATTTCACTTTCATTTAAATTTGAATTTTGACTTAGGAGTTGAAATGCATTATGATGCAACTGATGATCATGCACTGTTAATCATGCTGACTTGGCATTATCAAAAGGGTGATTACTATAGTTAACCACTGGGGGTGTTACAATACCTTGGTTCTTAACTGAGGGAAATACTTATCTCTACTTTGCTGCATCACACTTTCCTCTTCAAGGGAAAGACCAACGCAAGCTCAAGAAGTAGCAGGAAGAATTTCTAGCGCCGTTGCCGGGGAGATCTACATCAAGCCTACCAAGTACCCACCATAAACTCTCATCTCTTGCATTACATTATTTTCCATTTGCCTCTCGTTTTCCTCTCCCCCACTTCTAAAACGATTTCAGAAAAATTCAAAAAGATTTGCCTTTTTATTCGCCCTTCTTCCGTTCGTCTTTTCGTTTGCTTTTTGGTTGCTCGTGCGCTAGATCGCTTGTTTTGCTATCATGGCTAGTCCTTCTACCATTGTTAGTACCCCTGAAACTAAGGTTCTCAATTTTAAGCAAAGGGAGGGAGAAAATTTAAAAGATGCTTGGTATAGACTTTGCAATGCTCAAAATAGATCAACTCGTAAGCAATCTACTACCGTTCTCCTTCGCAATTTTTATGTGGGTGTCACTACTTGGTATAGATACGTGCTAGATACCATTACCAGAGGTAATTTCTTGGGGAGCCATACTTTGGATGCTTATAATGCTATGATAGATTTGGTAGGCTCACCACCACTCATGGTTAATGAAACAATTCTAACTTTGGAACATGTGATGCAAAAGCTTGATATTATTGAGAATAAAATTGCTACCGTAGAGCTCATTAAAAACTTGGATAAAAAGATTCATAATCATATCACTCAATATGGATCTAAGGTAGGAGTCACTTTAAAGAATCTAAGGGAAAAGGAACCCATAGTTAATGAAAAGATAGATCAGGATTCTACAAGAATTGGCAAGCTAGAAGATATTATTACCAACTTGGGTTCCGCTTTTGCCTATGTTAAAACTACTCCAAATTTTCCTCCTACTAAAGCTACTAAGTTTATTTATGTTCCTAAGAATAAGGGTGAATCTTCTAGTAAAGGAAACGAAGAGCTTAAGATGATAGGCGTTCACCCTAACTTTATTAATATTATTAAGGAACCAATTGCCACGAGTGAATTTCTTGATTTCTTGCCTAGGAGTGTGATTATTGATAAAACCAAAGAATCTCCTAAGGGATATAAGTGTGCAATTGAGGAGTTGCATACCAAAGATGACAATACCTAGATCTATGTTTTATGCCTAGCTAGGGGCGTTAAACAATAGTGCTTGTTGGGAGGCAACCCAATTTGATTTTTATGTTTTATGTTTTTGGTTCTGTTTTTCAATAAATACACATTATTACCTCTGTAGTAATTGTGTTTTGGTGTTTTAGTTAGTGTTTGAGCCAAGTAAGACCTTTGGGATGGCTTACGGTGATAGTTGATTTGATCTTGCTGAAAAACAGAAACTTTTGCATCCAGTAACAAAATTGTTTCAATTCACTAGAGAGTGGAAAAAACCTGAATGTTTTACATAAGATTTATATACAAATTGCCTCTGTTGTCCTAATTTTTCAGAATTGTTGGAGTTATAGAAGTGTTAGAACAATTCAGATCTTCGCAGACTGTTCTGTTTTTGACAGATTCTGTTTTCTATGTGTTGTTTGCTTATTTTGAAGAATCTATGGGTGGTATCGGGGGGTATGAACCATGGAGAAGTTGGAATACAGTAGATATTACACCAATATAAATAAAGAATGAGTTCACAACAGTACCAAAAAGTGGTGATTTATTTTCTTATACTAACGGATCTCATGAGTTTTCTGTTGAGTTTTGTGTTGTGAAGTTTTCAAGTTTTGGGTAAAGATTTGATGGACTATGGAATAAGGAGTGGCAATAGCCTAAGCTTGGGGATGCCCAAGGCACCCCAAGGTAATATTTAAGGACAACCAAGCATATAAGCTTGGGGATGCCCCAGATGGCATCCCCTCTTTCGTCTTCGTCTATCGGTAAATTTACTTGAGGCTATATTTTTATTCACCACATGATATGTGTTTTGCTTGGAGCGTCTTGTATGATATGAGTCTTTGCTTTTTAGTTTTCCACAATCATCCTTGTTGTACACACCTTTTGAGAGGGACACGCATGAATCATGAATTTATTAGAATACTCTATGTGCTTCACTTATATCTTTTGAGCTAGGCAATTTTGCTCTAGTGCTTCACTTATATCTTTTTAGAGCACGACGGTGTCTTTATTTTATAGTAATTGTTGAACTCTCATGGTTCACTTATATTATTTTGAGAGTCTCTCTAAACAGCATGGTAATTTGCATAGGTTATGAATTTAGTCCTAATATGATGGGCATCCAAGAGGGATATAATAAAAACTTTCATATAAAGAGCATTGCATACTATGAGAAGTTTGATTCCTAATGATTGTTTTGAGATATAAAGATGGTGATATTAGAGTCATGCTAGTGAGTAATTGTGGATTGGTAGAAATACTTGTGTTAAAGTTTATGATTCCCGTAGCATGCACGTATGGTGAACCGTTATGTGATGAAGTCGGAGCATGATTTATTTATTGATTGTCTTCCTTATGAGTGACGGTCGGGGACGAGCGATGGTCTTTTCCTACCAATATATCCCCCTAGGAGCATGCGTGTAGTACTTTGTTTCAATAACTAATAGACTTTTGCAATCAGTATGTGAGTTATTTATGACTAATGTTGAGCCCATGGATTATACGCACTCTCACCCTTCCACCATTGCTAGCCTCTCTAGTACCGTGCAACTTTCGCCGGTGCACTACATCCACCATATACCCTTCCTCAAAACAGCGACCATACCTACCTATTATGGCATTTCCATAGCCATTTCGAGATATATTGCCATGCAACTTCCACCGTTCCGTTTATTATGACACGCACCATCATTGTCATATTGCTTTGCATGATCGTAAGATAGCTAGCATGATGTTTTCATGGCTTGTCCGTTTTTTGATGTCATTGCTATGCTAGATCGTTGCACATCCCGGTACCCCGCCGGAGGCATTCATATAGAGTCATATTTTTGCTCTAAGTATCGAGTTATAATTCTTAAGTTGTAAGTAAATAAAAGTGTGATGATCATCATTACTAGAGCATTGTCCCATGTGAGGAAAGGATGATGGAAGCTATGATTCCCTCACAAGTTGGGATGAGTCTCCGGACTTTACAAAAAATAAAGGAGGCCAAAAGAAGCCCAAATAAAAAAATGAGAGAAAAAAATGAGAGAAAAGAGAGAAGGGGCAATGCTACTATCCTTTTACCACACTTGTGCTTCAAAGTAGCACCATGATCTTCATGATAGAGAGTCTCCTATGTTGTCACTTTCATATACTAGTGGGAATTTTTCATTATAGAACTTGTCTTGTATATTCCAATGATGGGCTTCCTCAAATTGCCCTAGGTCTTCGTGAGCAAGCGAGTTGGATGCACACCCACTTATTTTCTTTTTGAGCTTTCATAAACTTATAGCTCTAGTGCATCCGTTGCATGGCAATCCCTACTTGCTCACATTGATATCTTTTGATGGGCATCTCCATAGCCCGTTGATACGCCTAGTTGATGTGAGACTATCTCCTTCTTTTTGTCTTCTCCACAACCACCATATTCTATTCCACCTATAGTGTTATATCCATGGCTCACGCTCATGTATTGCGTGAAAGTTGAAAAAGTTTGAGAACATCAAAAGTATGAAACAATTGCTTGGATTGTCATCGGGGTTGTGCATGATTTAATACTTTGTGTGGTGAAGATGGAGCATAGCCAGACTATATGATTTTGTAGGGATAACTTTCTTTGGCCATGTTATTTTGAGAAGACATGATTGCTTTATTAGTATGTTGAAGTATTATTGTTTTTATGTTAATATTAAACTTTTGTTTTGAATCTTATGGATCTAAATATTCATGCCACAATAAAGAAAATTACATGGATAAATATGTTAGGTAGCATTCCACATCAAAAATTATGTTTTTATCATTTACCTACTCGAGGACGAGCAGGAATTAAGCTTGGGGATGCTTGATACGTCTCCAATGTATCTATAATTTTTTATTGTTCCATGCTATTATATTATCTATTTTCGATGTTTTATATGCATTAATATGCTATTTTATATTATTTTTGGGACTAACTTATTAACCTAGAGCCTAGTGCCAGTTTCTGTTTTTTCCTTGTTTTTGAGTTTTACAGAAAAGGAATATCAAACGGAGTCCAAACGGAATAAAACTTTCGCGATGATTTTTCTTGGACCAGAAGACACCCAGCAAACTTGGAGTTGAAGGCAGGGGAGTCCCGAGGACTCCACAAGCTAGGGGGCGCACCCTAGGGGGGCACCCTGAGGGCTTGTGGGCCCCTCGGAGCTCCCCTAACCCTAATTATTCCTTTATATATTCCCAAATATTCTCAAACGACTAGAAGCGTCCACCAAAATACTTTTCCGCCGCCGTAACCTTCTGTACCCGTGAGATCCCATCTTGGGGCCTTTTCCAGCATCCTGCCGGAGGGGGATTCGATCACGGAGGGCTTCTACGTCAACTCTATTGCCCTTCCGATGAAGCGTGAGTAGTTTACCTCAGACCTACGGGTCCATAGCTAGTAGCTAGATGGCTTCTTCTCTCTCTTTGATTCTCAATACCATGTTCTCCTCGTTGTTCTTGGAGATCTATCCGATGTAATATTCTTTTGTGGTGTGTTTGTCGAGATCCGATGAATTGTGGATTTATGATCAGTTTATCTATGAATATTATTTGAATCTTCTCTGAATTCTTATATGCATGATTTGATATCTTTGTATTTCTCTTCGAATTGTCGGTTTGGTTTGGCCAACTAGATTGGTTCTTCTTGCAATGGGAGAGGTGCTTAGTTTTGGGTTCAATCTTGTGGTATCCTCACCCAGTGACAGTAGGGCTAGCGAGGCACGTATTTGTATTGTTGCCATCAAGGGTAAAAAGATGGGGTTTTCATCATATTGCTTGAGTTTATCCCTCTACATCATGTCATCTTACTTAAGGTGTTACTCCGTTCTTATGAACTTAATACTCTAGATGCATGCTAGATAGCTGTCGATGTGTGGAGTGATAGTAGTAGATGCAGAATCGTTTCGGTCTACTTGACACGGACGTGATGCCTATATGCATAATCATTGCCTTGGATATCGTCATAACTTTGCGCTTTTCTATCAATTGCTCGACAGTAATTTGTTCACCCACCGTATTATTTGCCTTCAAGAGAGAAGCCTCCAGTGAAACCTACAGCCCCCGGGTCTATTTTCCATCATATATTTTCAGATTTATAAACCAAAAAACCCAAAAATACCTTGCTGCAATTTATTTACTTTTATTTTGTTTTATGTTTTAGAAATCTTTTATATCTATCTTTATCAGATCTCACCTTTGCAAGTGACCGTCAAGGGATTGACAACCCCTTTATCGCGTTGGGTGCAAGTGTTTGATTGTTTGTGCAGGTGCATAGATTGCAGACTTGCTTGTATCTCCTACTGGATTGATACCTTGGTTCTTAACTGAGGGAAATCCTTATCTCTACTTTGCTGCATCACCCTTTCCTCTTCAAGGGAAAAACCAACGCAAGCTCAAGAAGTAGCACGTCACCACGTATAGTCGTCTTCCGATGGTTATCATTCGTTGACCATGTTGACCACACCGTGCCGAGAGCACTAAGGTGATGGACGACGGCGAGGCCTAGGAAAGGAACGACGCGGAGCCGGGGAAGACGCGGCAGTGGATGCCCACGAGGTGGGGAGTACGAGGGTTGACTGCTTCGGCTGCGGTGTGAGGCTGCCATCGCCGGAGAATAACAGGAGGTGTGGGTGAGTAGAGGGATGACATGGCCAGCAGTGGCAGCATAGCTGGCCACGAGAGGCAGGAGCAGGCGGTCCCGCCTACGCTAGTTTCGATGGCTGGAGCCAGAAGATCAGAGATTGAAGAAGCAGCGCAGCCATTGGATGTTAATCCAACGGTCGCTGCTGCTAGAATCGTTTGTTGACTAGGTAAACAAAATAACAAAGCCATTCATACGTGTCAACTTAGTAGGCCCACAAGTCAGCCTCCGAATCAGGTGGGTCCGAGCTAGCAAGGGGGGAATCATTTTTCTTGCGCGTAATAAGGAGGCACTTCCTTCCGTGCAAAGATGTAGCTCGTGGGTCCCAGCTGTCATGGAAGAATTTTTTTCACGTAATAAGAAGGAACATCCTTGCGTGCAAAGATTGCAGTTGGTGGGTCTAACCTGTCAGGGGGAGGAATCATTTGTTCCCGCATAATAAGGAGGCACTAGCTTGCGTGCGAAGATGTAGCTGGTGGTTCCCCGCTGTCAGACTCACGACGTACTCCATGTTGGCTCTTGATACGTCCATCTTGCATCATGCTTTTATATTGATATTTATTGCATTATGGGCTATTATTACACATTATGGTACAATATTTATGCCTTTTCTCTCTTATTTTACAAGGTTTACATGAAGAGGGAGAATGCCCGCAGCTGGAGTTCTGGACCGGAAAGGATAAAATCTGAGAGACCTATTCTGCACAACTCCAAAAGTCCTGAAAATTTACGGAGAATTATTTTGGAATATATAAAAAATATTGGGCGAAGAAAATACCAGAGGGGACCCACCAGGAGGCCACAAGCCTGGGGGGCACGCCCCTAGGGCTTGTGGGCCCCCTGGCAGGTCTCCGGTGCCCATCTTCTGCTATATGGAGGTTTTTGACCTGGAAAAAATCAGGAGAGAGCTTTCGGGACGAAGCGCCGCCGTCTCGAGGCGGAACTTGGGCAGAACCAATCTAGGGCTCCGGCGGAGCTATTCTGCCGGGGAAACTTCCCTCCCGGAGGGGGAAATCAAAGTCATCGTCATCACCAACGATCCTCTCATCGAGAGGGGATCAATCTCCATCAACATCTTCACCAGCACCATCTCCTCTCAAACCCTAGTTCATCTCTTGTATCCGATATTTGTCTCAAAACCTCAGATTGGTACCTGTGGGTTGCTAGTAGTGTTGATTACTCCTTGTAGTTGATGCTAGTTGGTTTATTCGGTGGAAGATCATATGTTCAGATCCTTAATGATATTTATTACTCCTCTGATTATGAACATGAATATGCTTTGTGAGTAGTTACGTTTGTTCCTGAGGACATGGGAGAAGTCTTGTTATAAGTAATCATGTGAATTTGGTATTTGTTTGATATTTTGATGAGGTGTATGTTGTCTTTCCTCTAGTGGTGTTATGTGAACGTCGACTACATGACACTTCACCATTGTTTGGGCCTAGGGGAAGGCATTGGGAAGTAATAAGTAGATGATGGCTTGCTAGAGTGACAGGAGCTTAAACCCTAGTTTATGCGTTGCTTCGTAAGGGGCTGATTTGGATCCATATGTTTCATGCTATGGTTAGATTTATCTTAATTCTTCTTTCGTAGTTGCGGATGCTTGCGAGAGGGGTTAATCATAAGTGGGAGGCTTGTCCAAGTAAGGACAGCACCCAAGCACCGGTCCACCCACATATCAAATTATCAAAGTAACGAACGCGAATCATATGAGCATGATGAAAACTAACTTGACAATAATTCCCATGTGTCCTCGGGAGCGCTTTCTTTTATATAAGAGTTCATCCACGCTTGTCCTTTGCTACAAAAAGGATTGGGCCACCTTGCTACACTTTAGTTACACTTGTTACTTGTTACCCGTTACGAATTATCTTATCACAAAACTATCTGTTACCGATAATTTCAGTGCTTGCAAAGAATACCTTGCTGAAAACCGCTTGTCATTTCCTTCTACTCCTCGTTGGGTTCAACACTCTTACTTATCGAAAGGACTACGATAGATCCCCTATACTTGTGGATCATCAACTCTCGTTGTTGACCATGCATCATCGAGCGGACCACGGCGGTGGACGACGGCGAGGCCTAAGATGGGAACGATCTGGAGTCGTGGAACAAGGGGCACTGGAGTCCCTAGCGGAGGGGAGTACGAGGGACTGGTTCGGCTGCGGGGTGAGGCTGCCGTCGCCGGAGAATAACAGAAGGTGTGGGTGAGTACAGGTATGACCTGGCCACCGTTGAGAGTAGGGTGGGGCTGCGAGGCCTGCGCGGCAGCACAGCCGGCCACTGGAGGCAGATGTAGGCGCTCCAGCCGGCGATGGTTTTGGCGGCTGGAGCAAGAGCAACTAGATCAGTTATTGAAGAAGTAGGATCGCCGTTGGATGTCGATCCAACGAATACATATGTCAGAATTTTTTTTTGACTTTTTGTGTTAGACCATTAAATCATTTTGTTCACTAAATGGACAACATCTTGCGCAGGCTTCGTCCTAGTGGGCCAACAAAGTCACCTTCGAAAGTTGTGGCGGAATGCAACCCATTTTTTAGGTTTTACAGCCCATTTCATTTTGTTGGCCAATACATCTATTTCCTGGGCTTTGACTCAAAAATTAATCTATTTCCTCAGCTAGGTAAAAATAATAATAGCCGATTTACTATTTGTGATAATTTACAGCGCATTTGATTATTTATTCGAATACACCTATTTACTGGGCTGGGTGAAAAAATAATATTGCGTACATGCAGCCCATTTATTATTCTGATAATTTACAACCCATTTGATTTTACTAGAAATGGACCCATTTTCTGGGATGGGTGAAAAAATAATGATGGTCTGGACTGAGCATTTCGTATAAAATAATAATATTGAGATAGAAATATTATTAAAAAAACTTAAGCTGAGCTTGGTAATCTTATTATATAAAAAATGAACTGAGTTGTGCATTTTATTAAAAGAAACATAGGCTAGGTTCTGCTTATTTTAGGATCTTGTGTACAATTGTCGGCCTAGTTGCATTGCTGATGTTCAATGAAAAAGACCTGGGTAGTAGTACAGTACAACTTTACATAGCTACTCAGCCCACATTCAACGATGCCTGAAAAGGCCCAAACAAGGCTTGTGTACAACTTTTTGAAGTCACTGAGCTCAATTTATAACTTAAAGAAAAAAGTTAAGAGTATAGTGGAACCTAATTAAAAGCTATCACGAGCGAAGAAATAATTCAACGGGCCCCACTTGTGTGTGTGTGTGTGTGTGTGTGTGTGTGTGAGAGAGAGAGTGAGAGAGAGAGAGAGAAAGACCCATAGGTCGATGCTCGTGAATACATCTTTCAGCCATATGCATTGCTGATGCTCAGTAAAAACTTATATAGTTGACACAATCATATGCAACATCATAACACATTGAACTTGCAAACACAAATTTCATGCAGGCGGCACAATCAGGGTGGAAGCAGTGGATCGCTACGGGTAGGGCTATGTTGAAACCAACAAACTCGTACATAACAGTTCATCGTCTTTATCAATGACGGGGAAATATCTTGAATGTTGTGCAAAGAAAACAGATAGACAACACAATAAGTTCTGCTAGCACATTAAGTTGACGTACACCCCTTTCTAAAAAAAGTTCAGGTACAAAAATATAACAGGTCACAATCAAATGTACTGGCACATCAATGCTTCACACCGATAGCTCGGATTTAACTAGTATCTGAGAAGATTCAGTTGTTACCTCAAATTAGAGCACATCTAGGCAGCCAGCCCTGCCTCTTCTCCCAAAGAAGCAGTGGCCTCCGCCACGCGATGGAGTAGGCCCTATGCCATCCATCGTTCCGAGCAACACGGGGAAAGTCTGACGTTGACTCCTGAATGGACGTCGTTGACGGACCCTGGCACCAGCGGCGATGGCAGGACTTTGATTGATGGACTGACCACTTCTTTGACATGCATGAACACTCGATACAGGTACATCCCTAACATGGTCCGCGACGGCCTTGGTGGCGACGAATATTACAACCCTAGTTCTTGCACCGGTATCTCAACACCAATCACCTTCAGTATGGTGGACGGCTTCTTCAACCATGCCATAACCGTCAGAGCCCAGCTATCTGGAGGAACAAACATACTTACGAGCTCACCTCCTAGGTCGTTGATAAGCTCATTCATGGACTCGCTGTTCCAAGCACGTCGAGGCATGCCATGGAAGGTAAGCTTTCTTAAAATCTCAAGCTCGGAGGGCACCGAGCCCCATCCTGGGGCCACCGATCAAAGCTCACCAGCACGCCATCGCAGAACAAACGCCGGGAAGATTCGAACACACGACTGCAGTCGAAAGTTGTCCCGAACCTGACGAAGAAATCAGTCAGTGGCGGACAGGCTTTGACGAGCAAGTCACTTATTTGGATGCCGTGTGCAATGCCAAGAGCTTTGACAAGGTCGTCCGACGAGACGGGAGGCCAGTCGCCATTGATGGTTACCATCAGCACTTTGCCGGTGAACTGGTCATCAAGCGCTGCCATGCCACTGTTGAGCGACAGCACGCAGCGCTCGAAGGCAGGACAGACCTCAGGATCTCCAGCTCGGAGATCCGCGTTGACCGGCGACATGATAGTGCACTTGAGTACAGGGAGTACAGGAGGGGGATTTGGCGGAACTGGACACTGGAGTACGAATCAAAATTCCAGAGGTGGGGGAGGGGCAGGAGATTGGGGATGAAAAGGTAGCGTGAATTTCGAACACGCGCCAATACGCTCTCGGCGCGCAAGCGCACGAAAACACCGGTGGAGCCCACATGTCGGCCTAAGAGTCCTTTTTCTTTCTTTTTTTGAGCGCCCAGCCTGAGAGTCATAATTGACCTGTTTGGCATTGCGTTACTACTCGGCCCTTATTCAACGACACCTCACATTGGCCCAAACAAGCGTACATCATCGAAAAGACACTGAGCTCAAATTCTAACTTGAAAAAAGGATATATATATATATATATATATATACACTGAACACTGGAGAATGGTGATGCCCTCATTTAGCCCACCAGCAGTTCGAGACAATAAACAGTTCGAAACAACGATATATATACAACATTCAAACACTGACTAGTGACTAGTGACTACTACTAACATAAACAGCAAGACATGATAGTTCATAAGAAGTCTTGCTACACCACCAAAATGCACCCATCTGCAGCGCTCAGACTCTCATGATCCAGACGAGAATGACATTCTAAAGAGAGGCAACTATTACATAGTAAGAGTGACATAGACGAGGATGACCAAATGACAAGGAGTCTGCATAACAAAAGAGAGAACTACCCATCCAGAACAAGGAACAAAGACAACAAGTCATTTGAAGAGGGATGATCCAACACCATCATAATTTGCAGCCCCGCTTCACCCACCAGTGATTCGGAGACACCAGGACTCCACCCTTTTGACGCAACAGCCCAATTACCTATCAACCTGAAGGCTTGAACCACAGCACTGCCTGTCGGAGTTGAGACATCCAACGATCAAAGTTAATCCAGATGCCTTTGTCATTCTCACCTTCTTTTGGCTACAGGCTGTATCATTGACAACCAGGGGAGTTTTCTCCCGAAGTCCTAGGGCTCGCCATGTTAACACAGTTTTCCCTAGCAAACAGAGCCTCTCTGCCATCAAGGTCCTTGCCAACGGTGATCTCCTGGTTAATCGGATAATTGAGTACAAGAAACAGAGAGTGTGAACCAAGGCTGTTTACCCGCCTCCAACTCAAAAATCCTGAAGTCCCCAACAAGCTGGTATCCTGCTCATAGACGTAATAGCCACTCTCCGGATACTCACGTATTTCACGGTGCTTGTACACAGTGGGGTTTTTGCAATATAATTTTGCCGGCCCATGTGTGCGAATGATCATCAGTCTTTTGCCATTGTCTGATCGAGCGAGGAACCAGTTGTGCTTCCCTGTTTTTGGCAAAGGTGGTGTGATTACAAAGGGCAGTAACTGTAGGGACACTGAATCATATAAAAAAGGACAGGCATTGTTAATGTAAGATCAGCATTGTTCAGAATATGAGTAGGATAATGCAAGAAACAACATTGATCTGTCCTTGTTGGAATTGAGAGGAAAATACAGGGAAATGTATACTGGGTTCGAAAATATAGAAGTGCCATGCATGGTTATACTCATGTTATCTCGCAATCGATTCTTCATAGGAAACTACCATGCCATGCATGTTATGTAATCATGTTCTGTCCTCACAAATAAATTCTTCAAGGAAACTAACACACCATGCATTGTTATATACTCATGTTCTATGGGCAAAATTCTTGTGAGGATATTATTCTAGCCATTGATTGCTGAAGGGCGAATATAGGTATGTACACATGGTAAGCATTACAGGATTTCACTACTTCCAAATATAGAGTTCTCCATATGCATATTTACTTCCCTAATGTATGGTTAGATGAAACCAACAGTGTGATGCATGTTTCTACATCATGAAAATGAGGAAACTAACATGGCTCTCCATATCTTCTTAACCGTTTGGTTATTCAAGGGTACAAATTGGCTGTAACGACATGGTCACAATCGCATGAATTAACTCATTCCAAATATAGCTGATTTACGGCATCTCTAATACATTGCCATAGTTCTACTCAAATTCTACTCAAACAGGGATATGCCAATCATCACAAAAAGTTCAAACAGTGCCATGGCGTTATCATTAAAATCAGACGAAAACAACTTACACGTGCCGTCCCAGCAATACGTGGTGCCATCTGCTTTGTCGATCGCGTAGATGATGCCATTATGTTCAATAGCATCGCAGAAGTGTGTATCAGCTTTGACGATCCACTGCGAGGTGAGTTGTGTACAGCTAAAGAAGGCACCGGCGGAAAGATAGGCGAGTCCACGGTCGAACAAGGCAATTAGCTTGAAGTCTGCGTAATCCGCATATCGTGTGGGCACTTGGCAGATTACAATCTTCTGCAAAACAAGGTCCGTCCAACTGACATGGTAATCTAGATGACTTGGACCGCGATGGTAAAACCCTACATAATCCAACGGAGGAAGGATAATCTAATGGCAGTTACAGTGATGCATATAATTGACGCCAAATGTGAGCAAAGGGATCACACATGTCTTTATCGACTAGAACGGCAATGCAATAGTACAATAAGAATTAAGGCCACGACGACGCGATCGCAGTGATGATTATAGGAGGCAAGAAGAAAGATGCATCCATCAATGACCTCCTCCTCCTCGACTCAGTGCACCGGGCCACCGGCCGGCGACTGAGGAGCGGCGGCTTTTGTGGCGAGGTCAAGGTGCTTCTCGACAAAGGCGTCCAAGGCTTCCAGCCGGTTGACGAAGGCCAACATCGTAGCATCCTCACCGGCCTTGTAGATGCCTATGTACATGACTTCCTCGTACACGTGGATGTGTAGGTTGATGAATTCTTGCAGGGCGAGGCGCCTAGCGGCGAGCGCGACCTCGAGGTGGACATTCTTAGTTGCGTCGGCGGGCAGTCGCAGGGCCACTAGTGCTTGAAAGAGTTTCTCACCATGGAGGCCGATTAGGGTGGCAGGCAATGAGGAGCCTAGGCGTGCAGGCTGGAGGAGTACGGCGATGTCGTCCACGAGCTTCTTCACGATGGTGAACTTGTTGATGGTGGCAATGATCATCTTGTCCAACTGAGAGTCGTAGCTCGCGTCGACGATGGCCATGAACTAGCAGGTCACCAACACCCTCTGGAGACGATCCTTGGTGCCATGCTACAGGCCAACGTCATGGACCATCTGGCATAGCCGCTGGCCGGTCGATCGCATCGCCGCCATTGGTCTGAAGTGAGCATTGTTGCGCTTAGTGTAGGTGCGTAGGTGCATACAATGTGGTGGATGCATTGTAATGGAGGGGCGCCTTTATATGAGTGCAAACTGTGTTGCATTCACATCATGTTGCCTCCTTTCCGCGTCCTCCTCCCTACTTCCCTTAGCATGCTACTAATTGAAGGAGGATGCATCATTGGCCGTTCAACATTTCAGGAACCGCTACCCTCTCACTCGTCTGCATTAAAGTCGTATCGGGAACTGTCCTGGTTTACTACTAGTTTACCATCCATTTCTCAATTTATTTTTACCGTCCTATTTTACTAGTAGCTGTCAAATCAAATAGTACTGCGCCGCCCGCTGCATGCCCGGCTGAACACGCCTCCTCGCCTCCATTAAACCCGCATGCAAACTGAGAAACCTACTCCTGCCACACGTCCGTTCATGAGCGGGCCTGATTTAAACGCAACGCCGGCCGAGCTCCTCCTGTCCGCCCTCAGTTTAAACGAGGCCAGACACTGGCCAAGCTCGTACCATCTGCCCTCTATTTTAACGAGGCCAGATGGCGGGCAAGAATCACACCCCTCCGCCGCTCCCCCATCTCCTCCTTCACCATTTTCTCCACTCTTCCGATGGCTTCCGAGGAGCCGTTCTCCGGCATACTAGCCGTCTGGGTGGCCCGCCGAGCCCTCTGGATACGAGCGAGGCCGCTCGGTGCTTCACCTACCTCGCCTGGCCTGACGAAGCCAGTTGCCTCCCCAAGCCGGCGCGTGGTTCAGCAACTCGCCGCTCTAGTTCAGCTCGATGAGGAGTGTCGAGTTGCTCCACGCCGGCACGGCGGTGAGCACGGCGGCACGGGTGTCATCGCTGCCACGTCGTACCGCGGCACCAGTGTCTGCGACCGCGCCTCCCATGTCTGCGGTGGCCGCGCCTCCCGTGCCTGCGGCAGCGCCATGCAGGCAGAGACAAAAGCTGGGTGTGTGGAGAGTGATGAGTCGGTGGCTAGCTTCTTCGTGTCCATCGCCATCATCGAGGAGAAGTAGAACATGAGAGTCCGTCGTCGCTTGGGTTCCATGAATGCCACCGCCGAGGCGAAGACTGCTTATACAGGTGGTCTCTTGGCTGGTTCGTCTCTTGCGAGGACCTTCGTCGACCCCGCAAGTGTCTGCCGGACATGAGGAAGACAAAGGGATCCGCGGGCGGCCATTTAGATTAGGTATTAATTATACCACGGGAGCCGGATTAGCACCGCTTAGTTCATGTAAATGTAATGAAATCCATCATGTTTATATGAAGATCTGGCTTTTTTATACAAAATCCTTCATGCTTATATGAAATCAGTTCGTGTTTGCACGAATTTCCTGTGGTTGGTTAGAATTGTGAAAATGTATGCCGATGACGCTAGATGTCGTCCTCCACAGACGGAAGCGGTAGGAAATTTGTCGGTTGCCATTGGAGATGCTCTTATGCTGGAAATAATAGAGTCACATCCAATCCATATGAGTTAATTGCGTGTATGATTCTGAAAGATAAAAAATTAATTGCATGTACAGTGTACATGACTTGCAGGGTGGCTACAGATTCGTATAGAAAGTTAAAAAGAAACAAATCAATCCTTAAGCTTGTATTCTAAGTACTCTATGGGTTTCACTGCCAGTACAGTAGCGAAAGAAGTACATATTAAAAAAAATCTAAAGTTTAAGACAGATTTCGAACTCAAGTCATCGCGTTGCGAGCATCCGGCGCTAACCAGTCCACCAGATGTTCTTTGTGGATGATGCAAGAGATATATTTCTTTTTAAATAGTTACTGCGATAATTGGTTTGAAGTGATATATTTTATGTCTGCCCCTAATGATCTCAAATTCACTACTCCCTCCTTCCATCTATATAGGGCCTAATGCATTTTTCAAGACCGCCTTTGACTATTGATAAGATTTATAAATAGTACATGAGATTATAATGTGAAAATTATATCATTGGAAGCTCCTTTCACGTATGAATTTGATGGTATGCTTTGTGTAACTTGCATGTCATGTATTATTGCTCTAATATTTGGTCAAAGTTAGCCTCGATAAATGCATTAGGCCCTATATAGATGGAAGGAGGTAGTAACAAAGAAAAGGTTGCCTTGTTAATTAACAGAAAACAGGGCGAAAACTATCACATGAGGCTGGTAAAAACAAGGCACACTGGGTTCAGCGTCATCGTCACTACAGCTGTGCGCGCGCGAGAAATCTACGTATCGAGGGGCTACGGAAAGAAAGACGTATCGAGTGTGTGAGCGAGGCACAGAGACAAAACTAGCGAGTGTGTGTGTGTTTGAGAGAGAAGCCAATGGATAGATTAAGATCAAGATCGAGGTGTCACCCTTCTGCTGTCATTGTTGTGGGGGGTGAGGGGGAGGGAGAGAAAGACGTATCGAGAGTGTGCGCACGGTAGGCATAGAGGCACAACTATCGAGTATGTGTGTGTGTGTGTTTGAGAGAGAAGCCAGTAGATAGATTAATATCAAGATCGAGGTGTCACCCTATTCCTTCGGTGTTAGGAAGTGTGTGTGTGTGGGGGGGGGTGCCAGTGACACTTAGAGATAGGGAGAAGGAGTTTGTGTGTTACATATCTATATTAAGGTATAGGTAGATAGCATGTGTGTGAGGCATACTTAAAGCATCACCGAGATAAACAAGCGGTGTGCATGCAAGTGCCGGAAAAAAATGAAGAGAGAAACAATGTGTGCGCGGGTGAGTGTGTGAGTGAGAGCGAAATCTCAAAACAAAAGGTGCTCTACTGGAAACCCATTGTATGTATTCATATGGTTCCGGGACTCGAGTTAACCTTGCGGATATGTGTGCGAGACATAGTTATACTTTCATACATGAGTGGCGGAGGGTGGGCGGAATTAAAGGGGCGGGCGTGTTCGACAGAGAGAGCTTGTGTGTTTTTGTGTGAGAGACTTGTAGGACGGGGTAGAAAGACAAATTCTAACCTTGATGGAGGGAGATAAATACACGAAGTGCGCGTGTATGATTCAGATGCCCACGGAGAAATGAGATATGTATGCGTGTGAGAGAGATTGCACAATTCATTCACGTGTCACTATCTAGCGATCGTGGTTGTGCATCGCGTGAACATAATCAATACCTACTTCGTATCATGGCCGAAGATACAATATCCATTCAACGATATAAAGATTGGACACTCACATATCGCATTTTTTTCAAATAGTCTTTTTCAATCGTGCATGCCAAAGTTATAGTAATATTTCTTCAAACAACCACTGCAGTTATCATGTACATGCACCATTGTTTGTTTTGCATTCAAATTCATTTGTCTTGGATGATTTAAGGTTCTATTATGAAGTAATATATATAATATTCATATATGAATTCAACGGGTACTGCAATTTATGAAATGGAGGCCATGTAATCATATGAGTAACACTTTTAAGTAGTGGACTACAATATCCATTTCTTTTGTGCATCTATATTATCCATTTGTTACTATGCAATATAATTAAAATTAACACGTCAATGCATTGTGTTTAAAATAAATAACCAATGGCACTAAATTATATATTTACACGAGAAATACATAGTTGAGCGTTTGATCCGTTTTTTTGTGAACGCGCCTTTACACCCGTACGATTGGCCGCGCCCGTGTAATCGTAAAAAGTTATAGGTGCATCATCCCGAGTTATTGTCTTTTTTTCTGGGGTGGGCTTCATACCAGTTATTAACTACTGACGTGTGCCCCGTGTACACAGTCTCGCATGACATTCCCGCTAGCACTGTCCAAAATTAGTTGAACTGGATACAAACGATTCCGCGGGCGGCAAAATCTCCCGCCTCCTTTTAAAATTTCCGCGACCAAGTCTGTAGCATATGATAAATTCCCCTTTTGTCCTTGGTGCACTGAGAACAATACGGCCCTCATTAACATAATAGGTCGGGGTTGCTTTGGTAACTTCCGGTTCCCCCGACCACACGGCACCCCCATTTCCTCTCCCCTCCCGCAAAAATGACTACTCCACAGCACTAGAGCATCTTACATCACGCCGTCCATACTTCATCGGCCATTCTACCCCTTCCCTCTCGAAACGCTAGACTGCTCATCCACCGGCGTACCAGAGCCCATTCACTGCCGACATCATCCACCTCGTCGGATCATCTTCTGCGGCTGCATCTACCTGTGGCGCCCCTGACTCAATCGTACACTAATCATACACGCAAACGTGTACGATCAAGCACAGGGACTCATGGGAAGATATCACAACACAACTCTAACACAATTTAAACGGAGATCCACAATATTACAGACCAGGGATTCGAAGATCTGAATACATAAGTCAGTCATACAAATATTATTTGAGTACAGACATAGTTAGACAAGTTTTGCCTTAAGAAGGCTAGCACAAACAACGACACTAGATCGAAAGGCGTTGGCCTCCTGCCTGGGAGCCTCCGATCCTACTCCTGGTTGGCTGGCTCGATCCAGTAGTACGTGCCCTCAGGACCCTCCTGGTAGTAAGCTCCTGAGGTGGCATCTGGCTCCTGGACTCCATCGTCTGATGTATCAACAGGGTGGGGTATGGGGAAAAGAGAAAGTAAAGCAACCGTGAGTACTCATCCGAAGTACTCAGCAAGCAAGGACCTATACTACATATGCAACATTATCAATGGAGAAAGGCTGTATATGTGGACTGGGCTGCAGAAATGCCAGAATAGAGAGAAGGCCTAGTCCTATCGAAGACTAGCATCTTCAAACATCTTCACGAGGCCATCATCTTGGAGCAGTAGAAGAGAGTAGAATAGCATTTTATTTAGTAAACATGTTGAAGCAAAGCCTAGAGATCCTTCCTCGACTCCCTGCGAGAAAGCGATCCCGAAGCTTCAATTAAGTAACAATGTATCCAGTTCAAGTAGTAGATCGGGATACACAAACTGAGCGTCCTTTACCATAGGACCGGCTATCGATAGATCATTCATCCATGCAGGGGTGCACTACTGTTACCCAACACGCTCGATCAACTCTGGCCGGACACACTTGCTGGGTAATGCCCGTCCTCGGAAGATCAACACAAAGCAACGCCCTACCTAGGCTCGGCAGAGAGGTCAGCACGCCGGACTATCCTATGCACCCAGAGATCTTGGGCCATCGCCCTAGGCACCCTGCGTGTTGCATGGCTGGCCGGGGTGCAGGCGCGACACTGAACTCGTCAGTGAAGTATCCAGCCCAGTCCCGGCGATCAGCCCGCGCGGTGAATCGTGACGTCAGACGAGCTTTCGGGAGAAACGTACATCACAGAGGGCCCCATAACCATTATCCCGCGTGGTGGTAGTGCGTATAGGGCACGTCGACCCACTCAGATCACACACCCAAATCCAATAGGCTCATTTAGTGTCACGCGGAGACAATCAGAGTCTCTGATGCTCCGCCACAATATCACACTCGAGTGCCCTTCCGGCACACTCGACATCATAGATCCCCAGCGGGTACCCACCAGGGTGGACCCGCCTGTAACAAAGGTCAAAGTAACCGTGTGGTCATAACATCCAGGGGGAAACCCAAGAAATCACCCTCAGTGGATTCCACTCGATGAAATCATCAGGGTGAACGGATGAGGCATCACCCTCGAGGTTCACACTGAGGGGTTGCACGACAGAGTCGTATCAGAAGTGGAGAAGGAGGAATCACCCTCGATGACCACGACCGAACATCTACACTGCAGAGTATTCACCAGGAGTGCGTTACGAGGTATCACCCTCGGCACTCGTTAGTAACTAAGCAGAGTCGTACAACTAAGGGGGGTGTGAGGTGAGGTGTCGGTCTCTGGTCGACGATCGCGTTGATCGAGTAGTCGACGATCAAGCAGGGGCAACAAGGTTAAGGTGGTGGGGTCACTGATGGTTCATTACCAACCTATATTAAACAGTTTATCATAGGCAGGTAAGGTAACAATGAACAGGTTACAAAAGTAGGCTATGCATCAGAATAGGAGCATACATTAACAGTAGAAAAATCTAATGCAAGCAGGAGAATAGAATGGGCGATATCTAGATGCTCAAGGGGGGGCTTGCCCGGTTCCTCTGGCAAGAGAGAGGGGTCATCAACGGGCTGCTCGTCGGTAGCGTAGTCGTACCCAGGTGCAGCGTCGTCAGTCTCGGCGTCTATCGAGAGAGAAGGAGGGGGAGAGAAACAATAAATCCAAGGCAAAAACGCAAACAATATGCATGACATGTCTAAATGATATGCTGGGGTGTTCTACTGCCTAACCAAATGATTTAGTTTATTTAGGAATTTATTCGGATTTATTTAATTAAAGTTAGGCACTATTCATTTATCGAAATTGGTCTAAAAGTTCAATGTTCTTATAGCTAGAGGCATCTGACAGGAATACGGAGGGCGTATTCGGGTTCGTATCGGAATTCTGAGCAAGTTTCATGTATAAAGTATTTTCATCGGAGTTACGGATTATTTAATATGATTTTCTAAAGTTTTAATTAATTTCTAAAATTTAATTATTTATTTAAATTAAACATTATCCGAAACAGTTATTGATGACATCATCATGACATCATGCTGACGTCAGCAGTCAACAGTGCTGTTGACCGGGTCAACCTGACACGTGGGTCCCACTTGTCAGTGTCAGTTTAGTCCAATTAGGGTTTAGCTAATTAAACACTGTTTAATTAAACTAACTAATTAATTAGTTTAACTTAATCAGGATTAATTCACTAATTAATTAATTAATTAATTATTAATTTTATTAATTCATTTTATTTTCATTTCTATATTATTATTATTTTATTTCGTTTCTAGGCCGTGGGGCCCCTACGTCAGTGTCACAGGGGTTCGGGCCCCACTGGGCAGTGGCCCAGGAGGCCACCGCGAGCGCGGCATGCGGGCGCGGCCAGGCACGCGCGGGCGCGCGCGCGCGGGCACGCGGGCGCGGCGAGGCCAGGGCGAGTGGGCGCAAGGCGCGGCGAGCGAGGCGAGGCGCGC
Source organism: Thinopyrum elongatum (assembly GCA_011799875.1). Taxonomy (NCBI): domain Eukaryota; kingdom Viridiplantae; phylum Streptophyta; class Magnoliopsida; order Poales; family Poaceae; genus Thinopyrum; species Thinopyrum elongatum. The sequence continues at coordinate 289,964,376 of CM022299.1, read as the reverse complement.
GGCGCAGCGGGCACGGCGGGGCGAACGGGGACGGAGCCGCGGTGAGCGCGGCGAGCTGGGGCGGAGGCACTAGCGGGCGCGCGCGAGGGCGCAATGGGGGCGGCTCGGCGAGCGCGCAGCGGTGAGCAGCAGCAGCAGAGCGTGCGCGAGCGCGGGGCGCGCGGTGACCGAGGGGAGAAGGAGGGGGCGACGAGGCCGGTGGCCTCACCGTTCGTTGCAGAGGAGAGGGGCGGCGAGGCTCGAGGTGGTCCGGCGATGGAGAGGCGGGGCAGCGCAGTCCGGCGAGGAGGACCAGCGAGGGGGATGTCGGGGACGGGCGCGGGGCAGCGCAGGCGAGCGCGGCATCGACGGGACCCGGGGTGGCGAGCGCTGGGGCGTGTCGGGGAGGACGCGAGGCGGGGACCAGGCCGGCGACGGCGTCGAGGGCGCGTCGGGCGCGGGGCGGCGTCGGGCGCGGCGAGGCGAAATATATTTTTAAAAATATCAGTATTTCTATTTAAAATAATATAAATTTAATAAAGTAAACTACAATATAATATAAAAATGATCACCACCAAAAAATTAAAAAGGAAAAAATTGAAGTCTCAAAATCCAATATAAGAATGTTGACATGGACAAATAATAATGCTATCGTTCCATGCTAATCAATTAAGAATAAATAATTATAAATAAAAGTAACTCCAAACATTAGACCCCACATCATATAGTGCTGACGCGGCAACCCATGACACGCCACAACTAAATATAATAGTGCTGGCATTCCATGTTATACCACGTCGGCACTATATTACGCCTTCTACAAACTGTGAGTCCTATATACCTGTGTCGTTCAACTATGAATAGTGGTGGCTGCATTGGTCGTCAATAGGGAGAGCGTCATACCCTGCTCTATGCCGATTACTTTGAGGATTCCCCGCTCTTCAAACCGTATCTATTCTGCTGCCGACGAAGAGGCATGTTTTCAATTGTATTTGGGAGGGAGTGGTAGTATACGACCCATACTTTGAGTGCAAGGAGGATGCCCTTGGAAAGGTTGGCTTCTCCTCTTACCAGAAATGCAATGCGGCTATTCGTATGCTAGCATATGGAATTCCGGGAAATCTTGTGGATGAATACGTACGTATGAGTGAGTCCACATGTCTCAAATCAATGTACAGTTCCTGCAAGGCCGTGGTGGTAGTGTTTAGCCCTGAGTACCTGAGAGAGCCAAATGCCAGATACTACCCGGTTGTTAGCGATCAATGCAGTAGAGGCTTTCCGGGAATGCTTGGGAAGATTGTATGGATTGGAAGTGGAAGAATTATCCATTTGCTTTGCAGGGTCAGTACAAGGGGCATGTCAAAGGTTGCACTATCATACTAGAAGCCGTGGCTTCAGAAGATCTTTAGATATGACACTCTTTCTTCGGCATGGCTAGTTCTCACAATGACATCAACGTGCTTCAGCATTCTCCAGTGTTCGCAAGGCTTGCAGAAGGCCAATACCCAGAGGTTGAATTTGAGATCAATGGCCATCATTACAACAAGGGATACTATCTAGCCGACAGTATTTATCTTTAGTGGTCAACTCTTGTGAAGACAATATCCAATCCAGAAGGAGAGAAGAGACAGAGATTTGCGCAACAGCAAGAGAGTGCTAGGAAGAATGAGGAGCACGCTTTTGGTGTGCTTCAATGTCGATGGGGTATCGTTTAACACCCTGCACTGACTTGAGCACCAAGAAGCTTTGGGAGGTGATGCCTGCTTGTGTGATCACACACAACATGATCGTTGAGGATGAGCGTGATGACAGCATCTACGACCAAGGGTTTGAATATCAGGGTGAAAATGTTGTGCCTGAGCACAAGAACCGACAACTTTTGAACAGTTCACCCAATTCCATCGTGAAACCCATGATTGGCATACTCATTTGCAACTCCAAAATGTCTTGGTTGAGCACACGTGAAATCACATTGACAACTATTAGATGTATTGGTTCATTTTCTTTCCATGCATTCAAGAAAATTTTGATTGGGTTGTAAAACCATTTGATTGCATTTTTATTCAGATGTGAAACTGTTTGCAATGTTTAATTTATTTGTGTGTAAAAACTGTTTGCAATTTGCGATGTTCAGTTCAAAAAGTGTCTACATTTGGCCTCTGGCCAGCCGTGGTGGACAAATGCGTCGGCCGCGTTGGGCGCACTGCCAAGAAAACGGCTGGACGCTGTCCCTTCACGACCCAAACAGACAAAACGAACATCCGTTTGGGGTCGCACATTGGAGTTGGTCTAAGTTAGGTAAGAGTGATCAACAAGCAGCCATTGAAAAGTAGATGATTTGTACTCCCTCCGTCCGAAAAAACATGTCCCCGCGGCACCTTTCAAAAAAAACCTTCATGTTTGCCCCTACCAAACCCACACTCCCCCTCCATCTTCCTCCAACACCGGCCGACTCCAAGGCGGCGTAGCTCCTCCGCGCGACCGCGTGATGTAGCTCCCCGAAACTGCGCCACACCGCCACGCAGATCCACCACGCCGCGCCGCCGCACAGCTCCCCCGCACCACCGTTACGCACTCCCCCGCAGCTCCCCCATGCCGCACAGCCCCTAAAAATCCCCCTTCCCCCGCAGTGTTGATGGCCAGGTTGCTCGAGCAAGACTCCTCCACGTCGGTGTTGGAAATATGCCCTAGAGGCAATAATAAAGTGGTTATTATTATATTTTCTTAATCATGATAAAGGTTTATTATTCATGCTATAATTGTATTAACTGGAAACTTAAATACATGTGTGAATACATAAATACTATGTCCCTAGTAAGCCTCTACTAGACTAGCTCGTTGATCGAAGATGGTTAAGGTTTCCTAACCATAGACATGAGTTGTCATTTGATAACGGGACATCATTAGGAGAATGATGTGATGGACAAGACCCATCCGTTAGCATAGGATATGATCGTTCAGTGTTTTGCTATTGCTTTCTTAATGTCAAATACATGTTCCTTCGACCATGAGATCATGCAACTCCCAGATACCAGAGGAATGCCTTGTGTGCTATCAAACGTCACTTCGTAACTGGGTGATCATAAAGGTATTCTACAGGTATCTCCGAAGGTGTCTGTTGAGTTGGCATGAATCGAGATTGGGATTTGTCACTCCGTATGACGGAGAGGTATCTCTGGGCCCTCTCAGTAATACTGCATCACAAGAAGCTTGGAAGCAAAGTGACTAAGGAGTTAGTTACAAGATGATGTATTATGGAACAAGTAAAGAGACTTGTCGGTAACTAGATTGAACTAGCTATGGAGATATCGACGATCGAATCTGGGGCAAGTAACATACCGACGGACAAAGGGAACTACGTATGTTGTCATAAAGGTTCGGCCGATAAAGATCTTCGTAGAATATGTAGGAACCAATATGGGCATCTAGGTCCCGCTATTGGTTATTGACCGGAGAAGCGTCTCGGCCATGTCTACATCATTCTCGAACACATAAGGTCCGCACACTTAACGTTCGTTGACGATATAGTATTATATGAGTTATGTATGTTGGTGACCGAATGTTGTTTGGAGTCCCGGATGAGATCACGGACATGACGAGGAGCTCCGAAATGGTCCAGAGGTAAATATTGATATATAGGATGACAGTATTTGGTCTCCGGAAGAGTTTCAGAATGCACCGGATATTTATCGGATCACCGGAAGGGGTTCTGGGAGGCCACAGGGAGTTATTGGGCTTATTGGGCCAACGAGGGAAGCACACCAGCCCACAAGGGGCTGGTGCGCCCCACTTCTAGGCTGCTGGCCCTTAGGGAAGGAAAGGAGGAGGGCCATCCCCTCCTGCCTTTCTCTCCACGTGCCAAAGGAGGAAGGAGGAGGGCTGGCCCCTCTTGCCTTCTCCTCCACACGCAAGAAAAGGAAGGGGGCGCGCCTAGGGCAGGCGCCCTAGGGCTGCCGCCAGCCCCTTGGGGGCGCACCTAGGGCTGCCTCCCCTCCCTCTCCACCTATATATATGAGAGGAGGGGAGGGGGCAACACACACCACGATTCCCAAGCCGTGTGTGGCGCCCCCTCTCCCTCTAGTTCGTCCTCCGTCCTAAACCGTTGAGCTTGGCGAAGCCCTGCTGAATAGTTTCACCACCACCATCACCACGCTGTCGTGCTTCCAGAACTCATCTACTACTTCTCCCCTCTTGCTGGATCGAGAAGGCGAGGACGTCATCGAGCTAAACGTGTGCTGAACGCGGAGGTGCCGTGCGTTCGGTGTTTGATCGGTACGGACCATTGAGTTGTACGACTACATCAACCACGTTGATAAATGCTTCCGCTTAGCGATCTACAAGGGTATGTAGATGCTCCCCCCTCTCATAGCTATGCATCTCCATGGATAGATCTTGCGTGTGCGTAGAATTTTTTTTGTTTTCCATGCAACGTTCCCCAATAGTGGCATCATGAGCCAGGTCTATGCGTAGATGATATGCACGAGTAGAACACAAAGGAGTTGTGGGAGATGATGTTCATATTGCTTCCCACCAATGTCTTATTTTGATTCGGCGGTATTGTGGGACGAAGCGGCTCGGACCAACCTTACATGTCCACGCACATGAGACCGGTTCCACTGACTAACATGCAACTTGTTTTGCATAAAGGTGGCTAGCGGGTGTCTGCCTCTCCCACTTTAGTTGAATCTTATTTGACCACGGCGGTCCTTGCAGAAGGTTAAATAGCAACTTGATAATCACCGTTGTGGTTTTGCGTAGGTAAGAACGGTTCTTGCTAGTTGCCCGTAGCAGCCACGTAAAATTTGCAACAACAAAGTAGAGGACGTCTAACTTGTTTTTGCAGGGCATGTTGTGATGTGATATGGTCAAGATGTGATATGATATATGTTGATGTATGAGATGATCATGTTTTGTAATAAGTTCATGACTTGCATGTCGATGAGTACGACAGCCGGCAGGAGCCTTAGGGTTGCCTTTAATTATTATATGACTTGCGTGTCAATCACTAAGCGCCATGTAATTGCTCTACTTTATCGCTATGCGTTAGCAATAGTTGTAGAAGCAATAGTTGGTGAGACGACCCTGACGCAACGATGGAGATCAAGGTGTCATGCCAGTGATGATGGAGATCATGCCGATGCTTTGGAGATGGAGATCAAAAGCACAAGACGATGATGGCCATATCATGTCACATTTTTTATTGCATGTAATGTTTATCCTTTATGCATCTTATTTTGCTTAGAACGACGGTAGCATTATAAGATGATCCCTTCACTTAATTTCAAGATAAAAGTGTTCTCCTCGAGTATGCACCGTTGCCAAAGTTCGTCGTTTCGAAGCACCTCGTGATGATCGGGTGTGATAGATTCTACGTTCACATACAACGGGTGTAAGCCAGTTTTGCACATGCAGAATACTTGGGTTAAACTTGACGAGCCTAGCATGTACAGACATGGTCTCGGAACACTAGAGACTGAAAGGTCGAACATGAGTCATATAGTAGATATGATTAGCATAGAGATGTTCACCATTGAAGACTACCCCATCTCACGTGATGATCGGACATGGGTTAGTTGATTTGGATCATGTATCACTTAGACAACTTGAGGGATGTTGATTTTAAGTGGGAGTTCAGTAGTAATTTGATTATTGAACTAAAATTTATCATGAACCTCCTAATAGTTTTTGCAAATCTATGTTGTAGTTCAATGGCCCGTGCTACCGCTCCCTTGAATTTTAATGCGTTCCTAGAGAAAGCTAAGTTGAAAGATGATGGTAGCAACTACACGGACTGGGTCCGTAACTTGAGGATTATCCTCATTGCTGCATAGAAGAATTATGTCCTTGATGCACCGCTAGGTGACAGACCTGCTGCAGGAGCTGATGCAGATGTTATGAACATCTGGCAGGCTCGATCTGATGACTACTCGATAGTTTAGTGTGCCATGCTTTATGGCTTAGAACCGGGACTTCAAAAGCGTTTTGTACGCCACGGAGCATATGAGATGTTCCAAGAACTGAAGTTGATATTTCAAGCTAATGCCCGGGTTGAGAGATATGAAGTCTCCAACAAGTTCTTTAGCTGTAAGATGGAGGAGAACAGTTATGTCAGTGAACACATACTCAAAATGTCTGGGTATCATAACCACTTGACTCAGCTGGGAATTGATCTTCCAGTTGAGAGTGTTATTGACAGAGTTTTTCAGTCACTGCCACCAAGCTACAAAGGCTTTGTGATGAAGTATAATATGCAAGGGATGACAAAAATGATTCCCGAGCTCTTCGCGATGCTGAAATCGGCGGAGGTAGAAATCAAGAAGGACCATCAAGTGTTGATGGTTAACAAGACCACTAGTTTCAAGAAAAAGGGCAAGGGAAAGAAAGGGAACTTCAAGAAGAATGGCAAGCAAGTTGCCGCTCCCGTGAAGAAGCCCAAAGCTGGACCCAAGCCTGAAACTAAGTGCTTCTACTGCAAGGAAAATGGTCGCTGGAAGCGGAACTGCCCCAAATACTTGGCAGATAAGAAGGATGGCAAAGTGAACAAAGGTATATTTGATATACATGTTATTGATGTGTTCCTTACTAATGCTCAGCGCTTGGGTATTTGATACTGGTTCGGTTGCTCATATTTGTAACTCGAAACAGGAGCTGCGGAATAAACGAAGATTGGCTAAGGACGAGGTGACGATGCGCGTCAGGAATGGTTCTAAGGTTGATGTGATCGCCGTCGGCATGTGACCTCCACATCTACCTTCGGGATTAGTTTTAGACCTGAATAATTATTATTTGGTGCCAGCGTTGAGCATAAACATTATATCTGGATCATGTTTATTGCGAGACAGTTATTCATTTAAGTCAGAGAATAATGGTTGTTCCATTTATATGAGTAATATCTTTTATGGTCATGCACCTTTAATGAATGGTCTATTCTTGTTGAATCTCGGTCGTAGTAATACACATGTTCATAATATTGATGCCAAAAGATGCAAAGTTGATAATGATAGTGCAACATACTTGTGGCACTGCCGTTTAGGTCATATTGGTGTAAAACGCATGAAGAAACTCCATGCGGATGGACTTTTGGAATCACTTGATTATGAATCATTTGATACTTGCGAACCATGCCTCATGGGTAAGATGACTAAAACTCTGTTCTCCGAAACAATGGAGCGAGTTAATGACTTATTGGAAATAATACATACCGATGTATGCGGTCTGATGAGTGTTGAAGCACGCGTTGGGTATCATTATTTTCTAACCTTCACAGATGATTTAAGCAGGTATGGGTATATCTACTTGATGAAACACAAGTCTGAAACATTTGAAAAGTTCAAAGAATTCCAGAGTGAAGTGGAGAATCATCGTAACAAGAAAATAAAGTTTCTATGATCTGATCGCGGAGGCGAATATTTGAGTTACGAGTTTGGCCTTCATTTAAGACAATGTGGAATTGTTTCACAACTCACGCCACCTGGAACACCACAATGTAATGGTGTGTCCGAATGTCGTAACCGTACTTTATTAGATATGGTGCGTTCTATGATGTCTCTTGCCGATTTGCCTTTATCGTTTTGGGGTTATGCATTAGAGACAGTCGCATTCACGTTAAATAGGGCACCGTCTAAATCCGTTGAGACAACACCGTATGAACTATGGTTTGGCAAGAAACCTAAGCTGTCATTTCTTAAAGTTTGGGGATGCGACACTTATGTCAAAAGGATTCAGCCCGATAAGCTCGAACCCAAAGCGGAGAAGTGCGTCTTCATAGGATACCCTAAAGAAACTATTGGGTATACCTTCTACCACATATCTGAAGGCAAAATCTTTGTTGCTAAGAATGGGTCATTTCTAGAGAAGGAGTTTCTCTCGAAAGAAGTGAGTGGGAGGAAAGTAGAACTTGATGAGGTAATTATACCTTCTCTCGAATTGGAAAATAGCACATCAGAGAAAACCGTTCCCGTGATGCCTACACCAACTAGAGAAGAAGCTAATGATAATGATTAAGAAACTTCAGATCAAGTTACTACTAAACCTCGTAGGTCGACCAAAACACGTACCGCACCAGAGTGGTACGGTAATCCTGTCTTGGAAGTCATGTTGTTAGACAACGGCAAACCTACGAACTATGAAGAAGCTATGATGAGCCCAGATTCCGACAAATGGCTTGAGGCCATGAAATCTGATTTAAGATCCATGTATGAGAACAAAGTGTGGACTTTGGTGGACTTGCCCGATCGGCAAGCCATTGAGAATAAATGGATCTTCAAGAGGAAGACAGACGCTGATGGTAATATCACTGTCTACAAAGCTCGACTTGTCGCAAAAGGTTTTCAACAAGTTCAAAGGGTTGACTATGATGAGACTTTCTCACCCGTAGCGATGCATAAGTCTGTCAGAGTCATGTTAGCAATTGCCGCATTTTATGATTATGAAATCTGGCAAATGGACGTCAAAACAGCATTCCTTAATGGATTTCTTAAAGAAGAGTTGTATATGATGCAGCGAGAAGGTTTTGTCGATCCTAAAGGTGCTAACAAAGTGTGCAAGCTCCAACGATCCATCTATGGACTGGTGCAAGCATCTCGGAGTTGGAATATACGCTTTGATAAGGTGATCAAATCATTTGGTTTTATACAGACTTACGGTGAAGCCTGTATTTACAAGAAAGTGAGTGGGAGCTCTGTAGCATATCTGATATTATATGTGGATGACATATTACAGATTGGAAATGATATAGAATTTCTGGATAGCATAAAAGGATATTTGAATAAGAATTTTTCAATGAAAGACCTCGGTGAAGTTGCTTACATATTAGGCATCAAGATCTATAGGGATAGATCGAGACGCTTAATAGGACTTTCACAAAGCACATACCTTGACAAAGTTCTGAAGAAGTTCAAAATGGACCGGTCAAAGAAAGGGTTCTTGTCTGTGTTGCAAGCTGTGAAGTTGAGTAAGACTCAAAGCCCGACCACGGCAGGAGAAAGAGAAAGGATGAAAGTCATTCCCTATGCCTCAGCCATAGGCTCTATAAAGTATGCCATGTTGTGTACCAGACCTGTTGTGTGCCTTGCCATGAGTCTGGCAAGGGGGTACAATAGTGATCTAGGAGTGGATCACTGGACAGCGGTCAAAATTATCCTTAGGTACCTAAAGAGGACTAAGGAAATGTTTCTCGGTTATGGAGGTGATAAAGAGTTCGTCGTAAAAGGATACGTCGATGCAAGCTTTTGACACCGATCCGGACGACTCTGAGTCTCAATCTGGATACATATTGAATGTGCGAGCAATTATCTAGAGTATCTCCATGCAGAGCATTGTAGACATAGAGATTTGCAAAGTACGCACGGATCTGAATGTTGCAGACCCATTGACTAAAACCTCTCTCACAAGCAAAACATGATCACACCTTAGAACTCATTGGGTGTTAATAACATGCCTGTGAACTAGATTATTGACTCTAGTGCAAGTGGGAAACTGTTGGAAATATGCCCTAGAGGCAATAATAAAGTGGTTATTATTATATTTCCTTAATCATGATAAAGGTTTATTATTCATGCTAGAATTGTATTAACCAGAAACTTAAATACATGTGTGAATACATAAACAAATACTATGTCCCCAGTAAGCCTCTACTAGACTAGCTCGTTGATCGAAGATGGTTAAGGTTTCCTAACCATAGACATGAGTTGTCATTTGATAATGGGATTACATCATTAGGAGAATGATCTGATGGACAAGACCCATCCGTTAGCATAGCATATGATCGTTCAGTGTTTTGCTATTGCTTTCTTAATGTCAAATACATGTTCCTTCGACCATGAGATCATGCAACTCCCGGATACGGGAGGAATGCCTTGTGTGCTATCAAACGTCACTTCGTAACTGGGTGATCATAAAGGTGTTCTACAGGTATCTCCGAAGGTGTCTGTTGAGTTGGCATGAATCGAGATTGGGATTTGCCACTCCGTATGACGGAGAGGTATCTCTGGGCCCTCTCGGTAATACAACATCACAAGAAGCTTGCAAGCAAAGTGACTAAGGAGTTAGTTACAAGATGATGTATTATGGAACGAGTAAAGAGACTTGCCAGTAACGAGATTGAACTAGGTATGGAGATACCGACGATCGAATCTCGGGCAAGTAACATACCGACGGACAAAGGGAACTACGTATATTGTCATAAAGGTTCGACCGATAAAGATCTTCGTAGAATATGTAGGAACCAATATGGGCATCTAGGTCCCTCTATTGGTTATTGACCGGAGAAGTGTCTCGGTCATGTCTACATCATTCTCGAACCCGTAGGGTCCGCACGCTTAACGTTCGTTGACGATATAGTATTATATGAGTTATGTATGTTGGTGACCGAATGTTGTTCGGAGTTCCGGATGAGATCACAAACATGACGAGGAGCTCCGGAATGGCCTGGAGGTAAAGATTGATATATAGGATGATAGTATTTGGTCTTCGGAAGTGTTTCAGAATGCACCGGATATTTATCGGATCATCGGAAGGGGTTCCGGGAGACCATGGGGAGTTATTGGGCTTATTGGGCCAACGAGGGAAGCACACCAGCCCGCGCCCCACCTCTAGGCCGCCGACACTTCGGGAAGGAAAGGAGGAGGGCCAGCCCCTCCCGCCTTTCTCTCCACGCGCCAAAGGAGGAAGGAGGAAGGCTGGCCCCTCCAACCTTCTCCTCCAAATGCAAGAAAAGGAAGGGGGCGCGCCTAGGGCAGGCACCCTAGGCCAGCCGCCGACCCCTTGGGGGCGCGCCTAGGGCTACCTCCCCTCCCCCTCCACCTATATACATGAGAGGAGGGGAGGGGCAACACACACCACGATTCCCAAGCCGTGTGCGGCGCCCCCTCTCCCTCTAGTTCATTCTCCATCCTAAACCGTTGAGTGCTACTTCTTGAGCTAGAGTTGATTTTTTCCTTGAAGAGGAAAGGGTGATGCAACAAAGTAGAGATAAGCATTTCCCTCAGTTAAGAACCAAGGTATCAATCCAGTAGGAGTCACAAGCAAGTCTCCAATCTATGCACCTGCACAAACTAACAAACACTTGCACTCAACGCGTAAAAGGGGTTGTCAATCCCTTCACGGTCTTGAACAAGAGTGAGATCTAATAGAGAAACGTATAAAAGATTACTAAAATGTAAAACAAAGTAGAAAACAAATAAATTGCAGCAAGGTATTTTTGGTTTTTTTGGTTTATCGATCTGAAAATATATGATGGAAAATAGACCCGGGGGCCATAGGTTTTGAAGGAAATATGCCCTAGAGGCAATAATAAAGTTATTATTTATATTTCCTTATATCATGATAAATGTTTATTATTCATGCTAGAATTGTATTAACCGGAAACTTGATACATGTGTGAATACATAGACAAAACACCGAGTCCCTAGTAAGCCTCTACTAGACTAGCTCGTTGATCAAAGATGGTTAAGTTTCCTAACCATAGACATGTGTTGTCATTTGATGAAGGGGATCACATCATTAGGAGAATGATGTGATGGACAAGACCCATCCGTTAGCTTAGCATAATGATCGTTAAGTTTTATTGCTATTGCTTTCTTCATGACTTATACATATTCCTTTGACTATGAGATTATGTAACTCCCGAATACCGGAGGAACACCTTGTGTGCTATCAAATGTCACAACGTAACTGGGTGATTATAAAGATGCTCTACAGGTGTCTCCGAAGGTGTTTGTTGGGTTGGCATAGATCGAGATTAGGATTTGTCACTCCGAGTATCGGAGAGGTATCTCTGGGCCCTCTCGGTAATGCACATCATGATAAGCCTTGCAAGCAATGTGACTAATGAGTTAGTTATGGGATGATGCATTACGGAACGAGTAAAGAGACTTGCCGGTAACGAGATTGAACTAGGTATGGAGATACTGACGATTGAATCTCGGGCAAGTAACATACCGATGACAAAGGGATTGACGTATATTGTCATTGCGGTTTGACCGATAAAGATCTTCGTAGAATATGCAGGAACCAATATGAGCATCCAGGTTCCGCTGTTGGTTATTGACCGGAGATGTGTCTCGTTCATGTCTACACTCGAACCCGTAGGGTCCGCACGCTTAACGTTCGATGACGATTTGTATCATGAGTTATGTGTTTTGGTGACCGAAGATTGTTCGGAGTCCCGGATGAGATCAAGGACATGACGAGGAGTCTCGAAATGGTCGAGAGGTAAAGATTGATATATTGGACGATAGTATTCGGACACCGGAATGGTTTCGGAGTGTTCCGGGTATTTATCGGAGTACCGGGGGTTACCGGAACCCCCTGGGGAAAGTTATGGGCCACATGGGCCTTGGGAGGGAGGCACACCAGCCCACAAGGGGCTGGCGCGCCCCCCACTTGGAAGGGGTCCGAATTTGAGTGGGGAAGGGGGCGGCGCCCCCCTTTCCTTCTTCTTCTCCCTCTCCTTTCCCCTTTCCCTCTCCGGTAAAAGGAAGGGGGGGTCCGAATTGGACTTGGAGTCCTAGTAGGACTCCTCCCCACTTGGGGGCGCACCTTGGCCGGCCTCCTCCCCTCTCCCTCCTTTATATACGTGGGAGGGGGCGCCTCTAGATACACCAATTGTTCCAAGCCGTGTGCGACGTCCCCCTCCACGGATTACTCCTCCGGTCATATTGTCGTAGTGCTTAGGCGAAGCCCTGCGCGGATCACTTCACCATCACCGTCACCACGCCGTCGTGCTGACGGAACTCTCCCTCGACACTTTGCTGGATCAAGAGTTCGAGGGACGTCATCGAGCTGAACGTGTGCAGAACTCGGAGGTGCCGTACGTTCGGTGCTTGATCGGTTGAATCGAGAAGATGTTTGACTACATCAACCGCGTTAAGCTAACGCTTCCGCTTTCGGTCTACGAGGGTACGTGGACACACTCTCCCCCTCTCGTTGCTATGTATCTCCTAGATAGATCTTGCGTGAGCGTAGGAATTTTTTTGAAATTGCATGCTACGTTTCCCAACAGGTTTCACTAGAGGCTTCTCTCTTGAAAGAAAATAATACGGTGGGTGAACAAATTACTGTCGAGCAATTGATAGAAAAGCGCAAAGTTATGACGATATCCAAGGCAATGATTATGAATATAGGCATCACGTCCATGTCAAGTAGACCGAAATGATTCTGCATCTACTACTATTACTCCACACATCGACCGACTCCTGCCTGCATCTAGCGTATTAAGTTCATAAGAACAGAGCAACGCTTTAAGTAAGATGACATGATGTCGAGGGATAAACTCAAGCAATATGATGAAAACCCCATCTTTTTACCCTTGATGGCAACAATACAATACGTGCCTCTCTACCCCTACTATGTCACTAGGTGAGGACCCACAAGATTGAACCCAAAACTAAGCACCTCTCCCATTGCAAGAAAAACCAATCTAGTTGGCCAAACCAAACCGATAATTCGAAGAGAAATACAAAGATATTAAATCATGCATAAAAGAGTTCAGAGAAGAATCAAATAATATTCATAGATAATCTGATCATAAATCCACAATTCATCAGATCTCGACAAACACACCGCAAAAGAATATTACATCAGATAGATCTCCAAGAACATCGAGGAGAACATTTTATTGAAGATCAAAGAGAGAGAAGAAGCCATCTAGCTACTAGCTATGGACCCGTAGGTCTGTGGTAAACTACTCACGCTTCATCGGAAGGGCAGCAAGGTTGATGTAGAGGCCCTCCGTGATCGAATCCCCCTCCGGCAGGGTGCCGGAAAAGGCCCCAAGATGGGATCTCACAGGAACAGAGGCTTGCGGCGGCGGCAAAGTATTTTGGTGGACGCTTCTGTTCATTTGGGAATATTTGGGAATTTATAGTGCAAGAATTAGGGTTGGAGGACTCCCGAGGGGCCCATAAGCCAAGGAGGCGCGCCCCCCTAGGGCGCGCCCTGAGGGCTTGTGGTGCCCTCGGGACTCTTCTGGCCCCCTCTCCAAGCTCCGTGGATGTCTTTTGGTCCAAGAAAAATCATCGTAAATTTTTATTCCGTTTGGACTCCGTTTGATATTCCTTTTCTGTAAAACTCAAAAACAAGGAAAAAACAGAAACTGGCACTGGGCTCTAGGTTAATAAGTTAGTCCCAAAAATAATATAAAATAGCATATTAATGCATATAAAACATCCAAAACAGATAATATAATAGCATGGAACAATAAAAATGTATAGATACGTTGGAGACGTATCAAGCATCCCCAAGCTTAATTTCTACTCGTCCCCGAGTAGGTAAATGATAAAAATAGAATTTTTGATGTGGAATGCTACCTAGCATATTCATCCATGTAATTTTATTTATTGTGGCATGAATATTCAGATCCATAAGATTCAAAACAAAAGTTTAATATTGACATAAAAACAATAATACTTCAAGCATACTAGCAAAGCAATCATGTCTTCTCAAAATAACATGGCCAAAGAAAGTTATCCCTACAAAATCATATAGTATGGCTATGCTCCATCTTCATCACACAAAGTATTTTATCATGCACAACCCTAATGACAAGCCAAGCAATTCTTTCATACTTTTGGTGTTCTCAAACTTTTTCAACTTTCACGCAATACATGAGCGTGAGCCATGGATATAGCACTATAGGTGGAATAGAATATGGTGGTTGTGGAGAAGACAAAAAGAAGGAGAAGTCTCACATAAACTAGGCGTATTAACGGGCTATGGAGATGCCCATCAATAGATATCAATGTGAGTGAGTAGGGATTGCCATGCAACGGATGCACTAGAGCTATAAGTGTATGAAAGCTCAAAAAGAAACTAAGTGGGTGTGCATCCAACTTGCTTGCTCAAGAAGACCTAGGGCAATTTGAGGAAGCCCATCATTGCAATATACAAGCCAAGTTCTATAATGAAAAATTCCCACTAGTATATGAAAGTGACAAAATAGGAGACTCTCTATCATGAAGATCATGGTGCTACTTTGAAGCACAAGTGTGGAAAAAGGATAGTAACATTGTCCCTTCTCTCTTTTCTCTCATTTTTTTCTTTTTTTATTTGGGCTTCTTTTTGCCTCTTTTATTTTTTTTGTAAAGTCCGGAGACTCATCCCAACTTGTGAGGGAATCATAGCTTCCATCATCCTTTCCTCACATGGGACAATGCTCTAATAATGATGATCATCACACTTTTATTTACTTACAACTCAAGAATTACAACTTGATACTAGAACAAGATATGACTCTATATGAATGCCTCCAGTGGTGTACTGGGATGTGCAATGATCAAGAGTGTCATGTATGAAAATTATGAACGGTGGCCTTGCCACAAATACTATGCCAACTACATGATCATGCAATGCAATATGACAATGATGGTGCGTGTCATAATAAAACGGAACGGTGGAAGTTGGATGGAAATATATCTCGGAATGGCTATGTAAATGCCATAATAGGGAGGTATGGTGGCTGTTTTGAGGAAGGTATATGGTGGGTTTAATGCACCAGCGAAAGTTGCGCGGTACTAGAGAGGCTAGCAATGGTGGAAGGGTGAGAGTGCGTATAATCCATGGACTCAACATTAGTCATAAAGAACTCACATACTTATTGCAAAAATTTATTAGCTATCGAAACAAAGTACTACACGCATGCTCCTAGGGGTATAGATTGGTAGGAAAAGACCATCGCTCGTCCCCGACCGCCACTCATAAGGAAGACAATCAAAAAATAAATCATGCTCCGACTTCATCACATAACGGTTCACCATACGTGCATGCTACGGGAATCACAAACTTTAACACAAGTATTTCTACCAATCCACAATTACTCACTAGCATGACTCTAATATCACCATCTTTATATCTCAAAACAAATGCAAGGAATCAAACTTCTCATCTTATTCAACGCTCTTTATATGAAAGTTTTATTATATCCCTCTTGGATGCCCATCATATTAGGACTAGATTCATAACCTAAGAAAATTACCATGCTGTTTAGAGACTCTCAAAATAATATAAGTGAAGCATGAGAGTTCAACAATTTCTATAAAATAAAGCCACCGCCATGCTCTAAAAAGATATAAGTGAAGCACTAGAGCAAACTGCCTAGCTCAAATGATATAAGTGAAGCACATAAAGTATTCTAATAAATTCATGATTCATGCGTGTCCCTCTCAAAATATGTTTAAATTAAGTATGATTGTGGCAAACTAAAAAGCAAAGACTCATATCATACAAGATGCTCCAAGCAAAACATATATCATGTGGTGAATAAAAATATAGCCTCAAGTAAATTTACCGATGGACGAAGACAAAAGAGGGGATGCCATCCGGGGCATCCCCAAGCTTAGATGCTTGGTTGTCCTTGAATATTACCTTAGGGTGCCTTGGGAATCCCCAAGATTAGGCTCTTTCCACTCCTTATTCTGTTGTCCATCAAATCTCTACCCAAAACTTGAAAACTTCACAACACAAAACTCAACAGAAAAATCTCATAAGATCCATTAGTATAATAAAATAAATCACCACTTTAGGTACTGTTGTGAACTCATTATTTATTTATATTGGTGTAATATCTACTGTATTCCAACTTCTCCATGGTTCATACCCCCCGATACTACCCATAGATTCATCAAAATAAGCAAACAACACATAGAAAACAGAATCTGTCAAAAACAGAATAGTCTGTAGTAATCTGAAAATTAAGTATACTTCTGTAACTCAAAAAATTCTGAAAAATTAGGAAAACCTGGGAAATTTGTGTATAAATCTTGTGTAAAAAATTCAGATCAAAATAATATTTATGTGATTTATTGAATTTTCGGCAATGAGCACAAAAGTTTCTGTTTTTCAGCAAGATCAAATCAACTATCACCATAGACCATCCCAAAGGTCTTGCATTGCTCAAACACTAATTAAAACATCAAAACACAATTACTACAGAGGTAATAATGTGTATTTATTGAAAAACAGAACCAAAATCAAAAAACATAAAAATAAAATTGGGTTGCCTCCCAACAAGCGCTATTGTTTAACGCCCCTAGCTAGGCATAAAACATAGATCTAGGTATTGTCATCTTTGGTATGCAAACCATAAGTAGCCCTCATAATAGATTTATATGGCAACTTAATTTTCTTTCTTGGAAAGCGTTCCATGTCCTTCCTTAACGGAAATTTAAATCTAATATTTTCTTCTTTCATATCAATAATAGGGCATGTCGGATTGCATTCTATATCAAGCACAATAAAATATACGGGCACATAATTCCTATTTGCAACAATAAGAACATCATTAATCCTTCCCATAGGTTTCTTAATAGTGGAATCCGCTAGATGCAAATTTAAAGAACAATCATCAATTCGCGGAAACCTAACACATCACATAAAGTTTTTGGAATCGTGGAAACGCTAGCACCCAAATCACAAAAAGCATGGCACTCATAATCTTTAATTTTAATCTTAATAGTAGGTTCCCACTCATCATAAAGCTTTCTAGGGATAGAAACTTCCAACTCAAGTTTTTCTTCAAAAGATTTCATCATAGCATCAACGATATGTTTAGTAAAAGCTTTATTTTGATTGTAAGCATGAGGAGAGTTCAACATGGATTCCAACAAGGAAATACAATCTATCAAAGAGCAATTATCATAATTAAAGTCCTTGAAATCCAAAAGAGTGGGTTCATCGCTACTTAAAGTTTTGACCTCTCCAATCCCACTTTTATCAATTTTTGCATTAAGATCTTTAAACTCCGAATCATTGGGACGCCTTCTAGCTAAAGTTGACTCATCTCCAGTCCCATCTTTATTAAGATTTATATTAGAAAACAAAGATTCAATAGGAGTCACACCAATCACTTTAAGATCTTCATCATTATTCAAAGACTCTGGTTTAGCGGCCATCTTATTTACCAAAGTAGTTTGTTTCTCAGAAATTTGGCCTACTAAATTTTCAAGATTAGCAAATTGAGATTTAAGACCATAAAATTCCTTAGTAACATCATCAAGATCTTTATTAATATACTCCATCATAGTTTTTTGTTCTTTAAGCTCGTTCCTAAAGAAACTATTGTGCTCAAATTGTAAAGACATGAAGCTTTTAGCAATATTTTCAATCTCTTCCAACTTCCTATAATAAGGATCAAAGCTTTTGGGTTGAGCCATATGGTCAAACAAGCAAACAAAAAGACGAACGGAGGAAGGGTGAATAAAAAGGCAAATCTTTTTGTGTTTTTCTGAAAATATTTTAGAAGTGGGGGAGAGGAAAACGAGAGGCAAATGGCAAATAATGTAATGCAAGAGATGAGAGTTTATGGTGGGTACTTGGTAGGCTTGATGTAGAACCTCCCCGGCAACGGCGCCAGAAATTCTTCCTGCTACTTCTTGAGCTTGCGTTGATTTTTCCCTTGAAGAGGAAAGGGTGATGCAGCAAAGTAGAGATAAGTATTTCCCTCAGTTAAGAACCAAGGTATCAATCCAGTAGGAGGCACAAGCAAGTCTCCAATCTATGCACCTGCACAAACTAACAAACACTTGCACTCAACGCGAAAAAGGGGTTGTCAATCCCTTCACGGTCTCAAACAAGAGTGAGATCTAATAGAGAAAGGTATAAAAGATTACTAAAACGTAAAACAAAGTAAAAACAAATAAATTGCAGCAAGGTATTTTTGGTTTTTTCGGTTTATAGATCTGAAAATATATGATGGAAAATAGACCCCGTGGCCATAGGTTTCACTAGAGGCTTCTATCTTGAAAGAAAATAATACGGTGGGTGAACAAATTACTGTCGAGCAATTGATAGAAAAGCGCAAAGTTATGATGATATCCAAGGCAATGATTATGAATATAGGCATCACGTCCGTGTCAAGTAGACCGAAACGATTTTGCATCTACTACTATTACTCCACACATCAACTGACTCCTGCCTGCATCTAGAGTATTAAGTTCATAAGAACAGAGCAACGCTTTAAGTAAGATGACATGATGTAGAGGGATAAACTCAAGCAATATGATGAAAACCCCATCTTTTTACCCTTGATGACAACAATACAATACGTGCCTCGCTACCCCTACTATATCACTGGGTGAAGACACCGCAAGATTGAACCCAAAACTAAGCACCTCTCCCATTGCAAGAAAAACCAATCTAGTTGGCCAAACCAAACCGATAATTCGAAGAGAAATACAAAGATATTAAATCATGCATAAAAGAGTTCAGAGAAGACTCAAATAATATTCACAGATAATCTGATCATAAATCCACAATTCATCGGATCTCGACAAACACACCGCAAAAGAATATTACATCGGATAGATCTCCAAGAACATCGAGGAGAACATTATATTGAAGATCAAAGAGAGAGAAGAAGCCATCTAGCTACTAGCTATGGGCCCATAGGTCTGTGGTAGACTACTCATGCTTCATCGAAAGGGTAGCAAGGTTGATGTAGAGGCCCTCCGTGATCGAATCCCCCTCCGACAGGATGCCGGAAAAGGCCCCAAGATGGGATCTCACAGGAACAGAGGCTTGCAGCAGTGGAAAAGTATTTGGGTGGACGCTTCTATTCGTTTGGGAATATTTGGGAATTTATAGCGCAAGAATTAGGGTTGGAGGACTCCTGAGGGGCCCACAAGCCAGGGAGGCCCCCCCCCAGGGCGCGGCCTGAGGGCTTGTGGTGCCCTCGGGACTCTTCTAGCCCCCTCTCCAAGCTCCGTGGATGTCTTCTGGTCCAAGAAAAATCATCTTAAAGTTTTATTCCGTTTGGACTCCGTTTGATATTCCTTTTCTGTAAAACTCAAAAACAAGGAAAAAACAGAAACTGGCAATGGGCTCTAGGTTAATAAGTTAGTCCCAAAAATAATATAAAATAGCATATTAATGCATATAAAACATCCAAAACAGATAATATAATAGCATGGAACAATAAAAAATTATAGATACGTTGGAGACGTATCATTGAGCTTGGCGAAGCCCTGCAGAATAGTTTCACCGCCACTGTCACCGCGCCGTCGTGCTGCCAGAACTCATCTACTACTTCACCCCTCTTGCTGGATCGAGAAGGCGAGGACGTCATCGAGCTGAACGTGTGCTGAACGCGGAGGTGCCGTTCGTTCGGTGCTTGATCGGTATGGATCATGGAGTTGTACGACTACATCAACCGCGTTGATAAACGCTTCCGCTTAGCGATCTACAAGGGTATGTAGATGCTCTCTCCCTCTCGTAACTATGCATCTCCATGGATAGATCTTGCGTGTGCGTAGATTTTTTTTTGTTTTCCATGCAACATTCCCCAACAGTCGGACGCCGCCTCGCCGACGGATGCTGCCCCCCCCACCCACCCCCCCTCACCCCACCGCCGGAGCTCCCCCGCCCCACGCGTCCGCCGCGTTACTAGAGCTGGAGCCGGTCCCCGCCAGATCCTTCACCTCGCCGCCAACCTCGTCCACCTCACTCCCCCGCATACCCCCCGCCAGCACAAGCTCTCAACTTTCCCCCATCGACAGAGCAAAGGTGAGGATCCAAACTATCCCCAAACTGTCATGCTTGACTGAATTATTTATGTTGGAATTTTTCCCATGATGAACCAAACAATTGCAGCTGGATGGTGGCGTGGGCATCATAGTCGGAGGAGCTGCCGACGTGGTGGTGGAGACGACCTTCTATCCCATCGACACCATCAAGACCACTCTGCAACTGCTTCAGGCGAGCTAATGTACATGGAGTACAGGGAGTACTGTATTGTGTAAATTCACAACATTGCAAGCAAGCAGGGTGTATTCATCACACCATTCTACTCCATGATCCATGTGTTCCATGTATACACCATTCTACAGGGAGTACAGGGAGTGACTTGAACCTATCATGCTCAAGCCGTCCACAGCTGTTCTATTCTTCTCCCTCGCGTACCAAATTATCTGATGTCCACTTACTTCACCTGTGCGTGATAGAGGCAAAGGTGTCCTGTCTTTCGATGAGATGGTGATTATCGTTTTCGGAGGAGTAGACTTTGATGATCTGACTACAAACATGCGAGGACGTCACGCCTTAGCAATTGCTAAACCAACTCCGAGAGGTTATTGACCACACTGGAGCATGATCAACCTGACCACGAGGGTCTATTTCCTACAAGAAAACGAAGAACAAGCAAGAAACTAAGATTGCAATCTGGATATTGCGAATATAAGAGGAAAGCTTTATTGATCAAGGTGGGGTTCTGTGACGTCTTGGTCTGGCCGTTGAACACAAACGAAGTACGCGAATTTGCAGCTATGGCGAACTTTAATCTAAACAAAACCCAAAGTCTAAACGACGCCCTAAGGGCTTTATATATGGAGGTAGAGGGGGGATTTCGTGACCCCTTGGAGGAGGGGGTCCGAAACCAACCCTAACTCTGTTTCCCCACACATACAGACTCTAAAAACAGCCTATACTGAAGTATTTCAAAATTACATGGGCCTGGCCCAATAATAAGGTGACGCAACACCTATAATAGCCTCTGGACAAAATTTATGAAGTGGCATCTCGTATATTTCGTCCAAGCCTTCATGCACTCATTATGGTGGCTTCAAAGTCCTGAAATCATCACTTGAAACTCCGTTCTTGTTCCCCTTGTGCATGCCATCATCTCCATACTTGATCTTACTCCAATGTTCATCCTTATTGTCCAAGCTAGGCCCTTCATTTGTAAGCAAAACAAATGTATCCAATTTAGGCAGCATCATATTATCATGAACATTAGAATCGTTACCAAGAAACGAAAGTACCTGGTAATTTAATTGGCATGCGCGAGCTTTAGTAATTGGTCTAGTATGTATAGCAGCAGGGGTTGTGGGTGTAACAATGGTATTGATGTCCTCATCATCCTCCCCTTCTTGAAATGAAGTCGTCCTCGACGGAAGCTCATCTTCCTCACCCAAGTAAGGCTTCAAATCTGCAATGCTAAAAGTGGGACTAACCCCAAAATCTGCAGGCAGCTCAAGTTTATATGCATTATCATTAATTTTCTCTAACACCTTAAAAGGACCATCAGTACGTGGCATTAGCTTTGATTTGCGCAAATCAGGAAACCTATCCATACGCAAATTTAACCAAACAAGATCTCTAGGTGCAAAGACAACATGTTTTCTACCCTTATCTCCAGCAAGTTTATACTTAGCATTCATACGCTCAATGTTTTCCTTTGTTAACTAATGCATCTTTAAGATCAATTCAGCATGTTGTTTAGCATCAAAATTAACCTTTTCTGAAGATGGAAGAGGCAACAAATCAATAGGTGCACGAGGTAGGAAACCGTACACAATTTCAAAAGGGCACATCTTAGTGGTAGAATGCAGCGAACGATTATAAGCAAATTCAATATGAGGCAAGCATTCTTCCCACATTTTAAGGCTATTCTTCAAAACAACCCTAAGCACAGTAGACAATGCTCTATTGACTACTTCAGTTTGTCCATCAGTTTGGGGGTGACATGTAGTACTAAAAAGCAGTTTAGTCCCCAACTTAGCCCATAAACATCTCCAAAAGTGGCTAAGAAATTTAGTATCATGATCTGAAACAATTGTATTTGGCACACCCTGCAAGCGAATAATTTCACGAAAGAACAAATCAGCAACATTAGCGGCATCATCGCTTTTATGACATGGTATAAAGTGTGCCATTTTCAAGAATCTATCCACGACAAAAAATATGCTATCCCTCCCCTTCTTTGTTCGAGGTAAACCTAAAACAAAATCCATAGATATATCCTCCCATGGAACACTAGGTATACGCAAAGACATATATAAACCATGAGGATTAAGTCGTGACTTAGCTTTTCGACATGTAGTGCAACGAGCAACAAAACGCTCAACATCCTGTCTCATCTTTGGCCAAAAGAAATGTGTAGCAAGTACGTCCTCCGTCTTCTTCATGCCAAAGTGTCCCATTAATCCTCCTCCATGCGCCTCCTGCAATAACAAAAGACGAACAGAGCTAGCTGGAATGCATAGGTTGTTAGCACGAAATAAAAATCCATCATTAACGACGAACTTGTTCCATGCTCTCCCTTCTTTACAATTCTGCAATACATCTTTAAATTCAGCATCATGCACATATTGATCCTTGATGGCCTCCAAACCAAATATTTTAAAGTTAAGTTTTGAAAGCATAGTATAGCGAGGAGACAGTGCATCAACAATAACATTTTCTTTACCCTTCTTGTGTTTTATGACATAAGGGAAAGTCTCAATGAATTCAACCCATTTAGCATGTCTAAGGTTCAGTTTTGCTTGACTTTTAATATCTTTCAAAGATTCATGATCAGAATGTAAACAAATTCTTTGGGCCATAAATAGTGTTGCCATGTTTCTGAACTCCGAACAAGAGCATATAATTCCTTATCATAAGTAGAATAGTTCAGACTAGGCCCACTCAATTTTTCAAAAAAGTATGCAACAGGTTTACCATCTTGTAATAACACACCTCCTAATCCAATTCCACTAGCATCATATTCAAGCTCAAAAGTCTTATTAAAATCAAGAAGTTGGAGTAAAGGAGCATGTGTCAACTTATCTTTCAATACCGTGAAGGCTTCTTCCTATGCGGTAAAGGAGCTCATTGAGAGGTGCAGCAATGGTGCTGAAATCTCTCAACAAACGCCTATAGAAACCAACGAGTCCAAGAAAACTCCTCACTTGTGTGA
This sequence comes from Thinopyrum elongatum, assembly GCA_011799875.1. Classification (NCBI taxonomy): domain Eukaryota; kingdom Viridiplantae; phylum Streptophyta; class Magnoliopsida; order Poales; family Poaceae; genus Thinopyrum; species Thinopyrum elongatum. Next base: position 289,940,732 of record CM022299.1, on the reverse strand, counting down.
CCGTTTTGGGCTGCGGCCAACTCTCAATAGCTTCAATCTTGGCTTTATCAACTTCAATTCCTTGTGGAGTAACAACATAGCCAAGAAAAGATACTCGGCCGGTGCAAAAGGTGCACTTCTCAAGGTTACCAAACAAATGTGCATCACGTAGAGCAATAAAAACAGCAAGCAAATGTTCCAAATGTTGCTCCAAAGATCTACTATAAATCAGTAACAGCAACAACAGCAGCAACAACAACAACAACAACAACAACAACAACAACAACAACAACAACAACAACAACAACAACAACAACAACAACAACAACAACAACAACAACAACAACAACAAAGCCTTTAGTCCCAAACAAGTTGGGGTGGGCTAGAGGTGAAACCCATCAGATCTCGCGACCAACTCATGGCTCTGGCACATGGATAGCAAGCTTCCACTCACCCCTGTCCATAGCTAGTTCTTTGGTGATACTCCAATCCTTCAGGTCTCTCTTAACAGACTCCTCCCATGTCAAATTAGGTCTACCCCGACCTCTCTTGACATTCTCCGCACGCTTTAGCCATTCGCTATGCACTGGAGCTTCTAGAGGCCTGCGCTGAATATGCCCAAACCATCTTAGAGGATGTTGGACAAGTTTCTCTTCAATTGGTGCTACCCCAACTCTATCTCGTATATCATCATTCCGGACTCTATCCTTCCTCGTGTGGCCAAACATCCATCTCAACATACGCATCTCCGCCACACCTAACTGTTGAACATGTCGCCTTTTAGTCGGCCAACACTCAGCGCCATACAACATTGCAAGTCGAACAGCCATCCTGTAGAACTTGCCTTTTAGCTTTTGTGGCACTCTCTTGTCACAGAGAATGCCAGAAGCTTGGCGCCACTTCATCCATCCGGCTTTGATTCGATGGTTCACATCTTCATCAATACCCCCATCCTCCTGCAGCATTGACCCCAAATATCGAAAGGTGTCCTTCCGAGGTACCACCTGCCCATCAAGGCTAACCTCCTCCTCCTCCTCACACCTAGTAGTAGTGAAACCGCACATCATGTACTCGGTTTTAGTTCTACTAAGTCTAAACCCTTTCGATTCCAAGGTTTGTCTCCATAACTCTAACTTCCTATTTACCCCCGTCCGACTATCGTCAACTAGCACCACATCATCCGCAAAGAGCATACACCATGGGATATCTCCTTGTATATCCCTTGTGACCTCATCCATCACCAAGGCAAAAAGATAAGGGTTCAAAGCTGACCCCTGATGTATTCCTATCTTAATCGGGAAGTCATCAGTGTCGACATCACTTGTTCGAACACTTGTCACAACATTATCGTACATGTCCTTGATGAGGGTAATGTACTTTGCTGGGACTTTGTGTTTCTCCAAGGCCCACCACACGACATTCCGCGGTATCTTATCATAGGCCTTCTCCAAGTCAATGAACACCATATGCAAGTCCTTCTTTTGCTCCCTGTATCTCTCCATAAGTTGTCATACCAAGAAAATGGCTTCCATGGTCGACCTCCCAGGCATGAAACCAAACTGATTTTTGGTCATGCTTGTCATTCTTCTTAAGCGGTTCTCAATGACTCTCTCCCATAGCTTCATTGTATGGCTCATCGGCTTAATTCCACGGTAATTAGTACAACACTGAACATCCTCCTTGTTCTTGAAGATTGGTACTAATATACTTCGTCTCCATTCTTCTGGCATCTTGTTTGCCCGAAAAATGAGGTTGAAAAGCTTGGTTAGCCATACTATCGCTATGTCCCCAAGGCCTTTCCACACCTCAATGGGGATACAATCAGGGCCCATCGCCTTGCCTCCTTTCATCCTTTTTAAAGCCTCCTTGACCTCAGACTCCTGGATTTGCCACACAAAACACATGCTGGTCTCATCAAAGGAGTCGTCCAGTTCAATGGTAGAACTCTCATTCTCCCCATTGAACAGCTTGTCGAAGTACTCCCTCCATCTATACTTAATCTCCTTGTCCTTAACCAAGAGTTGGTATGCTCCGTCCTTGATGCTTTTGACTTGGCCAATATCCCTCGTCTTCCTCTCTCGGATCTTGGCCATCTTATAGATGTCCCTTTCGCCTTCCTTCGTGCCTAACCGTTGGTAGAGGTCCTCATATGCCCGACCCCTTGCTTCACTGGCAGCTCGCTTTGCGGCCTTCTTCGCCATCTTGTACTTCTCTATGTTGTCTGCACTCCTATCCAGGTATAGGCGTCTGAAGCATTTTTTTCTTCTCTTTAATCGCCTTCTGGACATCATCATTCCACCACCAGGTATCCTTATCTTCGCTTCACCATCCCCTGGACACTCCAAACTCCTCTAAGGCCACCTTACGAATGCAAGTCGCCATCTTCATCCACACATTGTCCGCATCCCCTCCTTCCTCCCAAGGGCCCTCCTTAATGACCCTCTCCTTGAACGCCTGAGCTACCTACCCCTTGAGCTTCCACCACTTTGTTCTAGCGACTTTGGCACGCTTATCCCGCTGGACACGAATCCGAAAGCGGAAGTCAGCAACCACCAGCTTATGCTGAGGTACAACACTCTCTCCAGGTATCACCTTACAGTCTAGGCACGCACGCCTATCTACTATAAATCAGTATATCATCAAAATGGACTACCACAAATCGTCCAATGAAAGCACGTAAAACTTCGTTCTTTAATCTCATGAAAGTACTAGGTGCATTAGTTAACCCAAAAGGCATGACTAACCACTCATATAATCCAAACTTAGTTTTAAGTGTTGTTTTCCATTCATCTCCCAATTTCATACGAATTTGATGGTATCCACTACGCAAATCAACTTTGGAGAATATTGTAGAACCACTCAATTCATCAAGCATATCATCTAGCCTAGGAATAGGATGACGATAACAAATAGTAATATTGTTAATGCCTCTACAATCAACACACATATGCGATGTACCATCCTTTTTTGGAACTAGTATAATAGGAACAACACAAAGACTAAGAGATTCGCGTATATAACCTTTGTCGAGCAGCTCCTGTACTTGATGCATAATCTCCTTCGTCTCCTCCAGATTTGTAAGATATGGTGCACGGTTGGGTAGTGATGCACCGGGAATTAAATCAATTTGATGCTCAATCCCTCAAATAGGTGGTAATCCAGGTGGCACGTCTTGTGGAAAGACGTCAGCGAACTCCTGCAAAATGTTAGTGACAGCAGGAGGCAAAGAGGAAGGCACGTCCTCAAATGAAAATAATGCCTCTTTGCACACAAAAGCATAGCAAACAGATTTGCTGAAATCGAGATCATTAATATCAGATTTGGTGGCAAGTAAACATCCACTTTTCAATTTAATTTAATATGCAACACTAGATGATGGTTTGTTATTAGGCTTCATTTGTTGCTCAAATTCTTTTGCCACAATCTGATTTTCACTCTTGTTTTGCTCCTGTTTTGCTTTACTAGCTCTAGTAAGATCATCTTTCAAAATTTGTTCAGGAGACATAGGAAGCAAAGTAATGTGTTTATCCTTATGAACAAGAGTATATTGATTGTTTCTACCATGGTGTACAGAATTTTTATCGAATTGCCATGACCTACCAAGTAATAAAGAGCATGCTTGCATGGGTACCACATCACAATCAACATAATTAGCATATGTAGCGATACTAAAATGCACACGCACAGTACGTGTTACCTTAACCTTGCCGCTGTTGTTGAACCATTGTATGTAGTAAGGATGAGGATGTGGTCTACTGGTGAGAGTCAGCTTCTCCACCATCTCCATGCTAGCCAAGTTGTTGCAACTCCCTCCATCAATGATGACGCGAACATAACGATCCTTTACAATTCCCTTTGTATGAAACAAATTGTGTCTCTGGTTTTGCTCAGCCTGTGTTACTTGCACACTCAAAACATGTTGAGTGATACGTCTCCAACGTATCTATAATTTTTTATTCCTCCATGCTATTATATTATCAACCTTGGATGTTTTATATGCATTATTATGCTATTCTATATCATTTTTTGGGACTAACCTATTAACCTAGTGCCAGTTGCTATTTTTTCCTTGTTTTTGTCTTTACAGAAACTCAATACCAAACGGAACGAAACTTTTTGATGATTTTTCTAGGACCACAAGACACTCTGGAAGCTTCGGGAGGAGGCCAGAAGAGCCATGAGGAGACGACAAGCTCGGAGGGCGCGCCCTAGGGGGCGGCGCCCCCCAGGCTTGTGCCCCCCTGTTGCTCCTCCAACTCTAATTCTTCTTCTATAAATACTCAAATATTCCCCGTAGACCAGAGGGGCACACCAAAAATACTTTTCCGCCGTCGCAAGTTTCTGTCTTCGTGAGATCCCAGAGGGGTATTCTGCCGGTACTCTGCCAGAGGGGTATTCGACCACGGGGAGCTTCTACATCAACCTTGTTGCCCTTCCGATGATGTGTGAGTAGTTTACCACAGACCTACGGGTCCATAGCTAGTAGCTAGATGGCTTCTTCTCTCTCTTTGATCTTCAATACAATGTTCTCCTCGATGTTCTTGTAGATCTATTCGATGTAATCTTCTTTTGTGGTGCGTTTGTTGAGATCCGATGAATTGTGGGTTTATGATCAGATTATCTATGAATATTATTTGAGTCTTCTCTGAACTCTTTTATGCATGATTAAGATAGCTTTGTATTTCTCTCCGATCTATTGATTTGATTTGGCCAACTAGATTGATTTTTCTTGCAATGGGAGAGGTGCTTTGTAGTGGGTTCAATCTTGCGGTGCTTATTCCCAGTGACAGAAAGGGACATGACACGTATTTGTATTGTTGCCACTAAGAATAAAAAGATGGGGTTTGTTCATATTGATTGGATATATCCCTCTACATCATGTCATCTTGCTTAAAGTGTTACTCCGTTCTTGTTAACTTAATACACTAGATGCATGCTGGATAACGGTCGATGTGTGAAGTAATAGTAGTAGATGCAGGCAGGAGTCGATCTACTTGTCACGGACGTGATGCCTATATACATAATCATTGCCTTAGATATCGTCATAACTATGCGCTTTTCTATCAATTGCTCAACAGTAATTTGTTTATCCACCGTATGCTTTCTTTCAAGAGAGAAGCCTCTAGTGAAAACTATGGCCCCGGGTCTATCTTTTATCATATTATTTTTAGATCTATAAAATCAAAAACACAAAAATACCTTGCTGCAATTTATTTACTTTTATTTTATTTAGTACTTTTACTTATCTTTTATATCTATCCCTATCAGATCTCATCCTTGCAAGTAACCGTGAAGGGATTGACAACCCCTTTATCGCGTTGAGTGCAAGTATTTGTTTGTTTGTGTAGGTGCAATCATTGGTGACTTGTGTGTTCCTCCTACTGGATTGATACCTTGGTTCTCAACTGAGGGAAATACTTATCTCTACTTTGCTGCATCACCCTTTCCTCTTCAAGGAAAAAACCAACGCAAGCTCAAGAAGTAGCATTGCGCAACTAAACTTTCATACATGTCAGCATCGTCAGCAGCCATGTATTGCGTCTCTTGTTCAGAATCACGTCCACCCTGCTCTTCACTAGCAATAAGAGCCAAAGTCTCCTCATCATAGTCACTAGCGGACTCATACCCACCATCCTCAGTCACAATCATCACACGTGGAGATGGACATTTGCTAGCGTAGTGACCTCCACCCTTGCAACGACGACATATAACCTCATGTGTTTGCCCTGTTGACGCCATGGATGAAGAAGAGCTCTGTGCAAGACCAGAAGGTGTGCTCTTGGCAGATGGTGGTGGTAGTGCTTGTTTTCTTGTATCGCGGTTGGAGTTGGCGGTTGAAGTAGGCGGTGCTGCAGTAGGACGGGTGGAAGTAGAGGATGTACGTGGTGTCCATGATGAAGATCGACCTGTAGAAAAAATAGTTCGCGCCAATGCCTGTCGATCCTGCACTTCACGTTTAGCTTTGCAAGCAAGATGGAATAAACGAGTGATATTATTATAGTCCTTATACTCTAAAATGGTCTGAACCTCTCTAATTAATCCATCCATAAAACGTGCAAGCATAGCTTCATTATCCTCAACAATACCACATCTAATCATATCAGTTTGTAATTCCTGATAATATTCCTCTACAGAATTTTTTCCTTGTCTTAAACGCTGTAATTTTTGAAGTAATTCACGTTGATAATATGGTGGAACCCAACGAGTACGCATAGCAGTTTTCAAAGCAGCCCAAGTAGCTGGAGTATGATATAATCTACAATGTTCAGACCATCATACACAAGCAAAACTAGTGAAAACACAATTTAGACAGCATCATATTCTCATGAACATTAGAATCGTTACCAAGAAACGAAAGTACCTGGTAATTTAATTGACGTGCGCGAGCTCTAGTAATTGATCCAGTATGTATAGCAACAGGGGCTGTGGATGTAACAATGGTATTGATGTCCTCATCAGTGTGTAACTCGTTTGGTGCATTTTCTGCAGAACTATGCATAGCTGCAGCATACAGGCCAGTTCATGAACTGCTAGAATAAGAAAAGGTGGCATTTCCTTGCCTTTAGTATTACTTGTTGCATTCTAAGTTTATTCACTATGGATCTTCCTCTTCATGTCTTTGCTCACCTGGTTGCCACCTTCTCTTAGGGGGCTGCGGGCAGTACGAAAACTTCTTTAAGGTCCTTAAAGTTGGATGACTTTGTCCAAGCAAAAGCCAAGGTAATTAGAAACCGATTGGCAGTTAACTGCACACACTCTCAGGGTTATTTATGTTTCATGTTTGATTGTTTTCTTTTTTGCTGTGCAGGTGAGCCCATCCGTTGCTTTCGATGCCACGAGCATGAATGAGCTAAGAAAATGGAACGAACAGTACGGCGAAGGTGGCAGCGGGAGTAAATCACCATTTAGGTTCGGCAGCTAACATGATTCCGCTAGCAAATTTTCCACACTGTATCACTTGTAGTACCAATGTGCTCTCATTATAACCACTCTAGATTTACAAGTGTTTACCGAAGATGACAAGTGTGTACTGGAGTACATGCATGTGGATGATACTGTAGACAAACTATCATTGTTACAATTGCTACATTTGCTTCCAGATAGCAAACAGTCATCCAGATTTACCCAGATTCAGTGATGACAAGTGTTTACAACTGCTACTAGTAGACCAGTTCTAAATTTGGAGTAACTAGTAGGCCAGTTCTAACAATGTTTAACTTGTTTGCCAAATTTCTTGTAATTTAGTTAACTTAATTTGAAAGGTCTCGTGCACTGAATTTTAGAAGTATTGCTTGTCAAATTTTAAAAGTAAGACTATGATCAACATCAAACTACTCCTTGACAAGCAGTGATCACTACTGAATATGATCATATTTTGATTGTACTTGTGTTCAAAAGTTAACTGAAATTTTGTTAAGTTTTAAACAAAATGATTACTAGTGCATCTAGGAATCATTTAAGTTCTGCTGCTATATGAAGTGGTGCTGCTATATGACCATGCTGAAATATGCATTTACATAGACTGAATGATGGCTCAACATATTCTTGACTTTGTTGCATATTTTTTCAGATTCTTCTATGCTCAATGCAGAGACTAATGGAGATAATGGATAGTGCAAAGGAGTCTATTTGGATAATGGAAGGGGTACCAGATTGCCTCCGGGGACAATTTTGACGAAGGTAATTTATGCTAAATTCATAAAGTTCAGTCCTCTTCCCTCATGTTCAGGCTGCGGTATGTCTTGATCAATTTCACTTATGTAAACCCAGTTGAGTAAAACGGCCGATGGCATTAAGGTTGTCACAGATAAAGGGGATGAGCTCATTGCAGATGGCATTTTGGGAAGTTGACAGTGTATCAACTTGACTCTGTATAACTTCACTGAACATCAATATGCAATGTACTATGTTCACTGCACATTTTCTCTCTGTATGTATATTGAAGTGTTTAGTGTTCATGACGAGCATTATTTGTACCTTAACGTGAGCACAGTTAGAAATCAGTGTTAACTCACAAATGTTCAAACTAGATGTTCTTTGACAGCAGCTAAAACAAACATGTTCATATTAGAAGTTTGACATGCACTTTTAGCTTCTCTAAGAATTGTACTGATATTTGCGCCTAAATCATATATTTGATCGGTTTTCACTTTGGAAAATTCTGATTGTTTCCAATATCATTGAAAAATCTGGAGTAATTGATTGTTTCCAAAATCTGCTGATTGTTTCCAATATTACAGTGCTAAAATTCAGTCCAAAATAATGATTGTTTCCAAAAAAAAATAGTGATTGACTGTTTGATTGTTTCCAAAAACTAGCAGATCATCATGATTAGTTTCTAGATTTACTGATTGTTTCCAAAAACTGCAAAGAGGCAATCAGCAGACTTCCTTCAGACTACTGTACCTGCAGCAGCAGAGGTAATCAGCAGTCGCAGCAGCTGATTGGGCGGGCGGCAGCGGTAGCAGGCAGGCGGCAGCGGCATCAGCAGGTCCGCGTGGTCGTCTCGCCGCCGGGAAAGATCCGCCTGACCCTGCCTGCTGAATTCGCCGAATTCTTCGAGAGGGGAGCGGCGGCAGTGGCTGGGGTTGCCGTGGGCGCGAGGAACCGGCGAGGGACGCGAGCAGGGCAACGAGGAGGAGGCGCCCGTCGAGGTGGTCGCCTTGGAGGAGCAGCCGCAGGTGGGCGGCGGGGCAGCTCGCCTCCGTGCGAGCGGTGCACGTTCGCAGCGGCAGAGCAACCGCAGGTGGGCCTTGGTCGCCCGCTGTTTCTACGGCGGCTACGACGGCCGCTTGGTCGAAGGGGGAAGAAGCAGAGGTGAGGGGGAGATTAGCAAGAGATTTAAAACTAGAAGGGTTTTTTTTTTTGCAAATTGGAAATGAACTAGGTTGTGGATAAGTTTTCTCCGACGGAGGGAGTATCAGTTTTCCGTACTGTGAGGCGACCAGAGATGATTCATACGCAAGGCTGACGCAACTAGACTAGTATACTAATTTTGACTTGACGATCTGAAGTCGAGAACGAGAGGTCGTAAGTAGAAACGAATGATGGGGTATCCCAAAATCCCATGTACACAGTGCAGCCAAGTGCAAGACCCAGACGAGAAGTATGCTTAGCATCACAGGGACTTGAAGTTGTACATGTAGCCCCTCAATGTGCTGATATCTTGCATCGACTTCATTAGCGTATGGTCCACATAGAGGCTCAATGCAGAAGCACTGCCAAACAAGACATGTAAAAGGCGAGAATGTTATCACTCGTGAATTCTCTGCAGAAAAGCAGGTCAAAGGAGGAGAAAGTAAACATACATCAAAGGGCCAAGCGGGAGCCACACTACATCCCATCGGATCCTTGGTAACCTGCGGGGGAGACGAAACAAACATATGACTGAATAACAAGCTCTATGTGCTGTTGGTGAGTATTGGTCATGGCTGGAGCAGCATTAGCCTGATATGCTACATTCTGACATAACAAGGATATACGAGTTGTTTGTAGGATAACATACTTCAAGAGGTAGTATGTCCAGAAGACGGCAACCGCCATGCCAACATAGAATGAATACCACATCCACTTCTTGGAGGAGTTGGATGCTTGTAGTAGCCCCTTAACTGCGAATAAGCATGCAAGGGCAGCTATCCAATCTGCATTACTCACAATCATACATCATTGAAACGAAGAGAGGTTAGATTACTTATGTGTACATTAGGCTGGTCATAGCAGAGAGTAACATATGTGTGGTATCATGCAAACTTTCATTTATTTAGATGTAGACTCATTTTGTCTTGGGGTGTGTTATGTTACGGTAACATATTAATGGTACCACAAACACCACCTCATTAACTACTTGCCACATAAGCAAACTTGCCTTGGGATGCGTTATGTTACTAGCTAAGTTACTCCCACTATGAACAGCTAGTAGCATATTTTGTTCCAGATGTTTGGGAATAAAATACTACTCCCTCCGATTCAAATTAATTGTTGTTGCTTTAGTACAAAGTTGTACTAAAGCAGCGACAACTAATACGGATCGGAGGGAGTAGCAAATAAGCCTACATGAATGAATTAATCATAAGGGTACTGCCAGGCGCACCAGATGCAATCTTTCCTGATATCATCCTTACTTAAAATGAACTTACACTACCAATGACAGAAGAGGGATCTGTGTTTTAGATGAACTGATGCTCACCTCAAACTCTCTCCCTGCCAAGTTTGCAATGGATATTCTTATTATGGGGTGCTGGCACATTTGGATGCAGAGAAACTCCCAAGATATTCAAAGCCCAAAACCCATCAATTCAATCTTGGAGGTTTTTACTCAGAAATGACTTACAACTTGTACAGATAAGAGTCAAGAGCAAGTACAAGGAAGCTTTCAGTCATTGGATAGAGTCAGATTTGATTTAGACCAGTTGTTACATATGGATTTCCCTAGAGCTGGAATTGGTCGACTTTCATGAACTTTTTTTGTTGCTGTTAGCTTTGTACATATTTTTGATATAAATGAAAATTACTATACAACAATTGTTCTACGGTTTTCAGATTAAAAAAATGAGCTTACTAAAACCTCAATGGAAAAGTAAAAAAACATTTGAGGGGTGTTAACTGTAGATTGGTGGCAATAACAAGGGATACGCCTGGTGATGCACGGACCTGATATAGGACATATATAATTCAGTCGCTTTCACAAAAGTAAGATGCAATGCTATTACCTTGAGCGAGTATGAACTAGACTCTGTCTCGGTGTTTAAAGGTTGAATAATGTAACATGCAGACACTGTGTAAGCTGTTGTGAATGTTGTATGCAGAACAATGCCTTGCAATGATGACTTGTTTATGCTACCAGCTGTAAATATTCAGTAACCACTGTTACCTGCAACGATGACCATCGGCGAAGGCAAATCTTCCATAAAGTAAGCATGGTATCGCTGTTCATTTGCACAGAGTGAGTCAGACAACTAATACATAAAGACATGATCGTTCCAAAATAACACATGCAACATACACCACAATTTCGGGGATTATGATGGTTAAGCACTTTAGTTGTACTAGTGAATGTTTTCAGAGTGTAGATAAAATTACAGAGCACTAATACATGTGTGCTATTAAAGAAAACTCCGTTATTTCAATGGACAAAATCCAACTAGTAGCTGCGACCAAACCCCAATCCGCACAAAACTGACTGTTTATACTGCCAAATGCCAATGGTAAGCTCTACACCAGTTGAAGGTGGCATTGAACACTGGATGCAATCATCACTGACAAAAAGTGAAAACCATGTAAAGAATTAAGATAATAGCCTCAAGGAACTAACCAGCTCCCAGGGAGACCAGGCATGGTGGAAGCTGGAGTAGACGAGGAAGACCGCGTAGCTCAGGAGGAATCCCGCAAAGATGTGCTGCCCAATAAAGAAGCAACGGCCTAGTGTGAGAACCAAATCAAACTGAATAGAACCATTCCCCATGGGAAGACCTCCAAACCCTAAGTCGAACGGGTCGGTAATTGGCGGCGATACGCACCCTCCAACGGCGGCTTTGGTGCGCCTGCTTCTGCTCCAGGGACCGTACCAGCTCCTCCTGCTCTGCGCGCAGATCACAAGGACGACAACAAAATGCGAAAGGGGGTTCAGGAAGTCGGGGGTGGCTGTAACCCAAGCACAAGGGTGGGGGAAAGGAGGTGCGCACACGATGGTACATGCCTTGGGTGTCCATGGGGACGAGATCGTCGGCGTCGTCGCTGCCGTCGCGCCGCTTCCACCATCTCCTCGTAGTCATCGCCGTCCGTCCTCCGGCCTGAAATCTATGCAGCGTTCCGGCGCACTGTTTCAGTTTGGAATGCAAAGCATCTATGACCCTTTCCTACAAGGGGAGCGCCAAGGGCAACTCCAACGCATTAGACGCCCATTTTACGAGCGTTTTGTCCGTTTGGATCAGCCGAGTCAATGTGTTTGTCCGCTTTTTTATTTAGGTCAACCGATGCACCCAACAAGGGTGGACGCATTTTGTGACATGTTCGTCCCGGCAATGTGTCAAACACCTTGTGCGTGAACTGCCCCGAGCTCCCGCGCCGCAGCGGTAGGTCTTCTCCATGTCAAGCATCACCGGCGAGCCGCCTCACCTCCTGGTCGCACACTCGCGTCGCTGCACCTCCTGGTCGCATGTGAGGAGGACCTGCAGGGTGGCTCGTGGCCGCATCGGCAGCAGCGGCGGCGGCGGAGAGGCGAGCCATGGCCGCCGCACCTGAGATGCGTGCCGAGGCCACCGAAGGGCGAGAAGAGTAGACGCCGCGTTTAAGATGCGTGCTGAGGCCGCTGGTGGTGGTTGGACACGACCCACGCCCCGCTCTGGCGCGACGATCTCGTCCAAGCGTGCCCGCGGCGGTGCTCTCGGCCGCCGCATGCTCATGGCTCGGGAGGCCGTGCCGCGCACTGGAGAGAAGCTGCACACGCCCGCGCCCGCTCGTGCTCGCCTCGCCGCTGACGTGAGCTCCCGCGGCATCCGCGTCGCGCCACAGCACGCGCTCCGCGAGACGCGACATCGTCGGCTGACCCGCGCCACAGAGCTTGAGCGCTGCGGCGTCCATGGCCTGCTCTGAACCCTTTGCCGCATGTGCGGGCACGGGAGCTGTCACGGTCGGGCGCGCGACCAGGAGCGGCGGGGCGAGCGCGGCCAGGAGCGCAGGTCGGGTGCGGCGCGGGGGGCTGCGGCGGTGCCGCTCAAGCAGCAGCGGCAGGGCGGGCGCGTACAGGAGCCGCGGGGCGAGCGCGGCCAGGAGAGCCGGTTGGGCGCGAGGGAGGCGAGGTCGGGCGCAGCGGCACTCCGGCCCCAGCAGCTGCGACGGCGAGGCGAGGCCGCCGCCTACTACTTGTGAGCTGCTTTGGGATTTTTCCGAAGAGAGGATGATGCAGTATAGTAGAGATAAGTATTTCCCTCAGTTATGAAACCAGTGTTATCAAAGTAGGAGAATCACGCAACAACTCATTAATAGCACCCGCACATAAAATAACAAATCCTTGCACCCAACACGAACAAGGAGTTGTCAGTCCCTTGGCAGTTAATTGCAAGATTAAATTGTATGGTGGTAGATAGATAGATCAAACAAAAATACTAAATAAAATAAATAAAGTAAATTACAGCAAGGTATTTTTAGGATTTTCAATATATGATAGAAGTAGACCCGGGGCCATAGTTTTCACTAGAGGCTTCTCTCTTGAAAATAGCATACGCAATTGACAAAAAAACAAATAATCATGACGATATCCAAGGCAATGATCATGTATATAGGCATCACGTCCGAGACTAGTAGACCGACTCCTGTCTGCATCTACTACTACTACTCCACACACTGACCGCTATCCAGCATGCATCTAGAGTATTAAGTTCATAAAGAACGGAGTAACGCCTTAAGTAAGATGACATGATGTAGACAAAGTAAACCCACGCATGAATAAACCGCATCTTTTTATCCTTAATAGCAACGATATATACGTGTCGTGTCCCTTTATGTCATTGGGATTGAGCACCGTAAAATCGAACACATTATAAAGCACATCTCCCATTGCAACACAAATCAATCTAGTTGGCCAAATCAAATCAATAGGGCGGAGAGAAATACGAAGCTATAATAATCATGCATAAAAGAGTTCATAGAAAACTCAAAAAATATTCATGGATAATCTAATCATAAACTCACAATTCATCGGATCCCAACAAACACACCGCAAAAAGTAATTACATCAGATAGAACTCCAAGAACATCGAGGAGAACATTGTATTGAAGATCAAATAGAGAGAAGAAGTCATCTAGCTACTAATTATGGACCCGTAAGTCTGTGGTACACTACTCACACATCATCGAAAGGGCATCAAGGTTGATGTAGAGCCCCTCCGTGATCAATTCCCCCCGTCAGAGTGCCGGAAAAGGCCTCCAGATGGGATCTCGCGAGAACAGGAACTTGCGGTGGCGGAAAAAATATTTGGTGGACTCCTCTGTTGGTTTCCTGATTTTAGAGATTTATAGAGGCGGAGTTAGGTCAAACAGAGCTACATGGGCCCCACGAGCCACCAGGACGCGCCCTACCCCCTTGGGCGCGCCCTGGTGCCTCATGGGCCACTGCTCCATCTTCTCGTCCCCTCCCGAAGCTTCCAGGTCTCTTATGTCCAGAAAAAAATCTCCAAAAAAATTTCGTGACATTTGGACTTCGTTTGCTACTGATATTCCGAAAAACAAAAAACAAGCAAGAAAACAACAACTGGCACTGGGCACTAAGTTAATAGATTAGTCCAAAAAATGATATATAATTGCTTGTAAGTGTATATAAAACATCCAAGATTGATACTATAATAGCATGGAACAATAAAAAATTATAGATACGTTGGAGACGTATCAAGCATCCCCAAGCTTAATTCTGCTTGTCCTCTAGTAGGTAAATGATAAAAACAGAATTTTTGATGTGGAATGCTACCTATCATATTCATCATATAATCTTTTTTAGTGGAATGAACATTTGGACTTGAATGATTCAAAGCAATACTCTAGACTTTGACATGAAGACATAAATACTCAGGCATACTAACAAGCAACCATGTCTTTCAAAATACCAACGCTAAAGAAAGTTGTCCCTAGCCCATTATGCTCAATCATTGATCCATTCATGAAACACACTCAATATTAGCTACATCCAATGCACAAGTATGACAATAGTGCTCTCTAGTTGGTACTTTGTAAGAGAAGATGGAGGCTTAAAATAAAAATAAAAATTGCATAAAAGTAAATAGATAGACCCTTCGTAGAGGGAAGCAGAGATTTGCAGAGGTGCCAGAGCTCAAAGCTTAAATTAGAGATATAAAATTATGTTGAGAGGCATGCTTTTCCTGTTAACGCTACGACCAAGAGTTCCCTACATCTTCCATGCTAGACACATTATAGGCGGTTCTCAAACAGAAAATAAAGTTTATTTCCTTTCCACCATTATTTTACAATCCATGGCTAGCCATATCCACGGGTGCCTTCCATACCAACACTTTCTGTTGGGGATATAACCCCACGACATGACCCGCCATGATGGGTCGGATCATTCAAGTGGCCACTTACGATCAAGACTCAAGACGGGCCAAGGCGCCCAAGATATCAAGGCATTTGATTTGAACGTGGCCGGCTCCGTCAAGCCGCCAACTCAAGTCTTCTCAGAATTGGTTGCCTCATTGACGGCTCTTCTTGAGTCACCCTTAACAGCAGAAAACCAGGAAGAGCGCAATGCAGAGATAGCTAAAATCCGTGAGCAGATGACCAAAGCTCAGGAGGACATCAACGTTGAGAATACTCGCATGGCGCAGTTGCAAACCCAGATCCGTAACGAGACAGAGGGCCTAAGGACAGAGGCGTGGCGTTTGAGTCTCCGTCAGCACGCTTTCGAGGAGGTCCACAGGAGACATCATGAAACTCACCTGCCCCTGGCTTCGAGGGAAGACGCCCGTTCAACACGCCCGCACCAGGAGCCGGTACGAGCACCCCCGCAAAACCAGTCATACCCCAATTGATCTGGGCCGTACCTCAAGATGGCAATGGCAGGCCATCTCCAGCTCAGCCTCGCCAACCAGTGCCACACCCGCCGCCCGTTCGAACGACTCTATGTCGGGGTACGACACCTATGGGATCCCGAGAGACCCCTTTACGATTCGGCGGGGGGAGAGGTATACGCAAAGAGCAGAACCAGTGATCGACGCGGGAAGTTTTTACCCAGGTTTGGGCCACTGATCAGCGTAAAACCCTACTCCTGCTTTGTGTTCTTATTGATGTTCTTGAGCCCAGCCCTCAGGAGCGCTCACAATGAACAGTACGTTCAAAGAGCAGCTACGCATGCAGAATGGGCCAAAAGTTCTCCTCCTCTGTAGCAGTTGCCTTGGGCCTCCTTTTATATGCTCAAAGGGGTCTCCACAGTGGCAAAATGTACATACATTGAGGTGTAAAGTAGCTACAGGGTATCATACCTAAACCCTGACGGATTAGGACAAGCGCATTTAATGCACCGTGAGGTGTCCGTTTAGGTGTCCTCACTTTCTTGGGGATGGAAAAAGGGGCCATCCCATCAGCACCGCTCAAGCTCTCCTCCACTGGCATGCCGCCACGCACCCAGGGAAGGAGCCAGAATGTCAGACTTGTTACTGTGCCGAAGCGGTGGCACAGTGGCGGAATCTCGCCAGGCGCTGATCCTTGCCGGGCACCAAACTTTGCCGGGCGCCAGGCCTTGCCGAGAACCAAATCTTGCCGGGCGCCGACCCTTGCCGGGCTCCACGGCCATCCCGGCAAGGATCTTGCCGGGGAAGCTGGCCTTCGATTTCCAGCTTTGCTTATCTGCTGATTCTCAGATCTCTGACTTGATGATTTCCTTGATGACTTGAATAGACCTCGAGCTGATCCCGGCAAGCCTTGCCGCGAGGACGGCTACAACTGCCCGTGCACAAGTAAGGGGTACTAGTGGCCCAATACTTAGTACACCGACAGGAGCCCCCGGGCCTGGGCCATACACGAGTGCGAGGCGTTGTTGGGCTAGGCCCAAACAGTGCACGGGCACGCGTGGCTGGGGAATTAACTGCTCGTAAAGATCTTGTTTTACTGTGCCCCCACTACGCGCACGGAGCGCGCGATGTGGGAAGTGTGCCAAAAAGGCTGCAAACTGTTTCGCGCCCATAGAGGCGCATTCATATTGGGGGATAAACAAGGTGGCCCCGCTCCTTCCCCATAAAAAGGAGAAGTCGTGGAGGCGCAAACCTATTCACCCCCCTCTTCTTCCCAATCTGGCCATCGCCAGCGCCTTCCTCTGCTCGAGCTCAGAGCGAAACCTTTCTTCTCTTCTGCTCGCTGCTCCCGCGCTCGTTCCGTCCTCCGGCTTCCATTTCCACAGTCGCCATGCCGCCCAAGGCCAGCAAAGGCAAGGGCACGGACAAGGAGGCGAAGGCTGAAGTTCCGGAGAGCGAACTGGTGAAGATGCGGAAGAGGCTCGTCGTCTTCCCTCCGACGCTCGACGCCGAAACTTTGAAGGGACGATACAAATGCATGTGGGCAAAGGGAACGCAAGCTCACCCCGCCACACGCGTAATCCCAGGTGCTAGTTCCAAAGGCGGATCGGACAGATACCCCTTCTTCACTGCGTACTTTTATTGCGGGCTCTGTCCACCTTTTTCCGATTTCTTCAACACATCATGTATACATACGGCTTCCGCCTTCTTGATTTCACGCCGAATGCCGTATTTTGCATGTCGATCTTTGCCCACCTTTGTGAGAATTTCGCTGGCGTGATCCCCAATTCTGCTCTTTTCCGCCACTATTTCTATCCTCGAATCCAAAAAGGAGAGGCTCTCTCTGGATCTATTGCTTGGATTCCAAGGGCCTGGAACAAAGAGATATACCCAGATGGAGTTTACCGCGAAAAGTGGGACGAGTGGCGGGCCGAATGGTGCTGGATCCAGGAAGCAGATCCTCATCCTTTTTGTCATCCCCGGCGACAGAAGGTGGTCCGCGGCAAGGATTGGGGCAATCTCGCCGCAGAAGACGAGAAGCTCACAATCGCCACTACCAGGATCCTCCGCTTGAAGGCTGCCGGGCTAACAATGGAGATGATCGGCTTCGACTTCCTCCGCCGCCGCATCGCCCCTCTGCAGAATAGGGGGAGGCCAGCCTGGGAGTATAAGAACGCAGCGGATGTCATGAGGCTGCGCCCCGGGCTGAACAATAACCTGACTGTTATGCAGCTTGGCGCTCTCCGCCAAAAGTTATTCTAGCGCGAAGACAAGCACCGGCTGCCGGCAAGGATCGTCCCCTTGTGCAACAACTCTGCATTGGGGTCGATCATTGCCTTCTTGCCGATGTTCAACGCCCACGGCCTTGACCCGACCTGGGTCGAGCCAAGCGAGGAAGAAGCGCAGAAATTCTTTGACAATCTGACGGAGAAGCCTGTCCGGCAAGAGTCAGATCTTTTTCGCGCCACCACAGATCAGGAGGTAGCATACATCGCTACCAGAGTGGATGAAGCGAATCTTGCCGCGGAGGCCGGCAGCGTTGGCTTCACAGAGTGGGAAGCCAGCGATGCAGAGGTGGTAGTGGAGGCAAAACCTGCCGAGGAGAGCAAGGTTGCCGGGGAAGAAGGCGGCGCAGTCGCTGAAAACTCATCCGGCGAAGACACGGCCGAAGAGGAGACGCGAGAAGAGCCCTCGCCCCCGAAGAAGACAAAGCGTGTCCTTCGGAAAGCCGCATCAGGCGTCCCGGCAAGCCAGCCTACATCGAGCGGCGAATCCCCCGGCAAGAAAGTGGCCGGCAAGACCGGACCGCGGCAGGGGGCCCGTCAACAGCCCGCGCGGCGCGCGAGACCCACACCAGCGACCACCGCCGGAGCGGCAGGAGGGTCTCGTACAACCGTGCCAGAGGCTGCCCCGGCGCCTGCCACAGTCAAGCGGCCCAGGACCCCTCCTCCGCCTCCCCACTCAGACATCGCAACGGAGGTCGACTTCGACATCTCCGGCTTCAGTCCGGAGCGAGAGGAAGAAGAGTGAGTACCTGTCACAACTTCCACCTTCCAATCTGCATCAGTCTTACTGACTTACTTGTATTGTTTCTGCAGTGACACAGAAACCTTGCTGGAGAGGATGGCGAAGAGGTCAAGGACTTCTATGGGCGACGAGCCCCCGGCAGGCTCCACTAGCGTGCCAGAGACCGTCATTGTGAGCCCGGAGCCTAGTCCTCAACGCAGCCCCCAGCGTAAGTTCATCGTCCCTTTTTCTGTTGGCTGGTGCCGAGGCTTTCATTCTTGTCGCTGATATCTTTGGGTTTGCAGGAGAAGAACGGCAACAAGTAGAAGATTGCCCCATTGTGCCTCCTTCATCGACCGCTCTGCCCAGAAGCACATCCCCGGCAAGAGATCCTGCCGACGAGCCCGTCCGGATTGAGGAGGAGCCGACAAGCACGGACTCCGGCAACCCACCCCCGGCAACCGGAGTTGCCGGGAGAGGCGAAGCCACCTCTCGACAGCCTGACGCAGGTACTCGATCGCCTCAGAGTGCTAGTTATTATTTTCCCCCTACTTCTTTATCTTTGGTCACTTCAAAATCTAAAAACTCGATCTTATTCTGACCTCCTCCTTCACCCTTCAGAGTTCTCTGCGATGGAACATATGGACGTCGATGCCGTCATCGAGGAGACCGCCAGGGATGCTGCTGCCGAAGCGGACAGGATCACTGCCAGCGAGGCCACCAAGGATGATGTTGCCGGGGCTGGTGATGCTCTTGACGGGGAGGCCGCCAAGACAACACAAAAGGAAATCGCGGAAGAACCTGTTGAAGAGGGTGACAGGGAGGCTGGGGACCATACTGACGGCATTCCTGCCGCAGGAGCGCCAGGCGCTGCATCGGCCACGGAGCCCCCTGTCACTGGTGAGGCGGCCACTGAAGACCAGCCATCAACATCTGACGAGCCCTCATCCAGCAAGTATCTCAAGGTTGGCGAAAACCTATTCATCAACTTGCCAGGGACGGCAAGCACCGAGGCACCAGCCGAAGGAGAAATTTTCGAGGAAATTATTGCCGCTGCCGGGCTCGAAGTTGTTGACGATCCCAGCGCTAGCAGTGGCAAGTCTGAAGAGGATCAGCTCCTTCAGGCCATGGGCGAGAACTTCCGCAAACTCCAGGCTCTCCATCGTGCCCGAAAAGAGAAGGCAGACTCTAGAATGGCAGTTGTCGAGGCAGCCGAAGCGGATTTTCAAAGGCGCGTCGCACAAATGCAAATCTGGCATGCCGAGGCCCTTCAAGAGCTGGTTGCCGGTCGAGAACAAGTGAGCCAGCAATGGAATGAGGTCCTTCTGAAGCAATCAGACATGGAGAAGGCACATGATGAAGCTGTTCAAAGGATCGCTGCCGAAGATGCTCTCCTGACGGGGCGCCGCGTTGCTCTTGACGCTTTCGAAGAAGATCTCACCGCACGTGAGCAGGCGCTCGCCGCCAAGCTTCGTAGCAAGGATGAAGACATTGAAAATCTTGTCGCGCGGCGGACCTAGGAGCTGGAGCAGAAGCACAAGGAGGCGCTCGAAGCTCTAACCGCAAGTCACGCCGGCAAGCTCAAGGAGGCCGTTGATGCTGCCGAAGTTGCAGAGGCCGCCAAGAACGAGCTGAGCGACAAAGTGAAGAGGCTGGAGACAGATCTCGACGAGCACAGCAAGGAGCTCTCGACGCTCAAGGGGGACAGGGAAAAAACCCTCCACTCCTTGGCGGAGATGCAAGTCGCCCTATCCGACAAGACCAAGCAGCTCTCCTCTGCGGCTGATGATATTGCGGTTCTGGAGCTGAAGCTGACCACGCTGCAGAAATCTCTCGAGGCCAGCAGGGCCCGTGAGAAGGCTCTACTCAAGGATCTCCAAGGAGAGAGGAACCTGCTCAAGAGCGCCACCGCTGCCCAAAACGAGTACGAGAAGGGAGTGGAGATCTGGACTGGTCGTCTCATTGCTGCTGCGGAGAAGCTTACCGCAGAACTGTCAACCATGGGCTTGTCGAACTTCAGATATTCTTCCGAGGAAAGAATATCCCCAAGCGCCAGATTGACGATGTTCTTTGAAAGCATCATCAACGCGTTGAGGGCGCTCCAGTCTAGCCGGGCGACCCAACTGGCGAACGAGACTCGCCGGCTTTGTCGGGCCGTCCTTCGCAAGGTGCTCCTCAAGGTGGTGCACAGCAATCCCGGCATCGACCTCTCCAGCGCACTCGGCCACCTGCCAAAGGATGCAAATGTTGAGGTGCTTGAGAAGTGCATCGCGCCAATCCTTGAGAAGGTGGACTCCATCAAAAGGATCGAAGGCCAGCGCAGGGATTGAGTGCTTCTCTTTTATTCTTGCCACCATCATCTCATGTAAAAGACAGTTAAGTCTCAAGTTAGAACTGCGGCAACTCATGGATGCAATATAATTTGACTATGTTTAGGCTCATGCTAGCTACTTTCCTTGTCTGATTCCTTTATGTATGGAGTTCATCCTACGCTTACTGAAAAACTTGCCGGCGCGCAACCTGCCGCGAGCGCTGGGTGCGGGACTTCAGCAGCCTGCCGGAGGCGCAGCGGCCGACAAGACTCCTTGGCGTTCTCAGTGCAGCCACTTAAATCGTTGAGTGGACTCGAAACAAAATAAGGGCGCAACTGATTACAACAAGGGTTCCTTCGCGTGCAGATTTTCCATACAAGGGTCGGAATCGTCCAAGGAACTTGGTACTAAAAGAAAAAACTTGCTCTAAGCCTTTAGGACTTAGCTTTCTGGCTTTGTTCTTCCTCCGGCAAGCATACGATTCCGAACATCACCAACTGGTATTCATGTCTCCCTTCCCCCCCGGCAAATGTGCACGCGAGGAATCCTTCTGTCTTTAAGAAAAAGAAAGAAGAGAAAATAAAGAGATGAAACCTTGGCGGTTCGTTAGAACTTACCGGGATCAGGTGTCATACAACATCTTAGACAAACATGCATATATGAATGTGAACATGAGAATCAATAAGGAAATGTACAACACTTAAATTTATTCATCTGTGCTCAGGGTCTACGCCTGGCTTTGTACAAAGGATCACATGCCTTGCCGGCAAGACTTGTACAAAAAGGTGGTTGCCGGGAGCCCCCGGCAACCGCGCCTTATGGATAGAACTTGCGAAGATGTTCGATATTCCAGGAATTACTCACTGGAACGCCATCTTCGGTCTCCAGGCGGACAGCGCCAGGCCTGGTGACTCGTACTACCCGATAAGGGCCTTCCCACTTTGGCGTCAACTTGTTTGAATTCTTGGTGGACTGAATCCGTCGAAGAACAAGGTCGCCTTCCTCAAGGCTTCGGGCACGAACTTTGCGGCTATGATAGCGGCGCAAAGCTTGCTGGTAGCGTGCAGCTCACGCAGCAGCCTGAAGACGATTCTCCTCAAGGAGCACAGCGTCATCTTGCCGCAGTTGCTCTTGCTCGAGCTCATCATAAGCGAGCACTCGAGGAGATCCGTATATGAGTTCCGTGGGGAGAACTGCTTCCGCTCCATACACCAGAGCGAAGGGCGTCTGGCCGGTGGCTCGATTTGGTGTCGTTCTGATTGACCAAAGAACCGCCGGCAACTCATCAATCCAGCGTCTTCCGCACTTTTTCAGCCTGTCAAAAGTTCTGGTCCTGAGACCGCGCAGCACTTCAGCATTGGCCCTCTCCGCTTGGACGTTGCTTCTCGGGTGAGCAACAGAGGCAAAACAAATCTTGCCGCCAAGGTCTTGGACGTACTGCATGAAGGTGCGACTTGTGAACTGCGTGCCGTTGTCGGTGATGATCCTGTTAGGCACACCGAAACGGCAAACAATTCCTTTGAAGAACTTGACAGCCGACTGCGCTGTCACCTTCCTCATTGCTTCCACCTCCGGCCACTTTGTGAACTTGTCGATAGCAACGTACAAGTACTCAAAGCCCCCGGTAGCACGGGGAAAGGGGCCCAGTATGTCGAGCCCCCAGACCGAAAATGGCCAGGAGAGAGGGATTGTTTGAAGAGCTTGAGCTGGCTGATGTAATTTCTTCGAATGAAACTGGCACGCTTCACACCTGGTTACTAGTGCAGTCGCATCCTGGAGGGCGGTAGGCCAAAAGAAACCTTGCCGGAATGCTTTCCCGGCAAGCGCTCTTGACCCTATGTGAGAGCCACACATGCCCCCATGTATCTCTGCCAACAACTCTAGTCCATCCTCCCGAGGAATGCACTTCAATTTCACACCGTTTGGTCTCTTTCTGTACAGGACGTCATCGACGAACTTGTACATAACAGACCGACGGGCTACTCTCTCCGCTTCTTCTTGTTCCTCAGGGAGTTCACCTGTCTGAAGGAAGTGGACAATGTGCTGCGCCCATGCTGGAGCCTGAGGCTCGACAACTAGGACTAAAGGCATCTCATCCGCCGGGGAAACATTTGTCTCGACAGCAAGGGCCTGAGGCCCTGCCGGAGCCTGTTGTTCCCCGGCAAGCGTGTCGATCCTGGCAACTTCCTTGCCGGCGGCTCCGGGGAGCTCTGCCGGGAAGTACTGGCCAGAGTTCAACTTTCTTCTCTTTTCTTGCCACATTGATGGTGCCACGGATGGTTGAGTCAATTGGAGCACAAAAGTTCCTGGTTCCACAGGCAACTTGAGGGCAGCACGCTTTGACAGGTCGTCAGCAACGCTGTTCTCGGCACGAGGGACATGCTCCATTTGGAGACCGTCAAAGCGCTCTTCCAATTTCCTCACTTCATCTATGTAGGCTTGCATCAACGGACTTTGATAGTTCTTGTTGACCTGCCTGACGACAAGCTGTGAATCACCTTTGATAATGAGCTTTTTGATACCAAGGTCTGCCGTGATCCTAAGACCGGCAAGCAAACCTTCGTACTCTGCAGTGTTGTTGGTTGAACTCTCCCGGGGAAAATGCATTTGGACTACATACTTGAGGTGCTCTTCGGTGGGTGCGACAAGCAGCACACCAGCACCGGCGCCTTGCAGCGAAAAAGCCCCGTCAAAGTACATAACCCATTGCTGATCGGTTTCCTTGCCGGGGAGACTTGTTTCTTGAACTTCTTCGTCTGGCGTCGGGGTCCATTCTGCAATGAACTCCGCCAAGGCCCTGCTCTGAATTGTGGAAGTGCTTTCAAACTTAAGACCAAAGCTGGACAGCTCCAACGCCCACTCCACGATCCTGCCGGTTGCCTCCGGATTTTGCAAAATCCATTGCAACGGAAAGCGAGTGACGACGGTGATCTCATGTGCTTGAAAATAATGGCGCAGCTTTCTTGAGTCCATAAGGAGACCGAAAAGCAACTTCTGCACACCAGAATATCTTGATCTAGCTCCCTGCAAGAGGGAGCTAACAAAATAAACTGGGCGCTGCACCACCTTTTTCTTCTGCACAAGTTCTTCTGTTTGCGCAGATCCTGTCTTGCCGGGATCAACCCTTGCCGGGGAAGATCTTGCCGTGTCATCTGGCGGTCCTGCCGCTGATGTTGCCTCCTCATCAGCTTCCCTCTGCGCCACCAGCGCAGCACTAACCACTTGATTTGTCGCCGCCAGATACAGCAGCAACGGTTCTTGTGGTTTAGGTGTGACTAGCGTCGGCGGAGAACAAAGGTATTTCTTGAAATCTTGCAGCGCCGCCTCCGCTTCCGGAGTCCATTTCATCGGACCTGCCTTCTTCAAAATTTTGAAGAAGGGCAGGGCGCGCTCAGCAGATTTGGAAATAAACCTGCTTAGAGCAGCAACACAGCCGGCAAGACGACGCACATCCTTGACGCGTCTCGGCGCTTCAATTTGCTCAATGGCTTTGATCTTGTCGGGGTTAGCTTCGATTCCCCGGCAAGATACAAAGAATCCGAGGAGCTTGCCGGAAGGAACACCGAACACGCACTTCTCAGGATTGAGCTTCAAGTTGATCTTGCGCAAGTTCGCAAATGTTTCTTCTAAGTCTTGAATGAGCGTTGCTTTATCCTTAGTTTTGACCACTATGTCGTCCATATATGCCTCCATATTTCTATGGAGTTGTGGCTCAAAACCAATCTGGATTGCTCTGGCGAATGTTGAACCAGCACTTTTCAACCCGAAAGGCATCCGTATAAAACAATACGTACCACATGGGGTGATAAAGGCGGTCTTCTCTTCATCTTCCTTTGCCATAAAAATCTGATGATACCCTGAATAGGCATCAAGGAAGGAAAGGAGATCACAACCAGCGGTGGCATCCACAATCTGGTCGATGCGCGGCAAGGGAAAAGGATCATTTGGACAAGCTTTATTGATATCTGTATAATCGATACAAAGCCTCCATTTCCCGTTCGCTTTCCGCACTACAACCGGATTGGCCAACCAGGTTGGATGAAGCACTCCTTTGACCAGTCCTGCCGCCTCCAGCTTCTTAATTTCTTCGGCAATGAATTCTTGCCGCTCCAAAGCCTGTTTCCTCACCCTTTGCTTGACGGGCCGCGCATGAGGACAGACAGCAAGGTGGTGCTCAATTACTTTCCTGGGAACGCCGGGGATGTCAGACGGTTGCCATGCAAACACGTCGACATTCGCCCGCAGGAAAGCAACGAGCGCGCTTTCCTATTTGTCATCTAGGGTGGAACTTATGGTGAAAGTTCCTCCCGTTCCGTCCTCCCTGACGGGCACCTTCTTGATCTCTGGTGGAGCAGCCTTGGATTTCTTGTTCTTGCCGGTGGAACTCTCTGGCACGTCCTCGACGGAAGCGCAGCACTCCGAGGAGGTGCGCCTGCCGGAGTTTGCGCCAAGGTTCCTGCCGGTCTTCTTCTTCCCCCCGGGAGTTCCAGCGGCAGGAGCAGATGCCTTGATGGCAGGTGCTGCAACTGCTTCTCGGTAAAGTTGGTCGGCACAGATGAGCGCATCCTTCTTATCGGAATGGATAGTGATGACGCTCAATGGCCCAGGCATCTTCAAGACGTTGTACGCGTAGTGTGATGCCGCCATAAACTTAGCCAGCGCTGGCCGACCAAGGATCCCATTGTATGACATGGGGATCTTGGCGACATCAAACGCCACCTTTTCGGTCCTGAAGTTAAGCTCGCTGCCAAATGTTACCGGTAGCGTGATCTTGCCCTTAGGCTGGGTTCTTCCCGGGTTGACCCCTTGAAACGTACCCGTTTCCTCGAGGTCTTCGTCGGGAATCTGAAGCTTTGTGAGCACATCTGGTGAGATTAAGTTTAGGCCGGCCCCGCCGTCAACTAACATCTTCGTCACCTTGAGGTTGCGAATTGTCGGGGAAACCAACAATGGTAAACACCCGACCGTAGTTGTGCGATCAGGGTGATCCTCGGCGTCAAAGATGATAGGCGTACTGGACCACTTCAGAGGCCTACATGCATCGGGGGATGGCTCTGCCGCATTAACCTCCCGCACCCACTGTTTAAGTTGGCGGTGGGAAGAATGCAGCGAGGCACCCCCATCAACGCACATAGCCTCCGTAGCCTTCTGGAATTCCTGCTCACTGGATTCGTCATCTTCTTCATCATCATCTCCTTCTTTATCTCGGCCCCGAGCGGGCCGATCCTTCTGCTGCTTGGCCTTGCCGCGGCGACCTCCTCGGCCACCGCGTTTCTTGCCAGACCCCTCAGCACCATCTTGGGCCTTCTCCTTATCTCGCCTCTCGTATTCGGCCTTCTGCTTCTCGGCAAGCTGCTCAACTTGCCGGCAGTTCTGGAGATCGTGGCCCTTAGTGCGATGGATCTTGCAGTACTGCTTGCCGGAGTTCTCTGACTTGTCGGCAGCCGCCAAGGCCTGACAGGAAGGGCACCCGGCAAGATCCTTGCCGGGGTCGCCAACCTTGGCCTTCTTGGCGGCGCCAGGGTTGCCGGATTTCTCGACGGCAAGCACGGCCTTGCCTCCGCGCTTCCTGTTCTGCCGCCGGCCTTTCCTTGACGGAGCCGCGGCATCTTCTTCTTCTGAGTCGCCTGTCGCACCAACAGCTTCACCGGGGAGTTTCCTCCCCTCTTCAGCTCGAGCACACTTGTCGGCCAAAGTGTAAAGCTCGGCAATACTCCTGACTTTGTTCATTGCCAGCTCTTCCCGCATCCTGCGGTTACGCATGTTCTGATGGAACGCGCTAATGACAGCAGCAGGATGAACGTCAGGAATATTGTATTGCACCCGGCTGAATCTCTGCATAAACTTGCGCAGGGACTCGCCCTCCCTCTGAGGGATGATGTGCAAATCACTTTCTTGGCCAGGAGCTTGGTGGCCTCCAACAAAGGCGCCAACAAACTGATGGCACAGATCTGACCAGCAAGAAATAGAATCCTCCGGCAGATGCATCAACCACGACCTGACGTTGGGTTTGAGCACCAACGGGAAGTAGTTGGCAAGTATCTTGTCATCTTGGCCCCCGGCAGCCTGCACCGCAATGGTGTAGATGCTCAGGAACTCCGAGGGATGAGTCTTGCCGTCGTATTTCTCTGGGACCTCTGGCTTGAAGGTTCGGAGATTGGGCCATTGGACTTGCCGCAGCTCACGGGTAAACGCCGGAGGTCCTACCTCGTAAGGCAAGTCTCCAACGTTCCCTAGCGCAGGCTCGTCGACAACCGGCCCCGCGCGCTTATCAGACTGATAGCACACTTCCCGCCGCCGCTCGATGGTTGTTCGAGCGTCTTCCTTACCTCTTTCCTGGAGAACCAGACGCTGATCACGGCGCATCCGTGGATCGGACGACGCCGTGGAAACTTCCTCATGGCGGTCGACTTGCTGAGTCGTCGGCCGCCGCTGATGTCGCGGAGGAGAGTGCACTGTAGTTACACCACCTCCGGTTTTCTCTGCACCGGCTCGCATCGGATCGATGGGCCTCCGCTGAGAGAGCCCTGCCTCTTGTGGTCCATCCTTGTTAGCGAAGCCGATAAGGCTCTGGATAGTAGCTCGCCACTCCTCCATCTTCTCCGGGGCGGGAGGAAAATCGAGGAGCAGCTGTGCACGTGCCAAGGCTTCCGCTGGCGTAGGTGGTGGCAACAGGTGCGAGGTGCGTGAGGTGCTCTGACTCCTAACCAAGTTAGAAGGAGCACCGCCACGGTCACGCGACCGCGCACCACCTTCGCCGGCAGCTCGGTGTGCATGCTGGTCCCGCGCATCTTGGGATCTATGCGCAGAAACCTTTTCGTGGGGACGCCCCGAACCACCAGCGCCATGATGTCGCTCATCTCGCATGACCTGGGCAGGTTGCGAGGCTCGCGCCGGCGCGAGAGCTCGAGCAGGCGCTCTTCGATCCCTAGAGTTAGTTGTGCCACCCGTAGGCAACACAACACCATCTCTAGATCCAGCGGCGCACAAGTTACCACTGCCACTGCGAACGATACCGCTCGCTTGGCTTGGGTCACCAGAACGCCGCGGGGGTTCTAGTCCTCTTCCTTCTGCACCCACACCATCGCCTGTCTGCGAAGGCGCGGGCAAAACGGACCCGGACGGTTGTGCTGTCGCAGCGTTCTTCTTCTTGGGCGGCATGATGATGAAGATGATGAAGGAACTAGGGCGTCGACCACCAGATCAGGTTCACGCAAACTTCAATCCCCCTACCTGGCGCGCCAAAGATGTCCGGGTACGACACCTATGGGATCCCGAGAGACCCCTTTACGATTCGGCGGGGGGAGAGGTATACGCAAAGATCAGAACCAGTGATCGACGCGGGAAGCTTTTACCCAGGTTCGGGCCGCTGATCAGCGTAAAACCCTACTCCTGCTTTGTGTTCTTATTGATGTTCTTGAGCCCAGCCCTCAGGAGCGCTCGCAAATGAACAGTACGTTCAAAGAGCAGCTACGCATGCAAAATGGGCCAGAAGTTCTCCTCCTCTGTAGTAGTTGCCTTGGGCCTCCTTTTATATGCTCAAAGGGGTCTCCACAGTGGCAAAATGTACATACATTGAGGTGTAAAGTAGCTACAGGGTATCATACCTAACCCCTGACGGATTAGGACAAGCGCATTTAATGCACCGTGAGGTGTCCGTTTAGGTGTCCTCACTTTCTTGGGGATGGAAAAAGGGGCCATCCCATCAGCACCGCTCAAGCTCTCCTCCACTGGCATGCCGCCACGCACCCAGGGAAGGAGCCAGAATGTCAGACTTGTTACTGTGCCGAAGCGGTGGCACAGCGGCGGAATCTCGCCAGGCGCCGATCCTTGCCGGGCACCAAACCTTGCCGGGCGCCAGGCCTTGCCGAGAACCAAATCTTGCCGGGCGCCGAGCCTTGCCGGGCTCCACGGCCATCCCGGCAAGGATCTTGCCGGGGAAGCTGGCCTTCGATTTCCAGCTTTGCTTATCTGCTGATTCTCAGATCTCTGACTTGATGATTTCCTTGATGACTTGAATCGACCTCGAGCTGATCCCGGCAAGCCTTGCCGCGAGGACGGCTACAACTGCCCGTGCACAAGTAAGGGGTACTAGTGGCCCAATACTTAGTACACCGACACTCTAGATCGCTTCGCAATGCTAGCGGGTCATTTCTCCAACCCTGTTGATAACCTGGTGGTAGCGGCGGCCAATCTCACTGCACTTCCGATCACGGGCGCTACCCCTGTGGAGAGAGAGGCTTTGCATGCTATTGAGCTGTTAAAAACTGCGGTTGCTCAACAGGTGAACTATTCTTATAGTCGACAATGCCTCCACTCCACCCCACATCCAAGTCGAAGCAGGAGTCGCCATGCTGAGTCGTCGGCCGTCTCGAGCAACGCCCGGCGGCTACGCGAGCAACAGCGTGACCCGCCCTGGCAGGGGGCTGTGGATGCCCAGGGGATCGCTAACTCGGCCCGGACGCGATAGGAAGCAGAGGCTGCCAACACGGCGGCTTATCAATCGCCTCTGGTGACCCCCTTGGCTTCGCAAGGTGTTGGGTCAAGCACCCGAATCATCGGGATTCCGTGCCTGGTGCCGGCTCTACGCAACGAGCGCATGCCCAAGGATTTCAAGGGCCCTCGAAAGGTTTCCAACTACACGCCTGACCTTGAGCCGGCGGCTTGGATTGAGAGCTATGAAATTGCTATGGACATGCTGGTTGTCAGCGACGCAGTCTGCGCCAAGTATTTGACTATGATGCTGGAAGGGCCGGCTCGTACCTGGTTGAAAAACTTGCCCCCCAACTCCATCAATACTTGGGCAGAGTTGAAAGCATGCTTCATCAAACACTTCCAGGGAACATGCAAACGTCCTATGACCATTGTTGACCTGGAGCATTGTGTTCACCGTGAGGGCGAGTCAGCTCATCATTGGTCTCGCCAGGTCGCGGACATCATCCACTCCTCGGATGGCATATTGGCAGCTCAAGCCATTTTGATCCTGGAGAAAAATTGCCATTTTGACCCTCTCGTTCAGAAGCTCGGGCGACTCAAGCGGACAGTTATGGATATGGGCGAACTCATGGATGTCCTAACCCGGTATGCAGAGTCTGACACCACCAAGGATCCCAACCCAGAAGATGATCAGATCGGCAAAGGGAAGAAGAACGGTGGCGGCAAGGGTCAGCAACAGGGTAACCCAGGGCACAGTGGCAACCATGGTGGTCAGAACAATGGTGGCAAGCGCAAACACCCGGAGGGCAGCTCAGACCTTGTTGCTAATACTAATACTGGTTACAAGGGCTAGGAGACGGAATAATTCTGGGAGGCCATTCAATGCAAATAAGGCTCGTAATTTTGAGGAAGTCCTCAAAGGCCCGTGTCCAAAGCATAGTACCCCAGATAGACCGGCAAGCCACTCTTGGGAAAATTGTCATATCATGCAGGCTTATCGCAATCAAGTCCACCAGAACCATCAGGGTGGCGATGGTGACAACCCCTGGCAGCTAGGGGCTGGCGGGTCAAATTTCCTAGGAGGCGGCTCATCGGGTAACTATCACAACCCGGGTTATCGAGGCTCGGGCGGCTCAGGATCTGGATATCAGGGGTCTGGCAATCATGCTGGAAATCAGCATTCCGGCCAGGGTGGCAATCAACATCAGAACAACCAGACAGGTTTTCAGAGCAATCCTAAGCAGTTAAGTAGTGGGCAGTATCACGTTTTTACTACTAGTACCTGCAAGCGGGACAACAAGGTTCAGAAACATGCTGTTAATCTGGTTGAGTCGGCGGTTCCTCAGTATTTGAATTGGTCAGAACAACCGGTCACTTGGAGTAGGGATGATCACCTGCCACGGGTTGATAACCCTGGTGGCTTGGCCTTAGTGGTGGCACCTCAGGTTGGTGGATATAATCTCACAAAGGTACTCATGGATGGAGGAAGCAATATCAACATTCTATATTATGACACCTTCAGACGCATGAACTTGTCAGAGAAGCAGCTCTCATCTTCCTCCACCGTTTTTCATGGGATTATCCCTAGAAAATCTGCATACCCTATTGGTCGGATCAAGCTTGAGGTCACGTTTGGCGATGAGTATAATTACAGAATAGAGTTTCTGACGTTTGAGGTGGTCAAGATTAAGAGTCCTTATCATGCCTTGTTTGGACGGCATGCTTATGCTCAGTTTATGGCTCAACCCTGTTATGTCTATCTCAAGCTCAAGATGCCTGGGCTGAAGGGTACTATAACAGTCAATGGGGACAGAAAGATTGCTCGTGAGTGTGAAGAAGGGGACGCGGCTTATGTTGAAATGGCCTGTGCAGCGGAGGAGTTGTAATTCTACAAATCCAATGTTGACCCGGCTGATATGACGTCTCTGAAGAAGCCCACCACAGAATCTGACCCGCCCCTCAAGTTCCAGGCAACCAAAGACACAAAACAGGTTGACTTCACCCCGAGCGACTCGTCTCAGCAGTTCACTATTGGGACTGGCATGGATCCCAAATAGGAAAGCACGCTCATCGAATTCATCCGTGAGAATCGGGATGTCTTTGCATGGAAACCTTCTGACATGCCTGGCATACCAAGAGAATTCACTGAGCACCACCTCAAGTTGATCCTAAGACGAAACCAGTCCGACAATACCTCCGTCGTTTTAACGAGGAGAGAAGCAAGGTTATTGGGGAAGAAGTAGCCCGACTCCTAGCTGTCGGGTTCACCGTGAAAGTATTTCATCCTGAGTGGCTGGCTAATCCTATGCTTGTTCTCAAGAAGAACGGTACTTCGCGAATGTGTGTTGATTACACAGATCTTAACAAGGCTTGTCCTAAAGACCCGTTTGCTCTCCCCCGTATTGACCAAATCATTGATTCTATGGCGGGGTGCGAGAGTTTATGTTTCCTGGATGCTTACTCCGGCTATCATCAGCTTAAGATGGCTGTTGAGGACCAGGAGAAGACGGCCTTCATCACGCCTTTTGGGGCTTTCTGTTATGTCTCAATGCCTTTCGGGCTTAAAAGCGCAGGGGCGACTTATCAACGCATAGTGCAGAATTGTTTTCACAAGCAGATTGGGCGCAATGTTCATGCTTATGTTGATGATATTGTCATCAAGTCTCGAAAGAAGGAGACCTTGCTGGATGATCTTAAGGAGACCTTCGACAACCTTCGACGGTACAAGATGATGCTTAACCCGACCAAGCGTGTCTTTGGAGTACCAGCAGGCAAGTTGTTGGGTTTCCTGGTGTCTGAACGAGGAATCGAAGCCAATCCAGAGAAAATCAAAGCGGTGACCTCCCTGGGTAAGCTAGCCAATATCAATGATGTGCAGCGCATGGCGGGTCGAATAGCCGCCTTGAGCAAGTTCACAAGCCGCCTGGGAGAGAAGGCCATCCCTTTGTATCAAATGTTGAAGAAAACAGATAACTTCGTCTAGAGTGATGCTGCCAACAACGCTTTCGAAGCCCTTAAGAAGCAGTTAGTTGAGCCGCCCATCTTGGCTGCTCCTATAGACAAAGAGCATATGCTCCTGTACATTGTTGCTAATAACAAATCAGTAAATGTTGCAGTTGTTGTGGAGCGCAAGGAGGCAGGGAAAGAATATCATGTTCAACGGCCAGTCTACTATATCAGCGAAGTCTTGACAGAGTCCAAACAGATATATCCACATTGGCAGAAGCTGGTATTCGGGGTCTTCATGGCGAGTCGCAAGCTGAAGCATTATTTTCTGGAACACCCAATTACTATGATTAGCTCCGCCCCTTTGGGAGACATCATCCAAAACAGGGAAGCCACAGGCAGGATTGCTAAGTGGGCAATCAAACTTGGGCCACATCATCTGAAGTATGTGCCTCGCACAGCCATCAAGTCTCAAGCACTAGTGGATTTCATCAACGATTGGACTGAACTTCAAGTTCCTGAAGCGAAGTGATAACCCACAAGTATAGGGGATCATTTGTAGCCTTCTTCGATAAATAAGAGTGTCGAACCCAACGAGGAGCTAAAGGTAGAACAAATATTCCCTCAAGTTCTATCGACCACCGATACAACTCTACGCACAATTGACGTTTGCTTTACCTAAAACAAGTATGAAACTAATTTGCAAGAATAAAACTACGAGTACTTTGCGAGAATAAAACTACGAATAAATTTCAAGGTAATAAAAGTGGATAGCTTTTGTCAACAAGAAAGTCATTTGTCCCTAGGCAATCGATAACAAGTACCGGTAATCATTCTTGTAATTTTATATGAGGGAGAGGCATGAGCTAACATACTTTCTCTACTTGGATCATATGCACTTATGATTGGAACTCTAGCAAGCATCCGCAACTACTAAAGATCATTAAGGTCATGAAACCCAACCATAGCATTAAGTATCAAGTCCTCTTTACTCCCATACGCCATAACCCACTTATCCGCGTTTAGGCTGCTGTCACCCCCGCAACACTGACAATAAGCAAACCATGAACATATTGCAACACCCTACAGCGAGGATCCCTCATGTTTGCACGAGACAGAGGGCACCGTAGGACAGCACCATAAATAAAATATACAATCATACCAACCAAGATCACGATTAACCCATAGGACAAAACAGATCTACTCAAACATCATAGGATAACCAAATATCATTGGGAAATAATATATGGAGTTGAGCACCATGTTTAAGTAGAGATTACAACGGGGAAGAGAGGTGTTACATTGCTGCATAGAGGGGGAGAGAGAGTTGGTGTTGACGATAGCAAGATTGTTGATGTAGATCGCCGTCACGATCCTAGCCCCGGCGGCACTCCGGCACCACCGGGAGAGAGGGGGAGAGAGCCCCCCTCCTTCTTCTTATTCCTTGGCCTCCCCCCTAGATGGGAGGAGAGTTCCCCCTCTGGTCCCTGGCCTCCATGGCAGTGGAGGGGCGGGAGCCTCTCCGAGATTGGATCTCCCTCTCTATTCTCTTCTGTTTCGCGTTCTTGTTTTCTGGCCGAAAACCGTTTCTTATATTCCCGGAGATCCGTAACTCTGATTGCGCTGACATTTTAACACAATTTTTTTTCTGGATATAAGCTTCCTTGCGCCCGAAGTAGAGCTCCAACTAATGTACGAGGTGAGCATGACCCACCACAGCGTGCCTGGGCCCTGGGGCGCGCCCAGGTGTCTTGTGGTGGGTGTGGGCCTCCGTTTGCATTGATTCCAAGTCCCAAAAATCACATATATTCCAAAATAATTCTCCGTAAATTTTTATCGCGTTTGGACTTCATTTGATATGGATATTCTGTGAAACAAAAAACATGCAAAAAACAGGAACTGGCACTGGGCACTGGATCAATAGGTTAGTCCAATAAATCATATAAAATGTTGCCAAAAATATGTGAAAGTTGTATAATATTGGCATGAAACAATCAAAAATTATAGATATGACGGAGACGTATCAGCATCCCCAAGCTTAATTCCTGCTCGTCCTTGAGTTGGTAAATGATAAAAAAGATAATTTTTGATGTGGAATGCTACCTAACATAAACTTGATCATATGTCTAATCATGGCATGAATATTAAGACATAAGTGATTCAAAGCAATAGTCTATAATTTGACATAAAGACATCAATACTTAGGCATCCCAACAAACAATCGTGTCTTTCATAATATCAACGCTAAAGAAAGCTATCCCTACAAAATCATATAGTCTTGTCATGCTCTGTCTTCTTAACACAAAGTATTTATCATGCACAACCCCGATGACAAGCCGAGCAATTGGTTCATACTTTTTAACGCGCTTCAGCTGTTTCAACCCTCACGCAATACATGAGCGCAAGCCATGGATATAGCACCATGGGTGTAATAGAGTATGATGATAGGGGTAAATATAAAGAAGACAAAAAAGTAAGAAAGTCTCACATCGACGCGGCTAACCAACGGGCTATGAAGATGCCCATCAATTGATATCAATGCGAGGAGTAGGGATTGCCATGCAACGAATGCACTAAGAGCTATAAGTGTATAAAAGCTCAATATGAAAACTAAGTGGGTGTGCATCCAACTTGCTTGCTCATGAAGACCTCGGGGCTCATGAAGACCTCGGGCATTTGAGGAAGCCCATCATCGGAATATACAAGCCAAGTTCTATAATGAAAAATTCCCACTAGTATATGAAAGTGACTACATAGGAGACTCTCTGTATGAAAAACATGGTGCTACTATGAAGCACAAGTGTGGTAAAAGATAGAAGCAATGCCCCTTCTCTCTCTCTTTTTTTCTTTTTCTTTTTTTCTTTTCTTTTTTTCTTTTCTTTTTTTCTTTTCTTTTTTTCTCTCTCATTGTGTGGAGTCTTATCCTGACTTGTGGGGGAATCATAGTCTCCATCATCCTTTCCTCACTGGGACATGCTCTAATAATGAATAATGATGATAATCACAATTCTATTTACTTATAACTCAAAAGAAATAAAAATTACAACTCGATACCTAGAACAAAGTATGACTCTATATGAATGCCTCTGGCAGTGTACCAGGATGTGCAATGATCTAGCATAACAATGATATCAAAAAATGGACAAGCCATGGAAATATCATGCTAGCTATCTTACGATCATGCAAAGCAATATAACAATGAATGCTCAAGTCATCAAAACGGAGGCGGTGGAAGTTGCATGGCAATATATCTCGGAATGGCTATGGAAATGCCATAATAGGTAGGTATGGTGGCTGTTTTGAGGAAGATATAATAAGGCTTATGTGTGATAGAGCGTATCATATCATGGGGTTTGGATGCACCTGCGAAGTTTGCACCACATCTCGAGGTGAGAAAGAGCAATGCACGGTACCGTAGAGGCTAGCAAATTGCGGAAAGGTAAGAGTGCGTATAATCCATGGACTCACATTAGTCATAAAGAACTCATATACTTATTGCAAAAGTTTATTAGCCCTCGAAGCAAAGTACTACTACGCATGCCCCTAGGGGGATAGATTGGTAGGAAAAGACCATCGCTCGTCCCCGACCACCACTCATAAGGAAGACAATCAATAATAAATCCTGCTCCAACTTCATAGCATAACGAGACTATACGTGCATGCTTCGGGAATCACAAACCTTAACACCAATATTCTTACTAACCACAACCATTTACTAGTACCTCCCACATATTATCATCTCTATATCACAAAACTATTGCAAGGAAACAAACATATCATATTCAGTGATCCATAAGTTTTATGTAGGATTTCATGACTAACCATGCAAATGACCAATTCCTTTTGACTCTCTAAATAGATATAAGTGAAGCATGAGAGTTTAATTCTTTCTAAAAAAAGACCATGCTCTAACAAATATAAGTGAAGCAAAAGAGCATTCTTCAAATAACGGTTTTCTATGTGAAGAGAAACAGGCAATCCAAACTTCAAATGATATAAGTGAAGCACATGAAGCTTTCTATAAAGCCATACTCAAAAGATATAAGTGAAGTGCAATGAGCATTCTATAAATCGACCATGGACTATCTCATACCAGCATGGTGCATAAAATAAAAATGAAAAATAAACACAAAAGACGCTCCAAGATTCACACATATCACATGAACGAAACGAAGATGAAAACATACCGATACTTGTTGAAGAAAGATGGGATGCCTTCTGGGGCATCCCCAAGCTTAGACGCTTGAGTATCCTTGAATATTTACTTGGGGTGCCTTGGGAATCCCCAAGCTTGAGCTCTTGCCTCTCCTCCTTCTTCTCATATCGGGACCTCCTCGATCTTTGATCACTTCATCCACACAAAACTCAACAGAAACCTCGGTAAGATCCGTTAGTATAATAATGCAAATCACTACTCTAAGTACTATTGCAAACCAATTCATATTTTGTTTTTGCATTGTAGATACTGTATTATAACTTTTCCATGGCTTATACCACCGATAAAAATCGATAGTTTCATCAAAACAAGCAAAACAATGCATCAAAAACAGAATCTGTCTTAAACAGGACAGTATGTAGCAATCTGAATACCTACCATACTTCTGTTACTCTAAAAATTCTGAAAAATTAGGAAAAAATAAAAAATTTGTATATAAAGACTTTACAAAAAATTTCAGAAACTTTCAACGTTCCAGTAAAAAATGTAAAATCACGCACTACAGCCAAAGTTTCTATTTTTGCACCGCACATACCAACAAGCAATCTAATCATCCTAAAGGCAAATCTTGGCACATTATTTTTATAATACAATGGATTTGTACAAGGGGATAATTATTTTTGTTGAAAAGTTTCTGTAATTAAGATTCACAAAGTTTCCATGGGCATGAACAAAGTTCAAGGCTAGCTCCCACTTTCACAATGCTCGTCCCTCTCACTTTCACTTTTCTTTTTGTGAAGTTTTAAGTTCCCCTCTATTTTTTTTGTTTTTAATCTTTATAAAAGCACTCAACAGAAATAAATGACTCTCTAAAACTTCCGGGTTGTCTCCCTGGTAGCGCTTTCTTTAAAGCCATTAAGCTAGGCATAAAGTGCTCAAGTAATGAATTCACCCGGATCCCAAGGTATATCAAAGCCAATTTTAATTAACAATGATTTGCCATTTAGTAGTGAGCACAAAGCAACATATATCATGCAATGACGAAGTCTAACTCTCTTCCTATGCATCGGCATGTCATACAAGAACAATTCATGCACATCAAGTAAAGGCCAATACATAGCATAAGCAGTTTCTTGCAATTTTATCGTGTTGGAAACATAAAGAGGTGGAGATGTAGTTCCTCTCTCATAATAATTGCAAGTAAGAGCAGCAAGCACATGCATATTATATTCATCAAAATTATCATGTGCAACGGTAAAAGGCAACCCATCAATATAATCCTTAATAAGTGCAAACTTCTCCGATATAGTGTAGTTGGGAGAATTCAAAAAGATAATAGGACTATCATGTGTGGGTGCAATAGCAACAATTTCGTTTTTAACATAAGGAACTATAGCAAGTTCATCTCCATAAGCATAATTCATATTGGCATCTTGGCCACAAGCATAGCAAGCATTAAGTTCATCAAAAAGGGATATTTCAAAAGAATCAACGGGATCATAGCAATTATCATAGCATTCATCCTTCGGTAAGCATGAAGGGAAATTAAACAATGTATGAGTTGAAGAGTTACTCTCATTAGAAGGTGGGCATGGGTAGCTAATCCGCTCTTCCTCCTTTTGTTCTTCGCTCTCCTCATCATCTTTTTCATCCAATGTGCTCACAGTTTCATTAATTTCTTCTTCCATAGACTCCTGCAAAATATTAGTCTCTTCTTAGACAGCGGAGACTTTCTCAATAAATATATCAATATCGAAATTGTATTTATAATTTTCATAGCAATATTTAAGGATGGCAAAATTTTAAGGTCTATAAACATCATCATCAAAAGCTTCATACTTTAAAAACAAAGATTCGATTTCATAAGCACCCTTAAAAGCAACAAATTCTTCTATTCGTTCCACATCATAATAATCATATCTACCATTGGCATAAGAAGCCAAGGTTTCATTATCATTAAATTTGCATCTAAAGGGAAGGTGTGGAGCGTTCATCCTAGAGCAACAAGTATAATCATATCTAGAGCATAGATTCCAAGCATACCATTTCAACATATGAATTTGATCCCATAATAATTTCCCTTTTTGTGTCAAGCGATAATCCCTAAAGTATTCATGTTGATCCAAGGTGTCTCCCATTATCAAGTTGAATGGGGTTTTCTCAGGATTATCAAAGTATTGCATAATATTTTTCACATAACGAGCATCGAGGGTTTTAGGAGGTTCCCCATCTCCATGAGTAGCAAGTACAACTAATTTTTTTGGTATTTCGTGTTCCATATCCATAACTAAAGATAGAGAACAACTTAGAACAGGAAATAAAAACTACTTAGTGATAAAGCAAACAAGCACACACGAGAATATTCACCCCACGCTATCTCTCCCCAGCAACGGCGCCAGAAAAAGGTCTTGATAACCCACAAGTATAGGGTATCGTTTGTAGCCTTCTTCGATAAATAAGAGTGTCGAACCCAACGAGGAGCTAAAGGTAGAACAAATATTCCCTCAAGTTCTATAGACCACCGATACAACTCTACGCACACTTGATGTTTGCTTTACCTAAAACAAGTATGAAACTAATTTGCAGGAATAAAACTACGAGTACTTTGCGAGAATAAAACTACGAATAAATTGCAAGGTATTAAAAGTGGATAGCTTTTGTCAACAAGAAAGTCATTTGTCCCTAGGCAATCGATAACAAGTACCGGTAATCATTCTTGTAATTTTATATGAGGGAGAGGCATGAGCTAACATACTTTCTCTACTTGGATCATATGCACTTAAGATTGGAACTCTAGCAAGCATTCGCAACTACTAAAGATCATTAAGGTCGTGAAACCCAACCATAGCATTAAGTATCAAGTCCTATTTACTCCCATACGCCATAACCCACTTATCCGCGTTTAGGCTGCTGTCACCCCCGCAACATTGACAATAAGCAAACCACGAACATATTGCAACACCCTACAGCAAGGATCCCTCACGTTTGTGCGAGATGGAGGGCACCGTAGGATAGCACCATAAATAAAATATACAATCATACCAACCAAGATCACGATTAACCCATAGGACAAAACATATCTACTCAAACATCATAGGATAACCAAATATCATTGGGAAATAATATATGGAGTTGAGCACCATGTTTAAGTAGAGATTACAGCAGGGAAGAGAGGTGTTACACCGCTGCATAGAGGGGGAGAGAGTTGGTGTTGACGGTAGCAATATTGTTGATG
Source organism: Thinopyrum elongatum (assembly GCA_011799875.1). Lineage (NCBI taxonomy): Eukaryota > Viridiplantae > Streptophyta > Magnoliopsida > Poales > Poaceae > Thinopyrum > Thinopyrum elongatum. The sequence continues at coordinate 289,901,147 of CM022299.1, read as the reverse complement.
TAGATCGCCGTCACGATCCTAGCCCCGGCGGCACTCCGACGCCACCGGGAGAGAGGGGGAGAGAGCCCCCCTCCTTCTTCTTCTTCCTTGGCCTCCCCCCTAGATGGGAGGAGAGTTCCCCCTCTGGTCCCTGGCCTCCATGGCGGTGGAGGGGCGGGAGCCCCTCCTAGATTGGATCTCCCTCTCTGTTCTCTTCTGTTTCGCGTTCTTGTTTTCTGGCTGAAAACCGTTTCTTATATTTCCGGAGATCCGTAACTCCGATTGCACTGAGATTTTAACATGATTTTTTTCCGGATATAAGCTTCCTTGCGCCTGAAGTAGAGCTCCAACTAACGTACGAGGTGAGCACAACCCACCACGGCGCGCCTGGGCCCTGGGCGCGCCTAGGTGTCTTATGGTGGGTGTGGGCCTCCGTTTGCGTTGATTCCAAGTCCCAAAAATCACATATATTCCAAAATAATTTTTCGTAAATTTTTATCACGTTTGGACTTCGTTTGATATGGATATTTTGCGAAACAAAAAACATGCAAAAAATAGGAACTGGCACTGGGCACTGGATCAATAGGTTAGTCCAATAAATCATATAAAATGTTGCCAAAAATATGTGAAAGTTGTATAATATTGGCATGAAACAATCAAAAATTATAGATACGACGGAGACGTATCAAGAAGCCAGACAAAACTTATTGGACAATTCACTTTGATGGTTCCAGACAGTTGGAGGGATAGGGTGCTGGAGTTATATTATCTTCACCAGGAGGTGATAAATTTTGTTATGTCCTAAGGATAATGTTTCCCTGTACTAACAATGCAGCTGAGTATGAAGCTCTCCTCCATGCTCTCTGGATGGCTAAGGAGATGAATCTTAGCCGGGTCAAATGCTTGGGCAACTCAGATTTGGTTGCTCAACAAGTTTCTGGAAAGTGGGATTCTAAGGACCCTCTCATGGCGGCTTATCGGCAGGCGGTGACTAACATTGCAGGTCATTTCAAGGGTTATCAAGTGGATCACATTGACATGCAGCTCAATGAGGCGGCTGATGCATTATCATGACTCGGGTCTCAGCATAAGCCGGTACCTCCCAATATTTTCCTTGATGTTCTTCACAATCCTTCTGTCAAACTGCCATCTGAGGAAGATTTGGCTACACCTGACCCGAAAGCACAACTGGTGGCTGCTCTTCATGCTACCCCTGACTAGACGGTCCCTTATTTGAATTATCTGACTCGAGGCGAGCTCCCTGAGGATGAACTTATCGCTCGTCAGATCATCCGCCGTTCAAAATCAATGACTGTTGTCCATGGCGAGTTACTCCCTCCGTTCGGAATTACTTGTTTCGGAAATGGATGTATCTAGAACTAAAATACGTCTAGATACATCCATTTCCGCGACAAGTAATTCCGAACGGAGGGAGTACACAGAAGAAGCATCACTGGTGTTTCCCAACATTGCGTCTCCCCTGATGAGGGCCACGAGATCCTCAATGAGATTCACTATGGTGATTGTGGGCATCATGCCGGCTCAAGATCCTTGGTTGCAAAGGCGTTTCGACATGGTTTTTATTTGCTCACGGCTCATGCATATGCTGAGGATATCATGCATCGATGTGATGGATGTCAAAAGTTTGCACGTCAAGCTCATGTGCCGGCTTAGGAACTTCGTATGATTCCCATCACTTGGCCTTTTGCTGTATGGGGGCTTGATATGGTTGGTCTGTTCAAATGGTCCAAGGACAAGAAAACTCATCTTCTAGTGACTGTTGATAAGTTCACCAAGTGGGTTGAAGCAGAACCTATCAGTAATTGTGATGCAGAAACAACAGTCAAGTTTGTGAAAAAGTTGATTTTTTGATTTGGTTATTGATTGCTTGTATCTGCATTGGTATTTCCCCGAAGAGGAGAGGATGATGTAGCACAGCAATGCCAAGTATTCCCCTTAGTTATGAAACCAAGGTTATCAATCTAGTAGGAGAACCAAGCAACACTATGTAAACGGTACCTGCACACAAATAACAAATACTTGCAACCCAACGCGTAAGAGGGGTTGTCAATCCCTCCTCGGTACTGAGATAGATTATATTATATGAGATTGGATAAATAGATCTGACAAAAACATAAAATAAAATAAAGAAAGAAAAAGTGCAGCAAGGTATTTTTGGGTTTTTGGAATAATAGATCTGAAAACAATATGATAAAAGATAGACCCGAGGGTCGTAGATTTCACTAGTGGCTTCTCTCGAGAAAATAGCATACGGTGGGTAAACAAATTACTGTTGGGCAATTGATAGAAGAGCAAATAATTATGACGATATCCAAGGCAATGATCATGTATATAGGCATCACGTCCAAGATTAGTAGACCGAAACGATTCTGCATCTACTACTATTACTCCACACATCGACCGCTATCCCGCATGCATCTAGTGTATTAAGTTCATGGAGAAATGGAGTAATGCAATAAGAACGATGACATGATGTAGACAAGATCTATTCATGTTGGAATAGACCCCATCTTTTTATCCTTAATAGCAATGATACATGCGTGTCACTTCTCCTTCTGTCACTGAGATTGAGCACCGCAAGATCGAACCCATCACAAAGCACCTCTTCCCATCGCAAGAAAAATCAATCTAGTTGGCCAAACCAAACCAAAGTTTCGGAGAAGAAATACGAGGCTATAACAATCATGCATATAAGAGATCAAAGAAGACTCAAATAATATTCATAGATAGGACTGATCATAAACTCGCAATTCATCGGATGTAAAAAGTCATTACATCAAATAGATCTCCAAGAACATTGAGGAGAACATTGTATTGATAATCAAAAAGAGAGAAGAAGCCATCTAGCTACTGCCTACGGACCCATAGGTCTATGCTAAACTACTCACACATCATCGGAGGAGCACCAATGAGGATGATGAACCCCTCCGTGATCGTGTTCCCCTCTGGCAAGGTGCCGGAATAGGGCTCTAGATTGGATCTCGTGGTTCTGGAACTGTAACGCCCAGATAATTAAGCTACAGTCACTACTGCAGGTTGGTCCAAATGCGACAGTCCAATCAGAGACCCTTCGACGAAACTGTGTGCGATGCATTAATCACAAACAGTGATGTAATAAAACCGTCAAAAAAGATAGAAAACGTTTGCGATGGCGGTGACATCAAACACGGTTCAGATTAGAGTTGCATGTGTGATGCGTGGCATACGGTTAATCCAGCAGAACTGTTTGCGATGAGGTAGAACAACAGAAATGGGCAGCCAGATGAGGGTGTGTGTGATATACGGCATACAGTTCACTAGGATGAACTGTGTGTGATTAGGCAACACAATAGAAACGGTCAGCCAGATCAAGGTGTGTGCGATGGAGGGCATACAGTTCACTCGGATGAACTGTTTGCGATGAGCCAAGACAACAGAAACAGTTCGACTGAACAAGATGTGTGTGACACGCGGCAAATAGGTTCGTAATCAGAAATGTGTGCGAAGACCAATAATAACACGGACGATTGCTGCTAATGAGCCGTGTGATTTGCTCTGTCTACAGAAGAATAACACACACACACACATATATATATATATAACTGAAATAAACATCCAATTACATAAGTGACTATACAGATCATTCGCACACACCTCAATAAACAATTGCATGCATTCTAAACTAGGAGAAACGATCGTCTAGTCATCGACTTCTTGTGACGCTCCCGCCACTGCTCTGTGGCTCGATCCCTCGTCTGGGGCAGGAAGAAGACACTTCCTCATGTCAACAATCTGCCTGTACATCTCGTAGCTTGTGTACGCATCCTTGGCCGCGTACTTGACATGTAGTTCATCCAGTCTCTGATGCCAGACACTGTGCCAGGCGTTCTTGTTCTTCTTGCTCTCATCCTTCATCTTCATGTAGTAGGGGTCGATGATGGCCGAGGCGAGGTCAACCAGGGAGTTCTGTTTGTTGTTGTCGCTGCCCCAGACCTTGTAGTGGTCCTGGATGTTGACAAGATTTTGGCATTTCAAACCCGAAACCTTGAGCGCTTTTTGATCGTTGGTGGTGTCCACCGTAGCGAAACTGTAGTCGGAGCTGTTGATAAACCTGGAGAAACGCTCGCAAGGCCTTGTGGCCAGGTGGTAGTGGTAGACGAGGACGTCATGTCGTATGCACAACTGGGCGACGGCAACCTTCTGATCGTGCCCGGCACGACCGATGGTGTACTCGAGGTCAAAACCGACCACTTGGTACTTGTCCTCAGCAAGCAACTGCTCCATAGTTTGGATGGAGCTCTCCACCGAGACCGGCTCGTTCATGTACACCACCGAGAGGGCCTTCCCCCTCACGTGGGTGTCCACTATGTGATGCATGGTGAACTACCCCCCGTTGTCGTCGGCGGCCGCTGGGAGCGCCATTGGAGCCACGGGGAGCGCCATTGGAACTGCTGGATGTCCTCTCTGTATGTGTTGTCGTGGGTGTGCTTATTGTGTCGTGTGGCGCGAGAGATGAAGGTAAATGGCCGCAGGAATAAATGGGGGCCGGGCGGCCTGGATTCTCGGCGTGTCCGCATGGCAGTTTTTGCAGCGGGTAACTGCATCGTGGCGCCACGCTCGGCGCAACCGCATGCATAATGGCAGCACAAATGTACGTGATCGTGCGCCGGCCCCAAACACCGGCAGCGCGCGTGGAGGGACGAGGGCAGAGCGCCCGGAAGGACGCGAGAGCACAGCTCGCGCGGCGGGACGCGAGCAGAGCGCGTCGCGGCCGCCTCAACCGCGAGCAACCACACACATAGAGCAGTTGAACACGCAGGGAATGGTCGTCTACCAGCTGGCCGACAGTTGCGATGCTGCGTAGAGAGCGGCCGTGTGCTACTACCTCCGTCTTCGTCTATTAGTCCCCTTTATATTCTGTTCCATATTTTGACCTTAAATTTAACCAACAAAATGTTGATGCATGTTATAAAAATTATATAATTGGAAACTATGTTCAAATACGAATCCAACGATATAATCTTTGGCGACATGCATTCGTATTTTATTAGTTAAATCTCTAGTCAAAATTTGGCACAAAAATACATACACGACTTATAACCCAGGACGGGGGTAGTAGGTAATTAAATTGCAAATATATTTTTATTAACCGTATGTGTACGTGTCCTTTCGTCCTCCTCTCGCACGTCTTGTCACCCTGCTGCCGTAGACAGCTTACAGCGCAAGCTTGCGCAGCGCGCGGGGGAGTTCTTTTGGCCAAACGGTGGATCGAAGTGGCGCCAATGAATCGTCGGTGAGCCCATTCCCACGCAACCTCGCAGGTTCCCGCGCAAGCTTCCCGCCCGACTCGGTGAAATCCCCCAAAATCTCAATGCTTACCGGCATGCTATATAAACCCTCACGGCCGGCGAGTCCTGCGTCGCATTTTCCCCTTCCTCCCTGTAGCTTATCTCGTCTGCTTCTCCCACAATCGCCAATGGCACCGGTCCGTCGTCGTCGCTCAGCCACTCCATCATCATTAGTGGATAGCTCCAGCTGGGAGGCTACACTGCGATGGCGGCGCAGTCCCCGGCGTAGTGTAGTGCGCGTGGCATCCCTGTTGGGTGTTCACGGAACACCCACCACACGGTACGCCGCTGCCCGTCGGCAGCTGTTGCTGGCCGCCGTTGCTGCCACCCCACCGCCTACCGCCGTGGCCGCCACACCACCGTCGAAAGCCAGGGCCATCATCCGCCCCACCGCCACAGCCCGAAGGCGGGAGGTGGCCATCGTGGCTGCCACCCCACTGGCGGCCACCGTGGCCATCACCCGCTCCGCCACCACGGCCCAAAGGCGGGAGGTGGTGGTCGTGGCCGCCACCCCATCGTCGGTCGCCGTGACCGCCAGCCCACCGTCGACCGCCGGGGTCATCACCCGCTCCGCCACCGCCGCCCGAACGCGGGAGGCGGAGGCTCGCACGTGTGTCAGCGACCTTGCGTGCTACATCGAGTTCCTGCAGGAGGAGGAGGAGCGCCTCGTCGAGCACGCAAAGAGCCTTACCACCGCCGTGGCCGTAGCACGCGCCGCCGCAGAGGCAAGGAATCAGGAGATCTACGAGGAGAACCACCGCTTCGAGAGGGGTCGTCTGGAGCGGCAGAGGGCGTTCGAGGTGAGCGTCGCTGAAGGTGCAGCAGCGGCAGGCACCGTATTGCAGTTGTCCAGCTCGTCAGTAGGCTCCTCCTCCTCTTCCTCTTACTGAGCGCGCTCGGCAGAGGAGAGGCTGCCGGAAGTAGTACAAAGCCCCTCCGTAGTAGTAGTATTTAGGGGCTATTTTGTTCAGTTCATCTGACTATAGATGTGGTGGAACTGTACAACGTACTTAAAATTAGCTAGTATATATAGTTGAACTAGCTATTTCAGTACGTGGTTGGCAACAATTGGGAAAAAATTTGGTGGGTTCAGCTGTCGAGTTGAACTGTTTGTATAAAAGAACGACTGCTTAACCTATGAATGAAATCTATGCTTAATTACTGAAGTTTAGTTGCAAAAATTAGATAGTGCTAGTGATTTTTAGCTGCATATTTTGACAAATGGCAGTGTTACAAGCTTGACAAATGGCAATGTTACTAGATCAACAAATGTCAATCTTTCCAGTTTGACAAATGGCAATATACCCAAGATGACAGATGCAAATCTTACCAAATAGTCTGTACGTGCTTGCACACGGGTCATCCAAAACAACCGTTTGCGTTGAAGGGATGTACAAATCATGCTCGGCACATTTTCTCTTGGCTTAGCGCCGAAGTCCGGCTTTGCATACCGTATTCAATCTGAACTGTTTGCGTTGAAGAGATGCACAAATCCTGCGATGCGAATTTTCCCTTGGCTTACTGGGGAAGACCATAGCTCTCACTTTGCATATGGGTGTTCTATCTAAAACGTTTGCGATCAAGAGCTGCACAAATACTGCTCGGCACATTTCCCCTTGGCTTCCTGGGGAAGCTGTCGGTTTGCATATGGGTGTTCTATCTAAAACGTTTGCGATGAGTGTTTTATATTTAAAAACCATTAATGTTGTTTTTAAAGAAAATTGTTTGATAAGTCAGTACATTCAGAGAGAAAAACGCAAGTTCGTTCAAACCATATCTGTCATTCAGTCACACTGTGAATTTATATTCATATGATTGAGATACACTGATACAGTATTAAACCCCCCCAAAAAAACTAATTCTGGCGGCGGCGGAGGCGGCGTGCCGTGCCGGCGTTGTCGTTGTCGTCCTCCAGGACGCCGTTGTTGAAGTCTTCAAGGTAGCACAGAATGTTCTTCACATGGAAATCAAACATCATGTCGTCGCGCGATCGATGGGCGGGGCGCGGGAGGACGGCAACTTGCGGCGCTGCGAGGTAGCGGTCGACGGAGGCGTCCCATGCCGGTGAGGGGGGCGCGCGCACGGGCACGGGCGCGGCGGGTGCAGGCAAACTCACGGGGACCGGCGCCGCGGTGGGTGCATGGGCGCGCATGGGCACGGGCACGGGCGCTAGCGCTGGCATGTACACGAGCTCGCGCGGGTCCGCGGAGACCTCGCTGATGCCAGTGGCTTCCAGCTCTGCGATAGTGCTCGGTGACCAGCCCGTCAATGCTACAGGAATGGTCCCTGGCGCGAGCGCAGGGATGGGAGCTGGGACGAGCGCGGGGGCATCAACCACCGTGGCCAGCTCGTTCAGGGCCATGTCCATGAGGCCCCATTCCTCCTTATTTTCTATCTCCTTCGGCTCGGAGTCGACTTCACCAAACTGGAAGACTAGTGGCAGATGATCCTTCTGCGCCATGGCGTTGGTGGAGGTCTGCGGGAGGGAGGGGAATGGGAGGCGAACAGTAAGGCCGCCCGTATTAAACAGTGGCTCGGGCGCCATTAATGGAGACACTACTAGGAAAAGGCTAATTAGTGGCGCACCTGTTTTGGCCATTAATGGCGCACTACAGGTGCGCCACTATCATCACGCCACTAGTAACTAATACTAATGGCGCACCCCTGGTGCGCCATTAGTATACCAGATAATAGTGGCGCACCAGGGAGTGCGCCATTAGTATGTCAAACGGTGCGCCATTACTATGCCTCCCATGGGGCCATATTTACCTTGTGCTCTGGGTTACTAATGGCGCACTTCTAGATAATGCACCACTAGTGTGTTTATTGCAGTGCGCCACTAAAGTGCAGTATGGTGCGCCACTAGTATGAATATTAGGAATTTTTTTTTCTTTTCTGATATTTGCACAGGTTACAAAATATATTACTGCACAGAATATAGACAGCACAACATATAAACAACAGATTTATCGAATACAATAGAAGATTAGTCTCCGATTACAATTCATCATATTAGTCTCCGAATTCAAAATACCGAACAAAGTTAGAACATTACAGGTCTCGAGACCGCGAGTAGCGAGTTTGTCTTCACATTACAAGTCGATATCGATCATCTAAACTACCATCACATAGAAGAGAGTTGCGGTCACGATGAGCATCATCGCGATGAAACTGGTCTTCATCCGGTTCCTCCTCCGCTCCCTCCTCTCTCCCGCTAGATAGCGCGCGTATCTAGCTTCCACCTCCGCCCTAGTGGTGTACCCTTTGTAACTGTTACCGCTGAAACGGTGAACCTGTCTCTGACACTCCTCCCAGTCGTCGTAGACTCCGGGAACCTTACCCTTGTACACGACATACGACGGCATCTCTATGCACTAGACAAACAAAACGTTAGTAGCAATTCACAGACAATACATAAGCAATATATAAGTATGCAACAAAAGGATCGGAAGAGAAAAGCAACACATTAATAGCACGATTCATGGTCCTACTAATAAATAGCATCGATTACATATAAGTTGAACGACTGTCCAAACTAAAGAGACATACAAGTTCATTAAAGTTTAATTACAACATGAGCTAATCGATATTTCAGAACTACATAGCATCACTACTTTCGACTCGACTCAGGGACCGGAGCGTGGATGAAGCCGCCGTCTTTCGTGATGGTCATGAAATCGCGGGCGTTGTCAGCCTGCATTTGTAGCGTTGTTTCTATCTCACTATTGGACGGTTGATATCTGAGGTAGAACTACCCCGAGGTACGAAGGACATCTTGATGGATGATTTCCGCAATCTCCGACTGGATGCGAAAGAATTCTTGTCTGATGTCCGCGTCCTAGATTGCCGACAAGTGTGCGGCCCAATCTTTGAGATTATTTGGTAGCAGAAGGTGATTATGGTCCCATACGATCACCCGCATGTGATGGAGGGCATAGTAGGCATCCTTCTGACCACCAGGCGGCTGCTTGACACAGGGGAACGTCGTATTGTGGGTGAACACGTGCTTGCCGTACCTACGAATTGGCCTGCTGAAGGTGCCTCCAGATCTGGCGTAGCCAGGAAGAGCTTCATCAAGAACTTTCTTGATATTTGTGTAGTCTTTCTTCGACTGACGGTCCGAGTCGAAATACATGGCCGTGGAATATTTCGGGCTTAAGAGGATGAGTGTGCAATGTGTGTCACTGCACAAAACACGGAATGTTAGAAAAAAAAAAGAACGATCGAAATCTAAGAAATCATATGTTACGAGGTGGTGAGGGGATGACTTACTCGGGAAATTAAGGCACGAGGAAGTTATCCTTATCTGGGTTTGCCAGAATGACGCCTTCGAGGTATGAACTCGTGACTTGCCGGTCCCCAGCGCTGTCCAAGATCTTGGCACGCATGTAGAAGGGGTCGACTATCACGATGTCCGGGGTCTTGTCTCTAATGATCCGCATCTCCATACTCAGCGAAAATAGCCGAATGAAGGTGTAGTGCAGCGGATGAAGGTTAAACATAGCGAAGATGTCATCAAACCGCAGGACGATCATACCCCCGATGGTGCTATCGGCAAAGCCCTTGCCCTCTGGCACCTTGGCCACGAAAACCGGGTATGCCACATCATTCTCGGAGAGACACCGCTTCTCCAAAGAAAGAACACTGTCATGCAGACTCCGCATAGCACCGGTTGCAGCATTGAGCAGATTAGTCGGTAGCATCGGCCTACCCGCCACATGCACCCTTCTCGAGATATCCTTAGGTGAAGGTGGCCCATCCTGAGCACGGATCATACTTGGTGCCGGCTGGCTCGCACCCTTGTTATTCTTTCTTTTCCGTCCCTTCTGCTTCTTCTGCTGTAATGGGATCGAGTTCTGCTCAGAGACCACCTTCTTGAGTGTGTTGGGGCTGATAATATTTCGCACCTCGGCTATCTGAGGCTCGGTGAAGGCGGCAGCTGGAGGCGTCTCCTGAGAACTGAACGCCAGACGACGCCTGTTGCAATTGGGTTTCTCCGTGGTACCAGCTAGATCGTGATCGTCTTTTGCAGGGTTGGGTTCTTGAGAAGGAGGCCCCAAGAATTCGTCATCGTACCCATGTTCGTTGAAGTACTTATCGACGTTGGTAAATGTACCGTCGTCGTCATCCGGATCCTGTGCCATATGCATGTCCGGATCAGCTGACAGCGGTAGCATTGCGGCGGTCTTGCCATGGCTTGGCGCCGGCAAGACTGGCGGTGTTGTCTGTGGAGTCGTGTCCCCCACCCCCAAACAAATCTGGCTCTTCGGCCAAAGCAGGGGCCAGCTTAAGCAGGCGCTGAGGGTCATCACATCATCTTCGTTGGCCCCAGGGGGTCGAAACGGAGGTAACAAGTCATCGCAGCCCCGCAGCACCCGAACCAGTTGAACCCTATACACGTTGGGTGGCATCGGATTACCGTGGAACAGGCGGTTGCCCGGTTGAACGATTCTGGCCTTGGCGACATCGATCAACTCGCCGTCCACGAAGTGCAGGAGAGTGCATGGAACATCGGCGGCGCCCTGCGAAAACATGTAGGGCGTCAGGGATGCCCAGTCAAAGGCAAGGAGATGAAGTCATCGGCCGAGAGGCTTAATTAGTTACCGTGATGGCGTCGAGCTCGGCTAATGTCGAGGCACCGCCAACGGCGGTGTGCAATTGACGGAGGGGCCGCTTGCTGTCGAGGTGCCGGCCGTCGTATTCTTCCCACACCCGGGTGCATTAAGCTGCAATGCCAGCGCCGCCGCGGGAGACACCAATGCCGCCTCCGCCAGAGACACCAATGGCGCCGCCGGCGCGTTGCGCGAGTTGCTGCCCGTGAAGCTGGGAATCGGGGGCAGCCCCTGTTGGCCGCCCGCAATCCACGCCTGCAGCCCAGAAACCAAGGTAGGTATAATGGCGGTGATCGTCGCTCCCAGTTGGTCTCGCACTTGCTCTTCGACCATCTCCGGAATCCGTGCCACTTGTGCCTTGAGTTGTTGAACCTCGCGCTCCTGGCTTTCCGAGCTGGCCGTCTTTCTCTCCTTTCACCCAGCGGTATAGTATTCTGACCATTTCGTGGACAAGCCTTTGCCGGCCACACGACCAGCTGACGACGGCTTACTGAGCTTATCCTTGTTTTTCATTACGTTCAATGCCCTATTTAAAGGGGTGTCGAAAGGGGAGCTCTGAGACGACCCTGCGCTACTGCTTTCAGTTTCCTGCGGAAGGAACGTGAACCATTTAGAAATTTGGCTTCATTAATTAGAATGCAACCATATGGAGCTAATTACGCGGGGGTGTATTACTTACCAGAACACGCTCAAGCGCCTTGGTCTTCGGATCCGTGGTAAGCTCCTTGGTTACTGGGTCAATCTTGTACCGGGCCCTGACATAGTTCCTGGTCTGCTTGTCACGGTATTTATCGAAGCGGGGCGGTAGGCCTTGCTCGGCACGCTCCGCGTCCTCCTTGTCCCATATAGGTTCCGCCACTCTGTAACCGCCGGGACCGAGTGTGTGCTGTCCTAAGTTCAAGTCCCGCATATCTTTCCCCCACCGACTTGATTCCTCAGATGCGGTGCTCTCACACTTGATCTTGAACTCCAGGTAGTCAGCTTTGCTGATCGAAGGATTTTTCTCCTTGATCTTCTCATAACTATCACCTTTGTCAATCATTCTCTTCACCGCACCTCTCCAAGTAGCCAGGGCCGTGCTCATCTTCGTGAGGGCGGCACTGTTCACTTTATTCCCTGAGAGGCGTGTGTTTGCGAAGTCACCGGGGAACTTGTATCGTTCGTGCAGCTTCATGAAGAGGAGGTTGCGCAAATTCCCTCGGTCACTATGCCTTAGGTTCTTGGTGTTGATCGAGACGGTGCTCCGGAGAATGCACCCGAGCTGTCCCGCGTACCCCTTGACTAATTCTTTGGGCGCCGTTGGATGCCCCTCGGAGGACACTTCAGTAAATTCCTCCTTGACGGTGCCGAGCACGTTCGGGCACCGGTCCTTCCGTTGCCTCTTCGGTTGGCTGCCATCTGTGCGTGCACTGCCATCATCAGTGGTGGCATCCTCGGCGGCACCATCAGTGGTGTCATCCCCGACGCCACTAGGGGTTGTGTAGTCAGGATCGGTGTCTTCCGCGGCGTCCTCATAGTGGTGAGGTTCTTCCTCCATCTCCTGGGACAGCTCCCAGAATGCCTTGCCCGAACCGCCGGCCTCATCGTTGTGGGCCATGTTTCGCTCTAAATAGGAAAAAAGTTTGGTCAAAAAGTTGGTTATTGTCATCACTGAGGCATCCTAAAAGCTAAGCTTTTATCATTTAGGGTTTGTCGACACCGAGGCATCCTAAAAGCTAAGCTTTTATCATTTAGGGTTTGTCGACGCCGAGGCACCCTAAAAGCCTAAGCTTTCATCATTTAGGTTTTTATCGACACCGAGGCACCCTAAAAGCCAAGGTTTTATCATTTAGGGTTTGTCGACGCTGAGGCACCCTAAATGCTAGGTTAAGTTTTCATCATTTAGGGTTTATCGATGCCGAGGCACCCTAGGTTGACTGATATATATGGGTATCTTCTAATAATATACCCTATCAAGAAAAGGGAAGGAGAATTCTAAGTTGGGCCTAATCACTTGGCTCTATTGCCACCTATGGCAGTTGCATATTAGTTGTGCAAAAAAATTTAAGAGCGGGCAGTAATGAATGATATTTAATGGGATACCTCAAAAAGCTAATCTAGTATCTCCATTTAACAGTTTTCAACTAGAAAGTGCACAAAGTGCAACAAACAGATTATTTCAACCCCCCAAACAATAATGATAACATTCTTTTCCTGAACTATAAACGACTCATGGTTTCGTCTGTCCACACATGAATTCAGCATATGTGTTTAATGCAGCAAGAATAAAGGGGCAGTTGATCCTACTTAATTAAGTACTAAGATACCCCGGCCCATGCATTAGTCGCAAGTACCCCATATGTCCTATTTTTAGCAAAGTCATGCTAAAATTCACGGAAAATTTTAGCATGACCTTTGCTGAAAATAGGACATATGGAGTACCCGAATTTGCTGGAATGGAAGTTAATCGACATTCCGGCAAACTCAAGGGCCTCTCGGGGTACCTGCAAAATCATCACGACACGATGGTCGGAGACAAAACCCAGCAAACTAGCAAAGTTACTGACGTGTTTACAGAAATTGTTTTCTGTAAAAGATGATCATCATCTTTACAAGTCTTTCTCAATGTCTACAACTATCAGACCATCACAAGTATCAACAGAACATGTCTACAACTATCAGACCATCACAAGTACCATCATTCAGGCCATCACAAGCATAACAGAGCAATGGTGTTTTCTTCATTTACCTTTGATCTGGCTGCTCGGAATCCACTGACCTTCAGATCCGCTGACCAATCCACTAACCTGCTGTAAACTGTACATCATTGTAAAAACACAGTTCATTTCATTTTATCTGTAAATAAATGCAATTTGTAACAAATTGTTGTACAGCAATATATCTTCTAGCCATGAAACCCTACCCTGATTCTCCTTTCTTCCTCTTGCCAAAGAGAAGTTGGCTACAGAGGATGGTCCAACTCAGATCAGCCTGCAGAAGTTCATTATATAATTCTGTTTAGTTCCAAGCATATATGAATACTCTTCATATAAGGCCAGCACCAACTGGTATATTGGTCTGTTTTAAAATAATAAAACAGCAGTAGTTCAAGAAGTGCAAATTGCAGAAGTTTGAGAAAGCACTAACTGGAAAGTCTGGTGTTTCCTTGTCCTCTCCTCTTATCCTCTACTGCAAGAAGAGAGAAAACAGATGCAGGAAGAGTATACTGTAACTGAAAAAGTTTCAGTTAATTAACTGAAACTTAACAGCAGCAGCAAGTGCTACACTATTGTTGTCCTACACTAAACTAATACAACCAAACAAATTAATTGAAGAAAAACTACTGAAACTATACAAGCACTACAGTCAGATTACACAAAAGTACTGATGCAAGCAGTACAGTACACAAAACTTGCAAACTTACAAGCACTACTGCAACTTAATTAAGCTACTGGAGTAAGTGAATCAACTGCACTTAATTAAGCTACTGGAGTAAGTAACTCCATGGAGTACGACTCACTGGAGTACAGCTAATGTTCAGGAGTACTTCTCTAGCATAAGCAACTGCTGACAACTTCATACTCCAATGAGAAGATTACTTGTACTCATAGCAGTTCAGAAGTGCAACTACTCTTCTGTGAAATTCAGTGCATCTACTGCAATAAAATTCAGTAAATTTCCACCCAGCAACTAGATAGGATGCCATGATTCAGTGCATCTACTTCAACTACTCTTCAGTATATGAATACTGTGAACCTAACAGTTTCCACCCAGCAACTAGATAGGATGGCCATGAATCCTCTCTCCCTGGAGCACCCCAATGCACCACTCCAGAAAATTCAAAAAATTCAGTAATCTGAGAGCAGGGTAGGTAACTAGATCGATTTCATGGTGATACTATACACTTACATCTGGGTAACGAATCAGTACACCTAGGGAGTAAGGTAACTAGTGGAGGAGAGGACAGTTGATAATCCATGCGAATCAATCAGAAATTCAAAATACAGTCTTTTTAGGCAGCAGTAACATTCGAAATAGAGGAGAGGAGTAAGGAGGGAGGGAGGGAGGGAGGGAGCATTTACATTCGTTGACGAGCGGTGGTTGGCGTCGCGTCGGAGATGCAGACCGTAGAAGGGGAGGACGCCGGTCGTGGTCGTGGTCGTGGGCCGGCCTCGTGGCGTCGCGTCGGCCGTCGAGGGAGATGAGAGACAGAGCGGGCGTTCGTTGTCAGCCGTCGATGGACTGCGAGTAGCCCCGCCGAAGTCTCCACCTCCGGGCTCCGGCTTCCTCGTCCGGCGGCGGAACAAGGTGCAGCTGCTGGTGGGGTGGGGTGGGGCGGCTGCGGCGAATGGTTGGGGCGCGACGCGACCTAGCCTAACCTAGGTTGGAGCGGGGGAGGGGGGGGTCGTCGGCGGCGGTGGAGCGGGGGAGGGTGCGGGGGGTCGGCGGCGGCGAGGGGGATCTGGCGAGGGGGATCGAGATGGAGGGGGATCTCTAGCGCGGGGGGCGAGGGGGAAAGGGATAGAGGGGGGAAGGATAGCAATGGCGCACCTCCCAGGGGTGCGCCATAAGTACATCCATAGCAATGGCGCACCACCGAGGGGTGCGCCATAAGTAACTTTTTATTTATTATTTTTAGTTGCGTCTAATAATTTTTTATAAAATGACGATCAAATTTGAAAACATTTATGAATGTGAAAAAATATCATCAAATTTGTTATTTGAAAATATTTATGAATATGAAAAAATATCATCAAATTTGTTATTTGAAAATATCATCAAATTTGTTATTTGAAAATATTTGAAAAAATATCATAAAAATTGGTATACCAATGGCGCACCTCCTACGAGTGCGCCATAAGTACATTGATAGCAATGGCGCACCTTCTCCTGGTGCGCCATTAGTAACTTTTTTTTTAATTTTTAGATGCATCTAATAATTTTTTAGAAAATGACGATCAAATTTGAAAACATTTATGAATGTGAAAAAATATCATCAAATTTGTTATTTCAAAATATTTATGAATATGAAAAAATATCATCAAATTTGTTATTTAAAAATATCATCAATATTTTTTTTGGATTTTTAGTTGCATTCATTTGGGAATTGGTAAAACATTTATGAATATGAAAAAATATCATCAAATTTGAAAAAATATTCATGAATTCAAAAAGTGCCCATGAAATTTAAAAATATTCATGAGTTCAAAAAATATTAACAAATTCAATACTTTTTGTGAGTTAGAAATTCAATACCATAATAAACATAAATAAATATTCATGAGGACTAGAACAGAAGAAATATCATTTCAAAATGTCGAAATACAATCGAGAAATGAAGACTACGATTTAAATACAATCGATCTTAGCTAGCTATCTTTTCACAATCTTCTTGCCCTTCTTTTTCGCAAATGGAGTTCTTCTGTTGAACGGACGTCCTTTAGGTAGGGTGGTCCTGCTTCTTCTTGTGGTGTATGGCACTTCATCGTCGTCGTCATGTTCCATCTTCGGGTCGCCGTACTTGTCGAAGTCTTGCTCATTGGCGACTCCATCCATTCCGATGATCTTCCTTTTGCCTCTCCTCACGACAACACGACTGGGCTTTGACGGGTCGGTAATGAAGAAGCATTGGTCCACTTGGGAAGCCAGTACCCATGGCTCATTTTTCGCGGTGACGTTTGCGCCCGCGGTCTTGGATTTGGCTTCCGGTATAACCATGGTGGTGAAATACCGGTCTTCTTTTAGGACGCTCTTGGCCCATCTGACACAGAACATCGGGACCTTCTCTCCAGCGTAGCTCAGCTCCCAGATCTCCTCGATCCTTCCGTAGTATCTGTGCTTGTCATTACCGGTGTAGGATTCCATCGTTACCCCAGAGTTCTGATAACCATCGCTCTTCATGTCCTTGTCCTCGGTGTAGAATGTGTAGCCGTTGATATCGTACGCCTCATAGGTCATCAGGTTGTGCTCGGCGCCCTGTGACAAGGCGAATATGAGTTTTTCTTCCGCGGAAGAATCCTCATGTAAAGGGTACGATAGAAGCTTCTCCTTGAACCAACGCGTGAAACATGAGTTGTGCTCTTTGATTATATCTCCGTCCGTCCTCTGTTGGCCTCGGTCATTGTACGTCTTCTCAATAAAGGTTTTGTGCTCTACCACCCAAGGATCGACCACGTCTATGTGTTGTAGCGCGACTAGGTTTGCTCTTTCAAAGTTGGCGAGTCGACCCTCGAAGTCGACATGCATTTCGCGGCGACCATCGCGGTGACCCCATCCAGCGAGCCTGCCGAGGTGCCTGTTGACGGGCAGACCAACGGGGTTCTCGATGCCTAGATAATTCGTGCAGTAGGAGATGCACTCTTCGGTCAGAAAGCCCCTGGCTATGCTTCCCTCTGGACGTGACATGTTGCGAACGTATCCTTTGATGACACCATTCATCCTTTCAAACGGCATCATGCTGTGCAGGAACGTCGGCCCGAGTTGGATGATATCCTCCATGATATGGACCAGCAGATGCACCATAACATCGAAGAATGCGGGCGGGAAGTACATCTCAAGCTCGCATAGTATCACCACGATCTCTTCCTGTAGCCTTCTAAGTTGCCTCACGCCAACCGACTTCTGAGAGATGACGTCGAAAAAGTTGCATAGGCCAAATAGCGTTTCACGGACGTGCGTGTCCATGATCCCATGGATTGCAACTGGAAGTATCTGCGTCATCAGCACATGACAGTCGTGAGACTTCATCCCGCTGAACTTCTGCTTCGCTGAGTCTAGGTATCTGCTTATCTTCCCCGCGTAACCGTAAGGAACTTTTACTCCTACTAGGCAGGTGAAAAATTGCTCGATCTCCTCCTGACTTAGAGTGAAGCACGCGGGAGGGCAGTCATTTCCGATCTTCTTGGCCTTTTTGCCTTTGCGACGACTTTTCGTGTCCTCCGCCTCATCATTATCATCATCATCATCATTAGCGTGAAGCTCCTCCCTGATGCCCATTGATTTCAAGTCCGTCCTTGCTTTCGGCCCATCTTTTGTCCTCTCTGGCATGTTGAGCAGGGTACCAAGCAGACTCTCGCACACGTTCTTCGTGATATGCATGACATCAAGGCTGTGAGGCACACGGAGGATCTTCCAGTACGGCAAGTCCCAGAAAACCGACCTCGTTTTCCATACCTTCAGCAGCGGCTCTAGTGCCTTTCGCTTCTTTCTCGGTGGTGGGCACTCTTTCCAATTTTTCAATAGCTCGTCTATTTCCTCGCCACTCCTCGTACGCGGGCGTCTTCGGGGTTCGGTTTCACCATCGAACAGATCCTTGCGTTTTCTCCATGAGTCATCGTCGCGAAGCCACCTTCGATGTCCCATGAACACGGTTTTTGAAGACCCGGGATCTCTATCTAGCTGGCGATACGTTGTGTCATCCATGCACCTGACGCATGCACGAAATCCGTGGACCACCTGCCCCGCGACATATCCGTAACCGAGATAGTCTTGCACCGTCGTGAGCAGTGCGGCTCTCATAGGGAAATATTCTTTCTCTGCGGCGTCCCACGTATTGGCTGGCGTTTTCCACAGCGTGTCTAGCTCCTCTTTCAGCAGCCCCAGATACAGATTGATGTCATTCCCTGGTTGTTTCGGCTCTTCAATTAGCATACTCATGTGAATGTACTTCCTCTTCATGCACTTCCAGGGGGGAAGGTTGTACATCCACACAAACACAGGCCAGGTGCTATGTGTGCTTCTCTGGCTACCAAACGGATTGACTCCATCGGTGCTCGCGCCCAGCATGATGTTCCTTGGATCGTTCCCAAATTCTGGGTGTTCGAAGTTCAACGCTTGCCACTGGCTCGCATCCTTAGGGTGACTCAGCATCTTGTCTTTTTTATTTATCTCCGGATCATTTCCGTCATCTTCTCGCTTCTTCTCCTCCCTATCCGCGTGCCAACGCAGGAGCTTTGCTGCCTTAGGGTCCGTGAAATACCGCTGCAGACGAGGAGTGATCGGAAAGTACCACACCACTTTTCGAGGAGCTTTCTTCCTCTTCTTGTATCGAGTGACGCCGCACACCGGACATATGGTAGACTCCGCGTGCTCGTCCCGATAAATGATGCAATCGTTCATGCACACATGGTATTTCACGTGCGGTAAATCCAGAGGACACATGATTTTCTTTGCCTCCTCGAAACTGGTCGGGCACTTGTTCCCCTTGGGAAGACGTTCGTGCCAGAATGACATGTTCTCGTCAAAGCATGCGTCGGTCATTTTGTGTTTTACCTTCATCTCCAGAGCCATGAGCGTTACTTTCAGGCCGGTATCCTCGGGCCTGCATCCTTCATACAATGGAGTAACCGCGTCTATCTCCAGTTGATCCAGCTTGGCTTTCTCTCGGGCGGCAGCTCTTGTGTTATCCGTCTGCTTGAGAAGCAGCTCTTGAATATGAGGGTCCTGCACCCAGCCCATCGATGGTCCATCGTCGTCTGCTCCGGCATCTTCATCTTCATGATCATGCACTTCGTCTTGATCTTCCTCATCATCATGTCCGGCATCTTCTACATGATGACCGTGTACTGCATCACCATCGTGATCATGTCCTGGAGATTCTTCGTCTTCTCGCCCGCCCTCGCCGCCGCGGTTGTCTTGCTGCCCTTCCTCATTTCTTGCCCGGCCCCCATGGACGACTTCATAGTCATCTTCATCACCTTGCCACCGATAGCCATCCATGAAACCACGCAAGAGCAGGTGGTCCCGCACCTGTCCGGAATCCGGGTCCGTAATAAGGCTCTTCAGCTTGCATCTTCGACACGGACATCTTATCTCTGTCTCGTTCTTTTGAAGCATCTCGGCCTTCGCGGAGCTCAAAAACCTATTCACGATGCCTTCGGTCATCGTGCGGACCATGGTCGCCTGCGGGGTAGAGCAAAACGATATTTTAGAACCAAGAAAAAATTTGGCATGACTTTGCCTAAAAATAGGACCAAAAAGAATGCATAGTGCCAAATTCTCGCCGAAACGGAAATGAATCAACATTCCGGCAAAATATTGGCAACTATCGCATTTCAAATACCGGTACCTGCAAACACAAACATATGCAACACCACAAACATACGTAGATCTAGGCCATAAAAAGTGCATGTGCACGTTGTTGGAGGGAGAAAAAAGTAGATCTACAACATAAAGAAAGCTTTCCCCTTACTTACCTATCAAAAAAAGGTAATTTAACCACTTAATTTGGGTGAATCTATGGTGCAAATGAGGTGAGGAGGAGGAGGCAGCCGAGACAAGCTTGGAGGAGGAGGTGGAGAGAATGAAGTGGGGAAAGTGAGTGTGGTAGGTGGCTGTCCAAAATATCTAGCTGCTCTCAGGTTACCAATGGCGCACCACCTAATAATGCGCCATTAGTAACCCTGGTTACTAATGGTGCACCTGTTACGTGGTGCGCCATTACTAGTTTTGCAAAAAAAATAATTCTAATTGTTAGTAGTGGCGCACCGTGGTTGTGGTGCGCCATTACTAGTTTGAACTAGTAATGGCGCACTTTACCCTGGTGCGCCATTACTAGTTTTGAAAAAAAAAGTAAAAAAAAAATTTGTTAGTACTGGCGCACAGAGTGTGTGGTGCGCCATTACTAGTTAAAACTAGTAATGGCGCACTGTGCCTTGGTGCGCCATTAATAGTTTCGGAAAAAAAAATTGGTAGTAATGGCGCACCGTGTGTGTGGTGCGCCATTAGTAATGAGGACACTAATGGCGCACCTGTATCTGGTGCGCCACTGCTATATAGCAGTGGCGCACCACATACATGGTGCGCCATTAATGTCCATATTAGCTATAGCCCTTTTCCTAGTAGTGAGAGGATGCGAGCAAGGCAGGCAGCCATGGAAGTCAAAGGGCTCGCTTCCCAGTGAGCATCCGCAGCGTACAACTCGCACGCTTCCCAGTGAGCCTGCGCATTGGAGGACAGTTTGCACGCCTCTCAGTCAGCCTGCGCACCGGACTGCGCTCGCACGCCTCCCGTTCAGTCAAGCAGCTGTCCGCACGGCACCCCCTATAGCCATTAAAAGAGAGACACGTGGCGTCACGTGAATGGTTAACAGAACGCACATGATTTAAATTATACAAACGTTTGAGATGTTAAAGTGGCAGCTATTTGTTTCAAAATGCCTTTGTTGGCTGTTATTCAAGTGCGCCTTCTCTCAAAATGGACACGAAAAATACCACAGCATGTCAGGTGCCATTCCATGATAGCATGCCAAGTTTCATGAATTTCAGACGAGTTTTGGATTTACTAGAATTTAAAAACAAAGTATCTCAACATTTTGCCGACAATCAACAGTGCCCTGGTGTTTGAAATTCATTCCCATTTCTTGCATGGGACCTAAGCATGCACCCAACGACACACATTTGATATGTCAACCCATTTTTCTGCACTGGAGCTTGTGCATGTAGTTCAAATTTGAACTATGCACATAAAATGCCTAGAAAACCCAGTTAATGTATAAAAATGTCCAAGGGAACCCCAAAAAATCCCAAAAATTGACACAACACTCCTGTTGTTCTATGTTGACACTAGAAAAATTTTGAAAGCAAGAAGAGGCAACGGATATCGTTTCGTCCCTAGAGGTGGCACGTTCCCTACCGAAACCATCAGGCTTGTTGTGAGAAGCTCTGGTTTGCAAGAAGCTTATACCCAAACCTGCCCCAAATGGGACAAATTTTTTACCACAGCATGTTGATGCCGCTCCATGATAGCATGTCAAGTTTCATAAACTACAGACGAGTTTTGGATTTACTAGAATTTAAAAACCATGTATCTCAATGTTTGCGGCCGAGCGACGGTGGCAAGGTGTTTGACATTCATTCCCATTTCTTGCATGGGACCTAAGCATGCAACCAAGGACACAAATTTGATTTTTCAACCAATTTACATGCACTGGAGCATGTGCCTGTAGTTCAAATTTGAATTATGCACATAAATGCATAGAAAACTCAGTTAATGTATAAAAATGTCCAAACGAACCCCGAAAAATTCCAAAATTTAACACAACACTCCTGTTGTTCTATGTTGACACTAGAAAAAAATTGAAATCAAGAAGAGGCAACGGATATCGTTTCGTCCAAAAAG
Source organism: Thinopyrum elongatum (assembly GCA_011799875.1). Classification (NCBI taxonomy): domain Eukaryota; kingdom Viridiplantae; phylum Streptophyta; class Magnoliopsida; order Poales; family Poaceae; genus Thinopyrum; species Thinopyrum elongatum. The sequence goes on along the minus strand of CM022299.1, from coordinate 289,879,111 downwards.
GTGAAACATTTCCTACCATAACCATGAGGCTTGTTGTGAGAAGCTCTGGTTTGTGAGAAGCTTATACCCCAACCTGCCCCAAATGGGACAATATTTTTACCACGGCATGTTGATGGCGTTCCATGCTAGCATGTCAAGTTTCATAAATTTCAGACACGTTATCGATTTACTAGAATTTAAAAACCATGTATCTCAATGTTAGCGGCCGAGCGACGGTGGCAAGATGTTTGACATTCATTCTCATTTCTTGCATGGGACTTAAGCATGCAACCAAGGAAACACATTTCAATTTTGAACCCATTTATATGCACTGGAGCATGTGAATGTAGTTCAAATTTGAATTATGCACATAAATGCATAGAAAACTCAGTTCATGTATAAAAATGTCCAAGCGAACCCCGAAAAATCCCAAAAATTGACACAACACTCATGTTGTTCTATGTTGACACGAGAAAAAAATTTGAAAGTAAGAAGAGGCAACGGATATCGTTTCGTCCCCCAAAGTGGCACGTTCCCTACTGAAACCATCAGGCTTGTGAGAAGCTCTGGTTTGCGAGAAGCTTATACCCAAACCTGCCCCAATTGGGACAATATTTTTACCACGGCATGTCGATGCCGTTCCATGATATCATGTCAAGTTTCATGAATTTCAGACGAGTTTTTGATTTACTAGAATTTTAAAACCATGTATCTCAATGTTAGCGGCCGAGCGACAGTGTCAAGGTGTTCGACATTCATTCTCATTTATTGCATGTGACCTAAGGTTGCAACCAAGGACACACATTTGATTTTTCAACCCGTTTTTATGCACTGAAGCATGTGCATGTAGTTCAATTTTGAATTATGCACATAAATGCCTAGAAAACTCAGTTAACGTATAAAAATGGCCAAACGATCCCCGAAAAATTCCAAAATTTAACACGACACTCCTGTTTGTTCTATGTTGACACCAGAAAAAAAATTGAAAGCAAGAAGAGGCGACGAATATCGTTTTGTCCACAAACGTGACACGTTTCCCTAACGGAACCATGAGGCTTCTTGTGAGAAGCTCTGGTTGGTGAGAAGCTTATACCATAACATGCCCCAAATGGGACAATATTTTTTACCCCAGCATGTTGATGCCATTCCATGATAGCATGCCAAGGTTCATGAATTTCAGACGGGTTTTGGATTTACTAGAATTACAAAAGCAAGTACCTCAATGTTTGCCGGAGAGCCACGGTGCCGTGGTGTTCGAAATTCATCCCCATTTCTTGCATGGGACATAAGCATAAACCCATGGACACATATATGATTTTACAACCCATTTTGGTGCACCGGAGCATGTGCATGTAGTTTAATTTTGAATTGTGCACCTGAAATGGCTAGAAAACCAAGTTAATGTATAAAAATGTCCAAGCGGACCCTGAATAATTCCAACTTTTTGACGACACACCTATAGTTGCATGTTCACTGCAGATAAAAGTTCTAGCAATTCAAACACCCTCCTTTGCCGCTATGACCCCATTATGTAATTCAAATCAAGATGAAAAATCAAGTAGATCGCACACAGTTTATTTTCACCAACCGTGTGAGATGCAGTACAAAATATCTTGGAGCACCATCGGAGTAAAGTACGCCTATGGCTTACGCGAGAAGGTGCGTCGGCTACAGTCCACAGCCGGCGTGTCAAGCACACTAGCTCGCTCCCCAAATATCATTTCACTGTTCAATTGTCGCTGGTGAAAGATGGGGACGTGGACCCGCGTCGTGAGGGCAACTTCGATGGCCCACTCCGGTGAGAGCGCGGCCACAGCCGCCATGCACATGCTAAAAAGCTGCATGAGCACGGCCGCAATCTGCGACCAGGCGGCCAAGGCAGCCCAAACGGCCGTTGTTGCTTCTCAGGTGGTGGCAGCAACATCTGCCTCGGGGATAGCAACTGGCGAGAGCGGCACAGTAGCTGTCCGTTCCATAGCGGCGGCCTTAGCCCTGATGGAGGCCGCCCACGACCATGTCGAGGCCACCCATGCCCAGCTCATGGCGGTCACCACACAAATCGAACGAAGCTTCTCCGACAATGGACGACAACCCACGGACGAAGAGTTGGCAATCGCCGAGAGCGTTCGAGCAGCCGTACGTTCCTCCGCGGCATACCTTGCCACGACGGAGCCCGTCCAAGCCCAGATCGTGGCCGCCCACGCCCAGCTCATGGCGACCTTTTCCAAAGTGATGGTGGACACGGATGGCGAGATGCTTGCCGAGTATGGTGCGATGGATGCCATGGAGCCCCTTCCCCAGGAGATCGTCGGGTGCGAGCTGGACATGGAGGAGGCGGCGGAGATCGACGAGCACCAGCCGTAGTAGTACTCTTTGTTTTGTTTAGAGCCCCGATCTTTAATTTGTTAGAGTAATGTTTAGGTCAGCTAGCTCTGTTTAATTGCTGAACTTGCTCGATTAAGAAGTGTGGGTGTGCTGTAGTCTCCTTTGTGTACCCAAATTATGCAATGACGTGGATGACCACTGTAACCAGGGAAATTCGAACCAAAAATTTTGACGTTCAAACTCATCACACACGGGTTAAGCTATATGAATCGTTTGTGATGTTCACATATCGTACACAGTGCTGAATAAGGGACCGTGTCTGATGACACTTTGCGCGCCAGTTTTTTCGCTGCACCGATTCAAAATTTTCGGCTTCCACGGAAATACCTACCTCCCTGCCCCCTCCCCCTTACCAAAAGCCATATTTCCCCTGTTTCCGCCTTCTTTTCCAAGTTGAAACCTTCACTCCTTGCTTGCAGCGCTGCCTCCTTGCCGATGACCCTCCTTCACGCTGCTCGACCTCGTCGATCCAGGCAGGTAATCCACACCCGACCCCCATCCTCCTCCTCCTTCCACATCCCCACATGCCCCGACTGCCGGCGCGACACCTTCCACCCAAATCACCGACCCCTCCCACAAATAAGCGCCGCTCTAAGCCATGGTGCACGCAGTATAGCCAGGAGCTCAAGGAGCATTTGGCAGCGGAGAAGCAAATCGCGGCCGCACGCGCGGATGAGGTCGCGATGGTTGCCATTCGTGCCGACCCCCAGATCTTGGAGGAGCACCTCGCCGTTGAGGCCACCGTCGATGCCTCGCGCGCCGACGCCACGATGCGATTGGCTGCTTTAAACGACAGTTCATGGCGTTTCCTTGAGGCCACCGTCGGTGCCTTCGATGAAGACTACGAGGTGTTTTCTCAGCATGCCCGTGCTTATCTCAACTTGAGAGGCAACAGGTTGGTGCCCGGAGCGGCTTAGGCAATTCACCACTACGACGAGGGCACCCATGATGTGGAGGCCTCCCTCTTCCATGTCCAAGGAGCCAATCATCATTGATATCTCCGACGATGAGGAGTAGCTTGTCTTATTAGCTCACTATAAGGACCTATGTTCAGTTTGCTAGCTACGCCGGTTAAGCATGCTTGGTTTACCCGTTGCATGTGCTGCTCCTGCCTTTCCTTAACAAATTCTAGTGAATTGTCCTATCTACTTTTACCATGCAATATGTTGCTCTAATGTATATGTTCTATATGTCGTGCAATGTGGTGCTCACTTATTAACTGTTTGGTTAATTAGTTGTCGTCTTCAGTTAACTGTTTGGTTCAATTCTGCAAATGTGATGCTCAATTCTTCAGGGTACAATTTTGTATTGTCTTTCATGTGAGAAATAAATCAAATTTATCTTTACAAAATACATGAGAAACAAATACAATTGCTATATTTCCAAGTTGTCAAGCATGCTTGGTTTGGTTAACTGTCTGATCTTCTAGTATGTTATACATTATGCAATGTGGTGCTCAGTTAACATTTGGTTCATTTGTTGTGGTGTTTAGTTAACTGTTTGGTTCAATTCTTCAATACAATGTTCAATTGTTGTGGGTGCATTCTGTTATTGTATACCATATGAGAAATAAATCGAATTTGGCTGTACTAAATACCTGAGAAACAAATACAATTGCTATATTTCCAAGTTGTTAAGCATGCTTGGTTTGGTTAACTGTCTGATCTTCTATTAGGAGTATGTTATATTGTGCAATGTGGTGCTCAGTTAATGTTTGGTTCATTTGTTATGGTGTTTAGTTAACTTCTTGGTTCAATTCTGCAATGCGATGTCCAATTGTCGTGGGTAGAATTTTGTATTGTTGTGCATGTGTGGAATAAATCAAATTTGGCTGCACTTAATACATGAGAAACATATACAATTGCTATATTTCCTAGTTCTTAATCATGCTTGGTTTGGATAAATGGGTTTTCCATGTGGCTTGAATTAATCTGATGAATCTGCAATGTGCTTATTTTTCATCAACATATTTTACTGATAGCATGCGAACCCTCACTTAACCTGATCACTAACTACCTTATATGTGTTGCAGGGAAACAATGGGAAGCACTGAGTTTTACAATTGAGGTTTGCACATGCATGATCCTTTGTCTAATAGCATATTATTGTGCAATTACAGGAACCATTCTAATATTTAGGTTTTTAACAATTTGGTCTTGCACATGTAGGTCCTGCTGTCAGAGGTTTTGACCCACTGTTCGACCCTTTTTGCATATGGCGAAATGAGTTGTTCATGAATATCAGTCAAGTCAAGAAACTCAGAAAGATTGTTAGGATAAAGAAATTAGCGACAAAAAACAACAAGATCTTTGTTTGCACAATGAAGAAGACATTAGTTCACTACAGGATGGTACTAACTATTATACCTTGCCTTTTTTATTCCTTTGCCCCATTTCCAATATAGAGAAGATATTTATGCACATCCTTGTTTTCAGGCCTTTCCAAAGCAGTTCACTGATGATTACCTCTCAAACCACCTGTATGGCCAGGAGGCGAGGAAGGTATTCATACAACACCCATGGTTCAATATTGAAGTGTTCCTGAAGAGGATGAAGGATGGACGGTCAATAATTCACAGGCACTGGCCTAAAGTTGCAAAGACCTTCAACATCAATGAAGGCTCAATATTCGCCTTCCGCTTCAGTAGTTTTCCAGATGAGATTCATCTGTCTATACCGTCTATGATGCTAATTTCGAAAGGTTATAGATGTTGCATGTGAAACTTGGTGCTAGTGCAGTTGTGTAATGGGGTAGCTGAGTGCTGAAGCTATATGATGTTGTACTCTGATGTATTTCAATTATGAAATCCTGCTTCCTTAATATGAAAATGAAATATATTGTGAGCTTAATATGAAATGTAAATTAGATTAATAAATGGATTATTAATAATAGGACAATTAGCCTGCTAATGGTCAATTAGCTCGCTAATTGGGTTTTTCTATTGCAAACAGTTATTGAGAAAACATCGTGTGCGATGACCTCAGGCAACGCACACAGTTTCTAGGAATAAACTATGTTGGATCAATGAACAATCACACACGACATCCTCTTGAAAACTGTTTGCGTTAGGCCACCTTGCGCAAACGTTTACCACATAAAAAGTGTGTGTGATGGACAGCCTTTGCCACACAGTTTCTTCTATGCACCATGTGTGATGCATTCAATAACGCAAACGATAAAATTGTCAATATCGTGTGCAATGGCAACGCTATCACAAATGATTTAATGGGGAAAATTGTGTGTGATGTACCTGTGAACGGAAACGTTTTCCTTGGAGTGACTGTGTTGGATGTATATACGAACGGAAACGTACTTCTTGGATTAACTGTGTGGGATGTACATACTAACGGAAACGTATTCCTTGGATTGACTGTGTGGAATGTACATACGAACGGAAACGTTTAGCCGGGACTGACTGTGTGGGATGTACTTACGACCGGAAATAATTTGGCCTGTATAGTTGTATTTTTTTTAGCACAACTGTACGTATAACCGTATTTGATCACATACGACCTCACTTTGCCGAGCGTGTGTGACCGGAGGGCCTATCCCCGACGGTTTCTGGGTCGTGCGGGAAGGACCCCCTATCGCAGTCACTCACTTGGCGACGGTTCAAAACACCGTCGCGGAAAGGGGTTAAAAACCGTTTGTATAGCACCTCGCTGTACCAGTGAGTAATTCCCTGCTAATGATGTCGTGTCACCACTTTTACTGTTGTTAATCTCGCGTTGATTCAAAACCGATTCGAAATTCAAATTTAAAATAAAGTCAAACAATAAAGTTTTCAAATGTCAAAACTAAAATGTTCTAAATACGACAAATAATTCATAGGTAATTATGGTGGAGAAACCACATTTTTATAAAATGTTTAAATGCACTATAATAAATAAAACAGTAGCTAAAACAATTATAAAAGCCTTTTATAATTTATAAAGTATTAAACTATTTTAATTGGGTTCCCAAAATTGTAGTGGCAGTAGTGTATATAGTAATACTAATTTAGGAACCATTTGTATATTTTGTAAAACTAAATAAAAGGAAACTACAATAAAATAGAAAAGAAAATAGATAAAAGAAAATCAAAACTAAATAAATAAATAAAAAGAAGGCAAAAGCCTGCCCCTCCCCCTCTGGGCCGTTTGGCCCACCAGGTCGGCCCCCTCCCCTGCTATAACCCTAGGCCTCACCCGAATCCCTCGCTCGATCCCCACCTCGCTCCCTCGTCCTCCCACACCGCCGCCACCACACAACGCACACACAGGGGAGAGGAGCTCCTCGCCCAGATCCCCATGGCCGTTGGCGACCGCCTCGAGCCTCCTCGCACGCGCCCCTTCCACCGCCGACAGGCCAAGCTGACCCAGCAGCTCCCGGCGCCCTGTTTCTCTGTGCCGCGCCCGATGCCCGTGCTGGCAACCTCGACCTCCAGCCATGGGCCCGCGCCTCCTCTTGCCGGCCTACTTCGCGCCGCCGTCTCCCTTCGTCTGCCTTGAGCCGCTCCTCATCATCGATGTGAGCACTGTCCTATTTCCCCTCTCTTCCCTGCCTCGCACGTGTCGCCTAGCTAGCCATAACCGAAGCTGAGAGCCGGTCGTGGCTATGCCTCCGCGGCCAAGCTTGTTGTCGCCATTGCTGTTGACCACTGGACGAAACACTGCTACAATCGTGTTCGTGGACGCCCCAGGATGTAGCCTGACCCTTTTCCTCGCTCAATCTCCTCTTGTTTCACCGGATCCGTCGAGCTCTTGCTTCGGCTGCCGCTAGACCTCGTCGCCGACGTCCATCCTGACACCTCCAACACCAACCACTAGCCCCACTCGATGCGTGCCAATGTGCTCATCCTACTGATGCTCGTGGGCGACCAAATGGTCGCCGAAACGCAACTCCGGCGAGCCTCCGCCGCGTATTGTGGCTGCCGACGACTAAACACCAATGCGCTGACGTGGCACCATTAACCCAGCTACTAATGACGCCCTGTGCCCCTGACAACCGGGACCCACACCTAATTAATCATGGGCATAATTAACAGACTAATTAAACTGATCCAGATAGCCACTGACACGCGGGCTCGTCTATAGCGATTAGGGTTAAGTTAAACTAAATCTAAATAACCTAAATGCCACTGACAATGGGCCCTACCAGCTATTTGACCTTAGTTAGGTTAATTAAACTTTGCTTAATAAACCACTGCCACTGACAACTGGTCCCAGTTGACCAGTCAACTCTGCTGACTAGGCATTGTCGGTGTCAAAACCGGCGGATCTCGGGTAGGGGGTCCTGAACTATGGATCTTGGATCGATGGGGAACAGTAGACGTGGGACACGATGTTTACCCAGATTCGGGCCCTCTCTAAGAGGTAAACCCATACGTGTTGCTTGATTATATTGCTTGTATATGAGGGGGTTACAGAGTAGATCTACCATGAGATCAGATGAACTAAACCCTAACTAGTAGGATGGGGATTATTCTTCTAGCCTCTACGGACTAAGCCCCCTGGTTTATATAGACACCAGGGGTACTAGGGTTTACAGATAGTCGGTTACATCAAGGAAACATCGGATCTCCCATCTTGACTTGGGGTACACACCAAGGCACAAAAGGTCCTCGGTCCGGATACGGTGCGGCCCAACAGTCCGGCCCACGTGAGATGAGCCAGCACCCCGAGGACCCCCTAGTCCAGGACTCCCTCAGTAGCCCCCGAACTAGCCTTCAACGTCGGAGCCCACAACTGTTGATCGTCCCGTGATTCCCAAAATCTTCGGCTTGCGAGGCGAGTTCCTCACCTTCACCCTGTTCAGCTGACTTCAATAATTCGGTTTCCGATGACTCCTTGACCCATCAAGTCGTGGTGGGCCCCCTGGCCATTTAACTTTGTCAAGGGCGAACCTCGATTTTTGTGCAACCGCCAGAAGGCTAGCAATCTTGTGTTCTTTTACAAAAACACCCGCCCGGGATTAGGATCAAATCTATTAAATAGGCCAAGGGCGCATAAAGTGGTCCATCCATACCCAAGAAAGGAACCCCACCCTGCCTAGAGAAAATCCTCATGGCCGGCTTCCCTGGCTCATCCTCGCGCCCTCACGACCATCTCCCGGGAGACTGGCCCAGCTGCCCCGTGTCACGGATTCAGCTATGCGACCTCCAGCGGCAAGGGTATCTTCCAGCCACAGATCTCGTGCCCGTTCACGTCGGGCTGATCTCAGACAACGGCGAAGCCTTTTCAAAAAACTTTCCCAATCCAAATAAGGATGAGAGGGTATGTTTCATATCCTTCCTTCTAAGAGGTCTAGGATTCCCCATTCACCCGTTCTAAAGGGGCCTGCTAGAGTTTTATGGGATCCAACTCCACCACCTCACCCCGGGATCAATTCTGCATATTTCTGGCTTTGTTGCTCTCTGCGAGATGTTCCTGGGCTGCGAGGCCCATTTCGAACTATGGAGGAAGTTTTTCTGCCTCGTCCCTCGCACCCATGGGGGGTCAATCCTTGAAGTAGGCGGGGCCGAGGTGTGTCACATAGCCGGCACTAGATACCCCATTGGGACTCCAAAAAAAGATTCCGAAGAGTGGTCTTTGGAGTGGTTTTATATCGAGGATGTCCCCCTGTTCGAACCAGTTCGGAGGGGTCCGACCGTGTATTCAGACGCCCTACTTAAGAAACGTCTTAACTGGCGGCCCAAGGGCTCTCCCCAGGATGAATCTGCCGAGGTACAGTGCCTAGCCGCGAAGGTAAGGGTGTTGGCCCATGGAGGATTGGCCATGGTTGACGTAATGGCTGCGATGATCGAACGATGCGTCCAACCCCTCCAACAAAGGACGCATCCCCTGTGGAGCTATAACGGGACAAGTGACGCGTCCCGCTACAAACGACAGGGGCCGGACAATCAAGCAGCAATGGCCGCCATATTGGCGGATCTATTCAAAGGCGAGTGATGACCCACAAGTATAGGGGATCTATTGTAGTCCTTTCGATAAGTAAGAGTGTCGAACCCAACAAGGAGCAGAAGGATATGACAAGCGGTTTTCAGCAAGGTATTCTCTGCAAGCACTGAAATTATCGGTAATAGATAGTTTTGTGATAAGATAATTCGTAATGGGTAACAAGTAACAAGTGTAACTAAAGTGCAGCAAGATGGCCCAATCCTTTTTGTAGCAAAGGACAACCCTGGACGAACTCTTATATAACGAAAAGCGCTCCCGAGGACACATGGGAATTATTGTCAAGTTAGTTTTCATCATGCTCATATGATTCGCGTTCGTTACTTTGATAATTTGATATGTGGGTGGACCGGTGCTTGGGTGCTATCCTTACTTGGACAAGCCTTCCACTTATGATTAACCACTCTCGCAAGCATCCGCAACTACGAAAGAAGAATTAAGATAAATCTAACCATAGCATGAAACATATGGATCCAAATTAGCCCCTTACGAAGCAACGCATAAAGTAGGGTTTAAGCTTCTATCACTCTAACAACCCATCATCTACTTATTACTTCCCAATGCCTTCCCCTAGGCCCAAACAATGGTGAAGTGTCATGTAGTCGACGTTCACATAACACCACTAGAGGAAAGACAACATGCATCTCATCAAAATATCGAACAAATACCAAATTCACATGATTACTTATAACAAGACTTCTCCCATGTCCTCAGGAACAAACGTAACTACTCATAAAGCATATTCATGTTCATAATCAGAGGAGTAAAAAATATCATTAAGGATCTGAACATATGATCTTCCACCGAATAAACCAACTAGCATAAACTATAAGGAGTAATCAACACTGCTAGCAACCCACAGGTACCAATCTGAGGTTTTGAGACAAAGATCGGATACAAGAGATGAACTAGGGTTTGAGAGGAGATGGTGTTGGTGAAGATGTTGATGGAGATTGACCCCCTCTCGATGAGAGGATCGTTGGTGATGATGATGGCTTCGATTTCCCCCTCCGGGAGGGAAGTTTCCCCGGCAGAACAGCTCCACCGGAGCCCTAGATTGGTTCTGTCCAAATTCCGTCTCGAGACGGCGGCTCTTCGTCCCGAAAGCTTCCTTCTAATTTTTTCCAGGTCAAACCCCTCCATATAGCAGAAGATGGGCACCGGAGGCCTGCCAGGGGCCCCACAAGCCATAGGGGCACGCCCAGGGGGGTAGGGCACGCCCCCAGGCTTGTGGCCTCCTGGTGGGTCCCCTCTAGTATTTTCTTCGCCCAATATTTTTATATATTCCAAAATAATTCTCCGTAAATTTTTAGGACTTTTGGAGTTGTGTAGAATAGGTCTCTCAGATTTACTCCTTTCCGGTCTAGAAATCCAGCTGCCGGCATTCTCCCTCTTTATGTAAACCTTGTAAAATAAGAGAGAAAAGGCATAAGTATTGTACCATAATGTGTAACAGCCCATAATGCAATAAATATCAATATAAAAGCATGATGCAAAATGGACGTATCAACTCCCCCAAGCTTAGACCTCGCTTGTCCTCAAGTGAAAACCGAAATCGATAATCATGTCCACATGTTTAGAGATAGAGGCGTTGATAAAATAAAATACGGACATGAAGGCATCATGATCATCTTTAGAACAGCAACATATTTTGCCATATAATTTCTTATGCCAAAGTAACAATTCATTCACAAAGTAAAGTATGAAACAAGAACTTTATTGGAAACTAACAAACTATGATCTCAGTCATTGCAGCAATTGCAATTTATCATAACGTAAGAAAGAGTCAATATAAGAGCTTTTCAGCAAGTTCACATACTCAACTATCATTTAGTCTTTCACAATTGCTAACACTCATGCGATACTTATGAGATCAAAGTTTCAATCGGACACAGAGAAAGATAGGGACTTATGGTTTCGCCTCCCAACCTTTTACCTCAAGGGTAATGTCAACAATAATAACTTATGAATATCTACATCCGAGTGGATATATATATCTGGATCTCCCCCCAACATATAGTGCTTGCCAAAAAGAAAAAGTGTAAAAAGGAATAGGTGGTGATCACCATGACTCATATATAAGCGTAGAAGATAGAAGTAAATGATAGGCCCTTCGCAGAAGGAAGCAGAGGTTGTCATGCGCTTTTATGGTTGGGTGCACAAAATCTTAATGCGAAAGAACGTCACTTTATATTGCCGCTTATGATAAAGAACTTTATTATGCAGTCTGTCGCTTTTATTTCTTCTATATCACAAGTTCGTATAAAGCTTATTTTCCTCACACTAATAGATCATACATATTTAGAGAGCAATTTTTAGTGCTTGCACCGATGACAACTTACTTGAAGGATCTTGCTCAATCCATAGGTAGGTATGGTGGACACTCATGGCAAAACTAGGTTGAGGGATGTTTGGATGCACAAGTAGTATCTCTACTTGGTGCAAAAGGTTTGGCTAGCATGGGATGAGAAGCAAGCTCAACATGTTGGAGGATCCATGACAATATAACTTCTATTCTGATATAAAGAAACATAACCCATTACGTTGTCTTCCTTGTTAAACATTAACCTTTTAGCATATAATATTTTAATGAGTGCTCACAATCACAAAAGATGTCCAAGATAGTATATTTATATGTGAGATCTCTCTTTCTTTATTACTTCCTATTAATTGCAGCAGTGACCAAAACTATGTTTGTCAACTAACAACAAGTTTCATGCGACATACTTCTTATATGTGAAGTTGTCACTTCCCATAAGATCATTATACAATCTTTTTATTTCTTTAATTCTTTATTTCTTTGTCTCATGATCATAGCAAGAAAGCAAAGCCCTCAACTCAAAACTAATCTTTATTATATAACTCTCGGACTCGATTACATAGAGGGAACATAAAGCAAAACTCAAAGCTAGATCATACTAAAACTTTATTCTACTAAACAGAGATATAATCAAAAGGATCGAACTAAGAAAAACGGTGAAGATAAGGATGTGATGGTGATACAATACCGGGGCACCTCCCCCAAGCTTGGCAGTTGCCAAGGGGAGTGCCCATACCCATGTATTTAGGTCTCTTTCTTCGGAGGTGGTGATGATGGAGTTTCGGTTAGCTTGATTAAGCTGCCCTTCAGATCCTGCAATTCTCGGAGTACACGTTGAAGCATACTTGCATTCTTCTGAATCTCCTCTAAAAGATGCTTGTTTTCTGGCCACCATGAGCTTTTCCTTGCACCACTTTCACTTGGACGGGATATATCCCAATTGGAGGGTATGTGTGTGCGCGAGGAGTATTCTCCACTCCATAATTATGAACCAAATTATGAAAGTTGTTCCGATGTAACCTGTGTAAGGGCCTCCTAGGAGGAAGTCCTTCTTGTATCTGTTGGCCTTCATGGTTGCTTGTAATCCCTACAGCTTGATTGGGATTGGGAATAGTGGAGATGCTAGCCAGAGTGCCCCTCTCCAAAGCCGGAGGGTGGACCTCAAGCGAATCCCCTTGATCTTCTTCCATCGTGACTTCCTCGGCCTCCGCCCTCCTGAGTTCCATCTGCATCAACCAAGCATCATCGTCCACATTGTTGGAGGAGGAGGAAGACATGATGCCTGGCCTTTGAAAACTCTGGCAGAAAACAGCTCAAACCGAAAACAGGAGATATTGCCGTGGTACAGTGGTCAAAACCTTCGGGAGATTATATAATGAATTTTTACCGACCAAAAGAAGTGTTCCACAAGAAAACAGAGTCCGGAGGGCACATGGGGTGGCCACAAGCCAGGGAGGCGTGCCCAGGGGGGTAGGGCGCGCCCCCAGGGCTTGTCGCCTCCTCGTGCACTTTTCGGACTACTTTTAATTTTCCTAATTTTTTAAATATTCCAAAACAGAGAAAAATTGCCATTGAAAAAGTTTTGGAGTCAGTTTACTTACCGTACCACATACCTATTTCTTTTCGGAGTCTAAAATGTTCTGGTAGGTTTCCCTTATGTACTCCTCCGGTGTTATGGTATTAATAATATTGGTCTCACCATTTATGGGAGTACCTGAGATATATTGTTTGATTCTTTGCCCGTTCACCACCTTCGGGTTGGTGCCTTCGGGGTTGTTGATTTTGATGGCACCAGAACGGTAAACCTCCTCGATAATATAAGGACCTTCCCATTTAGAGAAAAGCTTTCTTGCAAAAAATCTTAAACGAGAGTTGTATAGCAATACAAGGTCACCGACATTAAATTCATGCTTTTGTATCCTTTTGTCATGCCATCTTTTAACTTTTTCTTTAAACAACTTAGCATTCTCATAGGCTTGGGTTCTCCATTCATCAAGTGAGCTAATGTCAAATAACCTCTTTTCACCGGCAAGTTTGAAATCATAGTTAAGCTCTTTAATTGCCCAATAAGCTTTATGTTCTAGTTCAAGAGGTAAGTGACATGCTTTTCCATAAACCATTTTATAAGGAGACATACCCATAGGGTTTTTATAAGCGGTTCTATAAGCCCATAATGCATCATCAAGTTTCTTAGACCAATTCTTTCTAGATCTATTAACAGTCTTTTGCAAGATCAACTTTATTTCTCGGCTACTCAATTCTACTTGACCACTAGACTGAGGATGATAAGGAGATGCAATTCTATGGTTAACATCATACTTAGCAAGCAATTTACGGAAAGCACCATGAATAAAGTGTGAACCACCATCAGTCATTAAATATCTAGGGACTCCAAACCTCGGGAAAATAACTTCTTTAAGCATTTTAATGGAGGTGTTATGATCAGCACTACTAGTTGGAATAGCTTCTACCCACTTAGTAACATAATCAAAAGCAACCAAAATATGTGTATACCCATTGGAGGAAGGAAAAGGTCCCATATAATCAAATCCCCAACCATCAAATGGTTCAATAACAAGTGAATAATTCATAGGAATTTCCTGACGTCTACTAATATTACCAATTCTTTGACATTCATCACAAGACAAGACAAACTTACGAGCATCCTTGAAAAGAGTAGGCCAATAAAAACCAGATTGTAATACCTTGTGTGCAGTTCTATCTCCAACATGGTGTCCTCCATAGGCCTCGGAGTGACACTTGCGTAAGATTTGTTCCTGTTCATGCTTAGGTACACAACATCTAATAACATCATCTACTCCTTCTTTATAAAGGTGTGGGTCATCCCAGAAGTGGTGTCTTAAATAATAGAAAAACCTTTTCTTTTGCTGGTATGTGAAACTAGGTGGTATAAATTTAGCAACAATGTAATTAGCATAATCTGCATACCATGGAGCATTACGAGAAGCATTTATGACAGCTAATTGTTCATCAGGAAAACTATCATCAATAGGTAGTGGGTCATCAAGAATATTTTCTAACCTAGACAAGTTGTCTGCTATGGGGTTCTTAGCTCCCTTTCTATCAATAATATGCAAATCAAATTCTTGCAGCAAGAGAACCCATCTAATAAGTCTAGGTTTAGCATCTTTCTTTTCCATAAGGTATTTAATATCAGCATGATCAGTGTGAACAGTTACTTTGGAATCAACAATATAAGATCTGAACTTATCACAAGCAAAAACAACTGCTAAAAATTAATTTTCAGTAGTAGCATAATTTCTTTGAGCACTGTCTAGAGTTTTACTAGCATAATGGATACCATTTAATTTCTTATCAACTCTTTGTCCTATAACAGCACCTACATCATAATCACTAGCATCACACATAATTTCAAAGGGTAGATTCCAATCAGGTGGTTGAACAATAGAAGCAGAAATCAAGGCTTTCTTAAGAATTTCAAATGCTTCTGCACAATCATCATCAAAAACAAAAGGAACATCTTTTTGCAAAAGATTAGTGAGAGGCCTAGAAATTTTAGAGAAGTCTTTAATAAACCTCCTGTAGAAACCAGCATGACCAAGGAAACTTCTTATACCTTTGATATCTTTAGGACACGGCATCTTTTCAATAGCATCAACTTTAGCTTTATCAACTTCAATACCTCTTTCAGAAATTTTATGCCCCAAGACAATACCTTCATTAACCATAAAGTGGCACTTCTCCCAATTCAAGACAAGATTAGTTTCTTCATATCTCTGCAAAACTCGATCAAGGTTGCTTAAGCAATCATCAAAAGAAGTTCCGTAAACAGAGAAATCGTCCATGGAAACCTCAACAATCTTTTCACACAAGTTAGAGAATATAGCAGTCATACATCTTTGAAAGATAGCAGGAGCATTGCACAAACCAAAAGGCATTCGTCTATAAGCAAAGGTACCAAAAGGGCAAGTAAAAGTAGTTTTTTCTTGATCCTCTTTTGACACAGGTATTTGCGAAAACCCAGAATAACCATCTAGAAAGCAAAAGTGTGTATGTTTTGATAGTCTTTCTAGCATTTGATCAATAAAAGGTAGAGGATAATGATCTTTCCTAGTAGCTTTATTCAACTTCCTAAAAACAATAACCATTCTATAACCTGTAACAATCCTTTGTGGAATCAATTCATTCTTATCATTAGGAACAACAGTAATACCTCCCTTCTTAGGGACACAATGAACAGGACTTACCCATCTACTATCAGCAATAGGATAAATTACACATGCCTCCAGAAGCTTTAGTATTTCATTTCTTACCACTTCTTTCATCTTAGGATTTAATCGTCGTTGGTGATCAACAACTAGTTTAGCATCAGGCTCCATATTAATTTTGTGCTGACATAGAGTGGGACTAATGCCCTTAAGATCATCAAGAGTATATCCAATAGCGGCACGGTGCTTCTTCAGAGTTTTCAATAATTTCTTTTCTTCATGCTCTGAAAGGTTAGCACTAATAATAACAGGATATATCTTCTTTTCATCAAGATAAGCATATTTCAGGGTATCAGGTAGTTGTTTAAGCTCAAACACGGGATCACCCTTGGGTGGAGGGTACCCAAGAATCTCAACAGGCAAGTTGTGTTTCAAAACAGGCATTTGGTTAAAGAATATTTCATCTAATGCCTTTCTTTCATTCATGAACATATCATTTTCATGGTCTAGCAAATATTGTTCTAAAGGATCAGTAGGAGGCACAGCAATAGAAGCAATACCAATAATTTCATCTTTATTAGGCAATTCTTTATCATGGGGTTGTCTACGAAATTTAGAGAAATTAAAATCATGAGACACATCCCCAAAACTTACAGTAACAATTTCTTTTCACAATCTATTTTGGCATTAACAGTGTTCAAGAAAGGTCTACCAAAAATAATGGGACAAAAATCATCTTGTGGGGAACCAAGAACTAGAAAGTTAGTAGGGTATTTTATTTTTCCACGCAAGACTTTAACATCTCTAACAATCCCAATTGGTGATATATAGTATCTCTATTTGCAAGCTTAATAGTGACATCAATATCTTCTATTTCAGCTGGTGCAATATCATTCATAATTTCGTGATATAAAGTAAAGGGAATTGCACTCACACTAGCACCCATATCACATAAGCCATGATAACAACGATCTCCTATTTTAACAGAAACAACAGGCATGCCAACAACAGGTCTATGTTTATCTTTATCATCGGGTCTAGCAATTCTAGCAGCTTCATCATAGAAGTAAATAACATGCCCATGTATATTATTGACCAAGAGATCTTTAACCATAGCAATACCAGATTCAACTTTAATTTGTTCAGGGGGTGTAGGTGTTCTAGTATAACTCTTACAAACCACAGATGAAGCTTTAGCAAGTTCCTTTATTCTAACAGGGAAAGATGGTTTCTCAATATAAGCAGTAGGTACAATAGGATCAACATTATAAGTAATAGTTTCTTCTTCAGCTTTAATTGGTTCTACTACTTTCACTTCAATGGGAGGATGATATTTAAACCACTTATCCTTAGGGAGGTCAACATGAGTAGCAAATGATTCACAGAAAGAAGCTACTATCTCAGACTCAAGTCCATATTTAGTGCTAAATTCACGAAAAGCATCGTTATCCATAAAAGATTTAACACAATCAAACTTGAGGTTTATACCTGACTCCTTACCTTCGTCGAGTTCCCAGTCTTCAGAGTTGCATTTAATTCTTTCCAATAAATCCCATTTGAATTCAATAGTCTTCTTCATAAAAGAACCAGTACAAGAAGTATCGAGCATGGATTGATCATTACAAGAAAGCCGAGCATAAAAATTCTGAATAATAATTTCTCTTGAGAGCTCATGATTGGGGAATGAATGTAACATTGACTTAAGCCTCCCCCAAGCTTGAGCGATACTTTCTCCTTCACGAGGCAAAAAATTATAAATATAATTCCGATCACGATGAACTAGATGCATAGGATAAAACTTCTGATGAAATTCCAGTTTCAATCGGTTGTAGTTCCAAGTCCCAATATCATCGCATAGCCTATACCATGTCAATGCCTTCTCCTTCAAAGATAAAGGGAAGACCTTCTTCTTGACTTCATCCTCGAGCAAACCTGCAAGCTTAAATAATCCACAAACTTCATCCACATAGATTAGATGCATATCAGGATGTAATGTTCCATCTCCTGCATAAGGATTAGCTAGCAATTTCTCTATCATACCTGAAGGAATTTCATAATAAATATTTTCAATAGGTTCAGTAGGTTGAGGGGCAACTCTTTGCTCTTCCGGTCGGGGTGAAGATACCCTGAACAAACCCATCAAAGGATTATTTTCCATAGCAACAAGTGACAGTAAATTTCAGCACAATATATAAATGTTTCCTTACCAAAGGCGCTTCACTCCCCGGCAACGGTGCCAGAAAAGAGTCTTGATGACCCACAAGTATAGGGGATATATCGTAGTCCTTTCGATAAGTAAGAGTGTCGAACCCAACGAGGAGCAGAAGGAAATGACAAGCGGTTTTCAGCAAGGTATTCTCTGCAAGCACTGAAATTATCGGTAACAGATAGTTTTGTGATAAGATAATTCGTAATGGGTAACAAGTAACAAGTGTAACTAAAGTGCAGCAAGGTGGCCCAATCCTTTTTGTAGCAATGGACAAGCCTGGACGAACTCTTATATAAAGCAAAGCGCTCCCGAGGACACATGGGAATTATTGTCAAGTTAGTTTTCATCATGCTCATACGATTCGCGTTAGTTACTTTGATAATTTGATATGTGGGTGGACCGGTGCTTGGGTGCTGTCCTTACTTGGACAAGCCTCCCACTTATGATTAACCACTCTTGCAAGCATCCGCAACTACGAAAGAAGAATTAAGATAAATCTAACCATAGCATGAAACATATGGATCCAAATCAGCCCCTTACGAAGCAACGCATAAATTAGGGTTTAAGCTTCTGTCACTCTAGCAACCCATCATCTACTTATTACTTCCCAATGCCTTACCCTAGGCCCAAATAATGGTGAAGTGTCATGTAGTCAACGTTCACATAACACCACTAGAGGAAAGACAACATGCATCTCATCAAAATATCGAACGAATACCAAATTCACATGATTACTTATAACAAGACTTCTCCCATGTCCTCAGGATCAAACGTAAATACTCACAAAGCATATTCATGTTCATAATCAGAGGAGTAATAAATATCATTAAGGATCTGAACATATGATCTTCCACCGAATAAACCAACTAGCATCAACTACAAGGAGTAATCAACACTACTAGCAACCCACAGGTACCAATCTGAGGTTTTGAGACAAAGATCGGATACAAGAGATGAACTAGGGTTTGAGAGGAGATGGTGCTGGTGAAGATGTTGATGGAGATTGACCCCCTCTCGATGAGAGGATCATTGGTGATGACGATGGCTTCGATTTCCCCCTCCGAGAAGGAAGTTTCCCCGGCAGAACAGCTCCGCCGGAGCCCTAGATTGGTTCTGTCCAAGTTCCGCCTCGAGACGGCGGCGCTTCATCCCGAAAGCTTCCTTCTAATTTTTTCCAGGTCAAAACCCTCCATATAGCAGAAGATGGGCACCGGAGGCCTGCCAGGGGGCCCACAAGCCACAGGGGCGCGCCCCCAGGCTTGTGGCCTCCTGGTGGGTCCCCTCTGGTATTTTCTTCGCCCAATATTTTTTATATATTCCAAAATAATTCTGCATAAATTTTCAGGACTTTTGGAGTTGTGCAGAATAGGTCTCTCAGATTTACTCCTTTCCGGTCCAGAATTCTAGCTGCCGGCATTCTCCCTCTTTATGTAAACCTTGTAAAATAAGAGAGAAAAGGCATAAGTATTGTACCATAATGTGTAATAACAGCCCATAATGCAATAAATATCAATATAAAAGCATGATGCAAAATGGACGTATCAGCGAGGAAGAAGAGTTCGCCCGCCCGAGAAACTGGAAAGGCTACTCGGGCTATAACCCCATTGAATGGGTGAGTTTAAACTCGTGTTCATAGCTCGGATATCACACCCGAATACTGACTGGTTCAACCATTTTTTCAAATAGAGCTAGGGACGCCAAGTTGAAGGCATCAGCTGCCCTGCTCCTCAACCGGAGGATCATTCTCATGACAATGATCCGGGCTTTCACGAGGACCCGGAGATACCGATTGACTTTGAGGACAACGTTTTCTTTCAGGAGAGCCTCGATGGCTCTAAGGTGGCCATCATAGCCGATCATCCTGGGCTCCTCCCCTCCTCCGCCGTAAGTAGCAAGAAGGCCTCCTTTCCAACAAAGTGTTCGCCTTGCACTACTCCGGCCATGCTAACTTCTACTCCCAAGGGCCGCCGTACCTCACGCCGAACATCAATGGAGGTGGCGTCAGTTCCAGCCAACAAAGGAGCCTCCAAGCGGAAAGCGACCATGCCAATTGCTTCTTCGCAAAAAGGTAATATGCTCTAAAATTGCCATCAGTTCATTACTGGCCTTATCTATGAGAGGCTCCGATGAAATTCAATTCGTCTTAACGGGAAGAAGGTACCACCCCAACCGTCCGAAGACATCAAGGGAGTGTCAGGGAGTGGCCGAAGAACCTCAGCGCGGGCGAAGGTTAATGCAGGGGATCCCACAATACATCAGCCTATGGAAGATCCTGAGGATGTTTCGATTACCAATTCGGAAGTTGAAAGTGTGATGAATCACCGGCGACAGAAGGAAGCCCTCCGCCAGGCCACCTTTACCGACCAAGAATTTAATGCTTTCAATTCGGTCAAAGCATATCTCGGAGCGACCCGAACAGGCCTCGAGGAAATTGCCAATCTTCTGTCGGCCGATATGCAGGTAAAGAATGATTTCCAACAGCCAAATGTAAATACAAACCCAGTAGCTCTCGAGCCTTGAATCGGGCGGGACGGCCGAGTTAAGGGTCTGAGAAATGTCTATCATTTGCTGCAGGCCTTAAAGGACCAGAATAAAAATTGTCCGAGGACCTTGAGCTAAGCCGAACACGGTTGGCTAATGCGGAAGCCGAATTGGAAGCTGTGAAGAAGTTCACCAGCGAAGCCCATGGTGAGGGAAAGATAAAAAAATTGCATGGATTGTGCCATCATGCTTTGTTTAACGCTGATTATCTTTATAGCAGCTGAATCCATAGGTCAACTACAAAAGGACCTGGAC
Organism: Thinopyrum elongatum; assembly: GCA_011799875.1. NCBI lineage: Eukaryota > Viridiplantae > Streptophyta > Magnoliopsida > Poales > Poaceae > Thinopyrum > Thinopyrum elongatum. The sequence continues at coordinate 289,858,297 of CM022299.1, read as the reverse complement.
GCCGCCAAAGAAACTCAACGGTATGCGGAATCACAGCATCAAGCCGGTCTTTGGGTTTTAAAACGAAGCCAGGAAGAGACCAACAAACTGAAGACGAAGAAAAAGCAACAGGCCGAAGAACTGGAGAGTCTAAAAACTCAATTGGTGCAAGTTTGCGGAGAAAACCAGAGCTTGAGAAGCGGCATGTTCAGTAAGTTTGTCCGTAAGCATTGGATTAGTATAGACTTGTACCATGCTTGAATGTAAAAGATATGCCATGCTTTTGATGCTAGGTCTCCTGACTGGCCGGCCTGGAGAGGAAGTCCAGTCCTTTGGCAGGAACGTGCTGAAGGAACTATCTGTGGTTCATGAGAAAGCTCGAAAGGCTATGAAGAACATGGTGAAGGCATTATGGCCGACCGAAGTGGTGCCGGATGATATGGCCGAACTGGCGAATCGCTTTAAGGGAGCTCGGCGGCGCTTTGAACTATGGAAAATATCATCCTGTCGGGAGGGGGCGCGAGAAGCATGGGCCATGGTGAAAACCTGGTTTAGGAAGCTCGAGCCAGAGCATATGGCTTGTGTTGGGCCAGTAGGGCCAGATGGGCAGGAAATACCCCTTCATTTGGTTTATGACCAAGTGATGCCTGCAGCTCGATTGTCCCAGCGGGATTGTGCTTTAGATAGCATAATAGACAATGTGGACAAAGAGTGATGTGGTTGATTCTATGTAACTATGTACTTTACATCGAACGGTCTCGATCTGAACTGTAAAACGTTGTCTTAACTGTCCATCGGCTTCCGCCTCCCCAACCAGTGGTCGGGGAGTGTTCCATACTATGTGACCTGAGGTAAGCATGAAAATCACTTCCGGTACCCAGGCAATCCAGCCTTTGGGTGCGAGCAGACAAAAACGCGTACGGAGAGCTATGTTATATTACTATTTAACGTAAGAAACATCTTCTGAAGAAAATAGTTCCTCGTTGGGTTCCTTTCTTCAGGTTCGTCATGCCAAGTGCAGACGTTTGTATTCGGATACCCGAGGTATGCGAATGATCAATGCGGGGGCCGAATCCCCAAGCGTTGGTGACGAACACCAAGAGTATTATAGTTTTCCTCTGTGTCGACCTATTGTGTTCTTAAGAACGCTAGCTTTCGGCTTCACCCGTCTGAGGTACGTACATGGCTGACCCGGTCATAACAATCGCAGATGTGCTTCCTTTACCCCCTAGCCGAATGATACGTCTCCAATGTATCTATAATTTATGAAGTATTCATGCCATGTTTACAAGAATTTAAAGTAGAGAAGGAAAAGAAATAAAATAAAATAAAATAAAAAATATTATATACGCATATAATATATCAAAATGTTCCCAAAAACACATAGAATAAGATGAACTATTTTTCAAGTCCAAATAAAATCAACAAAACTTTATATAATGTAAACAATGCTATTGTTGCATTTAAACCCAATAAAATCATTTTTAAAATACCAAAATTATTACAAATTTATTTTCTCCTAATTTTCCATTGAAGGGAATCATTTTACCCTTATTTCCATAATTTTGTTTTTAGGAGGAAAATAATTTGAATAAAAACTTCAAATGAGTTTGAATTTGAATTTCAAACCATTCGCAAATTCTTTTCTGTTTTCCTTTGACTAAAATATATTCCAAATTCCTTTGAATTTTGAAGTGTCATATTTCTTCTCTCATTTTGAATATTTCCAGAGAATTTGAAATTTGGAAATTCAAATAACTCCAAATTTGAAAATGGGTCTCAGATAACTTCAAAGTGACTTTCAGAATGATTATTTTAAACTTCCAACTCTCTTTCTTAAAATTTGAAGAAGTCGTTTTATCTCCTCTCATGAAACGCATTGAGTTGCATAAAGTTTTTTTGAATTTGAAATATTTTCAAATGGAATTCAAATCTTTTCAAAACCCTTTTCATTTCTTTGATGGAAGAAGTCGTGTCATCTTCATTCTAGGGTTTTGTGTTTGAATTGAATTTGAATTCATGGAACCCAATAGCAAAAATGAAAGTTTGGGAAAGTCATTTTATGCCCTCTCATTCAACTTTCCAATTGTTTCAATTTATCACTCAATTTCCACACAAGCAATCACACAACAATCAAACAAGCAAATCATAATTATTTATTTATTATAACATTCCAAAAGTTAGAATTTTGAGATGTTACAAACTGCCACCCTTAAAATGAATCTCGTCCTCGAGATCCAGAGAGGCTAGAAAGAAGGTTAGGTTTGGGGGGGTCTTCCTGAAAATCCATTGATCGTCACAAAGGCCTCGGGTGTTACCACCCTTAAAAGCAAGGTTACGGTTCCACCAAAACTCATGTACTCCCTCTTTAGGGTTGGCAATGTCGGTCTTCTCAGATCTTCCTGAGAACTCCCACACTAGGGCTCTTCCGGTAGGGGCATAGCCTTTTCCTCAAATTCTTGTGTCCTTTCAACATGGTAAGGTTCTTCCGAGACTAGGTCTTCTTAGTTGAGAGGTATGTCGGCAATACTAAATTACTATCGAAATCTCATGGTGGTCAACAACTATTGGTTTCTGCAGGAAAATTGGTCTGGGTTAAATCTCACCGTATATCCTACGATTGGCAACGGTTGCCTGTACAGGGTTTGTCGGGGTATGACGATCTATGGGACCGGCAAAGATCCCTTTGCAGTTTGGCTGGGCTGATCGACGAGCACAGAGAGCAAAACTAATAGTTCACACGCGGGGATTTCTCAGGTTCGGGCCGCTGTGAAGGCGTAAAACCCTACTCCTGTCTTTGGGTGGTTTGACTTGGGGCTCAAGTTACAAGCGCAGCTTGCCGGAAATACGTGAGCAAGGTGCAGCTACTGTGTAAGAGTGAGCAGGGTGTCAACCCGTGCCAAGGTAGCAATGGGCCTCCTTTTATAGACCAAAAGGGGTCACTTGGTCACGAGTGACCCCTTGGTCACCCGGCAAAGGTGGCTGCCGACTCGGCCAACGTGTTCAGGGGGGAGGTCGCCCCCCTTTAGTTCAGATTGAGGCTATTCGCGCGCGCGAAATCCTTGATGGGAGTCTGGCAGAGGCCCGTGCCCGCTTACAGTCCACTCCCAGCCCCGAGCCCTCTACTCCCCCAGGCGCCCAGAATGCGCGCATCATCGTGGATCCTGTGGTGATCCGGGGCGGCACCCGCTCCCGCACCGCCGCCTTGCACGCCCAGAGTGCATCCCGTGTGTTGGGGTCAAGCAGCCCCCCGATGACATCGTGACGCGGACCCTCTTCTGGAACATCCGCGGCTTCGGTCAAGATGGCCGTTGCCGCCAATTGATCGAGTACATGCGTGATGAGCGAATTGACATTGTGGCCATTCAAGAAACTATGCGTACGGAATTCTCCCTCTCGGAGCTCAAGCGTCTGAGCTCCGATCTATTTGCTTGGCATTGGCTCCCTTCTAGTGGTAGCACTGGCCACTCGGGTGGCATCCCTTTAGGTATAAAGGATGCCACCTTTGAGGTAGGAAGCATGGACCGGGGCGAGTTCTTCGTTAGCATGGAGATCTTCGAGCGTGCTCTGAACTTCAAATGGGAGATCATAGCGGTCTATGGGCATGCAGACCACCGCCACTCTGAGGCCTTCCTTGCTAAGCTTCGTAGGAAGGTCGCGGGAGCCCAGCTCCCGGTGGTGGTTGGCGGTGACTTTCACCTCATCCGGTCTGAGGAAGACAAGAGCAATAACTTGGTCAACTTCCCCCGGATGCAGATGTTCAATGACTGCATCGCGGACCTTGGACTCCGCGAACTAGATAGAGTTGGTGCCAGATTCACTTGGACCAATCGGCAAATGGACCAGACCCGTTCAGTCCTAGACCGGGTCTTCGTCTCGCCTGAGTGGGACATCTGATGTCCCCTGGCGTCTCTGCGGGCTATAACTCGGATTGGCTCCGATCACGTCCCCCTCCCCCTCTCCTTTGAGAACGACCGCCCTCCCCAACCTCCTCGCTTCCGCTTTGAAACCTTCTGGCTGAACCAGCCCGGGTTTGCCGCGGCTATGGGTGCTCGGTGGCTCATGGCTCGCGCTGCCCCACATCGCACCCTTTCGTCCATGGATTCCTGGCAATTCTGTGCGAAGTTGTCATGACAATTTATGAAGGGGTGGGTGCCAACCTGGGGCGGGACCTTCGCGGTCGGAAGAAAGCACTACTAGTCTCCATCGAGGCCCTTGACCTCCGTGCAGGCGCCGCGGGCCTTTCATCCGAGGAATGGCTGCTGCGTTATGATCTTGAGGACCAGCTCATGGTTATCTACACCGACGAGGAGGCATACTGGCGCCTCCGTGGTACGCAGAATTGGGTTCTCAAGGGGGACGCCAATACGGCCTACTTTCAAGCTATTGCCAACAGCCAGTGGTGCCGGAACTCCATCCCGCTTCTATGGGACGGAGAGACCCACCTGCAGAGTCCTGCGGCCATCCGTGCCCATGTAGATGGCTTTTACAGAGACCTATTCTCTGCCTCCCTTCGTGGAGGGATTGCTTTGGCCACAGACATTTGGCCAACACGCAATTGTGTCTCCGTGGAGGATAACCTGGCATTGACGGCTCCATTCTTTGAGGCGGAAGTCTGGGTGGCCATCAAGGGCATGAACCCCACTTCCGCTCTGGGTCCGGATGGCCTGCCAGTGAAGTTCTTCCAGACCTTTTGGAATGTCATAAAGCCGGAGGTCATGGCACTATTCGAGGAGTTCTTTGTGGGCTCCATCGACCTCACCCGACTTAACTTTGGGATAATCACCCTTATTCCCAAAGTACCGGGAGGCTCTGATATCCGCCAATTCCGCCCAATCACGGTGATCAATGTCATATTCCGCATCCTCGCCAAGGGGTACGCCATTAGGGTGGCACTGATTGCGGACCGCATCACCCACCCTAACCAGTCGGCATTTATTTGGGGCCTCTACATCCTTGACGGGGTCCTAGTTTTTCACGAAGCCCTCCACGAGGTGCACTCCAAACACCTCAAGGCGATCTTCCTAAAACTAGACTTCCACAAGGCGTATGACATGGTTAGCTGGGCCTTCCTTCGGGAAGTATTGCTTCGGAAAGGGTTCGATGACCGGTGGGTGACCCGCGTGATGCAGATGGTCTCCTCGGGTCGGGCCGCGGTCAACATCAACGGGGAAATTGGCCCCTACTTCCCCACCTTCTGTGGGGTGCGACAGGGCGACCCCTTCTCCTCGTTCCTCTTCAACATGGTTGTTGACGCCCTCGCCGCCATCTTGGATAAGGCCAAGGTGGCAGGACATATCCGGGGCATAGTTCCGCATCTGGTGGGAGGGAATGGGATCTCCCTCCTCGAATATGCGGATGACACCATTATCATGGTGGAAGGCTCAGATAACGACATCACTAACCTGAAGTTCCTCTTGCTCTGCTTCTAGCAGATGTCGGGTCTTGGGATTAACTTCGATAAAAGTGCAGTGATGGTTTTGGGCTACTCCCCGGACGAGCATGATGTCTACTACACAACTTGTTCTTGTAGACTCGTGTTGGGCCTCCAAGCGCAGAGTTTTGTAGGACAGTAGCAAATTTCCCTCAAGTGGATGACCTAAGGTTTATCAATCAGTGGGAGGTGTAGGATGAAGATGGTCTCTCCCAAACAACCCTGCAACCAAATAATAAAAAGTCTCTTGTTTCCCCAACACACCCAATACAATGGCAAATTGTATAGGTGCACTAGTTCGACGAAGAGATGGTGATAAAAGTGTAATATGGATGGTAGAAATATATTTTTATAATCTGAATAAATAAAAACAGCAAGGTAGCAAGTGATAAAACAGAGCACAAACGGTATTGCAATGCTTGAAAACAAGGCCTAGGGTCCGTACTTTCGCTAGTGCAATCTCTCAACAATGCTAATCTAATTGGATCATATAACCATCCCTCAAAGTGCGATGAAGAATCACTCCAAAGTTCTTATCTAGCGGAGAACATAAGAAGAAATTGTTTGTAGGGTACGACACCACCTTAAAGTTATTCTTTCTGTTCGATCTATTCAAGAGTTTGTACTAAAATAACACAAAGTTATTCTTTTCGTTCGATCTATCCAAGAGTTCGTACTAAAATAACACCATATGATACACATCAACCAACTCTAATGTCACCTAGATACTCCAATGTCACCACAAGTATCCATGAGTTAATTATACTTTACGCATCAAACAATTTCAAATTCATAATACTCGATCCAACACAAAGAACCTCAAAGAGTGCCCAAAGATTTCTACCGGAGAAACAAGGACGAAAATGTGCGTCAACCCCTATGCATAGATTACCCCAATGTCACCTCGGGAATCCGCGAGTTGAGTGCCAAGACATAGATCAAGTGCTCTCAAATCCATAAAAGTATTCAATCCGATAAAATGAAATCTCAAAGGGAAACTCAATTCATCACAAGAAGATAGAGAGGGGAAAACACCATATGATCCAACTATATTAACAAAGCCCGCGATACATCAAGATCATGCCATCTCAGAACACGAGAGAGAGAGAGAGAGATTAAACACATAGCTACTCGTACAAACCCTCAGCCCCGAGGGTGGACTACTCCCTCCTCATCATGGTGGCCGCCAGGATGATGAAGATGGCCACCGGTGATGATTTCCCCCTCCGGCAGGGTGCCGGAACGGGGTCTAGATTGGGTTTTCGTGGCTACAGAGGCTTGCGGTGGCGGAACTTCTGATCTAGGGTTACCCCGAGGGTTTTTGGAATATTTGGGAATTTATAGGGCGAAGAGGCGGTGCGGGAGGCCACCGAGGTGGGCACAACCCACCTGGGCGCGCCTAGGCCCCCAGGCGCGCCCTGGTGAGTTGTGCTCTCCTCGGAGCTCCCCTCTAGTACTTCTTTGGCCCACCGGGTGTCTTCTGGTCCAGAAAAAATCTCCAAAAAGTTTCGCTGCGTTTGGACTCCGTTTGGTATTGATTTTCTGCGATGTAAAAAAAACAAGCAAAAAACAGCAACTGACACTAGGCACTATGTCAATAGGTTAGTCCCAAAAAATGATATAAAGTTGCTATAAAATGATTATAAAACATCCAAGAATGATAATATAATGGCATGAATACTTCATAAATTATAGATACGTTGGAGACGTATCAGAGCGCCATAGCATCGCGGATCACCTGAACTGTCAGCTCAGTTGTTTCCCCACGACCTATCTAGGGATCCCCATTAGCGACTCCAGGCTCATGGTGGCCGAGTTGTGCCCCACAGTGAACAAGCTCCAACATCGCATTGAGCCTTGGCAGGGTAGATGGCTATCAAAGGCCGCCCAGATGGTGCTCATTAACTCATCCCTGTCTAGCCTGCTTCTGTTCATTATGAGCTTCTATAGCCTGCCAGAGACGCTTCACCATGAGATTGCCAGAGTCCAGGGCCGCTTCTTCTGGGCTGGTGAGGGCGATAAGCAGAAGTACCACATGGTACGTTGGACCGAGATCTGCAAGCCTCGCGACCAGGGTGGCCTTGGGATCATGTCCTCCAAATGCATGAACATTGCCCTACTTACTCGGTGGCTATGGAGGACTGCGAACGGCGAGGGTGGCCTTCGGTTGCGCATCATTCAGAAAAAAATACCTCCGTGGACAGCCACTCGCCTTCTGTCAGCGCACCGGAGGTTCTCAGTTCTGGCAATCCATCATCCAGTTACTCCCAGTCCTCCACCTCGGGACCTCGATTGTGATTGGTTCTGGCACATCCACCTTGTTTTGGTTTGATCGTTGGGCCAGCGACGACCCCTTCACGGCCCGCTTCCCGGACTTGTTCGCCATCACGGTCGAACCTAGGATTTCCGTTGAGGTGGCCCTTATTGACTTAGGGCACCTTGCGTTCCGATGGCCGTTCGGCCCGGTTGAAAATGTCTCATGGCAGGACATGCTTGACTGTATCGCGCTGCATGAGCCTTCCTTGGAGCACGAGGATGATCGCACCTTGTGGAGGCTTGAGCCCTCTGGCCAATTCTCCACTAAATCCCTCTACCAGGCTATCGCGACTTCCGCTGGTCCTGAGGCTCTCACATCCATCTGGGAGATCCGGCTCCCCTTAAAGATAAGGATATTCCTGTGGCAATGGATCCACGGCCGCCTTCCTTCCAGCATGGAGGTGCTTAAGCACAACGGCCCTGGAGACGGGTTGTGTCCGCTTTACAGGATGGAGGAAGACTCGAACCATATCTTCTTCACCTGCGTGTCTGCATAGTTCCTCTGGAGCTGTTTCCATGAAGTAGTGGGTGGAAGTTGGTGCCACAACAACTTCCCCGCTCTCTTTGCCGAACTCCAGGCCTTGCCCCCCACGTCCTGCCACATTAGGTGGCTAACCATTGGGGCGCTCGCTTGGACGCTGTGGATAGTTAGGAATAAGCTCGTGATTCAGCGTATACCTCTACGACGTGCTACTGATGCTGTGTTCAAATGGTGTGGTTACTTGCAGCTTTGGCGGCTGCTTAGCCGCCCCAGGGAGAGGGACGCCATCAACTCCATCATGTCCCAGCTTCGCGTGATGGCTCTCCGTCTGGCACTGCCGCTCCCTCCCCCACCACCGGAGCCGGACTAGATCTTCTCCGACCACGCCGCCGCCTGTGTTTGTGTGTCCTTTTTATGTGTGTTGGGCTTGTTGAGTTGTGCCCTCAGCAAAACCCTCTCTGTATGGTGTGTGTGCATTTGTTTGTTGTTGTATTGTGAGACTCTGCATGCGGTTGCTGTGTGTGTGTGTATCCGCTTGTTGGTACCTTGTTGAACCTTGTGCTCGGTGGTTTGCTTTATATATAAAGCGGGGCGAAAGCCTTTTTCGGTAAAAGGGGTCACCACAGTGGCAACATGATCATTACATGTATGTGAATAGTGGTCTCAATGCTATCCAACCTCATCCTGCCGGAGTAGGACAAGGGAATTTAATGCATCGTGAGCTGGTGGCCATCATTTGGCAAAAGGCGCCTCTCCTTCTGTACCGTCGATGTGGATGAGCCTATCTCCTTGACACGTCCACTAGACGGGTGTCAATAAAGTTGATCTCCATGCGATGTGCCGACACGCATCCTGTTGACTCCCCTCAGGCCGCCTGCCCGCTCGACACCTAATCTTGACAAACCATCAGTTGGTCGATGAGGTGGAGCGGCAGAAGAGCGAGATGGAGAACTTTGCTGCAAGGAGCTTACCGGATCCTGGCTTGCCGGTGTGAGGCTTGCCGGCAACTGGAGTCTTGATCTTCAGTACTAACTTAGTACTTCTCGATCACCTTCCTGGAGGTCTTCTTCATGGTCTTGGTGCCCAAGAGTTGAAGCTTGGGTCGAGTTATCCTTTGGCAAGCCCTTGCCGTCCGGAGGGTTGCAACTACTTGTGCACAAGTCCAGGGTACTAAGTGACCCCTACTTTAGTACACCGACAGGAGCCCCCAGGCCTGGGCCATACACGCATGTGAGGCATGATTGGGCTAGGCCCAAAATAGTGCACAGGCACACGTGGCAGAGAATAAATGTCGTAATCTTCTCTTTTACTATGCCCCCACGATGCGCATTAAATGCGGGACGTGGGATAGGTGGAATGAAATAGCTGCCAGGGGTAGTGCACCTGAAAAGCGCAGCCATGTAGGACGGAAAAGAGCCAGCCTCCGTGCCTTCCCCATGAAAAGGAAACCACGAGGGTCGCTGCTCATTTACCCTCTTTCGCTTCCAATCTAGCAGCCGCCTCCGCCATCTTCTTCCTTGCACAAGAACAGACCACTCTGCTCCTTCTGCCACTGCTCCACCGCGCCATTCCACAATCCCCCGCCCCGCACTTACAATGGCCCCGGAGAGAGCAAAGAAGGCAGTGGACCCCGAGGCGGAGAAGAAGAAGCTCGTGAGGGAGAAATAGCGGCGGGAGAACGTTGTCTTCCCACTGGTGCTCACAGCCGACGACCTGATCAAGAAATACTCGTATGTATGGTAAAGCAAGACCGACATCCACCTGGCCACAGAAGTTCTTCTAGGGTTGGCTGATCCAGCAGACAACCAATTCCACTTCTTTGCTGGGTATTTCTATGGTGGGCTCTGCTCGCCTTTCTCAGATTTCTTCGTAGAGGTCATGCAATCCTACGGATTCCACCTGCTGAATTTTTCCCCCAATGTCATCACCTGCATGTCCATTTACGCACACCTATGTGAAAACTTCCTGGGGGTGGCACCCAATCTTGCCCTGTTCTGGCATTTCTTCATCCTCCAAATCAAGAACGACACTCTCTCCAGCAACGTTACTTCGATTCCAAGAACATGGATGAAGGAGCACTACCTTGACAGCAAGCTGCACACCAAGTGGAATGAGTGGAGGGAAGATTGGTGCTGGATCAAGCAAGACCAGCAAGATGAAATCCCTTCCTTCTGCCGCGTCCGGTCCCAGAGAATCGAGAAGGGGAAAATTTGGAGCAATGTCGGGCCCAACAATGCCAAACTCAGATGGCGTTGTACAGGATCCACAGTCTCAAGGATGACGGCCTGACCATAGAGATGGTGGGGGGCAGATTTCACCTGTCGTTGATCGCCCCGCTGCAGCACACAGGAGGCCAAAGAGCATGGGAGTACCAGAACTCCGTCGATGCAATGCGCCTGCATACTGGGGCCTACAAAAACTTGTCGGTGATGGAGCATTACCTGCTCATCTGCCAGCTCTTCAACCGAGGCTGTGAATTACACTTGTCGGAGAAGGTGGTTCCGCTCTGCAACAACTCTGCCAAGTGCGACATCCTGACTAAGATGTCGGAGTGCGGCGCCAAGGGTGTTTTGGAGCGGAGGATAGAGCCCTCCAAAGCAGAGGTGGACGGATGGCTTGCCGGGTTGAAGGAGGAGGCCGTCAGGGTGGAGAATGACATAGTTCACCCCTCCCAGAATGACGAAGCCACCTTCCTCAAGGCCAGGGCCGAAGAGGCCAAGAAGGTTGAGCGCCTTCAGAAAAAAGTCGAGGCCACCGGCAAGGGAAAATAGGTGGTGGATCACACTGCAGAGCACGCCAAAGAGGGTGCTAGTGAGCTTGTTGAGGACGATGTCGAAGAGCGGCCTGCTGAAGAGGATGTCGAAGAGCACACCGGCGAGACCACATATGACGATGATCCTGTCGGGGAGCACGAGGATGACGAGGTGGAGCCCGTCGGAGAGACAGAAGTGGGCGACGAGGAGGAGGAGGAGGAGGAAGATGAGTATTTTCCTCCTACCCGCACTAAGGCTGCCATCGCAATGAAGCCCGGCAAGAAGAAGGCAGCACGCCCTGATCCGCCAAGCATAGAGCTTGTCGGGACCAAGGTGGCCGGCAAGGCTTCTCAGCCGCAACCTTCCCAACGGTAACCTCCACGTGTCCCGGCATCCTAGCAATCTACTTCGTCAACTATTGAAGATGTGGGTGATTCATAGCCCCCAGCCTCTTCCAGCATCAAGGGTGAAGAGGAGAAGCTCGCGGCTACCAGGAGGGAAGCAGCAATTCTGGACATCAAGTTATCCAAACGGCAAGCACAGCTTGATGCCAAGGAAACAGATCTTGTTGCCAGAGAGGAGTCGCTTGCCTCCCAACTGCACGGCAAAGATGAAGAGATCCAAGCTCTGCTTGCGCAGTGGACCTAGGGGCTAGAGCAGACCAAGGAGGCCCTGGAAGCTCAAGTACAGGACCACACCGTCAAGCTCGCGGAGGCCGCCAAGGCTGCAGAGGCCGCCGAGGCCGTCAAGGCGGAGTTGGACGCCAAAGTAAAGAAGCTTGAAGAAACCCTGGCCAGCAACAAAGCTGATGCGGAGAAGGCGGCTTACACCTTGGATGTACTATAGACTTCTATCTCTGCCAAGAACGCAGAGCTCTCCACTGCAAAGACTTCCATTGCAGACCTGGAACTGAAGCTCAGAACTCTGGAACAAAGCCTGGAGGAGAGCAGATCCAGAGAGAAGAGCTTGCTAGAGAACTGGAACACTGAGAAGTCCTTCGATGAGATGAAGAACAATGTAGAGCTTTGGACCACAGGCCTTGTGGACATCGCAGAACGCCTCAGCTCACAACTAATCACCATGAAGATGGATGACTACACCTTCACTAATGACGAGCATGAGGTCGCAAGTGCCAGGCTCTCACTCTTCTTCGAGAATCTCGTCAAAGCACTGAAGCAGCACCATGAGGAGAGGTCTACAAGCTTCGCCCATGAGTTCCGCAAGTTCGGCCGTGAGGTCCTCTTCAAGGTACTCGTCAAGCTTGTGTACCGGAACCCTGGCCTTGACGTCTCCAAAGCCTTCAAGAGCCTGCCGAAGGATGCAGATACCAAGGCCATCGAAGAGCTTGTAGCGTTGCTCGCCGACATGGTCACCGCCATCCCTAGGACCGAAGGCCAGTGCAAGGACTAGCTCTCTCCTTGTATCATTTGGCTGCAAGTGCAGTTCATGTAAAAGATAGATCAATCTTAAGTTGGAACTGCATTTGGCTTCTGATGTAATATAACTTTCTATCTGATGAATGGTTGTGTGCTATCTTCCTTGTCTTATTCTGTCTTTGCATGATTTTTGTACCCTACGCTTGCCGAAAACAGCCGATGCGCACACTCTTGCCGCGAGCGCTTGAGGAATAGGTCCTTAGCAGCTTGCAGGAAGTGCCGCTGCCGGCAAGGTCACACTTGACGGTCACAACGCAACTATTTAAGTTGCCGAGCAAACTTGAAGCAAAGTAAGAGCGCGACTAGTCATGACAAGGTTCCTTAGCATGCAGGTTTCTCATACAAAGGCCAAGATCTTTCAAGGAAGAAATGCAACTACAACAAAGAATTTGTTTCAAAGTTTTTCAACTTAGCTCTTTCTTTGTTGTACTTCTTGTCGTGAATGATAACTTGAACGTCACTAGTGGTATCCATACCATCACTCCCCTCGGGAAATTTGCGCGCGAGGAACCCTTCTGTCCTTTTGAGAAAAAGAAAGAAGAGAAAAGAGGAGGTTGGAAACCTTGACGATTAGTTAAGCATCTCATGCAAGGCAAAAATGCAACACAACCCTGCATACAACGTGTACAAACATATGTGTATTTGACAAAGAGCTGTGAAACACTTATCTTTATTTTACTATGCATAGGGTCTACGCCTGGCTTTGTACAAACGATTACATGCCCCTCCAACAAACTTGTACAAAAGAGGTTGCCGGGCAGCCCGGCAACCGCGCCTCATGGGTAGAACTTGCGAAGATGCTCAATATTCCATGAGTTACGCACCTGAGTGCCATCTTCGGTCTCCAGACGGACTGCGCCAGGTCTAGTGACTTGTGCTACTCGATAAGGGCCTTCCCACTTTGGTGTCAACTTGTTTGATCCCTTCGTAGACTGGATGTGATGAAGAACAAGGTCACCTTCCTCAAGACTCTAGGCATGCACTTTGCGGCTGTGGTAGCGGCCCAAATCTTGCTAATAGCATGCAGCATGCACAGCATCCCGGAGGCGATCTTCCTCGAGGAGCACGGCATCGTCATGCCGCATTTTCTCTTGCTCAGCTTCGTCAAAAGCTTGCACTCGAGGTGACCCGTATGTGAGTTCCATGGGGACCACCACTTCTGCACCATAGACCACGGAGAAGGGTGTCTCACCTGTGGCTTGACTTGGTGTCATTCTGAGTGACCAAATAACCATCGGCAACTCGTTGATCCAGCCTCTTCCACACTTGTGCAGCCTATCAAATGTTCTTGTCTTGAGTCCTCGCAGCACTTCTGCATTTTCCCTCTCGACCTGGCCGTTGCTTCTCGGGTGAGCAACTGATGCAAAATAGATTTTGCTACCAAGGCCTTGACAGGATTGCATGAAGGAGCAACTCGTGAACTGTGTGCCATCATCAGCGATCACCCGGCTGGGCACACCAAAATGGCAAACTAGTCCATTGAAGAACTTGGCGGTTGGCTGTGCTATTACCTTCCTCACTAGCTCAACCTCAGGCCACTTTGTGAACTTGTCGATTGCTACGTACAAGAACTCAAAGCCCCCAATAGCATGAGGGAAGGAGCCGAGGATGTCGAGCCCCTAGACCGAGAAAGGCCAGGAGAGTGGAATCGTCTGAAGAACTTGAGGTGGCAGATGAATGTTCTTGGCATGGAACGGGCACGCTTCACACCTCGCTACCACCTCCACTATGTCCTGAAGGGCTGTCGACCAATAGAAACCTTGACAGAAAACCTTGCCAACAAGTGCGCGGGACCCGATATGGGAGCCACACACCCCTTCTTGTATCTCTGCCACCAGCTTTTGTCTATCTTGCCGGCAGATGCACTTCAATTTCACCCCATTTGGCCTCTTTCTGTATGGAATGCTATCAACAAACTGATACATACTTGATTGGCGGGCTACTTTTTCAGCTTCTTCTTGTTCATCAGGAAGTTGACCTATTTGTAGGTAATGGACTATCTGATGTGCCCATGCTGGAGCCTCTGGCTCGACGACAAGGACTAAAGGCATCTCTTTTGCTGTGGGAGCGCTTGTCTCAACGACAAGGGCATGGGGCCCTGCCGGAGCCTGTTGCTCATCGGAAAGCATCGGGTTGCTTCTGGCAAGCTCCTTCCGGCGGCTGCTGGAAGCTCTGCCGGAAAGTACTCACCAGAACTCAACTTTCTTCTCTTGTTTGGCCTCGTCGATGGTGTAACTGAGGGTTGATTTATAAGGAGTACAAATGTACCAGGTTCCACAGGCAATTTCTTGGCGGCAAGCTTCGACAGGTCGTCAACAATGTTGTTCTCAGCACGAGGAACATGCTCTGCCTATAGACCGTCAAAGTGCTCTTCCAACTTCCTCACTTCATCCACATATGCATCCATCAACGGGATCTGGTAATCCTTATTCACTTGCTTCACCACTAACTGCGAGCCGCCTCTGATGATCAACTTTCTGATACCAAGCTCGATTGTGATGCGGAGTCCGGCAAGCAACCCTTCATACTCAGCAGTATAGTTGGTGCATTTCTCCCAGGGAAACTTCATCTGAACCACATACTTAAGATGCTCTCCAGTGGGTGCGACAAGTAGCACTCCAGCGCCGACGCCCTGGAGCGAGAAAGGGCCATCAAAGTACATGATCCAGTCTTGGGGCGCTTCCTTGCCGGGAAGCGAGGTCTCTGGTATTTCTTGGTCTGAAGTTGGTGTCCATTCTGCAATGAACTCTGCAAAGGCTCTTTGTTGGATTGTTGATGTACTTTCAAACTTAAAATCAAAGCTTGATAGCTCCAACGCCCACTCCACTATCCTGCCAGTGGCTTCTGGATTTCTCAGGATGCGTTGCAGTGGAAAGCGAGTGAAGACGGTGATGTGATGTGCTTGGAAGTAATGGCGTAGATTCCTTGAGGCCATGAGGAGGCCAAAGAGCAACTTATGCACACCAGAGTACCTTGATCTAGCCCCCTGAAGAAGGGAACTGACAAAGTAGACTAGGCGCTGCACCATCTGCTTCCTCACAACTTGTTGCTCTGTCCCATTTGCTTACGCTGAACTTGGGTTGACGACATCTGACCTTGCCAGAAACGATTCGGGCTTGTTGGCTTGAGGCTCTGTGGTTGCTATCTCTTTGTCTTCAGCTTCCCTCTCGGCCACTAGTGCAACACTAACGACTTGATTGGTTTTCGCTAAGTATAGCAGCAATGGCTCTCATAGAATTGGTGCAACTAGTACTGGCGGAGAGGAAAGGTACTCCTTCAAGTCTTGGAGTGATGCCCCTGCTTCACGGGTCCATTGCATTGGACCTGCCTTTTTCAAGATTTGAAAAATGGCAAGGCGGGCTCAGTTGACTTGGAGATGAACCTGCTTAGAGCTCAATGCAACTAGCAAGACGTCTCACGTCCTTGACACGCTTCAGTGCCTCCAACTGCTCAATTGCTTTGGTCTTGTCGGGGTTGGCTTCAACTCCATGTTGAGATACAAAGAACCCGAGAAGCTTGCTGGATGGGACGCCAAACACACAGTTCTCAGGGTTGAGCTTCAAGTTGATCTTGTGCAAATTCGTAAATGTCTCTTCTAAATCTTGGATCAGGGAATCCTTGTGCCTAGTTTTGACCACTATATCATCCATGTAGGCTTCCACATTAATGTGTAGTTGGGAACCAAAACCAATTTGCACAGCCCTTGCAAATGTTGCTCCGACACTCTTTAATCTGAAAGGCATGCGTACAAAACAGTACATACCACATGGAGTAATCAATGCATTTTTCTCCTCATCTTCCTTGGCCATGAAGATCTGATGATAACCAGAGTAGGCATCAAGAAAAGAGAGTAAGTCACAGCCGGTGGTGGAGTCCACAATCTGCTCAATCTGCGGCAAAGGGAAGGGGTCCGTCGGGCATGCTTTTTTATGTAAGTGAAGTCAGTACAAAGCCTCCACTTCCCATTTGTCTTGCAAACACCCCCACTGGGTTTGCTAACCAAGTTGGGTGTAGCACTCCTCTGACCAAGCCTACTGCATCTAGTTTTTGGATTTCTTGGGTGATGAACTTTCGCCGCTCCAAAGCCTGCTTCCTGACCTTCTGCTTGACGGGCCTCGCATCAGGACAGACAGGAAGGTGGTGCTCAATCACCTCCCTGGGAATACCGGGGATCAAATGGTTGCCATGCAAGCACATCGATATTCCCCCGTAGGAAGGCAATGAGCGTGCTTTCCTATTTGCCATCAAGGGTAGCACTTATGGTAAATGTAACGCTAGTGCCATCCTCCCTTGCAGAGACTTGCTTTGTCGCAGGTGGTGAGGCCTTGGTCTTCTTGCTCTTGCCGGTAGAGCTCTCCAGTATGTCCTCAACGGGTGCGCTACACTCCGAAGAGGTGCGCTTCCCACAGACCTTGTCAGAGGTATTGCCGGTCTTCTTCTTCTTTCCTCCCCCGGGAGCTTTGCCGGCAGGAGCAGGTGCATTGACGGCAGATGCTGCAACTGCCTCCCTGTAGAGCTTGCCGGCGCAGATAACTACGTCCTTCTTGTCGGCGTGTACGATGATGATGCTCATCGGGCCCGACATCTTCAAAGTGTTATAGGCGTAATGGGATGCTGCCATAAACTTTGTCAGGGCCAGACAACCAAGAATGCCATTGTAGGGAACCGACATCGAAAACTACCTTCTCGGTCCTGTAGTTCAGCCGGGTCCCAAAAGTGACCGGCAAGGTAACCTTGCCGGTGGGCTGGCTCCTCCCCGGATTGATCCCTTGAAATGTTCCCATTTCTCGGAGATCTCCATCAGGGATTTGCAGCCTCCTGATCACATCGGGGGAGATCAGGTTCAAGTCGACCCCATCATCAACCAGTATTTTTGTCACCTTGAGGTTGCAAATTGTTGGTGATACCAACAAAGGCAAACACCCGACCACAGTGGTGCGGTCAGGGTGGTCCTCGGTGTCAAAAACAATGGGTGTGTCAGACCACTTGAGCGTCTTCTGCACCTCTACTGTTGGTTCAGCTGCGTTGATCTCACGTTCCCACTGCTTGAGCTAACAGTGAGAGGAGTGCAAAGATGCACCTTCATCAAAGCACATGGCCTCCACAGCCTTTTGGAACTCTCCTTCTCCAGATTCCTTATCATCATCATCACCATCACCATCATCCTCAGCCTCTTTCTTCTCGCGGCCGTGAGCAGGCTTCTCCTTCTGTTGCTGACCCTTGGCGCGGCGGCCACCATGGTTCTTGTTGCCGGACCCACCAATGCCATCTTGGCCCTTCTCTTTGTCAAGCTTCTCATACTCTTGCTTTTGCTTTTCGACAAGCTGCTCTACTTGCCGGCAATCATTGAGGTCGTGGCCCTTAGTGCGGTGGATCTTGCAGTATGGCTTGTCGGGGGCCCCCGACTTCTCGCCTGCCGCAGCCTCCCGACAATCAGCGCATCCGGCAAGCTTGTTGCCGGGGCTCTCTGTCTTGGGCTTCTTCGCGGCATCTGAGTTGCCGGAACTCTCAACTTCCATCACTGCCTTGCCTTTGCGCTTGCAATTGTGCTTTCGGCCTGTCTTCTTTGGGGTGGACGCGTCATCGTCCTCAGAATCAACCTCGGCTCCGGCGTCCTCCCCAGGAAGTCTCCTCCCCTCCTCAGCGTGTGCACACTGATCTGCCAAGGTGTACAACTTGTTGACGGTGCTCACCTACTCGATGTTCAACTCAGCACGCATCCTGCGATTGCGTTCATTCGTGTGGAACGACGCAATCACAGCGGTAGGGTACACGTTGGGGATGTTGTGATGCACACGGCTGAACCTCTGGACGTACTTGCGAAGGGGTTCACCATCCTTCTGTGGGATCAAGTGGAGGCCGCTAGGCTTTCCCGGATTCTCATGGCCCCCAATGTAAGTCCCAACGAACACATGACACAGATCCGACCAGGAAGAAATAGAGTTCTACCGCAAGTTCATCAGCCAAGATCTCACGTTGGACTTGAGGGCCAACGGAAAATAGTTGGTGAGAATCTTGTCGTCTCTGCCACCAGCAGCTTGCACTGCGATGGTGTAGATTCCAAGAAACTCAGCCGGATTGAGCTTGCCGTCGTACTTCTTCGGCAAGTTAGGCTTGAAATTTTGGGAGTGGGGCCACTGAACTTGCTGCAGCTCACGGGTAAACACTGGGCAACCCACGTCGTAGGGCAGGCACCCAGGGAACCTAGGCACAGGCTCGTTCACCACCGGCCCTTCTTGCATGTCTGATTGACGGTGTGCTTCCCGGCGTCGCTCGATGGTGGTTCGACCATCTTCAGCACGCCAGTCGTTGATGACCTGGCGTTGGTCTCTGTGACGATTCTGGCGGCCTTGCGGATCGGACGACGCCATGGACATGCTATCATGGGCGTCGACCCGTTGGCTTTGCCGTACCTACCGGGGAAGGGACTACACCATTGGTGCAGCACCCACAGTCCGCCCGTCAGCCCCCCGCACTAGAGCCATTGGCTTCCACTGAGAGGGCCCCACCGGACACGGCCGATCATTGTTGGCAAAGCCGACGAGGCTCTAGATGGTGGCACGCCACTCATCCATCTTCTCTGGAGTCGGAGGAAAATTTAGCAATAGCTCCACCTGCGCCAGCGCCTCTGCCGGCGTCATGGGAATGACTTGGCGCAAGGACCCAGAGGTGGCTCCATTTCTGCGTGACTCAGAAGGAACTCCATCTCTGTCCTACTGTCGCGATCGATGCTCGCCAGCAGTTTGATGTGGCGGCAGGCCATGTGTACCATGAGAATGGTGCACATGCTCCTTGCCTAGCCGTTGGCTAGGGTCGATGTCGTTGCGGGGAAGTGTCTCGTGGTCATCTTGCGATGGCCTCGGCGCACGTCCCGTAGCTCCGCCATTCTTGGACCCCGCAATGTGGTCCTTGGATGTAGCTGCAGCGACCTTGTGGACCGCAGCACCGCCTCTCAACGTAGTGACATGCAGGTCTTGGCTCCCGGTGGAGCGAGTGCGACTCTTGTCATCAGAAGTGTGTGGAGAGCGCTCGCCGCCGGTCTCGCCCGCTGGAGGCGTCTAGACCGGCAGCTTGGAGCCCGACGGTCCACCCACCGTCGCGCTCTTCTTCTTCGGTGCCATGGATGAAGAAGATGGCAAAACTTGCACGAGAACTGTCGGAGTGGATCCGCACAAGCGATCCCCCTGCCTAGCGTGCGTAAGATGTCGGGGTACGACGATCTATGGGACCGGCGAAGATCCCTTTGCAGTTCGGCTGGGGTGACCGACGAGCACAGAGAGCAAATCCAATAGTTCACACGCGGGGATTTCTCAGGTTTGGGCCACCGTGGAGGCGTAAAACCCTACTCCTATCTTTGGGTGGTTTGACTTGGGGCTCAAGTTACAAGCGCAGCTTGCTGGAAATATGTGCGTAAGGTGCAACTACTGTGTAAGAGTGAGCAGGGTGTCGCCTCATGCCAAGGTAGCCATGGGCCTCCTTTTATAGACTAAAAGGGGTCACCATAGTGGCAACATGGTCATTACATGTATGTGAATAGTGGTCTCGATGCTATCCAACCTCATCCTGCCGGAGTAGGACAAGGTAATTTAATGCACCATGAGCTTCTGGCCATGCTTTGGCAAAAGGCAGCTCTCCTTCTATGTCGTCGACGTGGATGAGCCTATCTCCTTGACATGTCCACTAGACGGGTGTCAATAAAGTTGATCTACATGCGATGTGCTGACACACGTCCTGTTGACTCCCCTCAGGCCGCCTGCCCGCTCGACACCTAATCTTGACAAGCCATCAGCTGGTCGATGAGGCAGAGCGGCCGAAGGGCAAGATGGAGAACTTTTTGGCAAGGAGCTTGCCAGATCCTGGCTTGCCGATGCGAGGCTTGCCGGCAACTGAAGTCTTGATCTTTAGTACTAACTTAGTACTTCTCGATCACCTGCCTAGAGGTCTTCTTCACGGTCTTGGTGCCCAAGAGTTGAAGCTTGGGTCGAGTTATTCTCCGGCAAGCCTTTGCCATCCGGAGGGCTGCAAGTGCATGTGCACAAGTATGGGGTACTAAGGGACCCCTACTTTAGTACACCGACAGTGTTCCATCATCCTGCCATTCTAAGGTGTCGTATCGGCACTCTTCTAGGATTTCAAGTCTCTCTGATTTTCCATCAACATATGATAGTTCATGATAAAAGTCTCCGGCATGGGGGCCAATCCATCCCGTACTTGAATCATTACTACATATGCAGATAGTGAATTACGTATTCTAACACTTGGACATCCTCACAATCATTGCAGAAATTCTCTTGTCGATGAACTAAGTTCGGATAAATCCATTTATTCTGCAAGCTGAACAAAACATCTATCGTTTCTTTTCTGTTTTTCTTTGACCAAAAATATCAATTGCCTCTGAATTTTGAAGTGTCATATTCCTCCCCTCATTTTGAATATTTCCAGAGAATTTGAAATTTGGAAATTCAAATAACTCAAATTTGAAAGAGGGTTTCACATAACTTCAAAGTGACTTTCAAAATGATTCTTTGAAACTTCCAATTCTCTTTCTTAAAATTTGAAGAAGTCATTTTATCTCCTCTCATGAAACTCATTGAGTTGCGTAAAGTTTTTCTGAATTTGAAATATTTTCAAATGGAATTCAAATCTTTTCAAAACCCTTTTCATTTCTTTGATGGAAGAAGTCATGTCATCTTCACTCTAGGGTTTTGTGTTTGAATTGAAATTGAATTCATGGAACCCAATTGCAAAAATGAAAGTTTGGGAGAGTCCTTTTATTCCCTCTCATTCAACTTTCAAAAAGTTTCAATTTCTCACTTACTTTTCACATAATCAATCACACAACAATCAAACAAGCAAAGCATAATTATTTATTTATTATAACATTCCAAAATTTAGAATTTTGGGATGTTACAATTCCATTTTTTTAGTTTTCTTTTATAACCAAACTAGTGAAAAACAAGAAACTAAAAGATTAAATTGCAAGATCTAAAGATATACCTTCAAGCACTCACCTCCCCGGCAACGGCGCCCGAAATAGCTTGATGTCTACTGCGCAACTTCTATTCTTGTAGACTCTGTTGGGCCTCCAAGCGCAGAGTTTTGTAGGACAGCAGCAAATTTCCCTCAAGTGGATGACCTAAGGTTTATCAAACCATGGGAGGTGTAGGATGAAGATGGTCTCTCTCAAACAACCTTGCAATCAAATACAAGAAATCTCTTGTGTCCCTAACACACCCAATACAATGGTAAATTGTATAGGTGCACTAGTTCGGTGAAGAGATAGTGATACAAGTGTAGTATGGATAGTAGATATAGGTTTTTGTAATCTGGAATAATAAAACAGCAAGGTAGCAAGTAGTAAACGGGAGCACAAACGGTATTGCAATTCTTGGAAATAAGTCCTAGGGTTCATACTTTCACTAGTGCAATCTCTCAACAGTGCTAACATAATTGATTCATATAAAAATCCCTCAACGTGCAACAAAGAATCACTCCAAAGTTCCTATTGAAGAAAGTAGGACGAAAACATGTATTAACCTCTATGCCTAGATTACCCCAATGTCACCACGGGAATCCGCAAGTTGATTACCAAAACATATATCAAGTGACTCGATATAATACCCCATTGTCACCACGGGTATCCACATGCAAGACATACGTCAAGAGATCTCAAATCCAAAATATTCAATTCGATAACAATGAAACCTCAAAGAGCAAGACTCAATTCATCACAACAAAGATAGAGAGGGAAGAACATCATACGATTCCACTATATTAACAAAGGTCATGGTACATCAAGATCGTGCCAAATCAAGAACACAAGAGAGAGAGAGAGAGAGAGATCAAACACATAGCTACTGGTACATACCCTCAGCCTTGAGGGTGAACTACTCCCTCATTGTCATGGAGACAGCGGAGATGATGAAGATGTCCTCTGGTGATGGCTTCCCCCTCCGACAGGGTGCCAGAAAAGGCCTCCAGATGGGATCTCTTCAGAGCAAAGGCTTACGGTGGCAGAGTCGAAGTTCTAGGTTTATTTATGGGGTTTTTCTATTTATAAGAATTTTCAGCGTTAGAATCACGCCAAAAGGAGTTATGAGGGGCCCACAAGGCAACAGCCCCCTCCATACCCCCCCAGGACGTGCCGAGTTGCCTTGTCACCACCTCTTGGGTCTTCTGGTCCTCCCACAAAACTTCGGGGGTCTCTTGTGTTCCAAAAAAATTGTCAAAAAGTTTCGTCGAGTTTGGACTTTGTTTGCTATGGATTTTCTGGAAAACCAAAAACAAGCAGAAAACAGCAACTGGCACTGGGCACTAGGTTAATATGTTAGTCCATGAAATCATATAAAAGTGCACCAAAACCGTATAAAATTATTGCGAACATGGCATGAATATTTCATAAATTACAGATACGTTGGAAATGTATTAGGATCTCATATCCATAATAACATTTCAAATCCTATACATACCAAGGTTCATCCATATCCCCGAGAACTCGGGGTATACTCACACATGGGGACAACAATCATCATGACAAATGGAATGGCATATATGGATGAATGATTCAAATGATACACAAGATGATCCACTAGCATTCTTGATGTTGCAAATGATAAGGATGTGGATGATGATGAGGAAGGAGTGGATGGTGAGGAGGAGGAGGACAGTGGCGATGATGTTGTATCTCCCCTGTGCGGGGTGGGGAATATCCCCTTCTTCTCCTTGCCAATCCCTCCTTTGAATCAACTCCGGAGGCTATGGTTCTGCCTTGTGGATGAGTTTCTAGTGTCTCTGAGCGTCTGATCCACGATCCGATTTGACTGGGTGGAAGTAGTCAATCTGGCGGTGGTGGCTGCACTCCATACGAACGCTCATACGAGCGGGCGCGGTCCTATGGAATGCCGTCTTTTGTTCTGGAAGGGCAATGACGGTTGTTTCTTTGGCCTTCTTGATTGATTCTTTTATGCTAGGTGATTATCACTTTAAATACGTGATTCCACTACCATTTCTGACGATTTCTTCCATTATATGATAATTGGTCCAAAATACATTACCTAAGGGATTATCAACAAAAAGAGGTGCGCGATAAAATTCCACAAAGCCTACTATGTAGGCGCAAAATACTTAGTAAAATCATCACATAAATTGTACTTATCACTTTGCCCGAGACAAATGGACAGAATCTGGACAAAATGAATGTCCGTTTGGGGTGGCCAACTCTAACCCGCCGATGCAAACAGACACAAAATTGGTTCGCTTTTTTTTGTTCGGGTCGACCAAGCGGACGCCGATGTCTGTTTTTAGCTGTGGGCACGTAGGTCCGCTCAATGCAATCGACGGCGAAAGTCCACTTGCATTAATTTAAAATTTGAAACATTAAAATAAAAACTAAAAAACAGCCCCTCAGCCCTAGGAGGCGTATGTCGTCATCGTCCTTGGTCAGGTCGATGAACGTCGGCGCCTCCATCCATGGGAAGGCCTGCCGGTAGCCACTCGCGCTGCAGCCTGCTGCGCCGCCTGCTACTACTACACTACATGTGCCTGCCACTCGAACGCTATCTCTCGCTCCACAACTTGTCGCTCGGCCCTCAATGCCCGACGCTAGGCCTCCATGACATGCTACTCGGCCTCCCCGTCGGTGCCGCCCATCCAAACAGGCGTGCACGACACGTAGACCGCCACAGTGCTCGTCCACGCCAGGATTGCATGCTAGATGCTGGTGGTGGGAGCATGTGTTGGCCTTCACGCGTGGCGCAGGTGGTGGTGGTGGTGGTGGAGGTGCGTTGGCCTCAACGCCCGCCGTCGAATCTGCCAGAGCCTCCGCAAGGCCCGACCACCTGGCTAGCTCCTTGAGCTCCGGTTCCTTGTAGGCCCGCCTATTGGGCTCCTCGAGCATCTCTCGGTAGGCATCCTCCTCCTCCTCCTGGTCCTCCTCCTTCACCACCACCAATAGTGGTGGAGCATGCACAACCGGCGGACCTCAAGCTCGTTGGCGAACCAAGCGTCCCAGTTGGGTGAGTCCACCACGTGGCTACGGAGCTCGGGCAGGAGTTCAGCACGGCGTCGATGGATCTCCGCCATATTGCGCAGGCAACTTTAGCATCACCGGCACAGGCACCCTATCGGGGTTGAGGTGCCAGACATGTTGCAGTTTAACGTCTGGCCATGGTGACAGGATGTCATGCACCCAGAAGTAGCGGGTGCGATAGACGAGGAGGTAGAGCCGCTGGCGTGTCGGCCGTGGCGCAATGCGGAAGTTTGCCGGCCAGCACCCAGACGACAAGCCGGCCAGTGCCCGGACGATGAGTCGGCCTTGTGGTCGAGCTTGCCACCGCACTTGATGAAGAACCCCGTGGCAGCGGCTGGGCTTGGTTGTCGGGCAGGTGGGGCAAGAGGAGATGAAGATTGGGGGAAGAAGTGGACTGGACTGGGCGCCCCCCCACATCAGCATTAAAAAGGATGGGCGTGGACTACATTGTCTTGCTGACGTGCGGGTCCAGATATAGGTATGCACGGGCAGCTGCTCCCAACAATGGGTGGTTCGTCGCCATTGGCGCCAAACCCTCAGGCTCGAACCATGGAGATGGGGGCTGATTGCGTTTTTGTATTTTGATTGAAGGGTGTTTATGGAAAATACCAGTGACTATTTCATAAATTTAGACCAAACCTTATCTAACTATGTCCCCATGGACCATTACGCCACATCAGCAAATGCAAGGCCCACATGTCATAATCGTGATCAAAATGGCCGAAGCCGCCAATGTTTTCTGCACACCCACAAAAATCCGAGAATCAGTGTTTTGACACAAATTGGTAGACCGGTGTTTCCTGCAAACCTAGCCTCCAATGTGATGATTTTGTGCAATTAACTCTATTTTTCATGTTTTTATGCTTACCTTGATGAATAGAACCATGTATTAAGGTGCCAAGAATAAGAAGGGAATAAGAGGAATCTCAGTGGGGTTGTATGCACCGCTAAGTACCAACTGCATAGGACAGAATTTCATCTATTGTCATCTATCACTTATCTACATGCATATGTAGAGTAACGATTCTCTCTCTATAAAGATGCAAAATCATGACATTTCTGGATCCTACCTTTTCCAATAGGAACATGTCATGATAGGGTTTTTTTTTTGTTTGAGGGGAAGGCCTTCATAGCTAGCTTTATTAACTTAAATCACACTTACATCATCTGTTAATAAAGAAAAAAATAAAACTTGGAGGTGTATCCGACCACAATATCGGTGGATTAGACCTCCCAAAACTAGCTAGATCATGGGCAACCATTTTCGACTCCCTATTACAATGTTCAATAAGGACCTTCCCGAAATTCGTAAGTAGGCTCCGACATTCATTGAGGATCGGTGCAACCACCATCGAGTAACCCTCGTTTCTATTCAGCGCATCAACAATAGTCATGTTATCAGTTTGGACAATCACCTTCTCACATCCCCAACTCTGAAGGAGCATAAGTCCTTGATGCGTCGCTTCCTATTCAGCAGTAACCATGTCAGCAACATGTTCTAGTCGAGCAACAACTGCCGCGATAAAGCCTCCAGTATGATCACGAATGACAGCTCCACAAGAACCATTGTTATCATCATCACAGAAAGACGCATCCACGTTAAGGATTTGAAAACCAGATAATGGTTTCTTCCAGTTATTCCGATGAGTAGGGGTCTCTGTTTTCCTTGCTGCGCATACAAGATTTAGAGATAGAGCGTGTATAGCCAAAGTTGTATGATATGGCGTCTCTACATGTTGTCCCTTTACCAACTCTCGTCTCTCCCACCACAGACAGTAGCAAGTCGAAGCAATCATTTCTGAAATCTCAATCAAGTCAGCAGCTGGAAACAATTGAACAATGCATTATAGAGTTTGTTCCGTATGATGTTCCAGAAATGTACAAGTACTCTGTCGTCCTTGCGTTGCAGCAATATGGTCCAAATCTTAGGTGTGATCCCCCGTACAAGGCATATTCTCAGTTAATGTGCTCATTTTTTCTTATATTTTGTAGACATGACTGACTTTCTTTCATACCTTCTCACGCAGGTACGAAAATCAAGAAATATCAAAATATATCTATTGATTTTCCTTTCTTAGGAAAAAATAAGTCCTACAGTTATTCATGTCGGAGCGTCAGCACCAACTCAACAATGACCTCTACGCTCTAATGCCCTCTTAGACCGATTCACTCTTTTATCTAAAAGATATAGGCCTTGTTTGGTTTATGTCCTGGAGAAAACCTTCCTGGCCTCACGTCTCCCTGAGATCTGCCTGGACCATGTTTGGTTCATGACCTGAAAGTTTGAACACTGTCCTAACCTAGAAATCTGACAGCATCATTATCCTGGGCTGAAAACGAAAGACTGTCGTTAGCCTTGTCCAAGCAAGAGGAATGAGATGCTTGGAACCAGCCTGGGGCTGCTAATCATGCCTGGGAGAAGAAAAAGGCAAGCAATGGACTTATATGACATGCCTAAGGAAGCTTTTTTCTAGATGGGACGTAACTAAGGAGCTAGCATGCGTTGATAGATGCGAGGGGCCCGATCTTTCGATGAGATGGTAACTATCAGTTTGGTGGAGATGACTTTGATGATCTGACTACAAACGTGCACGACGTTGCGCTTTAGTAGTCGCTAAACGAACTCCGAGAGGTCATTGACCACGCCGGAGCACGATCAACCTGACCACAAAGGTCTATTCCTGCGAGCAATCGAAGAACGAGCAAGAATATGATAAAGCCATCTGAATATTGTGAATATATATATGAAGTTTTGATAAAAGTGGGGTTCTAAAAGCAGTCTTGGCCTAGTCGTTGGACACAAACGAAGTACACGAAGTTGAAGCAGTAGCTAACTTTTAACTAATTAAAATCCAAGTCTAAATGATGCCTTAAGGGCTGTATTTATAGGGGAAAAGGGAGGGGATTTTGTCCACCCTTGGCAAGGTGGGACTAAAACACCTCCTGAATCATTTCCCCTACAATACTGTCTCTAAAAATAGCCTATGAAGTAGTATTTCAAAATTACATGGGCCTGGCCCAAAAATAAGGTGGCGCGGCACCAATAATAAGCTATGGATGAAATTTATGAAAGGCCATCTTGTATATTTCGTCCATCTTCTTGTATGTCATCATGGTGGCTTCAAAATGTGGAAATCTCCACTACAAACTCCATTCTTGTTCCCTTCGCAAGCGCCTTCATCTTCATGCTTGATCATGCTCCAATGTTCATCCTTCTTGTACATGCTAGGCCCTTCAGTTGTAAGCAACACAAATGTATCGAAGTTAGGCAGCATCATATTCTCATGAATAATAGAAACATTACCAAGAAACAAAAGTACCTGATAATATAACTGGCGTGCGCGAGCTCTACTAATCGAACCAATAGGTATAGCAGTAGGGGATGTGGGTGTAACTATGGTAGCCATGTCCTCATCATCCTCCCCTTCTTGAAAACAAAGTCGTCATCGGCGTTGTTTAATCTGAAATGTGACTAACAAAAGAGACAAGGTGTACACATTGTATATGTATAGGTCATCCATTCTTACTGATCTCAGTTGTGGCACAGGTGACACATTTATGCAAGAGTACTCTTCAAATGTCGTGAAATATAAAGCCAAAATATTATCTCAAGAAGTCAAAGGCATGAATACATTGCAACTCAGTTTGCACATATAAGTGACGCTCTTATTCATATCACAAGGTTGGCAATGCTAATCATTAAACCATCCCAACATTGGTGAATAAATTTTAATTGTTTCAACTTTACATGCTACAACATGCTTAAATAAGCAAACATGCAACAAGTCATTTGATACAAAATCATCACCAAGATTAGAGGTCATATCAAAATGATTAAATATTGGCACAATTATTTTCAAACATAGTTGATCCAAATCTGATTTATTCCCTGATTCACATGGTTCTTTCATCAATAATTAATTCAATGGGTTTACTCAAAATTGTTCTTATTGCATTCGTTTGGTCACATGGCAAAGTCAAATCATCAACATAGTCCTGTAAAATAAGTGGTGTGATCAAAGTATTGGGTAGCTCATCACATGGTGCATTTAAATTGACAAGGCATTCAGCATACTCGTGTGGAGAGGGAAGATCAGTACCTTTGTCATTACCTCTTATGGTCAACTCAGATGATGTAGGCACTCTCAGTGTAGTCAGATCATGTGGTGGAGGTGATGTAGTGCTCACAACAACGGATGTTGTTGTCATAGTAGGCGCAGTGGTGGAAGGAACAACTGTTGCAACTCTTGGGATTTGCACCTTGAGCTTGTTTGTCTTCTGGGCAACACGTCTTGTTATCTCCTGTTCAGCTTTGCACACAAGACAAAACAAACGGTTCATAGGATAACACTTTTCATGAATTAGTATCTTCTGAATATCACAGTTTAATCCTCCCCAAAATCTATCCATAAAATCTTATTCACTTTCTTCCAAAGAGGAATGCAACAAGGTAGTTTGTAAATCATCATAATATTTCGCTACAGTGTCACTACCTTGTTTTAAATGTTGTAACTTTTTAATCATGTCATGAATATAATAGTGGGGACGAAAGTATGTCTCGTGGCAAGTTTCAAATCGTCCCAAGTAGTAGGTATATAATCAGGGTGTAACCCACAATATTCGCTCCACCAAACTGAAGCATAACCAGTGAATGAACCAATCGCGACCTTAAGTTTTTTATGTTCAGCTAAATTATGGGTAGGGATGGCAATGGGTAGGGTATGGGTGGGTACAATCTCTTTCTGCCCAAACCCATACATATAGAAACTTTCTATACCCACCCATTTCAATACCCATGGGCACAAGTTCACACCCATGCCCATACCCATCGGGTATCCTATACCCAATGGGTATCCAATGGGTACAACATATAGCATTTAAATTTTAAAGAAGTAGAGAAATGAGCGTAAAATTCAAGTGATGATGGATGATCTATCTAGTACCGACGTGATGTCCTCCGATGGGTGGCAAGCAAGGGAGTACAATAAATGGTTGGTGGAAACCTGACACAGTGGGAGGCGGTAGTGGGAACTGGGGTTTGCTGGTTCGGGAGTTGGACAAGAGTGCATTGGTGATGTGTCGAGATTTCATCATTTTGAGGAGTCACATAGGACATAGGAGGAGTGCGAGCTGGTTGTTGCTAGCCTATGAGCTATGGTTGGTTTAGGGCATAAGGAATTGAGAATTGAACCATATGAGTTGGATGATGACCCCACACGTCATAGTAGTTATTTTCATTTAATAAATTTTTTTGGTTATCCATTGGGTTACCCAAGGGCGCAATCTCATACCCATGCCCTACCCGTATATTTTGTGGGTATGGATACCCATTACCCATGGGTACAAAATCTTGCCAATTCTTACCCATGCCCACTGTTTTCGGGTAGGGTACCTATGGATACCCATACCCATGGGCAAAACTGCCATCCCTAATTATGGGAAGCAAATATATCATTCATTTCGAACTCCCATTCAATATATAAAGCAGGTCTAAAACGGCCATTAAATTGTGGTATAGAAACATTAACCTGATCGTGTGTATTTGGATGTCTTTGCACCTTTCATGACGGTTGTGGTATTTGCTTAGGTGGTGGCACGTCTCCCACGATCGATAAAGCCCATGAACTAACAACTCTGGATCATGTCATCATTAGTAGAAACAAGAAACAAAATTCAAAAATAATGTTCCTATAAACTACTGGGATGTGATGGTAAAACGCTCACAGTATAGCAAATATCAAAGTCTTACAAGTTCTTACCATGCAGAAGGTGGTGACTGGCCACCAATGGTGTCAAATAACTCGGAAAATTGAGTAAAGTGATTGCCAAGTGAATGTATGTAAGCACGGTGTAGAATTATATGTGGAGCTGGGTTGGCTTTATATATGAGGGGAAAAATGCTACAACCACGTTAATTAATGCAAGTTGAAAATTCGATCAAAGTGATCGAGTGCTGGCCTTAGGCAATACTGCGAGCCTACGACACAGACGAATTCACAACAGCGAGATGACGTGGTAATGAATGAAAGGATCACATTTGCAGCCAAAGAGATTTTTTTCAGGCAAAAAGGATGCGCGAGGAGCGTGACCCAAATATGCAATCTGACAGATAAATTATGATGGCCAACTTGTCTCCTTTATTCACATTATTTTCTCTCACCAAATCAGAACTTTTTTTTAACTCTCCAACAAGTAGGCAAGTACTAGTATTCTTCCAATGCAAAAAGACAAATAGCAGAAAGAGTTAGACACGGGATTCCAAGCAAAATGGTAAGAAGCATGCACGTATCAACAATTATGTTGCTTTTGTGACAACCACGCAGATTCCAAAATATTCCCTCTCTCTTTACTATTTCTTTTTCTATCTCAAATGGGACAATTCCATTTCTCCTCTAACTTGAGCCACCACCTGGCATTTGCCCCTAATTTTTAGGTATGCTCAAAAATACCCCTGTGCTGTCAAGTCACCTTACAGAAATGCCTTTCTGTGTCGTTACCGTCCGGTCAAAGGGGTTTGACCGTCTGGTGAACAGTAACATGGTGAACAGTAAATTCAAAAAAAATAGCAACAAAAATCAAAAAATTCTGATATTTTGTGGGATCGCAGATACTCATGGGAGCAAGGTGCGTGCAAATTTTCGTGCTGTTTGGACATTCTAGCAGCTCGTGTCAAAGGAAAAAATGTAAATATGTATGCTGTGAACAGTAAATTCAAAAAAATAGCAAGGAAATTCAAAAAAACTATGAAATTTTTTGGCATCAAAGAGGCTGGGGTGCGCAAGGTGCGTGCAAATTTTTGTTATGTTTCGACATTGTATGAGCTCGTGGAGAAAAAAACAAAATTTGGCGCAGAAAAAAACTTTGAAAAAATGCACTATTTTGTTTTTTTTTTGCTAGAGCTCCTCGCATGTCATTTGATCACAAAAATTTGCAAGCGCCTTGCGCACCCAAGCCTCTTTGATGCCAAAAAATTTCATATTTTTTTAAATTTTCTTGCTATTTTTTTGAATTTACTGTTCACAGCATATAGATTTACAATTTTTCCTTTGCCACGAGTTCCTGGAATGTCCAAACAGCGCCAAATTTTGCACGCACCTTGCGCCCTTGAGTATCTTCGATCCCACAACAAATTTTTCAGAATTTCTTGATTTTTTTTTGCTATTTTTTTTTGAATTTACTGTTCACCATGTTACTATTCACCATACGGTCAAAGCCCTTTGACCGGACGGCAAGGGCATTTCTATAAGGTGACTTGACGGCAAAGGGGTATTTTTGAGCATACCTGAAAATTAGGGGCAAATGCCAGGTGGTGGCTCAAGTTAGGGGGAGAAATGGAATTGTCCCATCTCAAATAGTGTGGAAGGTCAACGCACAAACCAGCTACTAATAATGTGGTCACTTCTTTGTTTTTTTTAACGCTATCTCCACAAGATTGGCACTTTCCTTGTATCTCTATTTAACTAGATCGATATCGCGCCTTGGTGCGAGGGTGCTGGTCCCAACATTTTGGCAAGCAGGTAATACTAAGTTAGTAGGAATCCAGGTTTAGCATATGCATTCATACAGAATAACAATAAAGTGAATTAGAAACATTCAATTGTGATAGGGATAGGAGCAAGGCATAGCGTTGCTCAATATCGGCACGAGACTATAAGTCAGAATCGATTTCAGTGCGTTCGTAAAATCACAAAAGATAGCCACTCGACATGAAGTTCGATACCAAAAGCACAATAATAGGAGATGAAGTAATAAGAACAGGAACATAATAAAGGAGAGACATCTACCGAGTCATAGCTACTAAGCATACTAATAGGTGGCTTCATTCAACTTCCTTGTCGATAAACTTCATAATGCGCCACTTCGCACGATCCAGATGCAAACAACTTGTGAGATATGTCATCATCTCTGTATATGCAAACTTGTGAGATATATTGCAAAGAGATGAAGTTTATAAATCAGAACTGACAGTATAAGTATACAACATCCACTCAATCAAAAGGGCTTCAAAACTACATATATGCAGCCATGCTTCCCATTTATTGGTATAGTTATCCATAGAAATTGCTAGTTGCAATAGAAAAAATGAAATTAGCTTATTCATCGGAAGAATTTTCTTTATAGATCCATCTACACTCATTAATGAGAGAAAAACTTTAAAATATCAATAGAAGAACAATTACATGGAGAAGCAATCAGACAAAACATTACAATAACGCGTTCTAGGAAAACATGGACATATTCCATCAAAGAGCGACAGAGGGAGCGAGAATTAGGATGTTCCATAAATAGCACAGAAATGGTAGCAAGTACAAAATGATCGTGCTGCAAGAAGGTGCACTGAAAGTTTACCTTCGCTGTCAGCAACGCATATCGGATTGTCGTTTGTCGACCCTTTCATGATGTGGTTGCTACCAGTGCTCTAGGAGAAACAAAGTTGCATTAATAGTAATCTGGCAAAACATACGTTGGCTGGGAATAGTAAAGTTGAGATCATATAAAAGATCAAATTCAACTCATATATGTGATAATTGAAACTCTGCACATCAAGTGCGAATCTTGTTATCACTACTACTCTGTTTACGAATAGATGGTAGTAAACATATTGTTAGTCCATATGAAAAGCAACTCTCTCTTTCACTTTATTCAGAAATCATATACACAAATAAAGGATAGTGTGCTTCTTTGTAGTTCCCATCATTTGCAGTTTCGGCTCCTACGAAAGGATTTTAATCACTATCCTATTTTTGTGTCTATCGTGACAAACTATGCCACGTTGTCACAACCTGCTCCAAGCTAAACTATTTAGAAATGAAGGTTAAAATGCCATCTATCTACGAGTTAAAACTTGAACGACTCCAATATTCTTCCTAGAAAGAAGGACAACGAGTCCTATATTGATGCATTCCGGGGCCTTTCCTTTCTAAGTTCCTGCCATGTTAATTGCAGAGTTATTGATTTCCATCGATGGGGTTGTTGTAGTTGAAGAAGTGCATTTACTGGGTGATGTAATGTGTATACAAAGCAAACAGGACACATACTATTATGTCATGACCCACTCCATCATCAAATGCTATACACTGCAGTTTTAGGGCTTTAACAGTAGCATGCTGAATGACCAAAATAACTTGCCAAAGGCTTTAAGTAAAGGTGGAGTTTGGCATAGTGAGAACAACTCTGCCTTTTCACTTAATATCAAAAATCATATACACCCAAATACAGGAAAGTATGCTTCTGTGTACTTCCCAGTTTCTACTGCTTTAAAGAATTTAGTGTCTATCCTATTTTTATGTTTAGTTATAGGCACATCCATACACCTGATCAAGAACAAAACAATGCTCGGGTGTATTAAACTTCTTTTGCCAATGACAATACCAGCACGAAAGTATTAGCACATGGTTTATTAACATAATATAAAAACATAAAGGCACAAATGATCAAGAAGAGGGGGTTGGGGCGAGGAGGGCATGTGTCACAGGTCCGCTCGGCGACTGGGGATTGGGGATTGGATATCGCAGGGATGAAGAAAGCCTCCATCGTCGACCGAATTGGAGCGGTTGGTGTTCTTAAACGTTAAAAGGCCAACAAAATTAAACGTTAAAAGGGGTGGAAAACTAGAGAGTGGATGAGCTCATCGGAGGGTCCTGGCCACTACGACACATGTTGTCATACTAATGAACAAACACTTCCTAGTATACATCAGGGGTTCGCATATGTTACAGTCTGCTATCTAAAACAGTCTGAACATGAATTCTATTGGATAATTAAAAATGTGGTGTTGCGTATACAGTGGCTAGTAGATAATATACTTCAACTAAAAACTAAAACTACAGTTGTCTGCTCTCTGATTATTGAGAACAGAGGCAAGAAACACATCAGTTTGAAACTATTGAGAACAGAGGCACAAGCGTAGCTTAGAAATGTACTCCTCTCTCTCGCTCTCTCAAAATTACAGAACTGCACTTGTTCCTAACTCAAGTCCAAAATCAAATTAAAATCTAGCTATTTCTATTTACTTCTTTTTCTTGTTGTTTGGCACATCAATTTCAATTGTATATACCAGAGGCCAATACATTTAGGAAATGAGGAGAAATGAAAGGGACGGTGAGTACTGACGAATATGGCCAATGTCTAAAGATACTAATCACAATCACAATTCCCTCTGGAGGTTAACTGATTATCACGAACATGTGAGGAAGAAGGTCGCAGCTCGCCTACGGCATAGAGCTGGAATAAAAAGAAGTAGGTGCTCATCATTTCCCATACTTGAACATGCCGCCACCAGCCAATAAACATTCCATTACTCCTGAAAAATTGTAAAGCAAACAAAAATCAATGCTTTGTTTTTTTTTTTGCGGATGAAAAATCAATGCTTTGTGACTGACCAACAAAATTACAAAACAAATTCTTATAACCGAAGGTGCTCTGAACCCAAATCTTTTCTTCATAAACATGGAGAAACTCTCGTGAACAGAGTAAGCTTGCGACATATAAAATGATATTATAAAAAAGAACCAGATAGGAGCTAACAAAATTAAGTTATACGCTAGAAAATCAATAACTATACAAAAATATTCTGGGCCAAATCGAATTCATATAGTACCACTAACTAAACTGACAGGAACCAAACTTTTATATTTTGACCAATTTTCCACATTATTCTGAAGCTCTTGTTATTTCATTTATCTAAATTAAGACTGCCATTATTTAAACTGGATATGCTTAAAGCCTCTATCTGATTTTAGCCAAAGCAGGAGAACATCTAATATAAAAAATAGCGGGCTGAGGTGTTTTTATAATCACCATACGACTTAAAAGTATTACCTCCATACATCCCAGAACATAAAATTAGATGGCAAAAACATGCATGGACTGAACTCTTCAGCAAAATAATATATGTCTATTCAAAGCTATATGTTTCCAGATTGTATAGGATTATTTTAACTGCTTTGACATTTCCTCCTCCTCAATTAGAGGTACAAGTCATAGGATTCGGTGTACTGAATTGATACTTTGCACATATATAGTACATCTTTGTATGTACTTTACAGAAGTACCTCCTGGGATCCTATTACCAAGACAGGTAAGAAAATTGGGCAGCTATGAGATGGATAATTATTTTGAACTTACTGATGACAGGGAGGTCCATTTCAAGCTATGTGATATAGTAAGACATGATCCATCCAAGCTACGTGATGAGCATAACTACTTCAAAATATAGGATTTTTTTAGAAGAACTTCTAATCTGGCTTTGGTGGCAACTCTTTGCTGCAGCGGCAAGTGCTAATGCACCTGATAAAATATAAACCTTCAAATTAAATACAGGAAAATATGGAAGGAAGCAGAGAGGGAAAAAATAAGAAATATACTAAGGGCTGTAACCCAACGTCACACATCTCACAATCAGATAAGAACATGAAATGCAGAAGAAAAGAAAGGCTCTATGGTTGAGACCAGATCACTCACCAGTCACCACCTTATGGTCCAGTCCATCAAAAACAATATATTCTGTTTCATGCTTTCTCGGTTATTTTTGGTATCATTACAATTGGATAAGAAGAATTTATGATAAAGGCTGGAAGATATAAAAGGGCACCAAATTTAAACCGAGCCTTTGTTTCTATCATTTTTTCACCTAGAGAAGTGATGCATTGCTACATAAGAATGAAAAGCACAATCTTGCGAGGAACTCGCAAAGCCAATCAGTACATACATCATTTTAGAAGGACACGAACATAATTTTTCTTCATTAGAACTTTGGAATTTATTAGGAAGAATTTGTTTCA
The DNA here is from genome assembly GCA_011799875.1 of Thinopyrum elongatum. Lineage (NCBI taxonomy): Eukaryota > Viridiplantae > Streptophyta > Magnoliopsida > Poales > Poaceae > Thinopyrum > Thinopyrum elongatum. The sequence goes on along the minus strand of CM022299.1, from coordinate 289,822,087 downwards.
GGAGATCCATTTGGCAAGCACAAGTTGATCATGATGCAACAGAGAACATTCACCATGTAAAATCAAGATTACCTGAGACCGTGTTGTGGACCAGCCAAACCATTCAGTGTCGCTGCAAAAGAAAGGTAAGGATCTGACAGAGCAGTTCCAACCTGTGATAAAATAAATACCATTAGTGCTAGATAGACATGAATCAAAGCACAAAGCTACACATATACATTCGAATTGGATTAACCACAGTAAGAAAATGTATGTGTGTATACATGGTATCGTACAGCTTACACAACTTCATGCTTTCTAGTACGATACAACCACATAAGCAGGTTGTATAAATAAAAGTGAATGCAGCTAGAATAGAGAGAGATGTTGCAGTCGAAAGAAAGTCAATAACATGGCAGTCAAACTTATAAGCTCAATTTATTTTTCACATTCAAACTTATAGGCTCAGCCTATTTGTCAGGCGTCAAACTACTTTGTATGGTTAAGACGGGATCTAAAATGAGAAAGAAAGTGAGGCAGGACTGTGAACCGATGCTAATGTAGTTGTGCAACAAACTTCAGACATCAAAATATACTTCAAAAAAAGTAACATAACATCTGTTGCGAGTGATCAAAAGAGAAAGACAATGGTATTTTAGTCGAGGAAGACCACTTGATAAAAATGCTTGACATCTTAAGATCAATATCAGTGCAATTTGAGCAGAGCATTAACACCTAATCAAGTAATGGCCTTTTCTTAGCAACACCCTCTGCACCTACCAACTACACAGTCATCAAGCTGCACTGGTTATGGCAGGACTGTCATATGGTCTAAGTATTAATACCTGATCAAATAATGGGGTTTTATTAACATGGAGTAACCTAAGGAATGCATGAACTCAAAAAATTAGTAAAACATAGAAAGCTCATAAGTTCAAGCAGAGGATGCATTTCCCTTCCGGTTAGGAAGATAGCATAAATCATGATTACTGACCTCAAGCCAAAATAATTGCCAGCCACCACAAATTCAATCAAATAATAAATTCATATTGATGACCTGTAAGAACAGAATGAAGGAAATCAAATACCAAAATTGGATTATTGACCTGTAAAAAAACTGGAGGCAATCAAATAACACAACTGGAGTTGATTTTGACAATGGCACTAAATAAGTAACTACTGACTTAAAAGAACAAAAAGTAGCAATTACCGGTAGCAGCAGTCTTATGTTGTAATGATTGGCTGCTTCAAGAAACCTTCTCAGTCTGCACTCTGCACAAAACAGAGAACGCCACATACATCAAACAATTATTCTGCAATGTTTAACCATGCCCAAGCACATGCTCTAGGGCTAAATTTCCAAGTAACACATACATGGCAGCAAGATTCAAGAAAAGGAAAAAAGGTTTGCATAAGTGAAGTGATACCTTAGCATATTCTCTTCGTATCATAAGATGCTAGACTGTATCCATGGATTGAACAATAACCTTCTATGAGCAGTCAACCCTTAACCTTATCATAAGATTGCATAAATGATAATAGTTTTAGGACACGTCGATAAAAATAGAGGCTGTACACTGAATAAACTTAGGCGTCGCGAGGTGAAGGAGACGACAGCTATGAATTGAGCAAACATTAATTGTGATTGTTGCAGAAAATGAGAACACACAAATGGAGAGCATGGAATTAAAAGACAATGGTACAGACTTTAAAGCTTAACATGAACCAAGCTACCAATGTTAGTTCTGAACTACCGTTTGCCAATAAGCAGCACTTCATAATTGGCTTCTATATTCCCAATGTAACCAAAACCTTATAACTGACTCAAAAATATTATCTATATTATGAGGTTGTTTGGTTGCTGCCCCGTTCGCCTCGCCAATCACGGGCCGACCAATTAAGGTTTGTTTAAGTAGTGAACCACTAATTAATTTTAGCATCCCGGTTTGTTTAATTAGCTCCATTGTAGAAAGTTTTAGCATCCTGGGTTGTTAAGTTAGAGGGCCACAAATTAGCTCTAGCATCCATGTTTGTTTAATTAGTGAGCCACTAATTATTCAGTCAACTGAGAAGTAGATACACACAATCGGTGATGTATATGCAACACTAACACAACCATTACTCGCGTTGCTCTCATCATGGCACACATCGCCTGCTTGTCAACAACTATCATGTCAACTACAATGAGAAGTGATCGTCGACCAGATGACAATGCTAAGATTCTGTCAAGCATGCAATACCAAGCCCATAATTTTGTAGAAGTTCACATGCAGAAGATAAATATACCTGAATAGCTACTGCCGAAGAATATCAACGGTGGCATCGTCAGCCTCTTACACTGCAAGTTGCCAGTGTCATCTTCCTCCCTAAGCTACCGACGTCCTCTTCTTCACCAAGATGCCGCCGCCAATGAAGATAAATATACCTGAATAGCTACTGCCAGAGAATATCAACGGTGGCATCGTCAGCCTCTTACACTGCAAGTTGCCAGTGTCATCTTCCTTCCTAAGCTACTTCCGTCCTCTTCTTCACCAAGATGCCGCCGCCAATGCCGTGCCATGGTACTGGAGATGGAAACATTCAGATTCAGTACCAGGCATGGCTCAAGATAATGAACAATCCCAAGAAATCAATGAAACCTAGGTGTCACTTAGTCAGATCAAAACAACCAGAACCAAATGCACAAAAAACCTGAAGTAGATAATAATATAGTTAATCTTCCAGGACCTAACACCAGAGCCTGACAATCTTGATATGCCACATGTTTGGACACCTTCATATCATCTAGTATAATATGCATTCCATAAGAGCTTCAGTTCGGAACAACAAAAATTATCACTGTGCGGTGAACTAAAGATCTAAATGAATATAAAGAAAGACGCAGCCATGTCAATACTGACATTGGTACATCCACCTAATTAATTAGAGACATAATATAAGCACACACACACATACACGAAGAAAAAGCTCTCAAACAAGGTAGGGAACGCTGCTAGATTCCTAGATGGAGCAACTTGCATTCAACAAGGCAGCACAGGAGGAACCTACAAAGCACCATCGCAACTGACCCAAACAAAGGCAGAGCCTGACAGAAAACAAAGGAAGGCACAACTATCCAAAGGAACAACTAAAAAAGACAAACACACACACACAACAGGGAGAAACAGAGGCGCATATATTAGTTAGAGGTAAAAAAATACAAACAAGGACAGGAACATAGAACATGCAGTATACCTACCAAGCTGGACAGCCCTAGCCACTGCTCTTGGCGGCTAAAAACCTGGCGAGTAACCTTAAAACACAAAGTAGCCACATGCACTAAATTAGCCATGTAAGACAATAATAAATAAACAAAAATTGCTTCGATATTAGCCTGTCTTGGAATCTTACCAGATGAGTGGAGATTCATGTATGTGGAACTTCATATACAGCTACACAATCATAAGAATTGTCCATCAATCTGTCCTGCCACAAAAAATGTTCAATGCGGTGCTAAATATATGCATCACCAACAATATATAAATCTGCCAATTGTGAGCGACAAGCCAAGTAAAAGGAAAAGGTTGACAGTTGTAACCACCAAATGGATGCAAGCATTTCTAGCCATAAGGCAGGTGATAATAAGCAGGATACCTGACAAATCGCAATAGAAAAAATAAGGGAACATCCACAATGAGAAGCCAGTGGGATTCCCCACCACCATCGCTCCAGAGCAAGATTGAAGTTATAAAAGGCTCAGGACATGAACTGATTTAGTTCCAACCTGCAGCTCAGTGATCCCCATCAAACTGATGGGGTGCTACCACGAGGAACTCGAAGCAAGCGGGTAACAACTAACAATAGGAAGTCGAGTGTAACAGCAAGCACCGAAGCAACTGAATTCAGCAGGCTTTAATCTGCAATTGGACTGTACACCACGCACGCACACCTACCAAATCCAATCCAATCCAGATCGTCGCAGCCTAAAAAACCTACAAGGGCACCTCGCAGGTCGAAAACTAATGAAATCGGGCGTGGAAACAGCTGAATTAAGCAGGTTCAAGGACAGTAGAATTCATGGCACATCTGCAACTTACTAACATGTAACTTTTCTATCATGCAGTTGTCCCAAATAAATGTTTCCATGAACAATATAATTACACAAAGATGCAAAAATAAATAGGAAAGGAGGATATACCTCACTCCCCACTAAGCTGCCAAGATGTGCCACACCCTTGATAACTGAAAATGCATTGGTATAATCGGTAATGTAATAAATAGGAACAAAATTTATTCCACAGGGCACGGAGCGATTCTATCAAATTCTTGCCACGGGACATGGAGAATTCTATCAAATTTGCAGGAATGAGAACTACGCAATCATTGATCGAATCTGGTATTGCAAATGCGCATTCAGTCCAAAAAGATATGTACCTCAGGTTCCCTGAGCAGATCGGCATGGCCGTTGAGGTCCTGTGACTGCGCGACGGCGGAGCAGCGCGCCCGGCGCTCCATGGCGCGCTCCTGCACCCTCAGCAGCGCCTCCATGCGTCTGAGCGTGACGGCGAGCCGCCTCCGCTCCAGCCGGCCGCGCACAAGCGCCTACAGCCGTACGATCCCCCGCAGCGCCTTCAGCGCCCGCCTCGCCTGATCAACCACGTGCGAGACACACGCATCATCAATTCACCGACAAGACCGCATCACATCAGATCAGAAAGCGTAGGAATTTTTGCGTGTTCGTTACCAGAAGGGCGCGGAAGGCGGCCTGGACGCGGACGGCGGCCCACTCCTGCCTGGTCACGCGGAAGTCCGCCGGCGGCGCGCGAGCTACGGCCGCGACGACCGAGCCGACCGCGGCGGCGGACGACGAGGTCGAGGACGTCTCGCAGCCCCCGGCGCCGTCCCTGGACCCGCTCCGCCATAGCCGGCTCCACTTCCGCCCCTTCCCCGTCGCCGCGGACGACGACGGCGCCTTGAGGCCCACCAGCGACTTGATCCACTTCCCCATCGACGCCGCGCAACTCCGCCCCTCTCTCTCGGCGCGTCCGGTGTCCAAGCTCCCGCGTGGCACCATGGGTGGGAGGAGGACTGGAGGAGTGACGATGGATGAAGCAGTCGATATCTCTCATCTCATCCAACCAGCGCCCAACGCCCGAGCTAGCGGCGGCGGCCGGCCGTGGAGCAGGGAGGCGGGCGCGGGTTAGGGTTGGAGGGAGAGAGAGGGGCGAGGCGGAAGGAGCTGGGCGCGGGGGAGGCGCGAGTGCGGGAGGGAGGAGGCGGCTAGGTCATCTCCACGGCAGCGGCTGCCTTTTATACTCCTACATGCGAAATGACGAAAATGCTCTCGATGGGGCAGCGAAATTACAGGCGGTGGCACACAGGATGTTGCACTATTCATCGCTGGAGCACCGGGTTTCGATCCGGTGGCCGAGATCGAACGGCAGAAAACGGATCAGGAAAACGATCCAACGGCCGAGAGTCGCTAAACTCTGAGGAGCCTCGGTGGGTGCTTCGTTTCTTCTTTTTGATTCAAGAACACTTCCAAAACGTGGCAACCAGCAGCCAAAGCGACACAATGACATTTCTTCTCTCTTCTTTCAATTTTTTTCTTAATCTTTTTTTTCTCATTCCACCATGAATCAAGCTCCAGCGAACGAAAGATTATGGCGGCATATGACAATTACGGATATGGCGGTAAATAATATATATGGCAGCGGAAGATGTCAATGAAGTGGATGATGGTGTATATGGATGCGGATGCAGCGTGAATAAAACGTGACTAGAACTTGAAACTCTAAAAGTTTAGACACTTAAACCAGCAACTCGACACACGATGGAACCGAAAATTCAACAAAACAAAAACTAAATGGTAATGGCGAAAAGGCTTAGACCGTCTGGGACACGAATGAACTAATCTACCTTTTTTTGACTTTTTCTTGGACTCTAGATATGAAGAAAAGATGCAATCGAGACTAAAAAACTGGAAAATCTCACCGAGCAACCTGAAAACTGGTACCACTTGACCGAGGCGAGGGGCCCGATCTTTCGATGAGATGATAATTATCGATTTGGCGGGGACGACTTTGACGATCCGACTACAAACATGCACGACGTTGCGTCTTAACAATCGCTAAACCAACTTCGAAAGGTTATTGACCACGTCGGAGCACGATCAACCTGACCACGAAGGTCTATTCCTGTAAGCAATCGTAGAACAAGCAAGAATATGATAAAGCAATTTGAATATTGCGAATATATATGAAGTGTTGATAAAAGTGGGGTTCTAAAAACGGTCTTGGCCTGGTCGTTGGACACAAACGAAGTATGCGAAGTTGCAGCAGTGGCTAACTTTTAACTAATTAAAACCCAAGTCTAAACGATGCCTTAAGGCTGTATTTATAAGGGAAAAGAGAGGGGATTTTGTCCACCCTTGGCAAGGTGGGATTAAAACACCTCCTGAATCGTTTCCCCTACAATATGGACTTTAAAAATAGCCTACGAAGTAGTATTTCAAAATTACATGGGCTGGCCCAAAAATAAGGTGGCGCGACACCAATAATAAGCAATGAACAAAATTTATGAAAGATCATTTTGTATATTTTGTCCATCTTCTTGTATGTCATCATTGTGGCTTCAAAGTGCGGAAATCTCCAATACAAACTCCATTCTTGTTTCCTTCGCACGTGCCTTCATCTTCATATTGATCATGCTCCAATGTTTATCCTTCTTGTCCATGCTAAGCCATTCAGTTTTAAGCAACACAAATGTATCAAAGTTCGCAGCATTATATTCTCGTGAACATTAGAAACATTACCAAGAAACGAAAGTACCTGATAATATAACTGGCGTGCGTGAGCTCTACTAATCGATCCAATAGGTATAGCAGTAGGGTATGTTTTTTTCGAAACGGAGGCAAAAGTTTTGCCTCATCCATTAAATAAGCAGAAGATAGTTGCCCGGTTAATTAACGAAAAACCGGGCTAAAACCATCACAAACCGCCGAGCGGCACACAAAAATACCCTACACACCCCTCAATAATGAGGACCTCATCAAGATACACTTGGACGTCATCGTCATCACTTCTCCCCAACAGGCATCATCGCCCTCCCTAGACTCCGAGCAAGCGACTCCGACTTCGCCGAAAATGAAACTTGACCCCACCCTCATCGTAGAGGTTGTGTGGAAACACAAGCACAATCGTGCCATGCCCAGCCACCCGCATCGAAGGCAGCACAGCTCCGACTCTAAAGGAGAGCTCCGAAGAAGAACTATGCACGGCTGGCACCGTGGGAGACCAACGAACAGACCACTTGCTACATGTCATCGTTGCCACAGGGGCCCCGCCGCCGCATCTCCGACTTCACCGCAACAAAACAAACCGAGGTAATCGCACGGACATGCCGGAGAAGAGCCGACTACCGCAACCAGTGCCACGCCTCCGACTTCACTTGCCATCGCCATCGTTGCCACAGAAGCCTTGAGGCCAACAACCACCATCTTCCACTTGTCTCTCTTGCCAATGCCCCGCTCCGAAGACAAAGCCCTCAAGAGCGGATATGACGCCAAGGCGTCGCCTTCGTCTGGTCACACGGATCTAGGATTTGCCCCGGAGCTGCATCGACCGGCCTAAGCGCGAGGGGTGAGGAAGCAAGACAACGATGCCTTCAAGAAAGTCCACGACGCATGCAGGCGTCACCATCGCTGGTCATAGGCCGAAGACCAAGACAGGGTTTTCACCCTAGCTTCCGAACACCACCTCAACGATCCACACCGGTGTTGGCAAGACCACCAAACCAAGGCCAACCCGTCGACGAAGAGACGCATAGCAGCCAGCCGCACCTCGCGGAGGCCACCGAGGGCCAAAACAGCAGCCGCCATGTCAGATCCGCCCACTGCAGACCAGGAGCAAAGCCACCGGACGTAGCAATCACTGCCGCGCACTGCCAAGCACCATGCCAATCAGGGAGCAGGGAACGCCACCCGAAGCTGAGGACCACCGCGGTGCCCAGCCGTAGCCTGCACTGGACGACCGAAGACGCCAAGTTCGCCGAGCCACGCCAACCAGCCAGCCAAGGCCATCATCCACGCGCGTCGGAGCACCCTGCGGACTGCGCGACCGAAGGATGCCATGCACACCAGCCTCCTGCCTCCGAGCCGCGCCCCCGCGCGCCACATCTGGGCCGCACTCGCTCGTGCGCCCACCGCAGCCCCTGGCTGCCCCTGCGGACCGCGTAGTCGAAGGACGCCGCGCGCAGCCACCTCCTGCCTCCGAGCCCTGCCTCCGCGCGCCAGATCTGGGCCGCCTGCCCGTGGCCGACCGCAGCATCTGGCCGTCCCTGTGCCAGCGCCACGCCGCGCTGCACCACCCCCGCCATCGGCAGGTCGCGAACCGAGTGCCGCCAGCCCGTTGCCTCGTCGTGCCACCCCGCTGCCTCGCCGCGCCGCCTTGAGCAGCCACGCGCCCGAGCTCCCTCAGAGTCAACCGACCCGCGCCGCTCGATCCGTAAAAGGAGGAGGATAAGAGCCCCGCCACCGCCAAGCCACCCGGGCTTTGCCCGGCGGCGCTTGCCAGCAGCGGCGAGGGGAGGGGGTGGCGGTGTGGAGCGCTGACGGCGGCTAGGTTTCGCTCCTTGGTCGCCCACGGGAGCGACCGAGGGGAGCTTCCCTTGTTACCGTTGCGTAGGGAAGCCAACTTTAGCAGTAGGGGTTGTGGTTGTAACTATGATAGCTATGTCCTCATCAGGCGTGGTCACAAACCAAACGATATTGACGAAAGCTGCCTGGCCAGGCACAAAAACAACAGTATCCCAGGCACCGGAATTTCTCAGGCATTCTTTTCAGGGAAGAAACCCAACAGCCCCATACTCTCTCCGTAAATAAATATAAGAGCGTTTAGTATATTTCTTTACCAGGGTATCGTAATAGATCGAGGTATTCAGTGTGAGAGCTAATGACCCGTCATTTATGTATAAAAATAAACTATACAACATGACAATCGAAGACCGGCACAGCGAAGCGCAGTTTGCTTCTAGTAAAGACCTGTTGAAGTCCACGTCAATAGGGCATATCTGATTCTTCATCATTTATTTTTTTACGGGCACAGCAAAGCACGCGTGGTCTTCTAGTATGATTCAATCCTAAATCCTACAAATAAATTTACAAAAAATCTCAAGCTTTTCAAACCTACAGAATTCCTACGAAAATCTATTCAATAAAACGCCGTAAGATTAGCGGTGAAATGGCTCGTCCAGAAATTTAGCCAAATTCAAGACTAGAAACCTACAGACCTCGCTTACCACACCGTAGGCGCGGTTGGCAATCTTCAAATCAAGACGTCACTTATTAGCTCCCACAAAGCTACACTAGAACTGAAAAAAAAAATACTACTGATATTGGACCAACGACCAGTCCTACTTGTTGAGCCTGGCGCCATGATGCATATCCAAACCCAGCACTAACTCAGGAGTAATACATCCTTAAAATGAACTGGGCAGTTGTAAAACCATAGTTTTCATTCAGAATTGAATTTAGGCTCAATATTGTTCGTACAACTTCCACTCCTACCAGTAATAGAACTCATCAGTTGCTGCATATTTGCATGACTTACTGCTCAATCACACGAGGGGAAAAATGGGAGTCCTTGGGAAAGAAGGTCGCTTCACCGCAGCGTTCATACATACATCGACCCTCTTCCCTCACATTCTGCAATCTTGCTTTTGAGCAGGCAAAACCTTTGGAATACTTCAATTTTGTGTTTGTTCTTCGTGCATCTCTCCGTCCTCAAAAAGATCATCATAAGCAACAGGCACACGAATCCTGGCGGCTACTGGTTTATGAGGTTCAGCTTTATCAACAGAAGGAGGTGCTTCCTCTGCATCGACTAAGTGCTCAGGGTCATCATGTGCTTCAACTTCTTCATCAACTAGCGCGCTGCCCTGTGAGCTCGCATCTTCATTTCTGCTCGTCTGTGGTCTTCCTTTCGTATACATGAACTGCTTCTGAAAGGAGAAAGTAGCAAAACCAATTAGACATAATTAAACAGTGGTAGTGGTAGCAAAGATCATTCAGATCCAGTAAAAGTGCAGTAAAATGGTACTTCACCGTACCAATCAGCACCATCAGTTGTAATGGTGGTATTTAAAAAGAGAATTAGAGAAATGAAGCACATCAGTCCATTGTCAACATAGTGAAATTATTCAGGCATGGTTGCTATTTTACACTTATTACTTGATTTATAACAAAGATTGATTATAATTTTGGATATGAATCACAAAAGATCCACTCATTCTGTTGATACTAGTTCACTCAGGCTGGCTCATCTAGACTCAAAATTAACCAAATTATCTTAAGTTCCTTTATTTTTGCCTGCTTTTTGTGACAATGACGTGGCATGTACACAGTTCCCCTGGTTAAAGGGAGCTGTAGGAAATGGCTATTGCACTAAACAGCCATAAATAAGAATGTCGTGCAAAAGATCCACTCATTCTGTTAATACTAGTTCACTCAGGCTGGCTCATCTAGACTCAAAATTAACCAAATTATCTTAAGTTCCTTAATTTTGCCTGTTTTTTGTGACAACGACGTGGATTGTACAAAAAAAAAACGTCGCGAAAGGTTGCTGTAGGAAATGGCTATTGGACTAAACAGACATACATGAGGAATGGTAGTGCGAAAACTAGCACTATGACAAGTCACATAAAATGTCTTACCTCAAGCTCCCTTCCCTTCACCATAATTTCCTTGTATGCCTTTGGCTCTCGTGATTTCAAGATGTTCCAGAGGATTCCACCACCTGTCCGGAAACGACTTCCATCAGCAATCGTCTGCCCACCACACTTCTGAATGGCCTCAACCTAGAATAGAATGTACTTAGCAATAGACAACAACTCAAGAATACTATACTTTACAGGTTCTAAAATATTGCTATCTGATCATATAGACGGCAGGAATTATAGAAGGCACAGCTTTAAAATAGGACTTAACTGCAATTGGAATTTTTCACCAAGCATAGAAGACAATATTATTCAGTGACTCTTCAGAAAAACTCCAAACTTCTCAATTACTTAAAACAAACTAATCCATGGAACTGCAAAGAATCAAGGCAGTAATATTTGTAAGAGCAACAGATTTCCTATGAAGGGTTACAAGGGTATGCAAGTGAGCAAGTCCATTTGGCAAATACCTACCAGTCCACCACTGAGGCACATACAAAAACAGAGAGGTCCAGTACAATAGCTTACACTAACAAATTATGACATATTTGTGCTTTAGTAAGAAAAGGATCCATCTCAACCGAGACATTAAACTTTTCAAAAGTACATCAATTGAGAAACTGAACCTCCTTACATACTGTTCAACAAAAGAATTGTATACCTCTCGGACAAGATCGCTGACAGCAGAAACGCCAAGGCAGCCAATAGCATTCCAGACAAGGTATGACTTTTTCTCCTTCAAGCGCCTGCACGTGTCAAGTACAAAACTGCAAAAGGTATAAAGGATTGGGCAGTTAGCAACCTAAAATAAATAACACAACGAAGCAAAATAATTTGCCTCGACAGGTTGGTTGGGCAAACCAAAGTAGCGATAGTTTTATACCAGCGTTTGGAGTATTGGATTACAAGACAGTTTGAAAACTAAACTCTGTATAATCCTCTTGTGAAAAGAAGTCTTTGTATTCATGATAGCAATTAACTAAGTTCTATTAAATGTATAATGTTTGTTGACCATGTTGTGCAATTGCGCCGTTGCACTTCAGTATCATCAACACGGTGTGAGCATTTTCCTTCATATAAAAATTTCACATAGAAGAAACAAACATTTCGAAAGGATGACCAAAACCATTATACGTATAAACCAATTTCCGCAAAAGTCAATACTCCCAATTTGTGAAACAAAGTGGTATATAGACGAACGTTAATTTTCTAATTTCGTCTCGGGCATAACCAAAACCCTAAGCGAGTGGTGCGAGGGTTTTTACCGATTAATGTCGCCGATCTTGGTGGGTGGTCCATCCGGCCTCCCCCTGTTCTTACTCCTCCCGGACTTTCGCTTCTTTTTTTTCTTGCCCGCCGATCCGCCCGCCTGCGCACCACCGCCAGCGGCTCCTGCTCCGGCGGCGGGGGGGTCGGGGACGGGGGTTTCCTCCGCTTCCGCGTCAGCCATCTCGACGTCATCTCCGCCGAAATCTAGGGTTTCCTCGTCGAGCACGGCATCCAGGATGCTCTCGCCCCTCTCCATGCCGCCGCCACAAGCAGCAGGGGGCCCTCACGCCCTCGCCGCTCTTTTGCCGCAACAAAACGAGGAGCGCAGCACAAAGAGGAAAAGGGCCGCCCAATATGGTTGGCAAGGCTTTTGGCCTCGGGCGCGGTCATGCGTCATGGTTTTTTTTTTTCGAACACAGTACAGACGCAAGCGCTCATATACACGCGCATACACTCATCCCTATGAACGCGCGCACACACCCTATCTCTATGAGCACCTCCGAAAGACTGAGCCAGCATATCATCTTGAAATTTACGAAGGGCTTCTTGGAAGAAAGAACCGGCGGAGGAGTACTTGACGCGCTCTCAGCCACCGTGTCGCGTTCTGAGCGCTTTTTCTGAAAAAAAAATTCTGCACGTGTTTTTAGCTTTTTTTTTCTATGTTTTTGGCTTTTTGGTTTTTCACCAGTTTTTCTTAGGTTTTAGAGAAAAAAATAAAAAAATGCGCATAAAATCATGTTTTCTTTTTCCCTTCCGCGAGGGCCTCTTGTAAATGAAAAAAACGCATATTTTTTTCTTCTTTTTCTCCTTTCACGAGAGGCATGGATTTGCTTCCGCGAGAGGCACAGACGTGCCTCTCAAAAACGGAAAAAACGCATTTTCTTTTTTTCTTCCGCGAGAGGCACACTCATGCCTCTCGGAAACAGAAAAAATGTGTTTCTTTTTTTCATTCCACGAGAAGCACTGTAACATCCCAAAATCTTGAATTTTGGAATGTTATATAAATTAAGTAATATTGATTGTTTTGTTGTGATATTGATTGAAATTGAGTTGAATTTAAAACTTTGAGAGTTTTGATAGAGTGTTAAATAGAGAGGGAATAAAATGACTTTCCCAAAATTTCCCATTTTGGATTTTTGGTTGTATTGCAAATTTGGATATTTAAATATTCAAACATTTTCAAATTCAAAGGAAATAACTGAGAGAAGGTAATATGACTCCTTCAAATAAACAGAGTTGGGAATGTTCTAAATATTAAATTCTAGTTATTCAATATATTTTTAAACTCAAGAAGAATATTAAGAGAGAACATAGCATGACTTCTTCAGAACAAAAGAGTTGCAAATAAATATTTGAATATCATTTGGTAATTAGAAGTTATCTGAGAAATTATTTTTAATACTCAAATAAGCTATATTGCAAAATTATATATTTTCAAAATTTTCTTTTAGGCCAGAGAAAAAGTTCACAGAGCTCTATATATTGCCAAATAATTACGTGAATTTTTCTCGTATTTGTAGATTAATTTTACTTTGTCTTTTTTGTGTTTTACTGTTTCTGTAAATACAAATTAGAAAAAAAACTTTGTTTAAAAAAAAAGAATCAAGCGCCAGGCAGGGGCAACCCAACCGGCCCAGCTCGGCCTTTAAGCCAACGGCTTGCGTCTCCCGCCGAAACGGTACGCCCAGGGCGACCGACCCTCCCCTCGCCCGCGCTTGCCTCTCCGCTGCAACTGACACCGCGCGCGCCTTCTTCCTCCTCCCGCAAGCCGCGCGCCAAGTCCTGCTCTTACACGTCGCCACAGCCATCATTCAAACCCGCGCCACCTCTATCTCCAGCTCGCCCCATCCTCCAAGTCGACGCCCCTATATAACCCGAGAACCCGGCTCCCTTTTCCCCTACATTTTTTTCGCCTGAGACCACCTAAATCGCAAGCTCGCGCCGCCCGGCTCCACGGCCCGACGCATTTCGTCGTCGATTCCATCTCCGGTGAGTCATCCCGAGCCCCCTCTCTCTGTCAATCTTTTTCCCTCGCCGTTGCTCACTCGACTGACATCTTTCCGCCGCCCAGGGTACACCGGAGAAGCCACCTCGAGGTCGTGCGCCCACCGCCGGAGCCGTAGCTCACCCTAGCTCCACTGTCGTCTACCCGCTCGCTTTCGCCGTACCTGACCACCAACGACACCACCCCCTAGTTCGCCTCGCTCCGTCTCATCCGCAGGACACCACTGCCATCGCCCACGACCACTGGAGCACCGCCGCTGGCCACGCCCGAGCCAACTCACCGTCGACCTCGCCCTCGCGCCGCCGTTGTAAGTCCTCCTCCATCCGATCTTAATCGACGGACTAGATTAGATCTAATCTAATTACGAACCGGTACGGGTTTATTCGCGGTTTAGTGCGGTTTAGTAGAACCGAGCTGTCGGTTTTCTTTACTTTAGCTGCGGTGCGCACCGATTTGCTTAAGTCTCGGCCACCCGCCTCTTTGCTCCGCAGCAGACGCCTCTCAGCTAACCACTGCTCGCCACGTGTCCACCTCTGCCATGATCGACCGAAACTTAACAGTTTCAGATTTCGAAATTTCTTCAAAAAATTTAGCATATCTTTAGATCTACAACTCCTAATTCAGTGATTATTTTCCCTACTATTTCATATCGACCCCATCTATCCAGTAGACTCAACTATTTTTTTTTAACTTTAAAATTTGAGTTCGATTAGATTCAAATTTAAACTTTAATAGGCCATAACTTTAGTTTCATAACTCTGATTTAGTTGATTCTTTTTGCTAATTAAAGCTTAAGAATCTACTTTCTGTTAGAATTTTAATCACACTAATTACCTGTTGTTAGAAATATGTTTCTGTTCAGGAGTTCGATTTGGTTCTTTTGGAGTTTTCAAATCTTTTCTTTGTAATCTTTTTGGATCTTTGAGTAATTGTTCATGTATGTGCTATTGTTTGCTTATACACTAGATTGTCCGGAGTGTGAGGCTGGGTATTATCAATCTTTAGAGTTCAACCATCGTCAGCAAGGCAAGTTCACACTATGATCATTCTTTTGTATACCCAAGTTTTTCCTATGCATTAGTTCCACCGTTATACTTGCATCGGTAGGATTGGGAATTGTGGCAATGCTTTGTAGTTCATTGAGGTAGGGACCTATGACCCTTGATTACCCCAGGAATCGTTGATTGTTAAGTTAGATTGCTTAGCCATGCTTTTGTAGATGGGTTGGTATGTGTGATTCATGCAAGTTGTGAGAGAAATAATAATTTTGGGTTAACCTTAAGGTGGCAACAATTTTAACACACCTCTAGGTGGAATGGTTGGGGCACTCTGGAGAAACCAGTGGAGTTTTCCGAGCACCTGGAGAAACCAGGACTTGCCCAGGGGATCCTGGAGTACCCGAATATCACCCTATGGAAAGCCACCCAGGCTCAAAGAGATTTAACAATTTTTCATAACTAGAAGCTTACGTGTGCAGCCACAAGCTATTATGGGCTCTGGCTTGGTTGATCAGTTGTGGTGACCCTTAACAGGTGGTGCTACGAGAAGTAGATATAAGTAGGTGGGATGGGCACTACCTGGGTTAGGGGAAGCTCTTCTGAAAGACCATGTCCTCGATCTTCCAATTCTCAAACACCAGGCAGTGCGAGAACTACAAAGGAGGTGATCGAGTCTTGTGGGGAAAAGTGTGCAAAACTCTGCAGAGTGTAAAACTAATCGATTCGCCGTGTCCCCGGTTATGGACAATTTGAGCATCAAGATGTGGGAATTTGAGCGATCTCGTCACATTTAACTAATTCAACGGGTTTTAATCAATTTGGATATAGATTAAGTGGAGGAACTATCTCAATCATATGATAAGCTTTGTAGTAATAAGTTGATATTCTTTTTGATGGCAGAGAAAAATCAGCTTTACGCAAAATTCAAACTTAGAACCTTCCACTAGCCAAATTGCATGTAGAAGTAGGACTTTTGTTCTCTCTTATGGTGTGACTTGCCAATACATTCAATGAATTGACCTAAACGGCTACAACTTATCGTGTTGCAGGATTTATACGACGAGTAAGTGATGCGTTGTAGGGTTACAATGTCTACACTGAACTTTGCCATTGTTGTTGATGGGACTCCACAATCTTTGTTGTTGTTTTTGATGTGTGGTCTATAAGGTAATAGTATTTACATTACTTTATAACATGTGATTTACTGTTATTTCATCGAGAACTGTGTGTGCTGGCTACTGATCCAGGGATAACACATTAAGCACAGGAGACTTGGATCCTATTAGGAACTAGGTCGCTACAAGATGGTATTAGAGCATATATTGACTGTAGGACGTGACCCTAGAAATTGGAAAGCCCTAGGATAGGATCTCTCTACAACATTATTTTCAAAAAAATCTCTAACTGCTCATCTTTTCTGAGTTCTATAAAATATTCCCTCTTACCCCTAAATAGTTCGACCAAACCCATTCCCCTTTGACTACCTGGACGAATCATCTTATGCCACTTCAAGACGGATAAGACATTGGACCACTCGTGGACACTTCAGAGGAGAGACTAAAGCTACAAGTATTGAAGACCCCGAATACTCGAAGAATTTGAAGGCTCTGAAGAATTACTAGATTGATATGACCTTTAGAAGACCAAAACCCCTATTCTATAGACACGTTAGATGCGATGATTTGTGAGCTGCCATTTTTGTGGTTTTCGGACAACAACAAATAAAACCAATTTTCAACATAAAAATTTATTGTTTGTATGGGTATCTTTCTCCCTCTCCCTCTAACCTTATCTCAGCCCAAAACCCTTGGACCCAATCACTACTGCAGGATGCTACGAACGCGACACATGAATCAGAGACCCTTCGACCAAACTGTGTGCGGTGCATTAATCGCAAATAGTGTTGTAATAAAACCGTCACCAATAAGACGAATTGTGTGCGATGGTGGAGGTATCAAGCACGATTCAGACTAGAGTTGCATGTGCGATACGTGGCATACAACTGATCCATACGAACTATTTGTGATGAGCCAGAAAAACATAAACGGTCAGCCATATCAAGGTGTGCGCGATAGACGACATACAGTTCACTCGGATGAACTATTTGCGATGATCCAGAAGAACACAAACGATTCAGCATAACAAGATGTGTGTGATACCCTGCAAACAGGTTGGTAATCAGAATTGTGTGCGATAATTATAGACAACGCATATGATTTTTTGTTGTGAATTGTGTGCTCGACAGGGCACACAATTCAAGAAACCAACTGTGGGCGATAGTGTAAAAGATCTTTGTCGAATACATATTGCTAACCATCTGCGATGAGATTGACAGGGGAAACAGAGACAACGAATTAATATGAGCGAACGGCTACAGGGATATACAGTCTGCTTAATTTAGTACTTCTTCTTGTTGTTGTTGGATGGCCCTGTGATACGTCCATTTTGCATCATGATTCCCTACCATTATTTATATTGTTTTTGGTCATTATTCCACCTTATGATGCAATTCTAATGCCTTTTCTCTCTTAATTTGCGAGATTTACATGGAGAGTGAAATTACCGGTAGCTGGAATTCTGGACCTGAAAAAGCTAGAGTAGAGAAGCCTATTCTACAAAACTCCAAATGACCCAAAACTTCACGGAGATTTTTTATTTAATATATAAAAAATACTAGAGCAACGAAATACCAGAGGGGGCCACCAACTGCTCACAAGGCAACAAGGCGCGGTCATCTCCCAGGAGCCTAATGCCTTATGGGTCCCACAACTGGCCCCCAGTGCCCATCTTCTGCTATATGAGGGGTTTTGACCTAGAAAAAAAATAAGAGGAAGACTTTCGGGATGAAGCGCCGCCGTCTCGAGGCGGAACCTGGGCAGGAGCACTTTTACTCTTCAGTGGAGCGATTCCGTCGGGGACACTTCCCTCCGGGAGGGGGAAATCAAAGCTATCGACATCACCAACGATCCTCTCATCGTGGGAGGACCAATCCTCATCAACATCTTCACCAGCACCATCTCATCTCAAACCCTAGTTTATCTCTTGTATTCAATCTTTATCCCAAAATCTCATATTGGTACCTATGGGTTACTAGTAGTGTTGATTACATCTTGTAGTTTATGCTAGTTGGTTTATTTGGTGGAAGATTAAATGTTCAGATCCTTAACCATATTCAATACCCCTCTGATCTTGAACATGAATATGATTTGTGAGTAGTTACGTTTGTTCTTGAGGACAAGGAAAAGTCTTGTGATAAGTAATCATGTGAAGTTGGCATTCGTTTGATATTTTGATGATATGTACGTTGTTGCTTCCTTTAGTGGTGTCATGTGAACGTCGACTACATGACACTTCACCAACTTGGGCCTAAGGGAAGGCATTGTGGAGTAATAAGTAGATGATGGGTTGCTAGAGTGACAGAAGCTTAAACCCTAGTTTATGTGTTTTTTCATAAGGGGCTGATTTGGATCCATATGTTTCATGCTATGGTTAGATCTATCTTAATTCTTGTTTCGTAGTTGCGGATGCTTGCGAGAGGGGGTAATCATAAGTGGGTTGCTTGTTCAAGTAAGAACAGCACCCAAGCACCGGTCCACCCACACATCAAATTATCAAAGTAACGAACACGAATCAACTAAACATGATGAACGTGACTAGACGATAATTCCCACGTGTCCTCAAGAGCGCTTTGGTTATTATAAGAGGACATTTCAGCTTGTCCTTTGCTATAAAAAGGATTGGGCCACCTTACTGCACCCTTGTTACCATTGTTACTTGTTACTTGTTACGAATTATCTTGCTACAGAACTATCTATCACTGCTACATATAACACTTGCGGAGAATACCTTGCTGAAAACCGCTTGTCATTTCCTTCTGCTCCTC
The DNA here is from genome assembly GCA_011799875.1 of Thinopyrum elongatum. NCBI lineage: Eukaryota > Viridiplantae > Streptophyta > Magnoliopsida > Poales > Poaceae > Thinopyrum > Thinopyrum elongatum. The sequence goes on along the minus strand of CM022299.1, from coordinate 289,803,261 downwards.
ATTGGGTTCGACACTCTTACTTATCAAAAGGACTATGGTTGATCCCCTATACTTGTGGGTCATCACCCCACGACATCATCTTGGCGAGGACGCTTCTTGCCGCTGATCAATGGCTTTTCATCGCCGTCGCCATCGTTGTTGATGTCCTCCTCGTTTGACCATTCCTCCTCATCATCATTGTCGTTGTCTTCTTTGTCCTCTGACGGCTCCTCGTCCGTCTGATTGTCGTCCGATGACTCGGGCAGCGGCGGCCCTTCCATGATCCGGATAAAATCAGGTCAGGGCTCGACGTCGGACTCATGGAAGACGAGCAGGATGATTTCGAGGTTGACCTATCATCGGGCACTAGACTGCTAGCGAAACTGTCATCCTCGTTGTTGCTCGACATGGATACGGTACGTATACAGACCGTGAGAAAGCGAGATTGCATAGTGTGTGTAAGTGTGTAGCGCGGCCGGCCGGGATGATAAAGATGGTGGAGACTGAAGCGGGGTATGAAGAAAAGAAGAATGACAATTGAAGCAGGGGATTGATGGATTATATTGGCACCTTGGCAGGCAGTTAGAATCCTGATATAATCAACTGCAATTATTAGTACCCAATCGCTCCAAATTCCCGCGGTTGCGTAGTTCTCAATGTGATAATTACGTACACGGGTTGGAGCGTCAAAATGTGAAACTAGCATTTTTCATAGGACAATTGACAAGCAATAGATGAGCTCTGCTTATTGATGTAGCCAGTAATAATCAAGCAAAACCCCTAATCATTGTTGCAAACAGCGCATAGAAGATGGCTAATGCAACAACCACAACTACACATGCTAGTTTCTTCTTGTCTCTTGCTTTCATCTGTTGCGTGTGATCGATTCTTTCTTGCTTCATCGTAGTGATTGTACACTCCAGATCAGTCAGTTTCTTCTTCAGCTTTATGTTATCTTCTGTGAGCTTGGTGATAACACTCCGAGCCATGCCATGCATCATCCAACCAGTTAACAAAGGCACAAGCCTCATATCCCTGCCAATGTTAAATAGTATTCAGGATGAGCGGGTGTATTAACTCAACTTAAATGATGAACTTAGCACTAACCTCTAAGGGGCAACTGAGAAACCGTCTGCCAATGTCGAATCCCTCCGTGCATGCATGTCGAATCCGAGTGTGTTTGTGCACACAACTCCACTTTTGTTACTTCTCGGTGGCACAAAACTCAGAGTCGAACTCATGTTTCAGGAGTCTGGAGTCATACTCCGGATCCGGCGGTTGATCGCTTTCCTGGGTATTGGGGGGGTCATTCAAGACAGATTGAGCTGGGAGCTACTTTGGACATGTTAAAAAAGATCGGGATAGATTGGAACCTGACAAGATGATTCAGATTCATAGTACACCGGCCTTCTAATGACATTAGGCAAGTGCCCAGCGGTGACTGTCGTCGTGGCGGCGCCGCCCATCGCACTGCCTAGAGCGGCGATACAAGCCGGAACGGTGATAACCCATAAGTATAGGGGATAGCAACAGTTTTCAAGGGTAGTATTTCACCCAAATTTATTGATTCGGCACAAGGGGAGCCAAATAATATTTGTAAGTATTAGTAGTTGAGTTGTCAATTCAACCACACCTGGAGAAATAAATATCTGCATCAAAGTGTTTAGTAGCACAGTAATATGATAGTTTGATAGCAGTAGTAACAGCAGCAATAGTAACAGTAGCAGCAACAAAAGTAACTTAGCAAAGATCAATATGCGAAAAGCATAGGCATTAGATCAGTGATGGATATTTGTGTTGGATGACATTCATCATATAACAGTCACAACCTAGAGCGATACACAATAGCTCCAATTCATCAATGTAATGTAGGCATGTATTCCGTATATAGTCATACGTGCTTATAATAAGAACTTGCATGATATATTTTGTCCTACCCTCCCGTGGCAGCGGGGTCCATACGGAAAGTAAGGGATATTAAGGCCTCCTTTTAATAGAGAACTGGAACAAAGCATTATCACATAGTGAATACATGAACTCCTCATACTACGGTCATCACCGGAAAGAATCCCAACTATTGTCACTCTGGGGTATGCGGACCATAACATGTAATAGGTCCATATAACTTGCAAGATAGGATCAAGAACTCAAATATATTCATGAAAACATAGAGGGTTCAGATCTGAAATCATGGCACTCGGGTCCTAGTGACAAGCATTAAGCATAGCAAAGTCATAGCAACATCAATCTCAGAACATAGTGGATACTAGGGATCAAGCCCTAACAAATTGACTCGATTACATGAAAAATCTCATTCAACTCCATCACTGTCCAACAAGCCTACGAAGGAATTACTCACTCCCGGCGGTGAGCATCATGAAATTGGTCATGAAGAAGGGTTGGTGATGATGATTGACGGTGTCCTGGACTAGGGGGTCCTCACCACATCGTCTCCCGACCAGGTGGATCGGGCTGAGGGACCCCCATGGAGGTTCACTAATGGGCCACTTTGGGCAGCCCATGACATATACGAGGAGGATTCCACAAGACTTGATGATCAAGACAAGGACTCCTCTCCACTGACGTATTCAACTAAGACTCTTGTTATCCTAGGCCTCCGGTACATTATATAAGCCAGAGGGTTTAGTCCATAGAGACAGCCATACACACATCAACGCAATCTCATTCACCTAGTGTGGGATCGAAAGTAGGTCTAGAGGGGGGGGGGTGATTAGACTACTTGACCAAATAAAAATCTAGCCTTTTCCCAATTTTAAGTCTTGGCAGATTTTAGCAACTTAGCACAAGTCAAGTAATCAACCTACACATGCAATTCTAAGAGTGTAGCAGCGGAAAGTAAAACATTGCATATGAAGGTAAAGGGAAGGGTTTGGAGAAGGCAAACGCAATGTAGACATGGAGATTTTTGGCGTGGTTCCGATAGGTGGTGCTATCATACGTCCACGTTGATGGAGACTTCAACCCACGAAGGGTAACGGTTGCGCAAGTCCACGGAGGGCTCCACCCATGAAGGGTCCACGAAGAAGCAACCTTGTCTATCCCACCATGGCCATCGCCCATGAAGGACTTGCCTCACTCGGGTAGATCTTCATGAAGTAGGCGATCTCCTTGCCCTTACAAACTCCTTGGTTCAACTCCACAATCTTGTCGGAGGCTCCCAAGTGACACCTAACCAATCTAGGAGACACCACTCTCCAAAAGGTAATAGATGGTGTGTTGATGATGAACTCCTTGCTCTTGTGCTTCAAATGATAGTCTCCCCAACACTCAACTCTCTCTCACAGATTTGGATATGGTGGAAAGATGATTTGGGTGGAAAGCAACTTGGGGAAGGCTAGAGATCAAGATTCTTGTGGTTGGATTGGAATGTCTTGGTCTCAACACATGAGTAGGTGGTTCTCTCTCAGAAAATGAGTAGTGGAAGTGTAGGCACGTTCTGATAGCTCTCTCTTGAATAGAGAAGGGGGTGGAGGGGTATATATAACCTCCACACAAAATCCAACCGTTACACACATTTGACCCAACTCGGCCAGACCGAATGGAAGAACTCGGTGAGACCGATTCAATTCAAAATGTGAACGTTAGGAATCTCGGTGGGACCGATATGATCAACTCGGTGAGACCGATGCGCTAGGGTTAGGGCAAAACCTCATCTCGGTGTGACCGATTGCATGAACTCGGTGAGACCGATTTCAACAATGAGCAAACAGAAAGTTGGTCAGGCAAACTTGGTGGGACCGATCGCTCCTTTCGGTAAGACCGAAATGTTACAAAAGGGAAACAGAGAGTTTGCATTGCGAACTCGGTGGGACCGATCGCTCATTTCGGTGAGACCGAAATGTTACGAAGGGAAACAGAGAGTTTGCAATCCCATCTCGGTGAGACCGAACTGATTAGGGTTTCTGGCAGTGGCTATGCCAAAGGAACTTGGTGGCGCCGGATAGATCAAATCAGTGGGGCCGAGTTTGACTTTAGGTTTAGGACATATTTGGATTGAGAAAGTGGTTGAGGGCTTTGGAGCATATCACTAAGCACTTTGAGCAAGTAGACCATTAAGCAACACCTCATCCCCTTTTAATAGTATTGGTTTTTCCTATGGACTCAATGTGATCTTGGATCACTAAAATAGAAATGTAGAGTCTTGAGCTTTTGCCAATATTTGTCCTTAGCATTTTGAGGGGTCCACATCTCTAGTCCATGTGCCATGCCAATCATTGAACTTTATGAAATATTTAACTTGAAAGGATATTAGTTCAATGAGCTATATGTTGTTATGAATTACCAAAACCACGCGGGGATTAGTTGCACTTTCAATCTCCCCCTTTTTGGTAATTGATGACAACATATAGATCAAAGCTTCGACAAATGATAATATGAATGAAATATATCATCGCTTTGAGAAGTATGTGAAAAGCAAGAGCTCCCCCTAAATTTGTGCATTATTTAAAATTTGCTTTTGAATGCAAATGCACAATCGATTAGGATCATGGGTTACTCTTCCATGTCACATACATCTTGGTGGAGCGCTCAAAATGATAGAATGTAAAGCACATGCACTCATCACCAAGGGAAACATGATTGATCATACACAAGTATTATAGATAGCATCATTCAAGCACACATTAAAGCACAATGATCAACCTCATGATCATAAGTGTATCTCAAACACAAGCACAAATAATGTAGCAACCAAACGAACAAATATCAAGTAGCAAGAGAGGCAAACAAAAGCAAAACACTCTCTCTCTCGAAGCCTAAGATCTATACACTTTCTCCCCCTTTGGCAACAAGTTACCAAAAAACTCGAAAATGCATAGTGCTATTCGGCACTCTAGGCACGATCTTCGAGAGCTCCGGTGTGCGTAGATGGCATTGAGAGGAGTCCGTCTGCAAAGGCTTCTGCTGATGACTGAGGAGCTGGTGAAGCTGCAGCTGAAGGTGCAACTGTGGTAGTTGCTGCAGGTGCTGAAGCTGTAGCTCTGGAATCTGTGACAATTGGCTCTGCTGCAGACCTCTGTGCTCTTGGCACTCTGTGAAATGCATCTGTGGTGACTCTTCCTCTCCTGTCCTCTGCCTCTTCTTGAAGTTGCTCAACTGTGGTTTGGATCTCTGTGACCTTCAAGTCTAGATCATAAAATTTTGTTTCAATGATCCTCTCAAGACTTTCTTGGTTTTGAGTCAGGGTGGCTAGTCCTTTCTCAATCCTCATTGTAGACTCAAGCAGATAAGTGAGCTGATCTTGCTTGGTCTTGAGATTCATAGCTGATACATCTGGCATCTTGGAAGTCTTTGCTGCCTTAGTTTGCTCTCGCTTCTCCTGAGCCTCTACAGATGTAGGATGTGATGCATCCATGACAACAACATTGTCCTCAAAGTTTGGCCTCAGGGGAAGGTGTTCTCTGTCCAGTAGATATGTGCCTGTTCCCATCTTGGAGTTGATGAGCATCTGAATGTGTGGGGCATATCCACATGACCTCTTCTAATCAGTAGCAGTTCTCTTGATGGTTTCAACAACCAATGTCATCACCTTGAACTTCTCTAGCACATGAAATATATGCAGCAGGTTTATTGAGTGACCTCTGATCATCCTGTCATCTCCTGACTTGGGCAGCAAAGTGTACCTCAGTATAGTGTTGATAGTGGGCAGCCCTGATAGCAGATAGTAGATGGAGCCAAACTTGTGAGACTCCAAGGCATGATCAGGAATTTCCTTGTACATGTGAGCCATGGAGTTATGATCTTTCCTGAGCTTGGCATAGACATCTGTGTCATCTTCACCTTCTTCAGGGGCATTGATCAACTTGGCCCATTCTGCAATAGATGATTGGTATCTTGTGCCTTCAGTCATCCAGACTATCTTGCCATCCGGATAGAAGTGTGCAGTTGAATAAAATTGCATGACCATCTCATCATTCCATTTAGTCAGCTTATAACCAACAAACTTGTCAACCTCATTCAGCCTGAAACTCTCATGAACTCCTGGGAAGTAATCTTCATTATCATCGATGAATTTCCAGTCAACCCATCTCATGTCACTGACTATGGGCTTCTTGTCCAAAAGAACTGTTTCATAGAAGTCTTGCTGCTCCTTGGTGTGAAATCTGTAGTCCACAGTTGTCCTTCTCCTCACAGCATATGGGTCTATCTATCTCCACAGTCTGAGACCTGCATCCTTTCTCAACTTCATGTTTTCAGCTAAGGGATGATTGTCATCATGATCTGGAATTTTTGGTTTGAGCTTCCTGAGCACTTGCTGCTCCTCATCCTCTTGAACTTCAGGCACTGGGGCCTTGTTCTTTTCAGCAGCTGGGATGTTTCTGGTGGATCTCTTGGGTGCTGTAGGCTTTGGAACTTGAGCTTGGGTAGATGGCTTTGGAGCTGTCTTGGGCTTAGATGAATCAGCCCCAGACTTGATTGCATCTCCCATAAGCTTCTGAGACTTTGGTGCTGGCTCAACAGCTTCTTCCTCATCATCTTCATCTGGATCTTTCATCATTGATGATTTGCCAATAACTCTGGCCATGGTCTTCTTGACCCTTTCCTTCCTTTTCTTGCCTCCAGCAGCCTCTTCTTCTCTTGGTTCAGGAGTGAACTCCATAGTTTCCTGAGTGGAGGCTCTGGCTTTTGACATAGGCACTCTCTTGGCAGGAGCTTTCTTCTTCATGCCAGGCTTGGTGGCAGCAGCAGCATACTCCTTCTTGACTGCCTTCTTCTTTGAGGTGACCTCCTCATCAACCACAAAGTCCTCATCTTCAGAATCTGAGGTTCTCTTCTTCCTTTGCCTAGTTGCAGCCTTAGGCAAGTTGCTTGGGGTGCTTCTGCTACCCTCATCATAACTGCTATTGGAGGGACTAGTGCCCTCACTGAGATTTGCTTGCTCCTCTGACCTGTTTTGGCTGTCACTATTGTCTGACATGGCTGACACTGACCCTGTGAATAGATAGGTATAGGCAGAGTAGATGAGCATCACAAAGTACAGCTATTTTGGCAAAAAAGTTTGACTCAAAAACTTAATTTTAGTTTTCTGCAGAAAACATTTTGGAGCTACCGATATGACTAACTCGGTGACACCGAAGCAACTTTCGAGTCTAAACAGGCAGTTTTGGTCAGACCGAGACGCAGTTCGGTGACTCCGAGATGCTAGGGTTTCACAGAGAAAGTAAACTCAGTCACACCAACTCGTACACTTCGGTCACACCGAGTTGTACATGTGCAATGGCCTGGGCCAAATCGGTGAGACCGAATACTTCAAATCGGTCGGTCCGAGATGAGTTTGGCGGAAACCTAACCCTAAGTTTTTGCATCAAAACTAATCTAGAGGAAGTTTTGGTTGGATAGGATGATCTCAATCGTGGCTAGAAGCATGGCATTAACCTTTGTGCAAGAATCGGAGTTAAGGAATACACAAAGGGATCGAGTCCGTACCCTAACTTGGCGGCGGACTCGCTACGGCGACAACGGCGGCGAAGAATCCCGTTGACGGCGATAGAGACCAGCAGCAGGAGGGTGCTGGCGACGACGGCGACGATCCGGAGACCAAGGGGGCGGCAGAGCTGGGCAGGCGCGGTTGGGAGTTTAAAGGAATTTCCAAATTTCAACCCGCGGATATATATACCCAGTCACTGTCGGTGTGACCGAGTGGAACGACTCGGTGGCACCGAGATGCAGAATTGCAAGCGGTTACTGCAACTCTGTGTGACCGAACTGTTCTAATCGGTTGCACCGAGATGAAAACCTAGATCAACCCAATGATTTCGGTGAGACCGAGATGGATGAATCGGTCAGACCGAAAGTCATTAAGAGGTTTTGGAAGTTTAAGCCCTTGATGGATCGGTGGCTCCAAGTGCTCCTCATCCGGAGGGTCCGAATTCGACTTGATCAAACTTTGTGATGTAGCATGAATAGAGTTTGAGACGAGAAAAGCATAGATAGCTAGAGGGAGTACTTAGGCATTCTTGTCCATCCATTTGGCAAAAAGAAAAACCAATCAATCAAAACAACAAATGGATGTCCTCGAATGGAGAAAATTATGCAACCAACATGCTCACACAATAAGATAGCAAATGAAATATGTGGCAAAGCATGCACAAACACTCTAGCATCTATCAAGCAATTGGCGATGACTAGGTCATCTATATATGAGTATATTGACTTAGGAGTCAAATGAGAACATTTGATCATAGGTCATACTCATCGTTTAAGCACAAGTGGGGTTACCACTTTTACATAAAGCATTGTTGTGTTCACACCATTAGAGTTGCTTTAGCTCACTTCTTAGAGTAAAGCTCCCCCTAGATGTGATATCCCCCCTAAGAGGGATGAACTAACCTTGGGTTTTGTCGATGATGACTTCATGTAGATGTTGAAGATGTGGATGCTCAATGTTGATGTAGATCATTTGGAGCAATCCATTGGAGTGAGTTGCACTTTCAATACCTACATGGGTTAGTCCCACAAGGAACACACAAGGATATCCATAGACATAGAGTGAAATACACATATGATGTTGTCCATGAAAGCATTAGGTTACCTTGTCCCTTGTTTTATCAACAAGAGGGTTTGTGACTCCTTGAACTAGTGCAAGATATGGAAGTTGATTGCACTTGTCCTTGCCAAAATGAATATGAGTGAAGTATGTTGGCGGAGTCACCCTCAAGAACTCTCTAGTTCTTCTTCTTTGGCACCCACATCAACTTGATGGGGATCCTTGGAGTTGTAGTCGTACTTGATGAAGTGGAACTTGATGTAGTCTTGGGAACCCACTTGACCAAGGCCTTTGGAGCTTCTTCAAATGAATCAATCTCCTCTTAAAGCTTATCCTTGCCTTTTAGCTTGTGGTCTTATGGTGGAAGATCTTCTTGAGCGGAAATCAAGGCAATTGGAGACCAAAGCTCTGATACCACTTGTAGGATCGAAAGTAGGTCTAGAGGGGGGCTGATTAGACTACTTGACCAAATAAAAATCTAGCCTTTTCCCAATTTTAAGTCTTGGCAGATTTTAGCAACTTAGCACAAGTCAAGTAATCAACCTACACATGCAATTCTAAGAGTGTAGCAGCGGAAAGTAAGACATTGCATATGAAGGTAAAGGGAAGGGTTTGGAGAAAGCAAACGCAATGTAGACACGGAGATTTTTGGCGTGGTTCCGATAGGTGGTGCTATCGTACATCCACGTTGATGGAGACTTCAACCCACGAAGGGTAACGGTTGCGCGAGTCCACGGAGGGCTCCACCCACGAAGGGCCCACGAAGAAGCAACCTTGTCTATCCCACCATGGCCATCGCCCATGAAGGACTTGCCTCACTCGGGTAGATCTTCATGAAGTAGGCGATCTCCTTGCCCTTACAAACTCCTTGGTTCAACTCCACAATCTTGTCGGAGGCTCCCAAGTGACACCTAACCAATCTAGGAGACACCACTCTCCAAAAGGTAATAGATGGTGTGTTGATGATGAACTCCTTGCTCTTGTGCTTCAAATGATAGTCTCCCCAACACCCAACTCTCTCTCACAGATTTGGATATGGTGGAAAGATGATTTGGGTGGAAAGCAACTTGGGGAAGGCTAGAGATCAAGATTCTTGTGGTTGGATTGGAATGTCTTGGTCTCAACACATGAGTAGGTGGTTCTCTCTCCAAAAATGAGTAGTGGAAGTGTAGGCACGTTCTGATAGCTCTCTCTGGAATAGAGAAGGGGGTGGAGGGGTATATATAGCCTCCACACAAAATCCAACCGTTACACACATTTGACCCAACTCGGTCAGACCGAATGGAAGAACTCGGTGAGATCGATTCAATTCAAAATGTGAACGTTAGGAATCTCGGTGGGACCGATATGATCAACTCGGTGAGACCGATGTGCTAGGGTTAGGGCAAAACCTCATCTCAGTGTGACCGATTGCATGAACTCGGTGAGACCGATTTCAGCAATGAGCAAACAGAGAGTTGGTCAGGCAAACTCGGTGGGACCGATCGCTCCTTTCGATAAGACCGAAACGTTACGAAAGGGAAACAGAGAGTTTGCATTGCGAACTCGGTGGGACCGATCGCTCATTTCGGTGAGACCGAAACATTACGAAGGGAAACAGAGAGTTTGCAATCCCATCTCGGTGAGACCGAAATCCTTATCGGTGAGACCGAACTGATTAGGGTTTCTGGCAATGGCTATGTCAAAGGAACTCGGTGGCGCCGAATAGATCAAATTGGCGGGGCCGAGTTTGACTTTAGGTTTAGGACATATTTGGATTGAGAAAGTGGTTGAGGGCTTTGGAGCATATCACTAAGCACTTTGAGCAAGTAGACCATTAAGCAACACCTCATCCCTTTTTAATAGTATTGGCTTTTCCTATGGACTCAATGTGATCTTGGATCACTAAAATAGAAATGTAGAGTCTTGAGCTTTTGCCAATATTTGTCCTTAGCATTTTGAGGGGTCCACATCTCTAGTCCATGTGCCATGCCAATCATTGAACTTTCTGAAATATTTAACTTGAAAGGATATTAGTTCAATGAGCTATATGATGTTGTGAATTACCAAAACCACCCGGGGATTAGTTGCACTTTCACCTAGCCTTAGAGTTAGAACACATCTGATGATCTCGAGGTAGATCAACACTGTATTCGATACATCTTCATCAACATAAACAAGAGCAGGACGTAGGGTTTTACCTCCATCAAGAGGGACCGAACCTGGGTAAACATCGTCTCCTTGTTCCTGTTACAATCTATCCGAGATCCACAACTCGGGACCCCCTACCCCAAGGTCTGTCATTTTTCACACCGACACTGGTGCTTTCATTGAGAGCCCGCTGTGTGATCGTAAAGGATCAATGGCTCGTTTGCAGATTGACAGTAGTTTTTTCTGGACAGCGGATTCGTGTTTGCCGTCCCCACCTCCTCGAGCGTCGCTTTGATGATTGCTTCAGTGGAATTGTGTGGAATTGAGTCTACAACAACCCTGTAAAAGTTGTCGCGTTCCGATGGAGGAATCTCCGGCGATCTCCGATATACCGGAGCCCTGTCGAATCTGGACGAGAATCTGGATGAGTTTGGGGCGAAGGGTCCAGCGGCCAGCTCGGACATCCTTTGGGAATCCAAACGTTCATCGGCTGTGGAATTCCTATATCAATCACCCCTCAAAGTTTCAGCTTGATTCGACCGTTCAAACTCCGGGAAACGTTCGATGAGTGCATCAATTTTCAGATTTGTTTTCTGCGCGAAACTGAATCCGACCCGAGTTCATCTTTTTCATGAACTAGTTATCGGATGTCCTTTTTGAAAGAATTTTTATCTAAGGTATTGTGTGTTGTTCTCAAGCATGTGCCTACAAATTTTAAAGTCTTTTCCAAGGTAATCTTCACCGTCGCGTTGGTGTCAAACCAGCCCGACAACGTTGCTCCATGGCTGCCGACCTGCGCTAGATCATCGCTTCGTCGAGCCGAGTTCAACCCCATCGGACCATCACCCCGGTGAGCCGACTAAGAGTTCGACATTGCGAAGGCTAAATCATCACCAACATCATCGCCCCACGGATTGCACGGGTCGGGCGCGTCGACATCGCCGTGTTGTCACTTCATCAAGCCGGCATTTGACTGCGTCACAAGTTACAACCTGCGTTGGCATGGCCGCGTCGTTGCTTCTTCAACCGAGGGCTGATACATCTCCATCGTATCTATAATTTTTGATTGTTTCATGCCAATATTCTACAACTTTCATATACTTTTGGCAACATGTTATATTATTTTTGGGACTAACATATTGATCCAGTGCCAGTTCCTATTTGTTGCATGTTTTTTGTTTCGTAGAATATCCATACCAAACGAAGTCCAAACGCGATAAAACTTTACGGAGATTTTTTTGGAATATATGTGATTTTTGGGAAGTGTAATCAATGCGATACGATGCCCGAGGGGGCCACAAGTTTAGACAGCGTGCCCCCCTACCCTGGGCGCGCCTGGCAGGCTTGTGGCCACCCTATAAGGCGGTTGGTGCCCTTCTTCGTCCCCAAGAAAGCTAATATTTGAATAAAAATCGTGTTAAAATTTCAGCCCAATCGGAGTTACGGATCTCCGGAAATTTAAGAAACGGTGAAAGGCCAGAAAACAGGAATGCAAAAACAGAAGAGAACAGAGAGATGGATCCAATCTCGGAGGGGCTCCCGCCCCTCCACCGCCATGGAGGCCATGTACTAGAGGGGAAACCCTCCTCCCATCTATGGGGGAGGTCAAGGAAGAAGAAGAAGAGGGGGGGCTCTCTCCCCCTCTCTCCCGGTGGCGCCGGAACACCGTCAGGGCCATCATCGTGACGGCGATCTACACCAACAACTTTGCCGCCGTCATCACCAACTCTCTCCCCCTCTATGCAGCGGTGTAACACCTCTTCTCCCCGCTGTAATCTCTACTTAAACATGGTTCTCAACACTACGTATTATTATCCGATGATATGTGGCTATCATATGATGTTTGAGTAGATCCGTTTTGTCCTATGGGTTGATTGATGATCGTGATTGGTTTGAGTTGTATGTTTTATTATTGGTGCTGTCCTATGGTGCTCTCCGTGTCGCGCAAGCGTGAGGGATCCCCGCTGTAGGGTGTTGCAATATGTTCATGATTCGCTTATGGTGGGTGGCGTGAGTGACAGAAGCACAAACCCGAGTAAGTGGGTTGTTGCGTATGGGAGTAAAGAGGACTTGATACTTAATGCTATGGTTGGGTTTTACCTTAATGATCTTTAGTAGTTGCGGATGCTTGCTAGAGTTCCAATCATAAGTGCATATGATCCAAGTAGAGAAAGTATGTTAGCTCATGCCTCTCCCTCATATAAAATTGCAATAATGATTATCGGTCTAGTTATCGACTGCCGAGGACAAATAACTTTCTTGTGACAAAAAGCTCTCTACTAAAACTAACTTAATTGTTTCTTTATCTAAACAATCCCTATCTTTTATTTACGTGTTCTTTGTTATCTTGCAAACCTATCCTGTCACACCGACAAAGTACTTCTAGTTTCATACTTGTTCTAGGTAAAGCGAACATTAAGTGTGCGTAGAGTTGTATCGGTGGTCGATAGAACTTGAAGGGAATATAAATTCTACCTTTAGCTCCTTGTTGGGTTCAACACTCTTACTTATTGAGAAAGGCTACAATCGATCCCCTACACTTGTGGGTTATCAAGACCTTTTTCTGGCGCCATTGCCGGGGAGCAATAGCGTGGGGTGAATATTCTCGTGTGTGCTTGTTTTCTTTATCACTAAGTAGATTTTATTTGCTGTTCTAAGTTGTTCTCTATCTTTAGTTATGGATATGGAATAGGAAATACCAAAAAAATAGGTGTACTTGCTACTCATGGAGATGGGGAACCTCCTAAAACCCTCGATGCTCGTTATGTGAAAAATATTAAACAAATCTTTGATAATCCTGAGAAAACCCCATTCAACTTAATAATGGGAGACACGTTGGATCAACATGAATACTTTAGGGATTATCGCTTGACCCAAAAAGGGAAACTCTTATGGGATCAAATTGAGATGTTGCAATGGTATGCTTGGAATTTATGCTTGAAATATGGTTATTATACTTGCTGCTCCAGGATGAAGGCTCCACACCTTCCCTTTTCATGTGAATTTAATGATAATGAAACCTTTGACTTCTTATGCTAATGGTAGATATGATTACTATGATGTGGAATGAATAGAAGAATTTGTTGCTTTTAAGGGTGCTTATGAAATTGAATCTTTGTTTCAAAAGTGTGAAAATTATGATGATGTTGTTTACAGACCTGGAAATTATGCTATACTTAAATATTGCTATGACAATTATGAATATAATGCCGATATTAATGAGTTTATTGAGAAAGTCTCCGCTGTCCAAGAAGAGACTAATATTTTGCAGGAAACTATGGAAGAAGAAATTGCTGAAACTGTGAGCTCATTAGATGAAAAAGATGATGAGGAGAGCGAATAACAAAAGGAGGAAGAGCGGATTAGCTACCTGTGCCCACCTTCTAATGAGAGTAACTCTTCAACTCATACATTGTTTAAATTCCCTTCGTGCTTATCGAAGGATGAATGCTGTGATGATTACTATGATCCCTTGGATTCGTTTGAAATATCCCTTTTTGATGAGATTGATGCTTGATATGCTTGTGGCCATGATGCCAATATGAATTATGCTTATGGAGATGAACTTTCTATAGTCACTTATGTTAAACATGAAATTGTTGCTATTGCACCCACACACGATAGTCCTATTATCTTTTTGAATTCTCCCAACTACACTATATCAGAGAAGTTTGCGCTTATTAAGGATTCTATTGTTGGGTTGCGTCTTACCATTACACATGATAATTTTGATGAGTATAATATGCATGTGCTTGTTGCTCCTACTTGCAATTATTATGAGAGAGGAACTACATCTCCACCTCTCTATGTTTCCAATACGATAAAATTACAAGAAACTGTTTATCCTATGTATCGGCCTTTATTATGTGTGCATGAATTGTTCTTTTATGACATGCCGATGCATAGGAAGAGAGTTAGACTTCGTCATTGCATGATATATGTTGCTTTGTGCTCACTACTAAAATACAAATCATCGTTAATTAAAATTGGCTTTGATATACCTTGGGATCCGGGTGGATCAATTACTTGAGCACTTTATGCCTAGCTTAATGGCTTTAAAGAAAGCGCTGCCAGGGAGACAACCCGGAAGTTTTAGAGAGTAATTTTATTCTGTTGTGTGCTTTTTAAAAGTTTAAAACAAAAAATATATAGGGGAACCAAAAACTTTTCAAAAAGAAAAGTGAAACTAAGAAAGACGAGCACCGTTGAAGCGGGGGAGCTCCTTGAACTTTGTTCATGCCCATGGAAACTTTGCAAATCTTGAATTACAGAAACTTTTCAACAAAAATAATTATCCCCCTGTACAAATCCATTGTATTATGTGACGCCCCCGATTCAATCGTACACTAATCATACACGCAAATGTGCACGATCAAGATCAGGGACTCACGGGATGATATCACAACACAACTCTAGACACAACTTAAAAATAATACAAGCTTTATATTACAAGCCAGGGGCCTCGGGGGCTCGAATACATCAGCTCGAGTACACAAGAGTCAGCGGAAGCAACAATATCTGAGTACAGACATAAGTTAAATAAGTTGCCATAAGATGGCTAGCACAAACATGGATACGGATGAAGAGGCGCAGGCCTCCTGCCTGGGATCCTCCTAAACTACTCCTGGTCATTGATACATCTCCATCGTATCTACTTTTCCAAACTCTTTTGCCCTTGTTTTGGACTCTAATTTGCATGATTTGAATGGAACTAACCCGGACTGACGTTGTTTTCAGCAGAATTGCCATGGTGTTATTTTTGTGCAGAAATCAAAGTTCTCGGATTGACCTGAAAATTTACGGAGAATATTTTTGGAATATATAAAAAATACCGGCACAAGAATTAACCAGAGGGGGTCCACCCAGAGGCCACAAGCCTGCCCCCCGGGGCGCGCCTAGAGGGCTTGTGGGCCCCCTGGACCTCCTCCGACCCTAACTCCAACTCTATATAACCCTATTTGGGGAGAGAAAAAATCAGAGAGAAGGATTCATCGTGTTTTACGATACGGAGCTGCCGCCACCTCCTGTTCTTCATCGGGAGGGCTGATCTGGAGTCCGTTCAGGGCTCCGAAGAGGGGGATTCATCGCCATCATCATCATCAACCTTCCTCCATCACCAATTTCATGATGCTCACCACCGGGAGTGAGTAATTCCATCGTAGGCTTGCTGGACGATGATGGGTTGGATAGGATTTATCATGTAATCGAGTTAGTTTTGTTAGGGTTTGATCCCTAGTATCCACTATGTTCTGAGATTGATGTTGCTATGGCTTTGCTATGCTTAATGCTTGTCACTAGGGCCCGAGTGCCATGATTTCAGATCTGAACCTATTATGTTTTCATGAATATATGTGAGTTCTTGATCCTATCTTGCAAGTTGTAGACACCTATTACGAGTTATGATCCGCATACCCCAAGGTGACAATAATTGAGATTCTTTCCGGTGATTACCGTAGTTTGAGGAGTTCATGTATTTACTAAGTGGTAATGCTTTGGTCTGGTTCTCTATTAAAAGGAGGCCTTAATATCCCTTAATTTCCATTAGGACCCCTCTGCCATGGGAGGGTAGGACAAAAGATGTCATGCAAGTTCTTTTCCATAAGCACGTATGACTATATATGAAATATATGCCTACATTATATTGATGAATTGGAGCTAGTTCTGTGTCACCCTAGGTTATGACTGCTACATGATGAATATTATCCAACACAATTATCATTGCCGATCCAATGCCTACGAGCTTTTCACATATTGATCTTTGCTAAGTTACTTTCGTTGCTACTGCTGTTACAATCACTACAAAACTGCTACTGTTACTTTTGCCACTGTTACCGTTACTTCCATATTACTTTGCTACTAAATACTTTACTGCAGATATTAAGTCTTTCAGGTGTGGCTGAATTGACAACACAGCTACTAATACTCGTGAATATTCTTTGGCTCCCCTTGTGTCCAATCAATAAATTTGGGTTGAATACTCTACCCTCGAAAACTGTTGCGATCCCCTATACTTGTGGGTTATCAAGACCTTTTTCTGGCGCCGTTGCCGGGGAGCATAGCTCTATTCTCTGAGTCACTTGGGATTTATATCTGTTGATCACTATGAAGAATCTAAAATATACCAAAATGAAGATTTTTTCCTCTACTACGAGGGGAGGTAAGGAACTGCCATCACACTCTGCACTTGATTCACCTTCTGTTTTAAGCAAGCTTGCGACACCTACACCTTCTATTAATTCTGATATGTTGCAAGTAATTGATGATGCTACTTCTGCTATGCATGATGCTTATGATGATACTACTACTTTGCTTGATAATACTGTGCCACTAGGTGAATTTCTTGATGAACAACTTGCTAGAGCTAAAGATATTAAGAATGCTGAAACTGATGATATCTCTGAAACTGATGAAATTATTGAAACTGAAACTTTGAAACACCCATTAGACCTAGCTCTCCTAGATATGAATTGCATGTTATACCTGAGGGTTATGTTATGGATGGAGAGGTAGCTAGGGACTTTCTTACTTGTAGAGATAGAGATGATCTTAAGAAATTACTATGCAAGTGGAAAGAAAAATCCTTGAATGCTAGAATGCAATATGATCCTAAGTTTGCTACTTCACCTATCTTTGTCACTGATAAGGATTATGAATTCTCTGTCGATCCTGAGTTAATTACTTTGGTTGAATCTGATCCTTTCCATGGTTATGAATCTGAAACTTTTGTGGCACATCTTACTAAATTAAATGATATAGCCACCCTATTTGCTCATGAGGAAAAAATTCGCTATTACTATATTCTTAAGTTGTTTCCTTTCTCATTAAAGGGTGATGCTAAGATATGGTTTAATTCTCTTGCTCCTGGTTGTGTGCGTAGTCCCAGGATATGATTTATTACTTCTCTGAAAAACATTTCCCTGCTCATAAGAAACAAGCTGTTTTACAGGAAATATTTAACTTTGTGCAAATTGAAGAAGAGAGTCTCCCACAAGCTTGGGGGAGGGTTCTCCAATTACTTAATGCTTTGCCTGATCATCCTCTCAAGAAAAATGAAATACTTGATATCTTTTATAATGGACTAACTGATGCTTCTAGGGACTACCTAAATAGTTGTGCTGGTTGTGTTTTCAGGGAATGAACTGTTGAACAAGCTGAAGTACTATTGAATAATATACTGAGTAATGATAATGATTGGACTCTTCCCGAACCACCACCTAAACCAACTCCGAAGAAGAGAGGTATTCTATTTCTCAGTCCTGAAAGATATGCAAGAGGCAAAGAAATCTATGAAAGAAAAAGGTATTAAAGCTGAAGATGTTAAGAATTTACCATCTATTGAAGAAATACATGGTCTTGATAACCCGACACAGGTAGTAGAGGTAAATTCTCTCTATAGATTTGATGAAGGTGACATTCCTCATAATAAGTCTGCTAGTTAATGCTTGGATGAATTTGATAACTTTATTGTTAAACAGGAGAATTTCAATGCTTATGTTAGTAGACAACTAAAACGTAATGCTTATATGCTTGAGCACTTGAGTGACTATATGTGTAGAACTGTTAATGATCTCAAGTTTGTTAGTAAACATGCTTCTATGGTAAAAACTCAAGTATAAAAAGTGCTCAAGGCACAAAATGATTTACTTAATGAGATGAACAATAAAAACAATGATCATGTTGTTAGAGTTGTGACTAGAGGTGGTAAAATGACTCAGGAACCTTTGTATCTTGGGGCCATCCTAAGAGAGTTGAACAAGACTCTCAGAGAATTAACATTGATGCACCTTGATAGAGGCGAAGGTGTCTCGATGTTTCGATGAGATAGCTATAGTTTTCATTGGGAGTCGACTTTGACGATCCGACTACGAACGTACGAAGACATTGCGGCTTAGCAATCGCTAAACCAATTTCCGAGGGGTTATTGACCACGCCGGAGCACGATTAACCTGACCACGAGGGTCTATTTCCTGCGAGCAAACGAAGAACAAGCAAGAAACTGCGATTGCAATCTGGATATTGCGAATATAAGAGGACAGCTTTATTGACGAAAGTGGGGTTCTCTGACATCTTGGTCTAGTCGTTAAACGCAAACGAAGTACGCGAAGTTGCAGCTATGGTGAACTATTAATCTAAACAAAACCCAAAGTCTAAACGATGCCCTAAGGGCTGTATATATGGAGGAGTAGGGGGGAATTTCGTGGCCCCTTGTAGGAGGATACCGAAACCAACCCTAACTTTGTTTCCCCACACATACGGACTCTAAAAACAGCCTATACTTAAGTATTTCGAAATTACATGGGCCTGGCCCAAAAATAAGGTGGCGCAGCACCTAAAATAAGCTATGGACGAAATTTATGAAGGGGCATCTTGTATATTTCGTCCATGTCCTTGCAGGTCATCACGGAGGCTTCAAAGTGCTCAAATATGCACTAGAAACGCCATTCTGGATCCCTTCACGCGCGCCTTCATCTCCATGCTTGATCCTGCTCCAGTGTTCACCCCTCTTGTCCATGCTAGGCCCTTCATTAGTAATCAACACAAATGTATCCAATTTAGGCAGCATCATATTCTCATGAACATTAGAATTGTCACCAAGAAACGAAAGTACCTGGTAATTCAATTGGCGTGCGCGAGCTCTAGTAATTGGTCCAGTATGTATAGCAGCAGGGGTTGTGGGTGTAACAATGGTATTGATGTCCTCATCATCCTCCCCTTCTTGAAATGAAGTCATCCTCGACGTAAGCTCATCTTCCTCACCCAAATAAGGCTTCAAATCTGCAATGTTAAAAGTGGGACTAACCCCAAAATCTGCAGGCAGCTCAAGTTTATATGCATTATCATTTGTTTTCTCTAACACCTTAAAAGGACCATCAGCACGTGGCATTAGCTTTGATTTGCGCAAATCAGGAAATCTATCCTTACGCAAAGTAACCAAAGAAGATCTCCAGGTGCAAACACAACACATTTTCTACCCTTATCTCCAACAAGTTTATATTTAGCATTCATACGCTCAATATTCTCCTTAGTTAACTCATGCATTTTTAAGATCAATTCAGCATGTTGTTTAGCATCAAAATTAACCTTCTCCGAAGATGGAAGAGGCAACAAATCAATAGGTGCATGAGGTAGGAAACCATACACAATTTCAAAAGGGCACATCTTAGTAGTAGAATGCAGCAAACGATTATAAGCAAATTCAATATGAGGCAAGCATTCTTCCCACATTTTCTTGTTATTCTTCAAAACAGCCCTAAGCATAGTAGACAGTGTTTTATTGACTACTTCAGTTTGTCCATCAGTTTGGGGGTGACAAGTAGTACTAAAAAGCAGTTTAGTCCCCAACTTAGCCCATAAACATCTCCAAAAGTGGCTAAGAAATTTAGTATCACGATATGAAACAATAGTATTTGGCACACCATGCAAGCGAATAATTTCACGAAAGAACAAATCAGCAACATTAGCAGCAGCATCACTTTTATGACATGGCATGAAGTGTGCCATTTTCGAAAATCTATCCATGACAACAAATATGCTATCCCTCCCCTTCTTTGTTCGAGGTAATCCTAAAACAAAATCCATAGATATATCCTCCCAAGGAACACTAGGTACATGCAAAGGCATATATAAACCATGAGGATTGAGTCATGACTTAGCTTTTTGACATGTAGTGCAGCGAGCAACAAAACGCTCAACATCCCGTCTCATCTTTGGCCAAAAGAAATGTGTAGCAAGTATATCCTCTGTCTTCTTCACACCAAAGTCTCCCATTAATCCTCCTCCATGCACCTCCTGCAACAACAAAAGACGAACGGAGCTAGCTGGAACGCATAGCTTGTTAGCACGAAACAAAAATCCATCGTTAACGACGAACTTGTTCCATGTTCTCCCTTCTTTACAATTCTGCAATACATCTCTAAATTCAGCATCATGCACATATTGATCTTTGATATTCTCCAAACCAAATATTTTAAAGTCAAGTTGTGAAAGCATAGTATAACGACGAGACAATGCATCAGCAATAACATTTTCTTTACCCTTCTTTTGTTTAATGACATAAGGGAAAGTCTCAATGAATTCAACCCATTTAGCATGTCTACGGTTCATTTTTGCTTGACTTTTAATGTGTTTCAAAGATTCATGATCAGAATGTATAACAAATTCTTTGGGCCATAAATAATGTTGCCATTTTTCTAAGGTCCGAACAAGAGCATATAATTCTTAATCATAAGTAGAATAGTTCAGACTAGGCCCACTCAATTTTTCAGAAAAGTATGCAACAGGTTTGCCATCTTGTAATAACACACCTCCTAATCCAATTCCACTAGCATCACATTCAAGCTCAAAAGTCTTATTAAAATCAGGAAGTTGGAGTAAAGGAGCATGTGTCAACTTATCTTTCAATACCGTGAAGGCTTCTTCCTGTGCGGTACCCCAAACAAAAGGCACATCCTTCTTTGTAAGCTCATTGAGAGGTGCAGCAATGGTGCTGAAATCTCTCACAAAACGCCTATAGAAACCAGCGAGTCCAAGAAAACTCCTCACTTGTGTGACCGTTTTGGGCTGCGGCCAACTCCCAATAGCTTCAATCTTGGCTTTATCAACTTCAATTCCCTGTGGAGTAACAACATAGCCAAGAAAAGATACTCGGTCGGTGCAAAAGGTGCACTTCCCAAGGTAACCAAACAAACATGCATCACGTAGAGCAATAAAAACAGCACGTAAATGTTCCAAATGTTCTTCCAAAGATTTGCTATAAATCAGTATATCATCAAAACAGACTACCACAAATCGTCCAATGAAAGCACGTAAAACTTCGTTCATTAATCTCATGAAAGTACTAGGTGCATTAGTTAACCCAAAAGGCATGACTAACCACTCATATGAACCAAACTTAGTTTTAAATGCCGTTTTCCATTCATCTCCCAATTTCATATGAATTTGATGGTATCCACTACGCAAATCAACTTTGGAGAATATTGTAGAGCCACTCAATTCATCAAGCATATCATCTAGCCTAGGAATAGGATGACGATAATGAATAGTAATATTATTAATGCCTATACAATCAACACACATACGCGACGTACCATCCTTTTTTGGCACTAGTATAATAGGAACAACACAAGGACTAAGAGATTCGCGTATATAACCTTTGTCGAGCAGCTCCTGTACTTGAGCATAATCTCCTTTGTCTCCTCTGGATTGGTACGGTATGGCGCACGGTTTGGCAGCGAAGCACCAGGAATTAAGTCAATCTGATGCTCAATCCCGCGAATAGGTGGTAATCCCGGTGGCACGTCTTGTGAAAAGACGTCAGCGAACTCATGCAAAATGTTAGTGACAATAGGAGGCAAAGAGGAAGGCACGTCCTCGAATAAAAATAATGCCTCTTTGCACATAAAAGCATAGCAAACAGATTTGCTGAAATCTAGATCATCAATATCAGATTTGGTGGCAAGTAAACATGCACATTTCAATTTAATTTCAGAAGCAACAGTAGATGGTTTATTATTAGGCTTCATTTGTTGCTCAAATTCTTTTGCCACAATCTGATTTTCACTCTTATTTTTCTCCTGTTTTGCTTTATTAGCTCTATTAATATCATCTTTCAAAATGGAATCAGGAGTCATGGGAAGCAAAGTAATATGTTTATCCTTATGAACAAGAGTATACTGATTGTTTCTACCATGGTGTACATATTTTTTATCAAATTGCCATGGTCTACCAAGTAATAAGGAACATGCTTGCATGGGTACCACATCACAATCAACATAATCAGCATATGTAGAGATACTAAAATGCACACGAACAGTATGTGTTACCTTAACCTTGCCACTGTTGTTGAACCATTGGATGTAGTAAGGATGTGGATGTGGTCTTGTGGTGAGAGATAGCTTCTCCACCATCTCCATGCTAGCCAAGTTGTTGCAGCTCCCTCCATCTATGATGACGCGAACAGAACGTTCCTTCACAACTCCCTTTGTATGGAACAAATTATGCCTCTGATTTTGCTCAGCTTGTGTGACCTGCACACTCAAAACACGTTGAGCAACTAAACTTTCATACCTGTCAGCATCTTCAGCAGCCATGTATTGCGTCTCATGATCAGAATCATCTCCACCGTGTTCTTCACTTGTAATAAGAGCCAAAGTCTCCTCATCATAATCACTAGCGGACTCATACCTACCATCCTCAGTAGCAATCATAACACGTGGAGATTGGCATTCTCTCGCATAATGACCTCTACCCTTACAACGACGGCAAATAATATCATGTGTGTGCCCTGTTGATGCCATGGATGAAGAAGAGCTCTGTGCAGGCCCGGTAGGTGTGCTCTTGGCAGATAATGGTGGTAGTGCCTGCTTTCTTGTATCACGGCTGGAGGTGGCAGCTGACGGAGGTGCCGGTGCACGCGGTGTCCATGATGAAGGTCGACCTACAGAAAAATTAGTCCGCGCCAATGCCTGTGGATCATGCACTTCACGTTCAGCTTTGCAAGCAAGATGGAATAAACGAGTGATATTGTTATACTCCTTATACTCTAAAATGGTCTGAATCTCTCTATTTAATCTACCCATAAAACGTGCAAGCATAGCTTCATTATCCTCAATTATACCACATCTAATCATGCCAGTTTGCAATTCCTGATAATATTCTTCTACAGAATTTTTTCCTTGTCTTAAACGCTGCAATTTCTGAAGTAATTCACGTTGATAAGATGGTGGAACCCAACGAGTACGCATAGCAGTTTTCAAAGTAGCCCAAGTAGCTGGAATAGGATATAATCTACAATGTTCAGACCACCAAACACATGCAAAACTAGTGAAAGCACAAACAGCAGTAGCAACACGTCTTTCCTTAGGATATTGTAAACATGTAAAACATTGGTCAGTTTCTAACTCCCAAGTAAGATATATATCAGGAACATATCTACCCTTGAATGGTGGAATATTCAATTTTAGTTTAGGAAGATGGTCATGATCTCGTACCTGAGGTGGTGGTGCAGCAGCCCTACCATTGCGATTATTTGCATGTGGACGACCTGGTGGTGGTGCTGGTGGTTGCACGTAGTTCTGATTTTGATCAACCTCATCATCATAATCGCCCGTGTAATCGGCATCCTCCTCAGCAGCAGCAGGAGCCACAGAAGCATCAACAGCAGTAGCAGCGGCACTAGAAGTTTGGCCAGGCTCAAGAGGAACACGGCCCGCTCGGCGGAGGGCTGTTTCGCGACGTGGAGGTTGTTGTTGTTGTTGTTGTTGTAATGGTGTAGCAGATGCAGGTGGTGGTTGTGGAAGACGCGCGAGTACTTCATCGAACTTGGCGTTCAACTTGGTGTCAATTGTCTTCTCAACATCATCAATCCTCTCGAGTGCCTTTCCAAAGCTGGCCATCACGTCTTCCACCTGTTGACCCACCATTTGCTGAAATTTATCATGAAGCTCCTTCATTGTCATGTTCTCCCAGTCAATCTCGTCGGGTTGTGATCCTGCCATGGTTAGCAGCAATAGAAACACACAAGAATATGATCCTACAGACTACTAGAAAGTGGTGAGGTGTCACAAATCCGTCAAGCAAATCTCAAATTCTTACCAGTTCTTACACAGCAGCAGGCGGTGATCAGCAACCGTTGTAGTCAAAACTCTCAAAGCTTGGATAGAGCGATTACCAGGGAGAGTCAGACACATGATGTAGATGTATGTGGAGCTGGGATGGCTTATAATATGGTAGCAAAAAGGTCAGCAATAATTAATTCAGAGATGCAAAGTTGAATAAACGCTCAATGACGGTACTGTGCTGGTTCTAGGCTAGACCGTACTAGAGAGGCGAGCCTAGAACACTAACAAAATCACGGCGCTGCACGTAAACAAAGGAGGAGCACACTCTGAATTTTTTTTTCACTTTTTTTGCTGTAACACCCCATGTCATTAGCCACAGTAATCACTTTTGATAATGACAAGTCAGCATGTTTAACAGTGCATAATCATCATTAGCATCATATTGGATTTCAACTCCTAACTCAAATTCAAATTTAAATGAAAGTGGAAAATAAAAGTTATCCAACATAGAAACTAAAATGTTCAATAAATAGCAAATATTGCAGAGATCATTCTAAAATTGTAACCAACAATAAATAAATTAATTAGGTGGCTCAAACTTTACCAAAACAGTTAGGATTAATGCATTTTAATTATTATAAAAGTGGTGTGAGATCCATTTCACTCCAAACCAATTTTTGACAGTGGTAGAGGATGCCTAGTATTTATTGGAACAATTGCCATGTTCTACAAAAATCATTTTGAGGCCTAACTTTTTACAAAAAGGGACAATAAGGAATAAATAAAGACAAAAGAAAAAGAAAAAGAAAATACACAACCCCCCCCCACGCTGGGCCAACCGGCCGGCCCAGCCGGCCCTCCTCTCTGGCCTACAAGCCCACTCCCCGAACCCAATACCCTCCACCCGACCCCACTTCCCCCCCCCACTCTCCCCTCATTTTCTCGATCCAGATCGAGATCGAGGCGACCACGCCCCCGACCCCGACGACACCGCCTCGGATCGCCGTCGCCGTTGCCTCCTCGCCCTCCTCTCCCTCGCGCGGCGCCGTCACCCTGCGTCGCCGCTCGACGACCCGCCCTCGCCGGACCGATCCGTCCTCGGCTCCTCACCGTCCTCTGCACCACCTCGCCGCCCGGGTCCACCCCTGCCGCCGTCGACCACGCCGGCGCCGCCCCGTCCCGGTCTCATCCTCACCGGCCGACCCCGCGCCCGCTGCCTTTTCCCTACACCCCCGCCGTGAGCACCGCACCTGCCTCCCTCTTCCTCCCTCTCCTCCTCTGTGCGCACGCGCCGTCGTCGCGCACGCCCGCCTCCCGCTGCAACCCGCTGCTGCACCCGCGCCGCGCCTCCCCTGGCCTCGCTCCCGTTCGCCTGCCCTGCTCGCCTTGCCGCTCGCTCGCTGGCCGCCTCCGCCCTCCACAGCCGCACCGGAGCTCTCCTCCCTCGCCCCCCCACTCCCGTGCCCACTCGCTGCAGGCTCTGCCGCTGGCTGCGGCCACTGCTGCCGCTGGGCTCCCGCAGCCACTACCACCGCCCGCGACTGCCGCCGCTGCTCGCTGCGCGCCGTCGCCGGCCGCCGCAGCCGCCACCTGGACCTGCCCCGCGCCCGGGTCCAGCGCCCGGCGCCCGCGCCCGCCCAGGCGCCCGTCGCCCTCCTGCCCGCTAACCCGCTAAGGCCCCTGTGCCTATGGCACGTGGGGCCCGCCCTGGAACGTTTAAATAATAATAATAATAAATAAATATTAATTAATTAATTAATTAAGTGAATTAATTTGGTTTAATTAACCTAATCATTTAGTTAAACTAATTAAACCATGTTTAGATTAATCTAATTTAATTAATTAGTTTAATTAGAGGTTAATTAATTAGTTAACCCTAATTAACCTAACCAGTCTATGACATGTGGGACCCACGTGTCAGGACGCCTGCTGATGTCATGCTGACATCAGCATAACACTGTTTTGGATAATGTTAATTTAAATAATTAATTAAATTCCAGAAATTAATAAAAACTTTAGAAAATCATATTAAATAATCCGTAACTCCGATGAAAATACTTTATACATGAAACTTGCTCAGAATTTCGATACGAACCCGAATACGCCCTCCGTATTCCCGTCAGATGCCCCTAGCTATAAGAACATTGAACTTTTAGACCGATTTCAATAAATGAATAGTGCCCAACTTTAATTAAATAAATCCGAATAAATTCCTAAATTAACTAAATCATTTAGTTAGGCAGTAGAACACCCCGACACTGCATATTGTCATGTCATACTTTGTGTAGCATTGTTTGCTTTGTATTTACTGTTTTCTCCCCCCCTCCTTCTCTCTCGATAGACGCTGAGACCGCTGACGACGCTGCCGTGAACGACTACTACGTCGACGACCCTTCTCTCTCGACACAGCTTCCAGGCAAGCCCTCCCTTGATCAACCCGATATCGCCTATTCCTTCTCTCTACTGCTTGCATTAGAGTAGTGTAGCATGTTACTGCTTTCGGTTAATCCTATTCTGTTGCATAGCCTGTCTTTGCTACTACTGTTGATACCTTACCTGCAATCCTAAATGCTTAGTATAGGTTGCTAGAATTACATCAGTGGCCCTACACTCTTGTCCGTCTGCCATGCTATACTACTGGGCCGTGATCACTTCGGGAGGTGATCACGGGTACATATACTATATACTATTACATACTTATGTTACTGTTCGGAGATGGGGGCTGAAGGGGCAGGTGGTTCCATCCAGGCAGAGGTGGGCCTAGGTTCCCGACGGCCCTCGAGTGTTACTTTGTGGCGGAGCGACAGGGCAGGTTGTGACCACCTAGGAGATAGGTGGGCATGGTCCTGGTCAGCGTCCGCGGTTACTTCAAAATAACACGCTTAACGAGATTGGGTATTTGATCTGAGTCTGGCTACGAGCCTATACGCGCTAACCACCACGCGGGAACAGTTATGGGTACTCGACGTCGTGGTATCAGCCGAAGCCTCCTAGACGTCAGCGACTGAGCGGCGCGCGCCGGGTTGGACCACGTAACGCGACTTCCTTTGTAATGGAGGTTGCTAGGTCTGCTCTCCGGCCGCCCACGCAACGTGCAGGTGTGCAATGGGCGATGGGCCCAGACCCCTGCGCGCATAGGATTTAGACCGGCGTTCTGACCTCTCTGTTAGGCCTAGGTAGGGCTGCGACGTGTTGATCTTCCGAGGCCGGACATGACCCAGGAAAGTGTGCCCGGCCAGAGGGATCGAGCGTGTTGGGTAATGTGGTGCACCCCTGCAGGGAAGTTTATCTATTCGAATAGCCGTGTCCCTCGGTAAAAGGACGACCCGGAGTTGTACCTCGACCTTATGACAACTAGAACCAGATACTTAATAAAACACACCCTTTCAAGTGCCAGATACAACCCGGTGATTGCTCTCTCACAGGGCGACGAGGAGAGGATCGCCGGGTAGGAATTATGCTATGCGATGCTACTTGGTGAACTTACCATCTACTCTCTTCTACATGCTGCAAGATGGAGGCTGCCAGAAGCGTAGACTTCGACAGGATTAGATATCCCCCCTCTTATTCTGGCTTTCTGCAGTTCAGTCCACTGATATGGCCCTTTACACATATACCCATGCATATGTAGTGTAGCTCCTTGCTTGCGAGTACTTTGGATGAGTACTCACGGTTGCTTTGCTCCCCCTTTTTCCCCTTTCTATACCCGATTGTCGCAACCAGATGCTGGAGCCCAGGAGCCAGACGCCACCTTCGACGACCCCTACTACACCGAGGGTGCCTACTACTACGTGCAGGCCACCGACGACGACCAGGAGTAGTTTAGGAGGATCCCAGGCAGGAGGCTTGCGCCTCTTTTGATATGTATCGCAGTATGTGCTAGCCATCTTATGGCACCTTGTTTAACTTATGACTGTACTCAGATATTGTTGCTTCCGCTGACTCGTCTATGATCGAGCACTTGTATTCGAGCCCTCAAGGCCCCTGGCTTGTATTATGATGCTTGTATGACTTATTTTACTGTTAGAGTTGTGTTGTGATATCTTCCCGTGAGTTCCTGATCTTGATCGTACACGTTTGCGTGTATGATTAGTGTACGATTGAATCGGGGGAGTCACAAGTTGGTATCAGAGCCAGGTTTCGATCCTGGGACCTGTGGGTTATGGGCCCACATCGCCATTGGGTGGTATTAGGATCTTTTACTCCTCGATCTTTACTCCGGGACTCTGAGCTCTCTTCTACTCGGGTTAAACAAATTTACTAACTCTAACATTAGGATCCCGTGGCCACATTCACCCTAAAGTTGGATAAGCCATAGTTATTCCTTAGAATAGTATTTTGAACAATATCCACACTGTCATATGACTCCTTTGAAACATCTTTGTTTTCAGATGGAACCCACGAGGCAGGTCGTGCGCCACACGACGGCCATTGGTGTCCCAGGTTCACCTGCAGTGTTAGCTGAGATGATGACCTATCTGGGTTATCGCTGGCACCCTGAGTACACCGTGTACGAGCAGTACCAGGACTTTAACCAGCAGCAGTACCGTGCCATCGTCCACCTCTACTCTCGGGAGTATGACTCCACTACTGTGCTGCACACCGCTCATGGTGTTGGAGTGACCATCGATATGGCAGTCCACGATGCTGCTTATGCAGCTCTGACACGTCTTCGTGGAGAGTATCGGGCGTTGGACACTTCCCCTTTCAGGCACGTTGCTATCGCATCCGACGTTGGTGCGGAGGGATATTACACTGCTGCCTACTCCACCATCACCCGAGAGCCCTTCCACCATCAGAACCTGGTTCTGCATGCTGATGGGCTGGATCGAGCTAACCGAGCTCTTCGCCACGAGTTGTACACCACCCGTCAGTACCTTTACAGTGCTTTGACGCTGTTGCACCCCTTTGTCCGATCTGGTGAGCTGCCGCGATCTGCGATCTACCCAGTCAGGACCGTGATGCCCCAGGGTGTCGGTTGGCCAGATGTGGGAGGCTACACTCCCGCACTTGGTCCTCTTTTGCCACCTGGACGTCGGGTTCTACACCAGAGTGTTCACGGACCGCAGGCTACTGACGCGGAGGACTTCCCGTCGCGTCACTACCAGCTGTCAGGCTACACCTACCTCCACAGTTCCTCCTGGGACTGATGTAGTCTTGCTTATTAGCATTAGATGCATTCGCCGCGAGCCTGCGTGCCGCCTATGATGTCTTTAGTCTTATGTACTGATCTCTATGCATGATCCCTTTTGTGAGATATGCCAACTACTATGTAGTATCTATCGTGCTCCTTTCATTATGCATGTTTCACCAAGAATGATTCTTGTCTTTGCAAATTTCTCAATGCTGAACTACCCCTGTTATATATTAGCAGGATGGTTAGACCAGGTGGTCGTGGTCGTGGTGGCAACACCCCACCACCGCCTGAGTATATGGCTGGTATGATCCAACAGTTCGAGCTGAACCGCCAGTTCATGGAGAATATGATGGCTCAGTTCCCGCGCCCCAATATGAACCAGCAGCCAGCCCAAATAACTCTGCAGGATTTCATACGCCTCAACCCAACCATGTACCGCAGCTCAACTCAGCCTCTGGATGCTGATGACTGGCTCCGTGACATCACCTATGAGATGGAGTCTGCTGATGTAGCCCCTGCCAGCTATGTCACCTTTGCTTCCTTCTTTCTGAAGGGACCTGCTGCTCAATGGTGGGACAGCCACAGGCGTACTCTGCCGGTTGGAGCGATCATCACCTGGCCAGACTTTCAAGCTGCTTTCCGTGCCCGCTTCATCCCACAGGGAATCATGGACCGGAAGAAGCGCGAATTCCGCAACCTCACCCAAGGCAACAAAACTGTGGAAGCTTATCAGCGGGAGTTTCTGGACTTATCCCGCTATGCTGAAGAAGACATTGCAACTGATGCACGCAGACAGGAGAAGTTCCGTGATGGCCTTCAAGCTGACATCAAGCTCGCACTGCTAGTGCATGACTTTCCCGATTTCGCCACCTTGGTGAACAAGGCCATCAATGTTGAAACTGGTCTGCAGGAACACCAGAGCTCTCACAGACACAACCGTGACACGGGCTCATCTTCGGGCCCGCCCTCGCAGAAGCGTAAGATCTGGATCCCGAACAGCATGTATCGTCCAAATGCACCTGCTCCAAGGCAGTCTTATGCTGCACCGCGTCTGCCTCCTCCACCGCCCAGGCAGCCAAGACTTCCAGCTGCACCACCCCAAGCTCCTGCTCCCACCCCCAATAATGGTCTGTGCTACAAGTGTGGTCAACCAGGTCACCTTGCCAGGAACTGCTATCAGAACCAGAATCAACTGGCCCTTCCTGCAGCTGGCCGTGGAAGCAACCAGCCCCGCAACAACAATGCCAAGTCTTATGGTCGTGTTCATGCCAACCACGTTGATCTCAATGAAGCTTGAGACCAGCCTGCTACTGTGATGGGTACACTCCTTGTAAATTCAGTACCAGCATCCATTTTATTTGATACAGGTGCATCGCATTCATTCATGTCGGAAGATTTTGCATGCTTGCACGACATTAAAATGTGAGGACATGAACGCTTCGCTATTAGTACACACCCCTGCGGGCCAATGTCGAACCTCCATGTTTTGCAAGGACGTCCCCGTTGAAATCGAAGGACTGGAATTCCTTGTCTCTCCCATCGCACTGAAGTCCTGTAGCATTGATCTCATTCTGGGAATGGAATGGTTGAAAGCGCATACTGCTTCTATAGTTTGCGCCACTAAGACCGTCCATCTGCTACACCCTTCCGATGAAATAATAAGCTACAACGCTCGTCTGGTTCAGAATGCCAAGGCAAGGCTTTATGCGTTGAACGCATTGAACGCTGCACCACTCGAGGGCATTGAAAACATTCCCGTTGTTCATGAATTCCAAGACGTCTTTCCTGAAGAACTTCCAGGGATTCCCCCTGCTAGAGCTGTCGAATTCATCATCGACTTTAAACCAGGCACCACCCCTGTAGCCAAACGACCTTACAAGATG
This sequence comes from Thinopyrum elongatum, assembly GCA_011799875.1. Lineage (NCBI taxonomy): Eukaryota > Viridiplantae > Streptophyta > Magnoliopsida > Poales > Poaceae > Thinopyrum > Thinopyrum elongatum. The sequence goes on along the minus strand of CM022299.1, from coordinate 289,772,067 downwards.
CCGCCACATGAACTCATTGCGCTTAAGGAGGAAATCGACACATCTCTTCGCAGTGGTTTCATTCGCCCCAGTTGCTCTCCTTGGGGAGCACCTTCCCTCTTTGTCAAGAAGAAGGATGGGACAAACTGATTGGTCCAAGACTACCGTCCTATTAACCAAGCTACCATTCAGAACAAATATCCTCTTCCTCGGATCAATGATCTGTATGATCAACTAGCTAGCTCATCAGTGTTCTCCAAACTCGATTTAAGGTTGGGATACCACCAGATCCGTGTTCGTGAAGAGGATATCCCAAAGACCGCATTCGTGACTCGATATGGTTCATATGAGTACACTGTCATGTCATTCAGCTTAACCAATGCTCCAGCCACCTTCTCTCGTTTGATGAACTATATCTTCATGGAATACCTCAACAAGTTCGTCGTGGTTTATCTGGATGATATCCTTCTGTACTCCAAGAATAAAGAAGAGCATGCTGAACATCTTTGTCTTGTCCTGGAGAAGCTTCGAGAGCATCAACTCTATGCTAAGTATTCCAAGTGTGAATTCTGGCTTCCCGAAGTAACTTATCTTGGGCATGTCATCTCCAAGGATGGTATTGCCGTCAACCCCGAGCGAGTTTAGGCTATTCTCGATTGGACTCCTCCGAAGAACGTCAAGCAAGTCAGGAGTTTTCGCGGTCTCGCCAGCTATTGCCGTCGATTCGTCGAGAACTTCTCCAAGATCGCCAGGCCTCTGACTAACCTATTGCATAAGGGCGTCAAGTACCAATGGACAGACAAATGTCAGGAAAGTTTCCAGGCACTCAAGGACAAATTGACTTCTGCCCCAGTGCTTGCTCCACCTGATACTAAGATGGACTTCGTCATTTACTGCAACGCTTCCCGTCAAGGATTAGGCTGTGTCCTAATGCAAGAGCGCAAAGTGATTGCTTATGCATCTCGTCAATTGCGCCCTCATGAAGAGAACTACCCAGTTCACGACCTCGAGCTTGCTGCTGTCATACATGCACTGAAACAGTGGCGACATTACCTTCTCGGTAATCGTTGTGAGATCTTCACCGACCACCAAAGTCTAAAGTATCTGTTTACTCAGCCAGACCTGAACCTCCGTCAGCAGAGATGGATGGAGACTATTGCAGACTTTGACTTGGGTATTTCCTATACACCAGGCAAGGCTAATGTAATGGCTGATGCCTTGAGCCGTAAGTCATATTGCAACCACCTCCAGGTTCACAAAGTTCAACCCTCGCTTGTTGAAGAATTCAGAAAGCTGAACCTCCATATTGTTCCTCCTGGAGCACTCGCTCCCCCTCCTCCAGAGTTCCGCAAGATGAACCTCCGTGTTGTTCCCTAGGGTTTCCTTAATACCCTAGCTGTCGAACCAGATCTCTTGGGCAGCATCAAGACACTGCAGAAGTATGACTCTCAAGCCCACAAGATTAAGCGCTACCTCGCGGCAGGAAGGCCCTCGTGCTTCACCCTTGGAGATGATGACACCTTATTCTTTAAAGGTCAAATAGTGGTCCCTACGGAAGACAACCTGGATATGACTTAGAAGGTTATGAAAGAAGCACATGAAACGCCTCTGTCTATTCATCCCGGTAGCACCAAGATGTACCAAGATGTCCATCGAAAATTCTGGTGGTCTAATATGAAGCAAGACATTGCTCGTTATGTTGCTGAATGTGACGTTTGTTGTCGAATCAAAGCAGAACATCAAAGACCTGCTGGAACTCTGCAACCTATCTCTATTCCTGAATGGAAATGGGACCGTGTTGAAATGGACTTCGTCACTGGTTTTCCCAAATCGCAGAAAGGTAATGATGCTATCCTTGTCATCATTGATCGACTCTCTAAAGTTGCACATTTTCTGGCGGTCAAAGAAACGATCACAGCTAGTCAGCTTGCAACTCTCTACATGTCCAGAATTGTTTCACTGCACGATATTCCACTGGTAATCAGTTTGGACCGTGGCAGCTTATTCACTTCGAAATTCTGGGCAAGTTTCCAAGAAGCTATGGGTACTCATCTGTCATTCAGTACTGCATTTCATCCTCAGTCGCAAGGGCAAGTGGAACGTGTCAACCAAGTTCTCGAAGACATGCTTCGAGCTTGTGTTATCTCTTTCGGCAAGAAATGGGAGGAATCTCTCCCGTATGCGGAGTTCTCTTATAATAATAGCTATCAAGCTAGTCTGAAGATGGCCCCCTTCGAAGTGTTATATGGACGAAAGTGCCGAACCCCTCTGAACTGGTCAGAAACTGGGGAACGTCCACTTTTCGGTCCGGATATTATCCAACACGCCGAAGAACAAGTCCGCATCATTCGTGAGAATCTCAAGACTGCCCAGTCACGTCAGAAGAGTCAGTATGACCGTCATCATAAAGACATGGTCTATCATCCTGGCGAAAAGGCTTATCTTCGAGTTACACCAATGAAGGGTGCTCACCGCTTTGGGATCAAGGGCAAGCTAGCTCCTTGCTATATTGGTCCATTCACTATTCTCGAAAAGCGTGGAAAAGTGGCATATCAACTGGAGCTTCCGCCGAACCTTTCTCAGGTTCATGATGTGTTCCACGTGTCACAACTCCGCCGCTGCTTCAAGGACCCAATCCGAGCAGTGGATCATGAAGTGCTCGAATTGCAACAGGACCTCTCCTATAAAGAGCATCCGGTCCACATTCTCAACCAAGCTAAACGCCGCACACGTCAGAAGGCAATCAAGTTCCTCAAGGTTCAGTGGTCAAATCATTCTGAAGATGAGGCCACTTGGGAACGCGAGGATCGTCTTCGTGAAGAATACCCCACTTTCTTTCAGTCTTCCTCTTAATTCTCGGGACGAGAATTCTTGATAGATGAGGAGAATTGTAACACCCCATGTCATTAGCCACAATAATCACTTTTGATAATGACAAGTCAGCATGTTTAACAGTGCATAATCATCATTAGCATCATATTGCATTTCAACTCCTAACTCAAATTCAAATTTAAATGAAAGTGGAAAATAAAAGTTATCCAACATAGAAACTAAAATGTTCAATAAATAGCAAATATTGCAGAGACCATTCTAAAATTGTAACCAACAATAAATAAATTAATTAGGTGGCTCAAACTTTACCAAAACAGCTAGGATTAATGCATTTTAATTATTATAAAAGTGGTGTGAGATCCATTTCACTCCAAACCAATTTTTGACAGTGGTAGAGGATGCCTAGTATTGATTGGAACAATTGCCATGTTCTACAAAAATCATTTTGAGGCCAACTTTTTACTAAACAGGGAAATAAGAATAATAAAGACAAAAGACAAAAGAAAAGAAAATACACAACCCCCCCCCCCCACGCTGGGCCAACCGGCCCAGGGCCAACGGCCCCTCCTCTGGCCTACAAGGCCACCTCCCCGAACCCTAACCCTCACACCCGATCCCACTTCCCCCCCACTCTCCCTCACTCCTCGATCCAGATCGAGATCGAGGCGACCACGCCCCCGACCCCGACGACACCGCCCCCGGTCGCCGTCGCCGTTGCCTCCTCGCCCTCCTCTCCCTCGCGCGGCGCCGTCACCCTGCGTCGCCGCTCGACGACCCGCCCTCGCCGGACCGATCCGTCCTCGGCTCCTCGCCGTCCTCTGCACCACCTCGCCGCCCGGGTCCGCCCCTGCCGCCGTCGACCACGCCGGCGCCGCCCCGTCCCGGTCTCATCCTCACCGGCCGACCCCGCGCCCGCTGCCTTTTCCCTACACCCCCGCCATGAGCACCGCACCTGCCTCCCTCTTCCTCCCTCTCCTCCTCTGTGCGCACGCGCCGCCGTCACGCACGCCTGCCTCCCGCTGCAACCCGCTGCTGCACCCACGCCGCGCCTCCCCTGGCCTCGCTCCCGCTCGCCTGCCCTGCTCACCTTGCCGCTCGCCCGCTGGCCGCCTCCGCCCTCCACGGCCGCACCGGAGCTCTGCTCCCTCGCCCCCACTCCCGTGCCCACTCGCTGCAGGCTCCGCCGCTGGCTGCGGCCACTACTGCCGCTGGGCTCCCGCAGCCACTACCACCGCCCGCGACTGCCGCCGCTGCTCGCTGCGCGCCGTCGCCGGCCGCCGCAGCCGCCACCTGGACCTGCCCCGCGCCCGGGTCCAGCGCCCGGCGCCCGCGCCCGCCCAGGCGCCCGTCGCCCTCCTGCCCGCTAACCCGCTAAGGCCCCTGTGCCTATGGCACGTGGGGCCCGCCCTGGAACGTTTAAAAAATAAAAAAAAAATAAACATTAATTAATTAATTAATTAAGTGAATTAATTTGGTTTAATTAACCTAATCATTTAGTTAAACTAATTAAACCCTGTTTAGATTAATCTAATTTAATTAATTAGTTTAATTAGAGGTTAATTAATTAGTTAACCCTAATTAACCTAACCAGTCTATGACATGTGGGACCCACGTGTCAGGACGCCTGCTGATGTCATGCTGACGTCAGCATAACACTGTTTCGGATAATGTTAATTTAAATAATTAATTAAATTCCAGAAATTAATAAAAACTTTAGAAAATCATATTAAATAATCCGTAACTCCGATGAAAATACTTTATACATGAAACTTGCTCAGAATTTCGATACGAACCCGAATACGCCCTCCGTATTCCCGTCAGATGCCCCTAGCTATAAGAACATTGAACTTTTAGACCGATTTCAATAAATGAATAGTGCCCAACTTTAATTAAATAAATCCGAATAAATTCCTAAATTAACTAAATCATTTAGTTAGGCAGTAGAACACCCCGGCACTGCATATTGTCATGTCATACTTTGTGTAGCATTGTTTGCTTTGTATTTACTGTTTCCTCCCCCCTCCTTCTCTCTCGATAGACGCTGAGACCGCTGACGACGCTGCCGTGAATGACTACTACGTCGACGACCCTTCTCTCTCGACACAGCTTCCAGGCAAGCCCCCCCTTGATCAACCCGATATCGCCTATTCCTTCTCTCTACTGCTTGCATTAGAGTAGTGTAGCATGTTACTGCTTTTGGTTAATCCTATTCTGTTGCATAGCCTGTCTTTGCTACTACTATTGATACCTTACCTGCAATCCTAAATGCTTAGTATAGGTTGCTAGAATTACATCAGTGTCCCTACACTCTTGTCCGTCTGCCATGCTATACTACTGGGCCGTGATCACTTCGGGAGGTGATCACGGGTACATATACTATATACTATTACATACTTATGTTACTGTTCGGAGATGGGGGCTGAAGGGGCAGGTGGTTCCATCCAGGCAAAGGTGGGCCTAGGTTCCCGACGGCCCCCGAGTGTTACTTTGTGGCGGAGCGACAGGGCAGGTTGTGACCACCTAGGAGACAGGTGGGCCTGGTCCTGGTCGGCGTCCGCGGTTACTTCAAAATAACATGCTTAACGAGATTGGGTATTTGATCTGAGTCTGGCTACGAGCCTATACGCGCTAACCACCATGCGGGAACAGTTATGGGTACTCGACATCGTGGTATCAGCCGAAGCCTCCTAGACGTCAGCGACTGAGCAGCGCGCGCCGGGTTGGACCGCGTAACGCGACTTCCTTTGTAATGGAGGTTGCTAGGTCTACTCTCCGGCCGCCCACGCAACGTGCAGGTGTGCAATGGGCGATGGGCCCAGACCCCTGCGCGCATAGGATTTAGACCAGCGTGCTGACCTCTCTGTTAGGCCTAGGTAGGGCTGCGACGTGTTGATCTTTCGAGGCCGGACATGACCCAGGAAAGTGTGCCCGGCCAGAGGGATCGAGCATGTTGGGTAATGTGGTGCACCCCTGCAGGGAAGTTTATCTATTCGAATAGCCGTGTTCCTCGGTAAAAGGATGACCCGGAGTTGTACCTCGACCTTATGACAACTAGAACCGGATACTTAATAAAACACACCCTTTCAAGTGCCAGATACAACCCGGTGATCGCTCTCTCACAGGGCGACGAGGAGAGGATCGCCGGGTAGGAATTATGCTATGCGATGCTACTTGGTGAACTTACCATCTACTCTCTTCTACATGCTGCAAGATGGAGGCTGCCAGAAGCGTAGACTTCAACATGATTAGATATCCCCCCTCTTATTCTGGCTTTCTGCAGTTCAGTCCACTGATATGGCCCTTTACACATATACCCATGCATATGTAGTGTAGCTCCTTGCTTGCGAGTACTTTGGATGAGTACTCACGGTTGCTTTGCTCCCCCTTTTTCCCCTTTCTATACCCGATTGTCGCAACCAGATGCTGGAGCCCAGGAGCCAGACGCCACCTTCGACGACCCCTACTACACCGAGGGTGCCTACTACTACGTGCAGGCCGCCGCCGACGACCAGGAGTAGTTTAGGAGGATCCCAGGCAGGAGGCCTGCGCCTCTTTCGATATGTATCCCAGTATGTGCTAGCCATCTTATGGCACCTTGTTTAACTTATGACTGTACTCAGATGTTGTTGCTTCCGCTGACTCGTCTATGATCGAGCACTTGTATTCGAGCCCTCGAGGCCCCTGGCTTGTATTATGATGCTTGTATGACTTATTTTACTGTTAGAGTTGTGTTGTAATATCTTCCCGTGAGTCCCTGATCTTGATCGTACACGTTTGCGTGTATGATTAGTGTACGATTGAATCGGGGGAGTCACATTTGCACTTTGTTTTCCTCTTTTTTTTTGCTCCGCAACATTTTTTTTTTCAAAAAAGTCTACAAATTGTCTAAAAACTGCCTAGCCAGAATTTTCCAGACTTAGTTTTTTTTAAACTGGAACTATTTTTCTACTGCGGGTAGCACGAAAGCTGGGGAGTCTGACTTGGTCACGACTCGGAGTATGGCGTGATCTGGAAATCGAAAACAAAGGAACAAATACTAGACTCGGACTAGGACTGATGGCGGAGATGAATCTGGTGGAAACTCGGACTGGTGGCGGATATATGTAGGGCGGTGGAACACAGACTGGTGGCGAATCTGTGATGGAGGTGGAGTCGGATTAGCGTGATGGCGGTGGATATGTGGTATATAGCAGCGGTGATGACGATGGTGGTATATGGCAGCGGTTACGACGATGGTGTGGTATATGGCACCGGTGATGACGATGGTGGTATATGGCAGCGGTGATGACGATGGTGCGGCGGCGGCGTGACAACTTGTGAACAGAACTCGAAACTCTAAAGGACTAGACACTAAGACCAACAACTTGACACGACGATGCAACCGCAAATTCAACAAAGCAAATACAGAAAATATTATGCAATGGCTCAGATTGGTTTGGATATGATGAACTAACCCTAATTTTTTTTGGCTTTTTCGTGGACTGTAGGTATGAAGAACAGACTCGATCTAAACTATGAAAAAACTGTAAAATCTCACCGAGCAACCTGGAAATCTGATACCACTTGATAGAGGCGAAGGTGTCCCAATGTTTCAATGAGATAGCTATCGTTTTCCGTGGGAGTCGACTTTGATGATCCGACTACGAACGTGCGAAGACGTCACACCTTAGCAATCGCTAAACCAACTTCCAAGGGGTTATTCACCACGCCGGAGCACAATCAACCTGACCACGAGGGTCTATTTCCTGCAAGCAAAGGAAGAACAAGCAAGAAACTGAGATTGCAATCTGGATATTGCGAATATAAGAGGAAAGCTTTATTGACGAAAGTGGGGTTCTGTGACGTCTTGGTCTGGTCATTGAACACAAACGAAGTACGCGAAGTTGCAGCTATGGCGAACTTTTAATCTAAACAAAACCCAAAGTCTACACGATGCCCTAAGGGCTGTATATATGGAGGAGTAGGGGCGAATTTCATGGCCCCTTGTAGGAGGAGTCCGAAACCAACCCTAACTTTGTTTCCCCACACATACGGACTCTAAAAACAGCCTATACTTAAGTATTTCGAAATTACATGGGCCTGGCCCAAAAATAAGGTGGCACAGCACCTAAAATAAGCTATGGACGAAATTTATGAAGGGGCATCTTGTATATTTCGTCCATGTCCTTGTAGGTCATCACGGAGGCTTCAAAGTGCTCAAATATGCACCAGAAACGCCATTCTGGATCCCTTCGCACGCGCCTTCATCTCCATGCTTGATCCTGCTCCAGTGTTCATCCCTCTTTTCCATGCTAGGCCCTTCATTAGTAATCAACACAAATGTATCCAATTTAGGCAGCATCATATTCTCATGAACATTAGAATTATCACCAAGAAACGAAAGTACCTGGTAATTCAATTGGCGTGCGCGAGCTCTAGTAATTGGTCCAGTATGTATAGCACCAGGGGTTGTGGGTGTAACAATGGTATTGATGTCCTCATCACACCTAGTCCTTCTAGAAATAAAAATAATGATGATAGGACTCTGCATGCTTCTAGTGAACCTGTTATAGACACACCTGAGAACCTAAATGATATTTCTATTTCTGATGCTGAACACAATCAGGTGATGAACATGAACCTAGTAATAATGATAATGATGATGTTCATGATGATGCTCAACCTAGTAATGATAATGATGTGGAGATAGAACCTGCTGTTGATCTTGATAACCCACAACCTAAGAATAAAAGATATGATAAGAGAGACTTCATTGCTAGGAAACATGGTAAGGAAAGAGAACTGTGGGTTCAGAAACCCATGCCCTTTCCTCCTAAACCATCCAAGAAAAAGGATGATGAGGACTTTGAGCACTTTGTTGAAATGCTTAGACCTGTCTTTTTGCGTATGCGTTTGACTGATATTCTGAAAATGTTTCCTTATGCTAAGTATATGAAAGATATTGTTACAAATAAAAGAATGATACCGGAAGCTGAAATTTCCACCATGCTTGCTAATTATACATTTAAAGGTGGAATACCAAAGAAACTAGGAGATCCGGGAATACCAACTATACCATGCTCCATTAAAAGAAACTATGTTAAAACTGCTTTATGTGACCTTGGAGCCGGTGTTAGTGTTATGTCTTTCTCTTTATATCATAGACTTGAATTGAATAAGTTGACACCTACTGAAATCTCTTTGCAAATGGCTGATAAATCAACTGCTGTACCCATCGGTATTTGTGAGGACGTACCTGTCGTAGTTGCAAATGTTACTATTTTAACGGACTTTTATATTCTTGATATACCCGAGGACGACAGTATCTCGATCATCCTTGGTAGACCCTTTTTGAATACTGCAGGGGTTGTTATTGATTGCAACAAGGGCAATGTCACTTTTCATGTTAATGAGCATACGGTACACTTTCCGAAGAAACAACCTTGAGTGAATAGTATCAACTCAATTGGAAAAACATCAACAATTACTATTGGAGGTTTTGAATTCCCTATTCCTACTGTCAAAAAGAAAGATGATATTCTTATTGTTGGGGACATGCATATCCTCGTTGAGGTAACCTAGTGTATTACGAAAATTCTCCGGTTTCATGTCATTCGAAAGAAGTTTGTTAATAAGACTTCATCAACCTTGTTAATGGATTCCTTTTGACGGGCATGAGATGGATGAATTTAGTAAACACAACTCTCTGTACCCACTTTTTATTTTCTGTTATTTAGAGTAAATAAAGCAAAAATACTATTATTTTTTAGTTTTTTGAATTATCCGTGCAATAAAATATGACCAGAAAATAAAAGTTCTCCAAATGCCCTGAAAATTTAGTATGATTTTTTCTGCAATATTTAAGATTTTTTGGCACTGAACACAACTCAGGGGGGGTGCACCAGTGGGCCACAAGCCCACATGACGCGCCCACCCCCCCAGGGCGCACCTAGCAGGCTTGTGGGTCCCACGTGGGCCCCCCTCACTTATTCCAGCACCCATCCACTTCGTCTTCCTTCAGAAAAAATCCCTCCATTGCTCAAACCTGTGTTCTTGCTCATTTTGCTGCCATTTTCGATCTCCTTGTTTGGAATTCCGTTTCCGAAACTGTTTCAGGGGATTGTTCATTGGTATGTGACTCCTCCGTTGGTCCAATTAGTTTTTGCTATAGTGCTTTATATATTGCAAATTTTTGCTGCTGTGGTGACCTTGTTCTTTAGCTTGCATGTCAAAATTATATGGTCCAAAATAGTTTTATTGCATGATATAGCCTCTAGACACTTATAGGAGTATTTGCTATTAGTTTTGTTGAGTTTTGTTCATTTTTATTTTGAGTCACTAAAAATTTCAGAAATTTTAAGAGAAAAGAAAAACCATGAGGAGGTGGTTAAGGGGTTCTTCGAGCCGCAACTCCGAGGGAAATGAAAATGAGGAGAAGAAGAAGCCCAAGTACAACCTTCCTCGTGCTGCGGAGGTTAGGCCGTGTGAGTGGCCAAGTGATACATTCTTGAGGGAGGCAGAAATTTATGATGATTTCTATTATTTGGCGGAGAATGTCGGCATCACCGCCTTCCTCCAAGATAAGTGAAACCAATACCTCCTACTCACTAATACCTTCGTGCAAAATTTTCACTTTCATTCTAGGAAGGATCCTCCCATGGTAGAATTTCACTTGTATGATGTGCCTAAGCGAATGACACTTTATGATTTTTGCGATGTTTGCAAAATACCTTATGAGGGCAGCATCAGTGAGCCACATCCTAGGGATGTGGAGGATTTCATTGCTGAAACTACTGTGGGGGAAGAGAGAGGAGTGTCGGAGGCGAGAGTGGCTAGTTTACATTTTCCTGTTTTACACTATTATTCATTATTTGCCGGGAGATGTTTGATTGGTCGATGGGAGAGTGGAGGCCTCAGTGCCCCTGGCCTTGCCATTTTGCGCCATGCTTTATATTCTGATAGAACTTTTAGTTTGGGCGCTATTGTTGCTTGGCGGTTAAACACAACCCGCTCGAAGGGTTCTATTTTTGGAGTTGTCTATGCCTCCCGCCTTGCTAAACATTTTGAGATACCCATTAAGCTTGATGAGGAGGAGGAGATGTTGTTACCCATGAAATATTTAAACTATTCCAGTATGGTAGCACATGATTTTATTAAGAAAGATGATGACAAGAGGCTCCTCTACAACCTAGTATTTAGTCAGGGTACTTGTGAGATTATTACCTTGCCTGCACCTTCCTTGTTCGATATTCATTCAGGCAAGTACACTATTATGCCCGAGGACATCTACAGATTTTGGGGTCTTTCACAACCCCCAGCACCTGAGCCAGCGCCAGTTCCTGACCCATATCAAGAGCCGGTTTATTAGTGGGAGCCACAGGAGCTCTCCAACCAGTGGAACCCTCAGGAACCTCCGCAGTATCGAGGAGAGGGTTATTTCGAGCCGTGGCCCTAGACTAACCTAGGCCAAAAGCCTAAGCTTGGGGGAGTACGTATCTCTCACCGACATTACATTCATGTTCACACACTCATTTTAGTTGTCGGTGTTCATACTTTTTCATTGTATTATCCATGTTAGTTTATTTTTCTCGCTTTCTTCTTGTGTGTTTGAAAAACTTGAGAAAATTCAAAAAAAATAGTTCTCGCTTCTTTTTAGTTTTTCTTTCTAGTTTAGTTAGTAGTAGTATTAAAAGAAAACCCAAAAAGATTTCTTGTTCTTCTTTTGCTTGTTGGGAGCTTTCCCGTGTAAATAGTTTTTCTCGTTTTCGTTTTACTTTCTTCAGAAAAACAAAAACCCCAAAAATATTTAAGTGTGTTTTTTTGAAACTCTTTTTCTTTTTCTTTGGGTTGTAAGGAGAAGACCACGATGAAAATGTTGAGTGGCTCTCATTTATATTATTGTTGATCTAACAAAGAGCCCATATTACCTTGTCTTCTCCTTTGAATAAATGTTTGCAGATTCCAGCTTAGTTCAATGCACGTGCACTCTTATTATTATTCACACCGTTCGGTCGTGCAAGTGAAAGGCAATAATGGCGATATATGATGAAATGATTGAGATGGAGAAAAGCTAGTATGAACTCGACCTATTTTGTTTTTGTAAATATGATTAGCTCATCATTCCTGATTCAGCCTATTATGAATGAAACATGTTTGCAATGACAATTAGATATTATAGTTACTCATGCCATGCTTAATTAGCTAGGAGTGGATAATGGTTTGTCTTGTGTGTCAACATGAAATTTAAAATGGTTATGATGTAGTATGATAGGATGGTATCCTCCTTTGAATGATTTAAGTGGCTTGACTTGGCACATGCTCACGCATGTAGTTGAATAAAAAACAACATAGCCTCCACGATATTTATGTTCATGGTGATTTATATCCTACTCATACTTGCACTCAATGTTGATTAATCTCAATGCATGTTGATGACCGTTGTCGCTCTCTAGTTGGTTGCTCCTCAATCTTTTGCTAGCCTTCACTTGTAGTAAGCGGGAATACTGCTTGTGCATCCACTTTCTTAAACCCAAAGTTGTTCCGTATGAGTCCACCATACCTACCTATATGCAGTATTTACCTGTCGTTCCAAGTAAATTTGCATGTGCCAAACTCTAAACCTTCAAATAATAATCTATTTTGTATGCCCGAATCGCTCATGTAGCGACTGGGGGTTGTCAGTATCTTCCATGCTAGGTGGGCTATTCTCACGATGAGTGTTTATTCACTTGTCATACACGAGAAAGTGGCTGGTAATCGGGATGCCCAGTTCCATGCTCAAAATCAAATCAAAATATAATAATGAAACAAAACTCCCCCAGGACTATTGTTGGTATGGACGGCACCCGTGAATTTGGCTAGCCGTGGAGTGTGATTGTTGGTGGAGGGGGAGTAAAAACTTTACCATTCTGTTTGGGAACCGCCTATAATGTATCTAGCATGGAAGATAGCGAGATCTCTTGGTTGTTATGTTGACAATGAAAGCATACCGCTCAAAATTATATTTATCTCTGTTTTAAAAGCTCCGAGCTCTGGCACCTCTGCAAATCCCTGCTTCCCTCTGCAAAGGGCCTATCTATTTACTTTCATTGTTGAGTCATCATCTTCTTATAAAAAGCACCAGTTAGAGAGCACCCCTGTCATTTATATGCTTTGTTATTAATTGATGTTGAGTATGAGTGCGACTGGATCTCTTTTGCCATGAATTATAATGTCTAATCAGTCCTTGATCTTCAGGGGTGCTCTGCATTTATGTTTTGCGGTCTCAGAAAGGGCTAGCAAGATACCATTTTGTCATATTATATCATGATTGTTTTGAAAAAGTGTTGTCATCCGAGATTTATTATTATTGCTCGCTAGTTGATCATGCCATTGATATGAGTAAATGTGAGACCTAAATGTTATTGTGAATATGGTTAGTTCATAATCTTTGCTGAAAACCTGAATACTGGCTATACATATTTGCAACAACAAGATCAAACAAAGTTTGTAAAAGTTTTTCTTTGTCACTTTCAGTTTGTCAACTGAATTGCTTGAGGACAAGCAATGGGTTAAGCTTTGGGGAGTTGATACGTCTCCATCGTATCTACTTTTCCAAACTCGTTTGCCCTTGTTTTGGACTCTAATTTGCATGATTTGAATGGAACTAACCCGGACTGGCGCTTATTTCAGCAGAATTGCCATGGTGTTATTTTTGTGCAGAAATCAAAGTTCTCGAATTGACCTGAAAATTTATGGAGAATATTGTTGGAATATATAAAAAATACTGGCGCAAGAATTAACCAGAGGGGGTCCACCCAGAGGCCACAAGCTTGCCCCCCGGGGCGCGCCTAGAGGGCTTGTGGGCCCCCTGGACCTCCTCCAACCCTAACTCCAACTCTATATAACCCTATTCGGGGAGGAAAAAATCAGGGAGAAGGATTCATCGCATTTTACGATACGGAGCCGCCGCCGCCTCCTGTTCTTCATCAGGAGGGCTGATCTGGAGTCCGTTCGGGGCTCCGGAAAGGGGGATTCGTCGCCATCAATCATCAACCTTCCTCCATCACCAATTTCATGATGCTCACCACCGGGAGTAAGTAATTCCATCATAGGCTTGCTGGACGGTGATGGGTTGGATAGGATTTATCATGTAATCGAGTTAGTTTTGTTAGGGTTTGATCCCTAGTATCCACTATGTTCTGAGATTGATGTTGCTATGACTTTGCTATGCTTAATGCTTGTCACTAGTGCCCGAGTGCCATGATTTCAGATCTAACTTATTATGTTTTCATGAATATATGTGAGTTCTTGATCCTATCTTGCAAGTTGTAGACACCTATTACGAGTTATGATCCGCATACCCCAAGGTGACAATAATTGGGATTCTTTCCGGTGATTACCGTAGTTTGAGGAGTTCATGTATTCACTAAGTGCTAATGCTTTGGTCTGGTTCTCTATTAAAAGGAGGCCTTAATATCCCTTAGTTTCCATTAGGACCCCGCTGCCACGGGAGGGCAGGACAAAAGATGTCATGCAAGTTCTTTTCCATAAGCACGTATGACTATATACGGAATACATGCCTACATTATATTGATGAATTGGAGCTAGTTATGTGTCACCCTAGGTTATGACTGCTACATGATGAATATTATCCAACACAATTATCATTGCTGATCCAATGCCTACGAGCTTTTCACATATTGATCTTTGCGAAGTTACTTTCGTTGCTACTGCTATTACAATCACTACAAAACTGCTACTGTTACTTTTGCCACTGTTACCGTTACTTCCATATTACTTTGCTACTAAATACTTTACTGCAGATATTAAGTCTTTCAGGTGTGGCTGAATTGACAACTCAGCTGCTAATACTCGTGAATATTCTTAGGCTCCCCTTGTGTCGAATCAATAAATTTGGGTTGAATACTCTACCCTCGAAAACTGTTATGACCCCTATACTTGTGGGTTATCAGTCATCGAGAGCCTGTACTTAGTAGCACGCACCCTCGGGGTAGTAGCAGTCGTCGTCGATGGTGGCGTCTGGCTCCTGGGCTCCACCATCTGGTTGCGACATCCGAGAAGAATGCAAGGGAAGAAGGTGAAGGAAATATGCCCTAGTGGCAATAATAAAGTTGTTATTTTATATTTCCTTATTCATGATAAAGGTTTATTATTCATGCTAGAATTGTATTGATCGGAAACTTAAATACATGTGTGAATACATAAACAAATACCGTGTCCCTAGTGAGCCTCTACTAGACTAGCTCGTTGATCAAAGATGGTTAAGGTTTTCTAACCATAGACATGTGTTGTCATTTGATAATGGGATCACATCATTAGGAGAATGATATGATGGACAAGACCCATCTGTTAGCTTAGCATATTGATCGTTCAGTTTATTGCTAGTGCTTTCTTCATGTCAAATACATATTCCTTCGACTATGAGATTATGCAACTCCCGGATACCGGAGGAATACCTCGTGTGCTATCAAATGTCACAACGTAACTGGGTGATCATAAAGATGCTCTACAGGTATCTCCGAAGGTGTTTGTTGAGTTGGCATAGATCGAGATTAGGATTTGTCACTCCGAGTATCGGAGAGGTATCTCTGGGCCCTCTCGGTAATACACATCATAAAAAGCCTCGCAAGCAAAGTGACTAATGAGTTAGTTACAGGATGATATATTACGGAACGAGTAAAGAGACTTGCCGGTAACGACATTGAACTAGGTATGAAGATACCGACGATCGAATCTCGGGCAAGTAACATACTAATGGACAACGGGAATTACATATGTTGTCATACGGTTCGACCGATAAAGTTCTTCGTAGAATATGTAGGAGCCAATATGGGCATCCAGGTTCCGCTATTGGTTATTGACTGGAGAGGTGTCTTGGTCATGTCTACATAGTTCTCGAACCCGTAGGGTCCGCACGCTTAACGTTCGTTGACGATATAATGTTATATGAGTTATATGATTTAGTGACCGAATGTTGTTCGGAGTCCCGGATGAGATCACGGACATGACGAGGAGTCTCGAAATGGTCGAGAGGTAAAGATTGATATATAGGACGATGGTATTCGGACACCAGAATAGTTTCGGAGTGCACCGGGTACTCATCGGAAGGGGTTCCGGGCACCCCGGTAGGTGTTATGGGCCTAATGGGCCAAGGGAGGGATAGACCAGCCCACAGAGGACTGGTGCGCCCCTCTCCCTGGCCGGCCGGCCCTAGGGAAGGAATGGGGGGAGGGCTAGCCCCTCCTGCCTTCCCCTTCTCATGGGAGAAAGGAAGGGGGGGGGGGGCGCCTCCCTCCCCTGCCTTTCCCCCGCACCTAAACATGACAGGGATGGGGCACCACTTGGGAGGAGACCCCAAGTAGGATTCGGCCTACTTGGGGCGCCCTCCTGGCTGCTCCCTCCTCCCCCCCCCACCTATATATATGTGGGATGGGGGCACCTAGCACAACACAACATTATCTTAGCCGTGTGCGGCGCCCCCTCCACCATTTACACCCCGGTCATATTTTCGTAGTGCTTAGGCAAAGCCCTACGGAGATAGCTTCACCATCACCATCACCATGCCGTCGTGCTGCCGGAACTCATCCACTACCTCGCCGTCTTGCTGGATCAAGAAGGCGGATGACGTCATCGAGCTGAACGTGTGCTGAATGCGGAGGTGCCATACGTTCGGTGCTCGATCGGTTGGAATGCAAAGAAGTTCGACTACATCAATCGTGTTGTCAAACGCTTCCGCTTACGATCTACGAGGGTACGTAGACACACTCTCCCCTCTCGTTGCTATGCATCTCCTTGATAGATCTTGCGTGTGCGTAGAATTTTTTTTGTTTTCCATGCAACGTTTCCCAACAGCGGCATCATGAGCCAGGTCTATGCGTAGATGATATGCACGAGTAGAACACAAAGAGTTGTGGGCGATGATAGTCATACTGCTTACCACCAACGTCATATTTTGATTCGGCGGTATTGTGGGATGAAGCGGCCTGGACCAACCTTACATGTCCACGCACATGAGACCGGTTCCACCGACAAACATGCAACTAGTTTTGCATAAAGGTGGCTGGCAGGTGTCTGTTTCTCCTACTTTAGTTGGATCGAATTTTACTATGGCCGGTCCTTGAAGAAGGTTAAAACAGCAAACTTGATGAATCACCGTTGTGATTTTTGCGTAGGTAAGAACAGTTCTTGCTAGAAGCCCGTAGCAGCCACGTAAAACTTGCAACAACAAAGTAGAGGACGTCTAGCTTGTTTTTGCAGGGCATGTTGTGATGTGATATGGTCAAGATATGATGTGATATATGTTGATGTATGAGATGATCATGTTTTGTAATATCGACAACCGGCAGGAGCCTTAGGCTTGTCTCTTTATTGTATGAAGTGCAAGCGCCATGTAATTACTTTACTTTATCACTATGCGTTAGCGATAGTTGTAGAAGCAATAGTTGGCGAGACGACCCCGACGCAATGATGGAGATCAAGGTGTCGAGTCGGTGACGATGGAGATCATGACGATGCTTTGGAGATGGAGATCAAAAGCACAAGATGATGATGCCCATATCATGTCACATATTTTGATTGCATGTGATGTTTATCCTTTATGCATCTTATTTTGCTTAGAACGGCGGTAGCATTATAAGATGATCCCTTCACTAAATTTCAAGATAAAAGTGTTCTCCCCAAGTATGCACCATTGCCAAAGTTCGTCGTTTCGAAGCACCTCGTGATGATCGGGTGTGATAGACTCTGCGTTCGCATACAATGGGTGTAAGACAGTTTTGCACATGCAGAATACTTGGGTTAAACTTGACGAGCCTAGCATGTACAGACATGGTCGGAACACTGGAGACCGAAAGGTCGAACGTGAGTCATATAGTAGGTATGATCAACATAGAGATGTTCACCATTGATGACTACCCCATCTCATATGATGATCGGACATGGGTTAGTTGATTTGGATCACGTATCACTTAGATGACTTGAGGGATCTTTATTTAAGTGGGAGTTCATTAGTAATTTGATTAATTGAACTTAATTTATCATGAACTTAGTCTTATAGTTTTGCATATCTATGTTGTAGATCAATGGCCCGAGCTACTGTTCTCCTGAATTTTAATGCGTTCCTAGAGAAAGCTAAGTTGAAAGATGATGGTAGCAACTACACGGACTGGGTACGTAACTTGAGGATTATCCTCATTGCTGCATAGAAGAATTATGTCCTTGATGCACTACTAGGTGAAAGGCCTACTGCAGGAGCTGAAGCTGATGTTATGAATGTCTGGCAAGCTCGATCTGATGACTACTCAATAGTTCAGTGTGCCATGCTTTACGGCTTAGAACCGGGACTCCAAAGACGTTTTGAACATCATGGAGCATATGAGATGTTCCAGGAGTTAAAGTTAATATTTCAAGCAAATGCCCGGGTTGAGAGATATGAAGTCTCCAACAAGTTCTATAGCTGCAAGATGGAGGAGAACAGTTATGTCAGTGAACACATACTTAAAATGTCTGGGTATTATAATCACTTGACTCAGCTGGGAGTTGATCTTCCAGTTGATTGTGTTATTGACAGAGTTCTTCAATAACTGCCACCAAGCTACAAAGGCTTTGTGATGAACTATAATATGCAAGGGATGAACAAAACAATTCCCGAGCTCTTCGCAATGCTTAAGGCCGCAGGTAGAAATCAAGAAGGAGCATCAAGTGTTGATGGTTAATAAGACCACTAGTTTCAAGAAAAAGGGCAATTGAAAGAAAGGGAACTTCAAGAAGAATGGCAAGCAAGTTGCCACTCCCGAGAAGAAGCCCAAAGCTGGACCCAAGCCTGAAACTAAGTGCTTCTACTGCAAAGGGACTGGTCACTGGAAGCGGAACTGCCCCAAATACTTGGCGGATAAGAAGGATGGCAAAGTGAACAAAGGTATATTTGATATACATGTTATTGATGTGTACCTTACTAATGCTCATAGCAGCGCCTGGGTATTTGATACTGGTTCGATTGCTCATATTTGTAACTCGAAACAGGAGCTGCAGAATAAACGAAGATTGGCTAAGGACGAGGTGACGATGCGCGTCAGGAATGGTTCTAAGGTTGATGTGATCGCCGTCGGCATGCGACCTCCACATCTACCTTCGGGATTAGTTTTAGACCTGAATAATTGTTATTTGGTGCCAGCGTTGAGCATGAACATTATATCTAGATCTTGTTTATTGTGAGACAGTTATTCATTTAAGTCAGAGAATAATGGTTGTTCCATTTATATGAGTAATATCTTTTATGGTCATGCACCTTTAATGAATGGCCTATTCTTGTTGAATCTCGGTCGTAGTAATAAACATATTCATAATATTGATGCCAAAAGATGCAAAGTTGATAATGATAGTGCAACATACTTGTGGCACTGCCGTTTAGGTCATATTGGTGTAAAACGCATGAAGAAACTCCATGCGGATGGACTTTTGGAATCACTTGATTATGAATCATTTGATACTTGCGAACCATGCCTCATGGGTAAGATGACTAAAACTCTGTTCTCCGAAACAATGGAGCGAGCTAATGACTTATTGGAAATAATACATACCGATGTATGCGGTCTGATGAGTGTTGAAGCACGCGTTGGGTATCGTTATTTTCTAACCTTCACAGATGATTTAAGCAGGTATGGGTATATCTACTTGATGAAACACAAGTCTGAAACATTTCAAAAGTTTAAAGAATTCCAGAGTGAAGTGGAGAATCATCGTAACAAGAAAATAAAGTTTCTATGATCTGATCGCGGAGGCGAATATTTGAGTTACGAGTTTGGCCTTCATTTAAGACAATGTAGAATTATTTCACAACTCACGCCACCTGGAACACCACAACGTAATGGTGTGTCCGAACATAATAACCATACTTTATTAGATATGGTGCGTTCTATGATGTCTCTTGCCGATTTGCCTTTATCGTTTTGGGTTTATGCATTAGAGACAGTCGCATTCACGTTAAATAGGGCACCGTCTAAATCCGTTGAGACGACACCGTATGAACTATGGTTTGGCAAGAAACCTAAGCTGTCATTTCTTAAAGTTTGGGGATGCGACACTTATGTCAAAAGGATTCAGCCCGATAAGCTTGAACCCAAAGCGGAGAAGTGCGTCTTCATAGGATACCCTAAAGAAACTATTGGGTATACCTTCTACCATAGATATGAAGGCAAAATCTTTGTTGCTAAGAATGGGTCATTTCTAGAGAAGGAGTTTCTCTCGAAAGAAGTGAGTGGGAGGAAAGTAGAACTTGATGAGGTAATTGTACCTTCTCTCGAATTGGAAAATAGCACATCAGAGAAAACCGTTCCCATGATGCCTACACCAACTAGAGAAGAAGCTAATGATAATGATTAAGAAACTTCAGATGTGATCACCGTCGGCACGCTACCTCTACATCTACCTTCGGGATTAGTTTTAGACCTGAATAATTGTTATTTGGTGCCCGCGTTGAGCATGGACATTATATCTGGATCTTTTTTATTGAGAGACGGTTATTCATTTAAGTCAGAGAATAATAGTTGTTCTATTTATATGAATAATATCTTTTATGGTCATGCACCCTTGAAGAGTGGTCTATTCTTGTTGAATCTTGATCGTAGTGATACACATATTCATAATATTAATGCCAAAAGATGAAAAGTTGATAATGATAGTGCAACATACTTGTGGCACTGCCGTTTAGGTCATATTGGTGTAAAGCGCATGAAAAAACTCCATGCAGATGGACTTTTGGAATCACTTGATTATGAATCATTTAATACTTGCGAACAATGCCTCACGGGCAAGATGACTAAAACTCCATTCTTCGGAACAATGGAGCGAGCTAATGACTTATTGGAAATAATACATACCGATGTATGCGGTCCGATGAGTGTTGAGGCACGCGGCGGGTATCGTTATTTTCTGATCTTCACAGATGATTTGAGTAGGTATGGATATATCTACTTAATGAAACATAAGTTTGAAACATTTGAAAAGTTCAAAGAATTTCAGAGTGAAGTAGAAAATCATAGTAACAAGAAAATAAAGTTTCTACGATCTGATCGTGGAGGCGAATATTTGAGTTACGAGTTTGGCCTTCATTTAAAACAATGTGAAATTGTTTCACAACTCACGCCACCTGGAACACCACAGCATAATGGTGTGTCCGAACATCGTAACCGTACTTTATTAGATATGGTGTGATCTATGATGTCTCTTACCGATTTACCACTATCGTTTTGGGGTTATGCATTAGAGACAACCGCATTCACGTTAAATAGGGTACCGTCTAAATCCATTGAGACGACACCGTATGAACTGTGGTTTGGCAAGAAACCTAAGCTGTCGTTTCTTAAAGTTTGGGGTTGCGACACTTATGTCAAAAGGCTTCAGCCTGATAAGCTCAAACCCAAATCGAAGAAGTGCGTCTTCATAGGATACCCTAAGGAAACAATTGGGTACACCTTCTACCACAGATCCGAAGGCAAGATCTTTGTTGCCAAGAACAGGTCCTTTCTAGAGAAGGAGTTTCTCTCGAAAGAAGTGGGTGGGAGGAAAGTAGAACTTGATGAGGTAATTGTACCTTCCCTCGAATTGGAGAGTAGCACATCACAGAAAACTGTTCCAGTGATGCCTACACCAACTAGAGAGGAAGCAAATGATGATGATCATGAAACTTCAGATCAAGTTACTACTGAACCTCTTAGGTCGACCAGGGCACGATCCGCACCAGACTGGTACGGTAATCCTGTCCTGGAAGTCATGTTACTAGACCAAGGCGAACCTATGAACTATGAAGAAGCTATGATGAGCCCAGATTCCGAAAAATGGCTTGAGGCCATGAAATATGAGATAGGATCCATGTATGAGAACAAAGTGTGGACTTTGGTGGACTTGCCCGATGATCGGCAAGCCATAGAAAATAAATGGATCTTCAAGAAGAAGACTGACGCTGATGGTAATGTTACTGTCTACAAAGCTCAACTTGTCGCGAAAGGTTTTCGACAAGTTCAAGGAGTTGACTACGATGAGACTTTCTCACCCGTAGCGATGCTTAAGTCCGTCCGAATCATGTTAGCAATTGCTGCATTTTATAATTATGAAATCTGGCAAATGGACATCAAAACTGCATTCCTTAATGGATATCTTAAAGAAGAGTTGTATATGATGCAACCAGAAGGTTTTGTCGATCCTAAAGGTGCTAACAAAGTGTGCAAGCTCCAACGATCCATCTATGGACTGGTGCAAGCATCTCGGAGTTGGAATATACGCTTTAATTAGGTGATCAAAGCATATGATTTTATACAGACTTACGGTGAAGCATGTATTTACAAGAAAGTGAGTGGGAGCTCTATAGCATTTCTGATATTATATGTGTATGACATATTTTTGATTGGAAATGATATAGAATTTCCGGATAGCATAAAAGGATACTTGAATAAGAATTTTTCAATGAAAGACCTCGGTGAAGCTGCTTATATATTGGGCATCAAGATCTATAGAGATAGATCGAGACGCTTAATAGGACTTCCACAAAGCACATACCTTGATAAATTTTTGAAGAAGTTCTTGCCTGTGTTACAAAGTGTGAAGTTGAGTCAGACTCAAAGCCCGACCATTGCAGAAGATAGAGAGCAAATGAAAGTCATTCCCTATGCCTCAGCCATAGGTTCTATCATGTATGCTATGCTGTGTAGCAGACCTGATGTGTGCCTTGCCATAAGTCTGGCAGCGAGGTACCAAAGTAATCCAGGAGTGGATCACTGGACAGCGGTCAAGAACATCCTGAAGTACCTGGAAAGGACCAAGGATATGTTTCTCGTTTATGGAGGTGACGAAGATCTCGTCGTAAATGGTTACGTCAATGCTAGCTTCGACACTGATCCGGATGACTCTAAGTCACAAACTGGATACATATTTATATTGAATGGTGGATCTGTCAGTTCATGCAGTTCCAAGCAGAGTGTCGTGGCGGAATCTATGTGTGAAGCGGAATACATAGCTGCTTCGGAAGCAACACATGAAGGAGTCTGGATGAAGGATTTCATATCCGATCTGGGTGTAATACCCAGTGCATTGGGTCAAATTAAAATCTTTTGTGACAACACTGGAGCAATTGCCTTGGCGAAGGAATCCAGGTTTCACAAGAGAACCAAACACATCAAGAGACGCTTCAACTCCATTCGTGAAAAGGTCAAGGATGGAGACATAGAGATTTGCAAAATACATACAGATCTGAATGTGGCAGACCCATTGACTAAGCCTCTTCCGCGAGCAAAACATGATCAGCACCAAGACTTCATGGGTGTTAGATTCATTACAATGTAATCTAGATTATTGACTCTAGTGCAAGTGAGAGACTGAAGGAAATATGCCCTAGAGGCAATAATAAAGTTGTTATTTTATATTTCCTTATTCATGATAAAGGTTTATTATTCATGCTAGAATTGTATTGATCAGAAACTTAAATACATGTGTGAATACATAAACAAATACCGTGTCCCTAGTGAGCCTCTACTAGACTAGCTCGTTGATCAAAGATGGTTAAGGTTTCCTAACCATAGACATGTGTTGTCATTTGATAATGGGATCACATCATTAGGAGAATGATGTGATGGACAAGACCCATCCGTTAGCTTAGCATATTGATCGTTCAGTTTATTGCTAGTGCTTTCTTCATGTCAAATACATATTCCTTCGACTATGAGATTATGCAACTCCCGGATACCGGAGGAATACCTCGTGTGCTATCAAACGTCACAATGTAACTGGGTGATCATAAAGATGCTCTACAGGTATCTCCGAAGGTGTTTGTTGAGTTGGCATAGATCGAGATTAGGATTTGTCACTCCGAGTATCGGAGAGGTATCTCTGGGCCCTCTCGGTAATACACATCATAAAAAGCCTCGCAAGCAAAGTGACTAATGAGTTAGTTACAGGATGATATATTACGGAACGAGTAAAGAGACTTGCCGGTAACGATATTGAACTAGGTATGAAGATACCGACGATCGAATCTCGGGCAAGTAACATACTGATGGACAACGGGAATTACATATGTTGTCATACGGTTTGACCGATAAAGATCTTCGTAGAATATGTAGGAGCCAATATGGACATCCAGGTTCCGCTATTGGTTATTGACCGGAGAGGTGTCTCGGTCATGTCTACATAGTTCTCGAACCCGTAGGGTCCGCACGCTTAATGTTCGTTGACGATATAATGTTATATGAGTTATATGATTTGGTGACCGAATGTTGTTCGGAGTCCCGGATGAGATCACGAACATGACTAGGAGTCTCGAAATGGTTGAGAGGTAAAGATTGATATATAGGACGATGGTATTCGGACACCGGAATAGTTTTGGAGTGCACCGGGTACTCATCGGGTCACCGGAAGGGATTCCGGGCACCCCCGGTAGGTGTTATGGACCTAATGGGCCAAGGGAGGGACAGACCAGCCCACAGGGGGCTGGTGCGCCCCTCTCCCTGGCCGGCCGGCCCTAGGGAAGGAAAGCGGGAGGGCTAGCCCCTCCTGCCTTCCCCTTCTCATGGGAGAAAGGAAAGGGGGGCGCCTCCCTCCCCTGCCTTTCCCCCGCTCCTAAACATGGCAGGGAGGCGCCACTTGGGAGGAGACCCCAAGTAGGATTCGGCCTACTTGGGGCCCCCTCCTGGCTGCTCCCTCCTCCTCCCACCTATATATATGTGGGAGGGGGGCGCCTAGCACAACACAACATTGTCTTAGCCGTGTGCGGCGCCCCCCTCCACCATTTACACCCCGGTTATATTTTCGTAGTGCTTAGGCGAAGCCCTGCGGAGATAGCTTCACCATCACCGTCACGACGCTGTCGTGCTGTCGGAACTCATCCACTACCTCACCGTCTTGCTGGATCAAGAAGGCGGAGGACGTCATCGAGCTGAACGTGTGCTGAACGCGGAGGTGCCGTACGTTCGGTGCTCGATCGGTTGGAATGCGAAGAAGTTCGACTACATCAACCGCGTTGTCAAACGCTTCCGCTTACGGTCTACGAGGGTACATAGACACACTCTCCCCTCTCGTTGCTATGCATCTCCTTGATAGATCCTGCATGTGCGTAGAATTTTTTTTGTTTTCCATGCAACGTTTCTCAACAGAAGGGTCGTCGGTGACGTAGTCGATCACAGGGGCAGCATCGGTCTCGAGGTCTACCGAAGAGAAGAGGGGGAAGAAACAATGAATATAAAGCAAACAAGTGCAACACTAGGATTACATAATAGTAGGCAGGGCTAGGGGTGTTCTAACGCAGTACTACGCGTTGCAGACGGAGGGGGGAAACATCTGGAGGGGTTTTCCCGGTGTTTGGCATTTTTTGGACAGATGAAAAGAGGGGGACCGTTCCACGTTCAGCATGCTAGAGGCATGTGATAGATGAACGGATTGCATGAACGTACTCGTTGGATTTTTCTGATCAAGTTTCATATATAAATTATTTTCATCGCTGTTACAAATTATTTTATATGATTTTCTAAAGTTTTAAATATTTTCTAGATATTACTGGATTTAATTTTATTCGAAATTATAACAGTAAATACTTTTGTCACCTAGTGTTACTCTAGCCTATGAGTATGCCAGTGGGGCCTGTGGGGTGGATTGACCTAGTCTAAGATTGAATAGTCAAAGGATGAATAGTGTAGGCAGGTCCCATATTTCATTGTCTATGGTTAAACTAGACCTTAATTAAATTAGATTAACTAATAGTGGGGGGCCACTGTCATTGGCTAGCAGTTAACCTAACAATTATTAACCTAAATCTAGATTAGCCTAAACTAATTGAACATGGCCGACCACACACACAGAACACACACCACGCAACACACTTGGCCATGGCCTTGGCCATGGCCAGCCACAAGCAGCAGTATAGAAGCGCAGCAGCAGCATTGAGACTAAGCAGTGGCATCAGCGAGCAAAGAAGCAGCAGTAGAGAGCAGTACCAGTGAGCATCAATGACAACAAGTAGCAGCATCGGCAGGAAGCAGCAACTGCGAAGAGCAGCAGCTTAGAGATGCAGCGGCAACCAACAGCAGCATAGAGCAGTAAAGGCACCTAGCAGCAGCAGCTAGCAAGTAGAGAGAAGAGAAGAAGCAGCACTAGCTAGCAACGGCAGCAGAAGCAGTAAGCAGCAGCGGCAGTAGCTCTAGAGGCAGCAGCAGCACGGCGCGCGAGCGGGAGATAGATTGTGCGGCGGGAGCGCGAGCAGGCGCACGCGGGGCTCGGCTGGGCGCGACCAAAGGGGCGAGGTAGGGCGTGGCCTGGGCGGCCGCGCATGCGAGGGCCCTGCCTAGGGCGGCAGAGGCGCGCGGGGTCGCGGACTGCTGCACGGTGAGCACGAGCTCCGGCTGCATCGGACACAACGGTGACGGCGGCCTACGGTGGTGACTCGAGGGGGGATAAGGGGAATCGGAGGAGAGGCTCACCACGAACGCAGAGGAGGGTACGACAAGGCCGGGGATGCAGCGACGGCAGCGGATCGAGCGGCGGAGTTCCGGTGATCCAGTCGGGGACGTTGGACGAATATGATGCCTCGGCGAGGACCAGCGGCGAATGACTAGGCGTAGACGACGTAGAAGGTGATGATGATGCCGCTGGACATCCTGGCGCATCTCGGGGACGTACTTGGCCATGACGACGATGATGGCGCAATGATGTAGCTCTCGGGCAACGGCGGATTTGAGCGAGGCGGCGAGAGGGGGAGAATGGGGATGTGCTAGGGTTTTGGGGGGGGGGGGGGGGTCACGGGCGACATCTTAAGGGGGCCAGGGAGATCAGGGATGGCCAACACGGCGCAGCCTCGACGGCCGGATGACTGCCACGGCTCCTCTGCCTCCCTGTAGCAGAGGAGGAAGAAAGGGCGACTGGGTTGGGCCGGTAGTGCACTGTGCACTCAAGGCCCAGTCCAGCAATCATTTTCCTTTTTTTTTTAATTTTCTGTTTTTAATTTCCGTACTGTTTTGTGCTAGGTTGAGCCACCAAATGGATTTTGTAAAATATGAAACTTGGCACAAAAATACAGGGTAATATTCTGGATTGGCACAAAAAGTTTGGAGTTAAAAAGAAATGCGTAAGCATTTTTAGAAATTGAAAAGGTCGGTTAAATGGCTGCAGGATCTGTTTTAAAAAGATTGAGGGCATTTTAATAACTTGATTATTGTTGGGTTATTCATGACAATTAGTTAGTGAATATTTGCAACCCGACAAGCATTTTTATTTGACGGTTTGAAGAAATGAAACTTTATCTTGAAATTTAAATTTGAATTTGGCTTTGGTTTTTATCAAGTGGCACTTAAGCTTGAAAACATGATGACTTGGCAAGATTAGAGGGGAGATTACTGTAGCATGAGTATCGGGGTGTTAGAAATCTCCTCCACTACAAGAAATCTCGCCCCGAGATTTAAGAGGTGGAGTAAGGGGGAAAGTTCTGGTTACGAAATTCTAACGGATCTTTTCGTTCTGGGTTGCTCTTCTCGAAGAAGTCGATCCCTTCCGTTGACGTCTTCATTCCTCTGCTCCAGGTCATCATGATGAAGTCGTCATCCTTTCTTCGGGGTCTTCATCGTACTTACGAAAGGGCAGGGGGTAACTCCGGAAGAACGGTTCTCTACAAGGTTGCTCATCTGGTAGATAATATCAGGGAAGGTGGTGGAAAGTAACTCTAGAATTGAAACTTAAGAAAATATCAAGAGCAAAGTAAGAAGGTACCATGAAAAGTTTCGAACAGGCAGGCAATCGTTCGATGCCTAATCATAAGGTGAAAGGGGTTCAGAGCAAGGAAATAAATATTGCGTTTGATACTAGAGTAGATCATCTCTAGGAAGGTGGCTCGTGATTTACATACAAAGCCAAGCGTGAGGAATAACTTTGGAAATAGGGATGTACAGGAGAGTCAGGTTTTGATCCTGTGGAACTGTGGGTTATGGGCCCAGCACGTGGGTCAAAAGTAGGAAGGGCGCTGACATCTTGCACGGTCAGGATAGCAAGGCAGGTCAGAGTATAGCCTATCAATTATGTTGGCATCAACATTGGTACCAAGGGTGAGGGACGAAGAGAACCATTTTCCTGCTCGTTGAATGAGGCGGACCAATAGGCAAAGTTCTCGTCCATCGGCGGTTACCAGAATGTTATGAACAATAGTAACAGGGTTTTACTGACAGAGTTGTACACCGGGGTGTTTACATAAGCACTGAATTATTACTGCTTAGATTATATAGATGACAAGAAAGGTTAAACAAACCAACGGAAAGGAAAATGTGATTATTAGTTTAAACAAACCAATGGAAAGGAAAATGTGATTACACACAAGTATATCCTTTCCAAAGACAAGCAGAGCATGACATACTTGACTGGACATCAAGTACATAACCATTTAGACAAAGGGGCAAAGAAATTCATGACGTTACCCATACAATAGTGTTTGGATAATTGATTAAGAAACAATTAGCTTCGCGCTTCCATCGTTCTTGTTGACATTCAGAGTACCAAATTCATGCTTCGGGGTAGCAATGATATGGTGTTAAAGTAAAGATTAGATATGAAGATCACAAGAAGTACACAAGGAGCAATTCCAAGAATAGCAAGAAATGCAAGGTATAACCAGAACACGGCCAGGTCTATGTTGGAAGGAAGGTAAGGATGTTGTCGATGACAACACAAAGTATCGAGGGGCAAGGATGGTATTTCTCACCATGAATTCGATTGATATCCTGGAAGAGCCCAGAATGTTTGATGATGATAACGACACATTTGTCGAGAGGTTTATGAAGGTGTAATCGATTAACGGTGACATCAAGCAAAGGAATGGTGAAGCGAAAGGTTATCGGAACCACAGATAGGATTACAAGCTCAGAATCAAAGTTGCCTTTCGAGACAAACGATATGATGTTGAAGGCTCGATGTACGCTTAGCGCACTGTCGGGCTTGTGTTCCTAGGATGAAGGGCATAGGTAGCACAGTCAAGCTTTAGCATGACGATGGGGATGTAGCCAATTGGCTGGGAATGACATGATAGAGTACAAACTCGTAAGCATTGGAGGTTACTTAAGAGTAGTTGAATCATAGCGCGGACTCGATTCAGTTATCGGTGTCCTGGAGTGTCTAACAACTCAGAACCCGGGGAAAATTGGAATCGGTGAGAAACGATAGTTGATGAAGGGCTCATAAGAAGTTATATAATTCCATGATAATCTTGAGATACCAGAGGGTAATACTCGAAGGCAGACGAGAATAGAGGATGAAGCGGTGTATTTATCTGCAGAATACAAGTACTTTAACTTGTCCGAGAAATGGGATCAAAGAAGAACAGTGTGGTCGGAACCACGATTGTAAAATACCAAATCACAGATTCAAGATCAAATTATACCATGGGAACAATCATTGTTACAAGAAACTCCATGATAAGATCTACAATGTTTCCGTGGGCATGAACACAAAGTTCAAGGTCGACTCCCACTTCATCAATGCATGCATAAACTTCCATTTACTTCTCGCTTTTGATAAAGTTGCAGTGTTGAAATTTTATCTGGCATAACACCAGTAGAGTATGACCCATAGAAGTTTTCGGGTTCACACAGATTATGGAAGGCATTGGTCCAACCCATCAGGGCATCTTAGGAACATATGCCATGAACTTCAGGAGTAATTGACACATGCTTGAAAACAGAGCATGGTTGACAAAAGCAGAGGATACAATTTACCAAAGGCATTATGTATCAGGGGAAGAACTCAAGGTTTTGAGAACACGCAGGAACGGTCGGATAATAATCCACCAAAGGATCTGGCGGACCGCAAAGAACCTGATGTGAGTATCGATGTTCAACCAGAAGAAGAAATAATGTAAAGGCATCAGATTATCGAAATATCTAGATAATTCCAAATCTTAAATACAACGGAATTATGATTTCCAAATCGGGGGATCAGAAGCAGAGGCCCTGATCAAAGAATAAGTAAGTTGAATAGACATAGAGTGACAATCAATCAAGATTTGAATTGCCGAGAACCAGCTCATGTCCGGAGTGACGTTTGAGCCGAAGGGGCGAATTCTAGTTTCGACTGATGATTGCAACCATTCACAAACATATCGAATCAAAGGCTCAAAATGATGATGACAAGGGGATATTGCTAGACATATGGAAGGTAACCATAATGCAAGCAGACAAGTATTTGCAGAGCAAGTCGGCAGAGGATTATCGAAAGATCGGATAGTATTTCGAAGTATTTTGTGAATCACACTAACAATTAGGAATGAAAAATCCTCGATAAGTGTGAAGAATTATCCGTAGCGGTATTCGCGAGACAAGAACTGCAAGGCAGTAGGCATAAAGGATTCTCAGAACATCGGAGAGTATTTCAGGGCATCTTGTAATAACAAGAGCAACTGGGGATGAATGTAAGAATGACAAATGTAGGTAGTTATCCATGAGAATTTATTAGTGATAGGGAATTGCAAAGGCAGTGGGCACAAGGGTATCGGGGAAACACCGAAGAGTATCCTCGGAATCTTCTGATGAAGCAGGCGATCATCTAGAATGACGGGCTCTCTGGGCGAAGTAGTTGCGAGAACCTAAAGTTAGAGTTAGCAAAATCCTTAACCCAAATAGAAGAGAGATCATAATCCCAGAGTAAAGACGAGGAGTAAAAGATCATAAGACCACCCAATTGTGATGTGGGCCTATAACCCACACAACAATGTTAGTAAAAGTTTTTCAAGGACTCAACTCAACTTCGGCCAAGGAGTTGGAAAGGGAGGGGGGTTCCTACAGGCAGTTGGCTCTGATACCAACTTGTAACGCCCCCGATTCAATCGTACACTAATCATACACGCAAATGTATACGATCAAGATCAGGGACTCACGGGATGATATCACAATACAACTCTAGACACAACTTAAAAATAATACAAGCTTTATATTACAAGCCAGGGGCCTCGAGGGCTCGAATACATCAACTCGAGTACACAAGAGTCAGCGGAAGCAACAATATCTGAGTACAGACATAAGTTAAACAAGTTGCCATAAGATGGCTAGCACAAACATGGATACAGATCGAAGAGGCGCAGGCCTCCTGCTTGGGATCCTCCTAAACTACTCCTGGTCATCGAAAGCCTGTACGTAGTAGCAGGCACCCTCGGGGTAGTAGCAGTCATCGTTGATGGTGGTGTCTGGCTCCTGGGCTCCACCATCTGGTTGCGACATCCGAGAAGAATGGAAAAGGGGGAAAAGAGGGAGCAAAGAACCCATGAATACTCATCCAAAGTACTCGCAAGCAAGGATCTACACTACATATGCATCGGTATCAATGAAATGGGTAGTATCTGTGGACTGAACTGCAGAATGCCAGAACAGAGGGAATGCCTAGCCTATCGAAGACTAGCATCTTCAAGGATCTTGCAGCATTTAGAAGAGTACAGAATAGCATATTATTTTTAACAAGCATGTTGTAGCATTAACGCCCCGAGATCCTTTCTCGACTCCCTGCGAGAAAGTAATCCCGGAGCCATCATATCCAAATCACATCTCAGTAACCAGTTCTAGTTGTATAGATCGGGTTACAACTCCAAGTCATCCTGTTACCGTGGACACGGCTATTCGAATAGATAAT
Source organism: Thinopyrum elongatum (assembly GCA_011799875.1). Lineage (NCBI taxonomy): Eukaryota > Viridiplantae > Streptophyta > Magnoliopsida > Poales > Poaceae > Thinopyrum > Thinopyrum elongatum. Next base: position 289,740,639 of record CM022299.1, on the reverse strand, counting down.
ACTTCCCTGCAGGGGTGCACCACATTACCCAACACGCTCGATCACTCTGGCCGAACACACTTTCCTGGGTCATGCCTGGCCTCGGAAGATCAACACGTCGCAACCCTACCTAGGCCCAACAGAGAGGTCAGCACGTCAGTCTAAATCCTATGCGCGCAGGGGTCTTGGGCCCATCACCCGTTGCACACCTGCATGTTGCGTACGCGGCCGGTGAGCAGACCTGGCAGCCTCCATTACAAAGGAGGGTACTTTACGCGGTCCAACCCGGCGCGCGCCGCTCAGTCGCTGACGTCTGGAAAGCTTCGACTGATACTACGACATCGAGTGCCCATACTTATTCACGCGTGGTGGTTAGTGCAAAAAGGCTAGTGGCCAACTCAGATCAAATACCCAAATCGCTAGTGTCTTGGGAGCGCGCGGTAACGAGCAGAGACTCATGATCATGTGACCCCATCGCCCCATCTCGTGGACTTATGGCAAAGGCCCGGAATGCCCGTCCGTGCCACGTAGAATCTCGCGGGTACCCTCCAGGTCAACCCGACTACACATCAACTCGCAGGTACCCCTCAGGGTCGACCCGACTTCAGTAACATGGTTCTGTGGTAAAGTCAAAGTAACCGGGTGTCCAAAACAGCAAGGGGGAAACCCGAGGAATCACCCTCGATGGATTCCCACTCGATGTAACCGTCAAGGTGGACTTGGAGGAATCACCCTCGATGGTCCACACTTGAGGAGTTGCACGACTGAGTCGTTATCAGGAGTGGTGAAGGAGGAATCACCCTTGAAGACCACTACCGATTAGCTATACTACAGAGTTAACATCAGAAGTGCTATACGATGTATCACCACCGGCACTCGATAGTAGCTCTGTAGAGTCATACAACTAAGGGCGTGTGATGTGATGTGTCGGTCCCTGGACATCGATCACGTTGATCGAGTCATCGAACATAAAGCGAGGGCAACTGGGACAAGGTGAGGGGTCACTGGTGGATCAATAACCAACCTATACTAAGCAGGTACGGTACAAGAGCAGGTTACAAAAGCAGGCTATGCATCAGAATAGGAGCAATCAAGTACAGTAGCAAAATCTAATGCAAGCATGAGAGGGAAAGAAATGGGCGATATTAGAATGATCAAGGGGGGTTTGCTTGCCTGGAAGATCTGCTGCAAGGGAAGAAGGGTCGTCAGTGACGTAGTCGATCACAGGGGCAGCATCGGTCTCGGGGTCTACCGGAGAGAAGAGGGGGAAGAAACAATGAATATAAAGCAAACAAGTGAACACTAGGCATGACATAACAATAGGCAGGGCTAGGGGTGTTCTAACGCAGTACTACGCGTTGCAGACGGAGGGGGGAACATCCGGAGGGGTTTTCTCGACGTTTGGCATTTTCCGGACAGATGAAAAGAGGGGGACGGTTCCATGTTCAGCATGTAGAGGCATGTGACAGATGAACGGATTGCATAAACGGAGTCGTTGGATTTTTCTGATCAAGTTTCATATATAAATTATTTTCATCGGAGTTACGGATTATTTTATATGATTTTCTAAAGTTTTAAATATTTTCTAGAAATTACTGGATTTAATTTAATTCGAAATTATAGCAGTAAACACTTTTGTCACCTAGTGTTACTCTAGCCTATGAGTATGCCAGTGGGGCTAGTGGGGTGGGTTGACCTAGTCAAAGATTGAATAGTCAAAGGATGAATAGTGTAGGCGGGTCCCATATGTCATTGTCTATGGTTAAACTAGACTTTAATTAAATTAGATTAACTAATAGTGGGGGGCCACAGTCATTGGCTAGCAGTTAACCTAACAATTATTAACCTAAATCTAGATGGTAAACGTTTGGGAGTGGTGCGCCGGCCGAACTTTCGGTCGACTGGCACGCCACGCTGGCCCAATGAGCAATACGCAGTGGCCCCGTGCACCCCCGCCTCCTTCTCTATGCGCCTCCATCCCCTACCTCCAGCCTTCACGCGCGCGCATTCCCTCCCCCCTCCCCCTGGGCTGCGACTGGGCCATCACGAGCTCCATCGCCGTCGGCCAGGCGCTCCCTCGCCGGCCGCCATGGCTGCCTGCTGCCATGGCCAGATCCATCCCCTACCCACAGCCTTCACTCGCGCGCATCCCCTCCCCCCTCCTCCCGGGCTGCGACTGGGCCACCACAAACTCCATCGCCAGCGGCCAGGCGCTCCCTCGCCGGCCGCCATGGCTGCCTGCCGCCATGGCCGGATCCAGCCGCGTATACAAGTGTTGCAACCGTCACCTAGAAAAGCTTTAACAGCTGCTGAAAAATGTTTCAACCATAGACACAGAAAGCTTCAATGGCACTGCACAATAAGGGGAAGCTGCAACCGTAGTTGGATTTTGCTACTACCGTCAAAGCTTTTTGCTACATCCATCAGGCGGAGCTGCGACCTCGCGACGACGACAACGACGATTTTTGCTGCAACCGTAATAGGATTTTGCTACTACCGCTGGAGGTTTTTGCTACATCCATGTAAGGCAGAGCTGCGACCTCGCGAAGGCGGCGATGGCGTTTTTGCTGCACCCATAGTTTGATTTTGCTACTACCGGTGAAGTTTTTTGCTACATCCATTCAAATGACGTTGATTGACTGGCGGCCGTCGTCGACATAATTCCCTGCAGCGAGCATCAATGGCGAGGGGCAACGGCGGAGCTACAGCCATCGTCGTCAAGAGCTGCACCCGCACGTGGAGCTGTTGCATGGGTCTAGGCGACAACGAGGCTGGGAGGGTGGGGACCGGTGACGAGGACGGCCGGCGAGGGCGGGGTCCGGCAGGCGACGAGGAAGACCGGCGAGGGTGGGGACTGACGACGAGGATGACCACCAGAGGGGACACGAGGCGCGGCGCCGCGCTCCCCGAGCGGGACATGCGGATCCAGCCCGACTGCCCGTGGAAGAAGAAGCTGGGGGTGATCTGTTTTTTTTGCCTGGATCCAACGGCCGCGCGACTCACATCCAATGGCCTGGGCTCGACTGGTCGAAACTTTCGGCCGGCGCGCCGGCGCCTATAAGCGCCCAATCTAGATTAGCCTAAACTAATTTAACATGGCTGGCCACACACATAGAACACACACGCACACACACCAGGCAACACACTCGGCCATGGCCTTGGCCATGGCCAGCCACAAGCAGCAGTATAGAAGCACAGCAGCAGCATTGAGGCTAAGCAGCGGCATCAGCGAGCAAAGCAGCATCAGTAGAGAGCAGTACTAGCGAGCAGCAATGACAGCAAGTAGCAGCATCGACAGGAAGCAGCAACTACGAAGAGCAGCAGCTTAGAGATGCAGCAGCAACCAGCAGCAGCATAGAGCCGTAACGACACCTAGCAGTAGCAACTAGCAAGTAGAGAGAAGAGAAGAAGCAGCACTAGACAGCAGCGGCAGCAGAAGCAGTAAGCAGCGGCGGCAGTAGCGCTAGAGGCAGCAACAGCACGGCTCGCGAGTGGGAGATAGATGGTGCGGCGGGAGCGCGGGCAGGCGCACGCGGGGCTCGGCCGGGCGCGACCAAAGGGGCGAGGCAGGGCGTGGGCTGGGCGGCCGCGCATGCAAGGTCCCGGCTTGGGCGGCAGAGGCGCGCAGGGTCGCGGACTGCTGCGCGGTGAGCACGAGCTCCGGCTGCATCAGACACAACGGTGACGGCGGCCTACGGTGGTGACTTGAGGGAGGGATAGGGGGAACCGGAGGAGAGGCTCACCACGAACGCAGAGGAGGGTACGACGAGGCCGAGGACGCAGCAACGGCGGCGGAGTTCCGGTGATCCAGTCGGGGACGTTGGACGAATATGATGCCCCGCCGTGGACCAGTGGCGAATGACTAGGCGTAGACGACGTAGAAGGTCATGACGATGCCGCTGGACATCCTGGCGCATCTCGGGGACGTACTTGGCCATGACGACGATGATGGCATGGTGACGCAGCTCTCGGGCAACGGCGGATTTGAGCGAGGCGGCGAAAGGGGGAGAATGGGGATGTGCTAGGGTTGGGGGGGTCGCGGGTGACGTCTTAAGGGGGCCGGGGAGGTCAGGGATGGCCGACACGGCGTGGCCTCGACGACCGGATGACTGCCACGGCTCCTCTGCCTCCCTGTAGTAGAGGAGGACGGAGGGGCGGCTGGGCTGGGCCGGTAGTGCACTGTGCACTCAAGGCCCAGTCCAGCAATAGTTTTCCTTTTTTTTTATTTTCTATTTTCTATTTTCCGTACTGTTTTGTGCTAGGTTGAGCCACCAAATGTATTTTGTAAAAATATGAAACTTGGCACAAAAATACAGGGTAATATTCTAGGTTGGCACAAAAAGTTTGGAGTCAAAAAGAAATGTGTAAGCATTTTTAGAAATTGAAAAGGTCGGTTAAATGGCTGTTGGATTTGTTTTAAAAAGATTGAGTATTTTAATAACTCAATTATTGTTGGGTTATTCATGAAAATTAGTTAGTGAATATTTGCAACCGGACGAACATTTTATTTGACGGTTTGAAGAAATGAAACCTTATTTTTAAATTTGAATTTGGCTTTGGTTTTATCAAGTGGCACTTAAGCATGAAAACATGATGACTTGGCAAGATTAGAGGGGAGATTACTGTAGCATGAGTATCGGGGTGTTACATATTATAAAAATAATGTGCCAAGATTTGCCTTTAGGATGATTAGATTGCTTGTTTGGTATGTGCAGTACAAAAACAGAAACTTTGGCTATGGTGCGTGAATTTACATTTTTACTGGAACATCAAAAGTTTCTGAAATTTTTACACAGTACTGCTATGCAAATTGTTTATTTTGTCCTAATGTTTCAGAATTTTTGGAGTTACATAAGTATGGTCAATGTTCAGATTGCTACAGACTATTCTGTTTTTGACAGATTCTGTTTTTGATGCATTGTTTTGCGTGTTTTGATGAATCTATGGATTGTATTGGTGATATAAGCCATGGTGAAGTTAGAGTACAGTAGTTATAATGCAAAAATAAAATATGAATTGGTTTGCAACAGTAATTAAAGTGGTGATTTGCTTTATTATACTAATGGATCTCACGAGGGTTTTGTTAAGTTTTGTGTGATTGAAGTTTTCAAGTTTTGGGTGAGATCACGATGGATGAAGGAATAAGGAGTGGCAAGAGCCTAAGCTTGGGGATGCCCGAGGCACTCCAAGGTAATATTCAAGGACTCCCAAGCAACTAAACTTGGGGATGCCCCGGAAGGCATCCCCTCTTTCTTCTAACGACTATCGGTAATTTTACTTGAAGCTATATTTTTATTCGTCACATGATATGCGCAAATTCTTGGAGCGTTGTGTGCATTTTATTTTTCTTTTAGTAATGCACAATGCTGGTATGAGATAGTCCATGGTTGATTTATAGAATGCTTCATACATGTCACTTATATCTTTTGAGTATGGCTTTATAGAATGCTTCATGTGCTTCACTTATATCATTTGAAGTTTGGATTGCCTGTTTCTCTACGCATAGAAAACCGCCATTTGTAGAATGCTCTTTTGCTTCACTTGTATTTGTTAGAGCATGGGCATATCTTTTGTATAAAGAATTAAACTCTCTTGCTTCACTTATATCTATTTAGAGAGTCAACAGGAATTGGTCATTCACGTGGTTAGTCATAAAATCCTACATAAAACTTGTAGATCACTGAATATGATATGTTTGATTCCTTGCAATAGTTTTGCGATATAGAGATGGTAATATGTGGGAGGAACTAGCGAATGACTGTGGTTTAGTAAGAATATTGGTGTTAAGGTTTGTGATTCCCGAAGCATACACGTATAGTCTCTCGTTATGCTATGAAATTGGAGCATGATTTATTATTGATTGTCTTCCTTATGAGTGGCGGTCAGGGACGAGCGACGCTCTTTTCCTACCAATCTATCCCCCTAGGGGCATGCGTAGTAGTATTTTGATTCGAGGGCTAATAAACTTTCGCAATAAGTATGTGAGTTCTTTATGACTACTGTGAGTCCATGGATTATACGCACTCTTACCTTTCCGCAATTTGCTAGCCTCTTCGGTACCGTGCATTGCCCTTTCTCACCTCGAGAGTTGGTGTAAACTTCACCGGTGCATCCAAACCCCGTGATATGATACGCTCTATCACACATAAGCCTCCCTATATCTTCCTCAAAACAGTCACCATACCTACCTATTATGGCATTTCCATAGTCATTCCGAGATATATTGCCATGCAACTTCCATCATCATCATATACATGACTTGAGCATTCATTGTCATATTGCTTTGCATGATCGTAAGATAGCTAGAATGATATTTTCATGGCTTGTCCATTTTTTGATATATTTGCTATGCTAGATCATTGCACATCCTGGTACACTACCAGAGGCATCCATATAGAGTCATCATGTATTAGTTGTATCGAGTTGTAATATCGAGTTGTAAGTAAATAAAAGTGTGATGATCATCATTATTAGAGCATTGCCCCGGTGAGGAAAGGATGATGGAGACTGGGATTCCCCCACAAGTCGGGATGAGACTCTGGACGAAAAAAAAGAAAAGAAAAGAAAAAAAGAGGCCGAAAAGAGCCCAACAAAAAAAAGAGAAAATAAAAAAGGAAAAAAAGAAGAAAAACAAAAAAAATGAGAGAAAAAGAGAGAAGGGGCAATGTTACTATCCTTTTCCACACTTGTGCTTCAGAGTAGCACCATGTTTTTCATATAGAGAGTCTCCTATGTTGTCACTTTCATATACCAGTGGGAATTTTTCATTATAGAACTTGGCTTGTATATTCCGATGATGGGCTTCCTCAAATGCCCGAGGTTTTCATGAGCAAGCAAGTTGGATGCACACCCACTTAGTTTTCAGTTTGAGCTTTCATACACTTATAGCTCTTAGTGCATCCGTTGCATGGCAATCCCTACTCCTCGCATTGACATCAATTGATGGGCATCTCCATAGCCCGTTGATTAGCCGCGTCGATGTGAGACTTTCTCTTTTTTTGTCTTCTCCACACAACCTCCAACATCATATTCTATTCCACCCATAGTGTTATATCCATGGCTTGTGCTCATGTATTGCGTGGGGGTTGAAAAAGCTGAAGCGCGTTAAATTTTTTGGGACGGAGGGAGTATGAACCAACTGCTCGGCTTGTCATCGGGGTTGTGCATGATAAATACTTTGTCAAAAGAAGATGGAGCATGAAAAGACTATATGATTTTGTAGGGATAACGTTCTTTAGCATTGATATTTTGAAAGACATAATTGTTTGTTGGGATGCCTGAGTATTGATGTCTTTATGTCAAATTATAGAATATTGCTTTGAATCACTCGTGTCTTAATATTCATGCCATGATTAGATTATATGATCAAGATTATGCTAGGTAGCATTCCACATCAAAAATTATCTTTTTTATCATTTACCTACTTGAGGACGAGCAGGAATTAAGCTTGGGGATGCCGATACGTCTCCGTCGTATCTATAATTTTTGATTGTTTCATGCCAATATTCTACAACTTTCATATACTTTTGGCAACATTTTATATTTTTTTTGGGACTAACGTATTGATCCAGTGCCCAAAACATGCAACAAACAGGAACTGGCACTAGGCACTGGATCAATATGTTAGTCCCAAAAATAGTATAAAAAGTTGCCAAAAGTATATGAAAGTTGTATAATATTGGCATGGAATAATCAAAAATTATAGATACGACGGAGACGTATCAGCATCCCCAAGCTTAATTCCTGCTCGTCCTCGAGTAGGTAAATGATAAAAAAGATAATTTTTGATGTGGAATGCTACCTAGCATAATCTTGATCATATAATCTAATCATGGCATGAATATTAAGACACGAGTGATTTAAAGCAGTAGTATCATTTGACATTAAGACAATAATACTTCAAGCATACTAATAAAGCAATCATGTCTTTCTCAAAATAACATGGCCAAAGAAAGTTATCCCTACAAAATCATATAGTCTGGCTATGCTCCATCCTCATCACACAAAGTATTTTGTCATGCACAACCCCGATGACAAGCCAAGCAATTGTTTCATACTTTTAAGTATCCCAAGCCTTTTCAACTTTCACGCAATACATGAGCATGAGCCATGGATATAGCACTATAGGTGGAATAGAATATGATGGTGGAGGTTGTGTGGAGAAGACAAAAAAGGAGAAATTCTCATATCAACTAGGCAAATTAATGGGCTATGAAGATGCCCATCAATCGATATCGATGCAAGTGAGTAGGGATTGCCATGCAACGGATGCACTAGAGTTATAAGTGTATGAAAGCTCAAACTAAAACTAAGTGGGTGTGCATCCAACTTGCTTGCTCATGAAGACCTCGGGCATTTGAGGAAGCCCATTATCGGAATATACAAGCCAAGTTCTATAATGAAAATTCCCACTAGTATATGAAAGTGATAACTCAAGAGACTCTCTATATGAAGAACATGGTGCTACTCTGAAGCACAAGTGTGGTAAAAGGATAGTAGCATTGCCCCTTCTCTCTTTTTATCTCTTTTTTTGGGGGTTTTTTTGGGCTCTCTCTTTTTTTTGGCCTCTTTTATTTTTTTTATTTTTTTTCGTCCGGAGTCTCATCCTGACTTGTGGGGGAATCATAGTCTCCATCATCCTTTCCTCACCTAGGACAATGCTCTAATAATGATGATCATCACACTTTTATTTACTTACAACTCAATATTACAACTCGATATCTAGAACAATATGACTCTATATGAATGCCTCTGGCAGTGTACCAGGATGTGCAATGATCTAGCGTAGCAAAGATATAAAAAAACCAACAAGCCATGAAAATATCATGCTAGCTATCTTATGATCATGCAAAGCAATATGACAATGAATGCTCAAGTCATGTATATGATGATGATGAAAGTTGCATGGCAATATATCTCGGAATGGCTAGGGAAATGCCATGATAGGTAGGTATGGTGGCTATTTTGAGGAAGTTATAAGGAGGCTTATGTGTGATAGAGCATATCATATCACGGGGTTTGGATGCACCGGTGAAGTTTGCACCGACTCTTGAGGTGAGAAAGGGCAATGCACGGTACCGAAGAGGCTAGCAATGGTGGAAGGGTGAGAGTGCGTATAATCCATGGACTCAACATTAGTCATATAGAACTCACATACTTATTGCAAAAATCTATTAGCTATCGAAACAAAGTACTACACGCATGCTCCTAGGGGGATAGATTGGTAGGAAAAGACCATCGCTCATCCCCGACCGCCACTCATAAGGAAGACAATCAAAAAATAAATCATGCTCCGACTTCATCACATAACGGTTGACCATACGTGCATGCTTCGGGAATCACAAACCTTAACACAAGTATTTCTACCAGTCCACAATTACTCACTAGCATGACTCTAATATCACCATCTTTATATCGCAAAACTATTGCAAGGAATCAAACATATCATATTCAGTGATCTACAAGTTTTATGTAGGATTTAATGACTAACCATGTGAATGACCAATTCCTGTCAACTCTCTAAATAGATATAAGCGAAGCATGAGAGTTTAATTCTTTCTACAAAAGATATGCCCACGCTCTAACAAATATAAGTGACGCAAAAGAGTATTCTACAAATGGCGGTTTTCTATGTGTAGGGAAACAGGCAATCGAAACTTCAAATGATATAAGTAAAGCACATGAAGCATTCTATAAAGCCATACTCAAAAGATATAAGTGAAGTGCAAAGAGCATTCTATAAATCAACCAAGGACTATCTCATACCAGCATGGTGCATTATTAAAATAAAAATAAAAAGCACACGACGCTCAAAGATTTACGCATATCATGTGACGAATAAAAATATAGCTCTAAGTAAAATTACCGATGATCGTTAGAAGAAAGAGGGGATGCCTTCCGGGGCATCCCCAAGCTTAGTTGCTTGGGAGTCCTTGAATATTACCTTGGGGTGCCTCAGGCATCCCCAAGCTTAGGCTCTTGCCACTCCTTATTCCTTCATCCATCGTGATCTCACCCAAAACTTGAAAACTTCAATCACACAAAACTTAACAAAACCCTCGTGAGATCCGTTAGTATAATAAAGCAAATCACCACTTTAAGTACCATTGAAAAACCATTCATATTTTATTTTTGCATTGTAGCTACTGTATTATAACTTCTCTATGGCTTATACCACCGATAAAATCGATAGTTCCATCAAAACTAGCAAAACAATGCATCAAAAAACAGAATCTGTCTTAAACAGGATGGTCTGTAGCAATCTGAACATCTACCATACTTCTGTAACTCCAAAAATTCTGAAAAATTAGGAAAAAATAAAAAATTTGTATATAAGTACTTTGCAAAAAGTTTTAGAAGCTTTTGACTTTCCAGTAAAAAATGTAAAATCACGCACTACAGCCAAAGTTTCTGTTTTTGCACCGCACAAACCAAACAAGCAATCTAATCATCCTAAAGGCAAATCTTGGCACATTATTTTTATAATACAATGGATTTATACAAGGGGATAATTATTTTTGTTGAAAAGTTTCTGTAATTAAGATTCACAAAGTTTCCATGGGCATGAACAAAGTTCAAGGCATGCTCCCACTTTAACAATGCTCGTCTCTCTCACTTTCACTTTTCTTTTTGAAAAAGTTTTAGGTTCCCCTCTTTATTTTTTTTGTTTTTAAACTTTATAAAAGCACTCAACAGAAATAAATGACTCTCTAAAACTTCCGGGTTGTCTCCCTGGCAGCGCTTTCTTTAAAGCCATTAAGCTAGGCATATAGTGCTCAAGTAATGGATCCACCCGGATCCCAAGGTATATCAAAGCCAATTTTAATTAACAATGATTTGTAATTTAGTAGTGAGCACAAAGTAACATATATCAAGTAACGACGAAGTCTAACTCTCTTCCTATGCATCGGCATGTCATAAAAGAACAATTCATGCACACAAAGTAAAGGCCAATGCATAGTATAAACAGTTCCTTGCAATTTTATCGTATTGGAAACATAGAGAGGCGGAGATGTAGTTCCTCTCTCATAATAATTGCAAGTAGGAGCAGCAAGCACATGCATATTATATTTATCAAAATCATCATGTGCAATAGTTGAACGCAACCCATCAATATAATCCTTAATAAGTGCAAACTTCTCCGATATAGTGTAGTTGGGAGAATTCAAAAAGATAATAGGACTATCATGTGTGGGTGCAATAGCAACAATTTCATTCTTAACATAAGGAACTATAGCAAGTTCATCTCCATAAGCATAATTCATATTGGCATCATGGCCACAAGCATAGCAAGCATCAAGTTCATCAAAAAGAGATATTTCAAATGAATCAAAGGGATCATAGCAATTATCATAGCAATCATCCTTCGGTAAGCACGAAGGGAAATAAAAAAATGTACGAGTTGAAGAGTTACTCTCATTAGAAGGTGGGCACGGGTGATCAATCCGCTCTTCCTCCTTTTGTTCTTCACTCTCCTCATCATATTTTTCATCTAATGAGCTCACAGTGTCATCAATTTCTTCTTCCATAGTTTCCTGCAAAATATTAGTCTCTTCTTGGACAACGGAGACTTTCTCAATAAACGCATCAATATCGGAATTATATTCATAATTCTCATAGCAATATTTAAGTATAGCAAAATTTCCAGGTCTATAAACATCATCATCAAAAGCTTCATACTTTTCAAACAAAGATTCAATTTCATAAGCACCCTTAAAAGCAACAAATTCTTCTATTCATTCCACATCATAGTAATCATATATACCATTAGCATAAGAAGCCAAGGTTTTATTATCATTAAATTTACATGAAAAGGGAAGGTGTGGAGCCTTCATCCTAGAGCAACAAGTATAATCATATCTCAAGCATAAATTTCGAGCATACCAATGCAACATATGAATTTGATCCCATAAGAGTTTCCCTTTTTGAGTCAAGCGATAATCCCTAAAGTATTCACATTGATCCAACGTGTCTCCCATTATATAGTTGAATGGGGTTTTCTCAGGATTACTAAAGTAGTGCATAATATCTTTCACATAATGAGCATCGAGGGTTTTAGGAGGTTCCCCATCTTCATGAGTAGCAAGTACACCTAATTTTTTTGGTATTTTGTGTTCCATATCCATAACTAAAGATAGAGAACAACTTAGAACAGCAAATAAAATCTACTTAGTGATAAAGCAAACAAGCACACACGAGAATATTCACCCCACGCTATTGCTTCCCGGCAACGGCACCAGAAAAAGGTCTTGATAACCCACAAGTATAGGGGATCAGTTGTAGCCTTTCTCGATAAATAAGAGTGTCGAACCCAACGACGAGCTAAAGGTAGAACAAATATTCCCTCAAATTCTATCGACCACCGATACAACTCTACGCACACTTTACGTTCGCTTTACCTAGAACAAGTATGAAACTAGAAGTACTTTATAGGTGTGATAGGATAGGTTTGCAAGATAATAAAGAGCACGTAAATAAAATCTAGGGGCTGTTTAGATAAACAAATAACTAAGTTAGTTTTAGTAGAGAGCTTTTTGTCACGAGAAAGTTATTTGTCCCTAGGCAATCGATAACTAGACCGGTAATCATTATTGCAATTTTATATGAGGGAGAGGCATAAGCTAACATACTTTCTCTTCTTGGATCATGTGCACTTATGATTGGAACTCTAGCAAGCATCCGCAACTACTAAAGATCATTAAGGTAAAACCCAACCGTAGCATTAAAGTATCAAGTCCTCTTTATTCCCATACGCCATAACCCACTTATCCGTGTTTGTGTTTCTATCACTCACGCAACGCAGACAATAAGCAAACCATGAACATATTGCAAACCCTACAGCGGGGATCCCTCATGCTTGCGTGACACGGAGAGCACCATAGGACAGCACCAATAATAAAACATGCAACTCAAACCAATCACGATCATCAATGAACCCATAGGACAAAACGGATCTACTCAAACATCATAGGATAGCCATACATCATTGGGAAATAATATATAGTGTTGAGCACCATGTTCAAGTAGAGATTATAGCGGGGAGGAGAGGTGTTACACTGCTGCATAGAGGGGGAGAGAGTTGGTGATGACGGCGGCGAAGTTGTTGGTGTAGATCGTCGTCACGATGATGGCCCCGGCGGCGTTCCGGCGCCACCGGGAGAGAGGGGGAGAGAGCCCCCCTCCTTCTTCTTCTTCCCTGACCTCCCCCCTAGATGGGAGAAGGATTTCCCCTCTGGTCCATGGCTTCCATGGCGGCGGAGGGGCGAGAGCCCCTCCGAGATTGGATCTCTCTCTCTCTGTTTCCTCCTGTTTCTGCGCTCTCAGATTCTGGCCTTTCACCGTTTCTTAAATTCCCGGAGATCCGTAACTCCCATTGGGCTGAAATTTTAACACGATTTTTATCTGGATATTAGCTTTCTTGCGGCCAAAGAAGGGCACCAATCGCCTTACGGGGTGGCCACAAGGGCCCAGGGCGCGCCCTACCCCCTGGGGCGCGCCCCCTGCCTTGTGGACTCCTCGGGCATCGTCTCGCGTTGATTCTTTTTCCCAAAAATCACATATATTCCAAAAAAAATCTCCGTAAGTTTTTATCGCGTTTGGACTTCGTTTGATATGGATTTTCTGCGAAACAAAAAACATGCAACAAACAGGAACTGGCACTGGGCACTGGATCAATATGTTAGTCCCAAAAATAGTATAAAAAGTTGCCAAAAGTATATGAAAGTTGTATAATATTGGCATGGAACAATAAAAAATTATAGATACGATGGAGACGTATCACGGGCATACATTGGAGAGGCCGCAGCCTCATGTCCGTTGTTCGGGCATGGGGCGTTCAAGTTAGTATGAAATTTTTGCTGAGCCTCTGATTCTTCAATCGATATGTTTCATGTTGTTTTCCTGGGCCTCCCTTCCTGATCTTGGGTGTTTCTACTCTGTACATCACTTAACCAATCACATTAGCCTATGAATATTTAGTTAGCTCATCAGTATTCAGTAAGATGAATAGGCCTGTTATATGGATTACAATTGCTACAATCTGTCTGCAGTTTTTACAAGTAGATATGTGGAACAGTACTTGTATTTGTGTTTCCTACCATGTTTGGTACCATTCACTGATCCCTTTGGTTTACTGAGAAATTACCGGAACACTTCTATCTATGTGAATTAGTTCAGCTAGAGAAATTAGGCTCTTTCAGATCTAGGTACTTATGATCATGCATCAAGTGGTCGAATCAAGCATGCTGTCAACAGTAGAGTGGTGCCGGTTCTTTGGTTGATGCAATTGTTATTTCATATAATAAACACTGAAGTTCAGTACTAGCTCCAAGGTGAGTAGTTGAATTCCTGATAATGGAGATAATTCAGTGGTTAGCAAAAAATGATAAGGATTTGATGTATTTACTCCAGACATGTGTTTGATTTCCTAAAAGTTGTTATCTATTTTCTTATCTCACCATTCCGTGCCAAACATCTACCTTCCGTCGGACGCTGCAGTTTGTGGTCACTGACCTACCAATCCTCGAGAGGCTCACTCTCCAGATTTGAAGCGATAGGGTACAGTTCTGGATATATATAATTCAGCTCTGTATGTTCTATCAATCTTATTACTAAGATGGTTTTTATCTTACAGGACATCATAAGTGTAAATAGGAGTTGGAAGGAAAGTATGTTCCAGCGGAAAAATTGTTTATGTGTACACAACTTAAGTAGCCAACACTGAATGTGAAGAGCTCGATGAGAAGGTTCGCAAAATCTGGAATATCTTGAGGACATGTGGCATACATCCGCTGAAAATTGCATCAAAACCAAACAACCAGGCTTATGCTGTAAGTTAACTATGGTCATTTCTTCATGCATGGAATCTTTCTACAATCACTACAGTCCTACTTGGTCTAATTCAAATTATGGAGACATGCTCTATATGAATGCATGCGTGCATGGAGTTACTGTACAATCCTACTTGATCTAATTAAAATTAAGGTAACATGCTCTATATGAATGCATATGTACATACTGTATAAACCTACTTGATCTAATTAGGGTTAAGGTAACATGCTCTATATGAATGCATACTTACAGGGAGTCACTACAGAATAGTTTCAAGTTAGGTTAAGTTGGTAATGTGTTGGAAACTTGGAATATAACCGAGACCTTGCGTACTATGTTGTGTATTATGACCTATTGTCATTTCCATTTCATTGGATTAATGGAGCTTAGAACGTGCTATTAAAAAAATCTTTACATGATGCACGCCTCTTGATGCCGAATTAACCGTGACATTACTTGTTACTCCGTTGTTTGATTAGTAAGGTACAACAACTGTTATGTACATTAGTTGATCTATCTAATATAGAATCAATACTTTATATTGACCCTCATTGATCATTCGATCCTTCTGTCCTCTCAATAAAGAAGAGAACTAGCTAGGGATCAAAATTCCCATATTTTTATTTGTTTATGCACGCCTTTTTTTCTTGCTTCCATTGTGATGAGTGATGACAATGAGATACTAGGATGTGGTGATGGATTTTTTCATCCATACTAACCTTTGAATCTTGTTTGTAGTTCTACGCAACTTATAATTGATGGTGAAAAACACTATGAATTGGAGTTCTACGCAACTTCAAATTGACATGACATATACACTGAGAATTGGAGCTATACGTAGCTTTAAATTGACATGACATATACACTTGTGATGAAATATTTTCTTTAGGTACCACATTAATCTATATGTGAATTCATGTTGTATTGTTGTAGCCCACGGAAAATCGGAACTACCCCTTGCTTCAATTATTGTGCTCACCGTATACTGTTATAGTTCTATTTTTTCACAAGTAATTCATTGTGTACATAATGTTCACCAAGAACCAAAATTTGCATAAAACATGAGCCCGTGGTGATCATGCCCAACCTTGAGATAGGTGAACCCGGGCCCATAGTGAGATCATTCTTCTCCAATCCACTCTACTGTTTATTTGGGGGGTATATATTCTCTTTGGGTTTCTCTTTATGGGCAATGTATTCATCTATATCTCTGGTGTTTGCCATCAACCTATCTGGCAATCTTTCATTAGTTATTTGATTTTCTACTACCCTACGTAAACTCTCTCTGACATATCCTCCTGCTGTGGCAAATTACTAGATTGTGCTAGGTTTAGACTACAAGGTACTTTGTGGGCTAATGTGCTTCCTGTGTTGCATCTGGATTTGTGAGACAAAACATGAGGCAAATGCTGATAAATAATAGTGGTGGTGCAGTGCCTTCCTCTGAGAATATAAAAATGTACTTGTCGTGTTCTACACACAATAATGCTTCTTCTGTTTTTGCTATAGAAGCACTTATGTACCTTGCATATTTTTTATTAGCATAAAATTTATCAGTGGTGCATACCGATGACAGGAATATCTTTTTTTTGCTATAGAAGCACTTATGTACCTTGCATATTTGTTATTAGCATAAAATGTATCAATGGTGCATACTGATGACAGGAATACTACCATAGATGGTTATTATAAGTGGAAAGGAGAAGTAGAGGGAACTCTATAAAGAAAGAACAAGAAGGTGGCCCTGAAAATGAAGCAGCTGGAGAACACCAAGCTTATTGTGGATTTCTAAAGAAAATGTCGTCAACACCTAAGAATGTTCATGGTGAAAATGTCGTCTAATGAAATGCATGTTAGTTTTCCGAATAACTGGTATTGACCTTACATGATTCTTTGAAGTTGCACTAATTTGGATTTGTTGTGAAATACGCTTGAACATGGATAGTAAATATCTTACTTTTTTTGGAAAATGATATCAACTAACTACTGGGACTTTTGCAATTGTTCCTTTGCATATGCCAAATTAGTCCTGAGTATAGACTAACATTTCTTATAGCACTAGGCTAAATGAATGTCGTTACCCGCTGTTTCAAAAGAGCTGAAGTCTTTGCCCATGAATTTACACATTCAAGGGTGACACAGATGACACATTCAGATGCACAAATATCAGAGAAGCTCCACCCGTACATACAAATTGTGTTGCTCATGGGGCCATGCGGTAATTGAATTTGTTTGGTAAAGTTGAGCAAGAATCATAGTATCAATAACAAGATATTCACAACATTTATTCAAAGTTTATTTGATGGTGTGGCATATTTGTTTGTGGTCAAGTTTTGTGAATATTTCTATTTAGATGTACAAACTGGAAGGTATGTATGAACTACATATACTCTGCCACCTATGTTTAGTGAGATCAAAGTATGCAATATTTAGATTCATTTGTTGGCCCGTGGCAACAGACGGGCATTAAAACAACATAATTTGTTCAATGTGTCTATTTTTTTATTATTCCATGGCAAAACACGGGCATTTGGCTTCTGCCCGTAGCAACGCACGGGCATTCTCCTAGTTGTTATAAGATCTATGTGTAGGGTCTCAAGTCTGCTTATATTTGAGCCATCTAACCAGTTCATGGCCTTAATTTGGGAGTTGGGCATGTCATCATGAATGTCACTCGTGAAAACGTTGTAGACACTTTGATGGGCAGGACGACGGACGGGAGGATGACGGAAAGGGTAACTAGTTTGTGCGCAAAGACTTGTGTGTATGTCTACATATGTTAATGGAATTCTATATACGAAAGAGAGAGATCCCTACTACTTCTAATTATCTCAACATGCATGCTTCCATATCATCAAAATTGTTGTAGTCGTTAGATTACTAGCTTAATCCACTAGCATATGTTCGATCTATGCATAAGAATCCTCTACTGCAACATGCATTAGTGCATTCGAAGTGGGTTTTAAATTACATTGCATTAAATTGTGACATGCACCACAACCCATTACCTATTTTCCTTATCCATGCAACCATGTCACATCAACAAGCCATGCATGTATGAAATAAGTACATTTTTTGCATTAGCATATCCATGCAGCACTGCCACATCATCAGTTCATGCATCTAAATCATCAGTTGTTTATTTATTTTGTATTATATTTTGTGCTCTCATAGACACGGCGTGTTGGGCGCTTGGAGCATACTAGTTGATCTTTCACTGTTTTAGAAACGACACTTTTTTCCTCTATTACTAAATAGCTACAACTCACTACCTATTTATCTAGCCATGCAACTATGCCACATCAGCAAATCATGCATGTAAGTTATAAGTCACTTTTTTGCATTAGTACATCTATATGCATCACTGCCATGCTTCATCATCAGTTCATGCATGTAAGTCATGAGTTAATTTCTTCGCACTAAGTTATGTGCTCTCATCGACATGGTATATGTGTGGGGCACTTGCAACATACATGTATAGTTGATACTTCACTTTCTTTTAACTAAATCTATTCTCTTTTATACATTATTTTGTTATATGCCTCATATTTTCTTAATGTTTTTAAAGTTTAAGTCAGGAATGCTATTAAAATGTGTTTTAAGCAGTTGTAGTTGTTTACATATCACCTAATAAATTATGCATTTCTTTCATTAAAATTGGACGACTCCTTTGATGATACCAGTAGGCGTTTTGTGCGGTGAATCCAGGAGACGGAGGTCAAGGAGGCTTTAAAAAGGATGAAAGGAGGCAAGGCGATGGGTCCTGATTGTATCCCCATTGAGGTATGGAGAGGCCTCGGAGACATAGCTATAGTATGGCTAACTAAGCTTTTCAACCTCATTTTTCGGGCAAACAAGATGCCAGAGGAATGGAGATGAAGTATATTAGTACCAATCTTCAAGAAGAAGGGGGATGTTCAGAGTTGTACTAATTACCGTGGAATTAAGCTGATGAGTCATACAATGAAGCTATGGGACAGAGTCATTGAGCGCCGCTTAAGAAGTATGATAAGTGTGACCAAAAATCAGTTTGGTTTCCTGCCTGGGAGGTCGATCATGGAAGCCATTTTCTTGGTACGACAACTCATGAAGAGATACAGGGAACAAAAGAAGGACCTGCATATGGTGCTCATTGACTTGGAGAAGGCCCACAATAAGATACCGCGGAATGTCATGTGGTGGGCCTTGGAGAAACACAAAGTCCCAGCAAAGTACATTACCCTCATCAAGGACATGTACGATAATATTGTGATAAGTGTTCGAACAAGTGATGGCGACACTGGTGACTTCCCGATTAAAATAGGACTGCACCAAGGGTCAGCTTTGAGCCTTTATCTTTTTGCTCTGGTGATGGATGAGGTCACAAGGGATATACAAGGAGATATCTCATGGTGTATGCTCTTTACGGATGATGTGGTACTAGTCGATGACAGTCGGACAGGGGTCAATAGGAAGTTAGAGCTATGGAGACAAACCTTGGAATCCAAAGGTTTTAGACTTAAAGCCTTTCGGTAGTCCCCTAGCTTCACTAAATCCACGAATCTCGCTTCTGTTTTCCGATTCCAGCTTCTTCCACGAATCGAGATCGATGGAAAACCGTTCGGCTCGCTTGCTTCGGCTTCTCGTACGCGCCAGCAGGCCGACCTGCCTGGGCGGGCTGGAGCCTAGTCGGCTCAACAGGTAGGATCGGTGGGAGACAGGAGGAAAGAGGATGGGCTTGGCTCAGATCGGAGGGAAAGGCAACGAACCGGTACATGAGGCACTTCGCGGTGGCATCCGATCGTAAATAACGCCAACTCCAGAAATCCCGATTCCTGGATCGACAAAACTGCCGCTCCAAGTTTTTGTACGTGGATGCTGCTTCCATCTGGGAAGCCAGCTTCCTATAGCCGGGCCGTTCGGGACAGCTCCGCTCGCGGATTCGCGGAAGCTGAGAGCTACCGAACAGGACCTTAGTAGAACTAAAACCGAGTACATGAGGTGTGGTTTGAGTAATACTAGGCACGAGGAGGAGGTTAGCCTTGATGGGCAGGCGGTGCCTCAGAAGGACACATTTAGATATTTGGGGTATATGCTGCAGAAGGATGGGGATGTCAATGAAGATGTCAACCATCGAGTCAAAGCCGGATGGATGAAGTGGCGCCAAGCTGCTAGCATTCTGTGTGACAAGAGAGTGTCACAAAAGCTAAAAGGCAAGTTCTATAGGATGGCGGTTCGACCCGCGATGTTGTATGGCGCTGAGTGTTGGCCGACTAAAAGGCAACATGTTCAACAGTTAGGTGTAGCGAAGATGCGCATGTTGAGATGGATGTGTGACCACACAAGGAAGGACCGAGTCCGGAATGATGATATACATGATAGAGTTGGGGTAGCGCCGATTGAAGAGAAGCTTGTCCAACATCATCTGAGATGGTTTCGGCATATTCAACGCAGGCCTACAGAAGCGCCAGTGCATAGCAGACGGCTAAAGCGTACCGATAATGTCAAGAGAGGTCAGGATAGACCAAACTTGACATGGGAGGAGTCCCTAAAGAGGGATCTAAAGGACTGGAGTATCATCAGAGAACTAGCCATGGACAGAGATGGAACTTGTTATTCATGTGCCAGAACCATGAGTTGGTTGCGAGATCTTATGGATTTTACCTCTAGCCTACCCTAATTTGTTTGGGATTAGAGACTTTGTTGTTGTTTCATTAAAATTACCGCAGCAATGCATGGCGTGTCATCTAGTTCTACTAGTGATAGTTACCTAGCACTGGAAAACAATTTATGGGCTAAATTAGATGCTATGTCATTTTGAGGTAGTATACAACATAACCAGACAAATCACTGTTTAAACAACATCTTCAGCATTCATGCTTTCACCATCAGCTATAGGCTCATCAAGACATCAACCATCCTAAAGCTTTTTGGCCTTCTAAGCTTCTACTAGCTTTCTTAGTTTCTACAAAACTCCGACCGCTTTTCATTCAGCCGCAGCGCAAACCAGTTCCAACTTTTCTCTGTTTCTATCAGCTCCAGATGCTTTTCATTCAGCCACAACGCAAACAACGGCCTTGATGGAGCCCACATGTCAGTTTTTTTTATCTTCTAGTTTTAGACGCTCTTCTGTCAGTCTTTTCTCTAGTTTTAAACCCTCAAATTATGTGAGAGAAGATATAGTTCTTTATTCCTGACGGCTTAGTCTTAAAACTGTCTAAAGATTTTGTTGTGGCTTGGTCTCAACACTGTCTTAAGATTTTGTCGTTAAGACCTCTTCTCACAATGCTTGAGGGTGGGTCTTCGGCTATTTTTTTGGCTTATTAAGACCCATGATTGAGGCTATTTTTTCGTTTAAGACACATGTTTCTGCAACATTGAATACGCCCTAACCCCAACGCTGAATGAAGGAAAGGAAAAGTACCGCCAATTGGAGATAGGTAGAATCATAGTACTCCCTCCGTCCCAAAACAAGTGTCTCAACTTTGTACTAACTTTAATACAAAATTGTACTAAGCTTGAGACACTTATTTTGGGATGGAGGGAGTACTTGTTAGCAACTCTGATGACAGCGTTGCTGACATTGTTAAGTAACCTCATCGAGCCACCAGCAACGACAGCGACATAGTTAAGTTGCATCATCGAGCCATTGACAACCGACAAATACACTGGTTTGCACTCAAAACTACGAATCTAAGAGCTGGACTGGTTTTATTCATACATAGCTCATCAGAGGTCAAGTTTCTCTACAACCGAGAGCAGCGGCCAGACATGGATCTGCCCAGGAAGCATGTCACTGCAATTGGAAAACAATTGAAAATCGGTAGCAGCCGAACAGAAAGTGCAGAGTGTTACTGTGTGCGTGACTTCACAACGCTAGATGTTACCATTCTTACCTGGCATGCCTACTCAACATGTGAGAAACCACCTCCAGTCTCGGATTTTGTTCTGCACAGAGAAGAGCGAGATATTACAAAAGTCCTCAGTTGCTTAGGAGCATAGAAGCATCATCAAGAAACAACAATGATGAGCTGAAGAGTCGTTTGCATGGTGTGCTGGCACTGGGTAAATCAATATCCAGCTCTATAATAATTTCGGAACAAATGTATCGCAACACAAAGAAATAGATCAAAATTTAACAAAGCTTACTTGTGATCAGACGGATTGGGCATTACTTCATACACAATTGTGGCCACAACATCCCTTTTGTTCTGCAGCAGATGGCGTGGATCAGTCACACATCAGCATTGCATGCTATATTTCCAGACTAAACAAACATCTTGACGATTGTACCTGAGTAGCTTCACCACGCAAACCAATGTAATATATCTTAGTCGTATCACCACCAAAGTTATCAGGAAAATGCAGAGTTAAGTTGGCCACACCTTGGAATCTTGAATACCTGACAATAACAGCAAGACACAAAAGGCCAAGAGAGGAAAAGGTTGAAGAGAGCTAACAATACAAGCTACTCAAGTACAAAGTATTAACAGGATTTAGAACTTGGTAATTAGAAGCAACTCAGTAAACACATGAAAACAAAAGTGACCTAATACTTAAATCTAATACCCTATTCACAAAATGACTACCGTTGACTCGTATAACACTGAGCATACGTATCTAATGAAGTTTAGCCGAGCAGTAGAGATGTGCTGTAGGCAATATCTCCATAGAATAGCAAAGATTGCCGAATTGGAAAATAGCATCCAACATGTCACAGACATGTGTGATGTGTTGGAGGCCTCACACGCCATCCTCACATCATATGATGGTATTCTCCCAACTTATACTCCCTCTGTAAACTAATATAAGAGCGTTTAGATCACTAAAGTAGTGATCTAAACGCTCTTATATTAGTTTACGGAGGGAGTACAACAGTAAAAGGCATCTTATCTAATGGAGCATATCATCTACATATATTTGAAGCTTACATTTGAGAGGCTAAAATTTGAATATCTTTACTCACTATTTATATTATACTATAATAAAGATCTGAGTTCATGCTGGTCTGTTAACCCTCATCAAGACTACCAATTAATTTATTAGGACATCACATGTTGTTATCCATTATGTAACTGATGTATACTTTGAGAGAACCAAATTATAGGCTATGAAGACACAAACATTTAAACGACCCATGCAATATGGGGGGGGGCTTAGAGAAGTCGTCCATATTTCAACCCTGAACTATCCCTTTGTCTAAGAATCAACCATGAGCTTTGAAACCGTCTAAGTTTCAACCCTGAACTATCAAAACCATGCAAGATTCAACCTTGAACCGGTTTTCGCAGTCAAAGCCGGTTTTGACCAGTTCACCCGCTTAGTCAGCTACCACTTCAGCGAGCCCCATGCCCAGCCCTGTATCTCTTCCCATTCCGAGCCGCATCGGGCTCACCCAGCTGCTGCCGCCGCGTACGTGGCCCCGACCCGCTATGTTACATGGTACGGGGATACGGATACGGCGATACGGGAAAACGGCATTTTCTGAAAATAGGCTTACAGGGATACGGCGAGTACATGTATGAATGCATAAAAAAGTCAGCACCAAAAAACAATTTTTTAGAGGATGAGAAAATTGATGTTTATGAAGTAACCTGATCTTTTTTCATTCAGGGTGATCTGAGAAAGTAACATGAGTCCGTAGGGGATATTTAGGATTGGTATATTGGTTCTCCACGGAATCATCAGCGCCGTTACTAACAGACCCAGTCCCAGAACGAGCAACAGATGATTGATTGTTACTTCGTTCTCCCCTAAATCCTAATCCATATAGCATGCTTAAATACAGAGAACTTGAAGCAATGGATTGAAGCTTGCGTACAAATTCAGGATGGGGAAGACTTGTCGACTTGGAGTTGGAAAACGGAGGTAGGCGGCGAGCTGCAAGGTGCCGCCGGCGGCGGCGATGGAAGGGAGTCTGGAGATGCGGCTTGAGCTCCGATTTGGCAACTGCAGGTGACGGCATGATGAAGGACTCCAGCGATTAGGTTTATTTACCCATCGCGAGTAGGCCTTTTGATGGGCTGGAGATGGAGTGGTAACAGGCCTAAAGTATTCCTGATGTATCCCCCCGTGTCCCAGCCGTACCCCTATTTTTTCTCTTTATTTTAATTCGCAAAAACGTGATACCTAGGGATACGGGTATCCCGCGCGTATCCGGGCGTATCCCCGTCCTAGTGCAGTATCCTGCACCGATACGGCACTTATGTGACGTATCCCTGCAACGTAGCCAACCCGTCGCCACCCTCTCTGACACTGGTGGCCGGCGAACGGCAGTGCCGCCACTCTGCCCTCACACGAGCTGGGCCCTGCTTCCCCACCCCGCCCCTGCTGCCCGATGCCGCCACCCCCGGGCACGGATCGGAGCTCCCCCTCTCCTAGTGTCCACCAACGAGCACGGGCTCCTGCCGTGGGCTCTCCTCTCCTGCTGGCCACCAATGCGGCAGCGGCTGAATCCATGGAGCCCTACACCCACCTCTTCCCTTCTATCGACGGCAGCCGGAGCCGGCGTGTTTCCTCTCCGAGAGCACCATGTGCCCTCCCCAGTGGCGGAGCTACATCAAAAGGGCTGGGCAGGACAGGACCGGCCAGACTAAGGAATTATACACAATACTTCTTCTTTTAAGGCCCACTTTTACTCCCAGCCTTCACTGTTTTCTGCTGCCCTGGGCAGTTTTGCTCTCTAAAGTAGCCTTGTCCCTGGCCCTCCCCTGAGGCGGCGATGCCTTCAGCCCCAGCGGCGACGTGCGCCTCGCCACGCTCCAGTCCTGTCCTCTGGCTTCCTCCTCTACCGGCCGTGGGCTCATCATGACAAGTGTGCGCGCCGTTGCAATTCGCTTGGTGCTCGCCGTGCTCGTCCGCAACGCCCAGTCCGATGCTCGTGAGCCCGCTGAGCACGACATAGGTGAAGGGCGATGGGCTGCTGGGTCTAGATGGCCGGCCGTGGTGCCGCGCCGCCGCCCTCCAGTCACCGGCGGCACAGGGGTATGGCCCCTCGGGACTGGCGGCGTCGGGTCAACTGCTGTTGCGGGCTGGGAGAGAATGGGCAGCGGTGACAAGCATCTGGTCGGGTGGAGGGAGAAGGGGCGGCGGCGGCGGAGCTGGAGGCGCGGGTCGAGGTCGGGGTGCTGGCGTCCCATGCAGCGGCGGCTGGGCTGGGTGGGAGACGCTGAACAGGGTGAGAGACTGAACAGAGAGAGACTAGGTTTAGATGCCTGGGTGACATGGCGGCTGAGTTGGTTGCTGACTAGGCGGTCAAACTCTCCAAAACCGGCCAAAACAGCCCAAAAACTGGTTTGAGGAGAGGAGGGTTGATATTTGTCCAATTTTGAGAGTTTGGGGTTGTAAAGTAGACAGTTTTGAAGTTCGGGTTGTTTCTTAGACTTTGGTGACAATTCAGGGTTGAAATATGGACTTCTCTTCTAACTTAAATATTGCAATATAAATGAACATGTATTAAGTAGCACAAGCAGAACAAGTAACTACTAAAATTACCTGGTTTGATACTCAAGAACTCCCTGCAAATTCTCTGCCAGTTCCCATTCCTAGCACAAACAATCTCAAATTACAGCTGGCGTTTCTTCTTGTGGACGGATAAGAAAATAAACAAACTAAAAACATACCTGCACAGGCTGCATGTTTTGAGCATCAGAAAAGTCAATACCTTCTCTATTGATAAATCTGTGACAAGTCGACATTCTTCATAAATTTCATGCCATTATGGTTCAAGAAGAAAGAACTGGGTAAGTCATGAAAGAGAGAAGCCAGAATTCCAAAACTTACGCTCTCATTCTTGAAGGGCTTGTCCCATCAGCACCACCAACAACAGCGATGCTCTTGATCTTCACATCTGAGGTAAATCTACAAGAAAAAGGAACAAATGAAACATGTTAACGATTGCTGATAGGAATTGCAAGCAGAAACGAGAGAAAAAGCATGTCCTAGCTATTAACACAAGCATAAAAATGATATATCCCAGTATAGTCCAGTATAAAGTAACACAAACCAAATGTAATATATATGGATCGTGAACTCAATGCAAATAAAGACAGAGGCAGAAGTAGAGAATAAAACACGGATAACTTGCTTTGTCTACATACGACCCTTGATGAAGCATTCCGACTCCTTCAGGATACAACAACAAAGCCTTTTGTCCCAAGCAAATTGGGGTAGGCTAGTGATGAAACCTAACAGAAAACTGTGAGAACCCAAAAGAGAAGAGAGGAAGTACAAGTAAACAAAATAAATCGAGATTCTGGTACATGGTTTGCTGATTTCCATGCAGTCCTGTCAAGAGCCAAATCCCTAGGTACATTCCAATCCTCAAGTCTCTTTTTACTGCCTTCCTCCCATGTGAAATTTGGTCGCCCCCTACCCCTCCTACTATTTTGGCTACTCTTAAGAATACCACTATTCACTGGTGCTTCTGAAGGTCTCCGTTGGATATGTCCAAACCACCTTGGCCGGTGTTGGACAAGCTTCTCTTCAATAGGTGCCACCCCTACCTTATCTCGTATTCCCTCATTCCTAATTTGGTCCTTTATTGTATGGCCACCCATCCACCTTAGCAAGCGCATCTCAGTGGCACTCATTTCTTAGATGTGTTGCCTCTTAGTTTAGTAGGCCAACACTCTGCTCCATATAGCATTGCAGGTCTGATTGCCGTCCTATAGAACTTACCTTTTACCTTATGTGGGACCTTCTTGTCACAGAGGATGCCAGATGCTTCCCACCACTTCATCCGCTCCGCTTTGATTCGGTGGCTAACATCCTCATCGATACCACCATTGCTTTATTGGTATGGGTAGTACTATCAATCCTATTAAGCTACGATGTCACATCACTTTGCCCGAATTCGGAGCCTCACCCCTCAACTTTGTGGCAAGTTTGGCAGCGCTCGCCCCTAGTCTCCACTTACCCCTTTGAGGAGCGGTCCTGGAAAAAGAAAAACGCCACGCGCAGGAGAGGGACAGCAGCACGAAGCGGGAAGACACAAGTTGGCCTCTCTGCCCTCCTCCTCTCTTCTCTCTGGTGCAGGTCAGCTACCTCATTCCTCACGGTAGTCCGCCTCATCCCATATCTCAGACGTGGCGCTTGTGCGCTCAACCGCCTATCGCTCATGCTTTCAATCCCCGCAGCGACCGCTGTTTGTTGCCTCACATGGCGACGGATGCCGCTGCCCCTGCTTGTCTGCGAGCCCTCCACGAGCCGAGACTGGCTAGAGGACCACGGCGGCAGCCCCCTCCCACCCCTTCGCATGTGCGCGTGGAGCGCGGATCGTGGTCGCGCTGCCCATCTTCACCACGCTCGCGGGGGACGCGCTTGCCGGACCGCTCCTCGTGTTCGTGCCTGTGGCGCATGGGGCTGTGCAGGCCGTTACGGGGGTTGATTCCGGCAGGGACACGGAGGTTAAATTTGAATGGAGGAGAGAGCATGCCGGAGAGAAAGGGAAGAAGATGAAAGGCCAGTGACGTGTACAACAATGTGCAATTCAACATTTTCACCATCCAAACACCAGAATTCGGGTTGAATGTTGATATCAATGTCATGCAGATTTAATATTGGAGCCAATGCAATTTAGAGGCCTTGAATATCTACATCCAAGCAGAACTCAAGGGATATCTCCTTGTATATCCTTTCTGATCTCGTCCATCACTAAGGCAAAGATGTATGGGCTCAAGGATGATCCTTGATGTAGTCCTATGGCAATTGGGAGGTGTCGTTCTCACTAACCTGCTCGAACATTTGTGACAACATTACCGTACACATACTTGATGAGGGTAATGTACTTTGTTGGGACTTAATGTTTCTCTAGCACCCACCACATGACCATCCTTGTATCTTGTCATATGCCTTCTCCAAGTCGATGAAAACCATGTGTACATCCTTCTTGTGCTCCCTATATCTTTAAATAAGCTGACGTACCAAGAAAATCACCTCTATTGTCCAAATTAGTTTTTTGTGACGTTGGTCTCTCTTCTCAAGCGATGCTCAATCACCCTCTCACAAAGCTTCATAGTATGACTCATAAGCTTAATTCCTCGGTAATTAGTACTCCCTCTGTAAAGAAATGTAAGAGCGTTTAGATTACTAAAGTAGTGATCTAAACGCTCTTATATTTCTTTACGGAGGGAGTATAACTTTGAACGACTCCTTTATTCTTGACTTCATCTTCCACTAGGAGCCGATCTGCCTCGGCCTTTATGCATTTAACTTGGTTGAGATCCCTTGTCTTCCTCTCGCGGACTTCACCATGTTGTAAATGCCCCTTTCTCCTTCCCGTGTCTAGTCGCTCACAAAGCTCATCATAGGCCCGACCCCTTGCTTCACTCACAGCTAAGGACTTGCCTAAACGACTAAAAGTGCACAAATGTCTTCCATAGAAATCAGTTGTAATGAATGATTGCTTTCTTCTTGGCCTCTTTGTATTTCTCCATGTTGCTTCTAACTCCTTCAGGATAATTGAAATAATTTA
Source organism: Thinopyrum elongatum (assembly GCA_011799875.1). Lineage (NCBI taxonomy): Eukaryota > Viridiplantae > Streptophyta > Magnoliopsida > Poales > Poaceae > Thinopyrum > Thinopyrum elongatum. The sequence continues at coordinate 289,712,378 of CM022299.1, read as the reverse complement.
TGGAAGGGTGTGCAAAAAAGGACTTGCCTAAACGACTAAAAGTGCACAAATGTGTTCCACAGAAATCAGTTGTAATGAATGATTGCTCGGCACCAAACCAGCAAACGAAGTTTTTTTTATATATGTCCAGGGAGAAGACGAAGAGGAGCCTTGGCGCAGTGGTAAAGCTGCTGCCTTGTGACCATGAGATCACGGGTTCAAGTCCTGGAAACAGCCTCTTACAGAAATTTAGGGAAAGGCTGCGTACAATAGACCCAAAGTGGTCGGACCCTTTCCCAGACCCTGCGCAAGCGGGAGCCACATGCACCGGGCTGCCCTTTTTTATGTCCAGGGAGAAGACAACATGTATAAAACAATACACGTCCACAAGCACTACCCTAGAACAATTAAGCACAACCAAATGATTCAAATTTTAAAATTATGAAATGAATGAACTAAAAGTATCCATCTAATGCCTTCCATAACTGTAACAGCACAATTTCTTGATGTTTCAATGAGAAGTTCTTGACTCTCCATACAACAAATTTCTGTACACACCAAAGCTGTCGATTCTGCATTTGAAGGCATAAAATAGTTCAACTTGTGACAGTTAATCAGTACACGTCCACAAGCACTAGCCTAGAACAATTAAGCACAACATCATGACCAAATGATTAAAATTTAAAAATTATGAAATGACCGAACTAAAAGAATCCACCTAATGCTTTCCATAACTGTAACACCACAAATTCTGTGTCCTAGACACTAAAGCTGTCAATTCTGCATTTGAAGACATAAAATATTCAACTTGTGTGATGTAATTAATTTAAGAAATCAAGTGGGGCAGGCACCCATCCTAGTACTACTCTCGCTCAAATGGGTTTCATATCTAGCCTACCCCAACTTGTTTGGGATAAAAGGCTTCGTAAGTAAGTAAGTAAGTAAGTGGGGCAGGCACACACATATATCTTTTTTTCGAACCAGGCTACCACCGTTTCTGTTAATTCCTCAGCGGAGATAACAAGTTTATACAGCAGAAGGGGACGGAAAAGAAAGAAGCCCAGACACAGATATATATATATATATCCAATTATCATTAAGTGATGTAAGCTACTTACGGGATGAAAACAAGTAACTCAGGGTCACCCTCATTGCTCTCCAGAAAACCCTGGCGCAGCAAGAATGTTCATAAGAGTGCAGGTAACAGGTATGAAAAGAAACTTAAGTAACAGGCTATGAGTGAAAATATCACTTGTCACTGAATAAACACTGTAAGCTACAGCATCAATATTTTGATCTTGATTCATTGTACCTTACAGGATTTAGGGTCAAGACTGATAAGCTGATACAACAAACATAAGTAATATCCAAATTCGCATGCAGAAGAATGGCAATTTTGCGTAACATGGAGGATAAAGGGTAATAAAACATAGAGCTTAAAATGTCTGCATAGTGCATACCAAACCTGCTGGTCTACTGTTTCTCCCGTTTAATATTTCAGACGTCCTGGAAATTTCCCTTTTCCTACTATGCAATAGGATTATGCTTTATAGACATCTTTACTAGTACATACTGTACTTGTCAAAAATAAATTGCAGTCCACAGTAATCATGAAGCAATGACACTATCTTATTTCAATCAAGTGGCATGATAAAAAGTATTACCTCCGTCTGAAATTACTTGTCTTAGATTTGTCTAGATACGGATGTATCTAACACTAAAACGTGACAGGTAATTAGGGACGGAGGGAGTACCTAGTACTAGCTTTTAAGGACAAATAGTACCTACCGGTTAGTAATGCACAGAAAGCTGCTAATTCTATTCGTTCTAATGTAATACCAAGGGAGACGAGCATCATCCACATAGGGACACAGCAATACACACTGAAATTTTTTCTATATCAGTGACAGGTTATGTAGAAACGCCTAACTCCTGGCATATGTGGCAGGAAACAAGCACTGAAACTCATAAGAAGATGGGTAATGGTGGCTAGTTGTTACTCCCTCCGTAAAGAAATATAAGAGTGTTTAGATAACTAAAGTAGTAATCTAAACGCTCTTATATTTCTTTACAGAGGGAGTACTGAACTACAGGAGTAGATTACTACACCCCCCCGTTGCCGTCTCTAATTCAAGGATCTCGGTACATACCCCGGAAGTCTCGAGGCGCTGGTCCCACGACTTGAAGACCGATTTGACGCTCCCGGCCACAGATTCGTTCAGAGCCACCACCTGCAGGTTGTGGAAAAATCGGGGAAGATTCAGAGCCACAGTTTCTCGAATTTCTGCAGTAGTAATAGAAGATTTTGCACTCGTAATACAGTAGGCTACAGCGAAGATTCTGATTTAGAGAGAGAGACGGAGAGAGATTGGGAAGAAACCTTGGGGATGTCGATGTGATTGTAGAGCGACCAATCGGCGGCGCAGTTGTGATCCCCACACTCGTGATCGTGCAGGCACGCCATCCCTCTCTCTGACCCTCTTCCTCTTCCTCGCTCGCTGCGAATGCAGCACTAGTGGTGTTCTCGTTGGATTTGCTCTGCGTCCTTCTGTTCGGCTGCAGACTACCTCCGTCTACGAAGGTACTACGGCTTTGAGGGTTTCTTTTTTTGATAATTAGAACTTTATTCCTCAAATAATGGTCATATCATTTACAAGTAGGTGAGAAATAAAGTCCGGGACTACAGCATCCCAGGAACCAGAAGATTTGAAACTAAAACATTGTTTTGCTAATTCATCTGCTACCTGATTCGCCTCTCTAAAACAATGCTTAAAAGATAGCTTTGTAAAATCGATGGATAACTGCTTGCACTCTGCAACGATAGCACTATCGGCCCCCATGTAATAATCCATTAGCTGAATTGATTCCACCGCAAACGAACAGTCTGATTCAACCTCTGCATTAGTGCATCCAATACTTGCCAGGAGATAAATACAATTTCTTATTGCCAAGAGTTCAGCCGAATCAACATCACGGACATGCGGTATGAACCATGAAGCCGCAGCAATGAAGTCCCCTTTGTGATCTCGTACAACAGCTCCGCATGCTCCTGAGAGAGTATCTACATGGAAAGATGCATCAACGTTTACCTTCACAAAGCTATAAGCAGGTTTCCTCCACATATGATCTGTCGACCTTGTTGGCATCTTATATGTTAGGGATCTTATGTAGTTCGTTGCTAGAACTCTGATGGACAAGGCTGTCTTCTCCGGGCTTTGGATCGTCACACCTTTCACAAGCTGTCGTCGCTGCCACCATAGGAACCAAGCGGCCACCGACGCAAGTTCCGCAATCGGGAGACCGTCAATAGTTGTGTTCAGCTTGATCAGTATTTCCATTGTTACAGAGCCGGACCTATCCTCGGTGATGGCCTTTCGAATTGTGTCCAGCATCCCCAACCGTGACCAAACCTTCTGAACTTCACGGCAGCCAAAAAGAGTGTGCTGGATATCTTCCATGCCAACCCTACAGCGACGGCTTTGAGGGTTTCTTTCTTTTCTTTTTCCGCCCGCAAAATCGAACCGTCTAGACATTTTTAGCATCCAACGCGGACAAAAATGTCTGGACTTTTTTTTCTTTTTCTTCTTTTATTAGTATTTATTAGTATAGTCTAGTCGGCTGCACATATTTGAACCGGACCATACGCATTTTCAGCCACACAACGCGGCTCACAAAAATGTCCAGACCGACCGGACATCTGGGGTGTGTTTAGTTGTCCGCATCGATTTTGGCGCATTGCTTGTGATTCTTAAATAGACTTGGCTGAGCAAAAACAACCTATAAATCACCATGTGCACATAGTTTGGTTGTCCGCATATAGGTTAGCTGCCGTTTGGTTGGCTGCATCGCATTAGGCACACATTTGGTGTTGCATAAGGTGTTGTCATCATTTCTCAGTGGTGGTGACCTTACCACACACGATCTGAACGGTTTCACTCCTATCTACCAAAGAAATTACGATTCATCCTAGCTACTATCACATGGCAGTACAGATTACTAAGAGCCATATGGCTGAATAGGAGAAAGTTCATCGTCGATGCTAACTAGATGCAAGTCCATCTTCCTCTTCTGCTACTGCTGGTAGTTCTTCGTCTTCCTCTTCCTCTCCCTCTTCTACTGCTACAACTGCTTCTTCCTCTTCTTCTGTTGCTGCTCTTGCTCTTCTTCTTCTTCTTCAGATCCTTGTTTGACCTCTATTATCCCATATTGCCTGTGCCCACTTCATCCTTTTGTTCTTCCAGGCTTCATTGTCAAATGCCTCCATACCATGGTCGGAGCTAACAACATCGTCCTCTGTCACATCTTCCTACTCAGGCACCAGTTCATCAACACCCCCATTACAGGATCCAGTTATTCAGAATGCAACAAGCAAGAACAAGCTTAACCTGAGTGGGAAAAGTGTTGAATGGCTTCTGATTTAGGATCTTAAACCTGTTCTTCAGAGCTCCAAAGGCCCTCTCAACAGTAACTCTAAGGTTGGAGTGTGTGAGATTGAACAGCTCTTGTGGAGTCCTAGGATAGTTCCTGAAAGGACATGCGGTGCCCCCATGTGTGGTTTTGGTAATTGATGACATTCTCTATGGACTAATGGTTGCATTGAGTTATATTTGAAGGATTTGTCCATAGGCATTTCTTGAAGTCCATGTGTTGGTTTCAAGGAGTTTATGAGTTGACCAAGGTGCTATTAAGGAATTATCCAAAGATTGGTCATGTGAGTGTTGAGCTTATTGCAAGCATGTCTTGAAGAAGAAGAGTGCGTGATCATTCATGTCTACCTTCAAGACATCATCCAAATGAAGAGAGTTGGAAAGATTCAAGGTTGATCAAGACTAAGTCAAAGAGTGAATCAAGTTGATCAACACACAAAGCGTAGAAGATGTACCGAGAGGGATCAAGTGATCCCATGGTATGTTAAGCATTGTCAATTACGCTTTGTGTACTAACCCATGGTCTTCGTGAGAGTTCTTTGTGGGGTTAGGTTGCGGTGTGCACGTTCAAGTGATGCATCACGAAGAGATCAAGTGCTTGAAGATTGCCGTCCATTGTGGTGACAATGGACTTGTGAAGATGTATCGAAGAGTGGCTCACCCATAGTGGAGTATGGGGGAGCAATCTACTAGTCTTCACCGAGCCAACGCAATCAAGAAAGGTGGTCCTACTTGAGGAAGTCAAGATCGTCTACATCTAGCTCAAGTGGACTTTGTGCAAGGCAAAGGTTTGGCCTTGATAGGTTCTCTATTTTACCGGTCTCATGATGGTAGTTTGGAGACCGGGTTATAGGATCGATTGCCGTACTATCAAGGGGGTCTCTCAAGTGAGTAGCTTGATCGTATCGTTCGTAGAGAGCTCAAACCATTGCATGCTTGCATCATCTTTCTTGGTTCTTGTTTGGTTTTCTCCTTGTGAGATTTGGAGCTTATGGTCATCTTCTTTACAAGCCCGAGTTCATCGAAAATGGAGTTCACATGCTTCTTCTATTGCGTTTTCGGTGTTGGAGGTTTTACCGGTCTTTTTCGAGGAAGGGTTCTCACCATTTTCTTATGGGCCTTTTCTAATTTCCTTCTTATTGTTATTTCTATCAAGATTGTGTTAGCCCTTGTCGCTAGCTTTCCAACAAACTTGGTTTTGTTACATTCGGAGTCTGTTTGCAGAAGTTGTGTCAGTTTTGGTGTCCTTAAAAAGGCTGCAGTGGTACTACCGCTCATGGGAGCGGTACTACCGATTGAAGGGGATGTAATTTTTTACTACTGCTCTTGGGAGCGGTACTACCGCTTGGAGCGAATGTAATTTTTTACTACCGCTCCAGAGCGGTACTACCGCGGCTACTTCAGTGGCTACTTCCGCTCCAGACCAAAAACTCGACTTAAGTCCAGCGGTGGTAGGCACGGATGTATTTTTTTAGTACCGCTCGCAAGCAGTAGTACCGCTACCCTTAGCGGTAGTACCGCTACCCCTAGCGGTAGTACCGTGAGGACGAGCGGTAGTACCGCTCCGGCGGTTCTACCGGCCTTTTGCCTCCTCGCTGTTGGTTTTCAAAGGGCTTCCACCGCCCTAGCGGTAGTACCGCTCGGTGCGGGCTGTGAGGATAACGGTTGGATTTCTCCCCTCCTATAAAAGGGGGCCTTCTTCCCCAATGAACCTAATCCTTTTAGCTCATGTTCTTCCCCCATTGTTGACCTTCTTCGAGCTTGCTATCTCTCAATCCCTCCATGGATTCTTGCTAGTTTTGGGGGGAAAAGAGAGAGGAGATCTAGATCTACGTTTCCACCAATCACTTTCTCCTCTAGGTGAGGGGAACCCTTTGGATCTAGATCTTGGAGTTCTTCGTGTTCTCTTCTTCATTCTTCCTCTCATTTTCCTCCCTAGCATTAGTTGCTTTGGTGGGATTTGAGAGAGAGGGACTTGGGCACTCCGTGTGCCCTTTCCATTGCATTTGGTGCATCGGTTTGAGTTCTCCACGGTGATACGTGGAAGTGAAGTTGAGTAGCTTATTACTCTTGGGTGCTTGGTACCCTTGAGCTTGTTCCTCTTGGGTGCTTGGGCGCCCTAGACGGTTGGTGGTGTTCGGAGCTCAATCATTGTGGTGTAAAACTCCGGGCAAGCGTCGGGGTCTCCAATTAGGTTGTGGAGATCGCCCCGAGCAATTTGACGGGTACCGGTGACCGCCCCCAAGGGTTGCCAAAGTGTACGGGTTCGGTGACCGCCCCCAAGGGTTGGCATTTGTACAGGTTCGGTGACCGCCCTCAAGGGTCCCTTAGTGGAATCATGGCATCTTGCATTGTGCGAGGGCGTGAGGAGATTACGGTGGCCCTAGTGGCTTCTTGGGGAGCATTGTGCCTCCACACCGCTCCAAACGGAGATTAGCATCCGCAAGGGTGTGAACTTCGGGATACATCGTCGTCTCCGCGTGCCTCGGTTATCTCTTACCCGAGCCCTTTACTTATGCACTTTACTTTGTGATAGCCATATTGTTTCTTGTCATATATCTTGCTATCACTTAGTTGTTTATCTTGCTTAGCATAAGTTGTTGGTGCACATAGGTGAGCCTAGTTGTTGTAGGTTTTGTGCTTGACAAATTAACCGCTAGGTTTATTCCGCATTTGTTCAAGTCTAAACCGTAATTTTTTTAAAGCGCCTATTCACCCCCCCCCCCTCTAGGCGACATCCTCGATCTTTTAATTGGTATCAGAGCCTCGTCTCTCTTTATAGGGCTTAACCGCCTAGAGAGTAAGGATGTCGACTAGGGGCTTAGGATTCTCTGACACTCTTAGTTTCGATGGCACAAATTTTGATGTTTGGGTAATTCACATGCTTAATCTCTTCAGGGTCATGGACCCAAATTTAGAGCAAATTGTAGATATGGGTTTTTCTCCTCCAAAGGATCCCCAAAGATTATCTTTAGAGGATGAGAAAAACTCTTATCTCAATGCTCAATCTTCTAATGTGCTTTTCGATGCTTTGAGCAATGTAGTTATATTTCAACTCATGCCGTTTCGGGATGCTCATGAGTTGTGGACAAAGCTTCAAGATAAATATGGCGTGTCCAAGTTTTGTGGGGATGATTGTTCTCCCTCCACCTCCGGCCGTGTTGCTTTCTCAACTTCTTCTACTTCACCTACATGTGGATTGCCACAAGGTAATGATATGGTGAGTAGTGGTGTTCATTGCAATGATGATAGTGTGCTTATCGTTGATGATCCCTCATCACTATCTTATTGCAATGCTCCATCTTTGGACTTCAACACTTCGAGCTCTCTAAATGTTTCACATGCTTGTGTTGATAGTCCTTGCATATCATGTAGAAATTGCTTTACTAAATCTCATGATGATATGCTTGCTATGTCTTGTTGCCATGATAAAAATGCATCTATTTCCTCGAATTGTTGTGCTAACAATGTAGAGGAAACCCAACACCCCATGGAATAAGATGTGGTCTTGAATGGTGCCTCAAGGGATCCTACATCATCATCGATTGCATTTTGCCTTATGGCTAAGGCTTCAAAGGTATCTCCCACTTTGAATCCCAATATATCTTGTGATGATATTGATGATGACAAGAATGATGATGATGATGTTGATAGTGATGAAGAGAATGATAATGTTGCCTCCTTAAAAATTAAGGGGGAAATGATTTTTAAAGCTCTTCATAAGAATAAAATTGCTCGTTCCAACTTCATGGAAATCATGTCCATTGCTATTGAGGGCAAGAAATATATTGATGAGTTGGAATCTCGTCTTGAGGAGCATGAGGTCACCATTGAGAAAATGGAAGGTCATGAGCGTGATTACGCTAATGAGATCGCGGACCTCTCTCAAGCTCTTGAACTTGAACAAACCACTAAGGAATCTCTTGAGGAGACTTTTGCTCTAGAATTATCTAGAGTGAGGGAATCTCATGATAGAGCTCTTGAGGTGGCCAATGTTTTTGAAACTAAAAATGAGAAGCTTGAAGTTGCACATGTTAAACTCCTTGAAGACTTTGAGCACCTCGAAAATGGCTCAAGGGTCATTAAGAGTGAGCTCATCAAACTCACCGAGTCTCATGCTCAACTTAAAGCTTCATATTCTAAAGAGCTTGCCAAGTTGCCTTCTCCTCTTGCTATTATTGATGATGCTTGTGCTACTAACTCTATTTCTAGTGAACCATCCATTTTGAAGGAGAATGTTGAGCTACGGGCTCAACTTGAGTTCTATCTAGCAAATATGAGAAGTTGGAAGAAAATCATGTAAAGCTCACAAGCTCTCATGATGATCTTCTAGTATCCCATAATGTGCTAAAGATAGCACATGAGGCTATGTCTAAGGTAACATCTAGTGAGTCTCATGTGGATACTAGCACTACTTCAAGTCAAAATGCTATCTTGCCATGTGCTAGTCCTTGTAATTCATCTACTCATAACATTGGTACTTCTTGTGATGAATTACTCTCCTTGCCTTGTTGCTCTAACGATGAAGCGTATACTTCCTCTAGTACTTGTGTTGATACTAACCATGTAGAGGAAATTAAAGAGCTCAAGGCTCAAGTCACTTCTTTGAAGAAAGACTTGGTAAAGTGTCATGAAGGGAAGTCCACACTCAACAATATCTTGAGTGTGCAGAAATCCCCCAATGACAAAGGTGGACTTGGATTCAACTCCAATAAGAAGAAGAAGTCCAAGAGAAACAAGAAGAAGGGCCAAGAACAAGTCAAGAATTCGGCCAAGATTATTTGCTTCAAGTGCAAAATTGAAGGGAATCATGTTAGATCTTGCCCATTGAAGAAGAAGCCCATTAATGACAAGCAACAAGGGAAGCGGCCACAAGTTCATTCTCATGCTCAACCTCAAGTTGAAGAAAGGCCTCTTCCCAAGAAGACTCAAGCTAATGCTTCTCAAGTTGAGAAATCAAGCGAGAAGAAAGTGAAGAGTAGACGTTGCTACTTATGTTGTGAGAAAGGTCACGTAGCTTCTTCATGCACTAGTGGTAACTTATCCAACCCAATTATTATTGATGATATCTATTCTCTTGGGAAGGATAAGGTTGGCAATGTGTTTGCCAAGTTTGTTGGTACTCAAAGTGGTGTCAAGAAAAGAACCATTTGGGTAGCCAAGCCTATTGTGACTAACCTCTTAGGACCCAACTTGGTTGGGGACCACCAAGCTCAAACTTGATCAATAGGTGTTGTTGGAGGGTATTGGAGACTTGGCTACATTATGAAGAGTTAAGGGGTCTTCATCATTCATATTGTCTCAAGCCAAGTCATTCGGATTATCAAGTTTTTATCTTATATCCAATGTTCCTCCTTGCGGTAACTCGTGCTTAAATTGTTTACATTGAAAATTACTTGCCCCTTTTGCATGTTTTGGTTTTGTACCATGCATGTGTTTGTATGTGTTGTGCCTCCAATTTGCTTATCTTGAGAAATCAAGTATGTGTATGTTGGTCTGCACATCATGTACATATGTGTCGTGCGTTGAGCCTTTGTTCATCATGTTTGTATCGTAGTTGGCTCTTGTGAGAGATTAATGGAACATCCCATTTTGGGGGGAGTGATGTGCTTTGTGCACGTCACAATCCTATAAAATTTGTGTACATGAGGAATACCACCTAGTATTGATATTTCAAGATTATCTAGTCTCTATGTGGTATGAATTCTCATGAGAAATTCAAATTCTAAATATTCCATTAATTATCTCGTGCATTTCATTTGCCTCTTGTTAAGTTTTATTTGGTATCACATTATGGGGGAGTAATGTGCTATGTGCATACTACAAGCCTAGAAAATGTGTACATTTGAGATATTGTCACCTAGAGTTGATATTGTAAATTATCTTGTTCCTAGGTGGCATGTTAGCTCTACAAGTTGCAAATTTGCTTATGTGTTTGGTGTGAAGATGATGTTGGATATCTTTGCAATCTACCACCGGGAATTATTTCCAAATACTCCTTGTCTCTTGACAATTGGTAATCATTTATGTGGTAGAAATTATTGATCATCTTTACCTTGGTTTTGTTTTTATTTGCCCTTATTTCTTGCCTAGATTGTGTCAACTCCCATTGCCTTCCGTGTCACTTGTGGATCTTGTTATTTTCTTGATCTTGTCTAGTGTTTTCTAGATATAGTGAAAGTGGTGATCCCATCTTGTGCATTTTGTATTCAAATGTAAATTCTCTATAATGCACAACTCTTGGGGGAGCTATCCTATGTTCTATAGAACACTCATCTTGTGATCCATTTCAAGCGTGTGGTGGTGGAAGGCAAGCCATTTCTTTTTGGTACGTTGTGCCATCATGAAACTTTATAGAGGGCTTGGTTTGTTTGGAACCATTCTCTCTTTTGGGAGTTCGATATCTTTCATTTTGCGTGTTTCATTGGATATCTCATTCCTTGATGTATCTTTTAATGATATCTTCCAAGTGATGATTTCTCCATTTAGTATTCTATTTTCACTTGGTATTCCTATTTCATTTGGTGTTGGTTCTTGAAAGTCTTTAGCATGCATATTTACTTCATGTATTTTCTTTGGCATGCTTTCTTTCTTTGACCCAATATATAGGGAAAACTCCACCAAGTCTCAAATTGGATGAGATGTGCATGATATTTATTTTCATATCTATGTGCACATATTTATGTGGAGTTTGTTCTATGTATTGGCGTTTCTAACTCTTTGGTCCCAATGAGTTTGGGTACCATTTTGTTTGTGTTGTTGTTCTAGGAACAATTGAAGATGCATTGGATGCTCGGCTCACTCACAAGGAAGGTGGTGTCACCATGTGCTTATTGGAGTCAAGCTAGGATGTTCAATGAACTACTATCTAATACCTTCAATTGGTATCTTCTACATCCTTCCAATGCTATCTCAGTAACAAGTATCTCTTCATGCATTCTTTTCTTGCATCAACCTTGTGTAGGTTGTATCATGGCATGTAATTCATTCTTTCTTGTGATACTTGTTTCCTTTCTCAATGCATCCCAACGATGATCTCTTGTTGATAGTTGTGATATCTTTGATGGATGTGTGATAGGAGTTCATTTATATACTATAAGACCATATCTAGCCATGTGCTATGCTTTCAAGCAAATATCTTATTGGTATATTTATGACTTCCTTTTGGATATCTTGTTCTTTCCTTTGTGTAACTATTTCGTGTGTGCATCCTTCTTTATGGATTGATATCATCATGATTTTGATCTACCTAGAATCTTATACACTTGAGAGAATTTACATCTCTAGTTGATATCCTTATTCTTTCACGTCCACCTTTTTCCTTGGTGGTTTCATGAAAGGATTTATCTTGTGTGCGGATCTTATATCGTTGCACCTTGATGCACTCTTTTGTGGTGAAAATTATTTTTCTCTTGCTTGTCTTGACGAGGCTCTCCATTTCGTTTGGTATCCCTCCTCTTGACAAAGCCATCATTGTCTATCTTCACCATGGGTCGTCACAAGCTTTGGTTTATAAGTTGCTTTTTGGAGAGCTTGTGAACCCATTTGCTAGTTGAGTGTGTATGTGGGAAGGACATGTCTTGCACCTTGTATCTCATTCTTTAAGACTATGTTGATGCTTAATGCTCATCCATATATTAGTCTTATCAAGTGCTTTGACATGACTCACACACATCCTTTTGGTTGAGCCCATTCGTAAGTTGCCTCTTTTACATGTTGCTCAACCATGTGCTTGTTGCAAGAGCTATGCCTTGTCTCTTATCTTAGCCCACTTGCACTTGTTGTAAGTTTCTATTGATTTTGGGGGAGCTATGATCCTATTTTGTGCACTTTGTATCCAAATACAAAAATTCTTACTTGTGCACAAATCATGGGGAGCTTCTCTAGTTTCTTTAGAACACTACTTTGCTCATATCATAATATCCTTTATTCATGTGGCTCATAGGATCTTTGGTCTAGTTGGTTCAATTGATATCCGTTGATTGCTTGCTTCAATTGGTATCTTTTGATTGCGTGATTGCTTGTGTCTCTCTTTGTTATGTCTTTGTGGCATATCATTCTTTAGCAATCTTTGTGCCTCAATATAGTTTGTCTTCCTCCAAGTATTTACCTCTGGATATGTGTATGGCATTCCACTCTCTTGTTGAGAAATACACAATTTATGGAGGAACACTTTTTATATTGGCCTTCTAAGCTTTTCGCCCATTTTGGCAATCGATGCCAATGGGGGAGAAGTTTCAGAGAGTTTTGTGGAGAAGTTTTCAGAGTTTCTCCTTGCTTTGATTTTGTTCCTAAACATTTGCATCTCATACTCATGCAACATTGGTTGTTGCATTGCATGGTGATGCATAATTCCTTATATAAACTCTCTTGAAAGTGATTGTCATCAATTACCAAAATGGGGGAGATTGAAAGGACATGCGGTGCCCCCATGTGTGGTTTTGGTAATTGATGACATTCTCCATGGACTAATGGTTGCATTGAGTTATATTTGAAGGATTTGTCCATAGGCATTTCTTGAAGTCCATGTGTTGGTTTCAAGGAGTTTATGAGTTGACCAAGGTGCTATTAAGGAATTATCCAAAGATTGGTCATGTGAGTGTTGAGCTTATTGCAAGCATGTCTTGAAGAAGAAGAGTGTGTGATCATTCATGTCTACCTTCAAGACATCATCCAAATGAAGAGAGTTGGAAAGATTCAAGGTTGATCAAGACTAAGTAAAAGAGTGAATCAAGTTGATCAACACACAAAGCGTAGAAGATGTACCGAGAGGGATCAAGTAATCCCATGGTATGTTAAGCATTGTCAATTACGCTTTGTGTACTAACCCATGGTCTTCGTGAGAGTTCTTTGTGGGGTTAGGTTGCGATGTGCACGTTCAAGTGATGCATCACGAAGAGATCAAGTGCTTGAAGATTGCCGTCCATTGTGGTGACAATGGACTTGTGAAGATGTGCCGAAGAGTGGCTCACCCATAGTGGAGTATGGGGGAGCAATCTACTAGTCTTCACCGAGCCAACGCAATCAAGAAAGGTGGTCCTACTTGAGGAAGTCAAGATCGTCTACATCTAGCTCAAGTGGACTTTGTGCAAGGCAAAGGTTTGGCTTTGATAGGTTCTCTATTTTACCGGTTTCATGGTGGTAGTTTGGAGACCGGGTTATAGGATCGATTGCCGTACTATCAAGGGGGGCTCTCAAGTGAGTAGCTTGATCGTATCGTTCATAGAGAGCTCAAACCATTGCATGCTTGCATCATCTTTCTTGGTTCTTGTTTGGTTTTCTCCTTGTGAGATTTGGAGCTTATGGTCATCTTCTTTACAAGCTTGAGTTCATCAAAAATGGAGTTCACATGCTTCTTCTATTGCGTTTTCGGTGTTGGAGGTTTTACCGGTCTTTTTCGAGGAAGGGTTCTCACCATTTTCTTATGGGCCTTTTCTAATTTCCTTCTTATTGTTATTTCTATCAAGATTGTGTTAGCCCTTGTCGCTAGCTTTCCAACAAACTTGGTTTCGTTGAATTCGGAGTCCGTTTGCAGAAGTTGTGTCAGTTTTGGTGTCCTTAAAAAGGCTGGAGCGGTACTACCGCTCATGGGAGCGGTACTACCGATTGAAGGGGATGTAATTTTTTACTACTGCTCTTGGGTGCGGTACTACCGCTTGGAGCGGATGTAATTTTTTACTACCGCTCTAGAGCGGTACTACCACGGCTACTTCAGTGGCTACTTCCGCTCCAGACCAAAAACTCGTCTTAAGTCCAGCGGTGGTAGGCACGGATGTATTTTTTTAGTACCGCTCGCAAGCAGTAGTACCGCTACCCCTAGCGGTAGTACCGTGAGGACGAGCGGTAGTACCGCTCCGGCGGTTCTACCGGCCTTTTGCCTCCTCGCTGTTGGTTTTCAAAGGGCTTCCACCGCCCTAGCGGTAGTACCGCTCCTTGGAGCGGTAGTACCGCTCGGTGCGGGCTGTGAGGATAACGGTTGGATTTCTCCCCTCCTATAAAAGGGGGCCTTCTTCCCCAATGAACCTAATCCTTTTAGCTCGTGTTCTTCCCCCATTGTTGACCTTCTTCGAGCTTGCTATCTCTCAATCCCTCCATGGATTCTTACTAGTTTTTGGGTTGAAATAGAGAGGAGATCTAGATCTACGTTTCCACCAATCACTTTCTCCTCTAGGTGAGGGGAACCCTTTGGATCTAGATCTTGGAGTTCTTCGTGTTCTCTTCTTCGTTCTTCCTCTCATTTTCCTCCCTAGCATTAGTTGCTTTGGTGGGATTTGAGAGAGAGGGACTTGGGCACTCCCTGTGCCCTTTCCATTGCATTTGGTGCATCGGTTTGAGTTCTCCACGGTGATACGTGGAAGTGAAGTTGAGTAGCTTATTACTCTTGGGTGCTTGGTACCCTTGAGCTTGTTCCTCTTGGGTGCTTGGGCGCCCTAGACGGTTGGTGGTGTTCGGAGCTCAATCATTGTGGTGTAAAGCTCCGGGCAAGCGTCGGGGTATCCAATTAGGTTGTGGAGATCGCCCCGAGCAATTTGACGGGTACCGGTGACCGCCCCCAAGGGTTGCCAAAGTGTACGGGTTCGGTGACCGCCCCCAAGGGTTGCCATTTGTACGGGTTCGATGACCGCCCTCAAGGGTCCCTTAGTGGAATCACGACATCTTGCATTGTGCGAGGGCGTGAGGAGATTACGATGGCCCTAGTGGCTTCTTGGGGAGCATTGTGCCTCCACACCGCTCCAAACGGAGATTAGCATCCGCAAGGGTGTGAACTTCAGGATACATCGTCGTCTCCGCGTGCCTCCGTTATCTCTTACCCGAGCCCTTTACTTTGTGATAGCCATATTGTTTCTTGTCATATATCTTGCTATCACTTAGTTGTTTATCTTGCTTAGCATAAGTTGTTGGTGCACATAGGTGAGCCTAGTTGTTGTAGGTTTTGTGCTTGACAAATTAACCGCTAGGTTTATTCCGCATTTGTTCAAGCCTAAACCGTAATTATTTTAAAGCGCCTATTCACCCCCCCTCTAGGCGACATCCTCTATCTTTCAGTTCCTACCAGCGAACTTGTTCAGATGATACCTGGTTTTCCTGAAGGGTGGAAGAATACCTGGCCGACATGCATAGCCAGCATCTCCTTTTTAGAACTTGCCATCGGGGATGTTGATGCCATCAGGATGACTCATGCTGTCATTGAGAATGTTAGCATCGTGTGTTGACCCTTCCCAGCCAGCCAACACATATGTGAACTTCATATCAAAGTCAACAACAACAAGCACATTATGGCTTGTGTAGTGCTTCCTCCCCTGTATGCTGCAGATTGTGATCGGTTGTTGTGGGAAATCACGGCCACCTATGGGGCCATCAGCCCCTTTTGGTTCGGCAGGGGGGCTGAGCACATTGCACAAAGAGCGGAGGACCGTAGCGCAGCACGACAGAGATCACGCGGGCAGTTTTACCCAGGTTCGGGCCGCCGTGAGGCGTAAAACTCTACTCCTGCTTTAGTGGATTGATGGTGGATTGGGGTGGAAACACAGCGCTCTTGCCCGGCAGGGTTGCCTCGGGGTGAGAGCAGCTACGTGCGTATGAGTGTACAAGGTTCCGAACCCTTTCTCTAGTTGCCATGGCCCTCCTTTTATAGACCAAGGGGTTACCACAGTGGCAAATCAGTCATTGTGTACTGATTAGATAGCGAACAGTGCTATCATACCTAACTCTGCAGGCAGAGCAGAGCGCATTAAATGCGCCACTTAGTGTCACATCGTAGCCTGCCCGGCAAGCCTTGCCGGGCCGCTCGGCCACCTTTTCGCCTGTCTGCTTGACACGTCTCTGGACGGGTGTCATCTGGAGATGGTTTCCTCTGGAAATGGCTGCCATGTGTCGAATAACTGTCACTTAGTCACTTGGGGGCTTGACACCGCACCGATCGATGACTTGCGTCGCTGTGAGGTGGAGCGATGAAGCCTTGGCGGGGTAGTTTGCTTTAGTAGTGCCCGGCAGGCCTGCCGGGGTGGTCTTGAGGCTTGTCTTCGGGGCCACCTCGTCCTCGCCAGGCTCGCCTACCCGGCAAGGGAGGTTTTTCCATAGCAGTGTCTTGGTCTTCTTACCCTGCTCTTT
Organism: Thinopyrum elongatum; assembly: GCA_011799875.1. Lineage (NCBI taxonomy): Eukaryota > Viridiplantae > Streptophyta > Magnoliopsida > Poales > Poaceae > Thinopyrum > Thinopyrum elongatum. The sequence continues at coordinate 289,695,861 of CM022299.1, read as the reverse complement.
AATTCCTCAAAGAGCCATCTCTCCTAGCTTGATCTGGTCTTGGATGTTGCAACGGTGCTCTTTTAGGCCTGTGCATGGTCTGGGCAACAGACCCAGGGTTTGTTGCACCGACAGGAGCCCCCGGGCCTGGCCCGAACGCGCCACCGGGCGTTGTCGGGGTAGGCCCTATCCAGTGCACAGGCAAGAGGGTAGCAGTTGCTTCGTCCTTTGAGATCTTCTTTGCTTCTTCATTAACCTGAGTCCAGGTCAGTTTCCGGTTCTTTCGCTCATCGCGTAACGCCAATTGTGGTGGGGCCATTCTTGTAATGGCCCGTGAATGCCTTTAATGCACGGACGAGTAACCGCCAATTCACTCTTCCCACCACGCCCTTATCCCTGGCCACGTATGCTGCATGCATTGAGTGGGGTAGGTAACGGAGGCGCGTGGTGCAGGAGAGTGCCAAAGCGGGGGCCCGGTCTTCTTGGGTTGGCGGAGAGGGACGGTGGTCACCCATCGATGGATCAGCCCCCAGCCCACCTATAAAAGGGGGCAGGGGGAAGCAGAAATGCTCATCCACGCTCCTCTTCTCGCCTTTTCCTTTTTCTTTTCTTGCGATGTTGAGAGAGAGAGACCGGGGTCAGGCCCCGGGCTCGAGCTTGAGGTTGATGACGCCGGAAGCTTGTGAAGGAGCCTGGGAAGTGAGCCTGGTCCAAGGCCAAAAGGGGCGCGGCGGACACGCCATCCGCAGCGCAGGAGGTGCCAAGCCCTTCCCCTGTGGGGGTGTGTTTGTCCCCTCCGTCCAGGCGCCGAAGCTCTTAGTGGTTCCGGTATCTGTCAGGGGTGTAGTGCTCGGGTCCCTTGGTAATCCCAGTACCGCCCCCTTTGGTGAAGTTGGGGCAAATGTTGAAGACGGCGGCATCTTCCTGCCCACCAAGGTGGGGAGCAATGCCCCTCGCGCGTCTTGGACGCCGCCGCCGCCCGCAGCTTCTCCGGGGGAGGCAACGGCTCAAGGAGCCGGCATCCCCCTGGAGCGGTGGTGATGGAGAAAGATCGAGGGAAGACGGAGAAGGCGGGTGGCAGGGCGTCAGGTCGGAGTACGATGGCACTGACGCCTTCGTCTCGTATTGCCGACCTGCTGCCTCGTCTTTCCGCTCTTCCCCTCCCTCCTCGAAACCATCATCACCGGCCTCTTGGTTGCCGGGGAGAGGGCCGCTCTCTTGGTGCCTTCGCCTCCTCCAGCAGTCTTCCAGCTGAGCCCCGGTGGTTCTCCCTGCCGGTGCTTTTTGCTGGAGCTTCTGGTTGGTCCTAGAGGTGGTGACCAAGGCATCGCCGAGCTGCTCCTTCCGCCCTTCTCCTTCGCAGCCTCGCCACTCTCGATCTTGTCAGCCTGCGCCCGGCAGGCCCTGACGGGGTCGAGAGGGGCATCTTGCTCAGGCACTCCTTTTGCCCTCTTTCTCTTCCACCGCAGTGCCTAGGAGGAGGGACAAGAAAGGGATTACGGGACACTTATCTTTTTTTTAATCTAAAGCATGTAGGCACTTGCCAAACTTTAGTCTAAATAATGTAATCTTCTTTATCCTTGTTGGTGTTCTGTAAGATCTGTACTTGTTCATCCGCATATTAATGAAAAAGACAAGCTTTGCCGGGCACTTGTGCATGCGTCATACTCATGCAGAGGTGAAATGCCTCTATACGTTCAAGTAAACAAGTTATCTCCGGCAAGCTATCCTGCCAGTACCCTCGAATTGTTGCCGTGGAGCTAAGCTTGCCGGGCACAAATCGTAAAGACGGACCAGCCCCCCGCCAAGCCTTCTCCGTCAAAGGCCACAGCGACCATCCTGACTGAAGCAACGTTCAAGTCAAAGGATGGGAGCACCTATGTTTCGAAGGTGGCGAGGTTTTCATATGCACAAGTTTCTGCTTGCAGAACACGTAAGGATAAGAAGAGAACTTATCTGTTTGGCTTGCCGAGGATCGTCATGTAGGCTTGTCTTCATTTCTTCTCTCTTGGGACCGTGTCCACGGCAAGAACCCGACAACTTAATGCAGATGAAAACAATGCCTCATGCGACCTCATCTACATGATCATGCTATGCTCATGATATGCTTATGCATGCATGCAAGTTTTGGGGGCCCCCCAGCGCTTCATTTATTTCTGTTGCTCAGGGTCTGCGCGTGGCTTTGTACAAGGGGTTACATGCAACAGCGGCAAGGCCTGTACAAAAGGGTGGCTGCCGGGCAGGGCCCGATAGCCGCGCCTTACGGGTATAACTTACGGAGATGCTTAATGTTCCATGAGTTTTGCAATTGAATGCCATCTCCGGTCTCCAGACGGACTGCGTCAGGTCTGGTGACTCATACTACCCGGTAAGGGCCTTCCCACTTCGGCGTCAACTTGTTTGTACCCTTGGCGGACTGAACACGCCTAAGGACAAGGTCGCCTTCCTCAAAACCCCGGGCACGAACCCTGCGGCTGTGATAGCGACGTAGGGCTTGCTGGTAGCGTGTAGCACGCGTAGCGGCCCAGAGACGGTTCTCCTCAAGTAGCACAACGTCGTCACGCCGGTGCCATTCCTGCGCTACTTCATCGTAGGCAAGCACTCGAGGAGACCCGAATATGAGTTCCGTGGGGATAACTGCTTCTGCCCCATAGACTAGGGAGAAGGGAGTGTGCCCGGTAGCTCGATTTGGTGTTGTTCCAAGGGACCAAAGAACCATCGGCAGCTTGTCGATCCATCGCCTGCCACACTTCTGTAATCTATCAAAGTTCTTGTCATGAGGCCCCGCAACACTTCAGCGTTCGCCCTCTCAGCTTGTCCGTTGCTTCTGGGATGGGCGACAGAGGCAAACGAGATCTTGCTTCCGAGGGCATGAACATATTGCATGAAGGCGCGGCTCGTGAATTGGGTGCCATTGTCAGTGATGATCCGGGCAGGAACTCCGAAGCGGCACACCAATCCTTTCAAGAACTTGATAGCTGACTGAGTGGTCACCTTTCTCATGGGCTCCATCTCTGGCCACTTTGTGAACTTGTCGACAGCGACGAACAAGAACTCAAAGCCCCCGGTAGCACGGGGGAAGGGGCCCAAGATATCGAGCCCCCAGACCGAGAAGGGCCATGATAAAGGGATCGTTTGAAGAGCTTGGGCAGGCTGATGAATGTTCTTGGAGTGGAACTGGCAGGCTTCACATTTGGTGACGAGCTCAACTGCATCTTGGAGGGCCGTGGGCCGATAGAAACCTTGCCGGAAGGCTTTTCCAACCAGGGCCCTTGATCCAATGTGTGAGCCGCACATACCTTTGTGTATCTCTGCCAACAGTTCATTTCCTTCCTCCCGGCAAATGCACTTCAATTCACACCGTTGGGCCTCCTTCTGTATAGTGTGTCGTTGACAAACTGATACATGCTGGCCCTCTGGGCTACTCGTTCAGCTTCTTCTTGCTCTTCGGGGAGTTCTCCAGTTTGGAGAAAATGGACTATGTGCCGTGCCCAAGTTGGGGCCAGAGGCTCGGCAACAAGGACCAACGGCACCTCCTCATTCGCAGGAGCGCACTTCTCGACCGCAGGGACCGGTGGTCTGGTGGGATGGTGCAGCTCGCTGACCAAAGGGGAGTTGTTCCCGCCAAGCTCTTTGCCGGGGGCCTCGGGAGGCCCTGCCGGGTGAGGCTTGCCGGAGTCCAGTTTCCTCCTCTTTCTGGCCATTGTTGCCGGGGATACGGAGGGTTGAGTCAGATGGAGAACAAAAGTCCCTGGTTCCACAGGGAGTTTTTGCGCAGCGCACTTTGACAGGTGATCAGCGATGCTATTTTCCCGCATGAGGTACGTGCTCTGTTTGCAATCTGTTAAAGCGCTCCTCCAACTTTCTCACTTCCTCAACATATGCCTCCATCAATGGACTTTGGTAATCCTTGTTGACTTGTCTCACCACAAGCTGTGAATCTCCGCGGATGATCAGCTTCTTGATTCCCAGTTCTGTTGCAATTCTGAGGCCGGCAAGGAGCCCTTCATACTCTGCAGTATTGTTGGTAGCCTTCTCCTGGGGAAAGCGCATCTGGACGATGTACTTAAGGTGCTCCCCAGTGGGAGCAACAAGAAGCACGCCAGCCCCTGCACCTTGTAGGGAGAAGGCACCATCGAAATACATGATCCAATCTTGGGGCGCTTCCTTGCCAGGAATAACTGTCTCCAATACCTCTTCATTAGGAGTTGGTGTCCACTCTGCGATGAATTCTGCTAGTGCTCTGCTCTGAATGGTTGACGTGCTTTCAAACTTCAAACCAAAGCTGGACAACTCCAAAGCCCATTCCACAATCCTGCCGGTGGCCTCAGTGTTCCGGAGTATGCATTGCAAGGGGAAATGGGTGACAACTGTGATCTCGTGGGTTTGGACATAGTGGCGCAGTTTCCTTGAGGCCATGATGAGGCCAAAAATCAGCTTTTGCACGCCAGAGTACCTCGACCTAGCCCCCTGCAATAGGGAGCTAACGAAGTACACTGGGCGCTGCACCACTTTCTTCTTTGCTGTGACCAGAGAACTGCTTCCACTGCTCTGCCTTTCTTCGCTCCGGACTGACTCTGGCCTTGTCGGGATAGGTCCACTTTCTTCTCCAGAGGTAACAGTGGTTGTGGTTGCCACGTCATCCACTTCCCGCTGCGCCACCAGTGCTGCGCTAACCACTTGATTGGTTGCCGCCAAGTATAGCAGCAACGACTCTTGTGGTTTGGGAGCGACCAAGATGGGCACAGATGAAAGATAGGTCTTCAAATCTTGCAGTGCAGCATCTGCCTCCGGGGTCCATTCCACGGGCCCTGCCTTCTTCAAGATTTTGAAAAACGGCAGGGCACGCTCGGCAGACTTGGAAATGAACCTGCTCAGTGCAGCCACGCATCCTGTCAAACGCCTCACGTCCTTGACTGTCTTGGGTGCTTGAATCTGCTCGATAGCCTTGATCTTGTCGGGGTTGGCTTCTATCCCTCGATGAAACACAAAGAAACCAAGTAGCTTACCGGAGGGGACGCCAAACACACACTTCTCCGGGTTCAGCTTCAAGTTGATTTTACGCAGATTAGTAAAGGTTTCTTCCAAATCCTGGATGAGGGTTGATCTATCCTTGGTCTTGACCACAATATCATCCATGTAAGCCTCGATGTTTCTGTGTAGCTGGGACTCAAAGCCAATTTGTACTGCTCTTGCAAAGGTGGATCCGGCGCTCTTCAGCCCGAAGGGCATCCGTATAAAGCAGTACGTGCCACACGGGGTTATGAACGCGGTTTTCTCCTCGTCTGCCTTCCTGGGCTTGCCCCTGGTCCCGACGCGCTCGAGGACCGGACAAAGCCATCGAGACATCGTCGGGTTCTTGATCGCATGGCTCTGGTCATGGCCTTTGCGCAGGCTGCCGCGAAGGGGACTGCACCATGGGGGTGCCCCCCTCGGCATGGCCAGCTGCGCGGGCCATCGTCGTCGCATTGGGAGGCCGTGGTGGGCCAGCTCGTTGTGATCCTCCTGCCTCGGCGAAACCAATCAGGATTTGAATGGTGGATCTCCACTCATCCATCTGATCAGCTGCCGGCGAAAATCTCAACAGCAGCTGGGCCCACGCCATAGCCTCCGAAGCGGTGCTTGGCAAGGATGATTACGTAGATCGTTGCGTCGCCTGGCTCCTCACGGTGCCAGTAGTAGCTGCACCGTGTTCTCGCCGCCGTGAGCCCGTGGCCACGGTGACGTGGTAACGAGGTGGAGGCGCTTGAGGGCCAGCGGCTCCATTTGGCACATTGACTGGGTCGGTTCGCTCCGGGGGTGGCGCACGCCCTGTGGCCGCACCCGTAGCGGGAGCGACCGGAGGGTTGCGATTAGCTCCAGAGCGAGAGCCGTCGTTGCGGCTGTGCCCTTCGGCCGAGCGGAGAGGTGTGGACAGAATGATTTCTCCACCCGTACCTTGTGGAGCGTGGCCGTCGGGGCGCTGTTGGTGCTGTACTTCCCCGGTGCCTTCTGCTCTTACTTCCACCGTAGGGGAGGTGGTGGCGATGCCGCCTGCGCTGGCCACGTCCACCGCAGCGTCCATGTCCCCGTGCGTCCTTGTGGCCTCCGCGACGTTGGCGGCCGCGTGCAGCGGGGCCTTCGAAGTGGACGGGTGGGCTGCAGCACCGGGCTTCTTCTTGGGCGCCATGAACGATGGAGCCGTTGATGAAGATGATGCGCTGCGTACACTTCTTAGGTTCGCGCAAGCGCTACCCCATACCTGGCGCGCCAAAGATGTCGTGGGAAATCACGGCCACCTATGGGGCCATTGGCCCCTTTTGGTTCGGCAGGGGGGCTGAGCACATTGCACAAAGAGCGGAGGACCGTAGCGCAGCACGACAGAGATCACGCGGGCAGTTTTACCCAGGTTCGGGCCGCCGCGAGGCGTAAAACCCTACTCCTGCTTTAGTGGATTGATGGTGGATTGGGGTGGAAATGCAGCGCTCTTGCCCGGCAGGGTTGCCTCGGGGTGAGAGCAGCTACGCTCGTACGAGTGTACAAGGTTCCGAACCCTTTCTCTGGTTGCCATGGCCCTCCTTTTATAGACCAAGGGGTTACCAGAGTGGCAAATCAGTCATTGTGTACTGATTAGATAGCGAACAGTGCTATCATACCTAACTCTGCAGGCAGAGCAGAGCGGATTAAATGCGCCGCTTAGTGTCACATCGTAGCCTGCCCGGCAAGCCTTGCCGGGCCGCTCGGCCACCTTTTCGCCTGTCTACTTGACACGTCTCTGGACGGGTGTCATCTGGAGATGGTTTCCTCTGGAAATGGCTGCCATGTGTCGAATAACTGCCACTTAGTCACTTGGGGGCTTGACACCGCACCGATCGATGACTTGCGTCGCTGTGAGGTGGAGCGGTGAAGCCTTGGCGGGGTAGTTTGCTTTAGTAGTGCCCGGCAGGCCTGCCGGGGCGGTCTTGAGGCTTATCTTCGGGGCCACCTCGTCCTCGCCAGGCTCGCCTGCCCGGCAAGGGAGGTTTTTCCATAGCAGTGTCTTGGTCTTCTTACCCTGCTCTTTAATTCCTCAAAGAGCCATCTCTCCTAGCTTGATCTGGTCTTGGATGTTGCAACGGTGCTCTTTTAGGCCTGTGCACGGTCTGGGCAACAAACCCAGGGTTTGTTGCACCAACATCGGTGCACTCTGGCAGTGACATGAGTACCATCTATTGCCCCAATGCAATCCCGGAATGGCGAATGAAGATTGTGTTAGTGCTCACCTTGAACAATACAAGCATATCAAGCCATGAAGCACATACTGTCAGTGCTCACCTTGAAGTATGGGTACCATCTTGGGCTAGTTCGAATCTCGGTAGGAGATCGGCCGGTTGATGACTTGATCATCTCTCCTTTGAGCTCCCCAATAGCATAGAGCACTTGCTTGAAGTAACTTGAGATGGTCTCCATTGATCTGCTGAATGTGTTGTGTATAACCCTGAACCTCTGGTTATGGCCAACAACATGGAGGAACATGGCCACTTGCTCTTCCACACTGGTGTGGATGCTATCTTGTAGCAGCCCCCTGCTCCTGAAGGTCTGGACAAGTCTGGAAAATGGTGCTCTTTTCATCCGAAGCATTCACATGGCCTCTATGTCGTTGCAGTTGTAGATGTAGTTCAGATTGGCGATCCTCTCTTGCTCCCGCATAAGCATTGGAACATAACAGATGACAGGACTCTCACCACGACGAATAGCTCTCCTGTGCATGAACATGACCCATGCCTGAATCACAGCAATCAGTGATGCTGCCTGAACTACCAGCCTCATCCGTGCGTCCATAACCTAGTCAACATCGAGGGTCCGTTGAGCATGGGGAAATCGATCCTACCAACAAACCTAACATACGGGAGAGTGGGAGTTACTTACCGGCATCGAAGACGAGGACGACGAAGGGGGGGCGGCATGGATAAGGCAATGACGACCCGACGGTGGCCAACATGAAGGGGAGCACTAGCTCCTGCAGTCGGATAGTGCTACTGCCACGTCCATCGCCGTCGCTTGCGCACATCTGAGTCACCGCGGCCGGTGGTGAGGCTAGAGGAAGTGGTTGTCCTGGAGGTAGTGGTGACCGAGTAATTGGGGGGTGAGGCTAGATTTGGCATCGTGCCGCCGCGCCTGCTTTCCATCTCCCACCATCCCCCCTTGTTTTCGGGTAGCTCCCGTGCGTGCGAGCTTGCGCCGCACTGAGCCTGCCTCGCTAGAAACTGCTGATTCGAGGGTTTCCAGCAAGCCAGGTTCTGGGTTGCTTTAAGCTTCGTGCACATGCGAGCCAGCTCACCCCATATGCAACCAAACACACATTTCGTAGCCCAACTCGGCCTGGTTGGCCCTAATGTGGGCAACCAGACACGCCCCTGATATCTCACAAATCGACATCAACTGAGGGAGGTTTGGGGAGTTTGGACATTGGTGTCCTGCAAGGGCACAGTGCTGTTGTAGCACTTTCGTGTGATAAGTAGAGTGTCGAACCCACAGGGAGCAAATAGGAAGACACTACCAACTCCGCAACTACGTTGTCTGCGTAGCTACCTTCGCACCCAAGCTGTAGTTTGGAAATAGCCTATTCTATTGATTGCTACCAAAAAGATAATAAAGGGGGATTTAACTAGACTACAAACTTGGGCAAAACATATACTAAACTAGAACACAAAGTAAAAAGGGTTGTACTTGTAGGATTGAATAGAGCAAAAGGTGGTATCTAGGCTTTTGGTCTCACTAGTACTAGAGGAGCATCTCAATGGCATACAAGTATTATAGACCACTAAACATTCTCCTATGGTTTGCATCCGCGGTATGTCACTCCTAGGTGTACCAGACATAACATCGCGTCAAGGTCACATGCGGGTGTCAATAATAAACAACGGAACCAAGGGATCATGAAGTTCATCTATCTACCCCGTGTACGTGCAAGTAGCATACATGCAACATGAAAGAGAGTAGATACTAAACGAGGTCAACAAGATTAGTTGTGCGTACTAGATCATACATAGGCCTAGAACCGAATCAATTACTCAAACATGGATGCATAGAGACACAAAGAGAAATGATTTATTGTTGCCATCATCATGTTCAATCTTACAAAATACAAGTGTGAGGACAGAGATGGTGATGGTGATGAACACCGGCGCGCCCGGCCTATGGCCGGCGCCCGGTAATGGCGGCAGCACCTCCTTCTCTTCCTCTTGCGTGGCCTTCGTGGTGATGGTGATGGAGGGAGAGGCCTCCCCTAGATGAGATGGGAGAGCCTCGGTCTCCTCCGTTGATGTAGACTCCTCCCCTTCATCCAAGGGCTCTAGGAGAGTCAAATCCATGCCCAAAGGATGCCTTATCAGCCAAGGATCCCGTAGGAACAAACCGGCACGAAATCGAAGCAAGATCGGGAAAGTTTTGGCCAATTTACGAAGCTGCCTGGAGATCATACGGGCGCCCAAACTAGCGGCTACGATCGTATGGAAGGTCGTCTTCCGTTCTGGACTTCGGGAGCACTTTCGTATTTTGGTCGCCATTTCTTCATACGAACTCCGATTTTGACGTTCTTGGGCTTGTTGGATTGCTGGCGAAAAGCCCAATGCGGTTGTGGCCTTGGAAATTCAATTTAGACACTTTAATAAATGTCAATCATCAAATACTCAATAGGGCCTCCATCTGGTGTCTGGAACTTCTCCGGTTTGACTCCCAACTTGGTTCTTTTGATGTGCCAAGTCCTTGAACATGCCAATACACCTATAAAGACCACCAAACAAAGAAAAACTAATAAAAATAAAAGTTGTGCAACGAACTTGGTAAAACAAGTAAATACCAAAAACTATGCATTGGGGACATGTATAAGTGCTAGATGGATATGTTATGAGGGATTTTTACACTAGAATATACTTTAAAAAGTATGCATAAAATCCACTCATTAACTTCCCCAAGCTTAAACCTTGCTCGTCCTCGAGCAACAAGGTTGATAAACCAAAGTTATCCATCTAGCTGATCAATAGGATTGTTGCCCATAGGCGTATCCTTGTCTTCTCTGCAAGTTATAAGCAAGATGGATCATATTTGTACAAGGTAGCACATGCTCAACTAGGTAACATATATACATTTTGATACATTCCATAAGAGCTTCATTAAAAAATTCTATGCTCCTTGTCGAAGTTTAATCTAGCATGAAAACAAATACTTGGATCCTCTTACTTAATAGCTTATTTGTTTGTTTTTGTTGTTTTCCTTTTTAAAGAAACTTGAACACAGAGAGTTGTCAAAAAGTCAAGATATAGAGTTTCTCATCACTGCCCACTAACGTTATCAAGTCAAGGCTCTCAGGCACTCAGACACTTACTTCAATCATTGTTTGCTGAAACTTTTGTTGTCACGTGAAGGGATTATGCCAAATAAGTGATCATGCATGGAGTTTCGTTGTGGCTTATTTTTTGGGAACTATGGATCTTTATATATGTCTCTTTCGAGTTGTTGTTATCAGTTCCCTTTATTTACCACATACACACCATTTCAAGAGAAAGATGAATAATATTTGACGTAGTGTTGCCACTACGTACAGTAACAAACTCATAGCCGAAATTTGTGTCTAAACTCTGGTGGATCGTTCATTGGACAGCGGAGTTCTCAGCATAACATCAGGAAAGGTGACGAAGCCACATTTTACACACGTACACGTGCGTAGAGTAGCAAGGCCATAGCACCAGCGAGAAGCCGAAGCACCATGTAAAATTGCAAACATAGATTTTGGCATAATCTCATTCACCTTTCAATTAAGTTCCCCTGGGCAATTTTATCCGCAAGGGCTATTGAGTCTATTATATCAAACACCATGGGGGTCGAGCTACTCCATAACTCTTTCTTTTAGAGCACTTCTAACATGTGTCAAAAAAATTATTCAACCATCATCATCTTTCATATATTTGTCTTTTTATAAGAGTAGATATCATGGCAATGTCTTTCAGAGGATCACAAGTTGTTCCCAAGCTAAGCAAAAACTTGAACAAAGTGCATAAAAACATTAATTTGGCAATATGGGGCCTAACTTGAGCAAGTGATTCCCTTATACAAATACAGAGCAATCATACTTAAGCAAGTCAAACAATGGGACACAAGATTGCATAGTATCTATCAGACGAAAGTCATTCCACAGGACTGTACACATGCAAAAATAACTTCCCCAAGCTTAGAACTTTGCAAGAACTAATCTCAAGAAAATTATGAAACAAAGAGAGAAAGTGCAATTTATTAAAGGAGAGTATGGAAAGTGTTTACCTCCCCAAGCATAGATGCAAGCATGGGTAATAAAACTTTTACCGTCAAAGTGCAAATGACCTCTCCCTTAATGGGCATGGACCTACGCTTCGTCAAACGTTCATTTGATATGGCCTGGTGGAACCGAGCACTTGTAGTTGAAAATTTTGTAGAATCGAAGCGACCGAGTGGCTAGTGCGGGTTTGCGTACGGTTGGCACCATATCGTACATGTCACCACTCTAGGTCCAAACCTTTGAGAAAATAACACACAAGATAAAAAAATGCGGTTCAGTATACGAACGTGGTTCATATACCCAACCAGGCAAAAGAAATAAAAGAAACATGATGAACTACAAAGAATCATTAGTTCAGAGGCTTCATAGGTAAATAATGAACATTTAAGTACAAACATATGGTTAAAATATAAGCCACTGACCTCGGCTCGAAGAAATGAACAAATTGGGCATTTTCTTGCCTTGGTACCACCGCACCTACGACCACCTGCGGTCGTATGGTCCGCCGTCTTTCGCTCTGTCAGAGTACACGGCGTCGACTGCTACTTCTTGAGCTTGCGTTGATTTCTTCCTTGAAGTGGAAAGGGTGATGTAGCAAAGTAGAGATAAGTATTTCCCTCAGTTAAGAACCAAGGTATCAATCCAGTAGGAGGTACAAGCAAGTCCCCAATAGATGCACCAGCACAAACTAACAAACACTTGCACACAACGCGAAAAAGGGGTTGTCAATCCCTTCACGGTCAAGAACAAGAGTGAGATCTAATAGAGACAGATATAAAATATAAGTAAAAGGCAAAATAAAGTAAATATAAATAAATTGCAGCAAGGTATTTTTGGGTTTTTGGTTTTATAGATCTGAAAATATATGATGAGAAATAGACCCGGGGGCCATAGTTTTCATTAGAGGCTTCTCTCTTGAAAGAACACATACGATGGGTGAACAAATTACTGTTGAGCAATTGATAGAAAAGCGCAAAGTCATGACGATATCTAAGGCAATGATCATGAATATAGGCATCACGTCCGTGACAAGTAGACCGACTCCTGCCTGCATCTACTACTATTACTCCACACATCGACCGCTATCCAGCATGCATCCAGTGAATTAAGTTAACAAGAACGGAGTAACGCCTTAAGCAAGATGACATGATGTAGAGGGATAGATCCAATCAATATGGTAAAAAAACCATCTTTTTATCCTTAATGGCAACAATACAAATACGTGCCTCGCTACCCCTACTGTCACTGGGTGATGACATCGCAAGATTAAACCCATCACAAAGCACCTCTCCCATTGCAAGAAAAACCAATCTAGTTGGCCAAACCAAATCGATAGATCGGAGGGAAATACAAAGCTATCTTAATCATACATAAAAGAGTTCAGAGAAGACTCAAATGATATTCATAAATAATTTGATCATAAATCCACAATTCATCGAATCTCAACAAACGCACTGCAAAAGAAGATTACATCGAATAGATCTCCGAGAACATCGAGGAGAACATTGTATTGAAGATCAAAGAGAGAGAAGAAGCCATCTAGCTACGAGCTATGGACCCGTAGGTCTGTGGTAAACTACTCACACATCATCGGAAGGGCAGCAAGGTTGATGTAGAGGCCCTCCATGATTGAATCCCCCTCCGGCAGAGTGCCGGAAAAGGCCCCAAGATGGGATCTCACAAGAACAGAAGCTTGCAGTGGTGGAAAAGTATTTTTGGTGTGCCCTCTGACGTAAGGGGAATATTTGGGTATTTATAGAGCCAAGATTAGGGTTAGGAGGTCTGCGAGGGGCCCACAAGCCTAGGGGCACGCCCCTAGGTCTTGTGGCCCCCTCGTGGGTATTTTGGCCTCTTCCCGAAGCTCTGTGGTTGTTTTTTGGTCAAAGAAAAATCCTCAAAAAGTTTGCTTCGTTTGGACTCTGTTTGGTATTGATTTTCTGTAAAAGACAAAAACAAGAAAAAAAACAGCAACTGGCACTGGGCACAAGGTTAATAGGTTAGCCCCAAAAAATGATATAAGATAGCATATTAATGCATATAAAACATCCAAGATGGATAATATAATAGCATGGAACAATAAAAAATTATAGATACGTTGGAGACGTATCAAGCATCCCCAAGCTTAATTCCTGCTCGTCCTCGAGTAGGTAAATGATAAAAACAGATTTTTGATGTGGAATGCTACCTAACATATTTATCAATGTAGTTTTTCTTATTGTGGCATGAATGTTCAGATCCATAAGATTCAAAACAAAAGTTTAATATTGACATAAAAACAATAATACTTCAAGCATACTAATAAAGCAATCATGTCTTCTCAAAATATCATGGCTAAAGAAAGTTATCCCTACAAAATCATATAATCTTGTCATGCTCTATCTTCATCACACGAAGTATTTATCATGCACAACCCCGATGACAAGCCAAGCAATTGTTTCATACTTTTAATGTTCTCAAGCTTTTTCAACTTTCACGCAATACATGAGCGTGAGCCATGGGTATAGCACTATAGGTGGAATAGAGTATGGTGGAGGTTGTGAGGAGAAGACAAAAAGGAGAAAGTCTCACATCAACTAGGCAAATTCATGGGCTATGGAGATGCCCATCAATTGATATTGATGCAAGTGAGTAGGGATTGCCATGCAACGGATGCACTAGAGCTATAAGTGTATGAAAGCTCAAAAGAAAACTAAGCGGGTGTGTGATAGAGGCAAAGGTGTCCTGTCTTTCGATGAGATGGTGATTATCGTTTTCGAAGGAGTAGACTTTGACGATCCGACTACGAACGTGCAAGGACGTCGTGCCTTAGCAATCGCTAAACCAACTCCGAGAGGTTATTGACCGTGCCGGAGCACGATCAACCTGACCACGAGGGTCTATTTCCTGCAAGCAAACGAAGAACAAGCAAGAAACTGAGATTGCAATATGGATATTGCGAATATAAGATGAAATCTTTATTGATCAAGGTGGGGTTCTGTGACGTCTTAGTCTGGTCGTTGAACACAAACGAAGTACGCGAAGTTGCAGCTATGGCAAACTTTAATCTAAACACAACCCAGAGTCTAAACGACGCCCTAAGGGCAGTATATATGGGGGAAGAGGGGGGAATTTCGTGGCCCCTTGTAGGAGGGGTCCGAAACCAACCCTAACTATGTTTTCCCCACACATATGGACTCTAAAAACAGCCTATACTTCTGTATTTCGAAATTACATGGGCCTGGCCCAATAATAAGGTGACACAACACCTATAATAGCCTCTGGACGAAATTTATGAAGTGGCATCTTGTATATTTCGTCCAAGGCTTCACGCACTCATTATGGTGGCTTCAAAGTCCTGAAATCATCACTTGTAACTCCGTTCTTGTTCCCCTTGTGCATGCCATAATCTCCATGCTTGATCTTGCTCCAATGTTCATCCTTCTTGTCCAAGCTAGGCCCTTCATTTGTAAGCAAAACAAATGTATCCAATTTAGGCAGCATCATATTCTCATGAACATTAGAATCATTACCAAGAAACGGAAGTACCTGGTAATTTAATTGGCGTGCGCGAGCTCTAGTAATTGGTCCAGTATGTATAGCAACAGGGGTTGTGGGTGTAACAATGGTATTGATGTCCTCATCATCCTCCCCTTATTGAAATGAAGTCGTCCTCGACGGAAGCTCATCTTCCTCACCCAAGTAAGGCTTCAAATCTGCAATGTTAAAAGTGGGAATAACCCCAAAATCTGCAGGCAGCTCAAGTTTATATGCAT
Organism: Thinopyrum elongatum; assembly: GCA_011799875.1. Classification (NCBI taxonomy): domain Eukaryota; kingdom Viridiplantae; phylum Streptophyta; class Magnoliopsida; order Poales; family Poaceae; genus Thinopyrum; species Thinopyrum elongatum. Next base: position 289,680,858 of record CM022299.1, on the reverse strand, counting down.
TACCATTTATTTTCTCTAACACCTTAAAAGGACCATCAGCATGGGGCATTAGCTTTGATTTGTGCAAATCAGGAAACCTATCCTTACGCAAATGTAACCAAACAAGATCTCCAAGTGCAAAGACAACATGTTTTCTACCTTTATCTCCATCAAGTTTATATTTAGCATTCATACGCTCAATGTTTTCCTTAGTTAACTCATGCATTTTTAAGATCAAATCAGCATGTTGTTTAGCATCAAAATTAACCTTCTCCGAAGATGGAAGAGGTAACAAATCAATAGGTGCATGAGGTAGGAAACCATACACAATTTCAAAAGGGCACATCTTAGTAGTAGAATGCAGTGAATGATTATAAGCAAATTCAATATGAGGCAAGCATTCTTCCCACATTTTCTTGTTATTCTTCAAAACAGCCCTAAGCATAGTAGACAATGTTCTATTGACTACTTTAGTTTGTCCATCAGTTTGGGGGTGACATGTAGTACTAAAAAGCAGTTTAGTCCCCAACTTAGCCCATAAACATCTCCAAAAGTGGCTAAGAAACTTAGTATCATGATCTGAAACAATTGTATTTGGCACACCATGCAAGCGAATAATTTCACAAAAGAACAAATCAGCAACATTAGCAGCATCATCGCTTTTACGACATTGTATAAAGTGTGCCATTTTCGAAAATCTATCCACGACAACAAATATACTATCCCTCCCCTTCTTTGTTCAAGGTAAACCTAAAACAAAGTCCATAGATATATCCTCCCATGGAACACTAGGTACAGGCAAAGGCATATATAAACCATGAGGATTTAGTCGTGACTTAGCTTTTTGACATGTAGTGCAGCGAGCAACAAAACGCTCAACATCCCGTCTCATCTTTGGCCAAAAGAAATGTGTAGCAAGTACATCCTCGGTCTTCTTCACGCCAAAGTGTCCCATTAATCCTCCTCCATGCGCCTCCTGCAACAACAAAAGGCGAACGGAGCTAGCTGGAATGCATAGCTTGTTAGCACGTAACACAAATCCATCGTTAACGATGAACTTGTTCCATGTTCTCCCTTCTTTACAATTCTGCAATACATCTTTAAATTCAACATCATGCATATATTGATCTTTGATGGTCTCCAAACCAAATATTTTAAAGTCAAGTTGTGAAAGCATAGTAGACGAGACAATGCATCAGCAATAACATTTTCTTTACCCTTCTTGTGTTTAATGACATAAGGGAAAGTCTCAATGAATTCAACCCATTTAGCATGTCTACGGTTCAATTTTGCTTGACTTTTGATGTGTTTCAAAGATTCATGATCAGAATGTATAACAAATTCTTTGGGCCACAAATAATGTTGCCATGTTTCTAAGGTCCGAACGAGAGCATATAATTCTTTATCATATGTAGAATAGTTCAGACTAGGCTCACTCAATTTTTTTAGAAAAGTATGCAACAGGTTTGCCATCTTGTAATAACACACCTCCTAATCCAATTCCACTAGCATCACATTCAAGCTCAAAAGCCTTATTAAAATCAAGAAGTTGGAGTAAAGGAGCATGTGTCAACTTATCCTTCAATACCTTGAAGGCTTCTTCATGTGCGGTGCCCCAAACAAAAGGCACATCCTTCTTTGTAAGCTCATTGAGAGGTGCAGCAATGGTTCTGAAATCTCTCACAAAACGCCTATAGAAACCAGCGAGGCCAAGGAAACTCCTCACTTGTGTGACCGTTTTGGGCTGCGGCCAACTCTCAATAGCTTCAATCTTGGCTTTATCAACTTCAATTCCCTGTGGAGTAACAACATAGCCAAGAAAAGATACTCGGTCGGTGCAAAAGGTGCACTTCCCAAGGTTACCAAAGAAACGTGCATCACGTAGAGCAATAAAAGCAACACGTAAATGTTCCTCCAAAGATCTGCTATAAATCAATATATCATCAAAGTAAACTACCACAAATCGTCCAATGAAAGCACGTAAAACTTCGTTCATTAATCTCATGAAAGTACTAGGTGCATTAGTTAACCCAAAAGGTATGACTAACCACTCATATAATCCAAACTTAGTTTTAAATGTTGTTTTCCATTCATCTCCCAATTTCATACGAATTTGATGGTATCCACTATGCAAATCAACTTTGGAGAATATTATAGAGCCACTCAATTCATCAAGTATATCATCTAGCCTAGGAATAGGATGACGATAACGAATAGTAATATAATTAATGCATCTACAATCAACACACATATGCGACGTACCATCCTTTTTTGGCACTAGTATAATAGGAACAGCACAAGGACTAAGAGATTCACGTATATAACCTTTGTCGAGCAGCTCCTGTACTTGACGGATAATCTCCTTCGTCTCCTCTGGATTGGTATGGTATGGCGCACGGTTTGGCAGCGAAGCACCGGGAATTAAGTCAATCTGATGCTCAATCCCTCGAATAGTTGGTAATCCCGGTGGCACGTCTTGTGGAAAGACGTCAGCGAACTCCTGCAAAATGTTAGTGAGAGCAGGAGGCAAAGAGGAAGGCATGTCCTTGAATGAAAATAATGCCTCTTTGCATACAAAAGCATAGCAAACAGATTTGCTGAAATCTAGATCATAAATATCAGATTTTGTGGCAAGTAAACATGCACTTTTCAATTTAATTTCATAAGCAACACTAGATGGTTTATTATTAGGCTTCATTTGTTACTGAAATTCTTTTGCCACAATCTGATTTTCACTCTTATTTTTCTCCTGTTTTGCTTTATTAGCTCTATTAATATCATCTTTCAAAATGGAATCAGGAGACATAGGAAGCAAAGTAATATGTTTATCCTTGTGAACAAGAGTATACTGATTGTTTGTACCATGGTGTACAGAATTTTTATCAAATTGCCATGGTCTACCAAGTAATAAGGAACATGCTTGCATGGGTACCACATCACAATCAACATAATCAGCATATGTAGAGATACTAAAATGCACATGAATAGTATGTGTTACGTTAACCTTGCCGCTGTTGTTGAACCATTGGATGTAGTAAGAATGTGGATGTGGTCTTGTGGTGAGAGATAGCTTCTCCACCATATCCATGCAAGCCAAGTTGTTGCAGCTCCCTCCATTTGTGATGACGCGAACAGAGTGTTCCTTCACAACTCCCTTTGTATGGAACAAATTATGACTCTGATTTTGCTCAGCTTGTGTGACCTGCACACTCAAAACATGTTGAGCAACTAAACTTTCAGACCTGTCAGCATCTTCAGCAACCATGTATTGCGTCTCATGATCAGAATCATCTCCACCGTGTTCTTCACTTGTAATAAGAGCCAAAGTCTCCTTATCATAGTCACTAGCGGACTCATACCCACCATCCTCAGTAGCAACCATAACACGTGGAGATTTGCATTCTCTCGCATAATGACCTCTACCCTTACAATGATGACAAATAATATCATGTGAGTGCCCTGTTGATGCCATGGATGAAGAAGAGCTCTGTGCAGGCCCGGTTGGTGTGCTCTTGGCAGATAGTGGTGGTAGTGCCTGCTTTCTTGTATCACGGCTAGAGGTGGCAGCTGACGGAGGTGCCGGTGTAGCAGAACATGTGGAAGTAGAAGATGCACGCGGTGTCCATGATGAAGGTCGACCTACAGAAAAATTAGTCCGTGCCAATGCCTGTCGATCCTGCACTTCACGTTCAACTTTGCAAGCAAGATGGAATAAACGAGTGATATTGTTATACTCCTTATACTCTAAAATGGTCTGAATCTCTCTATTTAATCCACCCATAAAACATGCGAGCATAGCTTCATTATCCTCAACAATACCATATCTAATCATGCCAGTTTGTAATTCCTGATAATACTCCTCTACAGAATTTTTTCCATGTCACAAACGCTGCAGTTTTTGAAGTAATTCACGTTGATATTATGGTGGAACCCAACGAGTACGCATAGTAGTTTTCAAAGCAGCCCAAGTAGTAGGGATATTATCATGATATAATCTACAATGTTCAGACCACCAAACAGAAGCAAAACTAGTGAATTCACAAACGGCAGCAGCAACACGTCTATCCTCAGGATATTGTAAGCATGCATGTGAAACGTTGTTCAATTTCTAACTCCCAAGTAAGATATACATCAGGAATGTATCTACCCTCAAACGGTAGAATATTCAATTTTAATTTAGGAATATGGTCATAATCTCCTACCTGAGGTGGTGCTGCAGCCCTACCGTTGCGATTATATGCATGAGGTCTACCTGGTGGTGGTGGTGCTGGTGGTTGCACGTAGTTCTGATTTTGACCAACCTCATCCTCGTAATAGTCCTCCACCTCTGCAGTAGCAGCAGGAGCTACAGAAGCATCAACAGCAGTAGCAGCGGCACCAGAAATTTGTCCTGGCTCAAGAGGAACACGTTGCGCTCGCCCTGCTGGATCGCGGCGTGGAGGTGGTTGTTGATGTTGTTGCAATGGTGTAGCAGATGCGGGTGGTGGCTGTGGTAGACGTGCGAGTACTTCATCGAACTTGGCGTCCAACTTGGTGTCAATTGTCTTCTCAATGTCATCAATCCTCTCCAGTGCCTTTCCAAAGCTGGCCATCACGTCTTCCACCTGTTGACTCAACATTTGCTGAAATTTATCATGAAGCTCCTTCTTCGTCATGTTCTCCCAGTCAATCTCGTCGGCTTGTGATCCTGCCATGGTTAGCAGCACTAGAAACACAGAAGAATATGATCCTACAGACTACTAAAAAGTGGTGGTGGTGGGGTGTCACAAATCCGTCAAGCAAATCTCAAATTCTTACCAGTTCTTACCCAGCAGTAGGTGGTGATCGACAACCATTGTAGTCAAAACTCTCAAAGCTTGGACAGAGCGATTGCCAGGTGGTGTCAAACGCATGATGTAGATGTATGTGGAACTCGGAAGGCTTATGATATGGTAGCAAAAATATCAACAATAATAAATTCAGAGATGCAAAGTTGAATAAACGCTCAACGACGGTACTGTGCTGGTCCTAGGCTAGACCGTACTAGAGACGCTAGCCTAGAACACTAACAAAATCATGGCGTGGCACGTAAACAAGGGAAAAGCACACTCTGGATTTTTTTTTGATTTTTTTGGTGCTTTTTTTTGCGCTTTTTTTTCGCCGAAAATCACTATAATGGTGAGTGTCTCAAAACTCTTCCCAAGTCAAAATAACAGGATAGGCACGAAATTTTTTTGACTGTATTTTTTTTTCGAAAATCAGGGTAGCGATGACCAAAAAGTGCGATAAAAAATTACTATGATGGCACGTGTCTCAAAAGGCTCAGAAAGGCCTAAAAACAGGATAGGGAAAAAATATTTTCACCTGCTGAAATTTTGGCCAAAAAACAGCCCGGGGGTCTCCAGACTTTTTTTTTGAAACCTACTCAGGCAAGGAAACACAAATCTGAAAATAGATGGATCTCGAAAACAAACCTAATATGAAAAGAACTCGGATTGGTTATGGAATAGGACGGTGGTATATGTGGACTCAGATTGGTGGTGGACAGGCGGATGTATATGTGGACTCAGATTGGTGGTGGACAGGCGGATGTATATGTGGACTTGGATTGGTGGTGGACAGGCGGATGTATATGTGGACTTGGATTGGTGGTGGACAGGTGGATGTATATGTGGACTCAGATTGGTGGTGGACAGGCGGATGTATATGTGGACTCGGATTGGTGGTGGACAGGCAGATGTATATGGCAGCGGTAAAGAAGATGGTGGTGGTGGTGGTATATGGCAACAGCGATGAAGATGGTGCGGCAGCGTGACAAACTGCGACAGAACTCGAAACTCTAAAGGACTAGACGCTAAGACCAGCAACTTGACACGATGATGCAACCGCAAATTCAACAAAGCAAATACAGAAAAGGTTATGCAATGGCTCAGATTGGTTTGGATATGATGAACTAACCCTAATTTTTTTGGCTTTTTCATGGACTGTAGGTATGAAGGACAGACTCGATCTAAACTACGAAAAACTGTAAAATCTCACCGAGCAACCTGGAAATCTGATACCACTTGATAGAGGCAAAGGTGTCCCATCTTTCGATAAGATGGTGATTATCGTTTTCGGAGGAGTAGACTTTGACGATCCGACTACGAATGCACGAGGACGTCGCGCCTTAGCAATCGCTAAACAAACTCTGAGAGATTATTGACCACGCCAGAGCATGATCAGACTGACCACGAGGGTCTATTTCCTGCAAGCAAATGAAGAACAAGCAAGAAACTGAGATTGCAATCTGGATATTACGAATATAAGATGAAAGCTTTATTGATCAAGGTGGGGTTCTGTGACGTCTTGGTCTGGTCCTTGAACATAAACGAAGTACGCGAAGTTGCAGCTATGGCAAACTTTAATCTAAACAAAACCCAAAGTCTAAATGATGCCCTAAGGGCTGTATATATGGGGGAAGAGGGGGGGGGGATTTCATGGCCCCTTGTAGGAGGGGTCTGAAACCAACCCTAACTCTGTTTTCCCCACACATATGGACTCTAAAAACAGTCTATATTTCTGTATTTCGAAATTACATGGGCCTGGCCCAATAATAAGGTGACACAACACCTATAATAGCCTCTGGACGAAATTTATGAAGTGGCATCTTGTATATTTCGTCCAAGGCTTCACGCACTCATTATGGTGGCTTCAAAGTCCTGAAATTATCACTTGTAACTCCGTTCTTGTTCCCCTTGTGCATGCCATCATCGCCATGCTTGATCTTGCTCCAATGTTCATCCTTCTTGTCCAAGTTAGGCCCTTCATTTGTAAGCAAAACAAATGTATCCAATTTAGGCAACATCATATTCTCATGAACATTAGAATCATTACCAAGAAACGAAAGTACCTAGTAATTTAATTGGCGCGCGCAAGCTCTAGTAATTGGTCCAGTATGTATAGCAACAGGGGCTGTGGGTGTAACAATGGTATTGATGTCCTCATCATCCTCCCCTTATTGAAATGAAGTCATCCTCGACGGAAGCTCATCTTCCTCACCCAAATAAGGCTTCAAATCGGCAATGTTAAAAGTGGGACTAACCCCAAAATCTGCAGGCAGCTCAAGTTTATATGCATTATCATTTATTTTCTCTAACACCTTAAAAGGACCATCAGCACGGGGCATTAGCTTTGATTTGCGCTAATCAGGAAACCTATCCTTATGCAAATGTAACCAAACAAGATCTCCAGGTGCAAAGACAACATGTTTTCTACCTTTATCTCCAGCAAGTTGATATTTAGTATTCATACACTCAATGTTTTCCTTAGTTAACTCATGCATTTTTAAGATCAAATCAGCACGTTGTTTAGCATCAAAATTAACCTTCTCCGAAGATGGAAGAGGTAACAAATCAATAGGTGCACGAGGTAGGAAACCATACACAATTTCAAAAGGGCACATCTTAGTAGTAGAATGCAGTGAATGATTATAAGCAAATTCAATATGAGGCAAGCATTCTTCCCACATTTTCTTGTTATTCTTCAAAACAACCCTAAGCATAGTAGACAATGTTCTATTGACTACTTCAGTTTGTCAATTAGTTTGGGGGTGACATGTAGTACTAAAAAGCAGTTTAGTCCCCAACTTAGCCCATAAACATCTCCAAAAGTGGCTAAGAAACTTAGTATCACGATCTGAAACAATTGTATTTGGCACACCATGCAAGCGAATAATTTCACGAAAGAACAAATCAACAACATTAGCAGCATCATCGCTTTTATGACATGGTATAAAGTGTGCCATTTTCGAAAATCTATCCACAACAACAAATATACTATCCCTCCCCTTCTTTGTTCAAGGTAAACCTAAAACAAAGTCCATAGATATATCCTCCCATGGAACACTAGGTAGAGGCAAAGGCATATATAAACCATGAGGATTTAGTCGTGACTTAGCTTTTTGACATGTAGTGCAGCGAGCAACAAAACGGTCAACATCCCGTCTCATCTTTGGCCAAAAGAAATGTGTAGCAAGTACATCCTCGGTCTTCTTCATGCCAAAGTGTCCCATTAATCCTCCTCCATGCGCCTCCTGCAACAACAAAAGACGAATGGAGCTAGCTGGAATGCATAGCTTGTTAGCACGAAACACAAATCCATCATTAACGACGAACTTGTTCCATGTTCTCCCTTCTTTACAATTCTGCAATACATCTTTAAATTCAACATCATGCATATATTGATCTTTGATGGTCTCCAAACCAAATATTTTAAAGTCAAGTTGTGAAAGCATAGTAGACGAGACAATGCATCAGCAATAACATTTTCTTTACCCTTCTTGTCTTTAATGACACAAGGGAAAGTCTCAATGAATTCAACCCATTTAGCATGTCTACGGTTCAATTTTGCTTGACTTTTAATGTGTTTCAAAGATTCATGATCAGAATGTATAACAAATTCTTTGGGCCATAAATAATGTTGCCATGTTTCTAAGGTCCGAATGAGAGCATATAATTCTTTATCATATGTAGAATAGTTCAGACTAGGCCCACTCAATTTTTCAGAAAAGTATGCAACAAGTTTGCCATCTTGTAATAACACACCTCCTAATCCAATTCCACTAGCATCACATTCAAGCTCAAAAGTCTTATTAAAATCAGGAAGTTGGAGTAAAGGAGCATGTGTCAACTTATCTTTCAATACCGTGAAGGCTTCTTCCTGTGCGGTACCCCAAACAAAAGGCACTTCCTTCTTTGTAAGCTCATTGGGAGGTGCAACAATGGTGCTGAAATCCCTCACAAAACGCCTATAGAAACCAGCGAGGCCAAGGGAACTCCTCACTTGTGTGACCGTTTTGGGCTGCGGCCAACTCTCAATAGCTTCAATCTTGGCTTTGTCAACTTCGGTTCCCTATGGAGTAACAACATAGCCAAGAAAAGATACTCGGTCGGTGCAAAAGGTGCACTTCCCAAGGTTACCAAACAAACGTGCATCACATAGAGCAATAAAAATAGCACGTAAATGTTCCACCAAAGATCTGCTATAAATCAATATATCATGAAAGTAAACTACCAGAAATCATCCAATGAAAGCACGTAAAACTTCATTCATTAATCTCATGAAAGTACTAGGTGCATTAGTTAACACAAAAGTCATGACTAACCACTGATATAATCCAAACTTAGTTTTAAATGTTGTTTTCCATTCATCTCCCAATTTCATACGAATTTGATGGTATCCACTACGCAAATCAACTTTGGAGAATATTATAGAGTCACTCAATTCATCTAGCATATCATCTAGCCCAGGAATAGGATGACGATAATGAATAGTAATATTATTAATGCCTCTACAATCAACACACATACGTGACGTACCATCCTTTTTTGGCACTAGTATAATAGGAACATCACAAGGACTAAGAGATTCGCGTACATAACCTGTGTCGAGCAGCTCCTGTACTTGACGCATAATCTCCTTCGTCTCCTGCTAATTGGTATGATATGGCGCACGGTTTGGCAGCGAAGCACCGGGAATTAAGTCAATCTGATGCTCAATCCCTCGAATAGGTTGTAATCCTGGTGGCACGTCTTGTGGAAAGATGTCAGCGAACTCCTGCAAAATGTTAGTGACAGCAGGAGGCAAAGAGGAAGGCACGTCCTCGAATGAAAATAATGCCTCTTTGCACACAAAAGTATAGCAAACAGATTTGCTGAAATCTAGATCATCAATATCAGATTTGGTGGCAAGTAAACATGCACTTTTTAATTTAATTTCAGAAGCAACACTAGATGGTTTATTATTAGGCTTCATTTGTTGCTCAAATTCTTTTGCCACAATCTGATTTTCACTCTTATTTTTCTCCTGTTTTGCTTTATTAGCTCTATTAATATCATCTTTCAAAATGGAATCAGGAGACATAGGAAGCAAAGTTATATGTTTATCCTTATGAACAAGAGTATACTGATTGTTTCTACCATGGTGTACAGATTTTTTATCAAATTGCCATGGTCTACCAAGTAATAAGGAACATGCTTGCATGGGTACCACATCACAATCAACATAATCAGCATATGTAGAGATACGAAAATGCACATGAATAGTACGTGTTACCTTAACCTTGCCACTGTTGTTGAACCATTGGATATAGTAAGGATGTGGATGTGGTCTTGTGGTGAGAGATAGCTTCTGCACCATCTCCATGCTAGTGAAGTTGTTGCAGCTCCCTCCATCTATGATAAAGCGAACAGAACATTCCTTCACAACTCCCTTTGTGTGGAACAAATTATGCCTCTGATTTTGCTCAGCTTGTGTGACCTGCACACTCAAAACACGTTGATCAACTAAACTTTCAGACCTGTCAGCATCTTCAGCAGCCATGTATTGGGTCTCATGATCAGAATCATCTCCACCATGTTCTTCACTTGTAATAAGAGACAAAGTCTCCTCATCATAGTCACTAGCGGACTCATACCCACCATCCTCAGTAGCAACCATAACACGTGGAGATTTGCATTCTCTCGCATAATGACCTCTACCCTTACAATGATGACAAATAATATCATGTGAGTGCCCTGTTGATGCCATGGATGAAGAAGAGCTCTGTGTAGGCCCGGTCGGTGTGCTCTTGGCAGATAGTGGTGGTAGTGCCTGCTTTCTTGTATCACGGCTGGAGGTGGCAGCTGACGGAGGTGCCGGTGTAGCAGAACATGTGGAAGTAGAAGATGCATGCGGTGTCCATGATGAAGGTCAACCTGCAGAAAAATTAGTCCGCGCCAATGCCTGTCGATCCTGCACTTCACATTCAGCTTTGCAAGCAAGATGGAATAAACGAGTGATATTGTTATACTCCTTATACTCTAAAATGGTCTGAATCTCTCTATTTAATCCACCCATAAAACATGCAAGCATAGCTTCATTATCCTCAACAATACCACATCTAATCATGCCAGTTTGTAATTCCTGATAATACTCCTCTACAGAATTTTTTTCATGTCTCAAACGCTATAGTTTTTGAAGTAATTCACGTTGCTAATATGGTGGAACCCAATGAGTACGCATAGCAGTTTTCAAAGCAGCCCAAGTAGTAGGGATATTATCATCATATAATCTACAATGTTCAGACCACCAAACAGAAGAAAAACAAGTGAATTCACAAACGGCAGCAACAACACGTCTATCCTCAGGATATTGTAAGCATGTGAAACGTTGTTCAGTTTCTAACTCCCAAGTAAGATATACATCAGGAATGTATCTACCCTCAAATGGTAGAATATTCAATTTTAATTTAGGAATATGGTCATAATCTCCTACCTGAGGTGGTGCTGCAGCCCTACCATTACGATTATATGCATGAGGTCGACCTGGTGGTGGTGGTGCTGGTGGTTGCACGTAGTTCTGATTTTGACCAACCTCATCCTCGTAATAGTCCTCCACCTCTGCAGTAGCAGCAGGAGCTACAGAAGCATCAACAGCAGTAGCAGCGGCACCAAAAATTTGTCCTGGCTCAAGAGGAACACGCTGCGCTCGCCCTGCTGGATCGCGGCATGGAGGTGGTTATTGATGTTGTTGCAATGGTGTAGCAGATGCGGGTGGTGGCTGTGGTAGACGTGCGAGTACTTCATCAAACTTGGTGTCCAACTTGGTGTCAATTGTCTTCTCAATGTCATCAATCCTCTCCAGTGCCTTTCCAAAGCTGGCCATCACGTCTTCCACCTGTTGACTCAACATTTGCTGAAATTTATCATGAAGCTCCTTCTTCGTCATGTTCTCCCAGTCAATCTTGTCGGCTTGTGATCCTGCCATGGTTAGCAGCACTAGAAACACAGAAGAATATGATCCTACAGACTACTAAAAAGTGGTGGTGGTGGGGTGTCACAAATCCGTCAAGCAAATCTCAAATTCTTACCAGTTCTTATCCAGCAGCAGGTGGTGGTCGGCAACCGTTGTAATCAAAACTCTCAAAGCTTGGACAAAGCGATTGCCAGGTGGTGTCAAACGCACGATGTAGATGTATGTGGAACTGGGAAGGCTTATGATATGGTAGCAAAAATGTCAGCAATAATCAATTCAGAGATGCAAAGTTGAATAAATGCTCAACGACGGTACTGTGCTGGTCCTAGGCTATACCGTACTAGAGACGCGAGCCTAGAACACTAACAAAATCACGGCGCGACCCGTAAACAAGGGAAAAGCACACTCTGGATTTTTTGCCGAAAATCACTATAATGGCGAGTGTCTCAAAACTCTTCCCATATCGAAATAACAGGATAGGCACAAAAAAAAATTACTATATTTTTTTTGGAAATCAGGGCAGCGACGACCAAAAAGTGCGATAAAAAATCACGATGATGGCACGTGTCTCAAAAGACTCAAAAAAGCCTAAAAACAGGATAGGGAAAAAATATTTTCACGTGCTGAAATTTTGGCCTAAAAACTGCCCAGGGGTCTCCAGTATCTTTTTCTTTTCTTTTTTTTCCGAAACCTACCCACGCAAGGAAACACGAATCTGAAAATGGATGGATCTCGAAAACAAACATAATATGAAAAGAACTCGGATTGGTTATGGAATAGGATGGTGGTATATGTGGACTCGGATTGGTGGTGGACAGGCGGATGTATATGTGGATTCGGATTGGTGGTGGACAGGCGGATGTATATGTGGACTCGGATTGGTGGTGGACAGGCGGATGTATATGTGGACTCGAATTGGTGGTGGATAGGCGGATGTATATGTGGACTCGGATTGGTGGTGGACAGGCGGATGTATATGTGGACTCGGATTGGTGGTGGACAGGCGGATGTATATGTAGACTCGGATTGGTGGTGGACAGGCAGATGTATATGGCAGCGGTAAAGAAGATGGTGGTGGTGGTGGTATATGGCAACATCGACGAAGATGGTGCGGCGGCGGCGTGACAAACTGCGATAGAACTCGAAACTCTAAAGGACTAGACGCTAAGACCAGCAACTTGACACGTCGATGCAACCACAAATTCAACGAAGCAAATACAGAAAAGATTATGCAATGCCTCAGATTGGTTTGGATATGATGAACTAACCCTAATTTTTTTGGCTTTTTCGTGTACTGTAGGTATGAAGAACAGACTCGATCTAAACTACAAAAAACTGTAAAATCACACCGAGCAACTTGGAAATCTGATACCACTTGATAAAGGCAAAGGTGTCCCGTCTTTGGATGAGATGGTGATTATCGTTTTCGAAGGAGTAGACTTTGACGATCCGACTATGAACATGCGAGGACGTCGCGCCTTAGCAATCGCTAAACCAACTCCGAGAGGTTATTGACCACGCCGAACATGATCAACCTGACCATGAAGGTCTATTTCCTGCAAGCAAACGAAGAACAAGCAAGAAACTGAGATTGCAATCTGGATATTGCGAATATAAGATGAAAGCTTTATTGATCAAGGTGGGGTTCTGTGACGTCCTGGTCTGGTCGTTGAACACAAACGAAGTACGCGAAATTGCAGCTATGGCGAACTTTAATCTAAACAAAACCCAAAGTCTAAACGACGCCCTAAGGGCTGTATATATGGGGGAAGAGGGGGCATTTCGTGGCCCCTCTTAGGAGGGGTCCGAAACCAACCCTAACTTTGTTTTCCCCACACATACAGACTCTAAAAATAGCCTATACTTATGTATTTGGAAATTACATGGGCCTGGCCCAATAATAAGGTGACACAACACCTATAATAGCCTCTGGACGAAATTTATGAAGTGACATCTTGTATATTTCGTCCAAGGCTTCATGCACTCATTATGGTGGCTTCAAAGTCCTGAAATCATCACTTGTAACTCTGTTCTTGTTCGCCTTGTGCATGCCATCATCTCCATGCTTGATCTTGCTCCAATGTTCATGCTTCTTGTCCAAGCTAGGCCCTTTATTTGTAAGCAAAACAAATGTATCCAATTTAGGCAACATCATATTCTCATGAACATTAGAATCATTACCAAGAAACGAAAGTACCTGGTAATTTAATTGGCGTGCGCGAGCTCTAGTAATTGATCCAGTATGTATAGCAATAGGGGTTGTGGGTGTAACAATGGTATTGATGTCCTCATTAGTGTGCATCCAACTTGCTTGCTCACGAAGACCTAGGGTAATTTTGACGAAGCCCATCATTGGAATATACAAGCCAAGTTCTATAATGAAAAATTCCCACTTGTATATGAAAGTGATAAAATAGGAGACTCTCTATCATGAAGAACATGATGCTAATTTTGAAGCACAAGTGTGGTAAAAGGATAGTAACATTGTCCCTTCTCTCTTTTTCTCTCATTTTTTTCTTTTTTTTTTCTTTTTGGGCTCTTCGACCTCTTTTTTATTTATTTAAGTCCAGAGTCTCATCCCGACTTGTGGGGGAATCATAGTCTCCATCATCCTTTCCTCACATGGGACAATGCTCTAATAATGATGATCATCACACTTTTATTTACTTACAACTCAAGAATTACAACTCGATACTAGAACAAAAATATGACTCTATATGAATGCCTCCGGCGGTGTACGGGGATGTGCAATGATCTACCATGACATGTATAAAAAATATGAACGGTGGCCAAGCCACAAATACTATGTCAACTACATGATCATGCAAAGCAATATGACAACGATGGTGCGTGTCATAATAAACGGAACGATGGAAGTAGCATGGTAATATATCTCGGAATGGCTATGGAAATGCCATAATAGGTAGGTATATGGTGGCTGTTTTTAGGAAGGATATATGGTGGGTTTAATGCACCGGCCAAAGTTGCGTGGTACTAGAGAGGCTAGCAATGGTGGAAGGGTGAGAGTGCGTATAATCCATGGACTCAACATTAGTCATAAAGAACTCACATACTTATTGCAAAAATTTATTAGCCATCAAAGTAAGTACTAATACACATGCTCCTAGGGGGATGGATTGGTAGGAAAATACCATCGCTCGTCCCCAACCGCCACTCATAAGGAAGACAATAAAAAATAAATCATGCTCTAACTTCATCACATAACGATAGACCATACGTGCATGCTTCGGGAATCACAAACCTTAACACAAGTATTTTTACTAATCCACAATTAGAAACTAGCATGACTCTAATATCACCATCTTTATATCTCAAAACAAATGCAAGGAATCAAACTTCTCATATGTTCAATGCTCTTTATGAAAGTTTTTTTATATCCCTCTTGGACACCCATCATATTAGGACCGAATTCATAACCTAAGCAAATTGCCATACTATTTTTAAGACTCTCAAAATAATATAAGTGAATCATGAGAGTTCATCAATTTCTACAAAATAAAACCACCACCGTGCTCTAAAAAGATATAAGTGAAGCACTAGAGCAACTGCCTAGCTCAAAAGATATAAGTGAAGCACATAGAGTATTATAATAAATTCACGATTAATGTGTGTCCCTCTCAAAAGGTGTGTAAAACAAGGATGATTGTGGCAAATTAAAAAGCAAAGACTCAAATAATACAAGACGCTCCAAGCAAAACACATATCATGTGGTGAATAAAAATATAGCCTCAAGTAAATTTACCGATGGATTGAAGACAAAAGAGGGGATGCCATCCGGGGCATCCCCAAGCTTAAATGCTTGGTTGTCCTTGAATATTACCTTGGGGTCCCTTGGGCATACCCAAGCTTAGGCTCTTGCCACTCCTTATTCCATAGTCCATCAAGTCTTTACCCAAAACTTGAAAACTTCACAACACAAAACTCAACAAAAAACTCGTGAGATCCGTTAGTATGATAAAACAAATCTCCACCTTTAGGTACTGTTCTGAACTCATTCCAATTTTATATTGGTGTTATATCTACTACCCATAGATTCATCAAAATAAGCAAACAACACATCGAAAACAGAATCTGTCAAAAATAGAACAGTCTGTAAAGACCCGAATATTAGTCATTCTTCTGTAACTCCAAAAATTCTGAAAAATTAGGAAAACGTATGCAATTTATATATAAATCTTTTGTAAAACACTCATAATTTTTCCCTGCTCTAGTGAATTTTAACAATTCTGTTACTGGATGCAAAAGTTTCTATTTTTTAGAAAAATCAAATCAACAATATACCAAAGCATCCCAAAGGTCTTGCTTGGCTCAAACACTAATTAAAACACCAAAACACAATTACTACATAGGTAATATTGTGTATTTATTGAAAAACAGAAGCAAAAACAAAAAACATAAAATAAAATTGGGTTGCCTCCCAACCAACGCTATTGTTTTATGCCCCTAGCTAGGCATAATACATAGATCTAGGTATTGTCATAGAAGTGAGGGAGATCATCCATGCTCATCTCATACTCCCTCATTTCAACAGCAAGCTTTCTTTGTGGTAAGCAAAAATAATCAAAGGGACTAAATTTAATAGGGCATGGATCTATAAGATCAAGTTTGGGAGGAATAGGTTCCTCTTTTGGCCCTTTGTATTTGATAATTATCTCTTCATTGTAAACATTCCTTTGATTGAACTCCCTAAGATTATCTCTTAACACAAACCCTAATCCATTATTTTGTATAGCAAAGTTGTCATTGAGTTCAGAAATCTTATCAATCAAAACATCGGTAGGAACCCTTTTTCTTAGGGTTTTCATTATAAGAAGTATAATCCGGAGATTGTAATCTCCTCATCTCCTCTTGATTAAAAAGGATCTCCTCTATAGGAGGGTAATCACCATTTATGTTATAATGAGCAAATATTTCACTAGCTTCTTTCATGATGTGCCCAAATTCATGAGCTAGAAATATAGTTGTAACCCGCTTAACGAAAGGATTGTGAATATTAGAGAATTCTAGGAAAATCCTTTTTATGCATGGATGCATGTGAACAAATTGTCTTTCAAGTTCAACTATAAGCAAGGATATTGCATCCGCAAGACTAGAAGTTTTAGTAAGAATCGATCCTCCTAGCATAGGTAATGTACCGGCACAAGTAAAGAAGTCTTGAATAACACCTTTTCCAATAATATTACCACTACCTACACGGAGTTTTTTAGTGTGCATGATAGTAGTTTCTTCTTCACGAGGATCATTATTAGCAAAATCATCAAAATTCCCCTCAAGATTATTACTACTTTTTTCAACGATAACCTCCCCAGATTGAGACATGATGGAAAATCAAGCAATCTAGCACACAAGCAAACAAAAAGCAAACGAAAAGACGAGTGAAAGAAGGCGAATATTTTTGTGCTTTTCTGAAAACGTTTTAGAAGTGGGGGAGAGGAAAACGACATGCAAATGGCAAATAATGTAAGTGCAAGAGATGAGAGTTTATGATAGGTTCTTGGTAGGCTTGATGTAGAACCTCCCCGGCAACGGCGCCAGAAATTCTTCCTACTACTTCTTGAGCTTGCGTTGATTTTTCCCTTGAAGAGGAAAGGGTGATGCAACAAAGTAGATATAAGCATTTCTCTCAGTTAAGAACCAAGGTATCAATCCAATAGAAGGTACAAGCAAGTCCCCAATAGATGCACCTGCACAAACTAACAAACACTTGCACACAACGTGAAAAAGGGGTTGTCAATCCCTTCATGGTCACGAACAAGAGTGAGATCTAATAGAGATAGATATAAAAGATAAGTAAAAGGCAAAATAAAGTAAATATAAATAAATTGCAGCAAGGTATTTTTGGGTTTTTGGTTTTATAGATCTGAAAATATATGAGGAGAAATAGACCAGGGGGCCATAGTTTTCACTAGAGGCTTCTCTCTTGAAAGAACACATACGATGGGTGAACAAATTACTGTTGAGCAATTGATAGAAAACTGCAAAGTTATGATGATATCTAAGGCAATGATCATGAATATAGGCATCACATCCGTGACAAGTAGACCAAATCCTGCCTGCATCTACTACTATTACTCCACACATCGACCGCTATCCAACATGCATCTAGTGAATTAAGTTAACAAGAACGGAGTAACGCCTTAAGCAAGATGACATGATGTAGAGGGATAGATCCAATCAATATGGTAAAACCCCCATCTTTTTATCCTTAATGACAACAATACAAATACGTGCCTCGCTACCCCTAATGTCACTGGGTGAGGACACCGCAAGATTGAACCCATCACAAAGCACCTCTCCCATTGCAAGAAAAACCAATCTAGTTGGCCAAACCAAATCGATATATCAGAGAGAAATACAAAGCTATCTTAATCATGCATAAAAGAGTTCAGAGAAGACTCAAATAATATTCATAAATAATCTGATCATAAATCCATAATTCATTGGATCTCAACAAACGCACCGCAAAAGAAGATTACATCAAATAGATCTCCAAGAACATCGAGGAGAACATTGTATTGAAGATCAAAGAGAGAGAAGAAGCCATCTAGCTACTAGCTATGGACCCATAGGTCTGTGATACGTCCATTTTGCATCTTGTTTACCTACTGTTATTTATAATGTTTTTATGCATAATAATGCTTTTGGGAGTAATTCTAATGCCTTTTCTCTCATAATTTGCAAGGTTTACACAAAGAGGGAGAATAACGGCAGCTGGAATTCTGGACCAGAAAAAGCACGTCAGAGCTACCTATTCTGCACAACTCCAAATAAGCTGAAACTTCACGGAGATTTTTTATGGATTATTTAAGAATTATTGGAGCAAATAACTACCAGAGGGGGCCCACCAGGTGGGCACAACCCACCTAGGCGTGCCAGGCCCCCCAGACGCGCCCTGGTGGGTTGTGCCCTCCTCGGCCCACCGCTGGTGCCCCTCTTCTGTCATATAAGTCATTTTGACCTAGAAAAAATAAGGAGAGGATTTTTCGGACGAAGCGCCACTGTCTCAAGGCGGAACTTGGGCAGGAGCACTTTTGCCCTCCGGTGGAGCGATTCCGCCGGGGGAACTTCCCTCCCGGAGGGGGATATCATCGTCATCGTCATCACCAACAACTCTCCCATCTTTGGGAGGGCCATCTCCATCAACATCTTCAATAGCACCATCTCCTCTCAAACCCTAGTTCATCTCTTGCGTTCAATCTTTGTACCGGAACCTTAGATTGGTGCTTGTGGGTGACTAGTAGTGTTGATTACATCTTGTAGTTGATTACTATATGGTTTATTTGGTGGAAGATTATATGTTCAGATCCATTATGCTATTTAATACCCCTCTGATCTTGAGCATGATTATTATTTGTGACTAGTTACTTTTGTTCTTGAGGTCACGGGAGAAGTCATGTTGCAAGTAATCATGTGAATTTGATATGTGTTTGATATTTTGATGATATGTATGTTGTGATTCCCTTAGTGGTGTCATGTGAACGTCGACTGCATAGCACTTCATCATATTTGGGCCTAAGGGAATGCATTGTGGAGTAGTAATTAGATGATGGGTTGCTAGAGTGACAGAAGCTTAAACCCTAGTTTATGCGCTATTCTGTAAGGGACCGATTTGGATCCAAAAGTTTAATGCTATGGTTAGATTTTATCTTAATACTTTCCTTGTAGTTGCGGATGCTTGCGAGGGGGTTAATCATAAGTAGGAGGTTTGTTCAAGTAAGAACAACACCTAAGCACCGGTCCACCCACATATCAAATTATCAAAGTAGCGAACACGAATCAAACCAACATGATGAAAGTGATATGATGAAACTCCCGTGTACCCTCAAGAACACTTTGCTTATCATAAGAGACCGTTTCGGCCTGTCCTTTGCCACAAAAGGATTGGGCTACCTTGCTGCACTTTATTTACCGTTACTACTACTTACTCGTTACAAATTATCTTGCTATCAAACTATTGGTTACCGACAATTTCAGTGCTTGCAGAGAATACCTTGCTGAAAACCACTTGTCATTTCCTTATGCTCCTCGTTGGGTTTGACACTCTTACTTATCGAAAGGACTACGATTGATCCCCTATACTTGTGGGTCATCAGTCTGTGGTAAACTACTCACACATCATCGGAAGGGCAGCAAGGTTGATGTAGAGGCCCTCCGTGATCGAATCCCCCTCCGGCAGAGTGTCGGAAAAGGCCCCAAGATGGGATCTCACAAGAACAGAAGCTTGCGGTGGCGGAAAAGTATTATTTGTGTGCCCTCTGACATAAGGGGAATATTTGGGTATTTATAGAGCCAAGATTAGGGTTAGGAGGTCTGCGAGGGGCCCACAAGCCTAGGGGGCGCCCCCTCGGGGCGCGCCCCTAGGGCTTGTGGCCCCTCGTGGGTCTTCTGGCCTCTTCCTGAAGCTCCGTGGTTGTCTTCTGGTCCAATAAAAATCCTCAAAAAGTTTCGTTCTGTTTGGACTCTGTTTGGTATTGATTTTTTGTAAAAGACAAAAACAAGGAAAAACATCAACTGGCACTGGGCACTAGGTTAATAGGTTAGTCCCAAAAAATGATATAAAATAGCATATTAATGCATATAAAACATCCAAGTTGGATAATATAATAGCATGGAACAATAAAAAATTATAGATACGTTGGAGACGTATCTTCGACATTACAAAAAAACACTTCTGCGATGATACGTGTTTGTCATAGTAGGTCATGTTTTCTGTCATGCATGTACATCCATGATGATTTTATGAAAGAATCAAGATAGTCATACCTGTGCTATCATAGAAGTGTTCCATGACAATACTCAAATTATCATCACAGAAGTGTCCACTTCCATGACGATAAATTGCGCGTCATGGAAGTGTTTTCGTCAAGGGTAACTGACATGTGGCATCCACCATAATGGGTCACCTTTAAGCTATCGGGTCTGGTTTTGGATCCGATAACCCGTTAACAGCAATGACCAATGGCGATTTTCCACGTGCAAAATTCTCATTGGCCAAAAGAACCACGTGTCAACTCCGCGTTGGGACAGATGTCATCCAGCGAATGGATGGGATGTGCCTATGATACGTCGACACGTGGCTCGGCCTAACAGTGGCCCATTCAGGTCAAAAGGACGGCCCGTTTGACTTGGTTAAAAGGTAGTAGGCCGGCCCACGGAAAGCCTGTGAACGGCCTATTCACATATAGCCCATTTATAGCCCGCTAACTCACGCCCCGTTATGGCCTATCCGAATTAGTCCCAGTAGCGTCATCTGGGCCGTCCAATATGATTCCAGCCTATTGTAACTACCGGCCCATGTATGGCCCTTGACTTCTTTCGGCCCATATGAGGCCCTTTGTAACTCTGGGCCCATTTACGACATGTGGTGAAACTGGCCCATAATGAACAGTATATCGCTTTATACCCATTAACTGCCCATTATTCCATTGGGCCGTTTCCAGCCCGTGTTATCTTTTGGCCTTCTAAGGGCCCATTTATTCTTGGGCTCATTTCCAGCATTTGATTACTTACGATCCGTTACTGGCCTATTCCGCTTGTGGGCCAAATTCAGCCCGTGGTTACAGTCAGCCCATTTGTGGCTCATTAATCCGTTGGGCCGTTTTCATTGCGTCATCAAATATGGCCCATTAACAACCCATTATGCCCGTCGATAGAATTAAGCCCGTTATACATATCGGCCTATTAACGACCCGTTATGGTCGGCCCATAAATAGACGATTCCCACTTTAGCCCGTTTACGACCCATATTGCGGTCCGTTATTAGTCCACGAATAGTATGACCCATGTTTGGCCAATCGATCATACGGCCCGTAGAAGGCATGTGGATCCTAAGGCTCATAGGAGGCCCATGGTCACTACAACAGGTAGCAGTACCATGGTTACAATGGTCCGTATGTTGCCCACGGTTATTGTGGCCTAGTTTAAAAAAATAGGTTATTGTGGCCACTAGCAAACCGCGGAAAAAGAACTGCAGTGACTACAAGCAAACAAATAAACAAGACAATAAGGAACTAAATAAGCAAGCAACTTACGCTAGGCTATTACGGCTATTACACATATTACATCCACTGGGCATCAAAGTTCGCCACCAGTGCAAATATAGTGAACAAAGTAGCATATTACATACACTCGGCGTCTAAATTGGCCACCAATGCAAATAAATGTGATGGCAAAACAAGTCCAGAACTGAAACCACTTCAGAAGAGCTCAAGACATGATATCCTAGGTACCCACCATGCTGGCAAGAAGCTTAGCAAGCTTATTACCTTTCTCTTGTTTGGTGCTAAAATCCTCCAACGCTTGCTGTTGCACCAGAAAGTATGCATCTGAATTCTGCAGGGGTTTCCTCAATCCTTCGGCTTCTTGTCGCAACACAACTGACTGATGCCTTTCAGCTTGTAGCTGAGACTCAAGAAGCCGAAGTGATTCAGGCAGCGAGTTCGAAGAGCTTGTGCCAGCAGTAGTGGCCAATAACTCAAACATTACATCAAGGCAGGACTTTGGGGTTGTCTCACTGTCTACAAGATAGTTTTTATCACCTTTCTTGGAGACCAACAGGGTTGTCTCACTATCTTGAACCTTATCTGCATTACTTTCTCTACCATTGCATAATGGGGTGCTCTTCTCCAATATTCTGTCGGCATTCTACAAGAGAAAAAAGCAGACACATCACATGTTTAGCATGTAGTATATGAAACTCATTTTGGTAAACCTGTTCAGTAGTAAGGTGGACAGGATAACAGCATGAAACAAACATATATCTATGTACTATGGTCACTGTATTGTCTATATCATTCTAGTTTATGTTGCCAAATCAAGATAGAGACACAGTTCAAATCATATCATTTAAGACAAAGCGGCATAGACAAAATATAAGTGTGGGAAACTACACAGCACTAACAACAATTGTAATGTGCATGACATGAGAACATAACTGTTTATACAATTGAAACTGAAATCAACATAGAGAAAGAAGTTAGAACAACAATCCAGTTAAAGAAATAGGTTTAAAACATACCTGTTGCACCATTGGAGTTTCAACTGCTTCCTTCAAATTTGAAATTAGTTGGTACGAGTAAATACAGTTATGCAAGAGCAAAGGAGTATGAACCATAGCTACGGAACCTGACCTGGGAACAATTCTCCTTCTACTTTAAGCGTGGAGTTGGGGTTCGGAGTGGTGGTCCTCGTGCTTTGGGCACTACAGTTTCCTTACTAACTGATCGTGTTTGGGTGCTTTGTGGTGGAGACGATGTTGTGTTAACTGGAACTGGGTTACTATCTGTCGGGGGTTGGGGTTAGAAGGGGTGTAGCTGGTTCTCTGTCCAACTGGGTAGGGGTACAATCTGCGAGAGTCTGGGTTATGTGTGGTGGGGCTGGTTCTTGGGCAAGTATGGTCGTGGTTTTATGTGCATCGACGGGTAGCACTATCTTTTCTGAAGACCATGTTTTTACTCCCATAGATACTGCCATCACCCCCTCCAATTGAAATGGCTGATAAACAAGAAAATTAATTGAATGTACAGACATTGTATGATAGACAAGTGCAATGGATAGTAGGGAATAAAAGAGGGCATGAAATAATTCACATTTATGCTGTCTAGCCAAACAGGATAGCATGACACAATTTCACATATATGATGGCTAACTAAACATGATAGCATGACACAATTTCACATATATGATGGCTAACTAAACAGGATAGAATGACATAATTCAAAATACGATGACTATGTAAATAGGATGACATGATATAACTATATGATGAGTCTATTAAAGTGGTTGGCATGCCATAATTCACATACATGCCGTCGATGGAAACATGATGGCGTGATATAATTCATGGATAGAATGACATAATTCAAAATATGATGACTATGTAAACAGGATGAGATGATATAACTATATTATGTCTTTAGAAAATGGGTTGGCATGCCATAATTCAGATACATGCTGTCTATGTAAACATCATGGCATGATATAATTCAAATATATGATATATATACTAAGCAAGTAAGCAGATGGCAATCGCATATATGATGTCTAAACTAAGCAGATGGCATTCAATATTGTGTATATGATATAAAAACTAAGCATTGCAAGACAACATATGCATGATATGAGTAATATAACCCCGCCAAGTTTGAGCATACACCTCAGGGGGAAAATAGGACTGGTCATCTGTCTCTGAATCCTCCTCTGAGGAGCTATCTGTAACCAGCAAGATATATCTGCTTCAGCAGGTAGCATTGTCTGCTCTGAAGACCTTGTTTTCACTCCAGATTTTCCCATCACTGATTCAAATGGCTGATGCACAGGAAGAGTAGTTGAATATACAAACATTGTCGACATTGGAATACGCAATACAAAAAAAAGGATGGCATGATATAATTCACATATATGATGCTTGGCTAAACAACATGGCATTGCATAATTCACATATATAATGTCTTGCAACAAGATAGCATTGCATAATTCACATAATAATATCTTGCAACAGGATGGCATTGCATAATTCACATATATGGTAATTAGACACTAATCAGGTGGCATTCACACAAAGCATGTCTAAACTAAGCAAATGACATAGCAATGCAAGACACCATATGCACGATATGAGCAATATAACCCTGCCAAGTTAGAGCATGCACCTCGGGGGGGGGGGGGATAGGATTGGTCATCTGTCTCTGAATCCTCCTCTAAGGAGCTATCTGTAACTAGCAAGATATGCGCTTTGTCAGATAACATTGTATTGTGCCACCCTGGTTTTTGCCAACTTTTTCTTTTTGAAACCCTTTTGGTTTTATTTGCAAATTGGTTGGATTTTCGAATCTTTTCAGTTGATTTGGACCTAGGAACCCTCTGAGTATTTTCCTTAGTGATCCAAATCCT
The DNA here is from genome assembly GCA_011799875.1 of Thinopyrum elongatum. Lineage (NCBI taxonomy): Eukaryota > Viridiplantae > Streptophyta > Magnoliopsida > Poales > Poaceae > Thinopyrum > Thinopyrum elongatum. The sequence goes on along the minus strand of CM022299.1, from coordinate 289,656,213 downwards.
TCCACACCTTGCCAACACCATGTCACATACCTTCTGGACCACAATCTATTCTTCTAATATTTTTCCATTAATTCTTTTATTGCTCTGGGAATTATTTCATCACTATGGTTGTGAAGCAACCTATAGTTTGATGATCAATCAATTCCCAAACTCATGCCACACCTCCTCATCATCATATAGCCCCATAATATTCAAAAATATTCCACTGCCCAATATTAAATAGTGGCCAGAATAATTATTTTCTCTCTGGCCAGAATTGTTCATTTGTGAAGCAGCCCTTATTTTCCTAACTCAGAAACTCCCCAAATAAATTCTCTGAGGTACTAGAGAACCTATCTAGCCACAATATCCAAAAATATCATCTTGGCCAAAGTAACTTTTTAGTAACAAAGCTTTGCCAAGTTTCTGCTCATTTTGAAACTCTGTGAAGGAAGTACCATCTAGAGGTATCCCCTTGAGCTAAAAAATTTATGGCATCGGCTACACCCCAAATGACTCTCACACACCAAAATTCAGCTCCAACAGATCAACCATGTGAGTGAACCAAGCATATTTAGTTTCTGGACCAGTATGGCAGTTTTCACATGAACCCCATTCAAAACTTTTCCAAACCACTTCAAATTTGGCCAGTTTGGAGTCCTTCCAACCTAGACCCTCCCAGACATCTCCATTGGCTTCATTCTCAGCTCACCACCTCTCTGGATCTCTCCCAAGTTCTCTGTCAGAAACTACAGTTGATGCTACCCTTCGAGCCAGCTTGTATCTAGCCAAGATAGAGGTGCAGAGGCTCTAGATGATCAAAGGAGAAGCTCCCAGACATGTTGCGCTGGACCTGCACGGCCTCCACGCGCTGGGCACCGTGGTGAGCGTGGTGCTAGCATGCCAGTGCGCACGCTCTGTAGCTCGCCCGCATCTGGAGTTGTCACACCGGCCGTCCCGCGTTGCCAGACGGTGTCCTGGTGTGCCGACATCGTCGATGCCGTCCACGTAACCCACTCCCGTACCTTCCCCTCGCCGGGATCCTCATCGGCGGTCGCCACGTTCCCGTGCACTGTGCCGCCCGTGGCTGCGCCGCTCCTCTGTAGCTTGTCTTCTTCCTCCGCTAAGCTCCACCGCGCATTAACTCTCCTCTGCTCTCTCCCGTCCCGTCGCTGGCAAGCAGCCAGCCAGCAAGGCATCCTGGCGCCGACGACGTGGCCTGCATCGCGCCGCTTCGGGAGAGCTCGGCCGAGCTCTGCTCCGGCCTATAAAAGGGCACAGCCAGGCTCTCCTCTCCTCACCACCTCACCACAACATCCCACCACCACCTCCAGAGCGCCCAAGGAGGGCCGGGAGCTTGTCTCCCTCAGCTCCGGCAGAAGCTCCGCTGCCCGATCCCCTTTCAACGCCAGCACTCCTAGTCACTCCCAGCTCTGCCTGATTGCACCCACGAGCTCAGTGCATTCCACTGGTGCTCCTCGAACTCTTGCCCGAGCGAATCACTGCCGGAATCGCCACCGCCGACGAGTCCCTTAGCTGTCAACCGCCAGAGAGGAAGGGAGCGACGCCATCCGGCCGTCTCCGGCTAAGCTGCGGGTACAAGGAGGCTCGTCTCCTCACGCCCGACCCATCTCCGTCGACTCCCAGCTCCGTCGCTGCCCCTATCGCCGGTGAGTGTCGCCGGTGAGCCGCCACACTCTGTTTCCCTCTCTCCCCTCTATGTTTAAACCGAGCCAGCCCCACCCGTCAGCCACTGTGGGCGCGCGCGCGAAGGGGTAAGTGGAGGCGCACTCTCCCTTTACGCCTTCGACGTGGCCCGTTCTGTTTTTTTTTCTAATTTTGAATTATTTGACAGAGTTGACCAGTAGCTTTGACCACTAATAACTTTTTACAGAAAGGTCCAATTGACCTGATTCTTTTTGCATTGTGTTTGTATCAAAGTCCTTTATTTTCTGACCAAGTTTGGTATTTTTCCAATACCCACAGAATTGTTGGTGAATAAAAAGGCTTTATGTGACATTTTCCTTTGCCATTTAAAAATGTTTTCAGAAGGAGATTCTTGTGGATTTGAAGACCAGGAGTTTCTGAACAACCCGACTGATCAAGGCAAGCCAGGACATCCATATTATGAAGCATTTCATAGCATTGCATAATTCATATTCATGTCCCGCATTTATTTAACATAAGATAATTCAAGTGAAGTATTTAAATGCCTATTGTTGAAAACTTAAATTGATATGATGAATGACCCTGATCACTAAGAGAAACTTAGTTGGTTGATCAAGAGTCACCTGTCCGGGCTTACCCGTGCAGCCACATTTGCCGGTATGGGACGGCCTTGACTTGGTCTGGCTCCGTGTTCTTTCACCGGTACCTCCAGACAGGGAGGGTTATGCGTGCGTGCTGCCCTGATCAGGTAGACGGTGATAACCCTGTGAGCCCAGTTGAGTTTTGTGTTGGCGTCCCTGTTTGGGACAGTTTAGTTAGGCACGACGGTGGCAGGTGTCACGAGGTGACACGGGGCCACCCAGGACTTGACTCCAGGGGAGGATGATTGCCGGTGGTATGATGGAAGAGTCACGGGTCAGGCGGGTTTCGTTGGAGCAACACTGGTCCACCCGAATGGGATCACGAGGTCAGGTGCTCCATGGTGTGGGTAAAGTGCGCAACCTCTGCAGAGTGTAAAATCTATTCGAATAGCCGCGTCCACGGTATTGGACAGCCCATCCAGACCTCTCTAGGTGATCAACCGTAATAACCATAGTAATGATGGAAGAACTTGTCTTAAGAGTGGAAGTACTCGTGGCATCGAGTATTCCGAGGGTTGTGAGACAACCCGGATATGAGTAAGTTAATAACAGTAAGTGAATCCGTTTAGAGTTAACAAGTTAATTGCCATGCTATTATTTGCTGCATATTTGGTTGTCATGTGCTTGCGAGTACATTCAAAGTACTCACCTGGCGTATCATGCCAGTTGCAGGAGAAGACTGAGATGGAGGTCTCGAAGGTCCGTGTTGCGATGCCTAGGACGTGTCCTCAGTAGTGTCCCTGTGGATGGAGTTACTATCATGTTCCGCTACGCAGTAGTCTTTCGCTGTAGTATTCCGCAGTAATACCGAGGCCCTGATATGTTAGATAAATAATGTAGATATTGTCATAGCACTAGATGTGCTTCTAGCCTCGATGATCATGTAATATATAAGCTTGTACTCGACTATTATCAATAAAAGTTCAGCTATGTTCTGTTCCAAGTTGTTGTGTGTTTCCAGAAGACATGATCTCTGGGTTGGAAACACTAGTAAACCGGTCCTCTGAGTCGGGGTGCCACATGTATGCTCCGAAGACCTTGTTTTCACTCTAGATTTTTCCATGACCGTGTCAAATGGCTGATGCATAGGAAGAGTAGTTGAATGTACTAACATTGTTGACAAATGTAATACGTAATGAAAAAAAGGATGGCATGATATAATTCACATATAGGATGACTGGCTAAGCAGGATGGCATTGCAAAATTCACATATATGATGCCTGGCTAAACAAGATGCAATTGCATAATTCACATATATGATATAGAAACTAAACAGATGGCATTCACACAAAGCATGTCTAAACTAAGCAGATGACATATTTGATGTATAAAGTAAGCAATGCAAGGTGCCGTATGCATGATATGACCAACATCAGGATGCCAAGTTAGATCAAAGATCCCAAGGGGTAAATACGAGTGGTCTGCTCCCTCTGAATAGTTATCTTCCTCTTGATTACAGTATGGAATGGGGGAGGGGTGTTTCTTTTGCGCCCACCATGGAGCGATGTCTGCATGAAATTTTATTGCCACTCAAGGCTCGTCTCTTTTGCTCTACATGTTCAATACCATTGTGTACAATAACTGACATGCATAGGAATAAAACATAGTGTGATTATGTAAGGAGTGCATGCAGAAATCCAGAGTGATGGTAGCAACCTGTGGATAGACCCAAAACCAATGATAGCAGGCAGATAATAGATTTAGTTAAAAATATATATAATGGCTCCTTTACTGTTTGTTTCCCACCCAACATCAAACTCATAGTAGACACCCGAGATTAATCAAATAGTAGACAGATACTATTGATTGCTGCCCAATATGTACCCCACAACCATTTAAAAACTCAAGTTTGAGCATTAGTTTGGACCTGACTTCGTGGTTCATCATTCTTTACTTGGTGCTTCTGTAGTTCTTCAGTATATGTACCTGTGCATCGAATTATGCATTCGTGGTTGAACCTATATTTGTAATAAACATGTTCGATATGAAATAAGTGATTGCCTACTTTCAAATTCAACATCTGTGATTTTTAAATGCAGGGATTAAATTAGGGATAAATTAGCTATTACACTACACACAGTTTGCGAAAGTGAAACATCTGCGATAGACGTGGAGACCAGACACGTTTCTCGGATCCACTACGTGTGCGATCAATCTCTACTGCACACACGATCATCCAAGAAAAAAACGTGTGCGATTATCAACAGCATCGCACACAGTTCCTTCTTATAAAATGTTTGTGAATGTCACCTTATCACACACGCTTGGCAATTATGGACTGTTTATGATGTTGTGTGCATCGCAAACATTTGGTCATTGAAGAATGCGTGCGATAGGTCTTCATCCGACGCGGGTACGACGGATGGATCATGTGGGATGTATTCAAGTTTCGCATACAGTTTTATAGAGACAACTGTATGCACTCTTACATCGAATCGCATACAGTCGAGGAAAAGTAAATGTGTGTGATTGTCTGCTTATCGTACACGTTCTATAATCATGAACTGTTTGTGATGGGTCGCACATCGTAAACGTAGCACCACAGAATACCGACTGCGATGACAATGCGAGCACAAACAAATTGCAAGGATGAAGCATTTTGGATATGCGATATCATAAACAGTTTTATAGGGACAACTGTATGCATCAAGGCTCCCTATCCCCGACAGTTTCTGGGTCGTGTGGGAAGGACCCCCCTATCGCAGTCACTCACTTGGCGATGGTTCAAAACACCGTCGCGGAAAGGGGTTAAAAACCGTTTGTATATCACCTTGTTGTACCAGTGCGTAGAAGGCATGTGGATCCTAAGGCTCGTAGGAGGCCCATGGTCATACAACAGGTAGCAGGACCATGGTTACAATGGTCTGTATGTTGCCCACGGTTATTGTGGCCTAGTTTTAAAAAATAGGTTATTGTGGCCACTAGCAAACCGCGGAAAAAGAACTGTAGTGACTACAAGCAAACAAATAAACAAGACAGTAAGGAAATAAATAAGCAAGCAACTTACGCTAGGCTATTACGGCTATTACACATATTACATCCACTGGGTATCAAAGTTCGCCACCAGTGCAAATATAGTGAACAAAGCAGCATATTACATACACTCGGCGTTTAAATTGGCCACCAGTGCAAATAAACGCGGCGGCAAAACAAGTCCAGAACTGAAACCACTTAAGAAGAACTCAAGACACGATATCCTGGGTACCCACCATGCTGGCAAGAAGCTTAGCAAGCTTATTAGCTTTCTCTTGTTTGGTGCTAAAATCCACCAACGCTTGCTGTTGCACCAAAAAAGTACACATCTGAATTCTGCAGGGACTTCCTCAGTCCTTTGGCTTCTTGTCGCAGCACAACTGACTGATGCCTTTCAGCTTGTAGCTGAGACTCAAGAATCCGAAGTGATTCAGGCAGTGAGTTCGAAGAGCTTGTGCTAGCGGTAGTGGCCAGTAACTCGAACATTACATCAAGGCAGGACTTTGGAGTTGTCTCACTGTCTACAAGATAGTTTTTATCACCTTTCTTGGAGACCAACAGGGTTGTCTCACTATCTTGAACCTTATCTGCATTACTTTCTCTAACATTGCATAATGGGGTGCTCTTCTCCAATATTCTGTCGGCATTCTACAAGAGAAACAAGCAGACACATCACATGTTTAGCATGTAGTATATGAAACTCATTTTGGTAAACCGGTTCAGTAGTAAGGTGGACAGGATAAAAGCATGAAACAAACATATATCTATGTACTATGGTCACTGTATTGTCAATATCATTCTAGGTAGACAGATACTATTGATTGCGGCCCACTATGTACCCCACAACCATTTAAAAACTCAAGTTTGAGCATTAGTTTGGACCTGACTTGGAGTCTAAGAGGTGAACATGATGATAAAGTAGCATTTAATATTAAGCGATGCATAACGTAAGCAGACACGAAAGAGTGTGACCTCTCTTGTGGACCCATGTAGTCCTCAAGGTCATCTGCTCAGTTGATGATGGTAATGCAGTTGTCGTGGTTGCCGGCGGCGGGGAAGAAGATCTGAGGCGGCGAAAGACAGTCTGGAGGGCGGATCCCTGCTGTGGTGGACCCTTCTATCGTTGGAGCAGCTGAGCTGGGGTGGACGACGGTGCGACAGGAGCGGGACAAACCACACAAGGTTTTCTTTGACACATATATGTAACAGAAGTAATTCTGTAAGGGCTCGTTTGAATTGGAGGATTCTAACAATGTAGGGATAGGAGATACACAGGAATACGATAGGAATGCACAGGCAAAACAGAGAATTAAAAAACACAGGATTTCTATCAATCTGGGTGTTTGGTTCACAGGAATTGGAAGATCACAGGAAATTAAATCAAACCACAAGAAAATGTACAGTTATAATGCTGTTATGCTACTATCACTTAGTCTTGTGCTTCATGAATAGGAATTTGAAGGAGGGCCAAGTGGATATTAAAATTCCTACGGTTTTTCTTTGAAAGAGACACTAAAGGAACAAATCCTACAGTTTTCCTTTGCTCCATTCCTTTGAACCAAATGCATGAATAGTATTACCATAGGAAACTTTCCAATTCCTATGTTTTTCCTTCACTTTTCCTTTCAGGCCTCCTTTGGTTTAGAGGAATCTTATAGGAATTTCATAGGATAGGATTTCTATAGGAAAAATTCCTTTAAAGCCCTTTGGTTTGTAGGAATGGGATCCTATTCCTATGGAGGAATTCTTCATATCCTCCACATTTGATAGGAAAATAAACATTAGCCTAGACTCAATGGAAAAAATCCTATGATGTGAATCAAAGGGCATGTCCTTTCCTATTCCTACTCATAGGATTTGAGATACATGTCATCTCATTTCCTATGACTTTCCTATTCCTATGATTTTCCTACCCTATGAGCCTGGCAATTCTAGTAGGCAGGCTTGAACAGGCAAAAGCCTGCACTCCAAAAATGTTTTTGTGCTACTTCTACTACTTTGGACCCAGGCCACTACCCTACTAGCTCAACTCCCAGGCCCATCTACACATGCACTACTCAAACGCACAAATATAAATAATGATGGCTTTCAAGAGAGTCCATAACGGATAGCTAAGTTGACTAGTACCTCACTGCTTGTCATATAGGAGAAACTAATCATATTTCACATTACTACGCGTGCTAAGTGGACAATATATATATATATAACATGTAGAGTAAAAAATTGATGCAACAAGTGTACAACCTGTTTGGCGAAGCCATGTCGATCTCAACATCATTGGGTTGGTCGTTGAGGATGCTGCGGCTGATGTGGCTGTCGAAGGAGGGGAAGAAGATCTTAGGCGTCTGGAGATGGAGCCGAGGGTACTGCTCCGCTGTGATGGAGGGTTTCGTTGTTGGAGCAGCTCCAGTGAGGTGTACGACGATGAGGCTGAAGCAGGACAAGAGAGACAACATTAACCTGAAGTGATATTCTAATAGCATCTCCAATAGATGATGTAAAATACATCACCAAAAAGTGCTAGATGTAAAATACATCAGCCGCTCATCTGTGAACTTAACTGTTAAAACTGAATTTTACTGTCAAAACTGAATTTTGCCGTCGAAACTGAATTTTATTGTTGAAACTGAACGAACTAGTAGCAGAAAAGCAGTGCACTAATAGTTTTGGCCGCTCGAGCACTAGTGGCAGAGTAGCAGTGATCTAAATAGGTAGTACCAGAGAGTAGCCAGGGCAGTTGGTCGTGTAGCAGTAGCAGCGCCCGGAGCAGCAACGCGTGCGAGAGCCAGGGCAGCTGGTCGTGTACAGCATCTCGGGTAGCAGTAGTAGGGGCTAGAGCGAGAGCCGGAGCTGCTGCTCGTGCAGCAGCAGTGCAAGCAAGAGCAAGAGCAGCATCACGAGCAAGAGTAAGAGCAGACCAGGCAGGGGACCGAGAGCAAGAGTAGAGCAGCAGTGCGAGTGAGAGCCGAAGCAGCAGCAGGGCCAGTGAGAGCCGGAGTAGTAGCAACAGCTCCTACTGATGTGGACTTCACAGCCGAGGGAGCGACACCGTGAAGGAAGTGGCCGGCGATGCCGCCGTAGATGGAGCCGATCCATGGCGGCTCAGGACCGAGCGCTAGCAGCACCGTGAGATCGAATCAAGAAGAAAATGCAGCGATTAGTGTAGAACCTCTTTGGTGGTGCCGATTAGGCCTCAGCTTCATCTGAGGAATCGGTGATGGTGCTGCTCTTTCGGTGGTGCAGGTGAAGACGATGCTGTGGGAATGGAGGTGGTGTGATAGACGAGGCGAACATCGGGGCAGCTCCTTGAAGGTGGAGGACGGGGTGGCTGAACCGATGGGACGACAAGATCAACGGCGGATCCTCATCCGGTGCGGTGGATGAGGGACGTCGAGCTGTTGCGGTGGACGATGTCGTCGGGGAAGAGGCTCCGGCTGGGCGGCGGTCGGGTGGCGGACGGAGGAGGGTGTGGGGCTTCACGGGTTTTCGCGGCCTCGATGTACGAATGCGGGACGGAGGGGATGGGAGGGGGGAACCATGGCTTAGGGACGCGCTTGTCCGAAATATGGGGTAAGTTATGAAAGTACCCCCACCAATTTGAACTAGGCGGTTCTTTCGGTTCAGGGGTATCACGGGAATTTCACGTGTCGGGATTTCACAGAAGGTTGGAGTTTTCGCACACGTTGTAATTTTTGGATAGCAAGGCGCGGGTTGAGATGGAGGGAGTTTTCGGACCACAGCGAGACAAAGAGATATCTTAAAATTTCAGGATAACAAGGCGCGGGTTGAAGAGGCAGGAGTTTCGCAGCACAATAGACAAAGAGATGCTAGCTTGAAATTTCGGGATAACAAGGCGCGACTTGAAATTTCGGGATAACAAGCTTAACGTGTAAAAAAAACAAAACAAAAGACAATTCGCACCCCACTAGAGAGAGCAATGTCCCGTTTTACTATATTCCTACAAATGCCATTAAAAAACAACAACAAAAAACTAAAAAAAATTGGGAGAACAAGCTTAACATGTACAGTACCAAATCAATTTGCACTTCCCGCAACAATAAAAAAAACAATTCGTACTGTCTAGCATATGGACTAAATTTGAGTACATTTTCCCTATTTGAATGGGGTTGTACTCGGGTTAGTTATACAACCATCTAAATATTATCTTCACAACACATGACATGAATATAGGAGTAGTAAATTCCCATATAAATATGAACCACATGTACATACGATCTCGAATTCAAATATATGTATCCATTTTATGTTGAATTCAAATCATAGTACATGTATGCTCTAGCTAAATGTTCAGAATCTAAACCATGCTTGATACTATGTACAATGTGTTTAACACGTGCAACACACGCGCGCACGCGCGCGCACACACACCCACCCACCCACCCACCCACCCACCATTTAGATATGAGCTGCGAAAGCCACCCATCATCTCCAATTTGAATAGTTGTGTCCATGCATGCATGGATGCAATGTGGCAAACGATGCCTGCCATCGGTATCTTAAATTCAAATCAGTTTGACCTTGTTCAATGTGTATACAGTATAGCATGCTTTTTTCAAAACCACACCACGCATATCTCAATTATATTCATGCATGCATGGGTTTCAAACATCATGATCTCTTATTCAAATATTTGAATTCACTTTTACATTGATTATGACCTCACCAAGTCTTTTACACCCACACGGTCGTCTTCTCTTTATAGTTGTACCACTAACTTTCTCTCGTGCATGCATGCACACACACTATCACTCGGCATTATCCATCGCACACACACAATCTTTTTCTTCAGGTCGGTCTCCCATGCATGCACACACACCTCCCCCTCTTCATCACTTCAGGCATTCTTTATCTCTCACATGCATGCACAATGATCGATGTTCCTCTATGTGTGTACATATATAGCTAGGTCTTTCCCTGTTTTCCACACAAACCGATCGATCTATATCTATAGTCAGGTCTCACCCTCTTTCCCACGTACACATCGATCAATCTACCTCTCTATATAGAACTGAATAGCTAATACACACACATTATCTATCCATCGTCTCCCTCTCATCATCCATGCATTCCGCTTCATCTCTTAGACATGTGCACAGTGGCGGAGACAGGGGCAGCAAGGGCCCTGGCCCCCCTAACGCGACACTATGATCAGAGACCCTTTGACGAAACTGTGTGTGATGCATTAATTGCAAACGGTGATGTAAAAAACCCGTTAAAAAAGATGCAAAACATTTGCAATGGCAGAGATATCAAACACGGTTCGGATTTTAATTGTGTGTGCGATGCAGGGCATATGGTTGATCCATACGAACTGTTTGCGATGAGACAGAACAACAGAAACGGGTAGCCATATCAAGGTGTGTGCGATATACGGCATATAGTTCACTCAGATGAACTATTTTCTATTAGGGAATGCAACAAAAACGGTTAACCAGATCAAGGTGTGTGCGATATACGGCATACGGTTCACTCGGACGAACTGTTTTCAATTAGGGAACATAACAGAAACGGTTCAACTTAACAAGATGTGTGTTATATGCGGCATACAATTCACATAGATGAACTGTTTGCGATGAGCCAAAAGAACACAAACGATTCGTGTAAACAAGATGTGTGTGATACGCAGCAAACAGCCTCCTCGGATGAACTGTTTGCGATGAGAAATTATAACACAGACGGTTACTACAGTTAATTCGTGTGCAATTCTGTGTGTACAAAAAACTTTGAAAAATGCAAACTAGTTGCTTGCGGTGGCTAGGAGTATCGCACACGATGCGTCTGCGAGTACTTGTGTGCGATGATTAGTAAGTTACACATATGTTTCCTTATGTTAACACGTGTGTGATAGAACGGTGTTCGCGTTGAGTGCTCCACTTAGTCTTCCCGCGCTCCAGCGAATGCTTCCCGTGCTCCACATGGGTGGATTGTAAAATCCCCGCCTCTTCCCTCATCGGTTTCCCGCTACCAGCTAATGGCTTGCTGCATATAACCCAGGTAGCAACGCACCGTCGCGACACTGTGCGTAGATCTAGTCCTCACCCATCTACCATTAGTTATTCTAAGCATGCCATGCAACGACCAAAGCTTCGACGTTGACCCCTACCTGCATTACATCTTCGGCGAGGAGAACGAGCCGGAGCAGGTCGGGGAGCAAGAGGTTCATCGGCCGGTGCAGGCACCATGGCCCATCGGCAGCGATAGCGTGACAGTTCTTAGGCGCACAATCGACATATTGCAGAGGAAGTGTGATGAGCAGTTTTCCATCCACCGTGCAAAAGATCCAGAGCTGCTCGGTGGCATGATCGACGACCCACCCGAAGAGCCGCCGTCACCAGTGCTCATCGAGAGCCTGATGCCCCGCAAGGAATGGGCAGATGACCTCTGCGATTCAGTCAAGACACAGCCAGCCTGCTGTGACACCCTAATTGTAATATGCTACAGTGATCAGGGGATTATGATAATCTTTTGCTAATGATGCGTGGATCATCATTTGATCATATCTCTTTTCAAATTCCACCTTGGGATTCAAATTCAAATTTAACTTGAAAATTCCAAACTCTCCAACATGTGAACAAAAATGTTCAACATGGGGCTAATATTCTTTGGATAATTGTCATACAAGATCCAAGTTTATTTGACATAGTTAAAATGTCCCAACAATTAAAACAGTGGTCAAAACTATTTTTGAATTGGTTTTACTGTTATTTAAAATATCAAACAAGTTCAAAATTGCCCTAAACTATTTGTAGCATTTGACAAAATGCTACTGGTATTTTAGGTGGTGGTCCCACGTTTTTCTCTGGCCAAAATGTTTGTGAAGTGGATTTAGCTGATAAAATAAAACCAAAACTGGAAAAGAGATGGGGGAGTGAGAGGTGGGCATTTCCTGCTATTCTGCGCCGGCCTGGCCAACTTAACCCCTCTTGCTCATCTCCCTCCCCTGTAGCGACCAGAGCGGTCGCTACAGGTGCTCGACGCGCGCCGTCGCCGCCCAGCCAGCTTGCCGGCGGTATAAAACGCCTCCCCCGGCTTCCCCTGCCTTCCCCCGAACCCTAGCACTCCTCCCCTCTCTCCCAGATCCGCCGCCACCCCTCTGTTACTCCTAGCCGACGCGGCCATGGCCTCGTCGCCGGCGTAGATGTGGCCATCGGCCCCGTCTCACTCGGCCGTGCTGTCTGGGAGCTCGCTCGACGTCGACTACGTCGGGCTGCACCGCCGATTCGAGCCCGGGCGCCCTCCTTTGCCGCCGCTGCTTCGTCCCCCACCTCTGGACGCCGCCGTCGATCTCCTCCGCCACCACCTGCTCTGCCTCTCCTCCGAGCCCACTCTGTCGGCTACACCTCGCTGTGAGATCCCCCTTCCTCCCCTGCTCCTCTGCTCGCCGCCTCGTTCGCCGTGGAATGCTCGCCGCGAGCCCGTGCTGGGTCCTCCGCCGCTCTTCACCGTCCGGCCCTCCTCGTCGTCGTTTCTACTTGGCCTTTGCCCCGTTTGAACCACCGCGGATCGCTCGTTCGAGCGCCACCAAAACCCCTCGCTAACTCACACCGTAGCTCCCTCCCCATCACACGCCGGAGCTCGCCTCCGCCTCGATCGTCACCGGCGTTTGTTCCGGCCAACGTTGCCCCGGCCACCACCACCACACGAACCGCGGCGCTCGGGCGGTTTGAACGCCACCGGCCGCGCTCGAAACGGCCGCCCACATAGCAAACCCGAGCCTCGCCGTGGCTCGGCCGGTGTTTTTGGCGCTCGCCGGGGCGCTCCGGCCGGCCTGGCCGACGTGGCACACCACGTGGGCGCCCTGGGCCCTCCCCTGGCTCGCTGACATATGGGCCCGTGGGGCCGTCGTTGACCGTTGACTCGGTCAACGGCCTGTTTAATTAGTTTTAATTAAAAACAGATTAGGTTAATTAATTTTAGTTAGTTAGGTCACTGACATGTGGGCCACCCCACTGTTTGAATTAGATTAGGTTAATTTAAACCCTGGATTAACAGTGTGTCAGTGACATGCGGGACCCACCGTCAGTTTGACCCAGTCAACTATCCTGTTGACTGCTGACGTCACGCTGACATCATGCTGATGTCATAAATGTATTTTCGAATTAATTTAATTAATAGTAATTTCAGAATTGATTAAATCTTTAAAAATTAGTATAAAATAAACCGTAGCTCGGATGAAGAAACTTTGTACATGAAAGTTGCTCAGAACGACGAGACGAACCCGGATACGCTACCCACATATCCGTGTGATGCCTCTAAATACCTGAACATGCAACCATCCCCCCTCCGGTCATCTGTCTGACAGCTGTCCGGAACCGGGAAAACTTTCCCGGATGGGATCCCCCTTTCTCGGTAACGTGCAACCCCACGTTAGAACACCCTCGGCACTGCGTAGTGTCCATTCAACTTTGTGTAGCTTGTTTTTTTGTATTTACTGTTTCCTCCCCCTCCTCTCCCCCTCCTCTCTCGATAGATGCTGAGACCGCTGACGACGCTGCCGTGAACGACTACAGCGTTGGCGACCCGTCCTTCTCTGCCGAGCTTCCAGTCAAGCCCCCCCCCCCCTTGATCAACCCGATATCGCCTACTCCTTCTCTCTATCGCTTGCATTAGAGTAGTGTAGCATGTTACTGCTTTCGGTTAATCCTATTCTACTGCATAGCCTGTCTTTGCTACTACTGTTGATACCTTACCTACAATCCTAAATGCTTAGTATAGGTTGCTGAATTACATCAGTGGCCCTACACTCTTGTCCGTCTGCCATGCTATACTACTGGGCCGTGATCACTTCGGGAGGTGATCACGGATATACTATATACTTTTACATTACCTATGTTACTGTTCGGAATGGGGCTGAAGGGGCAGGTGGTTCCATCCGGAGTAGTGGGCCTAGGTCCCCCGACGGCCCCCGAGTGTTACTTTGTGGCGGAGCGACAGGGCAGTTGTGACCACCTAGGAGACAGTGGGCTGTTCCCTAGTCGGCGTCCGCTGTTATATCAATTAACACGCTTAACGAGATTGGGTATTTGATCTGAGTCTGGCTACGAGCCTATACGCGCTAACCACCACGCGGGAACAGTTATGGGTACTCGACGTCGTGGTATCAGCCGAAGCCTCCTAGACGTCAGCGACTGAGCGGCGCGCGCCGGGTTGGACCGCGTAACGCAACTTCCTTTGTAATGGAGGTTGCTAGGTCTGCTCTCCGGCCGCCCACGCAACGTGCAGGTGTGCAATGGGCGATGGGCCCAGACCCCTGCGCGCATAGGATTTAGACCGGCGTGCTGACCTCTCTGTTAGGCCTAGGTAGGGCTGCGACGTGTTGATCTTCCGAGGCCGGGTATGACCCAGGAAAGTGTGCCCGGCCAGAGGGATCGAGCGTGTTGGGTAATGTGGTGCACCCCTGCAGGGAAGTTTATCTATTCGAATAGCCGTGTCCCTCGGTAAAAGGACAACCCAGAGTTGTACCTCGACCTTATGACAACTAGAACCAGATACTTAATAAAACACACCCTTTCAAGTGCCAGATACAACCCGGTGATCGCTCTCTCACAGGGCGACGAGGAGAGGATCGTCGGGTAGGATTTATGCTATGCGATGCTACTTGGTGAACTTACCATCTACTCTCTTCTACATGCTGCAAGATGGAGGCTGCCAGAAGTGTAGTCTTCGACAGGATTAGATATCCCCCTCTTATTCTGGCATTCTGCAGTTCAGTCCACAGATACTACCATTTCATTGATTCCCATTGCATATGTAGTGTAGCTCCTTGCTTGCGAGTACTTTGGATGAGTACTCACGGTTGCTTTGCTCCCCCCTTTTCCCCCTTTCTTTTCTTTCTGGTTGTCACAACCAGATGTTGGAGTTCAGGAGCCAGACGCCACCGTCGACGACGACCCCTACTACTCTGGAGGTGCCTACTACTACGTGCAGGCTGTCGACGACGACCAGGAGTAGTTTAGGAGGATCCCAGGCAGGAGGCCTGCGCCTCTTTCGATATGTATCCCAGTTTGTGCTAGCCATCTTATGGCACCTTGTTTAACTTTATGTCTGTACTCAGATATTGTTGCTTCCGCTGACTCGTCTCTGATCGAGCACTTGTATTCGAGCCCTCGAGGCCCCTGGCTTGTATTATGATGCTTGTATGACTTATTTATTTTTAGAGTTGTGTTGTGATATCTTCCCGTGAGTCCCTGATCTTGATCGTACACATTTGCGTGTATGATTAGTGTACGATTGAATCGGGGGCGTCACAAGTTGGTATCAGAGCCGACTGCCTGTAGGAACCCACCTTCCACACTCCTTGGCCGAAGTTGAGTCTAGACAAAGAAAATAGTTTTACTAACATGGCTGTGTGTCTTACGGGCCCACGTCGCCATTGGGTGGTATTAGGATCTTTTATTTCTCGTCTATACTCTGGGACTCTGATCTCTCTTCTATTCGGGTTAAAATGAATTTACTAACTCAAACATTAGGATCTCGTGATTACATCCACCCGGAGAGCCCCTTATTACAGATGATCGCCTGCTTCACTAGTAGGTTTCGAAGATGCTATTCGATGATTTCCCGAGACACCTATGTCCATCGCCTTTGCAAATTCCCTACCGCTGTTATATACTTATGGATAACTACATACACTTGCCATTCATACATTCAGTCCCGTTGATCTTGTTATTACAAGATGCCCCGAACTGCTCTTTATTGTTCCGACAATCCTTTGAGCTTACTGCCTTGCAGTTATTGCCTCATGAATACCCCCTACGGATAATTCCTCACACTTCCGAGTATCCGTTCCTCCCCCTTTGTTCATATGATTCACAAGATACATACAAATACTATTCGATCTTTCAAAAATCCTTAACAGCTTATTGCTCTGCAAATACTTGTCTGCTTGCATTATGGATGCTTTCCATATGACTGGCAATATTCATTAGTATCCTTTGACACCGTGACTTTGATCTTGTTGATTCAACATGAGTGTGAATGCACGCATTCATCAGTTGATCCTTTTGCATTATCTTCCGGCTCAGACGTCATTTTGAACATGAGCTAGTTCTCGACCAATCTAATTGCCGTCGATCGTACCCTTAGGTCTATTCAAGCTACCCATCCTCGATTAGAGCGTCTGCTTCTGATCCTTCGTTTTGGAATTCATAATTCCTTTGTTATCTAAGCATCAAATTATTCAGATGTCCTATAATCCGATGCCTTTGCGTTCTTTCTTCATCTGGTTGTGTGCCGATGCTCACATCAGCTCCGCTATGGACATCCGATCCTTCGTCGGATTATTTATCGACAGTGTCCTTAATATTTAACTGCCTTGTGAATTCTTCCATGATACATAATGCATTTGGTAAATTGTATCCTCTACGTTCCCAACCATACTCTGCTTTCGAGCTTGTATAATTTACTCCTGAAGCGTTATATGTTCCTAAGATGCCCTATGGGATGAACATATACCTTCCCTAAACCGTGTGAACCCGAAAGTTTACACAAGACATTCTCTTCCGGTGTTTTACCAGATACTTTTCAATTCTACAACTTCTTCGAAGACGAGAAGCGAATGAAATGTTATGCATTGAAGAAGTGGGAGTCGACCCCGAACCTTTGTGTTCTTGCCCATGGACCCGATGTGGAGCTTATCATGAAAGCTTCTTGCAAGAATATTTAATCATTTGAATAATTCTTTCGGTGTCATTGAATTGGATCCCTTGCAGCTATGGTTCCGACCATGCTAACTTTATTTAATATATTTCTGAAAGGAAACCATTCCAGTGCCTCGTCTATTTTTGACAAGGTTAAAGTATCTGCTATCGCAGGTCAACGACCCAGTTCAACTTCTATCATGTTTAACCTTCGAGTTTTACCCCGTGGTATCTCGAGGATATCATGCCTTTGCACGGCATCTTACTAACTTGTTGAAGTAATAACTTTCCTGGTTGTAATCACTCTACGGGTTCTAGGTTGCCGTCAACCGAGGACACCGTTTAGTAAATCAAATCTGCTCTAAAATTCAAATACCCCTAGTAAATGTTACTGGGAAATTTTTAAACTCAATCTGGTTATTCCTAGACTATCGGATACATCCCTTTGTCTTGCTATCTTTGACTGTGATACCTCGTCCTTCTCTGGTGCACGAATTCTTCAGAGTGTGAGCACGACTTACGTCGAGCTTTCAACATCATGTTGCTTGCCCTGAAAGGCAACTTTGGTTCCTAGCTTGCATCTTATATATTGATCCTATAACTTGCCACTTCGTCATTCCCTTGCTTATTGCCGTTGTTGTTTGATTGCGTCCTCTTGAAACCTCCCGGCAAATGTGTCGGATCACTTCAACACTTTGACTTCTTTCGAGATGTCAACTGTGTTCATGTTGAGTAATACCCTCCTTGCCCTCGATGCTTTTTGTTATCATCCACAAACACCCTGGACTTCTTTTCATCGCGAGCTTATCCGTGTTATGGATGCAACTTGCTATCCTGTTTGCATTATATTCTACCTTAAAGTATTACTGTCCTTTATGCCGAGTATGTTGTGAGGATTGCTTCACCTCTTTGAAAATTCTTGGCATAGTGATACTTCTCACCGTCACCATTCTTTCTTGGTCCCCGTGTTGATTCTAACCGGGATACCATCTAACAAGCGGTGCTGCTTGGATTCTGTACTTCTAGCAACCCTATTGCTTTGAATGTTAATGATCGATAGTTCGTTCTTAGACTATTGATTATTGAATCGTCACTCTAACATTGATCTTGCTGCCCAAGGTCGTATTTCGGTCACACCTTTCAACTAATGATTAATGGTGTATGTTTTCCTCGGGCATACAACATTATATCATTTGAATTGTCATATGTCATCTCCTTGTTCACATAATTGTGGAAATCCATCCGTGTGGAATTCTCGATGAATTGTCGCTGAGTCCATCAGCCACCTCCTCATCCTCTCCTTAGTTTAATGATGAACAATTGATTCGGGAACCCGCTCCTATAGTTCATTTCCCGAGAATCTTACAATGTCATCTTGACAATTTGTGTTGCATCTTTTCTTCTTGGACATCCTGAGTCTGAGGTATCCCGACACTAATCAGATCTGAACCTCGGTCAGATATGATGGTTGGAACATATTTCCAAGAGTTATAACATTGGTCTTATATGACCTGGTAAGATGATGTCATGCCTAGCACACTTGACCGGAGGACCTATTTGATATAGTTTCCTTTTTAGCAAGGTTAACCATTCTTCCATGAGGAAATGGTACGGCTTATTCCATAAGTTGTTCCTGATGGGTCCCTTGTGTATCCAAAGTCTGACTTTTGCTTGAAGACCATGTCAATGCTATCTTGAAGCATGTCTGTGGTACTCCAATTTTCAATAAGAACATTTGAAGCACAATGCTAAATTTTCTTTATCAATTATCCAAACACCGTTGTATGGGTAATGTCATGAAATTTTTCTCCCCTTACCTAAAGGGTTTTCTACTTTATATCCTGTCATGAATATCATGCTCTGCTTGTCCTTGGGAAGGATATACCCCTGAAATATGTGTTTAAACACATTTTCCTTTCCATTGTTTTGTTTAATCTGATAAACATATTTTCCTTTCCATTGTTTTGTTTAACCTTCTCGTATTCTATTTGACTGAGCAGTGATAATTCCCTGCTTAGGTGAGCACCTCGGTGTACAACTCTGTCAGCAAGACCCTGTTACTATATGTTGATAACATTTCGGTAACCACCGATGGACGAGAACTTTGCCTATTGGTCCGCCTCGTTTCAACGAGCAGGAAAATGGTTCTCTTCGTTCCCTGTCCTTGGTACCGACATTGTTGCCGACATAACTGACAGACTATCCTCTGACATGCCTTGCTTCCTGTGCAAGATGTCACCACTCTTCCTATTTTCATCCCACATGGTGGGCCCATAACCCACTGGTCCACGGGATCGAAACCTGACTCTCCTGTTCAACCCTGATTCTAATGTATCATTTGCACTTGGCTTGTATGTTATTCACGAGCTAGATTCTATACCATGTTTCACCCTGGTATCAAACACCATGTTATTCTCGTGTTCAAACCCCATTTCAGCTTCTGTCTAGGCATCGGATGATTGCCTAACCGTTTGAAACTTTTGGTACCATCGTATGTGGCACTCAACGAACTCACTGAAATACAACTCGTGGGGGACTGCATGTATTCCCCTTGAGTTAACCGTCCGATGCTCAATTTTGTTAGAATCCATCCTTATAGAGTTTTTCCCTTCTTATCCTTTCGTAAGTACGGTGAAGATCCCAAAGGAAGAATGACAACTTCATCATGATGCATTGATGCATAGGAATGAAGACATCAACGAAAGGAATCAACCTCTTCGATGAAGGGCAACCAAGACCAAGAAGACCCGTTAGAATTTCGCAACCAGAACTTTTTCCCCCTTTCTCCACCGCTTAAATCTCGGGACGAGATTTCTTGTAGTGGAGGAGAATTGTGACACCCTAATTGTAATATGCTACAGTGATCAGGGGATTATGATAATCTTTTGCTAATGATGCGTGGATCATCATTTGATCATATCTCTTTTCAAATTCCACCTTGGGATTCAAATTCAAATTTAACTTGAAAATTCCAAACTCTCCAACATGTGAACAAAAATGTTCAACATGGGGCTAATATTCTTTGGATAATTGTCATACAAGATCCAAGTTTATTTGACATAGTTAAAATGTCCCAACAACTAAAACAGTGGTCAAAACTATTTTTGAATTGGTTTTACTGTTATTTAAAATATCAAACAAGTTCAAAATTGCCCTAAACTATTTGTAGCATTTGACAAAATGCTACTGGTATTTTAGGTGGTGTCCCACGTTTTTCTCTGGCCAAAATGTTTGTGAAGTGGATTTAGCTGATAAAATAAAACCAAAACTGGAAAAGAGATGGGAGAGTGAGAGGTGGGCATTTCCTGCTATTCTGCGCCGGCCCGGCCAACTTAACCCCTCTCGCTCATCTCCCTCCCCTGTAGCGACCAGAGCGGTCGCTACAGGTGCTCGACGCGCGCCGTCGCCGCCCAGCCAGCTCGCCGACGGTATAAAGCGCCTCCCCCGGCTCCCCCTGCCTACCCCCGAACCCTAGCACTCCTCCCCTCTCTCCCAGATCCGCCGCCACCCCTCTGATCCTCCTAGCCGACGCGGCCATGGCCTCATCGCCAGCGTAGATGTGGCCATCGGCCCCGTCTCACTCGGCCGTGCTATCTGGGAGCTCGCTCGACGTCGACTACGTCGGGCTGCACCGCCGATTCGAGCCCGGGCGCCCTCCTTCGCCGCTGCTGCTTCGTCCCCCACCTCGGGACGCCACCGTCGATCTCCTCCGCCACCACCTGCTCCACCTCTCCTCCGAGCCCACTCTGTCGGCTACACCTCGTTGTGAGATCCCCCTTCCTCCCCTGCTCCTCTGCTCGCCGCCTTGTTCGCCGTGGAATGCTCGCCGTGAGCCCGTGCTGGGTCCTCTGCCGGTCTTCACCGTCCGGCCCTCCTTGTCGTCGTTTCTACTTGGCCTTTGCCCCATTTGAACCACCGCGGATCGCTCGTTCGAGCGCCACCAAAACCCCTCGCTAACTCACGCCGTAGCTCCCTCCCCATCACACGCCGGAGCTCGCCTCCGCCTCGATCGTCGCCGGCGTTTGTTCCGGCCACCGTTGCCCCGGCCACCACCACCTCACGAACCGCGGCGCTCGGGCGGTTCGAACGCCACCGGCCGCGCTCGAAATGGCCGCCCACAGAGCAAACCTGAGCCTCGCCGTGGCTCGGCCGGCGTTTTTGGCGCTCGCCGGGGCGCTCCGGCCGGCCTGGCCGACGTGGCACGCCACGTGGGCGCCCTGGGCCCTCCCTTGGCTCGCTGACATATGGGCCTGTGGGGCCGTCGTTGACCGTTGACTCGGTCAACGGCCTGTTTAATTAGTTTGAATTAAAAACAGATTAGGTTAATTAATTTTAGTTAGTTAGGTCACTGACATGTGGGCCACCCCACTGTTTGAATTAGATTAGGTTAATTTAAACCCTGGATTAACAGTGTGTCAGTGACATGCGGGACCCACCGTCAGTTTGACCCAGTCAACTATCCTGTTGACTGCTGACATCACGCTGACGTCATGCTGATGTCATAAATGTATTTTCGAATTAATTTAATTAATAGTAATTTCAGAATTGATTACATCTTTAAAAATTAGTATAAAAGAAACCGTAGCTCGGATGAAGAAACTTTGTACATGAAAGTTGCTCAGAACGACGAGACGAACCCGGATACGCTACCCACATATCCGTGTGATGCCTCTAAATACCTGAACATGCAACCATCCCCCTCCGGTCATCTGTCTGACAGCTGTCCGGAACCGGGAAAACTTTCCCGGATGGGATCCCCCTTTCTCGGTAACGTGCAACCCCACGTTAGAACACCCTCGGCACTGCGTATTGTCATGTCATACTTTGTGTAGCATTGTTTGCTTTGTATTTACTATTTCCTCCCCCCTCCTTCTCTCTCGATAGATGCTGAGACCGCTGACGACGCTGCCGTGAACGACTACAGCGTTGACGACCCGTCCTTCTCTGCCGAGCTTCCAGGCAAGCCCCCCCCCTTGATCAACCCGATGTCGCCTACTCCTTCTCTCTACTGCTTGCATTAGAGTAGTGTAGCATGTTACTGCTTTCGGTTAATCCTATTCTACTGCATAGCCTGTCTTTGCTACTACTGTTGATACCTTACCTACAATCCTAAATGCTTAGTATAGGTTGCTAGAATTACATCAGTGGCCCTACACTCTTGTCCGTCTGCCATGCTATACTACTGGGCCGTGATCACTTCGGGAGGTGATCACGGGTACATATACTATATACTTTTACATTACCTATGTTACTGTTCGGAGATGGGGGCTGAAGGGGCAGGTGGTTCCATCCAGGTAGTGGTGGGCCTAGGTTCCCGACGGCCCCCGAGTGTTACTTTGTGGCGGAGCGACAGGGCAGGTTGTGACCACCTAGGAGACAGGTGGTCCTGTTCCCTAGTCGGCGTCCGCGGTTATATCAATTAACACGCTTAACGAGATTGGGTATTTGATCTGAGTCTGGCAACGAGCCTATACGCGCTAACCACCACGCGGGAACAGTTATGGGTACTCGACGTCGTGGTATCAGCCGAAGCCTCCTAGACGCCAGCGACTGAGCGGCGCGCGCCGGGTTGGACCGCGTAATGCAAGTTCCTTTGTAATGGAGGTTGCTAGGTCTGCTCTCCGGCCGCCCATGCAACGTGCAGGTGTGCAATGGGCGATGGGCCCAGACCCCTGCGCGCATAGGATTTAGACTGGCGTGCTGACCTCTCTGTTAGGCCTAGGTAGGGCTGCGACGTGTTGATCTTCTGAGGCCGGGTATGACCCAGGAAAGTGTGCCCGGCCAGAGGGATCGAGCGTGTTGGGTAATGTGGTGCACCCCTGCAGGGAAGTTTATCTATTCGAATAGCCGTGTCCCTCGGTAAAAGGACGACCCGGAGTTGTACCTCGACCTTATGACAACTAGAACCGGATACTTAATAAAACACACCCTTTCAAGTGCCAGATACAACCCGGTGATCGCTCTCTCACAGGGCGACGAGGAGAGGATCGTCGGGTAGGATTTATGCTATGCGATGCTACTTGGTGAACTTACCATCTACTCTCTTCTACATGCTGCAAGATGGAGGCTGCCAGAAGCGTAGTCTTCGACAGGATTAGATATCCCCCTCTTATTCTGGCATTCTGCAGTTCAGTCCACAGATACTACCATTTCATTGATACCCATTGCATATGTAGTGTAGCTCCTTGCTTGCGAGTACTTTGGATGAGTACTCACGGTTGCTTTGCTCCCCCCTTTTCCCCCTTTCTTTTCTTTCTGGTTGTCACAACCAGATGTTGGAGTTCAGGAGCCAGACGCCACCGTCGACGACGACCCCTACTACTCTGGAGGTGCCTACTACTACGTGCAGGCTGTCGACGACGACCAGGAGTAGTTTAGGAGGATCCCAGGCAGGAGGCCTGCGCCTCTTTCGATATGTATCCCAGTTTGTGCTAGCCATCTTATGGCACCTTGTTTAACTTTATGTCTGTACTCAGATATTGTTGCTTCCGCTGACTCGTCTCTGATCGAGCACTTGTATTCGAGCCCTCGAGGCCCCTGGCTTGTATTATGATGCTTGTATGACTTATTTATTTTTAGAGCTGTGTTGTGATATCTTCCCGTGAGTCCCTGATCTTGATCGTACACGTTTGCGTGTATGATTAGTGTACGATTGAATCGGGGGCGTCACACCTGCGGCTTCATCATTGCCGGCGGCGGCCGTGTCAACCTCGATCCCGACAACATGGTGTCCAGGCTCGAGCGCATCCTTGGCAGAGTTGACGTCCCCGACGAAGTAGAACATCGCCAACGTGGTATCTTGAGGATGCAGGTGATGGATGAAATTTGCTACTAGGCCAGAGACATGGAAATGGAGCGGTTCCGCGGAGATGTCATGCACGCGATTGCACGCTGTCAAGCTCTTCTGGAAGAGGCCCAGCAACCCCAAGAGCCTCCCATCGCCAGCAGCTCCATAGGCGGAGGCGGGTCGGGACCCTTGGAATGAACAGCCGCAAGGGTGCTATGCTGATCATGGAGTCCGAGAAGACCATCGTCGGAAGGCCGCCAGCTCAGCCTTTTAGCCTATATTTTATTATAATTGTATGCATATGTTGGTCGTGAGTGTTTTGGGCGTTACCGCATGTGGCATTTTAAATTATCCTGAATATGTAAGACAATTATTAACCGTTGCCATTGTAAAGTTGCCTCAACGCGAGCAGAGCGCGCGCAGGGACGCCAGAGCGGAGCGCACCGCAGCCGCCTTAATGGCGAGCAAAACGCGCGGACGGACGCGAGCAGAGCGCGCCGCGGCCGCCTCAATGGGGAGCATAACGCTCGGACGGACGCGAGCAGAGCGCACCACGGCCGCCTCAACGACGAGGAAAACGCGCAGACGGACGCGAGCAGAGCGCGCCGTAGCTGCCTCAACGACTAGCAGAGCGCGCCGCGGCCGCCGCAACGACGAGCAATCACATGGTCAACCTTCTGGCACCCCGTGGGAGGCGCGCCGGCGCATCCATCGGACACGATGGTGATATCTTGACCGTGTGTGATAGTGGGCAGACACGTACACGTACATCCGAGAACATGGGCCCACGTACGCTATCCAGGGACCGTTTCGGGTTCCGATGCGTGGCATACGGTTGATCCAAAAGAACTGTTTGCGATGAGCCATCAATAAATTTTGACCTTGTTTCTCGTCACATTGCAGATTACAATGCAATAAGTAATTGCAAATATGTTCACACCGATCAAGCCAATATGTGTTCACACCTAGCACCGGGCTATAAAAACTACGCACTCAAAAATTACTTCACAGTTCCTCTCCTCACTACCCACAAAACTGGTCTTTCCTGTCAAGTTGTTCCACCATGACCGGTAGGAGGAGTTTCGGGTGGACATATAACCAGGGAGCAAAGACCAAGGCCGCGGAAGCACTAGAGAGGTCCCGCCGCTACGCGGCAACCGCAACAGAGATGTCCCGGCGCGCCGCGGAGCCCTCGAACGAGGGCTCACTGGCACGCGAGGGCTCTCACAAGCGCACTCGTCGCGTCGGCGATCGCGACGAGCTGGCGTTGCTGAAGTCCTTGGCCAGCGATGACGACATTCTCGCTGGCCTCATTAAGCAGCAGGAGCTGGTCGATGGCTTGATGAAGCTGCTCGAGATCAGCAATGCCTCGGTTGAGAAGGCGACCGGCCTCGTCGAGCAACTCATGGGTGCCAATGCGAAGCTCCTCAAGGCGCTCACCGAGAAGGAGGAGGAGGCCGCCGACCGGAAGATGCTGCATGAGCAGAGCAGTGCCTCGGGGATGACACTGAAAGCGGTTGTCGAGGAATTGATGGGTGACTTGAGGAAGCTCCGGATCGAGTGTGAGCAGGAGGTGGAGGAATCCGTGGCTGCCATCAAGCAAAGTCGTGAGGAATTGAAGAAGGAGCTGGAGGATGTCGTCACCCGGCGATCCATCGAGGAGTGGAGACAGTAGCGACCCAGATCGCTGTCTGCGATTTCCTTCTTCTCTTGCCCCCGTGTCTTTCGGGCTTTGCCGCATGTGGCATTTTAAATTATCCGGAATATGTAAGACAATTATTATCCGCACCATTGTAAATTTTTCGTCGTATTATCCGTTACCATTTTATTTGTCGTCGTATTATCCATTGCCATTTTATTTGCCGGCGTATTATTCGTTGCCCTATGTGGCATTTTAAATTATCCGGAATACGAGTTGAAAACAAGAACAAAGCAAATGCTAACGTTGAGAGGGGCCATGGGATCACAAGCAAACACCCTCCGTCCAGGTGCTTTAATTAACCGCGTGTTAAACAGCGGCTCGGCCGCCATTAATGGAGAAGTTGTGAGCGAGGCGGGCGGCTGGTGGACGGAGGTCAAAGAGCTCGCTTACCGGTGAGCATGGGTGGCCTTGCTGCTCGCACATGTCCCGTCGAGCCTGCGAGGTGGACAGGATGCACGCATCCCATCGAGCCTGTGCGGTGGACTGCTCACACGCGTCCCGTCGAACCTACATGGTGGACTTCTCGGCTCGTCCCGTCTAATCAAACAGCTGCACGCACGCCACCGAGTATGGTTAAATTTTGGCACAAAATACAAAGATGACGAATGGACGAGGATGGAGGTAGTACTATCCCATAAGAAAAGAGGGACGCGTGGCCGCACTTAAATGGTTACGGGAACACACAGTTCATATAATACAACCGTTTGTGATATTAACGTGTCAGCTATTTGTTTCAAAAGGACTTCGTTGGCTATTAATGTGTGCGCCTTGTCTCAAACTGGACGCTTTTTTACCACGGCATATATGTGTCATGTCATGAAACCATGACAAGTTTCATGTTTTTTGGGTGAGTTTTCGATTTACTAGGATTTAAAAACCAAGATTCTCAATGTTTCAGGACGACAAGACATTTCTAATTCATTCCCATTCCTTCAATGAGACCTAAACATGCACCCAATGACACATGTACAATTTTCCACCCATTTTGCTTCACTGGAGCATGTGCTTGTAGTTCAAATTTGAATTATGGACTACATTAAATGCCTAGAAAACTCAATTAATATATAAAATGGCCAAACGAACCCTAAACAGTTTCAAATTTCAGCACGACACTCCTGTTATTCTATGTTGCCTGTAGAAAACAAAATTCAAGGCGAGAAGAGGCAGTGATTAACGTTTCGCCCACAAGAGGGGCATGTTTCCCTACCAGAACCATGAGGGTTACGAGAAGCTTCGGTTTGTAAGAGGCTTGTAGTATAGCTTGGCCCAAATTGGACAATTTTTTTCCACAACATATATGTGCCATGTAGTGACACCATGCCAAGTTTCATAATTTTCTGGTGAGTTTTCGATTTACGGAGATTTAAAAACCGAGATTCGCAATGTTTTAGGCCGAGCCAGGATGCTAAGACGGTCGAATTCATTCCCATTCCTTCCATGGGACCTAAACATGCACCCCAAGGACACATGTATGACTTTTCTAGCCATTTTGGTGCATTGGAGCATGTATTTGTAGTTCAGATTTGAATTATGGACATTAAATGCCTAGAAAACTCAATTAATGAATAAAAAAGGTCAAACGAACCTTGAATAATTTCAAAGTTCAGCGCGAATCTCCCGTTGTTCCATGTTGCCTGTAGAAGAAAATACAAGGCTAGAAGAGGGAGCGATTTATCGTTTCGCCCACGAGGGGACACATTTCCCTATCAAAACCACGAGGGTTCTTGCGACAGGCTCCGATTTGTAAGAGGTTTGTAATAAAGCTTGTCCCAAATTGGACAATGTTTTTACCATGACATATATGTGACATGACGTGACACCATGCCAACTTTCATGACTTTCTGGTGAGTTTTGGATTTACGAGGATTTAAAAACCAAGATTCCAAATGTTTGAGGACGAGCCAGGACGCCGGTACGGTTGTAATTCATTCCCATTCCTTGCATGGGACCTAAACATGCACCCAAGGACACATGTATGATTTTTCTTGCCATTTTGGTGAACTGGAGCATGTATTTGTAGTTCAGATTTGAATTATGGACATTAAATGCCTAGGAAACTCAATTAATGTAAAAAAAGGCCAAACGAACCCTGAGTAATTTGAAATTTCAGCACGGATATTCTGTCATTCCATGTTGCCAGTAGAAGAAAATACAAGGCAAAAAGAGGCAGTGATTATCGTTTTGTCCACAAGGGGGACACGTTTCCCTATCGGAACCACGAGGCTTCTTGAGAGAAGCTCCGGTTTGGAAGAGGCTTGTAATAAAACTTGCCCCAAAATGGATAAAAAAAATTCCTCGACATACATGTGCCATGTCGTGACACCATGCCAAGTTTCATGATTTTTGGGTGAGTTTTGGATTTACGGGGATTTAAAAACCGAGATTCTCATGAAATGTTTTCAAATAGCACACGGTTCACTCACGAAAGCCGTGTGCCTACCAAACCGTGGCCGATGCCACCCTGCTGTGCGCGCGATCTGAGTCGTGCATTCTGATTGGCTAGAACCCAAACCCCATGGATCGTACGCCTGCACCGTTGGATGCTCCCAGATCGAACGGCGACCCTCATCCCTTTCGACAGCACATGCAGTTCCGGTTGTGAACTTATTTATATGGGTAAGCACTGTGCACATGCGTCGTGCTAGCTCACGCTTCCTTCTCTACTAAGTTTTCCATATTCAGGAAAAAAAGTTTTCCATATTAATGTTGTTTTATATCCAAACACGCTACCGTTTCCCGCCACTCCTCCCATCGGTTTCCCGCCTCTTCTCCCATCGTTTTCCCGCTGCCAGTGTCAGTGCTCATAGAAGGCTAGGCGGCAACACACCGGCCATGTAATTATTGCACACAGTTTCTAAAAGCACAAACGTGTGTGATAGTAGGGAGTAGGTTCCATAGGATGACCAGCATGAAACTCCTTAAAGGCAAGGAGGCAATTCCTATCAGCAAGGGGCGGCTTGCCATCCATCTGCTAGCCTAGTCGAATAGAATGCAGAAGTTAAGCATGCTCGGGCTGGAGTAGTCTAAGGATGGGTGACCCAGTGGGAAGTTGCATATCTCAAGCTTCATTTAAACGCTATGATACGGTCACTATAGAGATAAATGTCTCTATAGTGACCTGTCATGACTATTATCTAACCTTGGGATCCTTGTTTTGCTAATTTGTAGACTATGTTTTTTATTGGTTATTTTTTGTTCTCAAAAATCAAAGGATGATCAACATCTGTAGGCCCACACAAATTATCCCTTTGACCCAACGCACGAGAAGGGTTTACACTTTGCTTCGTGTGCTATGTTAGAGCAAATCAAGCTTTAGCACATGCGTTGGATGGCAGTCGGCCCCTACCCCCCCCCCCCCCCACCCGCCTCGAAGTTGTGTTCTTGACATCGTACATCTTTAACCTGTCCGCGGGGGTATGATGTTCAGTTTGTAATGTTACTGATGTAGTTGGTGCCCCATCGAACTTGTGCTTTCGGGATTTGAACAAATCACACACCAGACCCATACATTTTTTTCGGGCCGCATGCAGGGTATAGGGGTCGGGTGTTCTGATCGAGCATGCATGTCTCCCTTGTGCAGTTTATAGACACTGCACATATATGTGGGCTCCCCGAGGTATATTTATATATATATATCATCCTTGATCGATAACGAGGGGGGCCCACACAATCTATCCCTTTGACCCAACATACGAGAAGGGTTTGACCATGATTGTTTCCTATTGCTATGCGTGCCATGTTAGACCAAATAAAGTTTGAGCGCATGCGTTGGACGACACCCCCCCGCCTCGAAGTTGGGGAACCGACATCGTACGTATTGAACCTGGCTTGGGGTCGGGTACGGTGTTTGGTTTGTAATGTAGTTGGTGCCCCATTGAAGTTGTGCATTCGGGATTTGAACACAACACACACCACCATACCCATACATATTTTAGGGCCGCATGCAGTTTATAGGGGGTCTTCTGATCGACCACGTCTCCCTTGTGCGGTTTTTTGTGATGACACGCATATCTGTGGGCTCCTCGAGTGTATATATATCATGCCTTTGACCGATAACGAGGGGTATGTGTTGGCCATGAATGGATTCCTCCTAGTTCGTGTTAGGGCTGGTCACCGTCAATGTCGTTCAACCAAAGCTCGAGCTCATGTGTTGTCAGGATTCCCTCCCACACGCTCGGATTGCTGGGTTTGACCAACACCGTACCATGCATATGTCGTGGTAGAACACGGCCACCTATGGGGCCATCGGCCCCTTTGTGGTTCGACAGGGGGGAGGACGCATTGCACAAAGAGCGGAGGCCATGGGACAGCACGGCAGTAGTGACGCTAGTGGTTTTTACCCAGGTTCGGGCCGCTGAGAAGCGTAAAACCCTCTACTGCTTTGGTGGATTGATGGATAGACCGTGAAGAACGCGCGGCGCTCGGGCCCTGCAAGGTCATCTTGGGGAGAGAAGCTACGCGCGTATGAGTACACGAGGATCCGAATCCTTTCTAAGGTTGCCACGGTCCTCCTTTTATAGGCTAATGGGTTACCACAATGGCAAAACAATCATTATCCAGCGATTAGATAGCTAACGGTGCTATCATACCTAACTCTGGCAGTTAGGACAAAGCGCATTAAATGCACTGCCATGTGGCACGCTGTGGATGCGGCCCGGCAGGCCTGCCGCGCCGCTCTAGTCATCTTCCACCTGTCTGCTTGACATGCCTCTGGACGGGTGTCATATAGAGGTGATCTCCCTCCTAAATGGCCTCCACATGCCAAATGACAGCCACTTAGTTATCTGGGGGCTCAACACCGCACCGATGGATGACTTGCGTTGCGATGCGGTGGAGCGGTGGAGTCTTGGCGGGGATGTAGGCCGCCAGCAGCCCCGACAATCCTTGCCGGGGAAGCCTTGGGACTTGTCTTCGGGGTGGCCTCGACCTGACCGGGCTCGCCTGCCCGGCAAGGGAG
The DNA here is from genome assembly GCA_011799875.1 of Thinopyrum elongatum. Taxonomy (NCBI): domain Eukaryota; kingdom Viridiplantae; phylum Streptophyta; class Magnoliopsida; order Poales; family Poaceae; genus Thinopyrum; species Thinopyrum elongatum. The sequence continues at coordinate 289,625,846 of CM022299.1, read as the reverse complement.
GCTTTCCCTTGGTGACATCTTGCTGTCTTGGCTTGTCTTGGTCTTCTTGATCCGCCATTTGATTTCTCAAAGAGCTATCTCTCTGGCTTGGTTCTATCTTGAATGCTTGGTGTTGCTGGGTCGAAGGCCTACTGTCCGTGCACAAGTCAGGGGAAACATACACCCCTGTTTGTGTACCCCGACAGAAGCCCCCGGGCCTGAGCCATACGTGTCGCCGGGCACATTGGGTTAGGCCCCAAATAGTGCACGAACACGTGTCGAAGGAACGCTGCGCATGCAGCGGTTTGTCATGATGACCAGTCGACTCAATGTCCACTCCGCGTAATTACCGCAGGTCATGGGGTCGTGGGACTATAGCAGTTAATGTAAAATAGTAACTTTCTGAGAGAAAGCAGCAAAGAGCCATCCTCCCCCATGTTCGTTCCCCATAAAAGGGAAAACGCGAAAGGGCACTACTCATTCGCATCCGTTTCACCCTCCATCATCTTCCTCCTCAAGCCGAGCAACTGCTCCCGCGCCCACAATCGCCTCCAATCTCCCATCCAGTCTTCCACCTCCCTTATAGCCCCGAAGGATGGGGAAGAAGGCCGCCGGAAGGGGGAAGCGGCCGACCACCGCGAAGGAAGCTGAGGCGGAGGGGAAGAAGAAGAAGGCAGCAGAGCTGGATAGGAAGCGGCGGGAAGATGTAGTGTTCTTCCCGTCGAGCTTGGATGGCAACACCCTGGTCGTGAGGTACGCGTACATGTGGGGGATTGATGTCCCGAAGGGGCACGGCGCGCCCACGGTTTTGGCGGAGGGGAAAGAGGACCCGCCAAATTCATACCGCTTTTTCTGTGCGTATTTCCTCTACGGCCTCAGCCCTCCTTTCTCTGATTTCTTTGAGGCAATGATGGTGGTGTACGGATTCCACCTTCTGGATTTCACACCAAATGCAATGGCGTGCATGGCGATTTTCGCCCATTTGTGCGAGAACTTCGTCGGAGTAGCCCCCAACATGGATCTGTTCAGGCATTTCTTCGTTCCGCGGGTTGAAAACAAGGCGCACCGCTCGGGGAACATTAGTTGGATCCCCCGGGAAAAGAGGAATGCTTGGGATTATCTTCTTGGTCAGCAGCGAGGCAGATGGGAAGAATGGAGGGCAGACTGGTGCTGGATCCAGGATGAGGATGCTCCAGAGTACTGCTGGGCGTGGACGGAGTGCGTCGTGCGCGGCAATGAGGGGAGGGAACTGGGCCTTACCGACGACAGGCTTCGCCCGACGCTGAACATGATTGCCCATCTTAAAGCTGCCGGGCTAACCATCGAACAGGTGGGGGCCGATTTCCTCCAACGCCGCATCACGCCGCTGCAGAAGAGGGACATGTTCGCCTGGCGGTACAGAGATGCTGGGGACAGGATGCGCCTGTATCCAGGCCTTACCAACAACTTGTTAGTTTACGGCCATGGCTGGCTGTGCGAACAGCTGTTCGAGAGCCTTGGGCCATTCAAATTGCCGGCAAGTGTCGTCCCGCTGAATGTCAATTCTGCTCGGGACCAGATTTTGAAGTGGATGCCTAATTGCAACGCTTATGGGGTTGCGGCTGATTGGCAACTACCCGAGCTTGACGCAGAGATGGAATGGGTCTTCGGTTTGGAGGAAAGGGCCTCTAGAGTGGAGAGCAACATGTTCAAGCGCACCTCCATGGTGGAGGCGGAGTTTATCAAGAGGCGGATTGAGGAGGACAAGGCGCTTCGGGCTGCTGGTAAGGCAAAGCCCATAAGAGTGGAAGAGGAGGAATAGGAGGAGGCCAAAGATGAGGGTTCTTCTCATGGCAGGAGCGAGGGGCACACCACGGAGGAGACTGCCGGGGACGAGCCTGCCGAGGGTGATCCTGCCGGGGATGAGCCTGCCGGGATCGAAGCCTTGTATGCTGCGGTAGCGGAAGCCCAGGAAAAGGATGAGGCCGAGGAGGTGGAGCAGCCTAAGGAGGAGTGGCTCACAGCGGGGCCCCAAGCCCCCTAACCAGACCTGGAGCAGCGTCCCCACAGGCGGCCTAGCCAGGGAATTGCGGCTCCTATCCCTGCGCCCGTCGCCAATAGGGAGAAGAGGACCATCTCTAAGGGCGATGGGCCGAACATGGTGCGCCACCATTCTTCTCGCCTTTCTGGGGCCAAGACCCATCCCACCAAGCGGCGAGCAACCATTGCGGCTCCGAATCAAGCTCGAGCTCTTCGCGCAGTTAGTCCTCGCTGGAGCCCCCGGCCTCCTCAAAAGCCTTGAAGCTGCCGGGAAGCACCGCTCCTCCGACCCTGAAGAGAGGCAGAGCGACCCCACCGCCTATGGAGTTCGCGCTGGGCACCATGCTCATTGATTCAGAGTAAGGAAGACGTCATCTCTTCTTGTCAAGGCATCATGCACTTGTAGGTTTGCTGACCCAATTCTTGCCTTGTTGTTTTTGGTAGAGATGAGGAAGAGACCCTCACCCGCCGGGCCAAGCGATCCAAGCAAGTGGAGTCGTCGGGGCCTTCGGAGGGCACGGGCAGCGTGAACGATCTAGTGCCAAGCCCCCAGCCCAGCCCCCGGCACGGAGGTATGGGGCAGACCCTTCCCGCCAGCGAGGGCATGGGAGAGCGAGTCCCTTCTTCCACCAAGGGAAAGGGAGAGCTTGTCCAGAGCGATGCTCCCCAGGAGGGGCTCACCCTGCCCGATGCCCAAGCCGAGAAATCCCCGACAAGGGCCTCCACGGAAGGACCGGCCCATGCTAATGTCATGGCTACCGAGGAAGGGGGCGAGGGTCATGCCCCGGCAATGGGTGTCGTCGGGAAAACCGATGCCCTCCCACGACAAACATCTCCAGGTAATTTGCCCGCTCTTTGCCTTCTGTTGCTAGTTTTTATTTTTGCTTCAAGTCTCTGGCTTTCTGATGCGTATTATTTCCTTGTCGTCCCTTGTTAATCTCGCTTGCAGTCCTAGTGGCCGAGGAACCAGAGCTGCTGGAGGAGGTTGCCAGCATTGGTAAGGATGCTGCTGAAGAGGCCGCCAAGATTGCTGCCGCGGAGGGCCAGGAACATACTACCGGGGATATCGGAGAGGTCCCAGGGAAGGCCCCCGGCAGTGTGCCAGGACTGGGGGTAGTGGTCGAAGAGAAGGTTCGTCTTCAGACCATGAGCCCCCTCCCCAATTCGGCCCTTCGGCCGCGGCCCTGTAGCCATCTTTGAGTAGTCTGGCGCTGGTCCTTGCCCAACCTGGTCTTGGAGCCCCCGGCTCATCCGCGGTAGTGAGTGCAGATCTTGATGAGGAGATCCAGCGCATCATGGCACCGCTATCCCAGCAAGCCGAAGAGGCCGAAGACTCGGTCAGCGCAGTCTTGGACCTGTCCTTTCTAGAGTCTGTGGCAGCAGGCATCAAGGAGATGCAAAACAGGTACAACCAGAAGGGGCAGGCACTCAAGGAGCAACGCAACTCCACCAACCTCATGGATCAGAAGCTAAGGGACAAGGGCAATGAACTGCGCGAGTGGCACGGCAAGTAGTTCCAAATCCTTCAGCGACAACAGGAGGTGATCACTATGGCCAAGGAGGACGTCGCCGCCCGGGAAGCTCATTTGGCGGAGCGCGCAATGCTTATGAACGCCAAAGAGAAGGAAATCTCTTCCCGGGAAGAGAACCTCAAGACCACTCTCCGCAACAAGGACGAGGAGTTGGAGGTCCTTGTCCAGCAGCATACCAAGGAACTGGAGGATAAGCACAAGGCGGCCCTTGACACGCTGACCCGTGATTCTGCTGCCCAGCTGAAGAAGATCGCTGATGACCTCGCCGCTGCGTCCACTGCCAAAGCTGATCTCGACCAACAGGTGGCCAAACTGACAGAGGAGCTTGCCGGGAGTGCCAAGGAAGCTGCCACCCTCAAGGAGGAAGCGTAGAAGGCGAAAACCCTTCTGAAAGAGGTGCAATCGCAGCTTTCATCCAAGAGCCAGGACCTTAACACTGCCACCGGCTCTATCACTGATATGAAGGCACAGCTTGGTACTCTGGAAAGCAAGATTGAGTCTGCCGATGCCCGTGAGAGGCAGCTGACGAAGGACCTGGACAATGCAAGACTCCACCGAAAAGATGCAGAGGACAAGCTAGCAAACCAAGTTGGGCAGCGCGACCTCTGGATCAAGAATCTGGTGGATATCGCCGAGCGCCTCTCTGCCCAGGTCACAACAATGGAGATGAAGAGCTGGGCTTTCTTCGTGGGTCAACATGAGGTTCCCAGTGTCAAGCTGTCGCCCTTCTTTGAGGGGTTGATTGAAGGGTTGAAGATGTATGAGGACGAGAGGGACGCATGCTTCGTCCACGAGTCCCGAAAGCTCGCCCGCGACGCCCTCTTCATGGTCTTGAGCAATCTCACCTTCCGCCATCCAGACCTCGACCTTGCCGATGGCTTCAAAAGGCTGCCGGCGGGGGCCGATGTCTCTGCTGCCAAGGAGAAGGCAGCCCCCTTCGCCGACAAGGTTCTTTCCATCCCCAGGGTCTGAGAAGACCGCCAGGCACAACCGTGAACCATTCTTGTTGCCATGGCTCCCTGTAACAAGAACATAACAGTGTACGATTGAATCGGGGGCGTACTCATCCAAAGTACTCGCAAGCAAGGATCTACACTACATATGCATTGGTATCAATGAAATGGGTAGTATCTGTGGACTGAACTGCAGAATGCCAGAATAAGAGGGGGATAGCTAGTCCTATCGAAGACTATGCTTCTGGCAGCCTCCATCTTGAAGCATGTAGAAGAGAGTTGCTGGTAAGTTAACCAAGTAACAACGTATAGCATAATCCTACCCGGTGATCCTCCCCTCGTCGCCCTGTGGGAAAGTGATCATCGGGTTGTATCTGGAACTTGTAAGGGGTGTGTTTTATTAAGTATCCGATTCTAGTTGTCATAAGGTCGAAGTACAACTCCGGGTCGTCCTTTTACCGAGGGACACGGCTATTCGAATAGATAAACTTCCTTGCAGGAGTGCACCACATTGCCCAACACGCTTGATTACTCTGGCCGGACACACTTTCCAGGGTCATGCCCGGCCTCGGAAGATCAACACATTGTAGCCCTACCTAGGCTCAACAGAGAGGTCAGCACGCTGGTCTAAATCCTAAGCGCGCAGGGGTCTGGGCCCATTGCCCATTGCACACCTGCATGTTGTGAACGCGGTCAGAAGCAGACCTAGCCCCCTTAATACAAGCGCAGGCGTTCCAGTCCAATCCGGCGCGTGCCGCTCAACCGCTGACGTCAAGAAGGCTTCGGCTGATACCATGACGTCGAGAGCCCACAACTGTTCCCACGTAGTTGGTTAGTGCGTATAGGCTCGTAGCCAGACTCAGATCAAATACCTAGATCTCGTTAAGCGTGTTATTTGAAGTATCCGCGGACGCCGACCAGGGACTAGGCCCACCTGTCTCCTAGGTGGTCGCAACCTACCCTGTCGCTCCACCACAAAGTAACAATAAGGGGCTGTCGGGAACCCAGGCCCACCACTACCTGGGTGGAAGCACCTGCCCCTTCAGCCCCCATCTCCGAACAGTAACATAAGTAATGTAAAAGCATGTAGTATATGTACCCGTGATCACCTCCCGAAGTGATCACAGCCCAGTAGTATAGCATGGCAGATGGACAAGAGTGTAGGGCCACTGATGTAATACTAGCAACCTATACTAAGCATTTAGGATTGCAGGTAAAGATATCAACAGTAGTAACAAGGACAGGCTATGCAGCAGTATAGGATCAAACCGATGAAACAGTAACACTACTCTAATGCAAGCAGTAGAGGGAAAGAGTAGGCGATATCGGGATGAACAAGGGGGGTTGGCTTGCCTGGAAGCTCGGTCGAGAAGGAGGGATCGTCAACACCGTAGTCGATCAGGGCAGCAGTGGCGTCAGTCTCGTAGTCTACTGGAGAGAAGAGGGGGAAGAAACAATGAATACAATGCAAACAGATACATGACAATGCATGACATGACATTAAGCGGTGCTAGGTGTGCCCTAACGCGGTATTAGGTGATACCGACAAGGGGGGAAAACATCCGGGAAAGTATTCCCGGTGTTAGGCATTTTCGGACAGATGAAACGGAGGGGGACGTTTGCATGTTCGCTATGCTAGGGATGTTTGGCGAACGAACGGACTGCGTATTCGGATTCATCTCGTCGTTCTGAGCAACTTTCATGTACAGAGTATTTTCATCAGAGATACGGTTTATTTTATATTAATTTTCAAAGTTTTATTCAATTTATGGATTTATTTATATTCCAAATTTAATCAGTAAATACTTTTGTCACATAGTGCAGTGCCCGCCACAGTGTATGACAGGTGGGGTCAGGGTCAAAGTCAATAGTCCAGTCAACAGTTGACTGGGTCAACGTTGACTGGTCAAACTGACTGGTGGGACCTAGCTGTCTTAGAGACAGTGTAAATTAACAGTTTAATTAATTCAACATATTAGGTGGGGGGCCACATGTCATTGTCTTAGATATTTTTAAACAGGCTTTTAAATGAAATGGATCCACATGTCATCTGGCTATACCTAATCACTAATTAGTAGTCTACATAAACTAAACTAACAGGCCGGCCACCACATGGCCATGCACAAAGGCACAAGGCCATGGCCACACACGACACATGAGGCCTGAATGTGCCAGCGGCCTCAACCAACAGCAGCAGCAGCAGCTATGGCAGTAGAAGAATCGATGGGTAGCAGCGACAAGAGGGGCGGCAGTAGCAGCGGCAAGTACATAGCAGCATCTAGCGGGAGCAGCAGCACAGCAGGCAACCGCAGCAGCAGAAGTAGCAGCGCTAAGCAGCAGTAGCAATAGGCGGCAATAGAGGAGCAGCGACAAGCACCGGCGATGGCTCGCAGGGGCGCGGCCTCGGGCGGCTGGGCGCGGGCACGGCGGGGCAAGCAGCGTCAGGCAGTGGCGCGAGGCCACGCTCGGGCAGGCGCTCGCGGGTGCGTGGCTAGGGTGCGGTCAGACGGAGCTGCAGCCACAGCGGCGGAACGACGGCCTACAGCGATGAATCGAGGGGCAATTAGGGGGAACGGGGAGAGGAGTTCATCGTGGTTCCGGGGGCAAGCTCGAGGAGGCCGGGATGCAGTGACGGCGACGAATCCGTCGATGGCGTCGCGGTGGCCGGGGGTCCTGCGTTGTGACGATCTCCTGCTTGAGCTGCTCCTTGGAGTCGATGTAGACGAAGCACACGCAACTCCTGCAGAGGCCTCAGCCGATGGGGTGGACGATGGACATGAGGACGACGATGGACATGGTGGACGGAGCTCGGGTGTGTGCGGGAGAGGAAGAAAATGGTGCGGGGGAAAGGGGGAGGACAACTAGGGTTCGTCTAGGGCGTCGGGGTGGTCTTATAGACAGCGGGGAGGTAGTGGATGGCCGGCACGTGCACCCTGCCGGCTATGGCGCCGGTGGATGGCCGCCACACCCTCTGTCCTGTACAGAAGGGGATGAACCCCCATTGGGCTGGGCCATAGCACTGTTGAGCCCACTGGTACAGTATTAGCTAGGCCGTTTTCCTTTTTTGTCTTATACTATCACCACTGTTTTGTATTAACATTTGCTACCCATTGAATTTTGTTAAATATGATATTAGGCACATAAATACTAGGCATAATTTTTGAGCATGCCCACAAAGTTTGGAGGCAATTTGAGTTAAATAATTAATTGTTTATTTTGAAAAAGTCATTTTCCCTGTTGTTGGACCATTTGTTAATTTACTAGGAATTTATTTCTGAGTCAAATGAAGTTTTTTTCAACATGACAATTGATCAGGGGAAATTATAGAATTATTCGAACATTTTAGTTTTACTGTTTGAATAACTAATTATTTTGACTTTATTTTAAAATTTGAATTTGAACTCGGTTTGGACCAAAGTGCGGTTTAGCAAATTAATTGCAATGACATGGCACCGTTAGGGTGTGATTACTGTAGCTTAACTACCGGGGTGTTACAATAACACATGTCTCATGTTTAGGCCCCGTACTATATTTGCTTTTGCTCTTGTCGAACTGGTATTTAATTAAGCTTAAACGCATGTTATCCCTCTTGTGTTTTACCCATTGATGTTCGTACGGTTGGCTTCTTTTTGTGCGTTTTGGTTGCCCGCCAGTAGCATGCTGCCGCGATTGCTGTGAGGAGCGGATCCTTAGCATTCAGCTGGCGAGGACATGCCCTGGCAGGTTTTTCCTTAGGAGTCTTTGACGCAGCCACCCACTTTGTTGAGCAGGCTCGAAACAAAGCAGGGGCGCAGACAAATCCGGCAAGGTGCCATCACACGAAAGATTTAACCATACAAAGAAAACTTGGTTATCTGAGGGATAAGCAAATGCAAAACTCTGGAGGGAGAGTTGGTGAGCATGCTGACTTAGCTTCTTTTTTTGTTCATGCTTCCCTCCTTCCATAGCCGCGGTTGTTTATCACGTTCACATACTTTGAGAGGATAGCATTCGCGTATCCGCCTCAAGTCTGTAGAATCAACATAAAAAACGCATGCAAGAGAGAAACTTGGTAGTTTACTAGTTGCATGTCCGCCCCCGGCAAGGGCTGGAGGGGATAATCGAACGCCTGCAGGTGACAATGCATAGCAAAAAAGGAAGGGTCGACTCCTCTCTCCTCTCCCTTTTGCTGTTGACGATACCACGGCTGTAGGCATAAGGTCACGCTGGTGCGGACAGCCCTGCCGGAGCACGCTTGCCGGGGCATCAATCAACGGATTTGCACCAGTGCTTCACTCAGGATTTTCCCTCATCAGGGTAAATGCTGGACCGAGTTCCGCGTGGGCTTATTGACGTTGAAGATGCCACCCCATGCGCAACTTCAATCATCGACGAGCGAAAGTGAAGGAGGAGGAGGCCACATACCATGCTTTCCGCTTGCCTTAGTGATTTTCTCAGTCACTGGTCATGCTTGGCGGGAACCCGCCAGGAGGACAACGTCACTGCATGTCTCGTCCTTCTCCTTGGGATAGGGGCAGTGCGGTGGTCACGCCACCTGAGCGGCTCAGGACCATCGCACCGCCTCCACCTCCCGTTCCTGCCGCCGCCGCGGTTGCGGTGGGCACGGGCGACAGGGCCCAGGCAAGGCGGACCGAGGGAGCGGCATCGCCTCTCTCCTCGGGAGCCACTGATGATGCGAGCGTCGATGCTGACGCCGGTGTAGCTTGACGCGCTGTTTACGACCTCGGATTCGTACAAGCGTTCCCCCTACCTGGCGCGCCAAAGATGTCGTGGTAGAACACGACCACCTATGTGGCCATCTGCCCCTTTGTGGTTCGGCAGGGGGGAGGACGCATTGCACAAAGAGCGGAGGCCATGGGACAACACGATAGTGGTGACGCTGGTGGTTTTTACCCAGGTTCGGGCCGCTGAGAAGCGTAAAACCCTACTCCTGCTTTGGTGGATTGATGGAGAGACCATGAAGAATGCGCGGCGCTCGGGCCCGTAAAGGTCGCCTTGGGGAGAGCAGCTACGCGCGTATGAGTACACGAGGATCTGAATCCTTTCTAAGGTTGCCATGGTCCTCCTTTTATAGGCTAAGGGGTTACCACAATGGCAAAACGGTCATTAACCAGCGATTAGATAGCTAACAATGCTATCATACCTAACTCTGGCAGTTAGGACAAAGCGCATTAAATGCACTGCCATGTGTCGCGCTGTGGATGCGGCCCGGCAGGCCTACCGCGCCGCTCTAGTCATCTTCCACATGTCTGCTTGACACGCCTCTGGACGGGTGTCATATAGAGGTGATCTCCCTCCTAAATGGCCATCACGTGCCAAATGACAGCCACTTAGTTATCTGGGGGCTCGACACCGCACCGATGGATGACTTGCGTTGCGATGCGGTGGAGCGGTGGAGTCTTGGCAGGGATGTAGGCCACCAGCAGCCTCGGCAATCCTTGTCAGGGAAGCCTTGGGACTTGTCTTCGGGGTGGCCTCGACCTGACCGGGCTCGCCTGCCCGGCAAGGGAGGATTTCCCTTGGTGACATCTTGCTGTCTTGGCTTGTCTTGGTCTTCTTGATCCGCCCTTTGATTTCTCAAAGAGCTATCTCTCTGGCTTTGTTCTGCCTTGAATGCTTGGTGTTGCTGGGTCGGAGGCCTACTGTCCGTGCAGAAGTCAGGGGAAACATGCACCCTGTTTGTGTACCCCGACAACGTATCTCGTCCTTAACTACCTGGCTTTCATGGTTGTTGTATGTATCGAGAGGCAGGCGCCACAGCTAAATTGTACATTATTCGATATTGAAAACACACATCACCCCTTCCAACGTACATCATTTTGGGCCGCATGCAGGCGGTGCTGGTTTTGTGGTCCCTCTCGTGCGATTTTTTATGATGGTTCAATCTATTGCCCCAAGCGGTTTATATATATATTCTATCCATTTTTTATCGACAACAACAATTGTCGTTTGACCAACATTACGTGCATCCGCCCTGCTGACACGAAGTGGGAGGTGGGTCAAGCACCCTAGCTAGGTAGCTACGACATTATGTCATTATAGATATATCCAAGGGTGCATTCGGGTTTGCGAGGCAAGTGCCACCAAAGTTGTGCATTGTGTATTTAAAGTTTTAAACATCACACCCTATATTCCTACATATATTTGGCCACTTCCAGGTGGTTCTTGACTTCTGGCCCCTCTCATCGATCTTCTATGACGCCCCCAACCGTGGGCCCGCGCGGTCAAAGTTGTGCATTGGAATTTTGAACATCACAGACCACCCTTTTCACTCATATATATTTGGGCCACATGCTGGTGTGGCTGTCTTCTGACCCTCTCTAACGTTTTTTTTGCTGCAAAGACTCGGATGACGCCAACGGACACGGGTGTACTGGTTTAACCGTGTGTGATGCAAGTGCGCTATGAATCCCCATGACTGCGCAAGCGCGAGCAAAGGTGGAGGTACTGGCTTAACCGTATGCCATGCTAGTGCGCTGTAAAATCACCACCTGCGCAAGCTAAAGGCGGGAAGTTTATTTAGATTGAATTCCACGTCTGCGTCTGAAAATTAGGACGAACCGTGTGCGATATACTAGCTAGCTAGAAATCTAAAAACAAACTACCCGCCTTGAGCATTGCAAAAATCGGCGGTTCCGCCGCTTTTCCTTATTATCATACACGCATATTCTTATTGGACCGTGTGCGATCTTGGGTACTCCCGCCCCGCATCAATTCCTTTACCCAAATTTTAGTAGCCGCCGTACTTCAACCATCACCCCCACTCCTCCAGCACTGACCTTATAGTAAAATTGCAGTAGCCAAGGCATATGAACCGTCGCCCTCCCTCGTCCACCACCATCTCTACCCACCATTACTAAAATTTTCAGTAGCCGCGGCGTATCCTCAAACACCACCCCGCCCCCCTCCATAGTCCCCCACCCGGCCCCCTCCCCCCTCAAACCCTAGCTCGCCGCCGCCGCCAACCCCTACCGGTCTGCCCATTCCTCCCAGCTTAGATAATAAAGTTTAGGTTACCCAGCGATTCTCGTACCGTCGCCCCACTCCCCTGAGTTTTTAGATGAGGCCTGCGGTGTCCCTCCCCGCCAGATCCACATCCCCTGCTCTAAAATGTCATAGCCTAAGCCCGACCGCGTATCCCGGGGAGCCCGACGAGCGTTCGGCCAAGAAGAGGTTTATCATGGCCTCTCCGGCGGACGTTGGCGAGGTGGTCGCCGTTCGCCCCGACCTGTCGATCCCGGAGCAACACCTCGCCGCGGAAGCCGGCGAAGACGTTGACTACGTTGCCATGCCGAAGGCTTCACGTCAGCGGGCTAGCGTATTACTGTATCTCGGGAAAGCTGGCTACGACATCAAGCTCGTCGACAGCGACGGCTTCATGCGGGCCATGTCAAAGGTTAAGTGGTCCATCCCCAACCCCTCTGGTTCAACTGTCGTCGATCTCTTCGATGGCCCTACTCCTAATCTCCTCCGCCACGCGGTGAAGGATCTGCGATCCTTGTACGCCATCGAGCCCATTTTGTCATTTCTGAAGGACACGTTCTACGGCGGCGGCTTGGGATCCTCAATTCGCAAGTCAGATCTCATCGACCACGACCACGAGGAGGGCACCCACAAAGGTTCTTCCAAGGTGAAACAGCCCATCCGTGACATCAGAGAGCGCACCATGGGTCTGTGCTCTTCCAACTGGAAGGATCCCATCCATGACATGTGAGGCAACATCCTATCAGCAAATCTTACCTTTTCTAGCTTGCCAACCCGTACCCTCTGTTGTAGTAGCTTTTGCCATGCGGTGTTTTAACTGTGCCATATTTAATTATTTCAGTTATGCAAAAATGTAATGTTCAATAGGGCTATGTGATGTTTAAGTATGAATTGTCCACTTCAGTTTCACGAATGGCTATATTTGGTTGTTTATAGTGAGTAGATGCCTTGTTTATCTGTATTTGGTTGTTTGGTTGGTTGCAGTGAGCATTTGTCCAGTTATCGAGCAGATGCCTTGTTTATCTGTATTTGGTTGTTAGGTTGGTTGTAGTGAGCATTTGTCCAGTTATCAAGCAGATGCCTTGTTTATCTGTATTTGGTTGTTAGGTTGGTTGAAGAGAGCATTTGTCCAGTTTTCAAGCAGATTCCTTGTTTATCTATATTTGCTTGTTAGGTTGGTTGTAGTGAGCATTTGTCCAGTTTTCAAACATATGCCCTGTTTATCTGTATTTGCTTGTTAGCTTGGTTGCAGTGAGACTCTGTCCAGTTTTCAATGGCTATATTTGGTTGTTATACTGATCATTTATGCCTTGTTTAATTAAGTCATTCCCAATGTGATGTTCATTATGTGCAAGTCAGAACTGTGCTGCTCGATTGCATCAATACCAGTTTGAACGGCTATATTTGGTTCCAGTTATGCCTGGTGTAGTTAACACATGCCCTTTATTTCAGTTTTACACATTTATCCAGTGTGATGTTTAAGCATGACCTATGTTCTATTCATTTTCAACAATACCAGTTTGAATTGCAATATTTGATGGTTGTTAAGCCTGTTGTAGGTAACATTCCCTTCCATTTTATATCTGCTTTAACAGCATGCTGAAACCAACACATTCAAGCTATCATTTGGAGATGATGTTGTTTACCTTTGCTATATTTGTTTGATGTTAAGGTTGCTGTACTTATCATGCCTTTCCACTACTTATGCAGGACAACAACGGGAGTGGCCACCATTTTCCACCGAGGTTAGTTTCATCCCTCGACTTGTACTCCCCCCGTCGTTACATAATGTAGTACATATAGATCCAGACCTGGACACTTGTTAGCTTCTAATATTGACTTGTTGCTTGTAGGTACATATACCCTTGGCAACGATCCACGCATCGACCCTTTTTGCGTATGGGGCAATGAGATATTCATGAACAAGCATCAAGTGAGGAAACTGATAAGGATTATTAGCAAAAAGAGACGAACAGTGGCAAGAAAATTATTTGTTTACGCTCTATCCAACACAACAGTGAGCTGTAGGATGGTAACTAGAAACTCTGCAGCCTTCTCTTATTACTGGCCATAATGAGTTGTTAGACAACAATGTCTGAATCTTTTTCGTTCGCAGTGGTTCCCGAAGCAGTTTACTCAAGATTACCTCGCAAAGTACATGATTGGTGGACATGCAATGAAGGTTAAAGTATTTCATCCAGACTATAATGACCATCGAGAAGTCCTTATGAAGACAGTGAAGGATGGACGGGCAGCCATCAGAAGGGGTTGGCCTAGAGTCGTGCGCGCATTACGCATGGAGGAGGGCACAATATGGGCATTCCACTTCACCTTCTCCAGCAACCAGAATGTCTTTCACCTCTCTCTTTACAGTCTTTAGTACAACTGTGGTTCATCATTCTTTACTTGGTGCGTCTGTAGTTCATCAGTATATGTACCTGTGCATCGAATTATGCATTCGTGGTTGAACCTATATTTGTAATAAACATGGTTCGATATGAAATAAGTGATTGCCTACTTTCAAATTCAAAATCTGTGATTTTTAAATGCAGGGATTAAATTAGGGATAAATTAGCGATTACACTACACATAGTTTGCAAAAGCGAAACATCTGCGCTAGACGTGGAGATCAGACACGTTTCTCGGATCCACTACATGTGCGATCAATCTCTACTGCACACACGATCATCCAAGAAAAAAACATGTGTGATTAACAACAGCATCGCACACAGTTCCTTCTTATAAAAATGTTTGTGAATGTCACCTTATCACACACGCTTGGCAATTATGGACTGTTTATGATGTTGTGTGCATCGCAAACATTTGGTCATTGAAGAATGCGTGCAATAGGTCTTCATCCGACGCGGGTACGATGGATGGATCATGTGGGATGTATTCAAGCTTCGCATACAGTTTTATAGGGACAACTGTATGCGCTCTTACATCGAATCGCATACAGTCGAGGAAAAGTAAATGTGTGTGATTGTCTGCTTATCGTACACGTTCTATAATCATGAACTGTTTGTGATGGGTCGCGCATCGTATACATAGCACCACAGAATACCGACTGCGATGACAATGCGAGCACAAACAAATTGCAAGGATGAAGCATTTTGGATATGCGATATCATAAACAGTTTTATAGGGACAACTGTATGCATCAAGGCTCCCTATCCCCGATGGTTTCTGGGTTGTGTGGGAAGGACCCCCCTATCACAGTCACTCACTAGGCGATGGTTCAAAATGCCGTCGCGGAAAGGGGTTAAAAACCGTTTGTATATCACCTCACTGTACCAGTGTGTAGAAGGCATGTGGATCCTAAGGCTCGTAGGAGGCCCATGGTCATACAACAGGTAGCAGGACCATGGTTACAATGGTCTGTATGTTGCCCACGGTTATTGTGGCCTAGTTTTAAAAAATATGTTATTGTGGCCACTAGCAAACCGCAGAAAAAGAACTGCAGTGACTACAAGCAAACAAATAAACAAGACAGTAAGGAAATAAATAAGCAAGCAACTTACGCTAGGCTATTACGGCTATTACACATATTACATCCACTGGGTATCAAAGTTCACCACCAGTGCAAATATAGTGAACAAAGCAGCATATTACATACACTCGGCGTCTAAATTGGCCACCAGTGCAAATAAACGCGGCGGCAAAACAAGTCCAGAACTGAAACCACTTCAGAAGAGCTCAAGACACGATATCCTGGGTACCCACCATGCTGGCAAGAAGCTTAGCAAGCTTATTAGCTTTCTCTTGTTTGGTGCTAAAATCCTCCAATGCTTGCTGTTGCACTAGAAAGTACACATCTGAATTCTGCAGGGACTTCCTCAGTCCTTTGGCTTCTTGTCGCAGCACAACTGACTGATGCCTTTCAGCTTGTAGCTGAGACTCAAGAAGCCGAAGTGATTCAGGCAGTGAGTTCGAAGAGCTTGTGCTAGCGGTAGTGGCCAGTAACTCGAACATTACATGAAGGCAGGACTTTGGAGTTGTCTCACTGTCTACAAGATAGTTTTTATCACCTTTCTTGGAGGCCAACAGGGTTGTCTCACTATCTTGAACCTTATCTGCATTACTTTCTCTAACATTGCATAATGGGGTGCTCTTCTCCAATATTCTGTCGGCATTCTACAAGAGAAACAAGCAGACACATCACATGTTTAGCATGTAGTATATGAAACTCATTTTGGTAAACCGGTTCAGTAGTAAGGTGGACAGGATAAAAGCATGAAACAAACATATATCTATGTACTATGGTCACTGTATTGTCAATATCATTCTAGGTAGACAGATACTATTGATTGCGGCCCAATATGTACCCCACAACCATTTAAAAACTCAAGCTTGAGCATTAGTTTGGACCTGACTTGGAGTCTAAGAGGTGAACATGATGATAAAGTAGCATTTAATATTAAGCGATGAATAACATAAGCAGACACGAAAGAGTGTGACCTCTCTTGTGGACCCATGTAGTCCTCAAGGTCATCTGCTCAGTTGATGATGGTAATGCAGTTGTCGTGGTTGCCGATGGCGGGGAAGAAGATCTGAGGCGGCGAAAGACAGTCTGGAGGGCGGATCCCTGTTGTGGTGGACCCTTCTGTCGTTGGAGCAGCTGAGCTGGGGTGGACGACGGTGCGACAGGAGCGGGACAAACCACACAAGGTTTTCTTTGACACATATATGTAACAGAAGTAATTCTGTAAGGGCTCGTTTAAATTGGAGGATTCTAACAATATAGGGATAGGAGATACACAGGAATATGATAGGAATGCATTGGCAAAACAGAGAATTAAAAAACACAGGATTTCTATCAATCTGGGTGTTTGGTTCACAGGAATTGGAAGATCACAGGAAATTAAATCAAACCACAAGAAAATGTACAGTTATAATGCTGTTATGCTACTATCACTTAGTCTTGTGCTTCATGAATAGGAATTTGAAGGAGGGCCAAGTGGATATTAAAATTCCTACGGTTTTTCTTTGAAAGAGACACTAAAGGAACAAATCCTACAGTTTTCCTTTGCTCCATTCCTTTGAACCAAATGCATGAATAGCAGTACCATAGGAAACTTTCCAATTCCTATGTTTTTCCTTCACTTTTCCTTTCAGGCCTCCTTTGGTTTAGAGGAATCTTATAGGAATTTCATCGGATAGGATTTCTATAGGAAAAATTCCTTTAGAGCCCTTTGGTTTGTAGGAATGGGATCCTATTCCTATGGAGGAATTCTTCATATCCTCCACATTTGATAGGAAAATAAACATTAGCCTAGACTCAATGGAAAAAATCCTATGATGTGAATCAAAGGGCATGTCCTTTCCTATTCCTACTCATAGGATTTGAGATACATGTCATCTCATTTCCTATGACTTTCCTATTCCTATGATTTTCCTACCCTATGAACCTGGCGATTCTAGTAGGCAGGCTTGAACAGGCAAAAGCCTGCACTCTAAAAATGTTTTTGTGCTACTTCTACTACTTTGGACCCAGGCCATTGCCCTACTAGCTCAACTCCTAGGCCCATCTAATCATGCACAACTCAAACGCACAAATATAAATAATGATGGCTTTCGAGAGAGTCCATCACGGATAGCTAAGTTGACTAGTACCTCACTGCTTGTCATATAGGAGAAACTAATCGTATTTCACATTACTACGCGTGCTAAGTGGACAATATATATAACATGTAGAGTAAAAAAGCGATGCGACAAGTGTATAACCTCTTTGGCGAAGCCATGTCGATCTCAGCATCATTGGGTTGGTCGCTGAGGATGCTGCGGCTGATGTGGCTATCGGAGGAGGGGAAGAAGATCTTAGGCATCTGGAGATGGAGCCGAGGGTACTGCTCCACTGTGATGGAGGGTTTCGTTGTTGGAACAGCTCCAGTGAGGTGTACGACGGCGAGGCTGAAGCAGGACAAGAGAGACAACGTTAACCTAAAGTGGTATTCTAATAGCACCTCCAATAGATGATGTAAAATACATCACCAAAAAGTGCTAGATGTAAAATACATCAGCCGCTCATCTGTGAACTTAACTGTCGAAACTGAATTTTGCCGTCGAAACTGAATTTTATTGTTGAAACTGAACGAACTAGTAGCAGAAAAGCAGTGCACTAATAGTTTTGGCCGCTCGAGCACTAGTGGTAGAGTAGCAGTGATCTAAATTGGTAGCCGCTCTAGCAGGGGACGTAGTACCAGAGAGCAGCCGGGGCAGCTGGTCGTGCAGCAGTCGTAGTGCCCGGAGCAGCAGCGCGTGCGAGAGCCAGGGCAACTGGTCGTGTAGCAGCATCTCGGGTCGCAGCAGTAGGGGCTCGAGCGAGAGCCGGAGCTGCTGCTCGTGCAGCAACAATGCGAGCAAGAGCAAGAGCAGACCGGGCAGGGAACCGAGAGCAAGAGCAGAGCAGCAGTGAGAGTGAGAGCCGAAGCAGCAGTAGGGCCAGTTAGAGCCGGAGCAGTAGCAACAGCTCCTACTGATGTGTATGTCACCGCCGAGGGAGCGACGCCGTGAAGGAAATGGCCGGTGATGCCGCCATAGATGGAGCTGCGCCATGGCGGCTCAGGACCGAGTGCCAACAGCATTGTGAGATCGAATCAAGAAGAAAATGCAGCAATTAGTGTAGAACCTCTTTGGTGGCGCCGATTAGGCCTCAGCTTCATCTAAGGAATTGGTGATGGTGCTGCTCTTCCAGTGGTGCAGGTGAAGACGGCGCTGTGGGAATGGAGGTGGCGCGATAGACGAGGCGAACATCAGGGCAGCTCCTTGGAGGTGGAGGACGGGGTGACTGAACCGGTGGGACGATGAGATCAACGACGGATCCTCATCCGGTGCGGTGGATGAGGGACGTCGAGCTGTTGCAGTGGACGATGTCGTCGGGGAAGAGGCTCCGGCTGGGCGCGGGTCGGGTGGCGGACGGAGGAGGGTGTGCGGCTTCACGGGTTTTCGCGGCCTCGATGTACGAATGGGGGGTGGAGGGGATAGGAGGGGGGAACCATGGCTTAGGGACGCGCTTGTCCGAAATATGGGGTAAGTTATGAAAGTACCCCCACCAATTTGAACTAGGAGGTTCTTTCGGTTCAGGGGTATCACGGGAATTTCGCGTGTCGGGAATTCACAGAAGGTTGGAGTTTTCGCGCGCGTTGTAATTTTGGGATAGCAAGGCGTGGGTTGAGATGGAGGGAGTTTTCAGACCACAGCGAGACAAAGAGATATCTTAAAATTTCGGGATAACAAGGCGCGGGTTGAAGAGGCAGGAATTTCGTAGCACAATAGACAAAGAGATGCTAGCTTGAAATTTCGGGATAACAAGGTGCGGCTTGAAATTTCGGGAGAACAAGCTTAACGTGTACAAAAAAACAAATCAAAAGACAATTCGCACCCCACTAGAGAGAGAAATGTCCCATTTTACTATATTACTACAAATGCCATTCAAAAACAACAACAAAAAACTGAAACAAATCGGGAGAACAAGCTTAACGTGTACAGTACCAAACCAATTTGCACTTCCCGCAACAATAAAAAAACAATTCGTACTGTCTAGCATATGGACTCAATTTGAGTACATTTTCCCTATTTGAATGGGGTTGTACTCGGGTTTGTTATACTACCATCTAAATATTATCTTCACAACACATGACATGAATATAGGAGTAGTAAATTCTCATATAAATATGAACTACATGTACATACGATCTCGAATTCAAATATGTGTATCCATTTTATGTTGAATTCAAATCATAGTACATGTATGCTCTAGCTAAATGTTCAAAATCTAAACCATGTTTGATACTATGTACAATGTGTTTAACACACGCAACACGCGCGCGCGCGCACACACACACACACACACACGCACACACACACACCCACACCACCCACCCCCCCCCCCCACACACACCATTTAGATATGAGCTGCGAAAGCCACCCATCATCTCCAATTTGAATAGTTGTGTCGATGCATGCATGGATGCAATGTGGCCAAACGATGCCTGCCATCGGTATCCCAAATTCAAATCAGTTTGACCTTGTTTAATGTGTATACAGTATAGCATGCTTGTTTCAAAACCACACCACGCATATCTCAATTATATTCATGCATGCATGGGTTTCAAACATCATGATCTCTTATTCAAATATTTGAATTCACTTTTACATTGATTATGACCTCACCAAGTCTTTTACACCCACATAGTCGTCTTCTCTTATAGTTGTACTACTAACTTTCTCTCGTGCATGCATGCACACACACTACCACTCGGCATTATCCATCGCACACACACAATCTTTTTCTTCAGGTCGGTCTCCCATGCATGCACACACACCTCCCCCTCTTCATCACTTCGGGCATTCTTTATCTCTCACATGCATGCACAATGATCGATGGTCCTCTATGTGTGTACATATATAGCTAGGTCTTTCCCTATTTTCCACACAAACCGATCGATCTATATCTCTAGTCAGGTCTCACCCTCTTTCCCACGTACACATCGATCAATCTACCTCTCTATATAGAACTGCATAGCTAATACACACACATTATCTATCCATCATCTCCCTCTCATCATCCATGCCTTCCGCTTCATCTCTTAGACGTGTGCACAGTGGCGGAGACAGGGGCAACAAGGGCCCTGGCCCCGCTAACATCACTATATTGAGGCTAATATGAATGTGATCAGTAGATCAATTGCTGGTAAAATGGTTTAAGCTGATGAATTGGCCCTCCCCACAAGGATTAGCAATGCTTGGCCCCCTCATTTAATTTTCATGGCTCCGCCACTGCGTGCAACCGCATACGTTCTCGCCCCCTCTTTTTAAATATCGATCTCGCACTTGTACACTCCTTCCCAGTCTCCCTCCCCTTGGCCCCTCGCACCACCTTCCAGCACCCCCTATCCCAGTGCTTGTACGCTCGTAGAGCTCTTACCTCTATCTGTCTCTATCGATATCTCGCGCAGTCGACCCCTCCCCTCCCTTCTCGTATATCACCCCGGCCCCATGCACATACATGTATGTATATAGGCCTCTCTTTCACACAAATTGCATTGACACATATGCCATCACCATATCTCAGTATCTCTCACACGCATGGACTACGTGTATGAAAGAGAAGAGGTGCACACATGCACTCGTTCCCACATACAAACGCGCGGGTGCACGGTGGAGCACATTTGTACAAAAAATGTGTGTGTAGAAAGGCTTTAGATGATGTGCCACTAGTCTATATCTATACCTCTATATCTATA
Organism: Thinopyrum elongatum; assembly: GCA_011799875.1. Taxonomy (NCBI): domain Eukaryota; kingdom Viridiplantae; phylum Streptophyta; class Magnoliopsida; order Poales; family Poaceae; genus Thinopyrum; species Thinopyrum elongatum. The sequence continues at coordinate 289,605,134 of CM022299.1, read as the reverse complement.
CCCCTATATAGTGTGCGAATAACTTTGAAAGTTGGTCGTTGGATGAAGCCAATCCGATAGTGCAAAGATGTCAAATCCGAGCACTACTAGCCATTGGATATCATCTACATTCCACCAGATTCTGCCACATGTACAATCTACAAGACTGCATGGTTGAACTTAAGCATAATGCCCAAACCTCAAAACACAAGCACTTATCCTTTGTTCTAGAATCTTCCGTATCACAATTGCCCAAACTTTTTTTTCTAAATGAGTTGCCACTATTTGTTTTTTACTTTATGCTTTACAATGCACAATTCAATGAATCTTAAATTAGATTAACTTTTTTATAAAACTAATTGATTTTGAATGAGATGAACTATAAGAATTAAACGAACATCTACATCATGCATATATGACTCAAAGCTTACATGCTATAGTCTGGTATTTATTCATAATTTGGTTGCCAAATCTCATGCGTGCAATGCACGTGTACCTTACTAGTACTTCCAGTATGTGCAAAACATGTAAATTAGAATTCCAATGGCCCGCTACATAGTGTCTCTCCCTTTTTCAGTCAATATATTATGATTAAAATGATGTGGGGGGGCATCCATGAAGCCACGTGGCACATGTGGAGGTGTTGTTGTGACCTTCTTGTGTGTATTGATCACAGTGATGTGCTGCTGGTTCCAGAAGAATGTACTCGTCCTCTCTCACGGACACTGGTGGAGTACGTGCACAAAGAGAAGATGTGCACGCACGCACTCATTCCCTCGCACGCACACGTGAGTACATAGTGGAACGCATTTTTGTACAAAATCCACCCCATGTGATAATTTGACACGTGCAAAGTCATTCACTTAATGGATGGCCAATTAATACAGTGCATGCAAATTGAGTGGACGTGAGGGAGGAAGAAGTTGAGAATGACATTACTACTCCACTACATGCATGCGAGTAGTTAAATCATAGGTTGCTACTTCCATTGGTCTCCTTCGTATTTTGTGCCAAATTTTAACTAACACAATATTAATGCATGTCATAAAAAATAATATCATCGAAAAATATGTTCAAATGCGAATCCAATGATATAATTTTTGGTGACATGCATTAACATTTTATTAGTTAATTTTTTGGTCAAAATTTGGCAAAAAATACAAAGGGGGCCAATAAACCAGGACGCAGGTAACATGATCAATTTTTGCCTGGGTTACTGTTGGTGGCATTGTACTTAAATATGGACGAAGTGGAGTAGTACTATCTTGATCTTAGCCTCGCAGGGCTCTCCCAGTGCCTACGCTCGCCTCCCCGCCTCGCCCATCGGATCCCGCCATGGATAATCCCTTAGATCCCAGCATCCCGCGGGCTGCCCCCTTGCTGCGGCCCGCAACACTGTCACCTTTGAGCGAAACCCACATGTGTTTCAGAGGGGATCCATTACTCTGGAATCATAGATCGGTGGCGCCGGAGGACATGCCGGGGCTACGTTGGAGGTGGTGGGCAGCAAGGGCAAATCGGATCGAGGAAGCGTCGCATCGATTGGAGACAAGTCCGAAGGAGCTTTGCCTAGCGAAGCACAAGGCGGAGGTGCAAGTCGATCTCAGGGGAGAGATGCTGAGGGATGTCAGCATCTGGCAGTGTCGCATTGATTTCGAGCTGGGGCTAATGGCAGAGATCATATTCACAGAGTCGACTGCGGAGGAAAGAACACGCATGCCTGCGGGATGGGATGAGCAGCTGGTGCAACTGTTCAAATGGGTGGTAGGAGAAGCCAAATCACAGAACCAGCTGTGGCGGCGGCGCTGGGCATGCATCATAGGTGAGGTGAGCTGCCCTCCTTCCCCGCCAGCGATGCAGTGACCTACTCGGTTGCTGCTGCAGTGAACTTGCGGTGCCATGGCGGTTTGCAACCGTGACAATCACTCCATCTATATGTATTGTATTTCTGTGAAAATACTTGGTCATTTGGAAAAAGATGGTAATTGATTTATCACGAGTTTTTGAATGCTTGGTCATGACAATCACCCGAAGCCACAACCACAAGTCTCCATCGCATAATACGTGACGGTCGGTCGCACCAACAGACGGTCGGTCGGACCCGCGTCTCACCGAAGGGACACGCATCGGCTTGGTCTGACATGTATGATCAGGTACATCACTGACATGTGTGACTGCATTTGAGCAGTAGTACTTGAAATTTGTGTTCCAGGATACTCATCAGGAGCCGTTTCGGGCTTCGAAACCAAAACCATCAATAAATCTTTAGCTTGTTCCCATCACATTCCAAAGTAGTACTACCATGCTATAATTAAGTGCAAACCTGTTCACACCTATCAAACCTGAACGTGTTCCCACTATGCAGGTTTTAGTACTAGTTGCTCTACCTTCCTCCCCATAAGTCTTTCTTGTTCGTCCTTGCTTGCCATGGCCGGTGTGCAGAGCTATAACTCAAGAACTACTAGTGACAAGGGAGCGGTGACTCGGAAAAAAGAGAGAGGGCTCGCAGCCTCGCGGAGGCCTCGAAAGATCTCTCATGGGCAAGCGAGGGCTCCCAGGAGCGTACTAGCCGCAGAGGCGAACATGCCGAGCTGGCGACACTGGAGTCGTTATCCCTCGACAACATGCCCGCTCAGCTCAATAAGCCTGAGGAGCTGATCGCTGGTTTGGTGAAGCTGTTGAAGGAGAGCCTCGAGGACATGCCCGCTTAGCTCAATAAGCAGAATGAGTTGACCGCCAGTTTGGTGAAGCTGCTGAAGGAGAGCATTGCCTCGGGTAAGAAGGCGACCAGCGAAATCCTGCAACTTCAAGAGGACAAGGCGAAGCTCCGCCATGAGCTCGACCTGCTGAAGGAGGAGATTTTGGCTGGAAGAAGCTGGATGAGAAGAGGATTTCCTTGGTGAAGATGTCGAACGCCCTCATCATGGAACAAAAGGAGGAGTTGGCAAAGCTCCGCATCGAGCACCTGGCTATTGTCAAGCAACGTAATGCAGTCGTGGAAGAGATGATGCACGCTCGCCTCGAGAAATCCCATGTCATGGACACAATGAAGAAGATGGCGGAGGAGAGGCACGAGGAGATGAAGGTCGTGGAGGCGATGAAGAAGCAGTTAGGACTCCACGGCCAGCAACCCTTCATGAAGTAGAGAGTAGCGACCCGGACTTGTGTCTGCGTCTTCCTTCTTTGGGGGGGGTGGGGTAATCTTCCTTCTTCTTTTGCTCTTGTGTTTCTTCTTTTGCTTCGGGTGTTTCACCGCATGTGTCACGTTCTCTGCGAGGCACGAATAGAACAATGCTAATGATGAGCGACACTTTGGGATCAATCACAAGTAAATTATATCATTTTTATCCCCATATCGCACTGGGATGCCGTGTTTTGCACTCCTCCGTCGTACTAGCACTCCAGTGGAAAACTAGAGTATACCACACGGTTCTTTGCTCCTCCTCAGGTCATCGGCAACAATTATACGAGCAGTTAAATCACAAGGCCCCACCTTCCAGTAGTAATGAGCCGTCAAATCACAAAGGCCCTCGCCTCTCTGTCAAACCGACCAGGCAAGACTGCCCCGCCCTCACCTTTTAAATGTACTTTTGTACAGTAGTAGTATCGATGGATTGCGCCATGGAGCAAAACTAACAAGATGAAACTAAAGAAAAAAGGTGGTAGATATACAGAGCGCTCATCGCCAAATTATGCATAGTACTATTAAAAAAGCTAGTACATGCTTAGATGGTGCGCTAAAGTCTATTAAAGAAATTAGCATACCTATTTAATTCTTTGACAACTAAACTCCTTCATGCTTTGGGTAAACTTCTCTTATTTAAGTTTTTTTAGAATTACTTATCTCATTTAAGTGTTTTGCTTATGTGGCATGCTTAGAGCGTGGTTAATAGTATAGCTAACTGCTGGCTATATGATGTTGGCCATATCATATATAGTCATCACTTGTCGTTACTCATACATAGTATGTATATAATGTGAAGAAACGAGTGGTAGTACTACCAACTACTAGATGAACTGTAAGAAATACTAGTACGTACGTACTAAAGAGTTCAAGTAATAAGAAAGAACATAACATAGTTCTGCTGGGGGCTCAGCACAACACACCCCTGAAATAAAATTAAGCCCTGAAATTAACTAAGCAACTAATCAGGTAGACACTGCGTTAGAACCACCATGAGCAACGACACTGCCACCTTACTCGGACTCCTCGTCCACGTCCTCGACTTCGTCCTTGTCCCTCTTCCTCTTTGCTTATACTTCTTTGCTTGAACCACACACTAGGCTCTCGCTCTTCATCCAACCCTTGTAGATATTTAAACAAAGGTAGGCATCCATTGTAGCGTACTGGATGTGGTCTTTATCTATTTCATTCCACTCCCATGCACGATGAAATGTGTAGTGAGGTTTCGTCAGTTTATCGTATGAAGGATCAATCATGGCTCATGCCAAGGTCAACATTGAAGGCTGACGGGAGGACACTAGCCTATTCTTCTGGAGGTCGAAGGGCTGGCCTACAACGAGGCCTATCCGACCTAGGACTTCCTTGTCGTTCTTAAAGTCTACAGTAACGAAATTGAATCTGTCGTCCTTGAGGAAGTCCTCAAAATTCTGGCACCTAACGTCGGCATGGCATATGTGGTAGACCAAGCACAAGTTATGTATGCAAACCTGGATCACAGCGGGCTTCTTCATCTCTTCCTTCTTTAGAAGCTTCTTTTTTTCCAGGACTGTGGTGTACTCAACATATAGCCCGGCGACCCACTCATCCTTTGAACTTTCGAACATGTGTTGGAAGCGACCAAGGCATGCTTCCACCATCGAGGATCTACGGGTGTAGATGACGTCGAACTCATCGCCGGTGATGGTTCTAACCTTGTACTCACCGCCGATCATGGATATTTGGGACTCCATGGATTTTGGAGGCGGGTCAGAATTAGTGGAACTGCTGTAATGTGAAAGGACGGGACGACTTGGAGCGAACTACTGTAATGTTAAAGGACGGCCAGGGATGAGTAGGAGCGAACTGCTAGCGGTTTTCCGATTGTAAAAATGCTGATTGGGGCGTGTGAACGGCCGGGTAGTGGCTTGCCCGGTGGATAAATGGCTGCATGCACAGTACTATGGGGGCCCAATTAGATGTCATGTCTACTAGACCCACTTCATAGGCCTGACAGTATAGCATCTGCGTGTTCGCATGTCAAGCATCGTGAAAATTTCAGGTGATACGAAGCTTTCCATGCTCCCATGTTACGGGCTTCCGAGAGCCCTTGGATCTGAGATCGAACGGTTGCATGGCATGATTCTAGACCTATGGGTGAATATCACATCCTGGAGGGTTTTTCTGCAAATTTTCAGCAACTTAGCATGCGGCCGTTCGATCTCAGATCTAAGGTCTCTCAGCAGCCCGTATCATGGTCGCGCCTACTACGACCGTCGCCTCGCTCGCACGGTCACGCCCTTGGAGATTTCAGACGGCTATAAATGAGCAATTTTTTGCCTACTTCGCATGCATGAAACTACTTCCTTCGTCCAGGTGCTTTAGGCTATGTGATGTTGACATGTCATACATAGTCATCACTTATACTCACTCATACAACAAGGTTAGCTATAAGGTTGGCTATAAGAGTATTTTTTTTTTACTTCTCTCTATCTCTTTCTTCGTAGAAAAGTATTTATTGCATTTGCCAAGGAGTACATATATACTCCCTCTGTCCTTGAAAGAGTGTACTTCCAACTTTGTTGGAGGGTCAAACTATCTCAAAGTTTAACCGAGTTTGTGCAAAAATATGTCAATGCTTGTGAAACCAAATAGGTATATGACGAAAATATATTTTGTCATGAATCTAATGCTACTAATTTGATGGCATAAATGTTGGTCTATTATTGTATAAATATGGTCAAACATAAAAAAGTTTGACTTTCCAACAAAGTTGGAAGTACACTCTTTCAAGGACGGGGGGAGTAAGTAGCTAGGGTCTTGCACGAGAGCCCACTCCCACCATTTTTCCATGTCTCTCTCCTCCAGATATAAGCAAAAGTGCCATGTAAGCGGGCTATAAGCCCATTATTGTAGAGTACTTGTTCTTAGCACCTGTATACCATGGAGGGTATCAGGGAAGACTCACCCTGGTCGTAGCGCTGCAGTAATAATGGTAATGGCTAGTCAAATCATAGGGCCCCACCTGTCCAACAGTAACGAGCCATCAAATCAATAGCCCAACGTTTCCAGCAGTAAGTTGAATCCGCTACTCCTCATCTTCTCGCCTCTCTATCGAACCGACTAGGTGGAACTGCCCCGCCTATCGCGTGGAAAAAGCCCCACCCTCAAATTTTAAATATAATTTTGTATCCATGGATTGCGCCATGGAGCAAAGCCAGAAGAAAACGACGATACACATGTATGCAGCACGCCCGTCATGTTCGCGTCGCACCCCAGGCGGTCAGTCGGTCTGGCACGCCGCTCACCAAATGGAATGCGCATCATATTGTGTTTGCACACACATGTGTGATACGTCTCTGTCGTATCTATAATTTTTCGTTGTTCCATGTCAATATTATACAACTTTCACATACTTTTGCCAACAATTTATATGATTTATTGGACTAACATATTGATCCAGTGCCCAGTGCCAGTTCCTGTTTGTTGTATGTTTTTTGTTTCATAGAATATCCATATCAAACGAAGTCCAAATGCGATAAAACTATACGGAGTTTTTTTTGGAATATATGTGATTTTTTGGAAGAAGAATCAGCGCAAGATGGTGCTTGAGGGGCCCACTAGGCACCAGGGCGCGCTACGGGGTGCCCGGCGTGCCCTGATGGGTAGTGGGCACCTCGTAAGGTGGTTGCTACCCTTCTTTCGCCGCAAGAAAGATAATTTATGGATAAAAATCCCCTCAAAATTTCAGCCCAATCGGAGTTACGGATCTCCGAGAATTTAAGAAACGGTGAAGGGCCAGAAAACAAGAATGCGAAACAGAAGAGAACAGAGAGATAGATCCAATCTAGGAGGGGCTCCTGCCCCTCCGCCAACATGGAGTCCATGGACCAGAGGGAAAACCCTCCTCCCATCTAGGGGGGAGGCCAAGGAAGAAGAAGAAGAAGGAGGGGGGCTCTCTCCCCCTCTCTCCAGGTGGCGCTGGAGTGTCGCCGGGCAAGGATTGTGACGGCGATCTACATCAACAACTTTGCTACCGTCAACACCAACCTTCTCCCCCTCTATGCAGCGGTGTAATCTCTCTATTCTCGCTGTAATTCTCTACTTAAACATGGTGCTCAACACTATATATTATTATCCAATGAGATGTGGTTATCATATGATGTTTGAGTAGATCTGTTTTGTCCTATGGGTTGATTGATGATCTTGGTTGGTTTGAGCTGTATATTTTATTTTGGTGCTGACCTATGGTGCCCTCCATGTTGCACAAATGTGAGGGATCCCCACTGTAGGGTGTTGCAATACGTTCATGATTCTCTTATGGTGGGTGGCTAGAGTGACAGAAGCTTACGCCCGAGTAAGGGGGTTGTTGCGCATGGGAGTAAAGGGGACAAAAGCTTTCTACTAAACAACTAACTTTTATTATCTTGCAAAGTATTCGTAGTTTTATTCTCGCAAAGTACTTATAGTTTTATTCTTGTTCTAGGTAAAGCAAATTTTAAGTGTGTGTAGAGTTGTAACGGTGGTCGATAGAACTTGAGGAATATTTGTTCTACCTTTAGCTCCTCGTTGGGTTGAACACTCTTAGTTATCAACAAAGGCTACAAACGATCCCCTATACTTGTGGGTTATCAAGACCTTTTTTTGGCACCGTTGCCAGGGAGCAATAGCGTGGGTGAATATTCTCGTGTGTGCTTGTTTGCTTTATCACTAAGTAGATTTTATTTTCTGTTCTAAGTTGTTCTCTATCTTTAGTTATGGATATGGAACACGAAATACCAAAAAAATTAGTTGTACTTGCTACTCATGGAGATGGGGAACCTGCTAAAACCCTCAATACTCGTTATGTGAAAAATATTAAACACTACTTTGATAATCCTGAGAAAACCCCATTCTACTTGATAATGGGAGACACGTTGGATCAACGTGAATACTTTAGGGATTATTGCTTGACTCAAAAGGGAAACTGTTATGGGATCAAATTGAAATGTTGCAATGGTATGCTTGGAATTTCTACTTGAGATATGATTATACTTGTTGCTCTAGGATGAAGGCTCGACAACTTCCCTTTTCATGTGAATTTAATGATAATGAAACCTTGGGTTCTTACACTAATGGTAGATATGATTACTATGATGTGGAACGAATAGAAGAATTTGTTGCTTTTAAGGGTGCTTATGAAATTGAATCTCTATTTGAAAAGTATGAAGATTATGATGATGCTATTTATAGACCTGAAAAATGTGCTATACTTAAATATTGCTATGATAATTATAAATACAATTCCGATATTGATGTATTTATTGAGAAAGTCTCCGCTGTCCAAGAAGAGATTAATATTTTGCAGGAATCTATGGAAGAAGAAATTGATGAAACTGTGAGCTCATTGGATGAAAAAGATGAGGAGAGTGAAGAACAAAAGGAGGAAGAGCGGATTGATCACCTGTGCCCACCTTCTAATGAAAGTAATTCTTTATTCCATACATTGTTTAATTTCCCTTCGTGCTTACCGAAGGATGAATGCTATGATGATTGCTATGATCCCTTGGATTCATTTGAAATATCCCTTTTTGATGAAATTGATGCTTGCTATGCTTGTGGCCATGATCCAATTTGAATGATGCTTATGGAGATGAACTTGCTATAGTTCCTTATGTTAAACATGAAATTATTGCTATTGCACCCACACATGATAGTCCTATTATCTTTTTGAATTCTCCCAACTACACTATATCGGAGAAGTTTGCTCTTATTAAGGATTATATTGATGGGTTGCATTTTACCATTTCACATGATAATTTTGATGAATATAATATGCATGTGCTTGCTGCTCCTACTTGCAATTTTTATGAGAGAGTAACTACATCTCTGCCTCTCTATGTTTCCAATATGATAAAATTGCAAGAAACTGTTTATACTATGCATTGGCCTTTACTTGATGTGCATGAATTGTTCTTTTATGACATGACAATGCATAGGAATAGACTTAGACTTCGTCATTATGTCATATATGTTGCTTTGTGCTCAATACTAAATTACAAATCATTGTTAATTAAAATTGGCTTTGATATACCTTGGGATCCGGGTGGATCAATTACCTGAGCACTTTATGCCTAGGTTAATGGCTTTAAAGAAAGCGCTGCTAGGGAGACAACCCGAAAGTTTTAGAGAGTCATTTTATTCTGTTTTTTGATTTTATAAAGTTTAAAAACAAAAAATATAGAGGGGAACTTAAAACTTTACAAAAAGAAAAGTGAAAGTGAGAAAGACGAGCACCGTGGAAGCGGGAGCATGCCTTGAACTTTGTTCATGCCCATGGAAACTTTGTGAATCTTGAATTACAGAAACTTTTCATCAAAAATAATTATCCCCTTGTACAAATCCATTGTATTATGAAAATAATGTGCCAAGATTTGCCTTTAGGATGTTTAGATTGCTTGTTTGGTATGTGCGGTGCAAAAACAGAAACTTTGGCTGTAGTGTGTGAATTTACATTTTTTTACTGGAATGTGAAAAGTTTCTGAAATTTTTACACAGTACTGCTATGCAAAAATTTTATTTTGTCCTAATTTTTCAGAATTTTGGGAGTTACAGAAGTATGGTCAAAGTTCAGATTGCTACAGACTATCCTGTTTTTCATAGATTCTGTTTTTGATGCATTGTTTTGCTTGTTTTGATGGAACTATGGAGTGTATCGATGGTATAACCCATGACGAAGTTAGAATACAGTAGGGATAATGCAAAAATAAAATTTGAATGGGTTTGCAACAATACTTAAAGTAGTGATTTGCTTTATTATACTAACGGATATCACGAGGGTTTTGTTAAGTTTTGTGTGGATGAAGTGTTCGAAGATCGAGGAGGTCTCGATATGAGGAGAAGGAGGAGAGGTAAGAGTTCAAGCTTGGGGATGCCCAAGGCACCCCAAGTAAATATTCAAGGAGACTCAAGCGTCTAAGCTTGGGGATGCCCCGGAAGGCATCCCATCTTTCTTCAACAAGTATCGGTATGTTTTGGTTTTTGTTTTGTTCACGTGATATGTGTAAATCTTGGAGCATCGTGTGATTTTTCTTTTTTTCTTTTAATAATGCACCATGCTAGTATGAGACAGTCCTTGTTTATTTATAGAATGCTCTATGCACTTCACTTATATCTTTTGAGTATGGCTTTATAGAATGCTTCATGTGCTTTTCTTATATCATTTGAAGTTTGGATTGACTGTTTCTCTACATACGGAAAACCGTTATTTGTAGAATGCTCTTTTGCTTCACTTATATTTATCAGAGTGTGGTATTTTGTAGAAAGAATTAAACTCTCTTTCTTCACTTATATCTATTTAGAGAGTCAACGGGAATTGGTCATTTGTATGGTTAGTCATAAAATCCTACATAAAACTTGTGGATCACAGAATATGATATATTTGATTCCTTGCAATAGTTTTGTGATATAGAGATGATAATATGTGGGAGATACTAGTGAATGATTGTGGTTAGTAAGAATATTGGTGTTAAGGTCTGTGATTCTCGAAGCATCCACGTATAGTCTCTCGTTATGCTAAGAAGTTGGAGCATGATTTATTATTGATTGTCTTCCTTATGAGTGGCGGTCCGGGACGAGCGATGGTCTTTTCCTACCAATCTATCCCCCTAGGGGCATGCGTAGTAGTACTTTGCTTCGAGGGCTAATAAACTTTTGCAATAAGTATGTGAGTTCTTTATGACTAATGTGAATCCATGGATTAAACGCACTCTTACCTTTCCGCAATTTGCTAGCCTCTACGGTACCATGCATTGCCCTTTCTCACCTCGAGATGTGGTGCAAACTTCGCAGGTGCATCCAAACCCCGTGATATGATACATTCTATCACACATAAGCCTTATTATATCTTCCTCAAAACAACCACCATACCTACATATTATGGCATTTCCATAGCCATTCCGAGATATATTGCCATGCAACTTTCACCGTTTCGTTTTTATGACTTGAGCATTCATTGTCATATTGCTTTGCATGATCGTAAGATAGCTAGCATGATATTTTCATGGCTTGTCCATTTTTTGATATCCTTGCTACGCTAGATCATTGCACATCCTGGTACACTACCAGAGGCATTCATATAGAGTCATACTTTGTTCTAGGCATCGAGTTGTAATTTTTATTTCTATTGAGTTGTAAGTAAATAGAAGTGTGATGATCATCATTATTCATTATTAGAGCATGTCCCAGTGAGGAAAGGATGATGGAGACTATGATTCCCCCACAAGTTGGGATGAGACTCTGGATAAAAAGAAAAAAAATGTGAGGCCAAAAAGAGCCCAAGAAAAAAAAGAAAAAAAAGAAAAGAAAAAAGAATGAGAGAAAGAGAGAAGGGGCATGCTAATTCCACACTTGTGCTTCAAAGTAGCACCATGCTTTTCATGTAGGGAGTCTCCTATGTAGTCACTTTCATATAATAGTGGGAATGTTTCATTATAGAACTTGGCTTGTATATTCCGATGATGGGCTTCCTCAAATGCCCGAGGTATTCATGAGCAAGCATGTTGGATGCACACCCACTTAGTTTTCATATTGAGCTTTCATACACTTATAGCTCTTAGTGCATCCGTTGCATGGCAATCCCTACTCCTCGCATTGACATCAATTGATAGGCATCTCCATAGCCCGTTGATTAGCCGCGTTGATGTGAGGCTTTCTTACTTTTTTGTCTTCTCTATGTTTACCCCTATCATCATACTCTATTCTACCCATAATGCTATGTCCATGGCTTGCACTCATGTATTGCGCGAGGGTTGAAAAATATGAAGCACGTTAAAAGTATGAACCAATTGCTCGGCTTGTCATTGGGATTGTGCATGATAAATACTTTGTGTTAAGAAGATGGAGCATGACAAGACTATATGATTTTGTAGGGATAGCGTTCTTTAGCATTGATATTTTGAAAGACATGATTGTTTGCTGGGATGCCTGAGTATTGATGTCTTTATGTCAAATTATAGACTATTGCTTTGAAACACTCGTGTCTTAATATTCATGCCATGATTATATTATATGATCAAGATTATGCTAGGTAGCATTCCACATCAAAAATTATCTTTTTTATCATTTACCTACTCGAGGACGAGCAGGAATTAAACTTGGGGATACTGATACGTCTCTGTGGTATCAATAAGTTTTTATTATTCCATGTCAATATTATACAACTTTCACATACTTTTGCCAACAATTTATATGATTTATTGGACTAACATATTGATCCAGTGCCCAGTGCCAGTTCCTATTTGTTGTATGTTTTTTGTTTAATAGAATATCCATATCAAACGAAGTCCAAACGCGATAAAACTATACAGAGATTTTTTTGGAATATATGTGATTTTTTGGAAGAAGAATCAGCGCAAGATGGTGCTTGAGGGGCCCACTAGGCACCAGGGCGCGCTACGGGGTGCCCGGCGTGCCCTGATGGGTAGTGGGCACCTCGTAAGGTGGTTGCTACCCTTCTTTCGCCGCAAGAAAGATAATTTATGTATAAAAATCCCCTCAAAATTTCAGCCCAATCGGAGTTACTGATCTCCGAGAATTTAAGAAACGGTGAAGGGCCAGAAAACAGGAACGCGAAACAGAAGAGAACAGAGAGATAGATCCAATCTAGGAGGGGCTCCTGCCCCTCCGCCACCATGGAGGCCATGGACCAGAGGGAAAACCCTCCTCCCATCTAGGGGGGAGGCCAAGGAAGAAGAAGAAGAAGGAGAGGGGCTCTCTCCCCCTCTCTCCAGGTGGCGCCGGAGGGTCGCCGGGCAAGGATTGTGACGGCGATCTACATCAACAACTTTGCTACCGTCAACACTAACCTTCTCCCCCTCTATGCAGCGGTGTAATCTCTCTATTCTCGCTGTAATTCTCTACTTAAACATGGTGCTCAACACTATATATTATTATCCAATGATATGTGGTTATCATATGATGTTTGAGTAGATCTGTTTTGTCCTATGGGTTGATTGATGATCGTGGTTGGTTTGAGCTGTATATTTTATTTTGGTGCTGACCTATGGTGCCCTCCATGTTGCGCAAATGTGAGGGATCCCCGCTGTAGGGTGTTGCAATACGTTCATGATTCTCTTATGGTGGGTGGCTAGAGTGACAGAAGCTTACGCCCGAGTAAGGGGGTTGTTGCGCATGGGAGTAAAGAGGACTTGATACTTAATGCTATGGTTGGATTTTACCTTAATGATCTTTGGTAGTTGTGGATGCTTGCTAGAATTCCAATCATAAGTGCATATGATCCAAGTACGGAAAGTATGTTAGCTCATGCCTCTCCCCCATATAAAATTGCAATAATGATTACCGGTTTAGTTATCGATCACCTAGGGACAAATAACTTTCTTGTGGGACAGAAGCTTGCTACTAAACAACTAACTTTTATTATCTTGCAAATTATTCGTAGTTTTATTCTCACAAAGTACTTATAGTTTTATTCTTGTTCTAGGTAAAGCAAATGTTAAGTGTGCGTAGAGTTGTATCTGTGGTCGATAGAATTTGAGGGAATATTTGTTCTACCTTTAGCTCCTCGTTGGGTTCGACACTCTTATTTATCGAAAGAGGCTACAACGATCCCCTATACTTGTGGGTTATCAATGTGGGACCACAATTGAGAACCAACTATAGGCACACTCCCTCATCCCCACAAGTCAGCTGAGTTAATAGAAGAGAGAGACGAGTGATAGTACTGGAGCAGTGTTGTACACACGTCGTTGCCTGGACGATCCCTGCACGACACGGGAGATCAGTTCGTCCATGCATGTGACCAGACTCCAGCAGACGGCTGGATTGGCTATCGTCTAGATATCGTGCAGGTTGTGTTGTACAGGGCTGTAGTTCTGATTAGAAATCTCAAAAAAAGGAGCACCAGGTATATTACATTAGCAATAAAATTTGAATCCATTTTCGGTATAAATACAAATCTACTCCAGTCACCATAGGTGGCTAGGGTAACCTCTCCCCTCCATGCTTCACCGGTGAGCTTGTGGATTCGCCCCTCCCCTCTTCCCACCACTCCGTCGGCCGGTGGCGGGGAGGGGAATCCTGGTCCCTCCGCTTGGGTTATTAGTTTATGTTAGGGTTTTTAGTCCTGGAACGCGCAGAGCTCACGCAGATGTCAACACTTCTTCTCTGAGTTTCTCTTTCAGGCTCCGATCCTCCTTGAGCTCGTTCATCTACACATAGTCGATGGAACTCCAGCGTAGATTCTTGCCATCTCCTTTGGGGTGGTTAGGTTAAGGTTTCTTGTCATCTCGCAAGATTAGGTGTCATGTGCTTCGGATCACTGCGAGGGTTAAACAGCGACAACTGTTTTCCTCCAGGGCGCTGGTCATTGGGGGCACATGCACGAAGACTACTCGGTTGCCATCTAGGTCAAGCCGGCTATGTTAATTAGGACATCTGACATCGATTGACGCCTTTTCTATGAGTTTGTCTTTAATTTGAGCTTTGATCCTCGTCTAGTTTGTCCGTCAGGACGTAGTCCACGGAGCTCCAGCGTAGATTCATGTTGTCTCCTTGGGGCAGTGATGTTAGGGTTTCTTGTCATGTGTCATTTTTTGGTGTTATGTTAATCCGGTGCATCAGATCAAAAGGACGACAACTGCACCTCCCGGGCGGTGCTCCTTAGGGGCACGTGCATGAAGACTTCTCGACAGTCATTAACTAGGTGAAGTCGGCTCCGGTAGAATAGCATCGATAGGAACATGTCGACGACTCATTCTAACTGCAGTTGGTCGTTTGGTGGTCTTCAAATCTCGATGTATTTTTCATCAAAGGTGCTCTGTACCACTGGCGAACACTCATAATAGACCCGGTCATTAAAAAAAGGTTGCATATAGTTTATGTCCAAAAGCAGAACAAAGATTGATGTCCCTTTATATTTTTTTGCAAGCGCCAAGATCACGAGTTTTCAAAATTTTGATTTCAATTTCTGTTGAAAACAAATACATTTCAAGTTGTAGCTAGTTATTTGAAATGTAAATTATGCATGCTTTATATGTATAACATGGTAATCAAACAAAATATATGGTGTGCCTCCATTTAGATGTGAATTGCAAAAGCCACACATTACCTCAAATTCAAACTACTTTGTCAATGGATGCAATGTGTTCAAACACTGCCATCCACATCTCAATTTGAAATGAGTTCGGGGTTGTTCATTCTATATTTTCACCCGTGCGTGTGGTTGTTCGATTAATCGGGGGCCAGGTACCAGAAGTGAACAATACAAAGTGCGACCTGACACGTATGCCATTTGAAACGATTGTTTTTATGGAAAGAAAAAAGAAAACTACTCGACTATATAGGCAGGAGCCTCCTCGCTTGCTTGCGAGTGTTGCTCTCTTCACACACTCTCCTCCTCTCCAGATCTAAACACGACAGCGGTGGCCACACTCTCTCTCTCTCTGCTCACCACTGGTCACAGATCCGGTCGGATCCCCTTCGCCAGGGAAGGTGAGAAGGTGCAACGTTCACGCGGTCGCCATCAGCGACGGCTCTGACCCACTTTCGGCGCGTCCCGATCAGCGTGCCTTGCCGTTCTCTCCCACGCAACATTGGCGAGAGAGGGCCTACGACCCCTGCTTCCTCGCTGTCGTAGTGTCGGCAAATCCGGCCTCCCGCGGCCCACCTAGCCACATCCCGGTGACCCTCAGGTATAACTTCCTTCAAAACTGACCTTGCTGTACTGCCGCAGCTCCTCACATTGCTACACGTGTATCTTTTTCTACTTCTCAGCCCCCTCGTAGATAGGATCGATCGGCTGTTCGAAAGTGATACATCTCCAACGTATCTATAATTTTTTATTGTTCCATGCTATTATATTATCTGTTTTGGATGTTTTATATGCATTAATATGCTATTTTATATTATTTTTGGGACTAACTTATTAACCTAGAGCCCAGTGCCAGTTTCTATTTTTTTCTTGTTTTTGAGTTTTACAGAAAAGGAATACCAAACGGAGTCCAAACGGAATAAAACTTTCGCGATGATTTTTCTTGGACCAGAAGACACACGTAGGACTTGAAGATGAAGTCAGAGGAGTCCCGAGGTGGCCACAAGCCTCAGGGGCGCGCCCTAGGCGGGGGGGGGGGGCTGAGGGCTTGTGGGCCCCTCAGAGCTCCTCCAACCCTAATTCTTGGCCTATAAATTCAAAAATATTCCCAAACAACTAGAAGCGTCCACCAAAATACTTTTCCACCGCCGCAACCTTCTATACCCATGAGATCCCATCTTTCCGGCACCCTACCGGAGGGGGATTCGATCACGGAGGGCTTCTATATCAACTCTATTGCCCTTCCGATGAAGCATGAGTAGTTTACCACAGACCTACGGGTCCATAGCTAGTAGCTAGATGGCTCCTTCTCTCTCTTTGATCTTCAATACAATGTTCTCCTCGATATTCTTGGAGATCTATCCGATGTAATATTCTTTTGCGGTGTGTTTGTCGAGATCCAATGAATTGTGGATTTATGATCAGATTATCTATGAATATTATTTGAATCTGCTCTGAATTCTTATATGCATGATTTGATATCTTGGTATTTCTCTTCGAATTATCGGTTTGGTTTGTCCAACTAGATTGGTTCTTCTTGCAATGGGAGAGGTGCTTAGTTTTGGGTTCAATCTTGCGGTGTCCTCACCCAGTGACAAAGTAGGGGTAGCGAGGCACGTATTGTATTGTTGCCATCAAGGGTAAAAAGATGGGGTTTTCATCATTTTGCTTGAGTTTATCCCTCTACATCATGTCTTCTTACTTAAGGCGTTACTCCGTTCTTTTGAACTTAATACTCTAGATGCATGCTGGATAGCGGTCGATGTGTGGAGTAACAGTAGTAGATGCAGGCAGGAGTCGGTCTACTTGACATGGATGTGATGCCTATATTCATAATCATTGCCTTGGATATCGTCATAACTTTGCGCTTTTCTATCAATTGCTCGATAGTAATTTGTTCACCCACCGTATTATTTTCTTCAAGAGAGAAGCCTCTAGTGAAACCTATGGCCCCCGGGTCTATTTTCCATCATATATTTTAAGATCTACAAACCAAAAAACCCAAAAATACCTCACTGCAATTTATTTGTTTCTACTTTGTTTTATGTTTTAGTAATCTTTTATATCTATCTGTATCAGATCTCATCTTTGTAAGTGACCGTGAAGGGATTGACAACCCCTTTATCGCGTTGGGTGCAAGTGTTTGATTGTTTGTGCAGGTGCATAGATTGGAGGCTTGCTTGTACCTCCTACTGGATTGATACCTTGGTTCTCAAACTGAGGGAAATACTTATCTCTACTTTGCTGCATCACCCTTTCCTCTTCAAGGGAAAAACCAACGCAAGCTCAAGAAGTAGCAGGAAGAATTTATGGCGCCGTTGCCGGGGAGGTTCTACATCAAGCCTACCAAGTACCCACCATAAAATCTCATCTCTTGCATTACATTATTTGCCATTTGCCTCTCGTTTTCCTCTCCCCCACTTCTAAAACGATTTCAGAAACACACATTTTTTTTTTGCCTTTTTATTCGTCTTTCTTCCGTTCGTCTTTTCGTTTGATTTTTGGTTGCTTGTGTGCTAAATTGCTTGCTTTGCCAAGATGTCTCAAGAGAATACCAAGTTGTGTGACTTTTCCAATACTAATAATAATGATTTTATTAGTACTCCGATTGCTCCTGCCACTAGTGCGGAATCTTATGAAATTAATGCCGCTTTGCTGAATCTTGTTATGAAAGATCAATTTTCTGGCCTTCCTAGTGAAGATGCCGCATCCCATCTAAATACTTTCGTTGAGTTATGTGATATGCAAAAGAAAAAAGATGTGGATAATGATATTGTTAAATTGAAGCTATTTCCATTCTCACTACGAGATCGTGCTAAAACTTGGTTTTCATCTTTGCCTAAAAATAGTATTGATTCATGGAATAAGTGTAAAGATGTTTTTATTTCCAAGTATTTTCCTCCCGCTAAGATCACCTCCCTTAGGAACGATATAATGAATTTTAAGCAACTTGATCATGAACATGTTGCACAATCTTGGGAGAGGATGAAATTGATGATAAGAAATTACCCTACTCATGGTTTAAGTTTATGGATGATCATACAAAATTTTTATGCCGGATTGAATTTTGCATCTAGAAATCTTTTAGATTCCGCCGCGGGAGGTACTTTTATGGAAATTACATTAGGAGAAGCTACTAAACTCCTTGATAATATTATGACTAATTACTCTCAATGGCATACCGAAAGATCTTCCACTAGTAAAAAAGTGCATGCGATTGAAGAAATTAATACTTTGAGTGGAAAGATGGATGAACTTATGAAATTGATTGCTAGTAAGAGTGCTCCTATTGATCCTAATTATATGCCTTTGTCTACTTTGATTGAGAACAATAATGAATCTATGGATGTGAATTTTGTTGGTAGGAACAATTTTGGTAATAACGCGTATAGAGGTAATTTCAACCCTAGGCCATTTCCTAGTAATTCCTTTAATAATTATGGTAATTCCTACAACAATTCTTATGGAAATTATAATAAGATGCCCTCTGATCTTGAGAACAATATTAAAGATTTTTTTAATTCCCAAAAAGCTTTCAATGCTATGGTTGAAGAAAAATCGCTCAAGATTGATGATTTGGCTAGGATCATTGATAGAATTTCTCTTGAAATTGATTCTTTGAAAATTAGATATATGCCACCCGAGCATGATATTAATGAATCTCTAAAAGCTATTAAAATTTCTATTGAGGAGTGCAGAGAAAGAACCGCTAGGATGCGTGCTAAGCGAGATTGGTTTGTAAAAGCGTGTTCTTCGATTTCTTGTGATAATAATGATGAAGATCTTAAAGTGATTGATGTGACTCCTATTGAATCTTTGTTTTCTAATATAAATCTTGATAAAGATGGGTCTGGAGATGAGTCAACTTTAGCTAGAAGGCGTCCCAATGATTCGAAGTTTATAGATCTTAATGCAAAAATTGATAAAAGTGGGATTGGAGAGGTCAAAACTTTAAGTACCGATGAATCCACTCTTTTGGATTTCAAGGACTTTAATTATGATAATTGTTCTTTGATAGATTGTATTTCCTTGTTGCAATCCATGCTGAATTCTCCTCATGCTTATA
This sequence comes from Thinopyrum elongatum, assembly GCA_011799875.1. NCBI lineage: Eukaryota > Viridiplantae > Streptophyta > Magnoliopsida > Poales > Poaceae > Thinopyrum > Thinopyrum elongatum. The sequence continues at coordinate 289,585,841 of CM022299.1, read as the reverse complement.
ATCAAAATAAAGCTTTTACTAAACATATCATTGATGCTATGATGAAATCTTTTGAAGAAAAACTTGAGTTGGAAGTTTCAATCCCTAGAAAGCTTTATGATGAGTGGGAACCTACTATTAAGATTAACATTAAAGATTATGAGTGCCATGCTTTGTGTGATTTGGGTGCTAGCGTTTCCATGATTCCAAAAACTTTATGTGATGTGCTAGGTTTCCGCGAATTTGATGATTGTTCTTTAAATTTGCATCTCGCGGATTCCACTATTGAGAAACCTATGGGAAGAATTAATGATGTTCTTATTGTTGCAAATAGGAATTATGTGCCCGTAGATTTCATTGTGCTTGATATAGATTGCAATCCTACATGTCCTATTATTCTTGGTAGACCTTTCCTTAGAACGATTGGAGCAATTATTGATATGAAAGAAGGAAACATTAGATATCAATTTCTGTTAAGGAAGGGCATGGAACACTTTCCAAGAAAGAAAATTAAGTTGCCATATGAATCTATTATGAGGTCTACTTATAGATTGCATACCAAAGATGACAATACCTAGATCTATGTTTTATGCCTAGCTAGGGGGCGTTAAACAATAGCGCTTGTTGGGAGGCAACCCAATTTTATTTCTATGTGTTTTGTTTTTGGTTCTGTTTTCCAATAAATACACATTATTACCTCTGCAGTAATTGTGTTTTGGTGTTTTAATTAGTGTTTGAGCCAAGTAAGACCTTTGGGATGGCTTACGATGATAGTTGATTTGATCTTGCTGAAAAACAGAAACTTTTGCGTCCAGTAACAGAATTGTTTAAATTCACTGGAGCGTGTAAAAACTCTGAATGTTTAAAAAAATATTGATATACAAATTGCCTCTGTTTTCCTAATGTTTCAGAATTTTGGAATTACAAAAGTATGAGAACAATTCAGATCTTCGCAGACTGTTCTGTTTTTGACAGATTCTGTTTTCTATGTGTTGTTTGCTTATTTTGATGAATCTATGGGTAGTATCGGGGGGTATGAACCATGGAAAAGTTGGAATACAGTAGATATTACACCAATATAAATAAAGAATGAGTTCACAACAGTACAAAAAAGTGGTGATTTATTTTCTTATACTAATGGATCTCATGAGTTTTCTGTTGAGTTTTGTGTTGTGAAGTTTTCAAGTTTTGGGTAGAGATTTGATGGACTATGGAATAAGGAGTGGCAAGAGACTAAGCTTGGGGATTCCCAAGGCACCCGAAGGTAATATTCAAGGACAACCAAGCATCTAAGCTTGGGGATGCCCCGGATGGCATCCCCTCTTTCGTCTTCAATCCATCGGTAAATTTACTTGAGGCTATATTTTTATTCACCACATGATATGTGTTTTGCTTGGAGCGTCTTGTATGATATGAGTCTTTGCTTTTTAGTTTGCCACAATCATCCTTGCTGTACACACCTTTTGAGAGGGACATGCATGAGTCATGAATTTATTAGAATACTCTATGTGCTTCACTTATATCTTTTGAGCTAGGCAATTTGCTCTAGTGCTTCACTTATATCTTTTTAGAGCACGACGGTGGCTTTATTTTATAGAAATTGTTGAACTCTCATGCTTCACTTATATTATTTTGACAGTCTCTAAACAGCATGATAATTTGCTTAGGTTATGAATTTAGTCCTAATATGATGGGCATCCAAGAGGGACGATATAATAAAAACTTCCATATAAAGAGCGTTGAATACTGTGAGAAGTTTGATTCCTTGCATATTGTTTTGAGATATAAAGATGGTGATATTAGAGTCATGCTAGTGAGTAATTGTGGATTGGTAGAAATACTTGTGTTAAAGTTTGTGATTCCCATAGCATGCACGTATGGTGAACCGTTATGTGATGAAGTCGGAGCATGATTTATTTATTGATTGTCTTCCTTATGAGTGGCGGTCGGGGACGAGCGATGGTCTTTTCCTACCAATCTATCCCCCTAGGAGCATGCGTGTAGTACTTTGTTTCGATAGCTAATAGACTTTTGCAATAAGTATGTGAGTTCTTTATGACTAATGTTGAGTCCATGGATTATACGCACTCTCACCTTTCCACCATTGCTAGCCTCTCTAGTACCGCGCAATTTTCGCCGGTGCATTAAACCCACCATATACCTTCCTCAAAACAGCCACCATACCTACCTATTATGGCATTTCCATAGCCATTCCGAGATATATTGCCATGCAACTTCCACCGTTCCATTTATTATGACACGCACCATCATTGTCATATTGCTTTGCATGATCATGTAGTTGATATAGTACTAGTGGCAAGGCCACCATTCATATTTTTTATACATGTCACTCTTGATCATTGCACATCCCGGTACACTGCTGGAGGCACTCATATAGAGTCATATTTTGTTCTAGAATCGAGTTGTAATTTTTTGAGTTGTAAGTAAATAAAAGTGTGATGATCATCATTATTAGAGCATTGTCCCATGTGAGGAAAGGATGATGGAAGCTTTGATTCCCTCACAAGTTGGGATGAGTCTCCGGACTTTGCAAAAAAATAAAAGAGGCCAAAAGAAGCCCAAACAAAAAAAAGAAAAAAATGAGAGAAAAGAGAGAAGGGGCAATGCTACTATCCTTTTACCACACTTGTGCTTCAAAGTAGCACCATGATCTTCATTATAGAGAGTCTCCTATGTTGTCACTTTCATATACTAGTGGGAATTTTTCATTATATAACTTGGCTTGTATATTCCAATGACGGGCTTCCTCAAATTGCCCTAGGTCTTCGTAAGCAAGCGAGTTGGATGCACACCCACTTAGTTTCTTTTTGAGCTTTCATACACTTATAGCTCTAGTGCATCCGTTGCATGGCAATCCCTACTCACTCACGTTGATATCTATTGATGGGCATCTCCATAGCCCGTTAATACGCCTAGTTAATGTGAGACTTTCTCCTTCTTTTTGTCTTCTCCACAACCACCATATTCTATTCCACCTATAGTGATATATCCATGGCTCACGCTCATGTATTGCGTGAAAGTTGAAAAAGTTTGAGAACATCAAAAGTATGAAACAATTGCTTGGCTTGTCATCAGGGTTGTGCATGATTTAATACTTTGTGTGATGAAGATGGAGCATAGCCAGACTATATGATTTTGTAGGGATAACTTTCTTTGGCCATGTTATTTTGAGAAGACACGATTGCTTTATTAGTATGCTTGAAGTATTATTGTTTTTATGTCAATATTAAACTTATGTTTTGAATCTTATGGATCTGAATATTCATGCCACAATAAATAAAATTACATGTATAAATATGTTAGGTAGCAGTCCACATAAAAAATTCTGTTTTTAGCATTTACCTACTCGAGGACGAGCAGGAATTAAGCTTGGGGATGCTTGATACGTCTCCAACGTATCTATAATTTTTGATTGTTCCATGCTATTATATTATCTGTTTTGGATGTTTTATATGCATTAATATGCTATTTTATATTATTTTTGGGACTAACTTATTAACCTAGAGCCCAGTGCCAGTTTCTGTTTTTTTTCCTTGTTTTTGAGTTTTACAGAAAAGGAATACCAAATGGAGTGCAAACGGAATAAAACTTTCATGATGATTTTTCTTGGACCAGAAGACACACGTAGGACTTGGAGATGAAGTCAGAGGAGTCCCGAGGCGGCCACAAGCCTCAGGGGCGCGCCCTAGGGGGGCGCCCTCAGGGCTTGTGGGCCCCTCGAAGCTCCTCCAATCCTAATTCTTGGCCTATAAATTCAGAAATATTCCCAAATGACCAGAAGCGTCCAGCAAAATACGTTTCCGCCGCCGCAACCTTTTGTACCCGTGAGAACCCATCTTGGGGTCTTTTCCGGCACCCTGCCAGAGGGGGATTCGATCATGGAGGGCTTCTACATCAACTCTATTGCCCTTCCGATGAAGCGTGAGTAGTTTACCATAGACCTACGGGTCCATAGCTAGTAGCTAGATGGCTTCTTATCTCTCTTTGATCTTCAATACAATGTTCTCCTCGATGTTCTTGGAGATCTATCCGATGTAATATTCTTTTGCGGTGTGATTGTCGAGATCCGATGAATTGTGGATTTATGATCAGATTATCTATGAATATTATTTGAATCTTCTCTGAATTCTCATATGCATGATTTGATATCTTTTTATTTCTCTTCGAATTATCGGTTTGGTTTGGCCAACTAGATTGGTTCTTCTTGCAATGGGAGAGGTGCTTAGTTTTGGGTTCAATCTTGCGGTGTCCTCACCCAGTGACAAAGTAGGGGTAGCGAGGCACGTATTGTATTGTTGCCATCAAGGGTAAAAAGATGGGGTTTTCATCATATTGCTTGAGTTTATCCCTCTACATCATGTCATCTTACTTAAGGCGTTACTCTGTTCTTTTGAACTTAATACTCTAGATGCATGCTGGATAGCGGTCGATGTGTGGAGTAACAGTAGTAGATGCAGGCAGGAGTCGGTCTACTTGACATGGACGTGATGCCTAAATTCATAATCATTGCCTTGAATATCGTCATAACTTTGCGCTTTTCTATCAATTGCTTGACAGTAATTTGTTCACCCACCGTATTATTTTCTTTCAAGAGAGAAGCCTCTAGTGAAACCTATGGCCCCCGGATCTATTTTCCATCATATATTTTCAGATCTATAAACCAAAAAACCCAAAAATACCTTGCTGCAATTTATTTGTGTTTACTTTTTTTTTACGTTTTAGTAATCTTTTATATCTATCTCTGTCAGATCTCATCTTTGTAAGTGACTGTGAAGGGATTGACAACCCCTTTATCGCGTTGGGTGCAAGTGTTTGATTGTTTGTGTAGGTGCATAGATTGGAGACTTGCTTGTACCTCCTACTGGATTGATACCTTGGTTCTCAAACTGAGGGAAATACTTATCTTTACTTTGCTGCATCACCCTTTCCTCTTCAAGGAAAAAAACCAACGCAAGCTCAAGAAGTAGCAGAAAGCTATCTAAATTTTTACTATTAAGAGGTAAAACTACTTCATGCAGTCGAATCTAGTACTTGGTTCAAACAGGGAAGAAATGGTGGGGGTGGGGGGGGGGGCTTGTATCCTGGATCTAGGACTTGGTCGTAAGAGGAAAGAATGGGGGTGAAAAGTAGCAGAGACTGGCTATCGAACTGGTCTCTTGGTGTAACACCCCCGGTGATTAGCGACAGTAATCACTTTTGATAATGACATGTTAGCATGATTAACAGTGCATAATCATCATTTGCATCATGTTGCATTTCAACTCCTAAGTCAAATTCAAATTTAAATGAAAGTGAAATATAAAAGTTGTCCAACATAAAAACTAAAATGTTCAGTAAATAACAAATATTGCAGAGACCATTCTAAAATTGAAACTAACAAATAATAAAATAATTAGGTGGCACTAACATAATTAAAACAGCTAGGATTAATGCATATTAATTATTATAAAATTTGTGGGAGCTCCTATTGACTCCAAACTAATTTTTGGTAGTGCTAGGTAATAACTAGTATTTGTTGGAGCAATTGTTATGTTTTACAAAAACCATTAGGAGGCCTGACTATTTACTAAATTGAGAAAGGAGAATAAAGAAAAAGAAAAAAGAAACATAAAAGAAGAAGAAAAGGGACCCCCCCTTCCCCCCCGGCCCAACTGGGCCCCAGCCCAGCCGGCCGGCCCAGCTCCCGGCCCACCCCGCGCCTACTTGGCCTCCCCCTGGAGACCCCCCAAACCCTAACCCCCCACATCCAACCGACACTCCCCCCCCTCTCGATCCCCTCCTGGATCGGGATCGAGCCGCGCGCTCGCCTCGCCCCGGATCGCCGTCGCCCTGGCCGTTGGACGCCGCCGCCCGGGGCCCGCACTCCCTCGTCGGCCTGCCTCCTCCTCCCCACCGGTCTGCCTCCTCCTCGGCGCGCCGTCTCCGTCCTCCTCCTCACGCACCGCTGCCCCGTCCCTGCGAACCCTGGTGAGGCCCGGCCCCGGCCTCTCCCCTCTCTCACCTCGCTCGCCGCGCTCTGGCCGCGTCCGCGCCGGCCTTCGCTCGCCCGGGTCCTCGCCCTGCTTCGCCTCGCCCGTGTATCCCCGTGCGCGCGCCCACACGCCCGCGCTGCGTCTGCGCCGCGTCGGCCTCGCCTCGCCTCGCCCTCTGCTGCTCGCCGCCCGTGGCCCCCTCCCGCTCGCCCATCCTCCGAGCCCTGCTGCTCTGCTTGCTGTCGCCGCCCGCCGCTGCTTGCCAGTCGCCGCTCGCCCGCAGCGACCGAGCCTGCGCCTGCGCCTCCCCGCGCCCGCGCATCGCCGTGCGCGCACGCGCTCGCCCTGCGCCGACCCGCTCAGGCCCCCGCCTTGCCTCCGCGCGCCCTGCACCGCGCACGCGCCGCGCTGCGCCCGCTCGGGCCGCGCCCGCACCCGCGCCGTTCGCCCGCGAGGCCTCTGTGCCACTGACCGTGGGGCCGAAGCCCCCCCCTGAGACGCTGACGAACGGGCCCCGCCCGAAAAACGTTTAGTAAAAATAAAAATAAAAAATAAAAATAAATAAATAAATAATTAATTAGTTAATTAATTAGTTAACTAATCCTGATTAGGTTAATCTAATTAACTAATTAGTGTTAATTAAACAGTAATTAGTAATTAACTTAATTAACCTTTCACTGATGTCATCATCAGCACTGTTTCGGATAATGTTGAATTAAATAATTAATTAAATTTCAGAAATTAATAAAAACTTTAGAAAATCATATTAAATAAACCGTAACTCCGATGAAAATATTTTATACATGAAACTTGCTCAGAACGACGATACGAACCCGAATACGTCCTCCGTATTCCCGTCAGACACCCGTAGCTATAAGAACATTGAACTTTTAGACCGATTTCAGTAAATGAATAGTGCCCAACTTTAATTAAATAAATCCAAATAAATTCCTAAATTAACTAAATCGTTTAGTTAGGCAGTAGAACACCCCGGCATATCATTTAGGCATGTCATACATATTTTTTGCATTGTTGCCGTGAATTTATTGTTTCTCTCCCTCTCCTTCTCTCTCTCGATAGACGCTGAGACCGACGGCGCTGCACCAGGATACGACTACTCTACCGACGAGCAGCCCGTTGACGACCTTCCCCTCTTGCCAGAGCAACCAGGCAAGCCCCCCCCCCCCTTGAGCATCCAGATATCGCCCATTCTATTCTCCTGCTTGCATTAGATTTTGCTACTGTTAATGTATGCTCCTATTCTGATGCATAGCCTGCTGTTGTAACCTGTTCATTGCTACCTTACCTGCCTATGATAAACTATTTAGTATAGGTTGGTGATGAACCATCAGTGACCCCACCACCTTTCCTTTGTTGCCCCTGCTTGATCATCGACGACCCGATCAACATGATCGTCGACCAGAGACCGACACCTCACTTCACACCCCCATAGTTGTATGACTCTGCGTAGTAACTATCGAGTGCCGAGGGTGATACCTCGTAACGCACTCACGATGAATACTCTGCAGTATAGCTGTTCGGTCGTGGTCATCGAGGGTGATTCCTCCTTCTCCACTTCCGATACGACTCTGTCGTGCGACCCCTCAGTGTGAACCTCGAGGGTGATACCTCATACGTTCACCCTGATGATTTGACCACACGGCTACTTGACCTTTGTTACAAGCGGGTCCACCCTGGTGGGTACCCGCTGGGGATCTATGATTTTCGGGTGTGCTGGAAGGGCACTCGAGTGTGACATTGTGGCGGAGCATCAGAGACTCTGATTGTCTCCGCTTGATACTAATTGAGCCTATTGGATTTGGGTGTGTGATCTGAGTGGGTCGACGTGCCCTATACGCACTACCACCACGCGGGATAATGGTTATGGGACCCTCTGCGAAGTACGTTTCTCCCGAAAGCTCGTCTGACGTCACGATTCACCGTGCGGGCTGATTGTCGGGATTGGGCTGGATACTTCACTGACGAGTTCAGTGTCGCGCCTGCACCCCGGCCAGTCTCGCAACGCGTAGGGTGCCCAGGGCGATGGCCCGAGACCTCTGGGTGCATAGGTTAGTCCGGCGTGCTGACCTCTCTGCCGAGCCTAGGTAGGGCGCTGCTTTGTGTTGATCTTCCGAGGACGGGCATTACCCAGCAAGTGTGTCCGGCCAGAGTGGATCAAGCGTGTTGGGTAACAGTAGTGCACCCCTGCAGGGATGAATTTTCTATCGATAGCCGGTCCTACGGTAAAGGACGCTCAGTTTGTGTATCCCGATCTACTACTTAAACTGGATACTTGTTAATTAATTGAAGCTTCGGGATCGCTTTCTCACTTGGGAGTCGAGGAAGGATCTTTAAGCTGTACTTCAACATGTTTGCTAAATAAAATGTTATTCTACTCTCTTCTACTACTGCAAGATGATGGCCTGGTGAAGATGTTTGAAGATGCTAGTCTTCGATTGGACTAGGCCATCTCTCTATTCTGGCATTTCTGCAGCCCAGTCCACATATACAGCCTTTCTCCATTGATAATGTTGCATATGTAGAATAGATCCTTGCTTGCTGAGTACTTCGGATGAGTACTCACGGTTGCTTTATTTTCTCTTTTCCCCATATACCCCACATTGATGATACAAACAGATGATGGAGTCCAGGAGTCAGATGCCACCACCGGAGCCTACTACCAGGAGGGTCCAGAGGGTACTTACTACTGGATCGAGCCAGATGACCAGGAGTAGGATCGGAGGCTCCCAGGCAGGAGGCCAACGCCTTTCGATCTAGTGTCGCTGTTTGTGCTAGCCTTCTTAAGGCAAAACTTGTCTAACTATGTCTGTACTCAGATAATATTTGTATGACTGACTTATGTATTCGGATCTTCGGATCCCTGGTTTGTAATATTGTGGACCTCCGTTTAAATTGTGTTAGAGTTGTGTTGTGATATCTTCCTGTGAGTCCCTGTGCTTGATCGTACACGTTTGCGTGTATGATTAGTGTACGATTGAGTCGGGGCCGCCACAAGTTGGTATTAGAGCCGACTGCCTGTAGGAAGCCCCCTTCCAATTCCTTGGCTGAAGTTGAGTCTAGAAATCGAAAAGCTAATTTACTAACTTGGCTGTGTGGCTTACGGGCCCACGTCGCCAACTGGGTGGTATTAGGATCTTTTATTCCTCGTCTATACTCTGGGACTCTGATCTCTCTTCTACTCGGGTTAAATAAATTTTACTAACGCCGACACTTAGGATCTCATAAATCCCGTCTACCCGGAGAGCTGGATATCTGTGCGATTTCCCTGTCATTGATCTGATTAGTCTGATAATCATTTTCCTTTCCATTGTTTTGTTTAACCTTTCTCTCCGAGTTGTGTTAAACTTCTCATTGTCATTTGACAAATCTGAATTTCCTCTGTTTCAGATGGACCGTTTGTTTGCACCGTGTCCTACGACACAGCTTGTGCTTCGCACTTGGGCTCGTAATACCCCTGGGTTTCCAGCTGTCCTGATCGCTCTCATGACCAGACTTGGCTACCGTTGGTATCCTGAGTACTTGGTTTTTGAGGTTTACCGCGAGTTCAACCAGGAACAGTACTATGCTGAAGTTCGGATTTATGATCAGCAGAACAACTCAGACACCGAGCTACACCTTTTTCATGGATTAGGCGTGACGATTGAGATGGCAGTCCATGATGCCACCTACTCTGCTGTCGTACGTCTCCGAGGAGAGCACAATGCTAACTTGCATGATACTGTGTTTCGGTACATTCCGTATGCACCTGTTGGAGATGCTACTGGATACTACACAGCTATCTGTGCCCCGTACGAGTCTCGACGCTACGACCCGCAGGTTCTGATTCAGTGCACTCAGGCTCTAGATCGCACTGTTCGGGCTCTTGCCGTCGAGTTGTTCGCCACTCGTGCACGCTACTACGAGGCTATGACACAGTTGCTACCAGCTGTTCGTGCAGGGATACATCCGGAGTATATTCTTTACCCACGCAGGACCGAGATGCCGTCAGGTATTGATTGGCCTGCTGTGGGAGGTCTCACGCCTGCACGTGGACCTCTTCTTACAGTTCGAGACCGGGTTCTGCATCATAGTGCACATGGAGCACAGGATCCTGCCGCGACGAACATTCGTCGTCCGCACTTGCAGTTACCCCGTTTTAGTGGTTTTCTCCGACATTGATGTAGCCTTTGCTATGTCTCGTTGTGTACTTCCTTACCGCGTGCCTGCGCGCCGCCTAGTATGTCTAGCTTTTGAATTTGCGCCGTTATGCTGCCCGATTTTAACCGACTGTGTATGGATCTGTATGTCTTAATCGACTACTGTTATGTATCTGATACACTGCTTAAAGAATTGTCGTGTTACATCATGTTTGTCACTAAACGCTTGCAATTGCTTTTACTGAACTACCCCCTATTGATACTTAGCAGGATGGTTAGACCAGGTGGTCGTGGTCGTGGTCGTGCCCCTGAACGCCCACCACCGCCAGACTATATGGCGGCTATGATGCAACAGTTTGAGCTTAACCGTCAGTTCATGGTTGGAATCATGGCTCAGTTTCCGCATCAAAACAACCAGAACCAGAACCCAGCTTCAATAACTTTGACAGAGTTTACGCGACTCAACCCAACGCAGTTCCGCAATTTTGACAAGCCCCTGGATGCCGATGATTGGCTCCGCGACATCACTCACGAGATGGAGTCAGCTAATGTCGCCCCTGCCAACTACGTCAACTTCGCGGCCTTTTTCTTAAAGGGCCCCGCTGCTCAATGGTGGGACACACACAAGCGTACTCTGCCTGTTGGAACAGTCATCACCTGGTATGAGTTCCAGGCTGCTTTCCGTACACGGTATATCCCTCAAGCAATTATGGAACGCATGAAGACCCAGTTCCGTAACCTCACTCAGGGCAATAAGACCGTTGAAGCTTATCAGCGGGAATTTCTAGACCTCTCCCGCTATGCCGAAGAAGACATCGCCACAGATGCTCGCAGACAAGAGAAGTTCCGTAATGGACTACACCCTGACCTCAAGCTTGCACTAGCTGCTCAAGACATCAATGACTTTTCAACTCTGACGAACAAGGCTATTCTTGTTGAGACCGCTCAGATGGAATACAAGGAATCGCAGAAGCGCTATCGTGATGCTGGCTCATCTTCGGGCTCAGCATCGAAGCGTCGAGTTTGGATCCCCAACAATGCATTTCGTTCCAATACCTCTGCGCCAAAGAACAGCTATGGTGCACCACGTCTGCCTCCTCCACCACCGAGGCAGCCAAAAACTCAAGCTATTCAAAACAATGCTCCTCTTCGTCCTGAAGATGGTCTGTGCTTCAAGTGCCGCAAACCAGGACACCAGGCTAAAGACTGCCGCCAGAACCAGAATCAGTTAGCCTTTCCTCGTGCTGGCCGTGGCAATGGTCGTGGCAACAACCAGACCCGCAACTATAATACTGGGTCTGCTGCACATGGTCGTGGACACGCTTACAACATTGACATTGAAGAAGTCCAGGATCAACCTGCTACTGTGATGGGTACCCTTCTTGTTAACTCAGTACCTGCTTCTGTTTTATTTGATTCAGGAGCATCACATTCATTCATCTCTGGAAAATTTGCATTGATGCATGGCATTCGATATGAGAAAATGCATACTCCGTTAGTCATTAAAACTCCCGGAGGTCACAGTCATGCTGACGTAATAGCACCTGACGTTACCGTCGAAATTAAAGGATTGGAATTCCTTGCCTCGCCCATCGTCCTGAAGTCTTCCACCATAGACCTTATACTTGGAATGTATTGGTTGAAAGCTCACATTGCTTCGATCAATTGTGCCACCAAAGCCGTCCAACTTCTTCACCCCAACGATGAGATAGTGAACTATACCGCCCGCATTACTCGGGACGCTGAAGCTCAGATATATGCTCTGAATGCTTTGAACGCCTCACCTCTGGAAGGGATCGAGAACGTTCCTGTCGTTCGAGATTTTCCAGACGTCTTTCCAGAAGAACTTCCAGGAATACCCTCGGTTAGAGCTGTTGAGTTTGTCATCGACTTGAAGCCTGGCACCGTCCCTATTGCCAAGCGACCTTATAAGATGCCTCCGCATCACCTACTCGAGCTTAAGGAAGAAATCGACAAGTCGCTTAAGAGTGGTTTCATCCGCCCCAGTTCCTCCGCTTGGGGAGCACCTTCACTCTTCATTAAGAAGAAGGATGGAACTAACCGTTTGGTTCAGGATTATCGGCCCATTAACCAAGCCACAATCCAGAATAAATACCCACTGCCCCGGATCAATGATCTTTATGATCAACTCGCTGGATCATCGGTGTTCTCTAAACTCGACCTGAGGTTGGGTTATCACCAGATCCGTGTCCGTGAAGAGGATATTCCCAAGACTGCATTCGTCACTCGTTATGGCTCATATGAATACACCATCATGTCATTTGGCCTAACGAATGCTCCAGCTACGTTCTCCCGTCTGATGAATTATATATTCATGGATTACCTCGACAAATTCGTCGTGGTTTATTTGGATGATATTCTGGTTTATTCTAAGAATAAAGAAGAACATGCAGAACACCTCCGTTTGGTACTAGAAAGGCTTCGAGAACACCAGTTGTATGCCAAGTATTCCAAATGCGAATTCTGGTTATCTGAAGTAACTTACCTTGGACATGTGATTTCCAAGGATGGAATTGCTGTTAACCCCGAACGAGTTCAGGCTATTCTTGACTGGACTCCCCCGAAGAATGTTAAGCAAGTTAGAAGTTTTCTCGGACTTGCTAGTTATTGCCGTCGATTCGTTGAGAACTTTTCCAAGATTGCAAAACCATTGACAAATCTGCTTCACAAAGGTGTTAAATTTGAGTGGACAGAAAAATGTCAAGAAAGCTTTCAGACACTAAAAGATAAATTGACATCTGCCCCAGTATTAGCACCCCCGGATACCCAAAAGGATTTCGTGATATACTGCGATGCCTCCCGTCAAGCATTAGGCTGTGTCCTAATGCAAGAACGCAAGGTGATTGCTTATGCCTCCCGACAATTGCGTCCTCACGAAGAAAATTACCCAGTGCACGATCTCGAACTTTCTGCGGTTATTTATGCCCTGAAGCTATGGCGACATTACCTCCTCGGTAACCGTTGCGAGATATATACGGATCATCAAAGTTTGAAGTATTTGTATACTCAACCGGATCTGAACCTTCGTCAACAAAGATGGCTCGAGACAATTGCCGATTATGATATGAATATCTCATACACCCCTGGCAAGGCAAATGTAATGGCCGATGCGTTGAGCCGTATGGCTTATTGCAGCAACCATATGGTTCAGGAATCACAACCTCTTCTTTATGAAGAGTTTCGTAAATTGAACCTCCACATTGTTCCACAGGGTTATCTCAATACCCTCGTTGTCGAACCAGATTTAGAACACAGCATCAAAACTATGCAACGGTATGACTCTGAAGTTGAAAGGATCAAGCGGTACCTTGAAAAAGAAAAACCGTCGGAGTTCCATCTTGATAATGATGGGATCCTATTTTTCCAACACCGTCTCTTCGTGCCTAAGTTCAAAGATGAGAGGGAACACGTTATGATGGAAGCTCATGACACTCCTCTGTCAATTCATCCTGGTAGCACAAAGATGTACCGTGACATTTGACAGAGGTACTGGTGGCCTAATATGAAGCGAGATATTGCTCGTTATGTTTCTGAGTGCGACGTTTGCCGCCGCGTTAAAGCTCAACATCAAAGGCCCGCAGGAACTCTGCAACCCCTTACAATTCCTGAATGGAAATGGGACAAGGTCCAAATGGATTTCATTACTGGTTTTCCCAAATCCCAGAAGGGTAATGATGCTATATTTGTCGTCATTGACCGATTCTCTAAGGTTGCCCACTTTCTGCCAGTTAAGGAGACAATCACTGCTAGCCAGTTAGTAGACTTGTATGTTTCCCGAATTGTGTCACTCCACGGTGTTCCGTTGGAGATCAGTTCTGATCGTGGCAGCCTCTTCACCTCTAGATTCTGGAATAGTTTCCAAGAAGCTATGGGAACACATCTGTCTTTTAGCACCGCTTTTCACCCTCAGTCACAGGGTCAAGTTGAACGAGTTAATCAAGTGCTCGAAGATATGCTTCGAGCTTGCGTCATCTCCTTCGGTAAGAAATGGGAGGAATCTCTCCCGTATGCCGAATTCTCTTACAACAATAGCTATCAGGCTAGTCTGAAGATGGCACCGTTTGAAGTTCTATACGGTCGTAAGTGTCGAACCCCTCTGAATTGGTCAGAAACTGGGGAACGCTCACTCGTCGGACCGGACATTATTCAGCAAGCAGAAGATCAAGTCCGCATTGTCCGTGAACATTTGAAAACTGCTCAGTCTCGTCAGAAGAGCAACTATGACCGAAAGCACCAGGAAATAGTCTATCAACCTGGCGAGCAAGCTTACCTCCGCGTCACTCCGTTGAAAGGCACTCATAGGTTCGGAATCAAAGGCAAGTTAGCCCCTCACTACATTGGCCCGTTCCGTATTCTTGCCCGTCGAGGAGAAGTGGCATATCAGTTGCAGTTGCCGCCTAATCTTTCCCAAGTACATGATGTCTTTCATGTATCCCAACTCCGTCGCTGCTTCAAGGATCCTATTCGAGCTGTGGATCACGAAGTGCTTGAATTACGGGAAGATCTGTCTTATCCAGAATATCCCATCCATGTTCTTGATGAAGCTGAACGTCGGACTCGTCAAAAGTCAATCAAATTCCTCAAGGTTCAGTGGTTAAATCATTCTGAAGATGAGGCCACTTGGGAACGCGAGGATCGTCTTTGTGAAGAATACCCCGCCTTCTTTCAGTCTTCCTCTTAATTCTCGGGACGAGAATTCTTAATAGATGAGGAGAATTGTAACACCCCCGGTGATTAGCGACAGTAATCACTTTTGATAATGACATGTTAGCATGATTAACAGTGCATAATCATCATTTGCATCATGTTGCATTTCAACTCCTAAGTCAAATTCAAATTTAAATGAAAGTGAAATATAAAAGTTGTCCAACATAAAAACTAAAATGTTCAGTAAATAACAAATATTGCAGAGACCATTCTAAAATTGAAACTAACAAATAATAAAATAATTAGGTGGCACTAACATAATTAAAACAGCTAGGATTAATGCATATTAATTATTATAAAATTTGTGGGAGCTCCTATTGACTCCAAACTAATTTTTGGTAGTGCTAGGTAATAACTAGTATTTGTTGGAGCAATTGTTATGTTTTACAAAAACCATTAGGAGGCCTGACTATTTACTAAACTGAGAAAGGAGAATAAAGAAAAAGATAAAAGAAAAATGAAACAGAAAAAAAGAAGAAAAGGGACCCCCCCCTTCCCCCCCGGCCCAACTGGGCCCCAGCCCAGCCGGCCGGCCCAGCTCCCGGCCCACCTCGCGCCTACTTGGCCTCCCCCTGGAGACCCCCAAACCCTAACCCCCCCACTCCACCGACACTTCCCCCCCCTCTCGATCCCCTCCTGGATCGGGATCGAGCCGCGCGCTCGCCTCGCCCCGGATCGCCGTCGCCCTCGCCGTTGGACGCCGCCGCCCGGGGCCCGCACTCCCTCGCCGGCCTGCCTCCTCCCCCCCACCGGTCTGCCTCCTCCTCGGCGCGCCGTCTCCGTCCTCCTCCTCACGCACCGCTGCCCCGTCCCTGCGAACCCCGGTGAGGCCCGGCCCCGGCCTCTCCCCTCTCTCGCCTCGCTCGCCGCGCTCCGGCCGTGTCCGCGCCGGCCTTCGCTCGCCCGGGTCGTCGCCCTGCTTTGCCTCGCCCGTGTATCCCCGTGCGAGCGCCCACACGCCCGCGCTGCGTCTGCGCCGCGTCGGCCTCGCCTCGCCTCGCCCTCTGCTACTCGCCGCCCGTGGCCCCCTCCCGCTCGCCCTTCCTCCGAGCCCTGCTGCTCTGCTTGCTGTCGCCGCCCGCCGCTGCTTGCCCGTCGCTGCTCGCCCGCAGCGACCGAGCCTGCGCATCCGCCTCCCCGCGCCCGCGCATCGCCGCGCGCGCACGCGCTCGCCCTGCGCCGACCCGCTCCGGCCCCCGCCTCGCCTCCGCGCGCCCTGCACCACGCACGCGCCGCGCTGCGCCCGCTCGGGCCGCGCCCGCACCCGCGCCGTTCGCCCGCGAGGCCTCTGTGCCACTGACCGTGGGGCCGAAGCCCCCCCCCCTGAGACGTTGACGAACGGGCCCCGCCCGAAAAACGTTTAGTAAAAATAAAAATAAAAAATAAAAAAAATTAATTAATTAATTAATTAATCCTGATTAGGTTAATCTAATTAACTAATCAGTGTTAATTAAACAGTAATTAGTAATTAACTTTGCTGACATCAGCATGCTGTCATGCTGATGTCATCATCAGCACTGTTTCGGATAATGTTGAATTAAATAATTAATTAAATTTCAGAAATTAATAAAAACTTTAGAAAATCATATTAAATAAAACCGTAACTCCGATGAAAATATTTTATACATGAAACTTGCTCAGAACGACGATACGAACCCGAATACGTCCTCCGTATTCCCGTCAGACGCCCGTAGCTATAAGAACATTGAACTTTTAGACCGATTTCAGTAAATGAATAGTGCCCAACTTTAATTAAATAAATCCAAATAAATTCCTAAATTAACTAAATCGTTTAGTTAGGCAGTAGAACACCCCGGCATATCATTTAGGCATGTCATACATATTGTTTGCATTGTTGCCGTGAATTTATTGTTTCTCTCCCCCTCCTTCTCTCTCTCGATAGACGCTGAGACCGACGGCGCTGCACCAGGATACGACTACTCTACCGACGAGCAGCCCGTTGATGACCTTCCCCTCTTGCCAGAGCAACCAGGCAAGCCCCCCCCCCCCTGAGCATCCAGATATCGCCCATTCTATTCTCCTGCTTGCATTAGATTTTGCTACTGTTAATGTATGCTCCTATTCTGATGCATAGCCTGCTGTTGTAACCTGTTCATTGCTACCTTACCTGCCTATGATAAACTGTTTAGTATAGGTTGGTGATGAACCATCAGTGACCCCACCACCTTTCCTTTGTTGCCCCTGCTTGATCATCGACGACCCGATCAATGTGATCGTCGACCAGAGACCGACACCTCACTTCACACCCCCATAGTTGTACGACTCTGCGTAGTAACTATCGAGTGCTGAGGGTGATACCTCGTAACGCACTCACGATGAATACTCTGCAGTATAGCTGTTCGGTCGTGGTCATCGAGGGTGATTCCTCCTTCTCCACTTCCGATACGACTCTGTCGTGCGACCCCTCAGTGTGAACCTCGAGGGTGATACCTCATACGTTCACCCTGATAATTTGACCACACGGCTACTTGACCTTTGTTACAAGCGGGTCCACCCTGGTGGGTACCCGCTGGGGATCTATGATTTTCGGGTGTGCCGGAAGGGCACTCGAGTGTGACATTGTGGCGGAGCATCAGAGACTCTGATTGTCTCCGCTTGATACTAATTGAGCCTATTGGATTTGGGTGTGTGATCTGAGTGGGTCGACGTGCCCTATACGCACTACCACCACGCGGGATAATGGTTATGGGACCCTCTGCGAAGTACGTTTCTCCCGAAAGCTCGTCTGACGTCACGATTCACCGTGCGGGCTGATTGTCGGGATTGGGCTGGGTACTTCACTGACGAGTTCAGTGTCGCGCCTGCACCCCGGCCAGTCTCGCAACGCGCAGGGTGCCCAGGGCGATGGCCCGAGACCTCTGGGTGCATAGGTTAGTCCGGCGTGCTGACCTCTCTGCCGAGCCTAGGTAGGGCGCTGCTTTGTGTTGATCTTCCGAGGACGGGCATTACCCAGCAAGTGTGTCCGGCCAGAGTGGATCGAGCGTGTTGGGTAACAGTAGTGCACCCCTGCAGGGATGAATTTTCTATCGATAGCCGGTCCTACGGTAAAGGACGCTCAGTTTGTGTATCCCGATCTACTACTTAAACTGGATACTTGTTACTTAATTGAAGCTTCGGGATCGCTTTCTCGCTTGGGAGTCGAGGAAGGATCTTTAAGCTGTACTTCAACATGTTTGCTAAATAAAATGTTATTCTACTCTCTTCTACTGCTGCAAGATGATGGCCTGGTGAAGATGTTTGAAGATGCTAGTCTTCGATAGGACTAGGCCTTCTCTCTATTCTGGCATTTCTGTAGCCCAGTCCACATATACAGCCTTTCTCCATTGATAATGTTGCATATGTAGAATAGATCCTTGCTTGCTGAGTACTTCGGATGAGTACTCACGGTTGCTTTATTTTCTCTTTTCCCCATATACCCCACATTGATGATACAAACAGACGATGGAGTCCAGGAGTCAGATGCCACCACCGGAGCCTACTACCAGGAGGGTCCAGAGGGTACTTACTACTGGATCGAGCCAGATGACCAGGAGTAGTATCGGAGGCTCCCAGGCAGGAGGCCAACGCCTTTCGATCTAGTGTCGCTGTTTGTGCTAGCCTTCTTAAGGCAAAACTTGTCTAACTATGTCTGTACTCAGATAATATTTGTATGACTGACTTATGTATTCGGATCTTCGGATCCCTGGTTTGTAATATTGTGGACCTCTGTTTAAATTGTGTTAGAGTTGTGTTGTGATATCTTCCCGTGAGTCCCTGTGCTTGATCGTACACGTTTGCGTGTATGATTAGTGTACGATTGAGTCGGGGGCGCCACACTTGGTCTAAGAGGGAAATAAAGGGAAACACAGTAAAAACTCGATATAGAACCGATCTATTGGTTGAAAATGGAAAGAAAGTGGGGACTGAGGGACAAGTCAACAGAGTATGTCCAGCACAAGATTTGCTGCCATCACATAGTAAAAGGTGGCTATAGTGAACAAAAATGAGACCAACCCAGATATCCTGTTTGGATGTTTGTTGCCCTGAGCCCGTCTTATATAATGCCACTGGTAAAATGTAGCAATCCCACTATTAAAGTAAGGACACGTTAAACCAATGTTTTCAATGTAATGCCTCCAGTAATATGAATCAATGGCACTGTTTTTCATGTCTTGCTATATTTCCCATTAAGATAAGTAAGTTGCTTCTTTTCGTTTGAAATGCAACTGTGTTGGTCTGCCTACTCTCCCGTGCCCTTATACCAACTCTTTAGCAGTTATTAATCTAACGTTGCTGGTTAAATGAAGCAATGGCGCCATTATATAGTAATGTCGTATTTAACGGTTGCCATAGTTAATTTTAATGCCCATACTAATATCTAGCAGTGCTGCTGCTTTATAAATTACTACTGTCCTTGAATGATTGCCATTCAGATAAGGAACATGCTTCTTTTCATTTGATGTATGTTTCATCACTTGTTAGTCACCCTACTTTCCACATTTTTGTGCAAATAGAGATATACATTTCACCTAGTGGCACTCTGCGGGTAATCTCCTCCAACAATTAATTAGTCATCACCGTCGCCACAATGGCACTTTCCACAAAAGAGGGGGTTTTCTCCGATTTCATTAAAGAAACCGAACCATAGAGAACCATTATCCGACACCATCTCAGTCTAAATGGGCAGTTATGCAACTACTACTAGAAAGGACTTACTACTAGCAGGAAACAAGTTCGCCACATAAGCTAGGCAGGTAGGGGGACGCTGCCCTAGCTTGACCAAGTTTGGATTACAACCCAAAAGCTACAACAGAAACATTAAGGGGGGTGGGAAGATCGGGACTGAAAGAGCCAGCTTCAGCATCCCAGTCTAAGCACCCCCGGCCTCCATCCTTGCGACGCACGGTACACCTCACTTGCCACTTGCTCGACCCTAGTGCCACTGATAAAATGAAGTAATAATACAGTTAAAATTGAGCTACTGTCCTCTCTATCATTTCATTTCCAATGTAGATAATGAAAGTGCTTCTCTTTGTTAGCATATGTTTCATCAACTAGTCCCATTGTTAATGTAATGACATGTTTAAGTGTTTCTGCAAACAGGGATGCTTAATTTTAGTTGAACTGCACAAAAATAGAGATTGGAATGGCTCAAGTTCCCTCCTTGTACTACCACTGTACACTGATGTTCGTCACTTGCAGAAGGTGTATTAGGAAGAAGTGGGTCGATTTCCAGTATCTAGCCTATCGTCTGAGGCGTCGCAAGGCCCATCTCCCCCTCCATGGCATACTGTGATACTGTTGTATTTTTTAATGAAGGTATTGTATCGCAACCTTTTTCGATTAAGAAAATGAAGTTTCTTCTATTTATTAGTGTATGTTTCATCAACTAGTGCCACTATAATGTAATCAACTTTTTCATTATCTGTGCAAACAGGGTTATTCAGCTACATTTTAGTGGAACTACACAAATGTTTGGATGGAACTAGCATATATGTAAAGTGCAAGGTTGTTAGGACCGAGAGTATACCGACCAGAGGGGGGGGGGGTGAATGGGAGATTAAAAAATTCTTTCGAATGATATGAATTTATCCCAAACACAGCAATAGAAAAGAGGTTCGGTAGATACAAACTTAAACAAGCACTTTATCTAGGAGCATATCTATCGATGAAAGTGGTAATGATGGTACGAGCATACAATATCACAGGTCGGACAATGACGATGGTAATGCAATATGCTAACAGATGTAACAACATGAGGGATAAACAATGTGTGGAACAACGAAAGATAACCACGAGAAAGAACTACGACAGTGTGAATGAAAAACTGACGAGATATTGCACGTATGAGTAGCAGAGTAAGTGACTGAAATGACTACACTGAATGAGGTGAAATAACAGAGCAAGTGACGAAAGATAACAGATGATAAAGATGAAAGATATGCCACATACAATAATAGATCAGATAAACTATTGACACAGAGCACGAATGTAAACTACGGAAGGAAATGCAGTGAAGTAGAATGAACCAGTGGTGCTCGATGGGGACACAGAGATTTGGTAGACCAGTTCGCCCTTCTGCCAAAGGACTACGTCTAGTTGGAGGGGTTGTGACTTAACACGGAAGATAAACTCTCTTCTCCCTATTCTCCTTCAACTCGGAGCTAATCAGACTCTAGTTGATTTCACTCGTGGTAGATACTTGTCGGCGATCTCCAAACCTTTGTTCGACCTTCGAGAACCACAATCACTCTTGGTTGCTGAAGATCTAGCTCGGTGAAGACAACAACTCTTCAACACTCGAGCCGACACCTATCCGTCTAGAGAGTGCGCAGCTCTCAAGAGTAATAGGTACAAGAACTCTAACTCAGAACTATTGTGATGCTCAACCACTGTCTAAGTTTGGGCTCTTGATTTTTCTCTCGGTGGATCTTAAACTCCAATCACTCGGAGAGGGGATGCTTAATCAATCTTCTCAGAAATCTTAAGCGGAGCAGCCAACGAACAACGTTGGAGTGGGGTGGCTATTTATAGCTGCAGCCTTCCCTGAAGGGAAATGACCAAATTGGACATGTGGTGCAGCCAATGGCCGAACGACACGAGTCCAACGGTCGGAAATTGAGCACAACGGTAACATTACTTGCGGAGCAAGTAAAGCTAACTCCTCAGTTCGAAAGATATCTCCTGCAGCACAAAGAACAACGTCTACTGCTGCCAGGTAATCGTTCGAAGCATAAAGTGATTTCTCTCGCATCTTTCATAGGCTTTGGGCTAAGCATCACAACGGATCTTAGCTTCTAGAACCTATACCCCTCTTAATAGTACGGTGGTCCTATGACTCAAATAAATGAAGAACAACGAAATGAATACTACGTCTTCACATTGTCTTCGACTTCCATTCGCTGCAGTCATATTTCTTCATACAGAATCTCTGAAACAATTGCTGCACGTCAGCAATAACTTTTGAGGGGCTAACTCCTTCACATCAATCTTCTCGCCTGCATGTCTTCAATAGATGTAGATCATTCTTCTCTACAACACATATATTCTTCGGTGAAGTTCCTCGAACTTGACACCAGAGACAGCATTCTCTTTGGTTCTGCATGGACTATTTCTATCTGTATGCACTAGCAAACAGATTAGTCCATGCCTGTTTCTGTCAACAATCTCCAAAACACAAGAGGGAAAATATTTCACCAACAATCTCCCCTCTTTGGACGATTGTTGACAAAACAGAACACATCGAAGGATAGATAAATGAATGAAATGGAATGCGAAGGATAAAGAAGACGAGAGTTAATTACGAAGATAAAACAAGCTCCCCCTTGATAACCCACAAGTATAGGGGAGCGCAACAGTTTTCGAGGGTAGAGTATTCAACCCAAATTTATTGATTCGATACAAGGGATCCAAAGAATATTCTCAAGTATTAGCAGCTGAGTTGTCAATTCAACCACACCTGAAAGACTTAATATCTGCAGCAAAGTATTTAGTAGCAAAGTAGTATGGAAGTAATGGTAACGGTGGCAAAAGTAACAGTAGCAGTTTTGTAGCAATTGTAACAGTGGCAACGGAAAAGTAACTTAGCAAAGATCAATATGTGAAAAGCTCGTAGGCAATGGATCAATGATGGATAATTATGTCGGATGGCTTTCATCATGCAACAGTTATAACATAGGGTGACACAGAACTAGCTCCAATTCATCAATATAATGTAGGCATGTATTCCGTATATAGTCAAGCGTGCTTATGGAAAAGAACTTGCATGACATCTTTTGTCCTACCCTCCCGTGGCAGCAGGTGTGACGCCCGGATACTTAAGCTACAGTGAACGTCTACTAATGATGCCATGTCACCTCGGTTACTATTGTTAATCTCGCTTAGTCCAAAATCGATTTGAATTCAAATTCAAAACCGAGTCAAACGGTACAGGTTTTCAAATATTAAACCTAAAATGTTCGGGTTGAGCCAGATATTGCATAAGTAATTATGGTGGAGAAACCAAACTTTTATAAAATGCTTAAATGCACTATAAGGATTTAAAACAACAACATAACCAATTTAATAAATACCTTTTATTATTTATAAAATGTTAAACTATTTATATAGGGGTTTAAACTTTTGTAGCAGAGGTATAATTAGTGGTACTAATTTAGGTACAACCTTTATGATTTATAAAGCTAAAATAAACAAAACAGTAAAGGGTAAAATAAAGAAAAAGACAAAACAAAAATAAATAAAAAGGAAATGCAAACCAGCCCCCCGCCAGGCCGGCTGCCCACCAGGCCGGCCCATCCCCGGGTCTTCATACACCCCCACCCCTGCAGAAACCCTAACCCCCCCCATGTTCGCCTCCCTCTCCCTCTCCCCGATCTGGAACAGGGGCAGCCCGATCCGGAACGCCGTCGCCCTTCGCCACCTCGCCGCCCCGGCCGCCGGATCGCCCGCCGCCTCGCATCACCGTCTCTCCCCCAGGCCGCTTCACCAAGCCTCGCCAAACCCTGAACCCCTGCAACGCGGTGAGCACGGCCCCGATCCCCTCTGCCCTCCTCTCCCCGCACCCGGTCCTCCTCCCCCGTCGCTCTCCTACGCCACCCTGGTCGTCCCGGCGCGCTCCCGGCGCGCCTGGCCACCCGCCTCGCCCCGACAGCGCACCGCCCACACGTGGCCCCGCCTCCGCCCGGCCGCGTTCGCCTCCGGCCACTCCCGCCCGAGCGCTCGCCCAGCCACCGCGTCCCCCCCACGCGTCGTGCTCCCTTCCCCCTCCTGCTCCCTCGCTGCTCGCTACTCGCTTCTACTCTGCTGCTGCTGAAGCCGCTGTTGCTTTGCTAATTCTGCTGCCGCTGCCGCCGGTGCTCACGACCCCGTCCACTATCGTCCGCCGCTGCGTCGCCCCCTTCCCCTGCCCACGCTGCCGCATCCTCTGCTCGCCCCCTAGCACTGCTGCAGGCCGGCCGCGCCCGGCCGTTGCCCCACAACAGGCCCGCCTACCGCGCACCGTCTTCGGCCACCGCGGCCCGCGCCTTCCCTGGGCTGCGCCATGGCCGCTGCCTCGCCCGCCGGCCGCGCCCTGCACGACCCCGGCTGCCCCTTCGCCGCGCCGCTCCGACGCCATGCCGTCGCCGGCGCCCCTCTGGCGGTTTGGGCGTGTGCCCGAGCGGGCGGGTGCGTGGCACCCGTTGCGCCCGCGCCCACTATTGGCCACATGGGCCACTGACGGTTGGGCCCCGCCCCCTGTGCCTATGACACGAGGGGCCCATGCCCCTTTAAAAAAAGAAGAAGAAAGAATTTAAAAATATAATAGTTAAGTAATTAATTAATTAATTAACTTAATTAATTCTGATTAATTAAACTAATTAAGATTAATTAACTTAATGAACTCATTAACTTATTTAATTTGTTAATTAACCTAAACAGTCACTGACAGGTGTGACCCACATATCAGTTTGACCCAGTCAACAGTACAGTTGACTGCTGATGTCATGATGACATCATAAATGTTTTCGATTAAATTAATCTGTTAATTCCTGAAAATGATTAAAACTTTAGAAAATTAATATAAAATAAACCGTAGCTCGGATCAAAAAACTTTGTACATGAAACTTGCTCAGAACGACGAGACAAATCCGAATTCGCGGTCCGTTCATCCGCCACACGTCCCTAGCATCGCGAACATGCAACCGTCCCCCTCCGTTTCATCTGTTCGAAAATGCCAAACTTCGGGAAAACATTCCCGGATGTCTTCCCTCTTCAACTATATCCTGTAGCACCACGTCCGAACACCCCTAGCTCTGCGTATTGTCATGTCATGCTCTTGTTTGATTTATATTTACTGTTTCCTCCCCCTCTTCTCTCTCGGTAGACCCCGACACCGACGCAGTTCCCGAGACCGAAGCAGCTCAGGAGCCCGACGACACCGTTGATGACCTTGCCTTTGCCGCCGAGCAACCAGGCAAGCACCCCCCCTGAGCATATCGGTATTGCCTATTCTTTCTCTCTCATGCTTGCATTAGAAATTGCTGCTACTACTGTTTAACCTATTCTGATGCATAGCATGTTTATTGTAACCTGCTATTGAAACCTTACCTGCTTATCCTAAACTGTTTAGTATAGGCTGGATAGAGACCTAGTGACCCCACTTGTCCCGATTGCCCCGCTGGATTATCAGAAGACTCGACAACCAGGCCCCGGCACCGCACATCACCCCCTTAGTTGTAACGACACTGCAGCGTTACTATTGAGTGCCGAGGGTGATACCTCATGTAGCACTTCTGATGTTAACTCTGTAGAGTAGCTATTTGGTCGTGGTCATCGAGGGTGATTCCTCCGTCACCACTTCCGATAACGACGCTGTCGTGCAACACCTCAAGTGTGAACCCATCGAGGGTGATTCCTCCGAGTTCACCTTGACGGATACATCGAGTAGGAATCCAACGAGGGTGATACCTCATATTCCCTTGATGTTATGGACACACGGATATTTGGACTTTACACTGTTACTTGGAAAGGCGGGTCGACCCTGAGGGGTACCCGTGTGAGCCTAAGTGGTGAATGTTGTGGAGACGGGTTGACCTGGACGGTACCCGAGATATGAATATGAGGCGTGGCTGGGCATTCTTGGCCCTTGCCGCAAGTCCTCGAGACGGGGCGACGGGGTCACATCGATCGTGAGTTTCTGCTCGTTACTGCACTACCAACACACTACGATTTGGATATTTGATCTGAGTGGGCCTTTGGCCCGATAGCACTAACCATCATGCGGGAATAAATATGGGTACTCTACATCATGGCATCAGCCGAAAGCTCTGTCAGACGTCCAGTTTAGCATTGTGGCCGGGTCGGATCGTGCTGTTAGCGCTGGTATCCACCCTGCTCGCAATGACCCGGAGAGCACAAGACGATGGTCCAAGACCCCTGAGAGCTTAGGTTGTAGATCGACGGGGACCTCTCTGCTGAGCTCTAGGTAGGGCTGCGGTGTGTCGTTTGACCGAGGCCGGGCATGACCCAGAAAAGTGTGTCCGGCCGGAGTTAAGCGAGCGTGGTGGGTAAGTTGGTGCACCCCTGCAGGGAAGAACTAATCTATGCATAGCCGGATCCTCGGTAACGGACGCTCGGAGTTGTATCCCGATCGATACAATTAGAACTGGATATTTGTGATGAGTATGGCTTTGGGATTACTTTCTCGCAGGGAGTCGAGAAAGGATCTCTGCATGAGGTTGAGACTTATTATTACTGCTACTTTATAGCGTGTTGATCTACACTCTTCTAATGCTGCAAGACCGCTGAAGATGCTAGTCTTCGATAGGACTAGGCCTTCTCTCTATTCTAACATTCCTGCAGCCCAGTCCACATATACAGCCTCCCTTTGATAATGTTGCATATGTAGTGTAGATCCTTGCTTGCTGAGTACTTCGGATGAGTACTCACGGTTGCTTTGCTTTCTTTTTTCCCCCCATATCTATTTGATGCAACCAGATGACGGAGCCCCTGAGACAGCTGCGCCCGCCGACGATCGCGACTACTACCCCGAGGGTGGATACTACTACGAGCTTGTCGACGACTAGGAGTAGGATCGGAGGGTTCCAGGCAGGAGGCCTGCGCCTTTCGTTCGTAGTGTTTTCTTTTGCCCCGCCTTTTAAGGGCCTATCTGTGTTTTCTTTTATATCTGTACTCAGATATCTGATGCTTGCACTGACGCTTGTATGCGAGCTTATGTATTCGAGCCCTCGAGGCCCCTGGCTTGTAATATAAAGCTTGTATGACTTTATTTATGTTTTAGAGTTGTGTTGTGATATCTTCCCGTGAGTCCTTAGGCTTGATTCTTGTGCATTTGCATGTATGATTAGTGCACGATTGAGCCGGGGGCATCACAAGTTGGTATCAGAGCCGACTGCCTGTAGGATCCCCCTTTCCAACTCCTTGGCCAAAGTTGAGTCTAGAGTTCGAAAATTGTTTTACTAACATGGATGTGTGGCTTACGGGCCCACGTCGCCAATTAGGTGGTATTAGGATCTTTTATTCCTCTTCTTTACTCTGGGACTCTTATCTCTCTTATATTCGGGTTAAATGAATTTACTAACTACATTAGGTTCTCGTAACGACTTTCCCCCGGAGAGCCCCTTCATTCCGGATGGTTGCCTATTTCACCAGAAGACTCTGAAGATACTCCTCGATGATTCCCGAGACCCTGTGCCCACTGCTTTGCAGTTCCTGACCACCGATAAATTCCGATGGGTAACTACTTACATCTGTCATTCATATATTTATTCCAGTTACTCTAGGGTTCTATCTGACATATCAAAATACTATCCGACATTTCGAGAATTCTTTGAACCTACTGCCTTGTAGTTCCTTTCCGCCTAAACACACCTACGAATAAATCCTCATACTTACCCGAGGTCCGTTCATCCCCAGTTGTTCTTGTGATTCCCAAAATACCTTGTAATACTATCTGACTTTCCGAGATTCCTTTGCAGCCTATTGCTCATAAAGTTCTTGCATGCCTACACTATGGCTAATTCCATATGTCTAATAATCCCCGTCAACATCCTTTGCCATTATCATTTTGAGCCCTTTGATTCAATCTGCTATGAATACTCGCAATCATCAGTTGTTTCCTACTAATTCATTCTTCTGACTCTGACGTCATTCTGAACATGAACTGTTTCTCGGTAAATCAATCCTTGATTGATTGGCCATCTAACTCTATTCAACATACTCATCTTTTTATCAAAGCCTTTGCCTCTGATCCCCCGATTTTGGAATCGTAAACCCTTCGTATTCAAGTTTCGGCTTATTCAGATGTTTCCATAAACCGATTCCTTTGCATCCCTTCTTCTTCTGGTTGAGTATCGTTACTCACATCGGATCCCTTGTGGACCGCCAAATCCCTGTTGGATTTTATCCGACAGCATCGTTCATATTCTATAACCTTGCGAGTCTTTCCTCGGATACATAATGCCTTTGGTAAAATGTATCCTCTCCTTTTGACAACCATGCTCTGCTTCCGAGCTTGAGTTATTTACTCGTAAAGTTTGCGTTCCCTAAATTCGTGTGAACTCGAAAGTTATGCGAGTTATACTCTACTGGCTTTTCGTCAGATAAAATTTCAATGCTACAACTTCTTTGAATGCAAGAAGTAAATGGAAAGTTGTGCATTAGAGAAGTGGGAGTCTACCTTGAACCTTTGTGTTCATGCCCATGGACCCGATGTGGAACTTATCAATGAAGCTTCTTGTTATAATAATAATCCCCTTGTGATAAGTTCATCTTGTATCTATATTTGGTCCTTTGCAACCGTGGTTCCGACCATATTGTTCTTCCTTGATCCCATTTCTCGGACAAGTTAAAGTATTTGTCTTCTTCAGATCATTTCACCTGTTCAACCTCTACTTTGATATACCTTTGAGTATTGCCTTTTGGTATCTCGAGAATATCACAGAACTACGTAACTTCTTATGAGTTCTTCATCAACTATTATTTCTCGCCGATTCAAATTTTCCACGGGTTCTGAGTTGTTGGACACTCAAGAACACCGATAAATGATTCAACTCTACATTTTCCTTTCCGTTGTTTTGTTTAACCTTTCTTGTAACCTAACATATCTAAGCAGTGATAATTCCCTGCTCATGTAAACACCTCGGTGTAAAAACTCTGTTAGTGAGACCTTGTTACTATTGTTGATGACATTCCGGTAGCCACCGATGGATGAGAACTTTGCCTATTGGTCCGCCTCGTTCAACGAGCAGGAAAATGGTTCTCTTTGTCCCTCGCCCTTGGTACCGACGTTGTTGCCGACATAACTGATAGGCTATTCTCTGCCATGCCTTGCTATCATAACCGTGCAAGATGTCAACGCCTTTCCTACTTTTAACCCACATGGTGGGCCCATAACCCACAGTTCCATAGGATCAAAACCTGACTCTCCTGTACAGCCCTATTTTCAAAGTTATTCCTCACGCTTGGCTTCGTATGTAATTCACGAGCCATCTTTCGAGAGATGATCTATTCTGGTATCATATGCAATACTTATTCCCGTTGCTCGGAACCCCTTCACACTCTGTTTCAGGCATCGAATGATTGCATGCCCGCTTGAAACTTCTCATGCCTTCTCTTACTGCTCTTGATGATTTTCCTGAGTTTCAAAAACTCGAGAGATACTTATGTGTTTCGCTCTTGAGTAAAGCCCAGATGATTACCCCTTATAGCCTTCTACCGTTGACGAGCTACCCCTTTGCCTATTCGTAAGTACGATGGAGTTCGCGAAGAAAGGATGCCGACTTCATCATGAGGACCTAAAGCAAACAAATGAAGACATCATTGTAATGGATCGACCTCTTCGAGAAGAGCAACCAAGACCGAGAAGATCCGTTAGAATTTCGTAACCAGAACTTTTCCCCTTACTCTACCTATTAAATCTCGGGACGAGATTTCTTGTAGTGGAGGAGAGTTGTGACGCCCGGATACTTAAGCTACAGTGAACATCTACTAATGATGCCATGTCACCTCGGTTACTATTGTTAATCTCGCTTAGTCCAAAATCGGTTCGAATTCAAATTCAAAACCGAGTCAAACGGTAAAGGTTTTCAAATATTAAAACTAAAATGTTCGGGTTGAGCCAGATATTGCATAAGTAATTATGGTGGAGAAACCAAACTTTTATAAAATGCTTAAATGCACTATAAGGATTTAAAACAACAACATAACCAATTTAATAAATGACTTTTATTATTTATAAAATGTTAAACTATTTATATAGGGGTTTAAACTTTTGTAGCAGAGGTATAATTAGTGGTACTAATTTAGGTACAACCTTTATGATTTATAAAGCTAAAATAAAATAAAACAGTAAAGGGTAAATAAAGAAAAAGAAAAAGACAAAACAAAAATAAATAAAAAGGAAATGCAAACCACCCCCTCCCCACTGGAACACCGGCCCAGCTGGCTGCCCACCAGGCTGGCCCATCCCCGGGCCTTCATACACCCCCACCCCCCTGCAGAAACCCTAACCCCCCACCCCCATGTTCGCCTCCCTCTCCCTCTCCCCGATCTGGAACGGGGGGAGCCCGATCCGGAACGCCGTCGCCCTTTGCGACCTCGCCGCCCCGGCCGCCGGATCGCCCGCCGCCTCGCATCACCGTCTCTCCCCCAGGCCGCTTCACCAAGCCTCGCCGAACCCTGAACCCCTGCAACGCGGTGAGCACGGCCCCGATCCCCTCCGCCCTCCTCTCCCCGCACCCGGTCCTCCTCCCCCGTCGCTCTCCTACGCCACCCTGGTCGTCCTGCCGCGCTCCAGGCGCGCCTGGCCACCCGCCTCGCCCCGACTGCGCGCCGCCCACGCGTGGCCCCGCCTCCGCCCGGCAGCATCCGCCTCCGGCCACCCCCGCCCGAGCGCTCGCCCAGCCACCGCGTCCCCCGCACGCGCCATGCTCCCTTCCCCCTCCTGCTCCCTCGCTGTTCGCCGCTCGCTTCTGCTCTGCTGCTACTGAAGCCGCTGCTGCTTTGCTAATTCTGTTGCCGCTGCCGCCGGTGCTCACGGCCCCGTCCACTATCGTCCGCCGCTGCGTCGTCCCCTTCCCCTGCCCGCGCTGCCGCGTCCTCTACTCGCCCCCCTAGCACTGCTGCAGGCCCGCCTACCGCGCGCCGTCTTTGGCCACCGCGGCCCGTGCCTTCCTGGTCGGCGCCATGGCCGCTGCCGCGCCCGCCGGCCGCGCGCTGCACGACCCCGGCTGCCCCCTCGCCTCGCCGCTCCGGCGCCATGCCGTCGCCGGCGCCCCTCTGGCGGTTTGGGCGTGCACCCAAGCGGGCGGGTGCGTGCCACCCGTTGCGCCCGCGCCCGCTATTGGCCACATGGGCCACTGACGGTTGGGCCCCGCCCCCTGTGCCTATGACACGAGGGGCCCACGCCCCTTTAAAAAAAAGGAGAAGAAAGAATTTAAAAATATAATAGTTAAGTAATTAATTAATTAATTAAATAATTAACTTAATTAATTTTGATTAATTAAACTAATTAAGATTAATTAACTTAATGAACTCATTAACTTATTTAATTTGTTAATTAACCTAAACAGTCACTGACAGGTGGGACCCACTTATCAGTTTGACCCAGTCAAAAGTATAGTTGACTGCTGACATCATAAATGTTTTTGATTAAATTAATCTGTTAATTCTTGAAAATGATTAAAACTTTAGAAAATTAATATAAAATAAACCGTAGCTCGGATCGAAAAACTTTGTACATGAAAGTTGCTCAGAACGACGAGACGAATCCGAATCCGCGGTCCGTTCGTCTGCCACACGTCCCTAGCATCGCAAACATGCAACCGCCCCCCTCGGTTCCATCTGTCTGAAAATGCCAAACTTCGGGAAAACATTCCCGCATGTCTTCCCTCTTCACCTATATCGTGTAGCACCGCGTCCGAACACCCCTAGCTCTGCGTATTGTCATGTCATGCTCTTGTTTGATTTATATTTACTGTTTCCTCCCCCTCTTCTCTCTCGGTAGACCCCGACACCGACGCTGTTCCCGAGACCGACGCAACTCAGGAGCCCGACGACGCCGTTGACGACCTTGCCTTTGCCGCCGAGCAACCAGGCAAGCACCCCCCCCTTGAGCATACCGATATCGCCTATTCTTTCTCTCTCATGCTTGCATTAGAAATTGCTGCTGCTACTGCTTAACCTATTCTGATGCATAGCCTGTTTATTGTAACCTGCTATTGAAACCTTTCCCGCTTATCCTAAACTGTTTAGTATAGGCTGGATAGAGACCTAGTGACCCCACTTGTCCCGATTGCCCCGCTGGATTATCAGAAGACTCGACAACCAGGCCCCGACACTGCACATCACCCCCTTAGTTGTAACGACACTACAACGTTACTATCGAGTGCCGAGGGTGATACCTCATGTAGCACTTCTGATGTTAACTCTGTAGAGTAGCTATTCGATCGTGGTCATCGAGGGTGATTCCTCCTTCACCACTTCCGATAACGACGCTGTCGTGCAACACCTCAAGTGTGAACCCATCGAGGGTGATTCCTCCGAGTTCGCCTTGACGGATACATCGAGTAGGAATCCAACAAGGGTGATACCTCGGATTCCCTTGATGTTATGGACACACGGATATTTGGACTTTACACTGTTACTTGGAAAGGCGGGTAGACCCTGAGGGGTACCCGTGTGAGCCTAAGTGGTGATTGTCGTGGAGACGGGTTGACCTGGATGGTGCCCGAGATATGAATACGAGGCGTGGTCGGGCATTCTTGGCCCTTGCCACAAGTCCTCGAGACGGGGCGATGGGGTCACATCGATCATGAGTCTCTGCTCGTTACCGCACTACCAACACACTATGATTTGGATATTTGATCTGAGTGGGCCTTTGGCCCGATAGCACTAACCATCACGCGGGAATAAATATGGGTACTCTACATCGTGGCATCAGCCGAAAGCTCTGTCAGACGTCCAGTTCAGCATTGTGGCCGGGTCGGATCGTGTCGTTGGCGCTGGTATCCACCCTGCTCGCAACGACCCGGAGAGCACAGGGCGATGGTCGAAGACCCCTGAGCGCTTAGGTTGTAGACCGCCGGGGACCTCTCTGCTAAGCTCTAGGTAGGGCTGCGGTGTGTCGTTTGACCGAGGCCGGGCATGACCCAAGAAAGTGTGTCCGGCCGGAGTTAAGCGAGCGTGGTTGGTAAGTTGGTGCACCCCTGCAGGGAAGAACTAATCTATGCATAGCCGGATCCTCGGTAACGGACGCTCGGAGTTTTATCCCGATCGATACAATTAGAACTGGATATTTGTGATGAGTATGGCTCTGGGATTACTTTCTCGTAGGGAGTCAAGAAAGGGTATCTGGGTGAGGGTGAGACTTATTATTACTGCTACTTTATAGCATGTTGATCTATACTCTCCTAATGCTGCAAGACCGCTGAAGATGCTAGTCTTCGATAGGACTAGGCCTTCTCTCTATTCTGACATTCCTGCAGCCCAGTCCACATATACAGCCTCCCTTTGATAATGTTGCATATGTAGTGTAGATCCTTGCTTGCTGAGTACTTCGGATGAGTACTCACGGTTGCTTTGCTTTCTTTTTTCCCCATATCCATTTGATGCAACCAGATGACGGAGCCCCTAAGACAGCTGCCGCCGCCGACGATCGCTACTACTACCCCGAGGGTGGATACTACTATGAGCTTGCCGACGACCAGGAGTAGGATCGGAGGGTCCCAGGCAGGAGGCCTGCGCCTTTCAATCATAGTGTTTTCTTTTGCCCCGCCTTTTAAGGGCCTATCTG
The DNA here is from genome assembly GCA_011799875.1 of Thinopyrum elongatum. Classification (NCBI taxonomy): domain Eukaryota; kingdom Viridiplantae; phylum Streptophyta; class Magnoliopsida; order Poales; family Poaceae; genus Thinopyrum; species Thinopyrum elongatum. Next base: position 289,552,692 of record CM022299.1, on the reverse strand, counting down.
TGTTTTCTTTTATATCTGTACTCAGACATCTGATGCTTGAGCTGACGCTTGTATGCGAGCTTATGTATTCGAGCCCTCGAGGCCCCTGGCTTGTAATATAAAGCTTGTATGACTTTATTTATGTTTTAGAGTTGTGTTGTGATATCTTCCCGTGAGTCCTTAGGCTTGATCGTGTGCATTTGTGTGTATGATTAGTGCACGATTGAGCCGGGGGCGTCACAGTGGGGTCCTATTGGAAACTAAGGGATATTAAGGCCTCCTTTTAATAGAGTACCAGACCAAAGCATTAGCACTTAGTGAATACATGTACTCCTCAAACTACGGTCATCACCGGGAAGTGTCCCGACTATTGTCACTCCGGGGTTGCCGGATCATAACACATAGTAGGTGACTATAACTTGCAAAATAGGATCAAGAACACAAATATATTCAAGAAAACATAATAGGTTCAGATCTGAAATCATGGCACTCGGGCCCTAGTGACAAGCATTAGGCATAGCAAAGTCATAGCAACATCAATCTTAGAACATAGTGGATACTAGGGATCAAACCCTAACAAAACTAACTCAATTACATGGTAAATCTCATCCAACCCATCACTGTCCAGCAAGCCTATGATAGGATTACTCACACATGGCGGTGAGCATCATGAAATTGGTGATGGAGGATGGTTGATGATGACGACGACGACGATTTCCCCTCTTGGGAGCCCCGAACGGACTCCAGATCTTCCCTCCCAAGGAAGAACAGGAGGTGGCAGCGGCTCTGTATCATAAAACGCGATGAATCATTCTCTCTGATTTTTTTCTCCCCGAATATGAATATATGGTGTTGGAGTTGAGGTCGATGGAGCCTCGTGGGACCCACAAGACCAGAGGGCGCGCCCTCCACCCTTGTGGACAGGGTGTGGGTCCCCTTCGGTTGATTCTTTTGCCAATATTTTTTATTTATTCCAAAAATAATCTCCGTGAAGTTTCAGGTCATTCCGAGAACTTTTATTTCTGCACAAAAATAACACCATGGCAATTCTGCTGAAAACAACGTCAGTCCGGGTTAGTTCCATTCAAATCATGCAAATTAGAGTCCAAAACAAGGGCAAAAGAGTTTGGAAAAGTAGATACGATGGAGACTTATCAACTCCCCCAAGCTTAACCCATTGCTTGTCCTCAAGCAATTCAGTTGACAAACTGAAAGTGATAAAGAAAAACTTTTACAAACTCTGTTTGATCTTGTTGTTGCAAATATGTAAAGCCAACATTCAAGTTTTCAGCAAAGATTATGAAATAACCATATTCACAATAACATTTAGGTCTCACATTTACTCATATCAATGGCATAATCAACTAGCGAGCTATAATAATAAATCTCAGATGACAACACTTTTTCAAAACAATCATGATATGATATAACAAGATGGCATCTCGCTAGCCCTTTCTGAGACCGCAAAACATAAATGCAGAGCACCCCTGAAGATCAAGGACTGACTAGACATTGTAATTCATGGTAAAAGAGATCCAGTCACAGTCATACTCAATATCAATTAATAGCAATGCATACAAATGAAAGTGGTGCTCTCTAACTGGTGCTTTTTATAAGAGGATGATGACTCAGCAATAAAAGTAAATAGATAGGCCCTTCGTAGAGGGAAGCAGGGATTTGCAGAGGTGCCAGAGCTCGAGTTTTTGAAATATAGATAAATAATATTTTGAGCGGTATGCTTTCATTGTCAACATAACAACCAAGAGATCTCGGTATCTTCCATACTACATACATTATAGGCGGATCCCAAATAGAATGGTAAAGTTTTTTACTCCCCCTCCACCAACAATCACACTCCACGGCTTGTCCGAAACAACGGGTACCGTCCAACTATCAACAATCCTGGGGGAGCTTTGTTTGCAATTACTTTTGATTTGATTTGAGCATGGGACTGGGCATCCCGGTTACCAGCCATTTTCTCGTGAATGATGAGCGGAGTCCACTCATCGTGAGAATAACCCACCTAGCATGGAAGATACTGACAGCCCCCAGTCGCCACATGAGCGATTCGGGCATACAAAATAGATTATCATTTGAAGGTTTAGAGTTTGGCACATGCAAATTTACTTGGAACGGCAGGTCAATACCGCATATAGGAAGGTATGGTGGACTCATATGGAACAACTTTGGGTTTATGGAAGTGGATGCACAAGCAGTATTCCCGCTCAGTACAAGTGAAGGCTAGAAAAAGACTGGGGAGCGACCAACTAGAGAGCGACAACAGTCATAAACATGCATTGAGATTAACCAACATTGAGTGCAAGCATGAGTAGGATATAAATCACCATGAACATAAATATCGTGGAGGCTATGTTGATTTTGTTTCAACTACATGCGTGAACATGTGCCAAGTCAAGCCACTCGAATCATTCAAAGGAGGATACCATCCTATCATACTACATCACAACCATTTTAAAAGCATGTTGGCACGCAAGGTAAACCATTATAAACTCCTAGCTAATTAAGCATGGCATGAGTAACTATAATCTCTAATTGTCATTGCAAACATGTTTCATTCATAATGAGCTGAATCAAGAACGATGAACTAATCATATTTACAAAAACAAGATAGGTTGAGTTCATACCAGCTTTTCCTCATCTCAATCATTTCATCATATATCGTCATTATTGCCTTTCACTTGCACAACCGAACGGTGTGAATAATAATAATAATAGTGCATGTGCATTGGACTAAGCTGGAATCTGCGAACAATTATTTCAAAGGAGAAGACAAGGTAATATGGGCTCTTTGTTAGATCAACAATAACGCATATGAGAGCCACTCAACATTTTCATCGTGGTCTTCTCCTTTCGACCCCCAAAGAAAAGAAAAGAATTTCAAAGAAACACACTAAAACATTTTTGGAGTTTTTGCTTTTCTGAAGAAAGGAAAAACCAGAACGAGAAAAAACTATTTACACGGGAAAGCTCCCAACAAGCAAAAGAAGAACAAGAAATCTTTTTGGGTTTTCTTTAAGTACTACTACTAAGCATGCATAGAAAGGAAATGAGCTACAACTAATTTTTTTTTCAAAGTTTTTCAAACACACTAGAAGAAAGCAAGAAAAAGAAATAAATTAACATGGATAATACAATGAAAAAGTATGAGCACCGACAACTGGAATGAATGTGTGAACATGAATGTAATGTCGGTGAGAAATACGTACTCCCCAAAGCTTAGGCTTTTGGCCTAAGTTGGTCTATGGCCACGACTGGCCCGGATGATATCCGAAATCATAGTTGGGGTTGTACTGTGCTGCGGCAGCTGCTGCTTTGCAAGCTGCTTCATGGAGGTGAGCGGCCTCCATCTCTCTCTCATACTCGTTTGCCTCCTCTTTGGTTATAAAATATCTCCCTTTTTCCTGAAAGTTAAAGAAGGTAGGAGTAGGAAGGGTAACATGGACAGCACGCCGTCTGTCAAAGATTAGTTGGTACTGGAGGGACTGTTCGTTCCTCTCAAGAAACTGATAGCGTACCAAAGCATTATAATCAAGAAAAGCAGGTGGCAACTCTACGTCATTCCCCCTTATGGGTACTCCAAGATAATTAGCTAAACGAGTTGCATATATCCCACCAAATAGATCTCCATCTTTAGCATTAAGATGTAACCTCCTCGCAATAATGGCCCACAAGTTATAACGCTTATCACCTAACACCGCGCACTTGAGGACACTAAGATCTGGAACGCAAAGGTGGGAGTGCTCATGCTTACCATTAATGCATCTACCTATAAAGAGAGCAAAATAATGTATGGCAGGAAAGTGAATGCTCCCTATGGTAGCTTGTGTGATATTTCTAGTTTCTCCCACAGTGATGCTAGCAAGGAAATCATTGTATTCAGCTTTGTGAGGCTCACTAAGAAGGCCTCATTGTGGGATCTTGCAAGCAGTATTAAAATCCTCAAGGTCCATGGTATATGATTCATCATAAAGATCAAATAAAACAGTATATGTATTGCGCTTAGATGAAAATTCAAACCTCCGCACAAAGGAATCGGTGAGGTAGTAGTATTGTCGGCACTTATCTGACACGAAGTCCTCAAGGCCAGCATTTTGTACATATGCATCAAATTCATCCTTGAAGCCTGCATGAACCATAAATTCATCCGACGGCCATTCACAAGGCCGCACTTGAGCTTCCCTTGGTGGTTCAAGGTCCGGCTCACGTATCGCGAGCCTCGGTGCTTGCTTCCTTGAAGAACCACCTTGGTACATTTTCCTAGACATTTTTCTTCCTCTGAAATTTTTCTGAAATTTTTTTAGTGACTCAAAATAAAAGTGAACCAAACTCAACAAAATTGGTAGCAACTACTCCTACAAGTGTCTAGAGGCTATATCATGCATTAAAACAACTTTGGACCATATAAATTTGACATGCAAGCTCAAGAACAAGGTCACCACAGCAGCAAAAATTTGCAATAAATAAAGCACTAGAACAAAAACTAATTGGACCATTGGAGGAGTCACATACCGAAGAACAATCCCCCAAAGCAGTTTTGTGAAAGGAGCTTTGAGCAAGGTGTGGCGCACCCTGCTCAATCGTACACTAATCATACACGCAAACGTGTACGATCAAGCACAGGGACTCACGGGAAGATATCACAACACAACTCTAACACAATTTAAACGGAGGTCCACATATATTACAGACCAGGGATCCGAAGATCCGAATACATAAGTCAGTCATACAAATATTATCTGAGTACAGACATAGTTAAACAAGTTTTGCCTTAAGAAGGCTAGCACAAACAGCGACACTAGATCGAAAGGCGTTGGCCTCCTGCCTGGGAGCCTCCGATCCTACTCCTGGTCATCTGGCTCGATCCAGTAGTAAGTACCCACTGGACCCTCCTGGTAGTAGGCTCCGGTGGTGGCATCTGACTCCTGGACTCCATCGTCTGTTTGTATCATCAATGTGGGGTATATGGGGAAAAGAGAAAATAAAGCAACCGTGAGTACTCATCCGAAGTACTCAGCAAGCAAGGATCTATACTACATATGCAACATTATCAATGGAGAAAGGCTGTATATGTGGACTGGGCTGCAGAAATGCCAGAATAGAGAGAAGGCCTAGTCCTATCGAAGACTAGCATCTTCAAACATCTTCACAAGGCCATCATCTTGCAGCAGTAGAAGAGAGTAGAATAACATTTTATTTGGCAAACAGGTTGAAGTACAGCTTAAAGATCCTTCCTCGACTCCCAAGCGAGAAAGCGATCCCGAAGCTTCAATTAAGTAACAAGTATCCAGTTTAAGTAGTAGATCGGGATACACAAACTGAGCGTCCTTTACCGTAGGACCGACTATCGATAGAAGATTCATCCCTGCAGGGGTGCACTACTGTTACCCAACACGCTCGATCAACTCTGGCCGGACACACTTGCTGGGTAATGCCCGTCCTCGGAAGATCAACACGAAACAGCGCACCTAGGCTCGGCAGAGAGGTCAGCACGCCGGACTAACCTATGCACCCAGAGGTCTCGGGCCATCGCCCTGGGCACCCTACGCGTTGCGAGACTGGCCGGGGTGCAGGCGCGACACTGAACTTGTCAGTGAAGTATCCAACCCAATCCCGACAATCAGCCCGCACGGTGAATCGTGACGTCAGACGAGCTTTCGGAGAAACGTACTTCGCAGAGGGTCCCATAACCATTATCCCACGTGGTGGTAGTGCGTATAGGGCACGTCGACCCACTCAGATCACACACCCAAATCCAATAGGCTCAATTAGTATTAAGCGGAGACAATCAGAGTCTCTGATGCTCCGCCACAATGTCACACTCGAGTGCCCTTCCGGCACACCCGAAAATCACAGATCCCCAGCGGGTACCCACCAGGGTGGACCCGCCTGTAACAGAGGTCAAGTAACCGTGTGGTCATAACATCAAGGGGGAAACCCGAGGAATCACCCTCGGCGGATTCCACTCGACGAAATCATCAGGGTGAACGTATGAGGTATCACCCTCGAGGTTCACACTGAGGGTTGCACGACAGAGTCGTATCGGAAGTGGAGAAGGAGGAATCACCCTCGATGACCACGACCGAACAGCTACACTGCAGAGTATTCATCCGGAGTGCGTTACGAGGTATCACCCTCGGCACTCGATAGTTACTACGCAGAGTCGTACAACTAAGGGGGTGTGAAGTGAGGTGTCGGTCTCTGGTCGACGATCACGTTGATCGAGTCGTCGATGATCAAGCAAGGGCAACAAGGGAAAAGTGGTGGGGTCACTGATGGTTCATTCCAACCTAAACTAAACAGTTTATCATAGGCAGGTAAGGTAGCAATGAACAGGTTACAACAGCAGGCTATGCATCAGAATAGGAGCATACATTAACAGTAGCAAAATCTAATACAAGCAGGAGAATAGAATGGGCGATATCTGGAATGCTCAAGGGGGGGGGGCTTGCCTGGTTGCTCTGGCAAGAGGGGAAGGTCGTCAACGGGCTGCTCGTCGGTAGAGTAGTCGTATCCAGGTGTAGCGCCGTCGGTCTCAGCGTCTATCGAGAGAGAGAAGGAGGGGGAGAGAAACAATAAATTCACAGCAATAATGCAAACAATATGTATGACATGCCTAAATGATATGCCGGGGTGTTCTACTGCCTAATTAAATGATTTAGTTAATTTAGGAATTTATTCGGATTTATTTAATTAAAGTTGGGCACTATTCATTTACTGAAAACGGTCTAAAAGTTCAATGCTCTCATAGCTGCGGGCGTCTGACGGGAATACGGAGAATGTATTCGGGTTCGTATCGTCGTTCTGAGCAAGTTTCATGTATAAAATATTTTCATCGGAGTTACGGATTATTTAATATGATTTTCTAAAGTTTTTATTAATTTCTGGAATTTAATTAATTATTTAATTCAACATTATCCGAAACAGTGCTGATGATGACATCAGCATGACATCATGCTGATGTCAGCGGTTAATTAAGTTAATTACTAATTACTGTTTAATTGACACTAATTAGTTAATTAGATTAACCTAATCAGGATTAATTAACTAATTAATTACTTTTATTTTTATTTTTTATTTTTATTTTTTTATTTCTTTTTCTCTAAACGTTTTTGGGCGCGTGGTGTGGGGCAGCAGGCAGCGGCCAGCGGCCAGCGCAGGCAGCAGCAGCCGCAGCGCGCGGCGACAGCAGTGGAGGCGGCCGCAGCGGACAGCGCAGTGAGCGCGAGCCGACGCGGGGCGCGGGCAGCGTGCGCGTGCGCGCATCGGCGCGAGCAGGCGCGAGGCACGGCGAGTAGCGGAGGGAGAGGCGAGGCGAGGGGCGCGGGCAGGTGATGTCGCGCGCTGTGGCGCGGCGACGGAACAACAGAGGCGAGGCGCGAAGCGCGACGACGGCATGGCGCGCGTGGCAGCGGGCGCGGCCTAGACGGCGACTGCGGGGCCGGGGCAGTGGGCGGCAGCAGAAGACGAGGCCGGGGTGGACGAGGGAGTAGCAGGACGGCACGGCGACGGGCGTGCGGTGGACGGAGGAGCAGGACAGCGTGCGCGAGGGAGAGGGGAGGACACGGGCTCACTGTGGGCGTAGGGGACGGGCAGCGGGGCGCGAGGTGGTCGATGGGGACGACGTCGTCGGAGGAGGCAGACCGGTGGGGAGGAGGAGGCAGGCCGGCGAGGGAGCGCGGGCTCCGGGCGGCGGCGTCCAACGGCGAGGGCGACTGCGATCCGGGGCGAGGCGAGCGCGCGGCTCGATCCCCGATCCAGGAGGGGATCTAAGGGGGGGGGAGCGAGGGGGGGGGAACTGTCGGTGGGGTGGGGGTTAGGTTTGGGGTCTCCAGGGGGAGGCCAAGTGACTCGGGTGTGCCGGAGCTCCGCCTGCTGTGGCTTTTGCCCATTTTTGCCTTTGGTATTTTATTGTTGGTGGGTCCCTTTTCTTCTTTTTCTGTTTCATTTTTCTTTTATCTTTTTCTTTATTCTCCTTTCTCAGTTTAGTAAATAGTCAGGCCTCCTAATGGTTTTTGTAAAACACAACAATTGCTCCAACAAATACTAGGTATTATCCACCACTACCAAAAATTGGTTTAGAGTCAACTTGGGTTCACATAATTTTTATAATAAATAATATGCATTAATCCTCACTGTTTTAATTATGTTAGTGCCACCTCATTATTTTATTATTTGTTAGTTTCAATTTTAGACTAGCCTCTGCAATATTTGTTATTTATCGAACATTTTAGTTTTTATGTTGGACAACTTTTATATTTTATTTTCATTTAAATTTGAATTTGACTTAGGAGTTGAAATGCAATATGATGCTAATGATGATTATGCACTATTAATCATGCTGACATGTCATTATCAAAAGTGATTACTGTTGCTAATCACCGGGGGTGTTACAATTCTCCTCATCTATTAAGAATTCTCGTCCCGAGAATTAAGAGGAAGACTGAAAGAAAGAGGGGTATTCTTCGCGAAGACGATCCTCGCGTTCCCAAGTGGCCTCATCTTCAGAATGATTTGACCACTGAACCTTGAGGAATTTGATTGACTTTTGACGAGTCCGACGTTCAGTTTCATCAAGAACACGGATGGGATATTCTGGATAAGACAGATCTTCCCGTAATTCAAGCACTTCGTGATCCACAGCTCTAATAGGATCCTTGAAGCAGCGACGGAGTTGGGATACATGAAAGACGTCATGTACTTGAGAAAGATTAGGCGGCAACTGCAATTGATATGCCACTTCTCCTCGACGGGCAAGAATACGGAACGGGCCAATGTAGCGAGGAGCTAACTTGCCTTTGATTCCGAACCTATGAGTGCCTTTCAACGGAGTGACGCGGAGGTAAGCTTGCTCGCCAGGTTGATAGACTATTTCCTGGTGCTTTCGGTCATAGTTGCTTTTTTGACGAGACTGAGCAGTTTTCAGATGTTCACGGACAATGCGGACTTGGTCTTCTGCTTGCTGAATAATGTCCGGTCCGACGAGTGAGCGTTCCCCAGTTTCTGACCAATTCAGAGGGGTTCGACACTTACGACCATAAAGAACTTCAAACGGTGCCATCTTCAGACTAGCCTGATAGCTATTGTTGTAAGAGAATTTGGCATACGGGAGAGATTCCTCCCATTTCTTACCGAAGGAGATGACGCAAGCTCGAAGCATATCTTCGAGCACTTGATTAACTCGTTCAACTTGACCCTGTGACTGAGGGTGAAAAGCGGTGCTAAAAGACAGATGTGTTCCCATAGCTTCTTGGAAACTATTCCAGAATCTGGAGGTGAAGAGGCTGCCACGATCAGAACTGATCTCCAACGGAACACCATGGAGTGACACAATTCGGGAAACATACAAGTCTGCTAACTGGCTAGCAGTGATTGTCTCTTTAACTGGCAGAAAGTGAGCAACCTTGGAGAATCGGTCAATGACGACAAATATAGCATCATTACCCTTCTGGGATTTGGGAAAACCAGTAATGAAATCCATTTGGACCTTGTCCCATTTCCATTCAGGAATTGCAAGGGGTTGCAGAGTTCCTGCGGGCCTTTGATGTTGAGCTTTAACGCGGCGGCAAATGTCACACTCAGAAACATAACGAGCAATGTCTCGCTTCATATTAGGCCACCAGTATCTCTGACAAATGTCACGGTACATCTTTGTGCTACCAGGATGAATTGACAGAGGAGTGTCATGAGCTTCCATCATAACGTGTTCCCTCTCATCTTTGAACTTAGGCACGAAGAAACGGTGTTGGAAAAATAGGATCCCATCATTATCAAGATGGAACTCCGACGGTTTTCCTTTTTCAAGGTACCGCTTGATCCTTTCAACTTCAGAGTCATACCGTTGCATAGTTTTGATGCTGTGTTCTAAATCTGGTTCGACAACCAGGGTATTGAGATAACCCTGTGGAACAATATGGAGGTTCAATTTACGAAACTCTTCATAAAGAAGAGGTTGTGATTCCTGAACCATATGGTTGCTGCAATAAGCCTTGCGGCTCAAAGCATCGGCCATTACATTTGCCTTGCCAGGGGTGTATGAGATATTCATATCATAATCGGCTATTGTCTCGAGCCATCTTTGTTGACAAAGGTTCAGATCCGGTTGAGTATACAAATACTTCAAACTTTGATGATCCGTATATATCTCGCAACGGTTACCGAGAAGGTAATGTCGCCATAGCTTCAGGGCATAAATAACCGCAGAAAGTTCGAGATCGTGCACTGGGTAATTTTCTTCGTGAGGACGCAATTGTCGGGAGGCATAAGCAATCACCTTGCGTTCTTGCATTAGGACACAGCCTAATCCTTGACGGGAGGCATCGCTGTATATCACGAAATCCTTTTGGGAATCCGGGGGTGTTAATACTGGGGCAGATGTCAATTTATCTTTTAGTGTCTGAAAGCTTTCTTGACATTTTTCTGTCCACTCAAACTTAACACCTTTGTGAACCAGATTTGTCAATGGTTTTGCAATCTTGGAAAAGTTCTCAACGAATCGTCGGCAATAGCTAGCAAGTCCGAGAAAACTTCTAACTTGCTTGACACTCTTTGGTGGAGTCCAGTCAAGAATAGCCTGAACTCGTTCGGGGTTAACGGCAATTCCATCCTTGGAAATTACATGACCAAGGTAAGTTACTTCAGAAAGCCAAAATTCACATTTGGAATACTTGGCATACAACTGGTGTTCTCGGAGCCTTTCTAGTACCAAACGGAGGTGTTCAGCATGTTCTTCTTTATTCTTAGAATAAACCAGAATATCATCTAAATAAACCACGACGAATTTGTCGAGGTAATCCATGAATATATAATTCATCAGACGGGAGAAAGTTGCTGGGGAATTCGTTAGGCCAAATGACATGACGGTGTATTCATAGGCGCCATAACGAGTGACGAATGCAGTCTTGGGAATATCCTCTTCACGGACACGGATCTGGTGATAACCCAACCTCAGGTCGAGTTTAGAGAACACCGATGATCCTGCGAGTTGATCATAAAGGTCATTGATTCGGGGCAGTGGATATTTATTCTGGATTGTGGCTTGGTTAATGGGCCGATAATCCTGAACCAAACGGTTAGTTCCATCCTTCTTCTTAACGAAGAGTGAAGGTGCTCCCCAAGCAGAGGAACTGGGGCGGATGAAACCACTTTTAAGTGACTTGTCGATTTCTTCCTTAAGCTCGAGTAGGTGATGCGGAGGCATCTTATAAGGTCGCTTGGCAATAGGGACGGTGCCAGGCTTCAAGTCAATGACAAACTCGATAGCTCTAGCCGGGGGTATTCCTGGAAGTTCTTCTGGAAAGACGTCTGGAAAATCTCGAACGACAGGAACGTTCTCGATCCCTTCCAGAGGTGAGGCGTTCAAAGCATTTAGAGCATATATCTGAGCTTCGGCGTCCCGAGTAATGCGGGCGGTATAGTTCACTATCTCATCGGTGGGGTGAAGAAGTTGGACGGCTTTAGTGGCACAATTGATCGAAGCAATGTGAGCTTTCAACCAATCCATTCCAAGTATGAGGTCTATGGTGGAAGATTTCAAGACGATGGGCGATGCAAGGAATTCCAATCCTTTAATTTTGACGGTAACGTCAGGTGCTATTACGTCAGCATGACAGTGACCTCCGGGAGTTTTAATGACTAACGGAGTAGGCATTTTCTCATATCGAATGCCATGCATAAATGCAAATTTTCTAGAGATGAATGAATGTGATGCTCCTGAATCAAACAAAACAGAAGCAGGTACTGAGTTAACAAGAAGGGTACCCATCACAGTAGCAGGTTGATCCTGGACTTCTTCAATGTCAATGTTGTAGGCGTGTCCACGACCATGTGCAGCAGACCCAGTATTATAGTTGTGGGTCTGATTGTTGCCACGACCATTGCCACGGCCAGCACGGGGAAAGGCTAACTGATTCTGATTCTGGCGGCAGTCTTTAGCCTGGTGTCCTGGTTTGCGGCACTTGAAGCACAGACCATCTTCAGGACGAAGAGGAGCATTGTTTTGAATAGCTTGAGCTTTTGGCTGCCTCGGTGGTGGAGGAGGCAGACGTGGTGCAGCATAGCTGTTCTTTGGCGCAGAGGTATTGGAACGGAATGCATTGTTGGGAATCCAAACTCGACGCTTCGATGCTGAGCCCGAAGATGAGCCAGCATCACGATAGCGCTTCTGCGAGTCCTTGTGTTCCATCTGAGCGGTCTCAACAAGAATAGCCTTGTTCGTCAGAGTTGAAAAGTCATTGAAGTCTTGAGCTGCTAGTGCAAGCTTGAGGTCGGGGTGTAGTCCATTACGGAACTTCTCTTGTCTGCGTGCATCTGTAGCGATGTCTTCTTCAGCATAGTGGGAGAGGTCTAGAAATTCCCGCTGATAAGCTTCGACGGTCTTGTTGCCCTGAGTGAGGTTACGGAACTGGGTCTTCATGCGTTCCATAATTGCTTGAGGGATATAACATGTACGGAAAGCAGCCTGGAACTCATACCAGGTGATGACTGTTCCAACAGGCAGAGTACGCTTGTGTGTGTCCCACCATTGAGCTGCGGGGCCCTTTAAGAAAAAGGCCGCGAAGTTGACGTAGTTGGCAGGGGCGACATTAGCTGACTCCATCTCGTGAGTGATGTCGTGGAGCCAGTCATCGGCATCCAGTGGCTTCTCTGAATTGCGGAACTGCGTTGCGTTGAGTCGCGTAAACTCTGTCAAAGTTATTGAAGCTGGGTTCTGGTTCTGGTTGTTCTGATGCGGAAACTGAGCCATGATTCCAACCATGAACTGGCGGTTGAGCTCAAACTATTGCATCATAGCCGCCATATAGTCTGGCGGTGGTGGGCGTTCAGGGGCACGACCACGACCACGACCACCTGGTCTAACCATCCTGCTAAGTATCAACAGGGGGTAGTTTAGTAAAAGCAATTGCGAGCGTTTAGTGACAAACATGATGTAACACGACAATTCTTTAAGCAGTGTATCAGATACATAACAGTAGTCGATTAAGACATACAGATCCATACACAGTCGGTTAAAATCGGGCAGCATAACAGCGCAAATTCAAAAGCTAGACATACTAGGCGGCGCGCAGGCACGCGGTAAGGAAGTACACAACGAGACATAGCAAAGGCTACATCAACGTCGGAGAAAACCACTGAAACGGGGTAATTGCAAGTGCGGACGACGAATGTTCGTCGCGGCAGGATCCTGTGCTCCATGTGCACTCTGATGCAGAATCCGGTCTCTAGCTGTAAGAAGAGGTCCACGTGCAGGTGTATGACCTCCAACAGCAGGCCAATCAATACCAGCATACATCTGAGTCCTGCGCGGGTAAAGGATGTGCTCTGGATATGTCCCTGCGCGAACAGCGGGTAGCAACTGCGTCATAGCATCGTAGAGACGTGCTCGAGTGGCAACCAACTCGACGGCAAGAGCCCGAACAGTGCGATCCAGAGCCTGAGTGCACTGAATCAGAACCTGCGGGTCGTAGCGTCGAGACTCGTACGGGGCACAGATAGCTGTGTAGTATCCAGTAGCATCTCCAACAGGTGCATACGGAATGTACCGAAACACAGTATCATTCAAGTTAGCATTGTGCTCTCCTCGGAGACGTACGACAGCAGAGTAGGCGGCATCATGGACTGCCATCTCAATCGTCACGCCGAATCAGTGAAAAAGGTGTAGCTCGGTGTCTGAGTTGTTCTGCTGATCATAAATCCGAACTTCAGCATAGTACTGTTCCTGGTTGAACTCGCGGTAAACCTCATAAACCAAGTACTCAGGATACCAACGGTAGCCAAGTCTGGTCAAGAGAGCGATCAGGACAGCTGGAAACCCAGGGGCATTACGAGCCCAAGTGCGAAGCACAAGCTGTGTCGTAGGACGCGGTGGAAACAAACGATCCATCTGAAACAGAGGAAATTCAGATTTGTCAAATGACAATGAGAAGTTTAACACAACTCGGAGAGAAAGGTTAAACAAAACAATGGAAAGGAAAATGATTATCAGACTAATCAGATCAATGACAGGGAAATCGCACAGATATCCAGCTCTCCGGGTAGACGGGATTTACGAGATCCTAATTGTCGGCGTTAGTAAAATTTATTTAACCCGAGTAGAAGAGAGATCAGAGTCCCAGAGTATAGACGAGGAATAAAAGATCCTAATACCACCCAGTTGGCGACGTGGGCCCGTAAGCCACACAGCCAAGTTAGTAAATTAGTTTTTCGATGTCTAGACTCAACTTCGGCCAAGGAATTGGAAGGGGGCTTCCTACAGGTAGTCGGCTCTGATACCAACTTGTGGCGCCCCCTGCTCAATTGTACACTAATCATACACGCAAACGTGTACGATCAAGCACAGGGACTCATGGGAAGATATCACAACACAACTCTAACACAATTTAAACGGAGATCCACAATATTACAGACCAGGGATCCGAAGATCCGAATACATAAGTTAGTCATACAAATATTATCTGAGTACAGACATAGTTAAACAAGTTTTGCCTTAAGAACGCTAGTACAAACAGCGACACTAGATCGAAAGGCGTTGGCCTCCTGCCTGGGAGCCTCCAATCCTACTCCTGGTCATCTGGCTCGATCCAGTAGTAAGTACCCTCTGGACCCTCCTGGTAGTAGGCTCCGGTGGTGGCATCTGACTCCTGGACTCCATCGTCTGTTTGTATCATCAATGTGGGGTATATGGGGAAAAGAGAAAATAAAGCAACCATGAGTACTCATCCGAAGTACTCAGCAAGCAAGGATCTATACTACATATGCAACATTATCAATGGAGAAAGGCTGTATATGTGGACTGGGCTGCAGAAATGCCAGAATAGAGAGAAGGCCTAGTCCTATCGAAGACTAGCATCTTCAAACATCTTCACAAGGCCATCATCTTGCAGCAGTAGAAGAGAGTAGAATAACATTTTATTTAGCAAACAGGTTGAAGTACAGCTTAAAGATCCTTCCTCGACTCCCAAGCGAGAAAGCGATCCCGAAGCTTCAATTAAGTAACAAGTATCCAGTTTAAGTAGTAGATCGGGATACACAAACTGAGCGTCCTTTACTGTAGGACCGGCTATCGATAGAAGATTCATCCCTGCAGGGGTGCACTACTGTTACCCAACACGCTCGATCAACTCTGGCCGGACACACTTGCTGGGTAATGCCCGTCCTCGGAAGATCAACACGAAACAGCGCTCTACCTAGGCTCGGCAGAGAGGTCAGCACGCCGGACTAACCTATGCACCCAGAGGTCTCGGGCCATCGCCCTGGGCACCCTACGCGTTGCGAGACTGGCCGGGGTGCAGGCGCGACACTGAACTCGTCAGTGAAGTATCCAACCCAATCCCGACAATCAGCCCGCACGGTGAATCGTGACGTCAGACGAGCTTTCGGAGAAACGTACTTCGCAGAGGGTCCCATAACCATTATCCCACGTGGTGGTAGTGCGTATAGGGCACGTCGACCCACTCAGATCACACACCCAAATCCAATAGGCTCAATTAGTATTAAGCGGAGACAATCAGAGTCTCTGATGCTCCGCCACAATGTCACACTCGAGTGCCCTTCCGGCACACCCGAAAATCACAGATCCCCAGCGGGTACCCACCAGGGTGGACCCGCCTGTAACAGAGGTCAAGTAACCGTGTGGTCATAACATCAAGGGGGAAACCCGAGGAATCACCCTCGGCGGATTCCGCTCGACGAAATCATCAGGGTGAACGTATGAGGTATCACCCTCGATGTTCACACTGAGGGTTGCACGACAGAGTCGTATCGGAAGTGGAGAAGGAGGAATCACCCTCGATGACCACGACCGAACAGCTACACTGCAGAGTATTCATCCGGAGTGCGTTACGAGGTATCACCCTCGGCACTCGATAGTTACTACGCAGAGTCGTACAACTAAGGGGGTGTGAAGTGAGGTGTCGGTCTCTGGTCGACGATCACGTTGATCGAGTCGTCGATGATCAAGCAGGGGCAACAAGGGAAAAGTGGTGGGGTCACTGATGGTTCATTCCAACCTAAACTAAACAGTTTATCATAGGCAGGTAAGGTAGCAATGAACAGGTTACAACAGCAGGCTATGCATCAGAATAGGAGCATACATTAACAGTAGCAAAATCTAATACAAGCAGGAGAATAGAATGGGCGATATCTGGAATGCTCAAGGGGGGGGCTTGCCTGGTTGCTCTGGCAAGAGGGGAAGGTCGTCAACGGGCTGCTCGTCGGTAGAGTAGTCGTATCCAGGTGTAGCGCCGTCGGTCTCAGCGTCTATCGAGAGAGAGAAGGAGGGGGAGAGAAACAATAAATTCACGGCAATAATGCAAACAATATGTATGACATGCCTAAATGATATGCCGGGGTGTTCTACTGCCTAATTAAATGATTTAGTTAATTTAGGAATTTATTCGGATTTATTTAATTAAAGTTGGGCACTATTCATTTACTGAAAACGGTCTAAAAGTTCAATGCTCTCATAGCTGCGGGCGTCTGACGGGAATACGGAGAATGTATTCGGGTTCGTATCGTCGTTCTGAGCAAGTTTCATGTATAAAATATTTTCATCGGAGTTACGGATTATTTAATATGATTTTCTAAAGTTTTTATTAATTTCTGGAATTTAATTAATTATTTAATTCAACATTATCCGAAACAGTGCTGATGATGACATCAGCATGACATCATGCTGATGTCAGCGGTTAATTAAGTTAATTACTAATTACTGTTTAATTAACACTAATTAGTTAATTAGATTAACCTAATCAGGATTAATTAACTAATTAATTACTTTTATTTTTATTTTTATTTTTATTGTTTTATTTCTTTTTCTCTAAACATTTTTGGGCGTGGGCCCCTCTGGTCATTGGACCAGGGGCGGACATGTCTGGGGCGTGCCCATTTGGGACCGGACAGGTCCGGTGCCCAAATGGCACGCGCGGGCACGGGCGCGAACAGGGGCGCGGGCGGGCGAGGCCGCGGCAGCGCGCGGTAGCGCGCGCGGGGCCGGAGCGGCAGGGGGGTTGGCGGCGCGCGGCACAGGCGGCGGGGCCGGAGGCGAGCGGGGCGGCGCGGTGGCCGGAGCGGCAGCGAGCGGCGGCGCGCGGTGTGGGGCAGCAGGCAGCGGCCAGCGCAGGCAGCAGCAGCCGCAGCGCGCGGCGACAGCAGTGGAGGCGGCCGCAGCGGACGGCGCAGTGAGCGCGAGCCGACGCGGGCGCGGGCAGCGTGCGCGTGCGCGCATCGGCGCGAGCAGGCGCGAGGCGCGGCGAGTAGCGGAGGGAGAGGCGAGGCGAGGGGCGCGGGCAGGTGCTGTCGCGCGCTGTGGCGCGGCGACGGACCAGCAGAGGCGAGGCGCGAAGCGCGACGACGGCATGGCGCGCGTGGCAGCGGGCGCGGCCTAGACGGCGACTGCGGGGCCGGGGCAGTGGGCGGCAGCAGAAGGCGAGGCCGGGGTGGACGAGGGAGTAGCAGGACGGCACGGCGACAGACGTGCGGCGGACGGAGGAGCAGGACAGCGTGCGCGAGGGAGAGGGGAGGACGCGGGCTCACTATGGGCGTAGGGCACGGGCAGCGGGGCGCGAGGTGGTCGATGGGGACGACGGCGTCGGAGGAGGCAGACCGGTGGGGAGGAGGAGGCAGGCCGGCGAGGGAGCGCGGGCTCCGGGCGGCGGCGTCCAACGGCGAGGGCGACTGCGATCCGGGGCGAGGCGAGCGCGCCGGCTCATCCCGATCCAGGAGGGGATCGGTAGAGGGGGGGGGAGCGAGGGGGGGGGGAACTGTCGGTGGGGTGGGGGGGGGGTTAGGGTTTGGGGGTCTCCAGGGGGAGGCCAAGTAGGCGCGGGGTGGGCCGGGAGCTGGGCCGGCCTGCTGGGATGGAGACCAGTTTTTTTTACCCGTGGGGATTGTGGGTGTCCTTTTTTGTGCTTTTTTTCCCTTTTCTTCTTTTTCTGTTTCATTTTTCTTTTATCTTTTTCTTTATTCTCCTTTCTCAGTTTAGTAAATAGTCAGGCCTCCTAATGGTTTTTGTAAAACACAACAATTGCTCCAACAAATACTAGGTATTATCCATGACTACCAAAAATTGGTTTAGAGTCAACTTGAGTTCACGTAATTTTTATAATAAATAATATGCATTAATCCTCACTGTTTTAATTATGTTAGTGCCACCTAATTATTTTATTATTTGTTAGTTTCAATTTTAAACTAGCCTCTGCAATATTTGTTATTTATTGAACATTTTAGTTTTTATGTTGGACAACTTTTATATTTTATTTTCATTTAAATTTTAATTTGACTTAGGAGTTGAAATCCAATATGATGCTAATGATGATTATGCACTGTTAATCATGCTGACATGTCATTATCAAAAGTGATTACTGTTGCTAATCACCGGGGGTGTTACACAAGGAGATCGAAAATGGCAGCAAAATGAGCAAGAACACGGGTTTGAGCTACGGGGTGATTTTTTCTGGAGGAAGACGAAGTGGATGGGTGCTGGAATAAGTGGAGGGGACCCACGTGGGACCCACAAGATAGGGGGGCGCGCCTAGGGGGGTAGGGCGCGCCCTCCACCCTTGTGGCCCACTGGTGCATCCCCCTGGTGGATGTTCAGTGCCAGAAATTCTCAAATATTCTATAAAAAATCATACTAAATTTTCAGGGCATTTGGAGAACTTTTATTTTCGGGACATTTTTTTTATTGCACGGATAATTCAGAAAACAGACAGAAAGAACTATTTTTGCTTTATTTATTCTAAATAACAGAAAGTAGCAGGTGAGTATAGAAGGTTGTGCCTTCTAGATTCATCCATCTCATGCTCATCAAAAGGAATCCATTAACAAGGTTGATCAAGTCTTATTAACAAACTTCTTCCGAATGACATGAAAACAGAGAATTTTTGAATAACACTAAGTTACCTCAACGGGGATATGCATGTCCCCAATAATAAGAATATCATATTTCTTTTTGACAGTAGGAAGAGGGAATTTAAAACCTCTAATAGCAATAGTAGAAATATTTTCAATAGAATTGATGCTATGAACTTGAGGTTGTCTGTTCGGAAAGTGTACCGTATGCTCATTACCATTAACATGAAAAGTGACATTGCCTTTGTTGCAATCAATAACAGCCCCTGTAGTATTCAAAAAGGGTCTACCAAGGATGATCGACATACTGTCATCCTCGGGAATATCAAGAATAACAAAGTCCATTAAGATAGTAACGTTTGCAACCACAACAGGCACATCCTCACAAATACCGATGGGTATAGCAGTTGATTTATCAGCCATTTGCAAAGAGATTTCAGTAGGTGTCAACTTATTCAATTCAAGTCTACGATATAAAGAGAAAGGCATAACACTAACACCGGCTCCAAGATCACATAAAGCAGTTTTAACATAATTTCCTTTAATAGAGCATGGTATAGTTGGACTCCTGGATCTCCAAGTTTCTTTGGTATTCCACCCTTAAAAGTGTAATTAGCAAGCATGGTGGAAATTTCAGCTTCAGGTATCTTTCTTTTATTTGTAACAATATCTTTCATATAATTAGCATAAGGAGGCATTTTAAGCATATCAGTCAAACGCATACGCAAAAAGATAGGTCTAATCATTTCAGCAAAGCGCTCAAAATCATCATCATCCTTTTTCTTGGATGGCTTAGGAGGAAAGGGCATGGGTTTCTGAACCCATGGTTCTCTTTCTCTACCATGTTTCCTAGCAACAAAGTCTCTCTTATCATAACGTTGATTCTTTGATTGTGGGTTATCAAGATCAACAGCGGGTTCAATTTCAACATCATTATCATCACTAGGTTGAACATCAACATGAACATCATCATTAACATTATCACTAGGTTCATGTTCATCACCAGATTGTGTCTCAGCATCAGAAATAGAAATATCATTGGGATTCTCAGGTGTATCTATAACAGGTTTACTAGAAGCATGCAAAGTCCTATCCATTTTCTTTTTCTTTTTATTAGGACTAGGTGCATCAGTATTAATTTTCTGAGAATCTTGCTCAATTCTCTTAGGATGGCCCTCAGGATACAAAGGTTCCTGGGTCATTTTACCACCTCTAGTCATAACCCTAACAGCATTATCATTGTTCTTACTATTCAACTCCTTAAGCAAATCATCTTGTGCCTTAAGTACTTGTTCTACTTGAGTTGTAACCATGGAAGCATATTTACTAATAAGCTTAAGATCATTAACAGCTCTACTCATATAATCACCCAAGTGGTCAAGCATGTAAGCATTACGTTTCAATTGTCTACTAACATAAGCATTGAAGTTTTCTTGTTTAACAATAAAATTATCAAACTCATCCAAGCATTTACTAGCAGACTTATTATGAGGAATATTACCTTCATCAAATCTATAAAGAGAGTTTACCTCTACTACCTGTGTCGGGTTATCAAGACCATGTATTTCTTCAATAGGGGGTAAATTCTTAACATCTTCAGCTTTAACACCTTTTTCTTTCATAGATTTCTTTGCCTCTTGCATATCTTCAGGACTGAGAAATTGAATACATCTCTTCTTCGGAGTTGGCTTAGGAGTTGGTTTAGGAAGTGTCCAATCATTATCATTACTCAATATATTATTCAATAGCAATTTAGCTTGCTCAACAGTTTGTTCCCTGAAAACACAACTAGCACAACTATCTAGGTGGTCCCTAGAAGCATCGGTTAGTCCATTATAAAAGATATCAAGTATTTCATTTTTCTTGAGAGGATGATCAGGCAAAGCATTAAGTAATTGGAGAAGCCTCCCCCAAGCTTGTGGGAGACTCTCTTCTTCAATTTGCACAAAGTTAAATATTTCCTGTAAGGCAGCTTGTTTCTTATGAGCAGGAAAATATTTTTGAGAGAAGTAATATATCATATCCTGGGGACTACGCACACAACCAGGAGCAAGAGAATTAAACCATATCTTAGCATCACCCTTTAACGAGAACTTTTCTTTTAGCTTAGCTAACAGTTTCTTAAGATCATCTCTATCATTGCAAGCAAGAAAGTCTCTAGCAGTTTCCTCATCCATAATATAACCCTCAGGTACTACAGGCAATTCATATCTAGGGGGAGAATCATAATCTTCAGTTTCAATAATATCATCAGTTTCAGTAATTTCATTCTCTCTAACCCTAGCAAGTTGTTCATCAAGAAATTCACCTAGTGGCACAGTATTATCAAGCAAAGCAGTAGTATCATCATAAGCATCATGCATAGCAGAAGTGGCATCATCAATTACTTGCGACATATCAGAATTACTAGCAGGTGTAGGTGTCACAAGCTTACTCAAAACAGAAGGTGAATCAAGTGCAGAGCTAGATGGCAGTTCCTTACCTCCCCTCGTAGTTGAGGGAAAAATCTTGGTTCTAGTATCTTTCAAATTCTTCATAGTGATCAACAGATATAAATCCCAAGTGACTCAGAGAATAGAGCTATGCTCCCCGGCAACGGCACCAGAAAAAGGTCTTGATAACCCACAAGTATAGGGGATCGCAACAGTTTTCGAGGGTAGAGCATTCAACCCAAATTTATTGATTTGACACAAGGGGAGCCAAAGAGTATTCTCAAGTATTAGCAGCTCAGTTGTCAATTCAACCACACCTGAAAGACTTAATATCTGCAGCAAAGTATTTAGTAGCAAAGTAGTATGGAAGTAACGGTAACGGTGGCAAAAGTAACAGTAGCAGTTTTGTAGCAATTGTAACAGTGGCAACGGGAAAGTAACTTAGCAAAGATCAATATGTGAAAAGCTCGTAGGCAATGGATCAATGATGGATAATTATGTCAGATGGCATTCATCATGCAACAGTTATAACATAGGGTGACACAGAACTAGCTCCAATTCATCAATATAATGTAGGCATGTATTCCGTATATAGTCATACGTGCTTATGGAAAAGAACTTGCATGACATCTTTTGTCCTACCCTCCCGTGGCAGCGGGGTCCTATTGAAAACTAAGGGATATTAAGGCCTCCTTTTAATAGAGTACCGGACCAAAGCATTAGCACTTAGTGAATACATGAACTCCTCAAACTACGGTCATCACCGGGAAGTGTCCCGACTATTGTCACTCCGGGGTTGCCGGATCATAACACATAGTAGGTGACTAGAACTTGCAAAATAGGATCAAGAACACAAATATATTCATGAAAACATAATAGGTTCAGATCTGAAATCATGGCACTCAGGCCCTAGTGACAAGCATTAGGCATAGCAACATCAATCTTAGAACATAGTGGATACTAGGGATCAAACCCTAACAAAACTAACTCGATTACATGGTAAATCTCATCCAACCCATCACTGTCCAGCAAGCCTACGATGGGATTACTCACGCACGGCAGTGAGCATCATGAAATTGGTGATGGAGGATGGTTGCTGATAACGACGGCGACGATTTCCCCTCTCTGGAGCCCCGAACGGACTCCAGATCCGCCCTCCCGAGGAAGAACAGGAGGTGGCAGCGGCTCCGTATCGTAAAACGCGATGAATCCTTCTCTTTGATTTTTTTCTCCCTGAACATGAATATATAGAGTTGGAGTTGAGGTCGGTGGAGCCTCGTGGGACCCACAAGACCAGAGGGCACGCCCTAGGGGGGTGGGCGCGCCCTCCACCCTTGTGGACAGGGTGTGGGTCCCCTTCGGTTGATTCTTTCACCAATATTTTTTATTTATTCCAAAAATAATCTCCGTGACATTTTAGGTCATTCCGAGAACTTTTATTTTTGCACAAAAATAACACCATGGCAATTCTGCTGAAAACAGCGTCAGTCCGGGTTAGTTCCATTCAAATCATGCAAATTAGAGTCCAAAACAAGGGCAAAAGAGTTTGGAAAAGTAGATACGATGGAGACGTATCACCCCTCAAGATATGCATCAAACGCATAGATGATAATAATGGGCGGTAGCGAGATGAATCTTCGTATGAGTGATATTGACAAATGATCTCTTCGTGGTCTCTTTCAGTACACTCGAAAGTGTCTGAGGTGTTTCCTGTCACACACAATCTTTTAGAAAGAAATATTAGATCAAGTGAGTACTTTGAAATGATTTGTGACGAAGGATAAGCCATGAAGATTTTCTCAGTGCACAGTTTCAATCCACATGAGATATGAGTTCCCTGCAAGTTAGATATACGAGGGAAATCAGAGCAATGTTTTACGATATGAGTTCCCTGCAAGTTAGATATATTGCTTGTAGTAGATATGTTTTAGATGTAGTTTTCCTGCAACAAAGATGTTACGAAGGAGAAGTACGAGGAAAACAACTTGATAGATAGAAAGAATTTGCTCTTGAATCACAAGAGAAATAATCTGAAGCAGCTTTCTTCTTCTGCAAGGTCAGATAGCGAAAGATAAACAATATAGAGCATCTAACCAAGAGATACATATGGTTCCAAGGAGTGTCATGTCTCTTTCTCAGAGAAGTATGATTTTCTGTCATCCTTGGACAAACTTTTACTTTCCCTGCACGATAGATAATTATCGAGGATAATCAATGCAAGGAAGTAAACTTTCGATTGCACCTGCAAGCAAATGATTTGAAAGTAAATAGCATTGTAGGGGGTAATTAACAGTACATGACGACCGAGTATATCAACACCACATGCGGTGCATTAAGTTTCAGAAGCAAACTGTTCGACAAAACCAAATTGTTCGGGAGAAAAGCAAATGGCGAATAAAACACCCTGCAAATAGCCCGCTGATCTATCACTCGATGTACTACTCCCCCTTTTTGTCAACAAGTGTCAAAAAGGAAAGAGAATGCATACGAGGAACTACTCGTCTGAAGAACCCTCAGAACCAGAACTCAAACTGTTCGGAGATGAAGAGCGAGGAATGGTCGAGGCCGAAGCAGGAGTTGGAGTTGCGGCACGAGCTTCAGGATTTTCTTCGGGAGTAGCAGTGCGAGGTGCTTCTGGCTTGTAGATGAAAGTCCCTGCTATGTCTTCAAGAATATCATCAGGTTCGATAAACAACAGGTCAGTTGAGGCAGATCGCTGAGGTAGCACTGGTGTTTTCCTTCGAATCCGAGGCACTTCAAACATCTCCAGATAATCATATTCCTTTTCAATGCCCTTTGCTGAAAGTTGCTTGCGAAGAAGTGCCCAGGAGCGCTTCTTCTGTTCTTTCTCGTACAAGAGTAATTGTGAAGCAAATTTAATTCAGTCATCATCTCCAGTTTTCCTTCCTATCCAGCTTGATATGGCTTTCCAATGCTTGCTGAGTGCAAAGACAAATCTCATAAAGTGAAGGATTTTCTTCATGAGGGATTTCAACTCTTGCTTTCTTGATCTTCGGAACTCCAGCAGAGGCAGGCAATGAAGCGGAAGTAGTGGCATCCAATGGCATCTTTCCTTTGCCGATATCTTTCACAAGTCTGAGGGTGTCACAGACTGGAGGCATGAAAACTTTCAGAACATATGGGCAGTAGAACTTTATATCAAGGAGCTGTTCAATGGCATACATGACCCAAGGAGCATAGGGCTTTAAGCTTTGAGGGCTATCAGCTGCCTATGCCAAGTTTCGAATGAAAATATCTGGGATATCAAAGCGAACACCCTGAGACATGGCTACCAGTGCATTTCCCACAATGCCATTGATGGTTTTAGGCCTGTTGGTTGGAGTGAGAGAATTGCACAGTATATAGAATATAACTTTATTCTCATAGGCCAACTTCTTCGGATCCACTTCAACGCATTCATCACCAACAAGTTCTGGGTCCATCAACATATGCAGTTGGGCTTCAGAAACTTCCCAATAGTGCAGCATGTGTTCAGTATTTGCATCAAATTCGCACATGGGCAGATTCAACAATGCTAAGAACTGATTTGCCGAGCATTTAATCTTTTCCTCTTCAGTCATCCATTCGAGGATCCATGTAGAACTATCTCCAAGTTCTCCTGAGATGTACAGAGTGGCGTAGAATTAATGAATCACCTCACGATTCCAGCCATAATTGAAGCATAGAAAACCTTTCAGGAAAGCATGCTCAATTTGCTCGATGGTGTGGTGGAAGCAAGGTAATCTTTCGAGCTCAGCAAAGTTCAGAATCTAGTGCTTGAAGACACGATTCTTTTCATATAGAATGCAAGCATAATATACTGCCTATTCTTTTGTCCAGAACCTAGGCGACAATGAAGTTCTTTCTCCTTCATACAGGTTGGTCCCAAAGAATGAAAGTTTCGAGAGGTGAAACTGCTCATTGAATGCGGGACCATTTGGACCATCTTCAACTGGGAACAGAGGAAATGTTTCCAGAGGATTCTTCAAAAGTTCTTCATTCACATTCCTGGTCCGAATATCATTAGGTGCTTGCACACTTTCTTTGATAGGCTTCAGTGGAGCTCAAAGCTTTCTTGGTTTCTCTTGGGCTGATTTCTTGGAAGAACTAGAATTATCATCATTTTTCTTCGTTGGAACTCCTTCAGCGTCTTTCTGACTTTCAGACACTAGGGCCTTTTCTTTCTCTTTATTTTCTTTGACTTGGTTCACAACTGCTTCTTTCTCGGACACCAGGGGTACAATAGGTGGGACAACTCTTTCGTGAGCCATGGGCTCTTCAGGTTTCTTCTCTTCCTCTTCCAACAGTGTAGCAGACATACATCTGGGTAGGGGCACCAGGTGATGTGACCGGGGTAGTTTTCTCTCGGGAAGCATTAAGCTCCCCCTCAATCTTGTCACTCTCCTCCTTGTTAGATCCGGAGGGCTCAGCTTGCATTTTCTTCGGAGGCGAAGGATTTTCCTTCTCAACCACAATTTCTTCATCAGTTTTGTCATCTGTGGTTTGCTGCTCAGGACCAGCATTCTCATCATCAGACTTGTTCAGAAATATATCAACCTCATCAAGTTGTACTTCGGCTGCTGGAGTAGCAAAGATAACTTCGACATTTCTAGCTTGCTGCATGGGTTCATCTTCGTGCAGTGGGGATGGCGGAATCTGCTGCAGAGGAGCACTTGAGTCAATAGGAGCATCAGCAGCAGTCTGAGGTCGGCGATCCTTGATTCCTTTTGGCTTGCTGGCTCTTACCTTAGACTTTTGACATTTTTCCTCCTTGATTCTCCTTCGAGCCAGTTCAGCCTTGCGCTCAATCTCATCATTCCTTCTGTCACACAGTTGAGACACATCTATCTTCAGCTTCGAGAGCCAATCAATCTTGTCATTCCTCATGACACTGAGTGCCTTAGTGATCTCAACTATCTCTTTGTTCAGGCGTTTACTTTCGGATTTAGTGCTTGCATCTCTCCTCATCTGTTTGAGGGTTTTCTTGTCCTTGACAGACTGATTGAGCTTCTTCGTAATTTTCTTCAGCATGATGAAATGTTCATCACCATTTCAGTTACATCGTTAGGAAGGCCCAAGCTGCTGATATCTGTAGATTTTGCATCGTAAGCAACACCTTCAATTATATCGATCATGAGATTGAAGTCATATTTTTGTTCCTCTGTGGGAGCAGGAACACTAGGTTTGGCTTTCTTGGCAGAAGCTTCAGCTTTCTCTTCGGACATCAATTTTCTCTTCGCTGAAGGAATAGCAGAACCCGAAGGTTTGACAGTGACTGGAGTAGGTGCATGTCTTGGTAATTTTCTTGTTGGAGGTGAAACCTTAGCTGGTGAAGGAGTCTTGTATGGCTTGTTCAGAAGAGCACGTTAATCATACATAGGTATTTCTTCAGGAGCATCATCATCAGAGGACTCATCAGAAGAGTCAGAAGTGGCCTTCTTGGATTTACTGGCCACATATTTCTTTCAGGAGGCATGATCCTTTTTCTTTTGCATGTCTTGTTGAGTCAGTGCAACGTTTCTTGCTTCAACCTGATTTTTCTTCGCAGCCCTTGCTTCACGCTTGGCTTTGGCCTTCTGCCTCTTGGCAATTTCATTGGGAAAATCCGCGATGGTTTTGAGGGAGTCAGGATGAGCAGTTGATGGTTGAGGAGGCCTGACTTTTTCACCGTCTGGGCCGATGCAGTTCTCAGCTATGCAGTCATTCCATGGAGGAGTGAAAGCAAACAGAATTTGATATTTCTCTTGAACATTTTCATAATTGAACCATTTCTTCGCCCAATGACGGCGAATCCTTTGCAACCTGTTATTTCGTTCGGTTGTTGTTTCAACTCCTGGTGGGGTTCTGTACCCATCTGGTTCAGACATCTCGGCAGTAGTGTTCTTCTCTCTGCCACGACCACCCTTCTTTGGATTTCCATCAGAGAAAAGGGTGAGAGCATCAGTGACTAGTTCATCCTCGGGCTGACTGTGAGCAGAGGGAACATCTTCGACATTTCCTTCAGATTCAGACTCAGATTTCTTCTTCGGCGTCTTGGGTGGCTTTGATGATCTTCCTCCACCAGTCAATCTCATTCGGTCTAACCTTGGTGGTGGCTGAGGCAAATCCCCTTCAGACTCAGTGTACTCATCAGAACTCTGTGCCATAGCTGACCCGTGAAAAGAATAGATACAAGGGAAAAATAGGGTAGGGTCACAAACATGCATAGAAGCATTTTGAGCGAAAATGAATGTTTTTCGGAAGGAACAGAGGAATCCATGAAGCACTTGAAAAGATATCTTTGATAAATTTACACCTAGCGAAGAATTGGTTAAATCTATCTAATCTTTAGAGAAGTACTCAAGAACCCTAGATCCAGGAAACAACTAGTACGAGGGAAAAGCTACAAAACCGTACCAGTTGAAACCTAATGAATCCTAAGGATCTACCGCAAGCAAATAATTCAACGAAAAAGCGTCGGTTAAGAACTACCCTAGAACAGAGAGAGAAGGACGGGAGCAGCTCCAGATCTACACACCCTAACTTGGCAGCGTAGATTGACTACGGCAATGCGAGGATGAAGATTTACCGCACTGGCGCGACCAACAGCGTTGAGGTTTCACCGGAGTTGCATGACAGAGCTCCTAGGCGGAGTTGCTTCGAGCACGGGCTCGGATAAAGAAGAACAAGGGTTTGAGGCGCAGGGAGAAGAAATGAGGAAGAAGATGCCGGGAGGGGTATTTATAGCTAGAGAGCAGAACCACCTCTTCCAAAATCTACGGCCTACAGAAGCAAGACGTTCCACATTCAACGGACGCGATCACGATCATGAGGATCATGAAAGATCGTGAGGATCGTGGGCAAGTGGCAACCGTTTCCTACGAAAATATCGAAAACTGAGCGGGAGACCGAAAGGTTTGAAGAAGGGCAAATGCCAAGACAGATTAAAGTTCGAAGTTGATTTCTTTCGCGACCAAGGACATCGGATAGAAATTTCCTTCAGATCAAATTGCATGCTTATGATGGATAGCAAAGATTGGATGAGAAAGAACAGAGGGATCAAAGGGACCGAAACAAAACACTCAATCAAAATAAAGAGAACACAAAGCAAATAGCTATGAGTGAGTTGTTTATCGGACGAAACACAAACACGGCGAAAAGAAACACACAGACAAATGAAAGCAAATAAACACAAGGGGCGAACACCAACAATGTGCATCTCAGGGTTAAGAATAAATGATAAGAGTCCCTGAGAGAGTTCCTGCATAAAGGGTTAGTTCTTCTTCACAACCCACACTTGTGTGGGCAGTGCGTATCTCTTTTGCTTAGTCAGAGCAGGAACACTTCTTCGGTGAGATCTGTAGTTCACCTGTGCATGTCGAGAGTAATCATATGAATAAGCATTGAAATTATTTCCTGAGATATGAGCATAATGATTCGAAGAGGTACACATGTACTCCTTCTGTCGAATGTTTGATTGATATCCATTCGAGGAAGTTTTAGCGCCAATCTGTGAATAATAACCATTTCCTCGAAGAGAATCATTCTGCAAGTTCAAGTTAGCAGTGACAGATAGATTTTCAATAATACACTTTTTCACCCAGATTTGCTTCTTGGGTGTGCCAACCCTGTAGTTAGTACCAACATAACGAGCAAATACCTTACCATTTTTTTGTTTGAAGAGTTTCTAGTTTGAGTCACCAGACTCGTCAGAAACAACAGAAATGGGTGAGTCATATCCATAAAGAGCCGTAGGTTCGAGAGTTTTACTTTTAGCAAGAGCCCAACTCATTCGTGGATATTGCTCGGGAGTCCAATAGGTTCCATCAACATTGAGTTTTCTTTCGAAACCCAATCCTTCCTTTCGAGGATTTTTGTGCAGAATGGACTTCTTGAGTACATCACATAGAGTTTGATGCCCTTGGAGGCTCTTTAGCATTCCTGTCTCAAGCAAGATCTTTAATCTGCAATTTTCATCAGAGAGAGCAACAAATTCCTCGGGAGAGGGGTTAGAGATATCATTCGTAGTAGTTGCAATATTCTCGATGATAGCATTAGAAGATTCAGCATTAGAATCAGCATTGCATCGTTCTAGACATTGTAAGCATGGAGGCACAAAATCATCCGGAGGACTTTTAGATTGCTCGGCGAAGAGAGAAGCTTTTTCTTTCACCAACTTGTTATGAGATTCTTTCAGTGACTCGAGTTCTTGATTCCTGTTAAGGAGTTCATCTGATAAACTCTTGTAGTCAACTGTAAGTGAATCATATCGGTTGGAAAGATCATCAATAGTTGAAGAAAAGGCATCATGCTTTTCGATCAACTTCTGATTCTTCTCCATCTCTTCGACCAGTAATCCTTCGGTTTTCCTAAGATTGTTCTCAAGTCTTTCAAGTTCATCTTGTTGAGATTTAGCGATCTTAACCAGTTTAGCATAGGCAATGTATTCGGGAGAATATTCATTCATAGATTTTCGGTGTTTTGCTGATACCTGATCCCTTGAGGTTTTTGCCATGAGACAAAATGCAATGGGTTCATCATCACTTGAAGCATTGTCATCAGTGTTTGACTCGAATGAATTCTCAGATGATTCATAAGCGATGAAAGCATTGCTTCTTTCTATCCTTCTGTGAAGCTCTTCATCTTATGATTCTGAGTCGGTCGCCTCCACTTCAGAATCGAGGGTCATATCAACACATGCCCTATTCAGCTGTGATATTCTCTTCATATTTGATTTGATGGTTGCTCTTGCTTTCACGTTAGTGACTGGTCTCGTCGAAGAAGATGAGGAAGATTCATTTTTCTTCAAGAGCTTAGTATGACGATTCATTCGTGTGAATCCACTGCAGTGAAGATATTTCCATCTGTTGCTAGGTTTTCCTTCCCAGCAGGGACAATTTGCTATGAGATGACCGAATTGTTTGCACTTGAAGCATTTCATTTCTTTCGGAGGTAACCTTCTTGATGATTCAGGCAAGTGATACATCTCCAACGTATCTATAATTTTTGCATGTTCCATGCTGTTATATTATCAATCTTGGATGTTTTACAATCATTTTATAGCAACTTTATATCATTTTTTGGGACTAACCTATTGACATAGTGCCCAGTGCCAGTTGTTGTTCTTTGCTTGTTTTTTACTTCGCAGAATATCAGTACCAAACGGAGTCCAAACGCAGTGAAACTTTTTGGAGATTTTTTTGGACCAGAAGACACCTTGGAGGCCAAGAAAGCACCTGGGAGGAGGCTCGTGGGGACCACAAGCCACCAGGGCGTGCCCAGGAGCCCAGACGCGCCCTGGTGGGTTGTGGGGCCCACGAGGGTCTCCTGCACCGCCTCTTTGCCCTATAAATTCCCAAATATTCCAGAAACCCTAGGGAGTCGACGAAACAACATTTCCAGCCGCCGCAAGTTCTAGAACCATGAGATCCAATCTAACACCATCACGGAGGGGTTCATCATCCTCATTGGTGCCACTCCGATAATGCGTGAGTAGTCCACCATAGACCTAAGGGTCCGTAGGCAGTAGCTAGATGGCTTAGTTAGGCCAACTAGATCGATTTTTCTTGCCATGGGGAGAGGTGCTTTGTGATGGGTTCGATATTGCGGTGTCCTCTCCCAGTGACAAAAGGGGCAGCGAGGCACGCATGTATCATTGCTATTAAGGATAACAAGATGGGGTCTATTCCTACATGAATAGATCTTGTCTACATCATGTCATCGTTCTTATTGCATTACTCTGTTTCTCCATGAACTTAATACACTAGATGCATGCTAGATAGCGGTCGATGTGTGGAGTAATAGTAGTAGATGCAGGCAGGAGTTAGTCTACTAATCTTGGACGTGATGCCTATATATTGATCATTGCCTTGGATATCGTCATAATTATTCGATCTTCTATCAATTGCCCAACAGTAATTTGTTTACCCATCGTATGCTATTTTCTCGAAAGAAGCCACTAGTGAAATCTACGGCCCCCGGGTCTATCTTTTATCGTATTGCTTTCCGATCTATTTTTGCCGCATTTGTTTTCAGATATATTATTCCAAAAAACCAAAAATACTTTGCTGCACTTTTTATTTGCATCTTTTGTTTCGCGTTTTATTTAGATCTATTTATTCAAACACATACAAACCAATCTATCTTTTTACCGAGGAGGGATTGACCACCCCTCTTACGCGTTGGGTTGCGAGGATTTGTTCTTTGTGTGCAGGTACCATTTACATAGTGTTGCTTGGTTCTCCTACTGGATTGATACCTTGGTTTCATAACTGAGGGAAATACCTACCGTAGCTGTATTGCATCATCCCTTCCTCTTTGGGGAAATGCCGATGCAATTTCAAGCCGCATCAAAAGGAATTTCTGGCGCCGTTGCTAGGGACACATTATCAACATCTATCAGGTTCCTAATCACAAATCTCATCTCCTTGCAATTTACATTATTTGCCATTTGCCTCTCATTTTCATCTCCCCCACTTCACAAAATTTGCCGTTTTATTTGCCTCCTCTTTTTCGTTCGCCTTTTTCTCGCCAGATCTATTTTTTATTTGCAATCTTGTTTGCATAGTCACGATGTCTCAAGAAAACACCAAGTTGTGTGATTTTCCAATACCAATAACAATGATTTTATCAGTACTCCGATTGCTCCTCCCGCCACTAGTGCAGAATCTTGTGATATTAATGCCGCTTTGTTGAATCTTGTTATGAAAGATCACTTTTCTGGTACTCCTAATGAGGATGCCACATCCCATCTGAACACATTCGTAGAATTGTCTGATATGCAAAAGAAAAAAGATGTGGACAATGATATTGTGAAGTTGAAATTATTTCCTTTTTCCTTGCGGGATCGCGCAAAAATTTGGTTTCCATCTTTGCCTCGCAATAGTATCAATTCTTGAGATAAGTGCAAAGATGCTTTTATTACTAAGTATTTTCCGCCCGCGAAAATTATTTCCCTTAGAACTCAAATCATGAATTTTAAGCAACTTGAGCATGAACATGTTGCACAATCTTGGGAAAGAATGAAATTGATGCTAAGAAATTGTCCTACTCATGGTTTAAATCTTTGGATGATCATACAATTTTTTATGCGGGATTGAATTTGTTTCTAGAAATCTTTTAGATTCCGCCGCAGGTGGAGCTTTTACGGAAATAACTTTGGGTGAAGCTACTAAATTGCTAGAGAATATCATGGCAAATTATTCACAATGGCATACCGAAAGAGCACCTACTAGTAAAAAGGTTAATTCGGTTGAAGAAATTAGTACTTTCAGTGAAAAAGTTGATGCTCTTATGAAATTGGTTGCTAGTAAAAGTGATCCTATTGGTCTTAATGATGTGCCTTTGTCTACTTTGATTGAGCAAAATAGTAATCCCGTAGATGTGAATTTTGTCTCGCGAAAAAATTTCAATAACAATGCTTATACAGGTAATTTTAATCCTAGGCCTTTTCCTGGAAATTCCTCTAATAATTATGGTAATTCCTCTTACAATAATAATAGGAACCCCTCTCATCTTGAGAGTAATATTAAACAATTTATCAATGCTCAAAAAGTTTTCAATATTACGATAGAAGAAAAGTTGAATAAGATTGATGATATGTCTAGAAGCATTGATAGAATTCTCATGATGTAGAAAATCTTAAGATTAATTTTTTTCCACCCAAGGTTGATATTAATGAACCAATTAAAGCTTTATATGTTTCTATGGATGAAAGTAAGAAAAGAACCGCTATGCTTAGAGCTAAAAGAGGATTTTTAGAAAGAGCATTTTCTAGTGATTGCTTTCATAAAAATGATGAAGATTTTAAAGTGATTGGTGTTTCTTCTATTGATTCCTTGTTTAGTAAAATTAAAATTGATGATAAAGGGACTGAAGAAGAGTCACCTTTAGCTAGAGGGCGTCCCAATAATTCGGAGGGTGAAAATCTTGATGAAAAAATTGATAAAAGTGGGTTTGGAGAGGTCAAAACTTTAACTAGTGATGTGCCCACTCTTTTGGATTACAAAGACTTTAATTATGATAATTGCTCTTTGATTGAATGTATTTCTTTGTTGCAATCCATGATAAATTCACCCCATGCTTATGAACAAAATAAAGCTTTTACTAAACATATCGTAGATGCCATGATGAAAGCTTTAGAAGAAAAATTGGAGTTAGAGATTTCAATTCCTAGAAAATTACATGATGAATGCTTTGCCTTATGTGATTTGGGTGCTAGTGTTTCCACAATTCCGAAATCTTTATGTGACGTGCTTGGTCTTACCAATATTGAAGAATGTTCTCTTAATTTGCACTTGGCGGATTCTACTATTAAAAAGCCTTTGGGAAGAATTAATGATGTTATTATTCTTGCAAATAGGAACTATGTTCCCATAGATTTTATTGTTCTTGATATTGATTGCAATCCGTCTTGTCCAATTATACTTGGTAGACCGTTTTTACGTACTATTAGTGTCGTGATTGATATGAAAGAAGGCAATATTAAGTTTCAATTTCCACTAAGAAAGGGTATGGAACACTTCTCTAGAACAAGAATTAAGCCACCATATGAATCAATCACGAGGGCATCCTATGGATAAAAAACTAAAGATGACAATACTTGAATCTATGCATTATGCCTAGCTAGGGGCATAAAATGATAGCGCTTGTTGGGAGGCAACCCAATGAATAAAATTTATTTTCGCCTTTTTCTTTCTGTTCTTGAGTGTTTGCACAATTATGCCTCTGTTATTATTGTGTTTTTTATGTTTAAATTAGTATTTGTGCCAAGTAAAGCCTTTGGGATAGCTTTGGTGATAGTTGATTTGATCCTGTTGAAAAACAGAAACTTTTGCGTCCAGTAACAGAATTGTTTAAATTCCCAGAAGTGACTAAAAATTCTGATTTTTTTACAAAAGATTGATATACAAATTGAATCTGTTTTCCTAATGTTTCCGAAATTTTGGTGTTACAGAAGTATGAGAACAATTCGCATCTTTACAGAATGTTCTGTTTTTGACAGATTCTGTTTTCTTTGCATTGTGTGCTTATTTTGACGAACCTATGGATTGTATCGGGGGGTACAAGCCATGGCAAAGTTAGAATACAGTAGATATAATGCAATAACAAAAATTGAATAGGTTTGCAATAGAACTTAAAGTAAAGATTGGTTTTCTTATACTAACAGATCTCACGAAGGTTTTGTTAAGTTTTGTGTGATTGAAGTTTTCAAGTTTTGGTTGAGATCACGATGGATGAAGGAATAAGGAGTGTCAAGGGCCTAAGCTTGGGGATGCCCCGTGGCACCCCAAGTTAATATTCAAGGAGAACCAAGCAACTAAGCTTGGGGATGCCCAGAAGGCATCCCCTCTTTCTTCTAACGACCATCTGTATTTTACTTGGAGCTATATTTTTATTCGTCACATATCATGAGTTTTGCTTGGAGCGTCTTGTATTATATGAGTCTTTGCTTGTTTTGCTTTTTAATTTGTCACAAGTATCCTTGCTGGACACACCTATTTGGGAGAGCCAAAATCATGCTATGATTTGTTAGAATTGCTCTATATGCTTCACTTAATTTTTTTTGAGCCATGGAATTGCTCTAGTGCTTCACTTATATCTTTTTGAGCACGATGTGCTTTATTATATTTGAATAAACACTATCATGCTTCACTTAGATTAATTTGAGAGTTAGTAAATTTTTGAAGAAATTCTCTCATGCTTCACTTATATTATTTTGAGAGATAAAAATTTTATGCTCTTGTTCTTCACTTAAATTTATTTGAGCTTGTCAAAAGCAATTGCAATATATGGAATTAGTCCCAAAGTGATAGATATTCAAGAGGGATATAATAAAAACTTGCATGAAGATCATTGGACAAAATAAACTTGATTCTTTGTAATAGTTTTGAGATATGATGATAGTAATATATGAGTCATGTTGGTGAGTAATTATGCTTTAGTAAGAATATTGGTGTTAAGGTTTGTGATTCCCTATGCAAGCACGAAAGTCAATAGTTTTGCAATGAAATTACATCCTACTTGTAGTGCATTATTCGGTGTTAGTTATGCTCAATGCTCTCTTATGTGAATTTTTGTTTCTTGGTTGGTTGCTTCTCAATCTTTTTGCTACCCTCCACTTGTACTAAGTAGAAATACTACTTATGCATCCAAAATCTTGAAACCCAGTTTTGTCGTATGAGTCCACCATACCTACCTATATGCGGTATTTCCGTGCCATTCTATGCAAATTTGTATGTGCCAACTATAATTTTCAAAATGATTTTCCTTTTTGTGTGCCCGTACCGCTCATGAAGCGGTAGGGGGCGGCCAATATTTTTCATGCTAGATGTGTTATTCTCAAGATGAGTGTTTATTCACTTGTCATTGCACGAGAGTATGACGGTAATAGGGATGCCCAGTCCTGAAATGATTTTTTTTTACTTTATGTTGTCAAATAATAAATTCCTTGGAAAGTGTTGGTATGGACGGGTACCCATGGATACGGCTAGCCGTGGAGTGTGAAAGTATGGTGGAAAAAGGAATAAACTTTATTTTATGTTTGGGAACCGCCTATGATATATCTTGCATGGAAAGTGTTGGGAATTACTCGGTCATTTTCGTTGATGGGAAAAGCATGCCTCTCAAAAAAAATTATCTCTCAATTTAAGCTTTGAGCTCTAGCACCTCTGCAAATCCCTACTTCCCTCTGCGAAGGGCCTATCTATTTACTTTATGCAATTTTTATTTTTATTTGAGTCTCCATCTTCTCTTATAAAGCACCAACTAGGGAGCACTATGATCATACTTGTGCATTGGATGTAGCTAATATTTGAGTGTGTTTCATGAATGGATCAATGATTGAGCATGATGGGCTAGGGATAACTTTCTTTAGTGTTGATATTTTGAAAGACATGGTTGCTTATTGATATGCTTGAGTATTTAAGTTACCATGTCAAATATAGACTATTGCTTTGAACCATCTAAGAGTCCAATTGTCCATGCTACAAAAGAAAAGAATATGTGATGAACATGTTAGGCAGCATTCCACATCAAAAATTCTGTTTTTATCATTTACGTACTCAAGGACGAGTAGGAATTAAGCTTGGGGATGCTTATACGTCTCCAACGTATCTATAATTTTTGCTTTTTCCATGCTGTTATATTATCAATCTTGGATGTTTTACAATCATTTTATAGCAACTTTATACCATTTTTTGGGACTAACCTATTAACATAGTGCCCAGTGCCAGTTGCTGTTTTTTGCTTGTTTTTTACTTCGCAGAATATCAGTACCAAACAGAGTCCAAATGCAGCGAAACTTTTTGGAGATTTTTTTTGGACCAGAAGACACCTTGGAGGCCAAGAAAGCACCTGGGAGGAGGCCCGTGGGGACCACAAGACACCAGGGCGCGCCCTGGTGGGTTGTGGGGCCCACGGGGGCCTCCTGCACTGCCTCTTTGCCCTATAAATTCCCAAATATTTCAGAAACCCTAGGGGAGTCGACGAACACACTTCCAGCCGTCGCAAGTTCCAGAACCACGAGATCCAATCTAACACCATCACAGAGGGGTTCATCATGCTCATTGGTGCCTCTCCGATGATGCGTGAGTAGTCCACCATAGACCAAAGGGACCGTAGGCAGTAGCTAGATGGTTTCTTCTCTGTTTTAGCTTCTCAATACAATGGTCTCTTGGAGATCTATTTGATGTAAACCTTTTTGCGGTGTGTTTGTTGGGATCCGATGAGCTTTGAGTTTATGATCAGATCTATATCCATGAATATTATTTGAGTTTCTTTGATCTCTTATATGCATGATTATTTATAGCCTCGTATTTCTTCTTCGAATCTTTGGTTTAGTTAGGCCAACTAGATCGATTTTTCTTGCAATGGGAAGAGGTGCTTTGTGATGGGTTCGATCTTGTAGTGTCCTCTCCCAGTGACAGAAGGGGCAGCGAGGCATGCATGTATCGTTGCTATTAAGGATAATAAGATGGGGTCTATTCCTACATGAATAGATCTTGTCTACATCATGTCATCGTTCTTATTGCATTACTCCGTTTCTCCATGAACTTAATACACTAGATGCATGATAGATAGCGGTCGATGTGTGCAGTAATAGTAGTAGATGTAGGCAGGAGTCGGTCTACTAATCTTGGACGTGATGCCTATATATTGATCATTGCCTTGGATATCGTCATAATTATTCGATCTTCTATCAATTGCCCAACAGTAATTTGTTTACCCATCGTATGCTATTTTCTCGAGAGAAGCCACTAGTGAAATCTACGGCCCCCGGGTCTATCTTTTATCATATTGCTTTCCGATCTATTTTTTGCCGCATTTGTTTTCAGATATATGATTCCAAAAACCCAAAAATACTTTGCTGCACTTTTTATTTACATCTTTTATTTCATGTTTTATTTAGATCTATTTATCCAAACACATACAAACCAACCTATCTTTTTACCGAGGAGGGATTGATAACCCCTCTTACGCGTTGGGTTGCGAGGATTTGTTCTTTGTGTGCAGGTACTGTTTAAATACTGTTGCTTGGTTCTCCTAATGGATTGATACCTTGGTTTCATAACTGAGGGAAATACCTACCGTAGCTATACTACATCATCCCTTCCTCTTTGGGGAAATACCGACGTAGTTTCAAGCCGCATCAGCAAGTCAAACTCGTCAACATTTGTGAGGCATAAATTTTGTCTTCTGAGATCACTCAGCCTATTTGTTAGCATCTCTAGTTCCTTGGTGATGGTGTGTTGATGACCCACAAGTATAGGGGATCAATCGTAGTCCTTTCAATAAGTAAGAGTGTCGAACCCAACGAGGAGCAGAAGGAAATGACAAGTGGTTCTCAGCAAGGTATTTTATGCAAGCACTGAAATAGTAGGTAACAGATAGTTTCATAACAAGATAATTTGTAACGAGCAAGTAATGGTAACGGTAAATAAAGTGCAACAAGGTAGCCCAATCCTTTTGTGGCAAAGGACAAGCCAAAATGGTCTCTTATGATAAGCAAAGCATTCTTGAGGGTACACGGGAATTTCATCATACCACTTTCATCATGCTGGTTTGATTTGTGTTCGCGACTTTGATAATTTGATATGTGGGTGGACCGGTGCTTAGGTGCTGTTCTTACTTGAAAAACCCTCCTACTTATGATTAACCCCCTCGCAAGCATCCGCAACTATGAGAAAAGTGTTAAGATAAAATCTAACCATAGCATTAAACTTTTGGATCCAAATCAGTCCCTTACGAAGTAGCACATAAACTAGGGTTTAAGCTTCTGTCACTCTAGCAACCCATCATCTAATAACTACTCCACAATGCATTCCCTTAGGCCCAAATATGGTGAAGTGCCATGTAGTCGACGTTCACATGACACCACTAAGGGAATCACAACATACATATCATCAAAATATCGAACACATATCAAGTTCACATAATTACTTGCAACATGACTTCTCCCGTGACCTCAAGAACAAATGTAACTACTCACAAATAATAATCATGCTCAAGATTAGAGGGGTATTAAATAGCATAATGGATCTGAACATATAATCTTCCACCAAATAAACCATATAGTGATCAACTACAAGATGTAATCAACACTACTAGTCACCCACAAGTACCAATCTAAGGTTCTGGTACAAAGATTGAACACAAGAGATGAACTAGGGTTTGAGAGGAGATGGTGCTGCTGAAGATGTTGATGGAGATGGCCCTCCCAAAGATGGGAGAGTTGTTGGTGATGATGATGACGATGATTTCCCCCTTCGGGAGGGAAGTTCCCTCGGCGGAATCGCTCTGCCGGAGGGCAAAAGTGCTCCTGCCCAAGTTCCGCCTTGAGACGGCGGCGCTTTGTCCCGAAAGTCCTCTCCTTATCTTTTCTAGGTCAAAATGACTTATATACCAGAAGAGGGGCACCGGAGGTGGGCCGAGGAGGGCACAACCCACCAGGGCACGCCTGGGCTCCCTGGCGCGCCCAGGTGGGTTGTGCCCACCTGGTGGGCCCCCTCTAGTAGTTATTTTCTCCAATATTCTTCATATATTCCAAAACAATTCTCTGTAAATTTTCAATTCATTTGGAGATGTGCAGAATAGGTAACTCTGAAGTAGCTTTTTCAGGTCTAGAATTCCAGCTACCGGTATACTCCCTCTTTGTGTAAACCTTGCATAATATGAGAGAAAAGGCATTAGAACTTTAACATAAAACTTTATCAAATAACTTTTATCATATAACTTCTCATGAACAAGTAACAATTCATCACAACATTGAAGTATAAAGCATAAACCTTATTGAAAACCAACAAACTATGTTCTCAGTCAACTTTGCAACTACAATTCATCATATTTTCAGGAAGGATCACGTATCGGAGCCTTTAGGCAAGTCCACATACTCAACCATCATTTAATCTTCTATGATTGCTAACACTCACAGCGTACCCATGAACAAAAAGTTTCAACCGGACACATAGAAAGATAGGGGCTTATAGTTTCGCCTCCCAACATATTCACCTCAAGGGTGATGTCAACAATAATAACTCATGCCTACTCATATCCAACTGGATATATGTGCCTAGATCTTTCCTCACCACATGATGCTTGCAAAAAGAGAAAATAAAAAAGAATAGGGAAGAAAACTTTGACTCTTCATAAAAGTAATTGCATAAAAGTAAAAGATAGGCCCTTCGCTGAGGGAAGAAGAGGTTGTCATGCGCTTATTTTTTTGTATGCCAAATCCCTTAATGCAAAATAACGTCACGTTATATTGCCCCTTA
The DNA here is from genome assembly GCA_011799875.1 of Thinopyrum elongatum. NCBI lineage: Eukaryota > Viridiplantae > Streptophyta > Magnoliopsida > Poales > Poaceae > Thinopyrum > Thinopyrum elongatum. The sequence continues at coordinate 289,512,665 of CM022299.1, read as the reverse complement.
TGATAGCAACCTTTATTATGCAGTCCGTCGCTTTTATTACTTTGCCATCACAAGTTCGTACAACGCTCAAGTTTCTATTACACTAAATGATCCAACACATTTAGAAGCAATTTTTATTGCCTTATTGCACCGATGAAAACTTACTTGAAGGATCTTACTCAATCCATAGGTAGGTATGGTGGACTCTCAAAATAAGATTTGGGTTAAGGGTTTTTGGATGCACAAGTAGTATCTCTACTTAGTGCGGAATTTTTGGCTAGAGAAGATATTGAGCAAGCACCACATGTTAAAGGACCTATGACAATATAACTTCTATGTGAATATGAACAAACATAAATCATTACGTTATCTTCCTTGTCCAACGTCAACTATTTTGACACAAAATATTTAATGGGGGCTCACAATCATAAAAGATGTCCAAGATAGTGTATTTGCATGTGGATCTTCTCTTCACTTATTAATTCTTTCATGAATTGCATCATTGACTAATGCTATGTTTGTCAGTCTCCAATAAATTTTACCACTTATACCTTTCCTTATGTGATGTCATTACTTACCATAAGATTAGCATATGATATTTTTCATTTATTTTCCTTTCTTTTTATTGAGACATAAAAGTAAGAAACAAAACTCAAACTACTCTTTATTATATATCTCGCACACGATTACATCGATTGATAGATCACTAAGCAAACATTCGAAAAGAAAGGATCGAACTAAACTTTTATTCAACTAAACCATAGGAAAACTAAAGATCGAACTAAAATAGATAAAGCCAAAGATAGTGGTGGTGATATGATACCGGGACACCTCCCCCAAGCTTGGCACAAGACAAGGGGAGTGTCCTTACCATGAACTAAAGTCTCCTTTGGTGATGAAGAAGGTGGTGGTGGAGTAGTAGCGGGCTCATCCTTTTTCTCCAGCTTGCGTCAGAGGGTAAAATTATCTATCCTCAACTCATCGTTCTCCATCTCAAGCTTTATTATCCTCTTGCATAATGCCTCCTTGCTTTCTTGCTTGAAACGAGGAGGGACTGGTTCATCTTCATCTTCTTCATCGGTGAACCATATATAGGGATAGGTGTCCTTGAAGATATTTTTATCCAGAGGCTGATAAGAAACTGGGCAATCCTCTTCCGAATCTTGAGACGACATATTTCAGATCTAACAGGAAAACAGCAGGAAATAAGAACAAAAGATTTCTTTGCGATACGGTGGTCAATATGTTCGGCGGGTATATAAAGATTTTTTATCTTAGGAAACAAGCAAACGGTAGGAAAACGGAGTCGGGAAGGTTCCCGAGGTGGGCACAATCCACCTGGGCGCGCCAGGGGGCCCTGGCGCACCCTGGTGTCTTGTGCCCTCCTCGGGTGCCTTCCTGGTTATTTCTTATTTTCCTAATTTTTAATATATTCCAAAACTGACAGAAAATATTTTTGCGGATTTTTCAGAGTCTGTTTACTTACCGTATCACATACCTCCCCCTTTTTAATTATTCTGGAGTGTTCCGAAAGGTCTCCTTTATGTGTTCCTCAGGTGTCATAGTTTGAATAATATTGCTTTCAACATTAATAGGCGTACCTGAGATATAGTCTTTAATTCTTTGCCCATTGACCACCTTCGGGTTAGTACCTTCGGCATTATTTATTTTGATAGCTCCAGAGCGGTAAACCTCTTCAATGATGTATGGTCCTTCCCATTTAGAAAGAAGTTTTCCTGCAAAGAATCTGAAATGAGAGTTGTACAATAGAACATATTCTCCAACTTTGAATTCACACTTTTGTATTCTCTTGTCATGCCATCTTTTAACTTTTTCTTTAAATAACTTGGCATTTTCATAGGCTTGGGTTCTCCATTCATCAAGTGAGCTAATATCAAATAACCTCTTTTCACCGGCAAGTTTGAAATCATAGTTGAGTTCTTTAATTGCCCGATATGCTTTATGTTCTAACTCAAGAGGCAAATGACAAGCTTTTCCATAAACCATTTTATAGGGAGACATACCCATAGGATTTTTATATGCTGTTATGTAGGCCCAAAGTGCATCATCTAATTTCTTAGACCAATTCTTTCGGGACCTATTAACAATTTTTTCTAATATTAGTTTTATTTCTCTATTGCTAAGTTCAACTTGACCACTAGATTGAGGATGATAGGGTGATGCAATTCTATGGTTAACATCGTATTTAGCAAGCATTTTACGGAAAGCACCATGAATAAAGTGTGAACCACCATCAGTCATTAAATATCTAGGGACTCCAAACCTCGGGAAAATAACCTCTTTAAGCATTTTAATCGAAGTGTTATGATCAGCACTACTAGTTGGAATAGCTTCTACCCACTTAGTAATGTAATCAACAGCAACCAAAATATGTGTATACCCATTAGAGGAAGGAAAAGGTCCCATATAATCAAAGCCCCAAACATCAAATGGTTCAACAACAAGTGAATAATTCATAGGCACTTCTTGACTCTTACCAATATTACCAATTCGTTGACATTCATCACAAGATAAAACAAACTTACGGGCATCCTTGAAGAGAGTAGGCCAATAAAAACCAGATTGCAATACCTTGTGAGCAGTTCTACCTCCCGCATGATGCCCTCCATAAGCTTCGGAGTGACATTTCCGTAGGATTTGTTCCTGTTCATGCTCAGGTACACAATGTCTAATAATACCATCTACTCCTTCTTTATAAAGATGTGGGTCATCCCAAAAGTAATGTCTTAAATCATAGAAGAACTTTTTCTTTTGTTGGTATGTGAAACTAGGTGGTATGTATTTAGCAACAATATAATTAGCATAGTCAGCATACCAAGGAGTGTTATGAGAAACATTTATTGCAGCTAATTGTTCATCAGGAAAGCTATCATCAATAGGTAGTGGGTCATCATGGATATTCTCTAACCTGGACAAGTTATCAGCTACGGGGTTCTTAGCTCCTTTTCTATCAGTTATATGTAAATCAAATTCTTGTAGCAAGAGAACCCACCTAATGAGTCTAGGTTTAGCATCTTTCTTTTCCATAAGATATTTTATAGCAGCATGATCGGTGTGAACAATAACTTTAGAATCAACAATGTAAGATCTGAATTTGTCACAGGCAAACACAACTGCTAAAAATTCTTTTTCAGTAGTGGCATAATTTCTTTGGGCACTATATAGAGTTTTGCTAGCATAATGAATAACATTTAGTTTCTTATCAATTCTTTGTCCTAGAACAGCACCAACAGCATAATCACTAGCATCACACATAATTTCAAAAGGCAAGTTCCAATCAGGTGGTTGAACAATAGGTGCAGAAGTTAAGGCTTTCTTAAGTGTTTCAAAGGCTTCTACACAATCATCATAAAAAACAAATGGAGCATCCTTTTGTAAAAGATTTGTAAGAGGCCTAGAAATTTTAGAGAAGTCTTTAATAAACCTCCTATATAAACCAGCATGACTGAGAAAACTACGAATACCTTTAATATCTTTAGGACATCGCATTTTCTCAATTGCATGAACTTTAGCTTTATCCGCTTCAATACCTCGTTCAGAAATTTTATGCCCCAAGACAATACCTTCATTAACCATAAAGTGGCACTTCTCCCAATTCAAGACAAGATTAGTTTGCTCACATCTCACTTCTTTCATCTTAGGATTCAAATGTTGTTGATGATCAACAACGGGTTTAGCATCAGATTCCATATTAATCTTGTGCTGACAGAGAGTGGGACTAATGCCCTTAAGATCATGAAGAGTATATCCAATGGCAGCTCGGTGCTTCTTCAGAACTTTCAATAATCTCTCTTCTTCATGTTCTAAAAGGTTAGCACTAATAATAACAGGATATATCTTTTTCTCATCAAGATAAGCATATTTCAAAGTGTCAGGCAATTGTTTCAATTCAAACACAAGATCACCTTTAGGTGGAGGAGGACCTCCTAGAGTTTCAATAGTCAAATTATGTTTGAGCAGAGGTCGTTGTTCAAAGAAAATTTTACCTATCTCATTTCTTTCATTCATATGCATATCATTTTCATGGTCTAGCAAATATTGTTCTAGTGGATCAGTAGGAGGCACGGCAATAGAAGCAAGACCAATTATTTCATCCTTACTAGGTAATTCTTTCTTGTGAGGTTTTCTATTAAACTTGGAAAAATTAAACTCATGAGACTCATCACTAAAGCTAACACTGATAGTTTGTTTATGACAATCTATAGTAGCATTAACAATGTTCAAGAAAGGTCTACCAAAGATAATGGGACAGAAGTCATCTTGTGGGGAACCAAGAACTAAAAAATCAGTAGGATATTTTATTTTCCCACACAAGACTTCAACATCTCTTACAATCCCAAGTGGTTGTGACGCCCCCGGCTCAATCGTGCACTAATCATACACGCAAATGCACACAATCAAGCCTAAGGACTCACGGGAAGATATCACAACACAACTCTAAAACATGAATAAAGTCATACAAGCTTTATATTACAAGCCAGGGGCCTCGAGGGCTCGAATACATAAGCTTGCATACAAGCGTCAGTGGAAGCATCAGATATCTAAGTACAGATATAAAAGAAAACACAGATAGGCCCTTAAAAGGCGGGGCAAAAGAAAACACTATGATCGAAAGGCGCAGGCCTCCTGCCTGGGACCCTCCGATCCTACTCCTGGTCGTCAGTCAACTCGTAGTAGCAACCACCCTCGAGGTGGTAGTAGTAGCTATCGTTGGCGTGCGCAGCTGTATCCGGGGCTCCGTCATCTGGTTGCATCAAAAGGGATATGGGGGAAAAAGAAAGCAAAGCAACCGTGAGTACTCATCCGAAGTACTCAGCAAGCAAGGATCTACACTACATATGCAACATTTTCAAAGAGTGGCTGTATATGTGGACTGGGCTGCAGAAATGCCAGAATAGAGAGGAAAGCCTAGTCCTATTGAAGACTAGCATCTTCAGCGGTCTTGCAGCAATAGAAGAGAGTAGAACAGTACAATATAATGTAGCAGTATCATTAAGTCTCAACCTCACCCAGGGATCCTTTCTCGACTCCCTACGAGAAAGCAATCCCAGAGCCATATAGTCATCAACCTCGTCCTGAGATCCCTTCTCGACTCCCTGCGAGAAGCAATCCCAGAGCCATAGTATCCAGTTCTAGTTGTATCGATCGGGATACAACTTCGAGTGTCCGTTACCGAGGATTCGGCTATGCATAGATTAGTTCTTCCCTACAGGGGTGCACCAACTTACCCACCACGCTCGCTTAACTCCGGCCGGACACACTTTATGGGTCCTGCCCGGCCTCGGCCAAACGACACACCGCAACCCTACCTACAGCTCAGCAGAGAGGTCCCCGCCGGTCTACATCCTAAGCGCAAGGGGGTCTTGGCCATCGCCCCTCACCCTCTGGGTCGTTGCGCACAGGGTGGATACCAGCGTCGCCTCGGGTGGCCGACACGATCCGACCGTGCCGCAATGTTGAACTGGACGTCTGTCAGAGCTTTCGGCTGATGCTACGATGCAGAACGCCCATACTATGCCCACGTGATGGTTAGTGCTATCAGGCCAAAGGCCCACTCAGATCACATATCCAAACCGTTAGTACCTTGGGGGTGCGGTAACGAGCAGAGACTCATGAAAGATGTGACCCCGTCGCCCCGTCTCGAGGACTTGCGGCAAGGGCCAAGAATGCCCGGCCACGCCTCGTATTCATCACTCGAGCACCATCCAGGCAACCCGTCTTCACATAACACGCGGGTACCCCTCAGGGTCGACCCGCCTTTCCAAGTAACAGTGTAAAGTCCAAGTATCTGTGTGTCCATAACATCAGGGGGAATCCGAGGTATCACCCTCGTTGGATTTCTACCCGATATATCCGTCAAGGTGAACTCGGAGGAATCACCCTCGCTGGGTTCACACTTGAGGTGTTGTACGACGGCGTCGTTATCGGAAGCGGTGAAGGAGGAATCGCCCTCGATGACCATGACCGAATAGCTACTCTACAGAGTTAACATCAGAAGTGCTACAGGAGGTTTCACCCTCGGCACTCGATAGTAACGCTGCTGTGTCGTTACAACTAAGGGGGTGATGTGCGGTGCCGGGGTCTGGTCTTCAATCCCGTTGATCGGGTCTTCGGATAATCCAGCGGAGCAATCGGGACTAGTGGGGTCACTGATAGGTCTCTACCCAGCCTATACTAAGCGATTTAGGATATGCAGATAATTATCAACAGCAGGTTACAATAAATAGGCTATGCATCAGAATAGGTAAAGCAGTAGCAGCAGCAATTCTAATGCAAGCATGAGAGAGAAAGAATAGGCGATATCGGTATGCTCAAGGGGGGGGGTGCTTGCCTGGTTGCTCGGCGGAAATGGCAAGGTCGTCAACGGTGTCGTCGGTCTCCGGAGCTGCGTCGGTCTCGGGGACGACGTCGGGGTCTAACGAGAGAGAAGAGGGGAAGGAAACAGTATAAATACACAGCAAACATGAGCAACACGGAGCAGGCTATGCTAACGTGCAGAGCAGGGTTGCCTAAAGACATGTCTAAGTCATTTAGTTATTTTAGGAATTCGTTTGGATTTATTTTATAAAAGCCAGGCACTATTCATTTATCGAAAACAGGAAAAAAGTTCCATGTTCATCTAGCTAGGGGCATCTGACAGGAATACGGAGGGCGTATTCAGCTTCGTATCGAAATTCTGAGCAACTTTCATATATAAATTATTTTCATCGGAGTTACGGTTTATTTTATATGATTTTCTAAATTTTAATTGATTTTCTGGAATTATTTTCATTATTTAAATCAACATTATCCGAAACAGTAAACGGTGACATCAGCATGACGAAAAGATGACATCAGTAGTCAACTCTGACTGACCAGAGTCAAACCTGACAGGTGGGGCCCACCTGTCAGCTGCAGTGAGGCTAACAGTAGTTTATCTTTTAATTTAATAGCTAATCTATGGGTGGGCTCGGCCTGTCAGCGTCTGTGCTAATTAACAGATTAACTAACTAAACGTGATTAGTCCCTAACTAACTAACTGACGGGGGGGGGGGGGGGGGGGGGGGGGGGGGGGGGGGGGGGGGGGGGGGGGGGGGGGGCACTGGTCAGCGGCTGTAGTTGCCACACCAGCAGGTTGACTAGGTCAACTGGTCAGCTGGGTCCGTGGGACCCAGTTGCCAGTGGCTCAGGGCGGCCCACCGGTCAGTCCACGTAGGACGCCGGCGCCGGAATCTCTCCGGTGAGCCCTCCGCGGCGGCAACTTCGCCGGAGAGGCTCGGGTTTCGCCTGTGGGGGTCCGTTTGGACTGCGGCCGGTCGCGTTCGAGAGTTAGCGAGCCCGCGCGTCGATCGGTGCCACCGGTTGGACGCGGGGGTGGCCAGAACGATGGCAACGGCGAGCGATGGCGGCGAACCAAGAGCGGCGAGCTCGGGGTTGAGTCTAGTGGCTCGCTCGAGTCGAAAAGAAGAGCGCGCGCATTGACCGGGGTTCCCAGAAGCACGGCGGAGCCCGTGGCTAGGCGCGGAGTGGACGAGGACAACGGCTGCGACGATGACAAGCGGCGGCTGGAGCAGGGTTGCGCCGGCAGGGCGACTACAGAACCTAGAGGGGGAACGGACGGGCGCCAACGGTGCAGTGGCTCACCGCGGGAGCGTAGGGACTAGGCAACGGGCTCGGGGAGGTCCGGCGACGGCGGAGATCGACGGAGACGGCGGCGGCGTCCGACGAAGAAGACGGCTCGATCCCGCGGCTGTGCTGCTCCCTGAGTCGATGCAGGGCTCCCGCTCGATGGAGACGAGGACGACGGCTCGATCGGGAACAGTGGTGAGGCGAGGCGGCGACGGTGGACGCGCGTGTCAGAAGGCCGAGGCTATGGCGGCGCTCGGAGGGAGGAGGCAGGGAGGAAGGAGAGGGGGAAAGTGAGCGAGGGAGATGCCAGGGGGGTCGCGAGGCCTCGACCTTATCCCACCACGCACGCGCGGCGACGCGCTGTCGAGCCAGCGAGCAAGGGGGCCAGGGCGCGGCGTGCACGCGCTGTGTTCGACAGCGGTGCGAGGAGGAGCAGTGCGGGGGTGAGGGAAGGCGCTGCGCGGGCTGGGCCTCCCTGTGCACTCGAGGCCCAGGCACCGTGGCCTTTTCTTTTTCTCTCCTTTTCTGTTTCTATTTCTGTTTTCTTTTTTTTGTTTTGTCTTTTGTCTTTTTCTTTTCTCATATTTTCTGTTTCGCAAATAGTTAGGCCACTAATTGACTTTTGCAAAATACGTGACTTGTACCATTAAATGCTATGTAATATCTACAAATGCCAAAAATTGGTTTGGAGACTAATGGAGTTCACACAAATTTCATATTAAATAAAATGTATTAAACCTTGCTGTTTTGGTAATGTTAGGGTCACTTAATTAATTAACTAAATGTTGGTTACAATTTTAGAATGGTCTCTGGAATATTTGCCACCTAATGAACAATTTAGTTTCTGTGTTTGAACAACTTTTATTTTCCACTTTCAGTTTGAATTTCCATTTGAATTTGAATTTTGAAATGAGATATGATCCAATTAATATTTAGGCACTGTTGATCATGATGACATGGCATTATCAAAAGGGGATTACTGTGGCTAACCACTGGGGGTGTTACAGTGGTGTGATGGTGTCTCTATTAGCAAGTTTAATAGTAACATCTCTGTCTTCTATTTCATGGGTGCTATGTCATTCATAATTTCTTGGTATAAGGTAAAAGGGATAGCACTCACGCTAGCACCTAAATCACATAAACCATGATAATAATGATCTCCTATTTTAACTGAGACAACAGGCATGCCAACAACAGGTCTATGTTTATCTTGTTCATCGGGTTTGACAATTCTAGCAGCTTCATCACAGAAGTAAATAACATGCCCATCAATATTTTCTACCAAGAGATCTTTAACCATAGCAATACTAGGCTCTACTTTAATTTGTTCAGCAGGTTTAGGTGCTCTAATATTACTTTTGCAAACCACAGTTGAAACCTTAGCATGTTCCTTTATCCTAACAGGGAAAGGTGGTTTTTCAATATGAGCAGTAGGCACAACTGGATCAACATTGTAAATAATAGTTTCATCTTTAGCTATGTCGGGTTCTTTGATTTCTTTTCTAATAGGTGGGTGATATTTAAACCACTTCTCCTTAGGGAGATCAACATGAGTAGCAAATGATTCACAAAAGGAGGCTACTATCTCAGAGTCAAGTCCATATTTAGTGCTAAACTTGTGAAAAGCATTGGTATTCATGTAACACCACATGTACTTAACAACAGTGATCACCCTTAGTTAATGCCATGTCAGCAAGTTTAACAGTGCCTAGTCATCATTTGCATCATATTGCATTACAAACTCCTAGTTCAAACTTCAATTAAATTCAAAGTGAAAATAAAAGTTTTTCAAATTCAGGAACTAAATTGTTCATCATGTTGCAAATAATCTAGAGGCATTTATAAAATTAACAGCAACAATGTTTAGAGTATGTAAATGACCCTAACATCCCAAATCAGCAGCAAAACATTTAATTAAATATATTTTTAGATTAATGAAATATTAAACTATTTATTTTGTTGCCAAAAACTTATGGGGCAGTGGCATAAGTGTTAAAACTAAATTAGGAACTAGTTACATATTTTGTAATACAAAATTAAAAGGAAACTAAAACAAAACAGTAAAAAGAAACTAAGCAAAAGAAATAAAACAAAGTAAAAACAAAACAAAACCCCCTTGGCCCAACTGGACCAAGACCCAGCCGGCCGGCCCACCGGCCCCTCTCAATCCCCTTAACCCCCCGCGCTCCCGAACCCTAGACCCACTAACCCCCACTCGCACCCCCACTCTGTGACGCCCCCGGCCCGATCGTGCACTATTCATACATGCAAATGCACACGATCAAGCCTAAGGACTCACGGGAAGATATCACAACACAACTCTAAAACATAAATAAAGTCATACAAGCTTTATATTACAAGCCAGGGGCCTCGAGGGCTCGAATACATAAGCTTGCGAACAAGCGTCAGCGGAAGCATCAGATATCTGAGTACAGATATGAAATAGAAACAGAAAGGCCTTTAGAAAGGCGGGGCAAAATAAAACACTACGATCGAAAGGCGAAGGCCTCCTGCCTGGGACCCTCCGATCCTACTCCTGGTCGACAGTCAACTCGTAGCAGTATCCATCCTCTGGGTAGTAGTAGCGATCGTCGGCGAGGACAGCTGTCTCAGGGGCTCCGTCATCTTGTTACGACAAACTGATATGGGGAGAAAAAGGAAAACAAAGCAACCGTGAGTACTCTGAAGTACTCAGCAAGCAAGGATCTACACTACATATGCAATCATTTTCAAAAGGAGGCTGTATATGTGGACTGGGCTGCAGAAATGCCAGAATAGAGAGAAGGCCTAGTCCTATCGAAGACTAGCATCTTCAGCGGTCTTGCAGCAGTAGAAGAGAGTAGAACAGTACAATATAATGTAGCAGTATCATTAAGTCTCAACCTCACCCAGAGATCCTTTCTCGACTCCCTGCGAGAAAGCAATCCCAGAGCCATACAGTCATCAAACCTCGTCCTGAGATCCTTTCTCGACTCCCTGTGAGAAAGCGATCCCAGAGCCAATACAGTCATCAACCTGTTAACGTCTCAAGGGTCCAGTTCTAGTTGTATCGATCGGGATACAACTCCGAGTGTCCTTTACCATAGGACCGGCTATCGATAGAAGTGTTCTTCCCTACAGGGGTGCACCAACTTACCCAACACGCTCGATTAACTTCGGCCGGACACACTTTCCTGGGTCATGCCCGGCCTCGGCCAAACGACACATCGCAACCCTACCTACAGCTCAGCAGAGAGGTCCCCGTCGGTCTACATCCTAAGCGCTCAGAGGTCTTGGGCCATCGCCCTGTGCACTCCGAGTCGTTGCGTGCAGGGGGAAGCCAGGCACCAGGGGGGCGCCGGTCCGTCCCGGCCGCAAGGCTGAACTAGACGTCTGACAGAGCTTTCGGCTGATGCTACGATGCAGAACGCCCATACTATGCCCACGTGATGGTTAGTGCTATCAGACCAGAGGCCTACTCGGATCAAATATCCAAATCGTTAATGGACTAGGGCTTGCGGAAACGAGCAGAGACTCACGAAAGATGTGACCCCGTCGCCCCGTCTCGAGGACTTGCGGCAAGGGTTAAGAATGCCCGGCCGCGCCTCGTATTCACCACTCGGGCACCACACTGGCAACCCGCCTTCACATCACACGCGGGTACCCCTCAGGGTCGACCCGCCTTTCCAAGTAACATTGTAAAGTCCAAGTATCCGTGTGTCCATAACATCAGGGAATCCGAGGTATCACCCTCATTGAATTCCCACTCGATGTATCCGTCAAGGTGAACTCGGAGGAATCACCCTCACTGGGTCCACACTTGAGGTGTTGTACGACAGCGTCGTTATCGGAAGCGGTGAAGGAGGAATCACCCTCGATGACCACGACCGAATAGCTACTCTACAGAGTTAACATCAGAAGTGCTACAAGAGGTTTCACCCTCGGCACTCGATAGTAACGCTGCAGTGTCGTTACAACTAAGGGGGGGGGTGATGTGCGGTGTCGGGTCCTGGTCTTCAATCCCGTTGATCGGGTCTTCTGACGATCCAGCGCGGCAGTCGGGGTAAGTGGGGTCACTGATAGGTCTCTACCCAGCCTAGACTAAACAGTTTAGGATATGTAGGTAATTATCAACAGCAGGTTACAATGAACAGGCTATGCATCAGAATAGGTAAAGCAGCAGCAGCAGCAGCAATTCTAATGCAAGCATGAGAAATAGAATGGGCGATATCGGGATGATCAAAGGGGGGGGCTTGCCTGGTTGCTCGGCGGCAAGGGCAAGGTCGTCTATGGTGTCCTCGGGATCCGGAGCTGCGTCGGTCCCGGGGACGACGTCGGGGTCGGGGGCTATCGAGAGAGAAGAGGGGGAGGAAATAGTATAAATATAGAGCAAACATGAGCATGACAAATACGATACACGGTGCTAGGGGTAGTCTAACGCAGCATCACACGTAACAGACGGAGCGGGAGAATATCTGACGATATTTCCCGGGTCTTTGGAATTATCGGACAGAGGATAAGAGGGGAACGGTTGCAAGTTCGGATAGTTAGGGACGTGTGACGGACGAACGGACCGCGTACTCGGATTCGTCTCGAAATTCTGAGCAACTTTGATGTAGAAAGTATTTCGATCCGGGTTACGGATTATTTAATACAATTTTCTAAAGTTTTTATTAGTTTTCTGAATTTTAATTAATTATTTAAATCTAACATTATCCAGAATAGTGCTCGCTGATGTCAGCATGACATCATGCTGACGTCAGCAGTTATTAGGGTTAAGTTAACTAAACAATTAGTCTAATTAATTAATTACCTAATTAATTAATTACCTTAATTAAACAGAATTAATTAACTAATTAATTAAATATTTATTTATTTGTATTTATTATTTTTATTTATTTCTAAAACGTTTTAGGGCGGGGCCCGTTTGTCAGTGTCTCTGGGGGTTTGGCCCCACCTGTCTGTGGCACAGGGGGCCAGGGGCGGGCGCACGGCGAGGCGGGCGCGGGCGCACGGCCAGGGCAAGCCCGGGCGCGGCCAGGTGCGGGCGAGGCGCGCGGTGGCCGGAGCGGCAGCGGGCGGCGGCGCGCGGCGCAGGGCGCGCGGAGGCGAGGCGGGGGCGGCCACGGGTGGTCGGCGCGGTGAGCAGGGGAGGAGGCGAGGCCTGCGCGACGGCAGCGGAGCAACAGCTCGAGCAGCAGCCGCGGCAGGAGAGCAGCGGCGGGGGTCCTCACCGGGGGTTCGTAGGGCCAAGGCAGCGGGGGGGTGGTTCGAGCTCGAGGGGGAACGGCGACGGGGTCGAGGCGACGGCGTCGGCGTCGAGCGCGTCGAGGGGCCAAGTTAGTAAAACAGTTTTGGACCACTAGAATCAACTTCGGCCAAGGAGTTGGAAAGGGGATTCCTACAGGCAGTCGGCTCTGATACCAACTTGTGACGCCCCCGGCCCGATCGTGCACTATCATACATGCAAATGCACACGATCAAGCCTAAGGACTCAGGGAAGATATCACAACACAACTCTAAAACATAAATAAAGTCATACAAGCTTTATATTACAAGCCAGGGGCCTCGAGGGCTCGAATACATAAGCTTGCGAACAAGCGTCAGCGGAAGCATCAGATATCTGAGTACAGATATGAAATAGAAACAGAAAGGCCTTAGAAAGGCGGGGCAAAATAAAACACTACGATCGAAAGGCGAAGGCCTCCTGCCTGGGACCCTCCGATCCTACTCCTGGTCGACAGTCAACTCGTAGCAGTATCCATCCTCTGGGTATGTAGCGATCGTCGGCGAGGGCAGATGCGTCAGGGGCTCCGTCATCTTGTTACGACAAACTGATATGGGGAGAAAAAGGAAAACAAAGCAACCGTGAGTACTCTGAAGTACTCAGCAAGCAAGGATCTACACTACATATGCAATCATTTTCAAAGGAGGCTGTATATGTGGACTGGGCTGCAGAAATGCCAGAATAGAGAGAAGGCCTAGTCCTATCGAAGCTAGCATCTTTTGGGAGTTGAAATACAATATGATGCAAATGATGATCATGCACTGTTAATCATGCTGACGTGGCATAATCAAAATGGGATTACTGTAGTTAACCACTGGGGGTGTTACAAATCTCCTCTACTAACAAGAATTCTCGTCCCGAGAATTAAGAAGTAGAAGGAAAAAGTTCGGGGTATTCCGCACGAAGATTATCCTCGCGTTCCCAAGTGGCTTCATCTTCAGTATGATTTGACCACTGTACTTTGAGGAACTTGGTAACCTTCTGACGGGTTCGACGTTCAGCTTCATCGAGAATGCGGATCGGATGCTCCTTATAAGATAGGTCATCTTGCAATTCGAGCATCTCGTGATCCACTGCTCGGTGTGGAGATTCCTTGAAGCATTTACGAAGTTGCAACACATGGAAGACATCGTGGATATGAGAGAATTGCGGCGGCAATTCCAATTTATATGCCACTTGACCACGTCTAGCAATAATGCGGAAAGGACCAATGTAGCGGGGAGCTAACTTGCCCTTGATTCCAAAACGGTGAGTGCCCTTCATAGGAGTGACACGTAGATAAACTTGATCACCAGGTTGATAAGTCAAACCCCATCGTTTGCGATCATAGTTGCTCTTCTGACGGTCCTGAGCTGCCTTGAGGTTTTCACGGACGATATGGACTTGTTCTTCGGCGTGTTGAATAATATCCGGTCCAACAAGAGGTCGTTCCCCAGTTTCTGACCAATTCAGAGGGGTTCGACACTTACGTCCATAGAGAACTTCAAAGGGGGCCATTTTCAAGCTGGCTTGATAGCTGTTGTTATAAGAGAACTCGGCATATGGAAGAGAGTCTTCCCACTTCTTACCGAACGATATGACACAAGCTCGCAGCATGTCTTCAAGCACTTGATTGACTCGTTCAACTTGGCCTTGGGATTGGGGGTGATAAGCTGAACTCCAGGTAATATGAGTTCCCATAGCTTCTTGGAAACTTTCCCAGAACTTGGAGGTGAAAAGACCGCCACGGTCCGAACTGATCTCCTTCGGAATACCGTGGAGTGATACAATTCTGGAGATATACAACTCTGCTAACTGACTAGCAGTGATCGTCTCCTTGACAGGCAGAAAGTGTGCAACTTTAGAGAGTTGGTCGACGACGACAAGAATAGCATCGTGACCCTTCTGTGACCTGGGAAGTCCTGTAACGAAATCCATCTGAACCTTATCCCATTTCCATAGAGGAATAGGAAGTGGTTGCAGAATTCCAGCAGGCTTCTGATGTTCTGCTTTAATGCGACGACAAACATCACATTCAGCAACATATCGAGCAATGTCCTGCTTCATTTTAGACCACCAGTACCTTTGACGGAGATCACGATACATCTTGGTGCTACCCGGATGAATAGACAATGGGGTGTCATGTGCCTCCTTCATAACCTTGTCAGTCATGAGTTCAAAGCGAGGTACCACAATGCGGTTTCTGAAATACAAGGTTCCATCTTCAGACAGCGAGAAATCCCTGTACTTTACAAGGTGAAGGTCTTTCTTCATGAGGTCAATTTCAGCATCTTTAGCTTGCGCATTCTTAACAGCTTTCTCAAGATCGGGTTGTATCACAAGGTTATTAAGAGAACCCTGTGGAACAATACGCAGATTCAGCTTGCACAGTTCTTCAAAAAGACGAGGTTGAGCTCGCCTAACCATGAGGTTGTCGCAATAGGACTTGCGGCTTAAAGCATCAGCCATCACATTAGCCTTGCCAGGGGTATAGGATATACCCAAGTCATAGTCCGCAATGGCCTCCATCCATCTTTGCTGACGGAGGTTTAGAGATGGTTGAGTGAACAAGTACTTCAGACTTTTATGATCCGTGTAGATCTCGCAACGATTACCGAGAAGGTAATGTCGCCACAACTGCAATGCATAGATCACAGCAGCTAGTTCTAGATCATGTACCGGATAATTCTCTTCATGTGGGCGCAACTGACGAGAGCCATAAGCAATCACTTTACGCTCTTGCATTAGGACACAGCCTAATCCTTCACGGGATGCATCACAATAAATCACAAAGTCTTTGCGGGTATCTGGAGGAGAAAGTACTGGGGCATTGTAACGGTTTGACATCTGCCCCAGTGGATAAAGAATGTACTCTGGATGTATCCCTGCTCGAACAGCTGGTAGCTGCGTCGCAGGGTGTGGTGGAAACAAACGATCCATCTGAAACAGAGGAAACTTATGATTGTCAAATGACAAGGAGAAGTATAACCGATCTCGGAGAGAAAAGTTAAACAAAACAATGGAAAGGAAAATGATTATCAGACTAATCAGATCAATGTCAGGGAAATCGCACATATATCCAGCTCTCCGGGTGGACGAGAATTATGAGATCCTAAGTGTCGGCGTTAGTAAACTTTAGTTAACCCGAAAGGAAGAGAGGTCAGAGTCCCAGAGTAAAGATGAGGAATAAAAGATACTAATACCTCCCAATTGGCGACGTGGGCCCGTAAGCCACACAGCCAAGTTAGTAAAACAGTTTTGGACCACTAGACTCAACTTCGGCCAAGGAGTTGGAAAGGGGATTCCTACAGGCAGTCGGCTCTGATACCAACTTGTGACGCCCCCGGCCCGATCGTGCACTATTCATACATGCAAATGCACACGATCAAGCCTAAGGACTCACGGGAAGATATCACAACACAACTCTAAAACATAAATAAAGTCATACAAGCTTTATATTACAAGCCAGGGGCCTCGAGGGCTCGAATACATAAGCTTGCGAACAAGCGTCAGCGGAAGCATCAGATATCTGAGTACAGATATGAAATAGAAACAGAAAGGCCTTTAGAAAGGCGGGGCAAAATAAAACACTACGATCGAAAGGCGAAGGCCTCCTGCCTGGGACCCTCCGATCCTACTCCTGGTCGACAGTCAACTCGTAGCAGTATCCATCCTCTGGGTAGTAGTAGCGATCGTCGGCGAGGACAGCTGTCTCAGGGGCTCCGTCATCTTGTTACGACAAACTGATATGGGGAGAAAAAGGAAAACAAAGCAACCGTGAGTACTCTGAAGTACTCAGCAAGCAAGGATCTACACTACATATGCAATCATTTTCAAAAGGAGGCTGTATATGTGGACTGGGCTGCAGAAATGCCAGAATAGAGAGAAGGCCTAGTCCTATCGAAGACTAGCATCTTCAGCGGTCTTGCAGCAGTAGAAGAGAGTAGAACAGTACAATATAATGTAGCAGTATCATTAAGTCTCAACCTCACCCAGAGATCCTTTCTCGACTCCCTGCGAGAAAGCAATCCCAGAGCCATACAGTCATCAAACCTCGTCCTGAGATCCTTTCTCGACTCCCTGTGAGAAAGCGATCCCAGAGCCAATACAGTCATCAACCTGTTAACGTCTCAAGGGTCCAGTTCTAGTTGTATCGATCGGGATACAACTCCGAGTGTCCTTTACCGTAGGACCGGCTATCGATAGAAGTGTTCTTCCCTACAGGGGTGCACCAACTTACCCAACACGCTCGATTAACTTCGGCCGGACACACTTTCCTGGGTCATGCCCGGCCTCGGCCAAACGACACATCGCAACCCTACCTACAGCTCAGCAGAGAGGTCCACGTCGGTCTACATCCTAAGCGCTCAGAGGTCTTGGGCCATCGCCCTGTGCACTCCGAGTCGTTGCGTGCAGGGGGAAGCCAGGCACCAGGGGGGCGCCGGTCCGTCCCGGCCGCAAGGCTGAACTAGACGTCTGACAGAGCTTTCGGCTGATGCTACGATGCAGAACGCCCATACTATGCCCACGTGATGGTTAGTGCTATCAGACCAGAGGCCTACTCGGATCAAATATCCAAATCGTTAATGGACTAGGGCTTGCGGAAACGAGCAGAGACTCACGAAAGATGTGACCCCGTCGCCCCGTCTCGAGGACTTGCGGCAAGGGTTAAGAATGCCCGGCCGCGCCTCGTATTCACCACTCGGGCACCACACTGGCAACCCGCCTTCACATCACACGCGGGTACCCCTCAGGGTCGACCCGCCTTTCCAAGTAACATTGTAAAGTCCAAGTATCCGTGTGTCCATAACATCAGGGAATCCGAGGTATCACCCTCATTGAATTCCCACTCGATGTATCCGTCAAGGTGAACTCGGAGGAATCACCCTCACTGGGTCCACACTTGAGGTGTTGTACGACAGCGTCGTTATCGGAAGCGGTGAAGGAGGAATCACCCTCGATGACCACGACCGAATAGCTACTCTACAGAGTTAACATCAGAAGTGCTACAAGAGGTTTCACCCTCGGCACTCGATAGTAACGCTGCAGTGTCGTTACAACTAAGGGGGGGGGGTGATGTGCGGTGTCGGGTCCTGGTCTTCAATCCCGTTGATCGGGTCTTCTGACGATCCAGCGCGGCAGTCGGGGTAAGTGGGGTCACTGATAGGTCTCTACCCAGCCTAGACTAAACAGTTTAGGATATGTAGGTAATTATCAACAGCAGGTTACAATGAACAGGCTATGCATCAGAATAGGTAAAGCAGCAGCAGCAGCAGCAATTCTAATGCAAGCATGAGAAATAGAATGGGCGATATTGGGATGATCAAAGGGGGGGGCTTGCCTGGTTGCTCGGCGGCAAGGGCAAGGTCGTCTATGGTGTCTTCGGGATCCGGAGCTGCGTCGGTCCCGGGGACGACGTCGGGGTCGGGGGCTATCGAGAGAGAAGAGGGGGAGGAAATAGTATAAATATAGAGCAAACATGAGCATGACAAATACGATACACGGTGCAAGGGGTAGTCTAACGCAGCATCACACGTAACAGACGGAGCGGGAGAATATCTGACGATATTTCCCGGGTCTTTGGAATTATCGGACAGAGGATAAGAGGGGAACGGTTGCAAGTTCGGATAGTTAGGGACGTGTGACGGACGAACGGACCGCGTACTCGGATTCGTCTCGAAATTCTGAGCAACTTTCATGTAGAAAGTATTTCGATCCGGGTTACGGATTATTTAATACGATTTTCTAAAGTTTTTATTAGTTTTCTGAATTTTAATTAATTATTTAAATCTAACATTATCCAGAATAGTGCTCGCTGATGTCAGCATGACATCATGCTGACGTCAGCAGTTATTAGGGTTAAGTTAACTAAACAATTAGTCTAATTAATTAATTACCTAATTAATTAATTACCTTAATTAAACAGAATTAATTAACTAATTAATTAAATATTTATTTATTTGTATTTATTATTTTTATTTATTTCTAAAACGTTTTAGGGCAGGGCCCGTTTGTCAGTGTCTCTGGGGGTTTGGCCCCACCTGTCTGTGGCACAGGGGGCCACGGGCGGGCGCACGGCGAGGCGGGCGCGGGCGCGCGGCCAGGGCAAGCCCGGGCGCGGCCAGGTGCGGGCGAGGCGCGCGGTGGCCGGAGCGGCAGCGGGCGGCGGCGTGTGGCGCAGGGCGCGCGGAGGCGAGGCGGGGCGGCAAAGGGTGGTCGGCGCGGTGAGCAGGGGAGGAGGCGAGGCCTGCGCGACGGCAGCGGGAGCAACAGCTCGAGCAGCAGCCGCGAGGAGAGCAGCGGCGGGGGTCCTCACGGGGGTTCGTAGGGCCAAGCGCGCGGGGGGGGTGGTTCGAGCTCGAGGGGGAACGGCGACGGGGTCGAGGCGGCGGCGTCGGCGTCGAGCGCGTGAGGGCGCGGGGGCCGAGCGAGCGCGCGGGCTCGGGGCGCCGGGCGTCGATGGGCGGAGGGGCTCGGGGTGGAGGCCGGAGACGACGGCGTGAGGAGGCAGGCGGCGGCGGGCAAGCGCGGGGCGGTCGTCGGCGGGGGGGGGGGGGAACGAGCGGCGTCGGCGACGGGATCGGGGGATCCCGACCAGGGGGGGGGGAGGGGGGGAAGAGAGACGAGTGGGGGGGAGGGTCGAGTGGGGTAGGGTTCGGGTGTGGGGGTGGCCTAATAGGCCAGGGGGCAGCAGGGGGGTGGCCGACTGGGCTTCGGCCCAGTTGGGCCAGAGCGGGGGGGGTTTCTCCCTTTTTTTTTGTTTTATGTTGTTTTCCCTTTTCTTTTGTCTTTTTCTTTTATCTATTTCCTTTTCTCAGTTTAGTAAATAGTTAAGCCACATTTTGAATTTTGCAAAACACAGGGACTACTCCAACAGATAATAGGTATTATCTACCACTACCAAAAATTAGTTTGGAGAAAAATAGGAGCTCCCACAATTTTTATAATAATTAAAATGCATTTATCCTCACTGTTTTAATTATGTTAGAGCCACCTAATTATTTTATTATTTGTTGGTTACAATTTTAGTATTGCCTCTGAATTATTTGCCATAATATGAACAATTTAGTTTCTGATTTGAGCAACTTTTATTTTTCACTTTCATTTAAATTTGAATTTGACTTGGGAGTTGAAATACAATATGATGCAAATGATGATCATGCACTGTTAATCATGCTGATGTGGCATAATCAAAATGGGATTACTGTAGTTAACCACTGGGGGTGTTACACACTCTTCCTCCCCCGATCCCCTCCTGGATCGGGATCGATCCCGACGCCGTCGCCGCCTCGTCCACATCGTCGCCGCCCCTTCCTCGTCCTCCTCCCCGCCGGCTTCCCCAAGCCTCACCGACCCCCTCATCAGCAACGAGGGTGAGCCGCGCTCCCCCCTTTTCGAACCCTCCGCTCGCCATCAAGCTCGCCGTGGCCGCGCCCGACCCCCACTCACCCCACGTACGCCTCGCCCGTGGTCGCGCGCTGCGTGCGAACCCGCTCGCCCGCGCACACCTGCTGCTCGCCCCACTCGCGCTCACCTCTGGCTGGCCCCACCCCGCCTCGTCCCACCGCGCCCGCGCCGGACAGCGCCGGCAACGCTGGCTGCTGCTGCGCCCATCTCTGGCCACCACCGATGCTACACCCCACCTCCGCCTCAGGCCCGCAGGCTCCTGCCCGCTCGCCGGCCGTCGCCCCGCACGGCGCGCGCCATGCCACCCCTGCCCACGCCCCCTTCCCCTCGCCCCGCTCCCGCAGCCTCTGCCACGGCCACCGCCTGCCTGCACCGCGTCCGCGCTGTCTGCCCCTGCTCCGCGGCCCAGCCACGCGTGCTCGCGCACCTCGGCGCCCGCGCCTCGCCCGGTCACGCCGCCTTCGTCCGCGCTCGCCGCGCGCTCCCGCGGCCGCGGCCCTGCTCGCCGGCCGTGCCAGGGGCAGCCCTCGCCCGCACACCCGTTGCCCGTTAGCGCGCCGCCCCGTTTGGCCCTTGGGGCCTATGACAACTGGGCCCTACCCCCATGTGCCAATGACAGGTGGGCCTAGCCCAGAAAAAAAAGGAAAAACAATTAAGTAAATAAATAATTAAAAATAATCAATTAATTAATTAAATGGTTAATTAACTTAATTAACACTGTTTAATTAACCTAATCACCTAATTAAGCCCTAATTAACCTAAACAGTCAATGACAACCGGGACCCACATGTCAGTTTGACCCAGTCAACGCCCTGTTGACTGCTGACATCATGCTAACATCATGATGATGTCATAATTGCATTTTCGAATTAATTTAATTAATAATAATTTCAGAAATGATTAAATCTTTAAAATTTAATATAAAATAAATCGTAGCTCAGATGAAAATACTTTGTACATGAAAGTTGCTCAGAATTTCGAGACGCATCCGAATACTTGGTCCGTTCATCTGTCAGATGCCCCTAGCTATCTGAACATGGGACTTTTGGATCGATTTCGGTAAATGAATAGTGCTCAACTTTAATTAAGTAAATCCAAATAAATTCCTAAATTAA
This sequence comes from Thinopyrum elongatum, assembly GCA_011799875.1. NCBI lineage: Eukaryota > Viridiplantae > Streptophyta > Magnoliopsida > Poales > Poaceae > Thinopyrum > Thinopyrum elongatum. The sequence goes on along the minus strand of CM022299.1, from coordinate 289,491,290 downwards.
CTAAATCATTTAGATAGGCAGTAGAACACCTCGGCATAGCATTTAGGCATATTATACATATTGTTTGCATTTTTGCCATGAATTTATTGTTTCTCTTCCCCTCCTTCTCTCTCGATAGACACCGAGACCGACGCCGTTGCAGCTGAGTACGACTACGCTCCAGACGAGCAGCCCGTTGACGACCCCTCTTTCTTGCCAGAGCAACCAGGTAAGCCCCCCCTGAGCATCCAGATATCGCCCATTCCATTTCTCCTGCTTGCATTAGATTTTGCTACTGTTAATGTTTGCTCCTATTCTGATGCATAGCCTGCTTTTGTAACCTGTTTATTGTTACCTTACCTGCATATGTTAAACTGCTTAGTATAGGTTGGTAGTGAACCATCAGTGACCCCCACCACCTTACCCTTGTTGCCCCTGCTTGATCATCGACGACTCGATCAATGTGATCGTCAACCAGAGACCGACACATCACTTCACCCCCTTAGTTGTACGACTCTGCATAGTTACTATCGAGTGCCGAGGGTGATACCACGTAACACACTCCTGATGAATACTTTGCAGTGTAGCTGTTCGGTCGTGGTCATCGAGGGTGATTCCTCCTTCTCCACTTCCGATACGACTCTGTTGTGCAACCCCTCAGTGTGAACCTCGAGGGTGATGCCTCATACGTTCACCCTGATGATTTCATCAAGTGGAATCCACCGAGGGTGATTCCTCGGGGTTTCCCCCTTGATGTTATGACCACACGGTTACTTTGACCTTTGTTATAGGCGGGTCGACCCTGATGGGTACCTGCAGGGGATCTATGATGTCGGGTGTGCCGGAAGGGCACTCGAGTGTGATATTGTGGCGGAGCTTCAGAAACTCTGATTGTCTCCGTGTGTTACTCAATCAGCCTATCGGATTTGGGTATTTGATCTAAGTGGGTCGACGTGCCCTATACGCACTACCACCACGCGGGATTATGGTTTATGGGGCCCTCTACATCGTACGTTTCTACCGAAAGCTCTTCAGACGTCACGGTTCACCGTGCGGGCTGATTGTTGGGTTTGGGCTGGATACTTCACTGACGAGTTCAGTGTCGCGCCTGTTCCCCGGCCAGTCTCGCAACGCGCAGGGTGCCCAGGGCGATGGCCCAAGACCTCTGGGTGCATAGGTTAGTCCGGCGTGCTGACCTCTCTGCTGAGCCTAGGTAGAACGCTGCTTCGTGTTGATCTCCCGAGGCCGGGCATTACCCAGCAAGTGTGTCCAGCCAGAGGTGATCGAGCGTGTTGGGTAACAGTAGTGCACCCCTGTAGGGAAGCATAATCTATCGATAGCCGGTCCTACGGTAAATGACGCTCAGTTTGGTATTCCGATCTATTACTTGAACTGGATACTTGTTTAATTAATTGAAGCTTCGGGATCGCTTTCTCGCAGGGAGTCGAGGAAGGATATCTAGGCTTACTTCAACATGTTTGCTTAATAAAATGCTATTCTACTCTCTTCTATTGCTGCAAGATGGTGGCTTCATGAAGATGTTTGAAGATGATAGTCTTCGATAGGACTAGGCCTTCTCTATATCCTGGCATTTCTGTAGTCCAGTCCACATATACAGCCTTTCCCCTTTGATAATGTTGCATATGTAGTGTAGATCCTTGCTTGCTGAGTACTTCGGATGAGTACTAATGGTAGCTTTGCTTCCTCTTTTTCCCTATATTCCCCTACTTGATGATACAACAGGCGATGGAGCCCAGGAGCCAGATGCCACTGCAGGAGCTTACTATCAGATGGGTCCGGACGGTACTTACTACTGGATCAAGCCAGCCGACCAGGAGTAGGATCGAAGGCTCCCAGGCAGGAGGCCTTCGCCTTTCGATCTAGAGTCGTTGTTTGTGCTAGCCTTCTTAAGGCAAACCTTGGCTAACTATGTCTGTACTCAGATATTATTTGTATGACTGACTTATGTATTCGGATCCTCGTGATCCCTGGTCTGTAATATTGTGGATCTCCATTTATTTGTGTTAGAGTTGTGTTGTGATATCTTCCAGTGAGTCCCTGTGCTTGATTGTGCACGTTTGTGTGTATGATTAGTGCACGATTGAGTCGGGGGCGTCACAATTCATAAAAGATTTAACACAATCAAATTCAAGCTTAATACCTGACTCTTTACCTTCGTCGAGTTCCCAATCTTCATAGTTGCATTTAATTCTTTCTAAAAGATCCCACCTGAATTCAATAGTCTTCTTCATAAAAGAACCAGTACAAGAAGTATCGAGCATGGATCGATCATCATGAGAAAGCCGAGCATAAAAATTCTGAATAATAATTTCTCTTGAGAGCTCATGATTGGGGCATGAATATAACATCGACTTAAGCCTCCCCCAAGCTAGAGTGATACTTTCTCCTTCACGAGGCCAAAAATTATATATATAATTCCGATCACGATGAACTAGATGCATAGGATAATTTTTTTGGTGAAATTCAAATTTCAATTGATTCCAATTCCAAGATCCAATATCATCACATAGCCTATACCATGCCAATGCTTTTCCCTTCAAAGATAAAGGGAAAACCTTCTTCTTAGCTTCATCTCCGGGCAAACCCGCAAGCTTAAATAATCCACAAATTTCATCCACATATATCAAGTGCATATCAGGATGTTCAGTTCCATCTCCTGCATAAGGATTAGCTAGCAGTTGTTCTATCATACCCGAAGGAATTTCATAACCAATATTTTCAGTAGGTGCAGTAGGTTGAGGGGCAACTAATTGTGGTTCCGGTTGAGGTGAAGATATCCCGAACAAACCCCTCAAAGGATGATTCTCCATAGTAACAAGTGACAATAAATTTCAGCACGTAGTAATAATTTTCCCTTACCAATTTCCACTTACCAAGAGCGCTTCACTCCCCGGCAACGGTGCCAGAAAAGAGCCTTGATGACCCACAAGTATAGGGGATCAATCATAGTCCTTTCGATAAGTAAGAGTGTCGACCCCAACGAGGAGCAGAAGTAAATGACAAGTGGTTCTCAGCAAGGTATTTTCTGCAAGAACTAAAATAGTCGGTAACAGATAGTTTGATAGCAAGATAATTTGAAACGAGTAAGTAACAGTAACGGTAAATAAAGTGCAGAAAGGTAGCCCAATCCTTTTGTGGCAAAGGACATGCCAAAATGGTCTCTTATGATAAGCAAATCGTTCTTGAGGGTACACGGGAATTTCATCATATCACTTTCATCATGCTGGTTTGATTTGTGTTCGCTACTTTGATAATTTGATATGTGGGTTGACCGGTGCTTAGGTGCTGTTCTTACTTGAACAAACCTCCTACTTATGATTAACCCCCTCGCAAGCATCCGCAACTATGAGAAAAGTATTAAGATAAAATCTAACCATAGCATTAAACTTTTGGATCAAAATCAGTCCCTTACGAAGTAGTGCATAAACTAGGGTTTAAGCTTCTGTCACTCTAGCAACCCGTCATCTAATAACTACTCCACAATGCATTCCCTTAGGCCCAAATATGGTGAAGTGCCATGTAGTCAACGTTCACATGACACCACTAAGGGAATCACAACATACATATCATCAAAATATCAAACACATATCAAGTTCACATAATTACTTGCAACATGACTTCTCCCGTGACCTCAAGAACAACAGTAACTACTCAGAAATAATAATCATGCTCAAGATCAGAGGGGTATTAAATAGCATAATGGATCTGAACATATAATCTTCCACCAAATAAACCATATAGTGATCAACTACAAGATGTAATCAACACTACTAGTCACCCACAAGTACCAATCTAAGTTCCGGTACAAATATTGAACACAAGAGATGAAGTAGGGTTTGAGAGGAGATGGTGCTGTTGAAGATGTTGATGGAGATGGTCCTCCCAAAGATGGGAGAGTTGTTGGTGATGATGATGACGATGATTTCCCCCTCCGGGAGGGAAGTTCCCCCGGCGGAATCGCTCCACCGGAGGGCAAAAGTGCTCTTGCCCAAGTTCCGCCTCGAGACGGCGGCGCTTCGTCCCGAAAGTCCTCTCCTTATTTTTTCTAGGTCAAAATGACTTATATACCAGAAGAGGGGCACCGGGGTGGGCCGAGGAGGCCACAACCCACCAGGGCGCGCCTGGGCTCCCTGGCGCGCCTGGTAGTTATTTGCTCCAATATTCTTCATATATTCCAAAACAATTCTCCGTAAATTTTCAGCTCATTTGGAGATGTGCACAATAGGTAACTCTGACGTAGCTTTTTCAGGTCCAGAATTCCAGCTGCCGGTATTCTCCCTCTTTGTTAAACCTTGCATAATATGAGAGAAAAGGCATTAGAATTACTCCATAAAGCATCATTCTGCATAAAAACATTATAAATAACAATAGGAAATCATGATGCAAAATGGACGTATCATGTGTTGATTCTCAACATCTTCTTCTTCTTGTGAACTGCCATAATTTGAGAGAAATTCTCCATCACTTTCCGAAGAAGATTAATGATTTGCATTTTCTAGTTCCATCTTTTCTTCATGAATCGACAACAGCGTCATGACCTCTACATTGTGAAGTTCTTCATAGTCTAGTCTTTGCTTGATTTCCGCTATGATGGGATCAAAAGTTGCATCAAGAGCACTCAACAGCTTGTTGACCACATCTCTATCGGTGATATCATTTACTCCTCGTTGATGAAGTCTTTCAACAATATTTGTCAACCGAGCAGTGAGTTCCATAGCACTTTCTTTTCGAAGGCTTCTGAATCCAGCAAACATGGCATGAAGCATTTGAGTGTGAGGGTCCGTTCTGGCAATGAATTCTTCATGAGCATTTTTGTTGGCATCCCAGAGTTTCTTTGAAGTGTCAAGTGTTCGGAACCGGATGAAAATGTCCTTTGAGATACTTGCACAGATAATATGTTTCGCTTGTGCATTCAACCGCAGCAAGGCTTTGTCATCAGAAGTTGGAGCATCAGGGTGCTGAATGGTGTATCCATTTTCCACAATCTGCCATAGTTCTAGATCGATGGCTTGAATTCTGATTCTCATTCTCTCTTTCCAGTAGAGATAGTCATTTCCATTGAAGATAGGAAATCTTTCAGAGTGTGAGGATCTACTACATACGACATACTCAAAACTCCAAGGCTGTTACACCTTTAATAAATAGAGACAGGGAGAACCTGCTCTGATACCAATTGTTAGGACCGAGAGTATATCGACCAGAGGGGGGTGAATGGGAGATTCAAAAATTCTTTCAAATGATATGAATTTATCCCAAACACAGCAGCGGAAAAGAGGTTCGGTAGATACAAACTTAAACAAGCACTTTATCTAGGAGCATATCTATCGATGAAAGTGGTAATGATGGTACGAGCATACAATATCACAGGTCAGACAATGACAATGGTAATGCAATATGCTAACAGATGTAATAGCATGAGGGATAAACAATGTGTGGAACAACGAAAGATAACCACGAGAAAGAACTACAACATGGTGAATGAAAAACACACGAGATAGAGCACGTATGAGTAACAGAGTAAGTGACTGAAATGACTACACTGAATGAGGAGAAAGTAATAGAGCAAGCAACGAAAGATAACCGATGATAAAGAAGAAAGATATGCCACATACAATAATAGATCAGATAAGCTATCGACACAGAGCACGAATGTAAACTGCTGAAGGAAATGCAGTGAAGTAGAATGAACCAGTGGTGCTCGATGGCGACAGAGAGATTTGGTAGACCAGTTCGCCCTTCTACCAAAGGACTACATCTAGTTGGAGGGGTTGTGACTTAACACGGAAGATAAACTCTCTTCGCCCTATTCTCCTTCAACTCAGAGCTGATCAGACTCTAGTTGATTTCACTCGTGGTAGATACTTGTCGGCAATCTCCAAACCTTTGGTCGACCTTCGAGAACCACAATCACTCTTGGTTGCTGAAGATCTAGCTCGGTGAAGACAACAACTCTTCAACACTCGAGCCGACACCTATCCGTCTAGAGAGTGCGCAACTCTCAAGAGTAATAGGTACAAGAACTCTAACTCAGAACTATTGTGATGCTCAACCACTGTCTAAGTTTGGGCTCTTCATTTTTCTCTCGGTGAATCTTAAACTCAAATCACTCGGAGAGCGGATGCTTAATCAATCTTCTCAGAAATCTTAAGCGGAGCAGCCAATGAACAACATTGAAGCGGGGTGGCTATTTATAGCCGCAGCCTTCCCTGAAGGGAAATGACCAAATTGGACATGTGGTGCAGCCAATGGCCAAACGACACGAGTCCAAAGGTCGGAAATTGAGCACAATGGTAACATTACTTGCGGAGCAAGTAAAGCTAACTCCTCAGTTTGAAAGATATCTCCTGCAACACGAAGAACAACATCTACTGCTGCCAGGTAATCGTTCGAAGCATAAAGAGATTTCTCTCTCATATTTCGTAGGCTTTGGGCTAAGCATCACAGCAGATCTAAGCTTCGAGAACCTATACCCCTATTAATAGTACGGTGGTCCTCTGACTCAAATAAATGAAAGAAGAACAACGAAATGAATACTACGTCTTCACTTTGTCTTCGACTTCCATTCGCTGCAGTCATATTTCTTTAGACAGAATCTCCGAAACAATTGCTTCACGTCAGCAATAACTTTCGAGGGGCTAACTCCTTCACATCAATCTTCTCACCTACATGTCTTCAATAGATGTAGATCATTCTTTTCTGCAACACAGATATTCTTCGGTGAAGTTCCTCGAACTTGACACCGGAGATAGCATTCTCTTTGGTTCTGCATGGACTATTTCTATCTGTATGCACTAGCAAACAGATCAGTCCATGCCTATTTCTGTCAACAATCTCCAAAACACAAGAGGGCAAATATTTCACCAACAGAGGTGCCAATATCTAACATAAACGTGGCTTGGAAAAGCACAGATGCTCGGATGGCTCCTCAAGTTCTTGCCGACCCTGCAGAACATTTTAATCTGCCGATGTTTGACGTGCACTTTGCTTGTTTCAGTGTTGCAGCAAATCCTCTAATCAAATAGCTTATATTGGCACCTTTCTAGGGAGTACTTTTTCTGAAAGAAGGACCAATCAATTTTTTCTTTATTTGTACACATTCTGACAACTTTTTTTAGTTCCAGAGCTCTTTTAGGGTGATTGGCGTAGTACTCGGAATACTACCTAGTACTTACCGTTATGATTTTTATTAGCCGTCACACTGATTGTAAGCATAGCAGAAGGAAGATTAGGTCTAGTGCGAAGCTTACCTTAAACCCTGCCGCCGCTGATAGCCCACAAGTATATGGGATCGTTTGTAGCCTTTTTTGATAAATAAGAGTGTCGAACCCAATGAGGAGCTAAAGGTAGAACAAATATTCCCTCAAGTTCTATCGACCACCGATACAACTCTACGCACACTTAATGTTTGCTTTACCTAGAACAAGAATAAAACTAGAAGTACTTTGCGAGAATAAAACTATGAATAAATTGCAAGATAATAAAAGTTAGTTGTTTAGTAGAAAGGTTTTTGTCACACAAGAAAGTTATTTGTCCCTAGGCAATTGATAACTAGACTGGTAATCATTATTGCAAGTTTATATGAGGGAGAGGCATGAGCTAACATACTTTTCGTACTTGGATCATATGCACTTATGATTGGAACTCTAGCAAGCATCCGCAACTACCAAAGATCACTAAGGTAAAACCCAACCATAGCATTAAGTATCAAGTCCTCTTTACTCCCATACGCAACAACCCACTTACTCGGGTATGTGTTTCAGTCACTCACGCCACCCACCATAAGCGAATCATGAACATATTGCAACACCCTACAGTGGGGATCCCTCACATTTGCGCGAAATGGAGGGCACCATAGGACAGCACCAAAATAAAATATACAACTCAAACCAATCATGATCATCAATCAACCCGTAGGACAAAACAGATCTACTCAAACATCATAGGATAACCACATTTCATTGGATAATAATATATAGTGTTGAGCACCATGTTTATGTAGAAAATTACAGCGGGAATAGGGAGGTTACACCGTTGCATAGAGGGGGAGAAAGTTGGTGTTGATGGTAGAAAGGTTGTTGATGTAGATCGTCATCATGATCCTTGCCTTGGCGTCACTCCGGCGCCACCGAGAGAGAGGGGGAGAGAACCCCCCTCCTTCTTCTTCTTCCTTGGCCTCCCCCATAGATGGGAGGAGAGTTTCCCCCTCTGGTCCATGTCCTCCATGGCGGCGGAGGGGCGAGAGCCCCTCGGAGATTGGATCTCTCTCGTTGTTCTCTTCTGTTTCGTGTTCCTGTTTTCTGGCCGAAAACCGTTTCTTAAATATCCGGAGATCCGTAACTCCAATTGCGCTGAAATTTTAACATGATTTTTTTTCTGGATATAAGCCTCCTTGCGGCCGAAGAAGATCCCCAACTGACTTACGGTGTGCCCACTAGGCACCACCGCGTGCTAGGGGGTGTGGGCAACACCCTAGTGGGTAGTGGAGGCTGTGGGCCTCCAGTTGCGTTGATTCCACCTCCCAAAAATCACATATATTCCAAAATAAATACCCATAAATTTTTATCACATTTGGAATTCATTTGATATGGATATTCTACGAAACTAAAAACATGCAACAAACAGGAACTGGCACTGGGCATTGGATCAATATGTTAGTCCAATAAATCATATAAATTGTTGCCAAAAGTATGTGAAAGTTGTATTTTATTGGCATGGAACAATAAAAAAATTATAGATACGACGGAGACGTATCAACATCCCCAAGCTTAATTCCTGCTCGTCCTCGAGTAGGTAAATGATAAAAAAGATAGTTTTTGATGTGGAATGCTACCTAGCATAATATTGATCAATATAATCTAATCATGGCATGAATATTAAGACAAGAGTGATTCAAAGCAATAGTCTATAATTTGACATAAAGACATCAATACTCAGGAATCCCAACAAACAATCATGTCTTTCAAAATATCAATGCTAAAGAACGCTATCCCTACAAAATCATATAGTCTTGTCATGCCCCATCTTCTTAACACAAAGTATTTATCATGCACAACCCCGATGACAAGCCGAGCAATTGGTTCGTACTTTTTAACGCGCTTCAGCTTTTTCAACCCCCACGCAATACATGAGCGCAAGCCATGGACATAGCACTATGGGTGGAATAGACTATGATGATAGGCGTAAACATAGAGAAGACAAAAAAGTAAGAAAGTCTCACATCAACGCGGCTAATTAACGTGCTATGGAGATGCCCATCAATTGATATTAATGTGAGGAGTAGGGATTGCCATGCAACGGATGCACTAAGAGCTATAAGTGTATGAAAGCTCAACATGAAAACTAAGTGGGTGTGCATCCAACTTGCTTGCTCATGAAAACCTCAGGCATTTGAGGAAGCCCATCATCGGAATATACAAGCCAAGTTCTATAATGAAAAATTCCCACTAGTATATGAAAGTGACTACATAGGAGACTCTCTACATGAAAAACATGGTGCTACTCTGAAGCACAAGTGTGGTAAAGCCGTAAAGGATAGTAACATTGCCCCTTCTCTCTTTTTCTCTCTTTTTTCTTTTTTTCTCTTGTTTTTTTGGGATCTTTTTTGCCTCACTTTTTTCTTCTCTTTTTTTCTTTTTTTCTTTCTGTCCGGAGTCTCATCCCGACTTGTGGGGGAATCATAGTCTCCATCATCCTTTCCTCACTGGGACATGCTCTAATAATGAATAATGATGATCATCACACTTCTATTTACTTATAACTCAAAAGAAAATAAAAATTACAACTCGATACCTAGAACAATATGACTCTATTTGAATGCGTCTGGCAGTGTACCAGGATGTGCAATGATCTAGCGTTATAAGGATATCAAAAAATGGACAAGCCATGAAAATATCATGCTAGCTATCTTATGATCATGGAAAGCAATATGACAATGAATGCTCAAGCCATAAAAAACAGAATGGTGAAAGTTGCATGGCAATATATCTCGGAATGGCTATAAAAATGCCATAATAGGTAGGTATGGTGGCTGTTTTGAGGAAGATATAATGTGGCTTATGTGTGATAGAGTGTATCATATCACGGGGTTTGGATGCACCGGCGAAGTTTGCACACATCTTGAGGTGAGAAAGGGCAATGCACGGTACCGTAGAGGCTAGCAAATTGCGGAAAGGTAAGAGTGCGTATAATCCATGGACTCACATTAGTCATAAAGAACTCACATAATTATTGCAAAAGTTTATTATCCCTCGAAGCAAAGTACTACTACGCATGCCCCTAGGGGTATAGATTGGTAGGAAAAGACCATCGCTCATCCCTGACCGCCACTCATAAGGAAGACAATCAATAATAAATCATGCTCCCACTTCTTAGCATAACGAGAGACTGTACGTGCATGCTTCGAGAATCACAAACCTTAACACCAATATTCTTACTAACCACAATCATTCACTAGTACCTCCCACATATTATCATCTCTATATCGCAAAACTATTGCAAGGAATCAAACATATAATATTCAGTGATCCACGATTTTTATGTAGGATTTTATGACTAACCATGTGAATGACCAATTCCTGTTGACTCTCTAAATAGATATAAGTGAAGCATGAGAGTTTAATTCTTTCTACAAAAGACCATGCTCTAATAAATATAAGTGAAGCAAAAGAGCATTCTACAAATAACGGTTTTATATATGTAGAGAAACATGCAATCCAAACTTCAAATGATATAAGTGAAGCACATGAAGCATTCTATAAAGCCATACTCAAAAGATATAAGTGAAGTGCAAAGAGCATTCTGTAAATCAACCAAGGACTATCTCATACCAGCATGGTGCATTGTTAAAATAAAAATAAAAAGCAGACGACGCTCCAAGATTTACACATATCACATGAACAAAACAAAAACCGAAACATACCGATACTTGTTGAAGAAGGATGAGATGCCTTCCGGGGCATCCCCAATCTTAGACACTTGAGTCTCCTTGAATATTTACTTGGGGTGACTTGGGCATCCCCAAGCTTGAACTCTCGCCTCTCCTCCTTATCCTCATATCGAGACCTCCTCGATCCTCGAACACTTCATCCACACAAAACATAACAAAACCCTCGTGAGATCCATTGGTATAATAAAGCAAATCACTACTTTAAGTACTGTTGCAAACCCATTAATGTTTTATTTTTGCATTATCCCTACTGTATTCTAACTTCTCCATGGCTTATACCATCGATACACTCCACAGTTCCATCAAAACAATACATCAAAAACAGAATCTATCAAAAACAAGACAGTCTGTCGCAATCTGAACATTGACCATACTTCTGTAACTCCAAAAATTCTGAAATATTAGGTCAAAATAAAAAAATTCCATAGCATTACTGTGTAAAAATTTCAGAACTTTTGACGTTCCAGTAAAAAATGTAAATTCACACACTACAGCCAAAGTTTCTGTTTTTGCACCGCACATACCAGACAAGCAATCTAAATATCCTAAAGGCAAATCTTGGCACATTATTTTTATAATACAATGGATTTGTACAAGGGGATAATTATTCTTGTTGAAAAGTTTCTGTAATTCAAGATTCACAAAGTTTCCATGGACATGAACAAAGTTCAAGGCATGCTCCCGCTTCCACGGTGCTCGTCTTTCTCACTTTCACTTTTCTTTTTGTAAAGTTTTAAGTTCACCTTTATACTTTTTTTTTTAACTTTATAAAAGCACACAACAGAATATAATGACTCTCTGAAACTTCCGGGTTGTCTCCCTGGCAGCGTTTCCTTTAAAGCCATTAAGCTAGGCATAAAGTGCTCAAGTAATTGATCCACCTGGATCCCAATGTATATCAAAGCCAATTTTAATTAGCAATGATTTATAATTTAGTAGTGAGCACAAAGCAACATATATCATGCAATGACGAAGTCTAACTCTCTTCCTATGCATTGGCATGTCATAAAAGAACAATTCATGCACATCAAGTAAAGGTAAATACATAGCATAAGCAGTTTCTTGCAATTTTATCGTGTTGGAAACATAGAGGCGGAGATGTAGTTCCTCTCTCATAATAATTGCAAGTAGGAGCAACAAACACATGCATATTATATTCATCAAAATCATCATGTGTAATGTTAGAATGCAACCCATCAATATAATCCTTAATAAGAGCAAACTTCTCCGATATAGTGTAGTTGGGATAATTCAAAATGATAATAGGACTATCATTTTGGGTGCAATAGCAACAATTTCATTCTTAACATAAGGAACTATAGCAAGTTCATCTCCATAAGCATAATTCAAATTGGCATCATGGCCACAAGCATAGCAAGCATCAAGTTCATCAAAAAGGGATATTTCAAATGAATCAACGGATCATAGCAATTATCATAGCATTCATCCTTCGGTAAGAATGAAGGGACATTAAACAATGTATGAGTTGAAAAGTTACTCTCATTAGAAGGTGGGCACGTGTTATCAATCCGGTCTTCCTCCTTTTGTTCTTCGCTCTCCTCCTTATCTTTTTCATCTAATGAGCTCACAATTTCAGCAATTTCTTCTTCCATAGACTCCTGCAAAATATTAGTCTCTTCTTGGACAGCGGAGGAGTCCTCAATATATGGTTTAACATAAGCATTAGAAGCATAATTTTCATAGCAATATTTAAGTATGGCAAAATTTTCAGATTTGTAAAGAGTGGCATCATACTTTTCAATCAAAGAAGCAATTTCATAAGCACCCTTAAAAGCAACAAATTCTTCAATTTGTTCAACATCATAGTAATTATAAAACCCTTGGCATAAGAAGATAAGATTCCATTATCCTTAAACTCACATTGGAAAGAAAGGTGTTTTTTAGGGTCTTCAGAACAACGAGTAAAATCATATACTTCATATACATTCAAAGCATAGCAATACAAATTATTTATATGATGCCATAAAAGTTTGAGATAAGCGGTGTCACACAAAATAAGCATGCTCATTTAATGATTTTCCCTCAACTAAGCTAGTTGGGTTTTCAGCACGAGCACATAGGGATCGAAGATGATCCCAGTAGAAAGCTTCAGCAGTATGATAGATTTTGGGTGGTTCTTCAACCATTAGTTTAGTAGGTACAACTAATTTTTTTGGTATTTTGTGTTTCCTACCCGTAACTAAAGATAGAAAACAAGAGCACAAAATAAAAACTACTTAATGATAAAGCAAACATGCACACACAAGAATATTCACCCCACGCTATTGCTCCCCGGCAACGGCGCCAGAAAAAGGTCTTGATAAGCCACAAGTATAAGGGATCATTTGTAGCCTTTTTCGATAAATAAGAGTGTCAAACCCAACGAGGAGCTAAAGGTACAACAAATATTCCCTCAAGTTCTATCGACCACCGATACAACTCTACGCACACTTAACGTTTGCTTTACCTAGAACAAGAATAAAACTAGAAGTACTTTGTGAGAATAAAACTACGAATAAATTGCAAGATAATAAAAGTTAGTTGTTTAGTAGAAAGGTTTTTGTCACACAAGAAAGTTATTTGTCCCTAGGCAATTGATAACTAGACCTGTAATCATTATTGCAATTTTATATGAGGGAGAGGCATGAGCTAACATACTTTCCGTACTCTAGCAAGCATCCGCAACTACCAAAGATCATTAAGGTAAAACCCAACCATAGCATTAAGCATCAAGTCCTCTTTACTCCCATACGCAACAACCCACTTACTCGGGTATGTGTTTCAGTCACTCACGCCACCCACCATAAGCGAATCATGAACGTATTGCAACACCCTACAGCGGGGATCCCTCACATTTGCATGACACGGAGGGCACCATAGGACAACACCAAAATAAAATATACAACTCAAACCAATCATGATCATCAATCAACCCGTAGGACAAAACATATCTACTCAAACATCCTAGGATAACCACATATCATTGGATAATAATATATAGTGTTGAGCACCATGTTTAAGTAGAAAATTATAGCAGGAATAGAGAGGTTACACCACTGCATAGAGGGGGAGAAAGTTGGTGTTGACGGTAGAACGGTTGTTGATGTAGATGTGACGCCCCGGCCTAATCGTGCACTAATCATACACGCAAATGCACACGATCAAGCCTAAGGACTCACGGGAAGATATCACAACACAACTCTAAAACATAAATAAAGTCATACAAGCTTTATATTACAAGCCAGGGGCCTCGAGGGCTCGAATACATAAGCTTGCGAACAAGCGTCAGCGGAAGCATCAGATATCTGAGTACATATATTAAATAGAAATAGAAAGGCCTTTAGAAAGGCGGGGCAAAATAAAACACTACGATGGAAAGGCGTAGGCCTCCTGCCTGGGACCCTCCAATCCTACTCCTGGTCGTCAGTCAACTTGTAGTAGTATCCATCCTCTGGGTAGTAGTAGTAGACGATCGACGGGGCATCTGTCTCAAGGGGCTCCGTCCTCTGGTCGCGACAAACTGATATGGGGAGAAAAGGAAAACAAAGCAACCGTGAGTACTCAGAAGTACTCAGCAAGCAAGGATCTACACTACATATGCAACATTTTCAAAGGGAGGCTGTATATGTGGACTGGGCTGCAGAAATGCCAGAATAGAGAGAAGGCCTAGTCCTATCGAAGACTAGCATCTTCAGCGGTCTTGCAGCATTAGAAGAGAGTAGAACAGTACAATATAATGTAGCAGTATCATTAAGTCTCAACCTCACCCAGAGATCCTTTCTCGACTCCCTGCGAGAAAGCAATCCCAGAGCCATACAGTCATCAACCTCGTCCTGAGATCCCTTCTTGACTCCCTGCGAGAAGCAATCCCAGAGCCATATATACAGGTCTCATCACAGGTATCCAGTTCTAAATTGTATCAATCAGGATACAACTCCGAGTGTCCTTTACCGTAGGACCGGCTATCAATAGAAGTATTCTTCCCTGCAGGGGTGCACCAACTTACCCAACACGCCATCTTTGGAAATCACATGACCAAGGTAAGTTACTTCAGAAAGCCAGAATTCACATTTGGAATACTTGGCATACAACTGATGTTCTCGGAGCCTTTCCAGTACAAGACGGAGGTGTTCAGCATGTTCTTCTTTATTCTTCGAATAAACCAGAATATCATCCAGATATACCACGACGAACTTGTCGAGGTAATCCATGAAGATGTAATTCATCAGACGGGAGAATGTGGCTGGAGCATTTGTTAGGCCAAATGACATGACGGTGTACTCGTAGGAGCCATAACGAGTAACAAATGCAGTCTTCGGAATATCCTCTTCGCGAACACGGATCTGATGGTATCCCAATCTCAAATCAAGCTTAGAGAATACTGAGGAACCAGCAAGTTGATCATACAAATCGTTGATTCTGGGAAGCGGATACTTGTTCTGAATTGTTGCTTGGTTGATTGGTCGATAATCTTGAACCAACCGATTAGTTCCATCCTTCTTCTTTAGGAAGAGTGAAGGTGCTCCCCAAGCAGAGGAACTAGGGCGGATGAAACCTTTCTTAAGTGACGTGTCGATTTCTTCCTTAAGTTCAAGAAGATGATGCGGAGGCATCTTATAAGGACGCTTCGCAATAGGGGTAGTGCCTGGCTTCAGGTCGATGACAAATTCAACAGCTCTAGCAGGGGGTATTCCTGGAAGTTCTTCTGGAAATACATCTTGAAATTCACGAACAACTGGAATATTCTCGATGCCTTCAAGAGGTGAAGCGTTCAATGCATTCAGAACATATATCTGGCTCTCAGCATCTTGAGCTATTCGGGCTGAGTATTTGACTATCTGGGCAGAAGGGTGTGTGAGCTGGACTGTCTTAGAAGCACAGTCAATCAAAGCATTATGGGCTGTCAACCAGTCCATACCGAGAACAATGTCTATGTCGGAAGGTCCAAGTACAATGAGAGAAACCGGAAAAAGTAGACCTCCAATCTCTATGTGGTTGTGAGGGCTTAGCATTGTGGTTTGCCACTTGGATCTCGGGGACTGAACCATTAGAGGAGTGGGTAATCCTTCCAAGTATAACTCATGTGACTGAGCAAATTGTTGGGACACAAAAGCATGCGATGCTCCTGAATCGAAGAGAACAGAGGCTGGTACTGAATTCACAGAGAGTGTTCCCAGCACGATAGTCGGTTCCTTCTGAGCCTTTTCAGCATTGACGTGATTGGCATAGCCAAGCACAACAGCAGGCGGTATGGTATTACGGTTTCTGAATCGGCGGTTTCGACAACCCTTCTTACGACCATTAGGAGGACGTGGCGCAACTTGATGAGAATCCATAGCATTAGGCGGTCCATCATGAACCGTAAGCTGTCTCAGCGGTGAAGGCAGACGAGGTGCAACATAAGACGGTCTTGGTGTTGGAGCAGGTCGGTGATGAACATTGTGTGGGATCCAGACTCGACGTTTCTGAACAGGCTGACCCGAGGATGAGCCAGCTCCATGAGTGCGCTTGAGCGACTCCTGGTACTCAGTCAGAGCTGTTTCAATTTGGAAAGATTTGCTGACAAGCGTTGCGAATTCTGTGCAATCATGGACAGCAAGTGCAAGTTTTATATCAGTACGTAGTCCTCCACGGAATTTCTCCTGCTTGCGAGTGTCAGTGTCGACGTCATCCGCAGCATAGCGGGATAATTCAAGGAATTTCCTCTGATATTCATCCACAGTCATGGTGCCCTGTGAGAGTTTACGGAACTCCTGCTTCTTCTGGTCCATCAGGCCTTGAGGAATGTAACGTGCATGAAAAGCTGACTGAAATTCCTGCCAAGTGGTTACAGTCTTTGCAGGCAACATAGCCTTGTGGCTTTCCCACCATTGAGCAGCTGGACCCTTCAAGTGGAATGTCGCAAAGGTGGTGTAACTGTCAGGGGCAACGTTAGCTGACTCCATCTCAAACATGATGTCACGAAGCCAATCATCAGCATCCATAGGATTGGTGGAGTTGCGGAAAACGGACGGATTGAGGCGCATAAATTCTGGCAGAGTTATTGGAGCATTCTGTTGCTGAGCATTCTGAGTTGGGAATTGAGCCAATACTCCGGTCATAAACTGACGGTTAAGCTCAAACTGCTGACGGTTGAGTTCAAACTGCTGCATCATTGCAGCAATATAGGGTGGAGGTGGTGGATCGTCAGCCATCCTGCCAAATCAACAGGGGCAGTTTAGCAAGAAAGACTGCATGTGTAAGGAGTTATTCAGGACGTAACACGAGAGATGAATAGGAAGGGCATTAGATGTAAAATAGTAGTCGTCGAAAGACATACCAATCCATGCACAGAGTCGGGTACATGCGGACAGCACAACGGCGCAAATTTAGAAGCTAGACATGCTAGGCGGCGCGCAGGCACGCGGTAAGGAAGTACAAAACGAGACATAGCAAAGGCTACATCAACGTCGGAGAAAACTATTGGAGCGAGGAATCTGCAAGTGACAAAACAGGGTGCCCTCGATAAGAGGATCCTGTAAGCAGAACCTGGCCCATAATCTCGAAGCAAGGGCGGAATAATTCAGAACACCGGGTGGATGTGATCACGAGAACCTAATGTTGAAGTTAGTAAAATTTCAACCCGAATAGAAGAGAGGTCAGAGTCCCAGAGTAAAGGTCGAGGAGTAAAAGATCCTAATACCACCCAATTGGCGACGTGGGCCCGTAAGCCACACAGCCAAGTTAGTAAAACAGTTTTCGGTTACTAGACTCAACTTCGGCCAAGGAGTTGGAAAGGGGGGTTCCTACAGTTAGTCGGCTCTGATATTAACTTGTGACGCCCCGGCCCAATCGTGCACTAATCATACACGCAAATGCACACGATCAAGCCTAAGGACTCACGGGAAGATATCACAACACAACTCTAAAACATAAATAAAGTCATACAAGCTTTATATTACAAGCCAGGGGCCTCGAGGGCTCGAATACATAAGCTTGCGAACAAGCGTCAGCGGAAGCATCAGATATCTGAGTACAGATATTAAATAGAAACAGAAAGGCCTTTAGAAAGGCGGGGCAAAATAAAACACTACGATCGAAAGGCGTAGGCCTCCTGCCTGGGACCCTCCGATCCTACTCCTGGTCGTCAGTCAACTCGTAGTAGTATCCATCCTCTGGGTAGTAGTAGTAGACGATCGACGGGGCATCTGTCTCAAGGGGCTCCGTCCTCTGGTCGCGACAAACTGATATGGGGAGAAAAGGAAAACAAAGCAACCGTGAGTACTCAGAAGTACTCAGCAAGCAAGGATCTACACTACATATGCAACATTTTCAAAGGGAGGCTGTATATGTGGACTGGGCTGCAGAAATGCCAGAATAGAGAGAAGGCCTAGTCCTATCGAAGACTAGCATCTTCAGCGGTCTTGCAGCATTAGAAGAGAGTAGAACAATACAATATAATGTAGTAGTATCATTAAGTCTCAGCCTCACCCAGAGATCCTTTCTCGACTCCCTGCGAGAAAGCAATCCCAGAGCCATACAGTCATCAACCTCGTCCTGAGATCCCTTCTCGACTCCCTGCGAGAAGCAATCCCAGAGCCATATATACAGGTCTCATCACAGGTATCCAGTTCTAAATTGTATCAATCAGGATACAACTCCGAGTGTCCTTTACCGTAGGACCGGCTATCGATAGAAGTATTCTTCCCTGCAGCGGTGCACCAACTTACCCAACACGCTCGATTAACTCCGGCCGGACACACTTTCCTGGGTCATGCCCGGCCTCGGCCAAACGATACACCGCAGCCCTACCTAAAGCTCAGCAGAGAGGTCCCCGCCGGTCTACATCCTAAGCACTCAGGGGTCTTGGGCCATCGCCCTGTGCACTCCGGGTCGTTGTGTGCAGGGTGGATACCAGCACCGCCTCGGAGGGTCGGTATGATCCGACCGTGCCACAATGCTGAACTGGACGTCTGACAGAACTTTCGGTTGATGCTACGATGCAGAACGCCCATACTATGCCCACGTGATGGTTAGTGCTATCAGACCAGAGGCCTGCTCGATCAAATATCCAAATCATTAGGACTAGGGGCTTGCGGTAACGAGCAGAGACTCACGAAAGATGTGACCCCGTCGCCCCATCTCGAGGACTTGCTGCAAGGGTTAAGAATGCCCGGCCGCGCCTCGTATTCACCACTCGGGCACCACACTGGCACCCGTCTTCACAACACTCGCCTCTCAGGCGCACGCGGGTACCCCTCAGGGTCGACCCGCCTATCCAAGTAATAGTGTAAAATCCAAGTATCCGTGTGTCCATAACATCAGGGGAATCCGAGGTATCACCCTCGTTGGATTCCTACTCGATGTATCCGTCAAGGTGAACTTGGAGGAATCACCCTCGCTGGGTCCACACTTGAGGTGTTGTACGAAAGCGTCGTTATCGGAAGCGGTGAAGGAGGAATCACCCTCGATGACCACGACCGAATAGCTACTCTACAGAGTTAACATCAGGAGTGCTACAAGAGGTTTCACCCTCGACACTCGATAGTAACGCTGCAGTGTCGTTACAACTAAGGGGGGGTGATGTGCGGTGTCGGGTCCTGGTCTTCAATCCCGTTGATCGGGTCTTCTGATGATCCAGTGCGGCAGTCGGGATAAGTGGGGTCACTGATAGGTCTCTACCCAGCCTAGACTAAACAGTTTAGGATATGCAGGTAATTATCAACAGCAGGTTACAATGAACAGGCTATGGCATCAGAATAGGTAAAGCACAGCAGCAGAGCAGCAATTCTAATGCAAGCATGAGAAATAGAATGGGCGATATCGGTATGCTCAAGGGGGGGGGGGGGGCTTGCCTGGTTGCTCGACGGAAAGGGCAAGGTCGTCTATGGTGGCGTCGGGCTCCTGAACCGCGTCGGTACCGGGAACTGCGTCGGGGTCTAACGAGAGAGAAGAGGGGGAGGAAACAGTATAAATATAGGCAAAACTAAGCACACTGAGCAGGCCATGCTAACGTGCAGTGCAGGGTTGCCTGAAGACATGTCCAAGTCATTTAGTTATTTTAGGAATTTGTTTGGAATTATTTTATTAAGGTCATACACTATTCATCTATCTGAAACAGGCAAAAAGTTGCATGTTCAGATAGTTAGAGGCATCCAACAGGTATGTGGGTAGCGTATTCGGATCCGTCTCATTTTTCTGATCATTTTTCATATATAAATTATTTTCATCGGAGTTACGGATTAAAAGATATGATTTTCTAAAGTTTTATTGATTTTCTGGAATTTATTTAATTATTTAAATCAACATTATCCGAAACAGTACAGGGTGACGTCACTGTGATGTAATGCTGACGTCAGCAGTCAACGGTCGGCTGACCGGGGTCAAACCTGACCAGTGGGGCCCACATGTCAGCCTCTGATTAGTCTAAACAGAGTTTATTTTTAACTAATTAACTAATTAGGCTACTGGGCCCACATGTCAGTGTGTAATTAGGTTAAACTAATTAACTTAATCAAAATAATTAATTAACAGGCGGTGGGGCCCGTGTGTCAGTGACACAGCCAGCCCAGTCAGCGGGCTGACCGGGTCAACTGGGGCCCGCGGGCCCACAGTCAGTGGCACGGAGGCGGGGCCCACCCTTGCCACGTTGGCTGGCCGGCGGCTGAACGCCGGCGAGCCCGAAAACGCGGCGGAGGCTCGGGAGAGCTGAGGGTTTCATGCACAGTGGGTCAAATCGAGCGCCGTTTCTTGCTGTCGATCGGGCATCCCGAGCCGCGTCGATCTAGCCTACCGGCGCTAGCTGCGGTGGTCGGAGCGGAGCGCGGTGAGCTCATCAGCGGACAGTGGCATTCGGGTGAGACGGCGAACGGCGTTGCAGCGTGCGTGCGAATGAGCCAAGAGGCTAGGCGTGACCTGCGCGATGCGGTGAAGTGAGCGGGCACAGTTGCGGGGCCGTTTGGTCGTCGGAGCCATGCTGGCGACGTGGCGGGCAGCGGCGCATTCGGCTACGGTGGAGGCGCTCGCTAGGGGCCGCAAACGATGGCGCGAGGAGAGGGAGACAAAGCGGCAGCTTACAGCGCTCCTGCAGGTGTGCTTAAGTGGGTTCGGGGTGGGCTCGAGGCGGCGAATCGACGGCGGCGATGCGGGCGGCCGCAGGTTGAAGACGACGGAGTTGGGGACGATGCCGGGGTCCTCGGCTCGGTCCAGTCGGCGCAGGCGAAGTAGAGGCCGCCAGCGAAGCTCAGGGACATGTCGGGGTGGCGAGAGGGGCACGGCGGCCGTGGCTACGGTGGAGCCATGGCGGCGGTGGCGCTCGGGTGAGGGAGGAGCAGAGGAAGGAGAGGGAGAGTAGTGGCTAGGGTTAGCCACAGGGGTCGAGGGGGGTCCTTATCCCCTCCAGGGGCGCGCGGTGGCCGCTGTCGACGCAAGAGAGGGGGGGGGGGCAGGTGCGGCGAGCGCGCGCGCACCAGGTGCTCGACAGCGAGCCAGCGCGGTGAGCAGTGCGGGGGTAGGGGAAAAGCTAGGTGGGCTGGGCCATTGCGGGTGACTTAGGCCCAGCGGCGGTGGGCTTCTTTCTCTTTTTCTTTTTCTTTCCTGTTTTCTTTTATTATTTCTGTTTTGTATTTTCTTTTTGCACTTGTCCAATTTTGTAAAACATGAATCTTACCCAATTAATTACAGTGCAATTTATCTCACTGCTAGCAAGTGGTTTGGAGCACAAATGTTGTCATACGGATTTTATTTATTGAAAAAGGTATTAAAAAGTGTTGTTTTGCTGCTGTTTCTGTTTGTTTCAATCATTTAATTATTTTAGTTAACATTGCTGCTAATTTTATATTTGCCTAGGGATTATTTGCAACATGATGTACATTTTAGTTTTCAAACTTGAACAACTTTTATTTTCCACTTTCATTTAAATTTGGATTTTGACTTAGGAGTTGAAATACAATATGATGCTAATGATGATCATGCACTGTTAAACATGATGTCATGGCATAATCAAAAGGGTGGTTACTGTGGTTAACCACTGGGGGTGTTACAAATCTCCTCTACTAACAAGAATTCTCGTCCCGAGAATTAAGAGGTAGAAGGAAAAATTTCGGGGTATTCCGCACGAAGATTATCCTCGCGATCCCAAGTGGCTTCATCTTCAGTATGATTTGACCACTGAACTTTGAGGAACTTGGTAATTCTGGCGGGTTCGACGTTCAGCTTCATCGAGAATGCGGATCGGATGCTCCTTATAAGATAGATCATCTTGCAATTCGAGCACCTCGTGATCCACTGCTCGGTGCGGAGATTCCTTGAAGCATTGACGAAGTTGCGACACATGGAAGACGTCGTGGATATGGGAGAATTGCGGCGGCAATTCCAATTTATACGCCACCTGACCACGTCTAGCAATAATGCGGAAAGGACCAATGTAGCGTGGAGCTAGCTTGCCCTTGATTCCAAAACGGTGAGTGCCTTTCATCGGGGTGACTCGCAGATAAGCCTGATCACCAGGTTGATAAGTCAAACCCCATCGTTTGCGATCATAGTTGTTCTTCTGGCGGTCCTGAGCCGCCTTGAGATTTTCACGGACGATACGAACTTGTTCTTCGGCGTGTTGAATAATATCCGGACCCAAGAGCGGTCGTTCCCCAGTTTCTGACCAATTCAGAGGGGTTCGACACTTACGTCCATATAGAACTTCGAAGGGGGCCATTTTCAAGCTGGCTTGATAGCTGTTGTTGTAAGAGAATTCGGCATACGGGAGAGATCCTTCCCACTTCTTGCCGAACGATATAACACATGCCCGCAACATGTCTTCAAGCACTTGATTGACTCGTTCGACTTGGCCTTGGGATTGGGGGTGATAAGCTGAACTCCAGGTAATATGAGTTCCCATAGCTGTTTGGAAACTTTCCCAGAATTTGGTGGAGTGAAACAATTCTGGAGATATACAATTCTGCTAACTGACTAGCAGTGATAGTCTCTTTGACAGGCAGAAAGTGTGCAACTTTAGAGAGTTGGTCGACGACGACAAGTATAGCATCGTGATCCTTCTGTGACCTGGGAAGTCCTGTAACGAAATCCATCTGAACCTTATCCCATTTCCATAGAGGAATAGGAAGTGGTCGCAGAATTCCAGCTGGTTTCTGATGTTCTGCTTTAACGCAATGACAAACATCACATTCAGCAACATAACGAGCAATGTCTTTCTTCATTTTAGACCACCAGTACCTTTGACGGAGATCACGATACATCTTGGTGCTACCAGGATGAATAGACAGCGGGGTATCATGTGCCTCCTTCATGACCTTGTCGGTCATAAGCTCGAAGCGAGGTACGATAATGCGGTTTCTCAAATACAAGGTTCCATCTTCAGACAGCGAGAAATCCCTGTACTTTACAAGGTGAAGGTCTTTCTTCATCAGATCAACTTCAGCATCTTTAGCTTGCGCATTCTTAACAGCTTTCTCAAGATCTGGTTGTATCATAAGGTTATTAAGAGAACCCTGTGGAACAATACGTAGATTCAGCTTGCGCAGTTCTTCAAAAAGACGAGGTTGAGCTCGCCTAACCATGAGGTTGTCGCAATAGGACTTGCGGCTTAAGGCATCAGCCATCACGTTAGCCTTGCCAGGGGTATAGGAAATACCCAAATCATAGTCCGCAATGGCCTCCATCCATCTTTGCTGACGGAGGTTTAGAGAAGGTTGAGTGAACAAGTACTTCAGACTTTTATGATCCATGTATATCTCGCAACGATTACCGAGGAGGTAATGTCGCCACAACTGCAATGCATAGATCACAGCAGCTAGTTCTAGATCATGTACCGGATAATTCTCTTCATGTGGGCGCAACTGACGAGAGCCATAAGCAATCACTTTACGCTCTTGCATTAGGACACAGCCTAATCCTTCACGGGATGCATCACAATAAATCACAAAGTCTTTGCGGGTATCTAGAGGAGATAGTACTGGGGCAGATGTTAGCTTGTCTTTGAGTGCTTGAAAACTTTCCTGACATTTTTCTGTCCATTCAAACTTAACGCCCTTGTGAAGCAGATCAGTCAAAGGCTTAACAATCTTAGAAAAGTTCTGGACAAATCGACGGCAATAGCTTGCAAGGCCGAGAAAACTTCTCACTTGCTTGACATTCTTCGGAGGAGTCCAGTCAAGAATAGCCTGAACTCGTTCTGGGTTAACAGCTATGCCATCTTTGGAAATCACATGACCAAGGTAAGTTACTTCAGAAAGCCAGAATTCACATTTGGAATACTTGGCATACAACTGATGTTCTCGGAGCCTTTCCAGTACAAGACGGAGGTGTTCAGCATGTTCTTCTTTATTCTTCGAATAAACCAGAATATCATCCAGATATACCACGACGAACTTGTCGAGGTAATCCATGAAGATGTAATTCATCAGACGGGAGAATGTGGCTGGAGCATTTGTTAGGCCAAATGACATGACGGTGTACTCGTAGGAGCCATAACGAGTAACAAATGCAGTCTTCGGAATATCCTCTTCGCGAACACGGATCTGATGGTATCCCAATCTCAAATCAAGCTTAGAGAATACTGAGGAACCAGCAAGTTGATCATACAAATCGTTGATTCTGGGAAGCGGATACTTGTTCTGAATTGTTGCTTGGTTGATTGGTCGATAATCTTGAACCAACCGATTAGTTCCATCCTTCTTCTTAAGGAAGAGTGAAGGTGCTCCCCAAGCAGAGGAACTGGGGCGGATGAAACCTTTCTTAAGTGACGTGTCGATTTCTTCCTTAAGTTCAAGAAGATGATGCGGAGGCATCTTATAAGGACGCTTCGCAATAGGGGTAGTGCCTGGCTTTAGGTCGATGACAAATTCAACAGCTCTAGCAGGGGGTATTCCTGGAAGTTCTTCTGGAAATACATCTTGAAATTCACGAACAACTGGAACATTCTCGATGCCTTCAAGAGGTGAAGCGTTCAATGCATTCAGAACATATATCTGGCTCTCAGCATCTTGAGCTATTCGGGCTGAGTATTTGACTATCTGGGCAGAAGGGTGTGTGAGCTGGACTGTCTTAGAAGCACAGTCAATCAAAGCATTATGGGCTGTCAACCAGTCCATACCGAGAATAATGTCTATGTCGGAAGGTCCAAGTACAATGAGTGAAACCGGAAAAAGTAGACCTCCAATCTCTATGTGGTTGTGAGGGCTTAGCATTGTGGTTTGCCACTTGGATCTCGGGGACTGAACCATTAGAGGATTGGGGAATCCTTCCAAGTATAACTCATGTGACTGAGCAAATTGTTGGGACACAAAAGCATGCGATGCTCCTGAATCGAAGAGAACAGAGGCTGGTACTGAATTCACAAAGAGTGTTCCCAGCACGATAGTCGGTTCCTTCTGAGCCTTTTCAGCATTGACGTGATTGGCATAGCCAAGCACAACAGCAGGCGGTATGGTATTACGGTTTCTGAATCGGCAGTTTCGACAACCCTTCTTACGACCATTAGGAGGACGTGGCGCAACTTGATGAGAATCCATAGCATTAGGCGGTCCATCATGAACCGTAAGCTGTCTCAGCGGTGAAGGCAGACGAGGTGCAACATAAGACGGTCTTGGTGTTGGAGCAGGTCGGTGATGAACATTGTGTGGGATCCAGACTCGACGTTTCTGAACAGGCTGACCCGAGGATGAGCCAGCTCCATGAGTGCGCTTGAGCGACTCCTGGTACTCAGTCAGAGCTGTTTCAATTTGGAAAGATTTGCTGACAAGCGTTGCGAATTCTGTGCAATCATGGACAGCAAGTGCAAGTTTTATATCAGTACGTAGTCCTCCACGGAATTTCTCCTGCTTGCGAGTGTCAGTGTCGACGTCATCCGCAGCATAGCGGGATAATTCAAGGAATTTCCTCTGATATTCATCCACAGTCATGGTGCCCTGTGAGAGTTTACGGAACTCCTGCTTCTTCTGGTCCATCAGGCCTTGAGGAATGTAACGTGCATGAAAAGCTGACTGAAATTCCTGCCAAGTGGTTACAGTCTTTGCAGGCAACATAGCCTTGTGGCTTTCCCACCATTGAGCAGCTGGACCCTTCAAGTGGAATGTCGCAAAGGTGATGTAACTGTCAGGGGCAACGTTAGCTGACTCCATCTCAAACATGATGTCACGAAGCCAATCATCAGCATCCATAGGATTGGTGGAGTTGCGGAAAACGGACGGATTGAGGCGCACAAATTCTGGCAGAGTTATTGGAGCATTCTGTTGCTGAGCATTTTGAGTTGGGAATTGAGCCAATACTCCGGTCATAAACTGACGGTTAAGCTCAAACTGCTGACGGTTGAGTTCAAACTGCTGCATCATTGCGGCAATATAGGGTGGAGGTGGTGGATCGTCAGCCATCCTGCCAAATCAACAGGGGCAGTTTAGCAAGAAAGACTGCATGTGTAAGGAGTAATTCAGGACGTAACAAGAGAGATGAACAGGAAGGGCATTAGATGTAAAATAGTAGTCGTCGAAAGACATACCAATCCATGCACAGAGTCGGGTACATGCGGACAGCACAACGGCGCAAATTTAGAAGCTAGACATGCTAGGCGGCGCGCAGGCACGCGGTAAGGAAGTACAAAACGAGACATAGCAAAGGCTACATCAACGTCGAAAAAAACTATTGGAGCGAGGAATCTGCGAGTGACAAAACAGGGTGCCCTCGATAAGAGGATCCTGTAAGCAGAACCTGGCCCATAATCTCGAAGCAAGGGCGGAATAATTCAGAACACCGGGTGGATGTGATCGCGAGAACCTAATGTTGAAGTTAGTAAAATTTCAACCCGAATAGAAGAGAGGTCAGAGTCCCGGAGTAAAGGTCGAGGAGTAAAAGATCCTAATACCACCCAATTGGCGACGTGGGCTCGTAAGCCACACAGGCAAGTTAGTAAAACAGTTTTCGGTTACTAGACTCAACTTCGGCCAAGGAGTTGGAAAGGGGGGTTCCTACAGTCAGTCGGCTCTGATATTAACTTGTAACGCCCCGGCCCAATCATGCACTAATCATACACGCAAATGCACACGATCAAGCCTAAGGACTCACGGGAAGATATCACAACACAACTCTAAAACATAAATAAAGTCATACAAGCTTTATATTACAAGCCAGGGGCCTCGAGGGCTCGAATACATAAGCTTGCGAACAAGCGTCAGCGGAAGCATCAGATATCTGAGTACAGATATTAAATAGAAACAGAAAGGCCTTTAGAAAGGCGGGGCAAAATAAAACACTACGATCGAAAGGCGTAGGCCTCCTGCCTGGGACCCTCCGATCCTACTCCTGGTCGTCAGTCAACTCGTAGTAGTATCCATCCTCTGGGTAGTAGTAGTAGACGATCGACGGGGCATCTGTCTCAAGGGGCTCCGTCCTCTGGTCGCGACAAACTGATATGGGGAGAAAAGGAAAACAAAGCAACCGTGAGTACTCAGAAGTACTCAGCAAGCAAGGATCTACACTACATATGCAACATTTTCAAAGGGAGGCTGTATATGTGGACTGGGCTGCAGAAATGCCAGAATAGAGGGAAGGCCTAGTCCTATCGAAGACTAGCATCTTCAGCGGTCTTGCAGCATTAGAAGAGAGTAGAACAGTACAATATAATGTAGTAGTATCATTAAGTCTCAACCTCACCCAGAGATCCTTTCTCGACTCCCTGTGAGAAAGCAATCCCAGAGCCATACAGTCATCAACCTCGTCCTGAGATCCCTTCTCGACTCCCTGCGAGAAGCAATCCCAGAGCCATATATACAGGTCTCATCACAGGTATCCAGTTCTAAATTGTATCAATCAGGATACAACTCCGAGTGTCCTTTACCGTAGGACCGGCTATCGATAGAAGTATTCTTCCCTGCAGGGGTGCACCAACTTACCCAACACGCCATCTTTGGAAATCACATGACCAAGGTAAGTTACTTCAGAAAGCCAGAATTCACATTTGGAATACTTGGCATACAACTGATGTTCTCGGAGCCTTTCCAGTACAAGACGGAGGTGTTCAGCATGTTCTTCTTTATTCTTCGAATAAACCAGAATATCATCCAGATATACCACGACGAACTTGTCGAGGTAATCCATGAAGATGCAATTCATCAGACGGGAGAATGTGGCTGGAGCATTTGTTAGGCCAAATGACATGACGGTGTACTCGTAGGAGCCATAACGAGTAACAAATGCAGTCTTCGGAATATCCTCTTCGCGAACACGGATCTGATGGTATCCCAATCTCAAATCAAGCTTAGAGAATACTGAGGAACCAGCAAGTTGATCATACAAATCGTTGATTCTGGGAAGCGGATACTTGTTCTGAATTGTTGCTTGGTTGATTGGTCGATAATCTTGAACCAACCGATTAGTTCCATCCTTCTTCTTTAGGAAGAGTGAAGGTGCTCCCCAAGCAGAGGAACTGGGGCGGATGAAACCTTTCTTAAGTGACGTGTCAATTTCTTCCTTAAGTTCAAGAAGATGATGCGGAGGCATCTTATAAGGACGCTTCGCAATAGGGGTAGTGCCTGGCTTCAGGTCGATGACAAATTCAACAGCTCTAGCAGGGGGTATTCCTGGAAGTTCTTCTGGAAATACATCTTGAAATTCACGAACAACTGGAATATTCTCGATGCCTTCAAGAGGTGAAGCGTTCAATGCATTCAGAACATATATCTGGCTCTCAGCATCTTGAGCTATTCGGGCTGAGTATTTGACTATCTGGGCAGAAGGGTGTGTGAGCTGGACTGTCTTAGAAGCACAGTCAATCAAAGCATTATGGGCTGTCAACCAGTCCATACCGAGAACAATGTCTATGTCGGAAGGTCCAAGTACAATGAGAGAAACCGGAAAAAGTAGACCTCCAATCTCTATGTGGTTGTGAGGGCTTAGCATTGTGGTTTGCCACTTGGATCTCGGGGACTGAACCATTAGAGGAGTGGGTAATCCTTCCAAGTATAACTCATGTGACTGAGCAAATTGTTGGGACACAAAAGCATGCGATGCTCCTGAATCGAAGAGAACAGAGGCTGGTACTGAATTCACAGAGAGTGTTCCCAGCACG